>JAGIQG010000009.1:4554682-5862491 GCA_024679065.1 Sphyrna mokarran
CATAGATCTACAAACATGGACAGGGATCACGGGTAGAGGTGGGAACATCGGGGTGTCGGTGCGGGCTCGTTGGGCCGAAGGACCTCTTTCCCGTGCTGTTTTGTTCTTTGTTCTTTGTTCCCATGGGAGCAAGTCCCACATTCTCCCCACTTCCCACAGGAGCAAGTCCCACATTCTCCCCACTTCCCGCAGGAACAAGTCCCACATTCTCCCCACTCTGTTGATAAAGAAATTTACCTGAAATCCCCATTAGATTCAGTAGTGACTGTCTTGTACCGATAGAACTCATAATCTGGTTCCCCCACAAGTGGAAAAACCCCTCTGCCCATCATTCGTACTTTCATTGTGATTTAATCTGCTTTATTATCGAAGAAGAGAAATACAGAATGCTGGCGTAAACCCAATGGACTGACTGTGTGCTAATGACACTGTGACCTTTGACCTCCTTCCCCACAACAAAAATAACAGTATCTCTTTCTAATCTAGGGGGACCCAGGCCCAGTTGGAGAAGATGGAATTCAAGGTAAAGATGGAATCAAGGTAAAGTCTCCAAGTCCTGGATTATTTTCTGTTGCTGAATGTGATAAGCTCACTATTGCAGAATTGCTCTCACAATTAAACTGTAGTTAGCAGTTAAGTATATCTTCAGAGGAATTCTGGAAGAAAAATGCCGAGCACTCATTTGCTTTGACAAAAGGGAGACATTGTATTGCCAACACTACCTCTCCCCCAACCCCTGCCCCAGCCCATCCTCCAAGTAACCCATTCAATAACAATCTGCATTTATATGGTGCCATTGACAGAGTCAAACATTCTGAGGGACTTCTGTCTCAACGTCGAATTCAACAACTTCAGTTGATTAGCTCTACCCCACCTCGACTGCTTTGTTTTCACTTTATTTAATTGTTCTCTTTTATTTCTTTATTGTCTTTCTTTATTTTCTTCTCCCCATTCTTTCCCCCTATTTTAGTCACCCTTTCCTTAGCTTTTCTTCCCCCTTTGCTTCTTTTCTTCTCTTTTCTCTATTTTTCCTCTTCCCCACCCATCTCCCCCCTCTCTCCACACCTTCGTCTGTCACAGTTTAGTCTCTGATAGCAGCCTCTCAGCCGTTTGGCCGTTCACACCCTCTGTTCTCTCTGTGGGCTGCCATTAGCAGCCTTTCCCCAGGTTTCTGTGGCTATGGCTCATCTTTCATTCGCTCCCTCTGCAGTATAAATATCTCTCTTTTTCTGCCTTTCAGTTTTGACAAAGGTTCATTTGGACTCAAAACACCAGCTCTTTTCTCTCCTTATAGATGCTGCCAGACCTGCTGAGATTTTCCTGCATTTTCTCTTTTGATCCCAAGCAATGTCACAGGATTGTGATCAATGATCAAGCCACGCAAGGAGACGTTAGGTCAGAATTTAAGTTTGATGAAAGGGGTCAGCTTGAAGGGCTGTGTTGAAGGAGCAGAAAGAGAGAGTTTTATGGAGGAAATTCCAGAGCACAGGGTCATCTGAAAGCATAGGTGCCAAAGGTTAAACTCAGCTTTACTTGAGGTCAGAATTGGTGGATGGCAGCTATCCTGGAGAGGTTTGCAGAGACAGGGAAGGGGCAGGGACACAAGGGATTTGAAAACAACAATGAGAATGTCCAAAATTGAGCCAATGATATGATTTGATTTATTATTGTCACGTGTATTAACATACAGTGAAAAGTATTGTTTCTTGCATGCTATACAGACAAAGCATACTGTTTATAGAGAAGAGGGTGCAGAATGTAGTGTTACAGTCATAGCTAGGATGTAGAGAAATATCAACTTAATGCAAGGTAAGTCCATTCAAAAGTCTGACAGCAGCAGGGAAGAAGTTGTTCTTAAGTTGGTTGGTACATGACCTCAGACTTCTGTATCTTTTTCCCCAAGGTAGAAGGTGGAAGAGAGAATGTCCAGGGTGCGTGTGATTCTTAATTATGGTGGCTGCTTTGCCAAGGCAGTGGGAAGTGTGGACAGAGTCAATGGATGGGAGGTTGGTTTGTTTGATAGATTGGGCTACGTTCACAACCTTTCGTGGTTCCTTGCAGTCTCGGACAGAGCAGGAGCCCATACCAAGCTGTGATACAACCAGAAAGAATGCTTTCTATGGGGCATCTCTGAAAGTTGGTGAGAGTTGTAGCTGACATGCCAAATTTCCTTAGTCTTCTGAGAAAGTAGAAGCATTGACCTTCTTAATTATAGTGTCGGCATTGGGGTGGGGGTGGGGGGTACCAGACCAGATTGATGGTGATCTGGACACCTAAAAACTTGAAGTTCTCGACCCTTTCTACTTCATTCCCGTTGGCGTAGACAGAGGCATGTTCTCCTCTACGCTTCCTGAAGTCAATGACAATCTCTTTCATTTTGTTGACATTGAGGGAGAGATTATTGTTGCTGCACCAGTTCACCCAGATTCTCTCTCTCATAGAGTGAGCACAGGATGGATGGGTGCTGATTTACAGTTTCGTGTTTGTGTTCATGAGTTAACATTAGATTTGTAGAATGTTAGAGTGTGATATCAGATAGCACCCTGACAGCTCGTGCACAAGACCAGGCCTTTGATAGTTTGACAGTTCTATTTAACATGTTTCAGCAGATCTTTCAATGGGTGTTTGTTTTGTACTAAACCTGGGAGGAATCCCATGCAAATTCTGGATGAATAAGTTTCCCATTAAATGCACTATCCAGTAAAAACATTGTGAGATCTCAGCTTTGCAAAATTCCAACTCTAATTCTGCCTGCTTGACTGATTGTGTTAAGATACGCACAGCTCCGCAACTTGCCAAATATTGTTCTTCACACTTTTACAAATTTAACATCTGTCCAAGATATTGTCTTTAAGTGTTGCTGAGGGAGAAATTTAATCAGGACTCCCAGAGTGGGAAACATGATGAGTTGGTGAATTACTGGGAGCCGCATTTTCAAAATTACAACAGATTCAATTGAAAGTTTAAGTTGAAGATTTGTTGTTGGTTATTTGTTCAGGGGACCTGGCCATGGCTGGCTAGCCAGAACTTATTGCTCATCTCTACGTGAGGCAGCTTGGATCTCACGCCTCCCTCAATGAGTACCTACATGTAATACATTTACATCCCATGAATCACAGAATGTTTACAGTGCTTTCCCCCAATTCTCTCTGTACATTATTCCTTTTCAGAAAATAATCTTGCTCCTCTCAAATCCTTTCAAATGCCTTGATGCCAGTGCATTCCAGATCCTAACCACTCGCTGTGTGAATCTGTCTCCACCACACTCTCAGACAGTACATTCCAGATCCTAACCACTTGCTGTTGAATTCGTCTCCACCTCACTCTCAGACAGTACATTTCAGATCCTAACCACTCCTGTGTGAATCTGTCTCCACCACACTCTCAGACAGTACATTCCAGATCCTAACCACTCGCTGTGTGAATCTGTCTCCACCACACTCTCAGACAGTACATTCCAGATCCTAACCACTCGCTGTGTGAATCTGTCTCCACCACACTCTCAGACAGTACATTCCAGATCCAAACCACTCGCTGTGTGAATCTGTCTCCACCACATCTCAGACAGTACATTCCAGATCCTAACCACTCGCTGTGTGAATCTGTCTTCACCAAACTTTGAGACAGTGAATTCAGATCCTAACCACATGCTGTGTGACCCTGTCTCTACCACACTCTCAGACAGTACATTCCAGATCCTAACCACTCGCTGTGTGAATCTGTCTCCACCACACTCTCAGACAGTACATTCCAGATCCTAACCACTCGCTGTGTGAATCTGTCTCCACCACACTCTCAGACAGTCCATTCCAGATCCTAACCACTCACTGTGTGAATCTGTCTCCACCACACTCTCAGACAGTGCATTCCAGATCCTAACCACTCGCTGTGTGAATCTGTCTCCACCACACTCTCAGACAGTACATTCCAGATCCTAACCACTCGCTGTGTGAAAAGATTTCTCCTCACCTTCCAAGTGATTGGGAGGCATCTATAGAGTATAGGGCTAATGGTAGGACTCTTAATATTGTTGATGAACAGAGGGATCTCGGTGTATATGTGCATAGATCCCTGAAAGTTGGCAATCAAGTCAATAAGGTTGTTAAGAAGGCATGTGGAGTCTTAGCTTTTATTGGTAGGGGGATTGAATTTCGGAGCCGTAACGTCATGTTGCAACTGTACAAAACTCTAGTGCGGCCGCACTTGGAGTATTGTGTGCAGTTCTGGTCCCCACATTATAAAGAAAGATGTGGAGGCATTGGAGAGGGTACAGAGGAGGTTTACCAGGATGTTGCCTGGTATGGAGGGCAGGTCTTATGAAGAGAGGCTGAGGGATTTTGAGGTTGTTTTCGTTAGAAAGAAGGCGGCTAAGAGGAGACCTTATTGAAACATATAAGATGATTAGAGGTTTAGATAGGGTGGACAGTGATAGCCTTTTTCCTAGGATGGAGCAAGCTAGCACGAGGGGACACAGCTTTAAATTAAGGGGTGGTAGTTATAGGACGGATGTCAGAGGTAGGTTCTTTACCCAGAGGGTGGTAAGGGTGTGGAATGCCCTGACTGCTGCAGTTGTAGATGCGCCAAGTTTGGGGGCGTTTAAGTGGTCAGTGGATAGGTTTATGGATTAAAAAGGGAATGGTTTAGGTTAGAGGATCATTGCTTTTTCTTAATTGGTCGGCACAACATCGAGGGCCGAAGGGGCTGTTCTGCACTGTAATGTTCCATGTTCTATGTTCTATGAAAACGTAGCTGGTCTGATTAGCAAATTGTGGCTGGTACTAAAATTGCTGGAGTTGCGGATAATGATGAAAATTGTCAGAGAATACAGCAGGATGTGAATAGACTAGAAAATTGTGACAGGAAAATGGCAAATGGAATTTAATCTGGACACATGCGAGGTGATACATTTTGATAGATCTAATGCAGGGGGCAGCTATAAATAAATGACAGAACTATCAGGAGTATAATCACACAGAAGGATCTGGGTGTGTGAGTCCACAGATTCTTAAAGATATTAACACAGGTGTAAAAGATGGTGAAGAAAGCATGTGCTATGCTCACCATTATTGGATGGGGCATCGAGTATAAAGGTTGGCAAATTATGTTACAGTTATATATTATGTTAGTTAGGCCAGATTGGAATACTGTGTCCAATTCTGGTCACCACACTATCAGAAGGATGTGGAAGCTTTGGAGGGAGTACAGAGAAGGTTTGCCAGGAAGTTGCCTGGTATGGAGGGTATTAGCTAAGAGGAGAGATCGAATAAACTGAGATTGTTCTACTTGGAAAGACAGAGGCTACGCTGTGATGTGATGGCGATGTCAGGGGTAAGTTTTTCACTCAAAGGGTGGAGGGTGAGTGGAAGCAGCTGCCGTCGGTGCTGGTGGACGCAAACTCGTAGAGGTCTTTTCAGAGACTTCTGGATGAGTACATGGGACTTAATGGGATTGAGGGGTATAGAACATAGAACATAGAACAATACAGCACAGAACAGGCCCTTCGGCCTTCGATGTTGTGCCGACCAAAATAAAAAGCAAATGCCCCTCCTAACTAAACCATTCCCTTCTCATCCATATACTTATCAACTAACCTCTTAAACGCCACCAAACTTGGCGCATCTACAACAGCCGCAGGCAGGGCATTCCACTCCCTAATCACTCTTTGAGTAAAGAACCTACCTCTGATATCCGTCCTATAACTCATACCCCTTAATTAAAGTTGTGTCCCCTCGTGCTAGCTTTCTCCATCCTAGGAAAAAGGCTATCACTGTCCACCCTATCCAAACCTCTAATTATTTTATATGTTTCAATAAGATCCCCCCTTAGCCGCCTCCTTTCTAACGAAAACAACCTCAAATCCTTCAACCTCTCTTCATAGGACCTGCCCTCCATACCAGGCAACATCCTAGTAAACCTCCTCTGTACCCTCTCCAAGGCCTCCACATCGTTCTTATAATGTGGCGACCAGAACTGCACACAATACTCCAAGTGCGGCCGCACTAGAGTTTTGTACAGCTGCAACATGACGCTGCGGCTCCTAAATTCAAGCCCCCTACCAATAAAAGCTAAGACTCCATAAGCCTTCTTAACAACTTTATCCACTTGACTGCCTACTTTCAGGGATCTATTGACACATACACCAAGATCCTTTTGTTCCTCAACACTATTAAGAGCCCTACCATTAGCCCTATACTCTACACATTTATTGTTCCTGACAAAGTGCATTACCTCACACTTTTCCACATTAAACTCCATTTGCCACCTCTCGGCCCAGCTCTGCAACTTGTCCAAGTCACTCTGTAAACTAAAACACCCCTCTTCACTATCTACCACACCACCAACTTTAGTATCATCTGCAAATGTACTGATCCATCCCTCAATACCCTCATCCAGATCATTTATAAAAATTACAAACAGCAGGGGCCCTAAAACAGACCCCTGAGGCACACCACTCGTCACCGAACTCCACGATGAATATCTCCCATCAACCACCACACTCTGTCTTCTATCTGCCAGCCAATTTCTAATCCAATTAGCTAAATCACCCTCTATTCCACACATCTGCATTTTCTGTAAAAGTCTTCCATGGGCCACCTTATCAAAAGCCTTACTAAAGTCCATATATACTACATCAACCGCCTTACCCCCATCCACCTCTCTGGTCACTTTCTCAAAAACTCAATGAGGTTAGTAAGGCATGACCTACCCTTCACGAAACCATGCTGACTATCCCCAATCAATTCATTTCTCTCTAAATAACTATAAATCCTATCCCTAATAATTCTCTCCAATACCTTGCCCACCACAGAAGTAAGACTCACTGGCCTATAATTCCCAGGAAGGTCTATCTTCCCCTTCTTAAACAATGGGACCACATTCGCCATCCTCCAGTCCTCCGGAACCACACCCGTAACCAACGAGGACCTGAAGATCAGAGCCAGAGGCTCTGCAATCTCCTCTCTTGATAGATAGATAGGGATATGATAAGTGCAACTTGTGAGCCAAAAGGCCTGTTTGTGCTGTAGTTTTCTATGTTCTATGTTCATAAAATTATGAGAAGTATCGATAAAGTGAACAGTGGAAGCTTTTCCCCAGGGCAGAAATGACAATTACAGGAGGACGCAAGTTCAAGTTAAGTGGGGAAGGTTCAGTGGAGATGTGTGGAGGGGGAGTAGTTTTTTACACAGAGTGGTTGGGGCCTGGAATGCACTGCCAAGTGAGGTGGTTGAGGCAGACATGTTAGTGACATTTAAAACTTGTCTGGATAGATATATAAACAGATGGGGAATAGAGGGATACAAGTTTCCACAGGACTCTTAAATTGGCCTTGCAGGTGGAGGATGTGGTCAAGAAGGCATATGGAGTATTGGCCTTCATTAATAGAGGGATTGAGTTTCGGAGTCGGGAGGTAATGCTGCAACTTTATAAGACTTTTGTCAGACCCCATTTGGAGTATTATGTGCAGTTCTGGTCGCCTCACTACAGGAAGGATGTAGAAGCTATTGAGGGGGTGCAGAGGAGATTTACAAGGATGTTGCCTGGATTGGGGGTCATGCCTTAGGTTGAGGGAGCTGGGACTCTTCTCGCTGGAGAAACGAAGTTTGAAAAGTGACCTGATAGAGATTTATAAAATATTGAGAGGAATAGATTATCGGAGGCTATTTCCCAGGGCTGAAATGGTCGCTACGAGAGGACACAGGTTTAAGGTGCTGGGTATAGAGGAGATGTTAGAGGTAAGTTTTTCACTCAGAAGGTGGTGAGTGAATGGAATCGGTTGCCATCGGTGGTGGTGGAGATGAACTCTCTGGGGTCTTTTAAAAGATTTCTGGATGAATACATGAGTTTAAATGGGATTGGGAGTTACAGATAGTTCATGGCCTAGTAGGTATGAGTATGAAGGGCCTGTTTGTGCTGTAATGTTCCATGTTCTAAGTAGTTGGAGTAGATAGATAAAAGGTGATTGGCACAGACTTGGAGGGCTGAACGGCCTGTTCCTGTGCTGTTCTTTGTTCTAACTGCTGTGCTGCCCAGAAGAGTAACCAACTTTCTCATGTCCCATCGGAACACGATTCACGCTGCCACACAAAATTCACCAGAAATGTTGCAGCTGAGAAAGAAACTGAGAAGAAAATTGGATTTAGTCACACCCTCTGACACGACTAGGACAACAAACGCAAGTTACTCGCCATCAGCAAACACCGAAAGAGAAATCACGGAGAAGGATTTTGTCTACAAGTGAGAAGTGGCTACCTGCAACAATTCCAGTTAAAATAGGACTGATTTCTTATACCATACAATTGAATGACGGGAGAACTTGGAGGAGACACATAGATCCTCGCTTCAAGGAGTGAATTGGCAGACTCATTATCCAAAAGGCTTATATTAGACGCACCAGTTTGTGAAATTCCTAAACCAAGAATTATTTCAGAATCGAGTTCAGATTTTATTCCGGTAGAACCATCCATATCCACACAAGAAGCAGACAAGGAAGCAACTTCACCAGATAAAAATTCCTGATATTGCTGAAGAACAGACCATTGAGGATATCGACAATAAGACTCCAGAATGTCGGGCTGATATTTCCCAGCATTTTCCGTACAAATTTTAGCTTATTGACCAAAAAACCAGAAGGCAGATGGAGATTTGTTTAATCTGGCAGTTTATGATCTAGCACACGAGTGTCGGAAGCAGATTCAATAATAACTTTCAAAAGCAAATTCTATCACTTTAAAGAGATTTGATTTGATTTATTATTGTCACTTGTATTAGTGAAAAGTATTGTTTCTTGTGCGCTATATAGACAAAATATACCGTTCATAGAGAAGGAAAGGAGAGAGTGCAGAATGTAGTGTTACAGAGACCAGTTTTCAAAATTTTTGTTGTTGTGTGCTTATGAGCACAAATTAAACAAGTTATATCAGAAGCAATCAGAGAAAAGGGAATTAGATAAATTATTTACAAGACTCTGAGGAAAAGAGCTGAAGGAGGAATGGAGTGAAATTGATCATTCTTTCAAAAAGCAGCAGTGGGATGAAGGAGCGAATGGCCTCCTCCTGTACTGTGTAATTCTTATGTTTTGTATCTACCTCTTTTGCGCAAGGAATTCACAGGACGATGTCACATTTCTGCTGTGACTCTTTCCAAGTTTTTGTTCAATAGTCGATATTACACTTTTTAGTTTTAATAATGAAGGTGTTATAATTACTCTGCTTGGTTAGTTGTAGTAATGTGTGTGTTATTTCACAGGGTGAACCAGGTGATCAAGGACCAATGGGCGAGATGGGAGAAAGGGGTGACCTTGGAGCTCAGGGAGTTATTGGTCCCGTTGGAGCCCCTGGGATCACTGGAATGCCGGTAAGGACAGACCTGGAAAATATCCTGGAAAAGATTTACAGAACAGTGTTAAGCAATGGCAACTAACAAACTTTAATTGCTGAATATTGTGCTATTGTCCATGTGCATCAACTGTGTGCATGCTATTTTTTATGTGATCATCAGTTGTTGGAAAAGGCCATTCAGCCCCTCGAGCCTCTGCCACCATGGATCATGGTTGATCAGTAAGCTAACTCCATAAGCTCTGATTAGCTTTGGGGTTTAATAAAAAGGGGTGGCATAGACAAGTTGGGCTTGTTTCCATGCTGTAAACCTCTATGATTCTGCCCCATAATCCTTAAATAGCTTTGATAATAAAAATCTATCCATTTCTGATTAAAAACAATCTCATATCCGTTGCTGTTTCTGAAAGAGAATTCCATACTACGAGCACATTGGGGTTGAAATTCTCCCACCTCACCTGCCACTGGAATTTCAGTGGATGGGTTGTGAACAATGTGAAACGACATTAACAATCAGGCGTGAATTTCCAGCTTTTAGCCCAGCGCTGCCAGAGAATCCCAGCCTTGGTGTTTCCCAGCTTGAAAGACCTGGCTCTGGATTTTAGACCTCCTTTCCTCGTCTTCAGAGGGAGAATCTGCCCTGGAATCCATCTTTGTGAAATGTGTCATGATCAATCACTAACTGTTTATTGAAGACAGAAGCAGACATGGTTCGATGGAAAACTGTTGCCGCTGGTGTAGGAAAGGAATCCAGCATAAAGGGTTTGGTGGGAATGAACCCAGATATGCTGATAGAATACAGATGGACCAGGATTAATGGAATTGTGCATCAGGGTTGGAGGGGCTGAACAGTCTTTAACAGTGCCTGCTATTTGTTAGGTCTGACATTTACACATTTGGATTTCATAGAATCTTTACAGTGCAGGAGGAGGCCATTCAGCCCATCGAGCCTGCACCGACCACAATCCCACACCAGAGTATTCCCATAATCTCACATATTTATGGTATGGCACAGTGGCACAGCGGTTAGCACTGCTGCCTCACAGCGCCAGGGACCTAGGTTTGATTCTTGGCTCGGGTCACTGCCTATGCAGAGTTTGCACATTCTCCCCATGTCTGCGTGGGTTTCTTCTGGGTGCTCTGGTTTCCTCCCATAGTCCAGAGATTTGTGGATTAGGTTGATTGGCCATGCTAAATTTCCCCTTAGTGTCCTGGGTGCATAGTTAGATGGTTAGTGGGATAAATATGTAGGGTTCCAGGGATAGGACTTGGATGGAATTGATTGTCGGTGCAGACTTGATGGGCTGAATGGCCTCCTTCTGTGATTTCCTTACAAACTGAAATAGTTTATCATGGTCTCCCTAATTAAACCCCTTCACCTGTGATTTACTATGCTAATCTCCTGAAGGGGCAATTTAGCATGGCCAATCAACCTAACCCGCACATCTTTGAACTGTCAGAGGAAACAGGAGCACCCAAAGGAAACCCATGCAGACATGGGGAGAATGTGCAGATTCCGCATAGACAGTGACTTGAGGCCAGGATTGAACCTGTGGCCCTGGTGCTGTGAGGTAACAAGGCCAACCATTGTGCCACCATCCCAAACTTTTTATAAGAAAACTTGCCACAAGTTTTTATCCTTAATTCTTTCATGGGGTGTGGGCATCATTGACTGGCCAGCATTTATTGCCCATCGGGGCAGCACGGTAGCACAATAGGTTAGCACCGCTGCTTCACAGCTCCAGGGTCCTGAGTTCGATTCTCGGCTCGGGTCACTGTCTGTGTGGAGTTTGCGCGTTCTGCTCGTGTCTGCATGGGTTTCCTCCAAGTGCTCCGGTTTCCTCCCACAGTCCAAAGATGTGCAGGTTAGGTTGATTGGCCGTGCTAAAAAATTGCCCTTAGTGACTAGGTATGCGTAGGTTAGAAGGATTAGTGGGTGTAATATTTAGGGGGTATGGGGGTAGGGCCCGGGTGGGATTGTGGTCAGTGTGGACTCGATGGGCAGAAGGACCTCTTTCTGCACTGTAGTGTTCGATGATCTAATTTCCTCTGAACAGTGTACCTTGCTAGGCCATTTCAGACAGACAGTTAAGAGGCAACCACATTGCTGTAGGTCTGGAGTCACATGTAGGCCAGATCAGGTAAGGACGGCAGATTTCCTTCACTAAAGGACGTTAGTGAACCAGATTGTTTTTTTACAACAAAAGGAAAAGATAGTTATCATGGTCACCGTCACTGAGACTAACTTTAAATTCTGGATTTATACGAATCAGATTTAAATTTTACCAAGTTGTGGGGTTTGAACCCATGGACATGACCCAGTGACATTACCACTGCACCAAGATTTGCCCCCACTCGGCACTGATAATGACACAATGAAGGAAACAGGGCATTTGGACCCTGAGAGAGCAGGGCAAGCAAATAGTCTATGCCCTTAACCAATCAGATTGCAGAATGGTGAGGAATGAGAAGGAAGTGCATCTTAATGTGGATGAATCCAGTGTCAAAGCAGACACAGCAAGAGAAGCCAGACTGACTCAGAGACAGAAAGGAAAAGTTCAAACTAAATATTCCCAATTCTAATTTAATGGTCAGGATTCTCCAACATCATACCACCGCTGCCAGCGGGAACGGAAAATTTGTTGCTCAGCCAAATCTCCATTCACTGCAGCGGGACTGGAGAATTTAATTATTTATTTGTTACATGTGGACATACATTAACACTTCAATGAAGTTAGCGTGAAAATCCCCTAGCTGTGAACAGGGTCAAACAATTCCAGCCTTTTTAAATCTGCTATGACCGAAAGCAAAAGGAATGAGCCTCCACACTTGTAATAGTTTGTTTTCAGTGCCAGAGAGGTTGACTGGGAGTGATTAATACTCATCATATTATTAAAAGGTCCTCAGACTGGAATTAATTTTCTTTGGTAAGGTTGTTTTTAATCAAAGGCAGAAACAAACAACTCCATACATTTAACATCAAAGCAGATATTGAGATGCAACCTCCATGAAAATATTGGTGTTTCTCTGGAACTCGGAAGGCAACTTTGATATTTTTGAGTTTAATTTTGTATCTGCTTCTCCTGAAGCTGACCTTTCACCTGGATATAATCAACAGCAGGCGCTGTTATTGTGTCAGGAGAATCCGGGCTGAGGGATTTGGGAATAAATTTATCGGACAGATATTCCACCTGGCTCACACAACCAAGGAGGAATGTCGTTGATGTCTATGAATTGCAATAGACTTGTTGATTTATAAAAGTGATTTATTTTTAAAAGTCTAGTATCTTATCATCCGAAACCCAACGCACTGTTCTGGTTTGACTCCACAGGGACCTGAAGGGAGACGAGGCAAACCAGGACAACGGGGACGCACAGGAACAAAGGTTTCCTTTAGCTTACTGCTCAGAGTTGTTCAGATATTTGAGTTATTTTGTTCTAAAGATAAGCTGAATAGAGCCCCAGGGTAGTGGAGGGAATAGTGGGGAGAAGGGAGTGGTGCTGGGATTGGGTGTTGAATCCGCTGTCTGCTCCATAAGCAGCCTTATATAGCTTCTTAAAGTCCCAGAGAGGAGTTGTTTTGTGGCCTCACTGGTATTTTTGTGCCCCTGTTTCTGGCAGGCCCTGGGGTAGTGAGCATATTTGACGGGGATGGGGCTGGGGGGTTATGCTGCATTGACAAGGCCTAAACTCAATTAATGGTAGGGTGTTGAGGAGAGTTATAAAACAAAGAGATTTAGGAGTAGATGTTCACTGCTCCTTGAAAGTGCAGTCACAGGTGGACAGGAGGCATTTGGCATGCTTGGTTTCATCAGTGAGAACATTGAGTTAAGGAGTTGGGATGTCTTGTTGAAGTTGTACAAGACATTGGTAAGGCCACTTGGAATACTGTGTGCAATTCTGGTCACACTATTATAGAAAGGATATTATTAAACTAGAAAGAGTGCAGAAAAGATTTACCAGGATGCTACTGGGACTTGATGGTTTGAATTATAAGGAGAGGCTGAATAGACTGGGACTTTTTTCTCTAGAACGTAGAAGGCTGAGGGGTGACCTTGTAGAGGTCTATAAAATAATGAGGGGCACAGACAAGGTAGATAGTCAATATCTTTTCCCAAAAGTCTTTTCCCAAAGGGAGTCTAAAACTAGAAAACATAGGTTTAATGTGAGAGGGGAGAGATACAAAAGAATCCAGAGGGGCAATTTTTCACATAGAGAATGGTGAGTGTCTGGCACGAGCTGCTAGAGGCAGTTACACAGATATTTACAATTTTGTCTTTTAAAAAGCATTTAGACAGTTGGGTTTAGAGGGATATATGCCAAATGTGGCAACTGGGACTAACTTAGGTGTTTAAAAGAAAAGAGTGGCATGGATAGGCTGAAGGGCCTATTTCCATTCTATAAACCTCTGAGACTCTCTGAGTAGGAGAGGCCACAATTTGTCCTGATCTAATCGAAGGGTTTCCCTCCTAGCCCTCTGGGTGTCTCAATCTGCATCTGGATTGGGCCAAGCTGGTAAGGGAGCCTCCAGATTGAATTGAGGACCCTTCATGATCACTGTCCAGCCTCAGTGATGCCTTCTTCCTCCTGTGGGGCTGTTGCTACCCACCCCCACCCATTTCCAACCCAGGAGCCCACCCGCCACGTTTGGTCACATACCAAAACTAGAAGCGGCCAATGGGGAGGCTCCCTGGGAGGCAGACCATCCTTGCTGCTGGACGTGTAGCTCTGTGACTCCCGTCTGATCCCAAACTCTCCAGAGATTCAATCCCACCATCTCAGATTCAGCTGTTTGTAAAGTGATTGGAAACATCAGAAGGTTTAACATTCTGTTTTTCTTTATGGAGGGAGAGAAAGGATCTCGGGCTGCTTCCGGAGAACCAGGTGATCCAGGAGAACAAGGGGAGCAAGGAGAGCAAGGACCCAAAGGAGTGAGAGGCTCACGGGGACCAATGGTAATGTAAAAAGAAGCAAACAACTGATATCATGATCGTCACAGGATGACCCTACGCATTTTCCAATCCACAAGTTACTCTTGAAATCAGTTGCTGTTGAAGGGATGATTTTAGACCCCGTAACAGTGATGGAACGGAGCTCAGTGCTGGAATTCTACCACCCCACCCACCACAGAATCGGAGCGGGCAAAGGACAGGCAATGGAAATGTCCCTTAACCATGGGCAGGAGTTCTCTGATCTCAGGTTGAGCGAGGCCATAAATCGCACCTCTAGTTCCAAATCAGGAGGGTGCGTGGCTTGGAATCATAAAGAAAGTTTTTGGTGCCACAGTGGTTAGCACAACTGCCTCACAGAACCAGGGACCCGGGGTCAATTCCCAGCTTGAGTCACTATCTATATGGAGTTTGCACATTCTCCCCATGTCTGCGTGGGTTTCCTACCATACTGCAGAACTGTGTGGGTTGAATGGATTGGACATGCTAAATTGTGCCTTAGGGAATGAACAAAGAACAATACAGCACAGGAACCGGCCCTTCAGCCCTCCAAGCCTGCATCAACCATGTGTTCATAACTAGACCATCCATTTGTATCCCTCTATTCCAAGTCTGTTATATGGCTATCTAAGTAAGTCTTAAATAATCCTAACATGTCTGTCTCAATCACCTTACTTGGTAGTGCATTCCAGGCCCCCAATACCCTCTGTGTAAAATATGTCCCCCACATATCCATATTGAACCTTGCCCCCCTTCCCTTGAACTTGTGACCCCTAGTGTTTGTCATTTCTGACCTGGGAAAAAACTTCCAACTGTTCACCCTATCTACGCCATCACTATCACTATCGCTATCCAAGGAAAAAAGCTTTCACCGTCTACCCTATCAAACGAAAACAATTTTCATAATTTTATAAACTTCTATTAGGTCGCCCTTCAACCCCAAAATTTCCAGGGAGCACAACCCTAGTTTACTCAATCTCACCTCTCTGAACCAAGCAACATCCTCATAAACATTTTCTCTACTCTCTCCTAAGGCTCCATGTCCTTCTAGTAATGTGGCAACCAGAACTGGACACAGTATTCCAAATGTGGCCTAACCAACGTTCTATATAACTGCAAAATCACATGCCAACTTTTACACTTTATGTCCCGTCCAATAAAGGCAAGCATGCCCTGTGCCTTCTTCACCACCTTTTCCCCCTGTGCTGCCACCTTTAAGGATCTGTGGACCTGCACACCCAGATCCCTCTATGTGTCTATACTCCTGATGGTTCTGTCATTTATTATATAACTCCATCTTGCATTAGATTACCAAAATACATCACTTTGCATTTATCTTGATTAAATTCCATCTGCCATTTCTCCACCCAATTTTTCAGCCTATCTATATCCTGCTGTAATCTCTGACAATGTTCATCACTATCTACAACTCCAGCAATCTTTGTGTTGTCCGCAAACTTATTAATCAGACCAGCTTCTTCCAAATCATTTATATATATCACAAACAGCAGAGGTCCCAGTACAGACCCCTGCGGAACAGCACTAGTCACAGACATCCAAATGGATAAGAACCCTCCACTGCTCCCCTCTGTCTTCTATGGAAACTCAGCAAGAGGTCTGACAACACTAATTTTAAATCCAACCGATTTATTTGATAGTAAACTTGCTAGTTTTTGGCCTTTGTAGCCTTCGTCAGGCGAATGAGATGTTCTGGTCTGCAATAGCACACATATCAGCACAGACAGTTTACAGATTGCTGTAAATTAATTAGCTGTAAGGATTCGCATTCTGATCAGTAATCTGTAAACTGTCTGTGCTGATATGTGTGCTATTGCAGACCAGAACACTTCATTCGTCTGACGAAAGCTACAAAGGCCAAAAGCTAGCAAGTTTACTATCAAATAAATCGGTTGGATTTAAAATTGGTGTTGTCAGACCTCTTACTGAGTTTACCCCAGTCCAACACTGGCATCTCTACATCCATGACTTCTATGGCCAAGCCAGTTCTGTACCTAGCTAGCTAGTTCACCTTTGATCCCGTGAGATTTAACCTTTTGTACCAGACTGCCATGAGGGATCTTGTCAAACGCTTTACTAAAATCCATGTAGACCACATCCATGGCCCTTTCCTTATCAATCATTTTTGTCACCTCCTCAAAGAACTCAACTAAATTTGTGAGGCATGACCTTCCTCGTATAAAACCATATTGTCTCTCGCTAATGAGACTATTCAGTTCTAAATGTGTATAGATCCTATCTCTAAGAATCTTCTCCAACAATTTCCTTACTATGGACATCAAGCTCACTGGCCTACAATTAGCTGGGTTATCCTTGCTACTCTTCTTAAACATCTGCTATCCCTCAATCCTCTGGGACGTCACCTGTGTTCAATGAAGAAACAAAGATTTCTGTTCGAGGCCCAGCAATTTCATCTCTTGTCTCTGTCAGTAAGGTTGGACAGATGCCATCTGGCCCTGGGGGTTTGTTTACCTTAATGCTTCCGAAAACACCTAAACTTCCTCCCTTGTAATTCTGATTTGTTCTAACAGGTCTACACATCGCTCTGAGACATCAACGTGTCCCTCTCCTTTATGAATCCTGATACAAATAATTCCTTTAGGATCTTACCTACTTCCTTGGATTCTAAGCATAATTCCCCTCCTTTGTTCTTGAGACAGATTTGAAGGGTCTGGTGGCCGACCTCTGCTTCTATTTCTTGTGGTCCTGTGTTGTGTTCTGGTTTTCCCGTTTTACTGGTATGCCGATATCTTTCTCGGATATCCAGCCGCCTTTGAAATGAGGTTTCTCCCTCAACTTTGTCCTAACGCTGTGATTGGCCAGAATAATAATTTAAAATGACAATCGAACAGTTTTAATTTTGAGCCTGCATTGACCTGAATACCATTCTTTCAATCGCGCGTTGAAGGGAGTTTGTTACCTCTGGACAGTAATGATTTCTATCTTCCTAGGGCCCTCTCGGTTTGATGGGTCCAATGGGTGAACCAGGACTCGTGGGGTATCCGGTAAGTGATTTCAATCAGGGTTAAAAAGATCCACCATTAATCTTAGCAGCAAAATACCAAAGGGTTTATTTCAGCTAGGATGGTAATCCCATTCCCCTTGGGAGGAATGCAGAGTTCCCAAAAAACAACTCGTACCAGGATTCTGCTCATCTGTTAGACTTCAAATTCCTGGGATGAGAGAGTTGGCCTATAAAGAGAGACTAAATTCTGTATTGTTTGGAAGAGTGAAGGAACGACCTTATCAAACCTTTAAGATCCTGAAGGGGCTTGATGGGTAGATGGGGAGATGTTGCCACCAGTGAGAGGGTCTCAAACAGGGGGATATTGCTACAAGATAAAGGCAGTAAGAAGTCTCACAACACCAGATTAAAGTCCAGCAGGTTTATCTGTAGCAAAAACCACTGGTTTGATGTATCTTTTGGTGGCTTTTGCTATCAAATAAACCTGTCAGACTTTAACTTGGTGTTGTGAGACTTACTGTGTTTCCCCCAGTCCAATGCCAGCATCCCCACTACAAGATAAAGAGACAGTCATTTAAAACCGGGGTGTGTAGAAATTTCTTCTCGCAGACGGTGGTGAATCTCTAGAATTCTCTGACCCAAAGGGTGGTGGAGGCTGGATCACTGGAAGTATTTAGAGGTGGATAAATATTTGATAGATTGAGGAGAAGGCTGAGGGGAAACAGCAAGAGAAGGACCTCAGCTATGATGATATTGAGTGGCGGGTCTGGTGGCCGACCTCTGCTTCTATTTCTTGTGGTCCTGTGATGTGTTCTGGTTTTCCCGTTTTACTGGTATTCCGATTTAAAGTGTACAAGAGCATTTTAGACCAGCATTCCTGTTTCCTCAATCCTTCTGAGATTTGCCAGACTGTTGCCCAAGGAGTTTAGGATCTTGGAAGGAATTGATAGGATAGATGGAGAGAATCTTTCTCTGAAGGTGGGGGTGTATCGAACAAGGAAAGGAGAAGGAGCCACAACACTCAGGGCAATCTGGAGGTGTCATGTCCTAACTCTGCAGGTTTAATATACATTTGAAGAGAATTTAGGAACATATCTCTCCATATAAACGGTGAGAGAAGTATGGAACTTTCTCCAACAAAGATGCTAGCTCAATGAATAATCTGAGATCTCGTTTGTTGTTTGATTGGGTGGATGGGTGAAGTTTGAGATACAGGTGGTTGGACAGGGTTGAATGGCAATGGTTCTGTGTGTATTAGTATGCTGTTAATGATCCAATTGAATTTCGGAAACTGGGAGCTGGCTAACATCCAGTTTTACCAAACATTCAAATCTACAATGATTCTGTAGGAAAAAAAATTTAATGAGATAAACAGAGTTTGATCTGCTTCAGAGTAACAAATGTTAATGTGTGCAGAATATCCCCCACTCAATGCATGAAGAATGTGCAAAGATCCTTTGTACATTTAAGCAAATAATATGTTTTACTCATTAAAATTTTACAATTGTTATTGTAAATAAAAGTCCAAAAAACCGAAAGCTGCTGCAATCTGACATTTACTCTTGTTTCATTTCCAGTTTGATTAATTTCTCATCCCAATCCCCAGATTTGCATATCAATCCTGTCTCGTTAATACTCAAACTCACACACACATACTCACATACACGCGCACACACACACATTCACACACAGTAACACACTCGCTCACACACTCTTACACACACACATTCACACACAACACACTCTCACACGCATACACAGTCACACACACTCACACACACACTATCTCACAAGCACACACACACACACACACACACACACACACACACATACACACACACTTTCACACTCACTCACGCACACACACACACATTCACATTACATACACATTCACACGCATGCACGCACGCACATGCACACACACACACAGAGACACACACTTTCACACTCACACACACACACAGACACACACACTTTCACACTCACACACCCCAGACCACACACTTTCACACTCACACACACACACAGACAACACACTTTCACACTCACACACACACACACACACTCACATTCACATTACATACACATTCACACGCATGCATGCACACACACACACTCTCACACACACACACACTTTCACACTCACACACACACACACCACAGACACTTTCACACTCACACACACACAGACACACACACTTTCACACTCACACACACACAGACAGACACAGACACACACACACACAGACACACACACTTTCACACTCACACACACACACTCACATTCACATTACATACATATTCTCACGCACACACACACACACACACACGCACATAGAGATTCAACCCATGCCCCCACATCCTCACTGAGGATGAAAATTACACTGTGAGATCACTGGGAGTTTGACAACTCCATGTTGTATTCCCTTCCTGTAGGAGGCAAACTCTGCACCAGCTTAATCAGGTTCCACTCTCACCCGATGGAATTCAGCGAGGGTCTGATGTTATTCTTCACCCTGTGCTGTACTGTATTTTGGACCTTGGATTTTTTTTTTGACCAGATTACAGCATATTGGCTGCTTAATAAATGGACAATGCATTATTCTTTCAGGGTCACCAAGGACCTCAAGGAGCTCAGGGACCCCCAGGACCTAAAGGAGAAAAGGTAATTCTTTCATATTGTGTAGCTTCAATGTTCCCCATCAATCAGCAATGTTAGTATTGTGTCCCAGCTGCTAACATTTGTATTGTTTGAAAAAATTTCTTAATAAATGGAGGAAGTAGCTCCAACAACAAAGAGTTTATTAAATAATATAACTGTGTACATTATGCTCGCAATTGGCCTGACTTCCTATATGACTTACAAAAGAAGGGAAGTCATTTTGGAGTTGTGTAAAACTTTGGTGAGCTGGAGTAGTGTGTGCATTTCTGATCGCCACATTATAAGAAAGATGTGAACACACTGGAGGGGGTGCAGTGGAGGCGAAGGAGGAAGTTGCGGGTCCCCTAGTTGAGACATTTGAATCATTGATCGTCATGGGTGATGTGCCTAAAGTTTGGAGGGTGGCAAATGTTGTGCCTTTGTTCAAAAAGGGCTGCAGGGAAAAGCCTGTGAACTACAGGCCAGTGAGCCTCACATCTCTGGTGGGTAAATAATTGGAATGTATTTTGAGAGACAGGATCTACAGACATTTAGAGATGCAAGGACTGGTTAGAGACAGTCAGCATGGCTTTGAGAGTGGAAAATCATGTCTCACAAGTTAGATTAAGTTTTTTGAAGGGGTAACCAAGAAGGTAGATGAGGGCAGTTGATGTTGTCTATATGGACTTTAGCAAGGCCTTTGATAAAGAACCATGTGGTCGGTTGTTGCATAAGGTTAAATTTCACAGGATCCAAGGTGAGGTATCTAAATGGATATAAAATTGCTTCTTGACAGAAGCCAGAGAGTGGTTGTAGAGAGTTGTTTTTCAAACTGGAGGCCTGTGACCAGTGGTGTGCTGCAGGGATCAGTGCTGGGCCCACTATTATTTGTCATTTATATTAATGATTTGGATTAGAATATAGGAGGTGTGATTAATAAGTTTGCAGATGACACCATGATTGGTGGCATAGTGGATAGTGAAGAAAGTTACCTCGAATTACAATGGGATCTTGATCAATTGGGCCAGTGGGCTGACAAATGGCAGATGGAGTTTAATTTAGATAAATGTGAGGTGATGCATTTTGGTAGATTGAACCAAGGCAGGACTTACTCAGTTGATGGTACGGTGTTGGGGAGAGTTACAGTTTAAAGAGATCTAGGGGTACATGTTCACAACTCCTTGAAAGTGGAGTCACAAGTGGACAGAATGGTGAAGAAGGCATTCAGCATGCTTGGTTTCATCGGTCAGAATATTGAATACAGGCGTTGGGACGTCTTCTTGAAGTTGTACAAGACATTGATAAGATCACACTTGGAATACTGTGTGCAATTCTGGTCACCCTATTATAGAAAGGATATTATTAAAGTAGAAAGAATGCAGAAAAGATTTGCTAGGACGCTACCAGGACTAATGGATTGAGTTATAAAGAGAGGTTGGATAGACTGGGACCTTTTTCTTTGGAGCGTAGGAAGCTGAGAGGTGATGTTATAGAGATCTATAAAATAATGAGGGGCACAGATCAGCTAGATAATCAATATCTTTTCCCAAAGATAGGGGAGTCTAAAAGCAGAAGGCATGGGTTTAAGGTGAGACGGGAGAGATACAAAAGTGTCCAGAGGGGCAATTTTTTCCCTCAGATGATGGTGAATGTCTGGAACACGCTGCCAGAGGTAGTAGTAGAGGTGGGTACAATTTTGTCTTTTAAAAAGATAATTACAAGAGTATGATGGGATATGGGCCAAATGCGAGCAAATGGATTTGTTTAGGGGTTTTAGAAAGAAAAGGCAGCATGTACAAGTTGGGCCGAAATGTCTGTTTCCATGCTGTAAATCTCTATGACTCTATAACAGGATGCTGCCTGGGATGGAACATTTAAGTTATGAAGAGTGATTGGGTAGATTTGGGATGTTTTTGTTGAAGCAAAGACTGAGGGTGACCTGATCGAGGTGTTCAAGATGATGAGGGACATGGACAGAGTGGGTAAGGAGCTGCTGTTCCCCTTAGTTGAAGGGTCAGTCACGAGGGGACACAGGTTCAAGGTGAGGGGCAGGAGGTTTGGGGGGATGTGAGGAAAAACTTTTTCACCCAGAGGGTGGTGAGTGTCTGGAATGCCCTGCCAGGGAGGGTGGTGGAGGGGCAATGCTTCACATACTTTAAAACACATCTGGATGAGCACTTGGCACATCACAACATTCAGGGCTCTGGGCCAAGGGCTAGCAGATGGGAGTTCAGGTATTTCCAATGTGTCAGTGCGGACTTGATGGGCAGAAGGGCCTCTTCTGCTCTGTATGATTCTATGATATATACGAGATAGGTGTCTGACAGAGACACTCGCTCAGGCCTACTCCCTCCTCCCTGGTACCAACTGAGGATCCTGCTCCTTTCAGAACACACCCTCACTCCCGATTGATCCAGCTTCCCACATTCCATAGGGTCTGGCCTGGTCACATGACCTGCAAAGGCTTGCCCCTTAAAGGGCCCACATTACTTCAATCTCTCGGACAACAATAACCAACATTTGAAATAAATAGGTATAGATGTGATCGGTGCAACTCGTGGGCCGAAGGGCCTGTTTGTGCTGTATTGTTCTATGTTCTACGTTAAATATTAAAACCGCTGGATGAAATATTTTGGTTTTAAGCAGCAATAACCTTCGTTCATACAGCACTTTTACCTGGGAAACATCCCAAGCTGCTTCGCAGGAGGGTAATTCAAACAAAATTTGACATTCAATCGTGTAAGGAGATACCAGAACAGATGGACAAAAGCTGGGTTCAACAGGGAGCTCTGTGGGGCATCTTGAAGGAGAAGGGAGAGGTTTAGGAAGCTGGAGGGGTTTAGTTTGGAAATTCTCATGCTTAGGCCCCAGCAGCTGAAGGCAGAGGTGGTATGGATGAAGAGAAGGTAATCAAGGGATAAACAAAGGAACCAGAATTGGGGGAGTGCAAAGGTCTCAGAGTTCATATTTGAGCATGTTTACACTGTGCATTATGTACTGAGGGGGTTATTAACAACTTATTCCAGTGTTTGAAGTCAAAATGTGTTATGTGAAGCAGAAATTTAAATATGTTTCTTAATTGAAGGAGCATTTGTCCTAGTGACTGCAATAACTTACTGTTGATATTATTGATAACATTCTGTATCCTTTTCTTTCACTCATAGGGTTATCCAGGCGATGACAGTCATGTTATTGGACTCCCTGGGCCTCTAGGTGAACCAGTAGGTCATGTTTTTCATAGCAAATCATGTTAATATTGGAAAGCTATGGTTGAAAGTTGTCTCTTGATGAATGTTCCTTTACATAACCTGCATTTCACTGGAGACATTTCCCAACACAGATTTGATCAGGCTTCTGATGATGTGGTTTGTCTGAAAGTGGCCGTGTGTGAGTTGATTTGATCTATTATTGTCACATGTATTAATATACAGACAAAACATAACATTCATAGAGAAGGAAATGAGAGAGTGCAGAATGTAGTGTTACAGTCATAGCTAGGGTGTAGAGAAAGATCAACTTAATGCAAGGCAAGTCCATTCAAAAGTCAGACAGCAGCAGGGAAGAAGCTGTTCTTGAGTCGGTTGGTACGTGACCTCAGACTTTTGTGTCTTTTTCCTGACGGAAGAAGGTGGAAGAGAGAATGTCCGGGGTCAGAGAACATAGATCATTACAGCGCAGAACAGGCCCTTCGGCCTTCGATGTTGCGCCGACCAATTATGAAAAAAGCAATGACCCTCCAAACTAAACCATTCCCTTCTCTTCCATAAACTTATCAACTAACCTCTTAAACGCCACCAAACTTGGCGCATCTACAACTGCGCAGGCAGGGCATTCCACTCCCTAACCACCCTTTGGGTAAAGAACCTACCTCTGATATCCGTCCTATAACTATCACCCCTTAATTTAAAGCTATGTCCCCTCGTGCTAGCTTTCTCCATCCTAGGAAAAAGGCTATCACTGTCCACCCTATCTAAACCTCTAATCATCTTATATACAAAGAACAAAGAACAACACAGCACGGGAAACAGGCCCTTCTGCCCAACGAGCCCGCGCCGCCATCCTAACGTCTTAATGACATATAGAGACCGATATAGGGACAATTTGTTACCCAATCAGCCTAAGAGCACATTTTTGGGATGTGGGAGGAAACCGGAGCACCCGGAGAAAACCCACGCAACCACGGGAAGAACGCGCAAACTCCCGCAGACACAGGCCCAAATCCATGTGTCTGCACAGCAACAGAGATAGTCTCTGAGCTGTCATGTTGCCCATCAGATGGTCCAGTTTAAGCATACACTAACGACTTGAAGCACTAGGCCACTCCTGAAGTAACCTCCAGGAGCAGCCCTCGCACGACCTGCCGAATGCATGCACCTTGTTGGTCAACAAGGTGGACCGAATAGCCTGTGGAAACAATTAAAGTATTTAAACAGTCCTCATATATCCCTCTATCTGCAGACCGCTCATGTGGCTGTCCAAGAGACCCTTAAACAACCCTAGCGTGCCTGCTCCCACCACCTTACTCGGTAGTGCATTCCACACCCCCACTACCCTTTGTGTGAAAAAATGCCCTCTAATATTAGTCTTATACATAGCCCCCCTCACCCTAAGGCTGTGACCCCTCGTTCTATCCAAATCTAATGGTGGAAAAAGCTTACCACCATTTACTCTATCTATACCCCTCATAATCTTATATACCTCTAATAGATCCCCTCTCAGCCGACGTCTTTCAAGGGAAAACAACCCCAGTACGTTCAACCTTTCCTCGTAAGACAGCCCTTCCATACCAGGCAGCATCCTGGTAAATCTCCTCTGCACTCTCTCCAGGGACTCCACATCCTTCCGGTAGTACGGCGACCAGAACTGGACGCAGTACTCCAAGTGAGGCCTAACCAACGTTCTATACACTTGCAACATCAAACTCCTACTCTTGTATTCTATACCCCTTCCTATGAAGGCTAACATACCATACGCTTTCTTTATCACTTTTTCCACCTGTACTGACACCTTCAGAGACTTGTGAACCTGCACCCCCAGGTCTCTCTGCGTCTCTATACTCCGGATAGTTTTACCTTTTATCCTATAACTCCCCTCTACAGTATTCCGGCCAAAATGCATCACCTCGCATTTATCCGGATTAAATTCCATTTGCCATCTATCTGCCCAATCTACCAGCCTATCAATGTCCTGTTGTATTGCCTGGCACTGCTCCTCAGTCCCCGCCAATCCAAGTATCTTAGTGTCATCAGCAAATTTGCTGATCACACCACCTACCCCCTCTTCCAAGTCATTTATATAAATCACAAATAGAAGAGGTCCTAGTACTGAGCCCTGTGGCACACCACTAGTGACTGACCTCCAGTTGGAAAAAGAGCCTTCCACTACTACCCGCTGTCTCCTCCTCCCAAGCCAGTTCTCAACCCATCTACATACCTGGCCCTGTATCCCATGCGCCTTCACCTTTTTTATCAGCCTACCATGGGGAACCTTGTCAAACGCCTTACTGAAATCCATGTAGACGACATCAACAGCCTGTCCTTCATCAACTGTTTTTGTCACTTCTTCAAAAAATTCCACTAGATTTGTAAGGCAAGACTTCCCCTTGACGAAGCCATGCTGCGTATCCCTGATCAGATCGCAGCGCTCCAGATGCTCATACATCCTGTCCCTGAGGATCCTCTCCATTAGCTTACCTATAACTGAAGTCAAGCTCACCGGCCTATAGTTCCCTGGGTTATCCCTCTGACCCTTTTTAAACAACGGTACTACATTTGCAATCCTCCAGTCCTCTGGGACCTCACCTGTGTCCAAAGAAGAGACAAAGATTTGCGTCAGAGGCCCAGCAATGTCATCCCTCACCTCCCTTAGCAGCCTGGGATAAATACCATCAGGCCCCAGAGCTTTATAAGTATTTATGCTACCTAAAAGCCCCAACACTTCTTCCCTCGTAATGATTATTTCCTTTAACGGGTCCTCAAAATCCTCAAAGCCGGCATCAGATATCAGGCCCCTCTCCCGCGTGAATACCGACGCAAAGTATTCATTCAGGATCTCCCCCATTCCCTCAGGCTCTAAGCATAGTTCCCCTCCTCTGTCCCTGAGAGGTCCAATCTTCCCTCTAACCATCCTTTTGCTCCTTACATAGGAGTAAAATGCCTTAGGATTTTCCTTAATCCTACCTGCCAAAGCCATTTCGTGGCCCCTTTTTGCCTTTCTGACACCCCTTTTAAGATCCCGTCTACACTCTCTATATTTTTCCAGCGCTGCCTCTGTCCCCAATTGCCTGGATCTAACGTACGCCTCCCGCTTCTTCCTGACCAAGTCTTCAACATCCTAGTAACCCACGGTTCTCTAATCCTACCCTTCCCATCCTTTCTCCTTACCGGCACGTGTCTATCCTGCAAAAATTTTAGTTTTCTCTTGAAAGATTCCCACATGTGCAGCGTTGACCTACCCTCGAACAGCTTATCCCAGTCGGTATCCTTAAGATCCTGCCTAATCTGGCTATATCTAGCCCTCCCCCAGTTTAACACCCTCCCCTTAGGGCAGGCTTCATCTTTTTCCATTAATACCCTAAAGCAGACAGAGTTGTGGTCACTATTAGACACATGCTCTCCTACTACAACGTCAACCACCTGCCCTGGCTCATTCCCCAGAACCAGATCCAGTATAGCCCCCTCTCTAGTCGGGCTATCCACATACTGCTCCAAGGACCCTTCTAAAACACACTGTACAAATTCCTCCCCGTCCGCACCTTCCGCTCTCGGCACCTTCCAATCTACCCGAGGGAAATTGAAATCTCCCATGTTTATGTTATATGTTTCGAAACATAACATTATATGTTTCGATAAGGTTTTCTCTTAGCCGCCTCCTTTCTAACGAAAACAACCTCAAATCCCTCAGCCTCTCCTCATAAGACCTGCCCTCCATACCAGGCAACATCCTGGTAAACCTCCTCTGTACCCTCTCCAATGCCTCCACATCTTTCTTATATGTGGGGACCAGAACTGCACACAATACTCCAAGTGCGGCCGCACTAGAGTTTTGTACAGTTGCAACATGACGTTGCAGCTCCGAAATTCAATCCCCCTACCAATAAAAGTCAAGACTCTGTATGCCTTCTTAACAACCTTATCGACTTGACTGCCTACTTTCAGGGATCTATGCACAAATACACCAAGATCCCTCTGTTCATCAACACTATTAGGAATCCTACCATTAGCCCTATACTCTACACATTTATTATTCCTGCCAAAGTGCATTACCTCACACTTTTCCACATTAAACTCCATTTGCCACCTCTCGGCCCAGCTCTGCAACTTGTCCAAGTCTCTCTGCAAACTATAACACCCCTCTTCACTATCTACCACTCCACCGACTTTAGTGTCATCCGCAAACTTACTAATCCTAATCTGTGTGGTGGTGGGGGGGGGGGGGGTGTTTAATTTTGCTGGCTGCTTTTCCGAGGCACCAGGAAGTGTAGACAGAGTCAATGGATGGGAGGCTGGTTTGCGTGATGGATTGGGCTACATTCACGACCCTTTGAAGTTCCTTGCGATCTTGGGCAGAGCAGGAGCCCAAATCAAGCTGTGATACAAGCAGAAAGAATGCTTTCTATGGGGCAACCGTAATCCAGATGCATAATTCGGAAAACAATTTAGATTTGGTTTTAGGATTTACTCAACCATCCATTTTGAATGTGATGGGATGATTGGAGCTTGAGATTGACAGTGATCTGAAATGAATGACCTTTCAAATTTCTTTGTACCTTTGTGATTCCCTGATATCCAGCTATTATTTCACCATTAACTCCTCATTGTGGATAGTTACATCACCAATATCCATTAACAGCGTGATACCATCACAGCAGGGAATCGTATCAGAGACTTGAGACTATTTGAGGTGACATTGACTCACTGAATGCCAGCACGTTGTGCTGAGCTGGGCAGTTAACATTGCAGTGTGAATATCAAAATCTCCAGTGAAAATGGAACAAACCGACTCTCTGTACACAGTGCCTGACCTGACATGAAGATTATAATCGATCGATAAAATTGAAATGTTGATGGAAGGAAGTGGAATGCGGAAGTGAATCGTTGAACAGAATCACAGGGTCAAAATCTGTGTCCCAGCTGTAGTTATACAAACCACTCAGTATCTAAGGAATAGATTCCTTAGAGAGAAATAAATTGATTAGGGATAGTTAGCACGGTTTTGTGAAGGGTAGGTCGTGCCTCACAAACCTTATTGAGTTTTTTGAGGAGGTGACCAAAGAGGTAGATAAGGGTAAGGCAGTTGATGTAGCATATATGGGTTTTAGCAAAGCGTTTGATAAGGTTCCCCATGGTAGGCCATTGCAGAAAGTGCAGATGCATGGGATTGAAGGTGATTTAGCAGTTTGGATTAGGAATTGGCTAGCTGATAGAAGACAGAGGATGGTGGTTGATGGGAAATATTCAACCTGGAGTGCAGTTACAAGTGGTGTACCTCAAGGACCTGTTTTAGGGCCACTGCTGTTTGTCATTTTTATAAATGACCTAGATGAGGGTGTAGAGGGTTGGATTAGTAAATTTGCTGACGATACCAAAGTGGGGGGAGTTGTAGACAGCAAGGATGGATGTTACAGTTTGCAGAGGGACATTGATAGGTTGCAGAGCTGGGCCGTGAGGTGGCAAATGGAATTCAATACGGATAAGTGTGAGGTGATTCACTTTGGTAGGAATAACAGGCATATGAAATATAGGGCTAATGAAAGGACCCTTAATAGTGTTGTTGAGCAGAGGGATCTTGGGGTACAAGTACATAGCTCTTTGAAAGTTGGCACCCAGGTTGATAAAGTTGTTAAGGCGTACGGTGTGTTAGCTTTTATTGGTAGAGGGATTGAATTTAGGAGCCATGAGGTTATGTTACAACTGTACAAAACTCTGGTGCGGCCGCACTTGGAGTATTGCGTACAGTTCTGGTCGTCGTGTTATAAGAAAGATGTGGAAGCATTGGAAAGGGTGCAGAGGAGGTTTACCAGGATGTTGCCTGATATGGTGGGAAGGCGTTATGAGGAAAGGCTGAGGGACCTGAGGTTATTTTCATTAGAGAGAAGAAGGTTACGCAGTGACCTAATTGAGGCGTATAAGATGATCAAAGGACTGGATAGGGTGGATAGTGAGAGCCTTTTTCCTCGGATGGTGATGACCAACACGAGGGGACATAACTTTAAATTAGAGGTGGTAGTTATAGGACGGATGTCAGAGGCAGGTTCTTTACACAGAGGGTGGTGAGAGCGTGGAATGCCCTGCCTGCAGCAGTTGTGGACTCGCCTACTTTGGGGGCATTCAAACGTTCGGTGGATAGGCATATGGATGATATTGGAATAGTTTAGGTTAGAGGGTCCACTGGCCGGCGCAACATCGAGGGCCGAAGGGCCTGTACTGCGCTGTAGTGTTCTATGTTCTATGTTCTATTTTAGATTCAGCTTGGAAGGTATGGGAGAGACCGTGATATCGTGGCAATGTAACCCAGAGGCCCTGGCTAACACTCTAATTCCAAACTAAAAAATGTAAATTTTAATTCTACAGCAGGTGGATCAAATGTGAAATATAAAGTGAGTTTCAGGAATGATAACCATGAAACCATTGTCAATTGTAAAAACTCTTCTGCTTCGCTCATGTCCTTTAGGGAAGGAAATCTGCCGTTCTTATCTGGTCTGGTCTACAAGTGGCTCCAGACCTGCAGCAATGTGGGTGACTCTCAACTGCCTCTGAAATGGTCGAATGAGACACTCAGAGACGGGGCAATTAGGGATGGGCAACAAATGCTGGTCCAGCCAGTGACACCCACATCCAATCAGAGAAGGAATGACCATTTGATAGCTATTAATGTGCTGGTGTGGTGAACGTGAAGTTAAAGGGACAATGTCGGAGGGAGGGCTTTTCGATTTTTGGATCATTGGGGCAGTTTCTGGGGCAGGTGGAGCCCGTACAGATCCACTATGGGAGATTTACTCGTGCTGCTGGGGAGGTTCTAAACGAGGAAATGGGACACAGAATAAATGTAACTTTGTGAGCAAGAGTTCGGTCAAATTTCAAAGGAAATCTATATCAATCCAGCAAGCAGACACATAAGCATGATCATGGGAAGATTGGGAGGCGAAATTGCATCACTTTTAATCAAGGAGCCTGTCTGGTAAAGCAGGTAAATTTAGAGCATTAATCGGCATGAAAGAAGAACAGCAACTCAACGTTACTGCGTAGAGAAGTTTCATAGAACATAGAACAATACAGCACAGAACAGGCCCTTCGGCCTTCGATGTTGTGCCGACCAAAATAAAAAGCAATGCCCCTCCAAACTAAACCATTCCCCTCTCTTCCATATACTTATCAATTAACCTCTTAAACGCCACCAAACTTGGCGCATCTACAACAGCTGCAGGCAGGGCATTCCAACCCCTAATCACTCTTTGAGTAAAGAACCTACCTCTGATATCCGTTCTATAACTCATACCCCTTAATTTAAAGCTGTGTCCCCTCGTGCTAGCTTTCTCCATCCTAGGAAAAAGGCTATCACTGTCCACCTTATCTAAACCTCTAATCATCTTATATGCTTCAATAAGATCCCCTCTTAGCCGCCTCCTTTCTAACGAAAAACAACCTCAAATCCTTCAACCTCTCTTCATAGGACCTGCCCTCCATACCAGGCAACATCCTGGTAAACCTCCTCTGTACCCTCTCCAATGCCTCCACATCTTTCTTATAATGTGGGGACCAGAACTGCACACAATACTCCAATGCGGCCGCACTAGAGTTTTGTACAGTTGCAACATGATGCTGCGGCTCCTAAATTCAATCCCCCTGCCAATAAAAGCTAAGACTCCATATGCCTTCTTAACAACTTTATCCACTTGACTGCTACTTTCAGGGATCTATTGACACATACACCAAGATCCTTCTGTTCCTCAACACTATTAAGAGCCCTACCATTAGCCCTATTCTCTACCCATTTATTGTTCCTGCCAAAGTGCATTACCTCACACTTTTCCACATTAAACTCCATTTGCCACCTCTCGGCCAGCTCTGCAACTTGTCCAAGTCACTCTGTAAACTATAACACCCCTCTTCACTATCTACCACTCCACCGACTTTAGTGTCATCTGCAAATTTACTGATCCATCCCTCAATACCCTCATCCAGATCATGTATAAAAATTACAAACAGCAGGGGCCCCAAAACAGACCCCTGAGGCACACCACTCGTCACCGAACTCCACGATGAATATCTCCCATCAACCCCACCCTCTGTCTTCTATCTGCCAGCCAATTTCTAATCCAATTAGCTAAATCACCCTCTATTCCACACATCTGCATTTTCTGTAGAAGTCTTCCATGGGCCACCTTATCAAACGCCTTACTAAAGTCCATATATACATCAACCGCCTTACCCCCATCCACCTCTCTGGTCACTTTCTCAAAAAAACTCAATGAGGTTAGTAAGGCATGACCTACCCTTCACAAAACCATGCTGACTATCCCCAATCAATTCATTTCTCTCTAAATAACTATAAATCCTATCACTAATAATTCTCTCCAATACCTTGCCCACCACAGAAGTAAGACTCACTGGCCTATAATTCCCAGGAAGGTCTCTCTTCCCATTCTTAAACAATGGGACCACATTCGCCATCCTCCAGTCCTCCGGAACCACACCCGTAACCAACGAGGACCTGCAGATCAGAGCCAGAGGCTCTGCAATCTCCTCTCTTGCCTCCCAGAGAATCCTAGGGTAAATCCCGTCCGGCCCAGGGGACTTATCCAACTTCAAACCCTCGAGAATTTCTAACACATCCTCCCGATCTACTACAATACTTCCCAATTTGCAACCCTGTACCTCAGTGCTCTCCATAGCTACATTTCCAGCACTCTGCGTGAATACCAAAGAGAAATATTTATTCAGTGCCTCACCAATCTCTTCAGGCTCCACGCACAACTTCCCACTGCTGTCTATGACTGGCCCTAATCTTGCCCTAACCAATCTTCTATTCTTAACATATCGAAAGAAAGCTTTAGGATTCTCCTTAATCCTAGCAGCCAACATCTTCTCGTGTCCCCTCTTAGCTCTCCTCAATTCACTTTTTACCTCCTTCCTGGCTAATCTTTAGCTATCCATTGCACTAACTGAGCCTTCAAGCCTCATCCTGACATAAGCCTCCTTTTTCTTCTTAACCAGCAAATCAACTTTTTCGTACACCAAGGCTCTCTTACTCGACCATTTCCTCCCTGCCTGACAGGGACATACTTATCAAGGACTCGCAGCCGCTGCTCCTTGAATAAGCACCCCATTCCAGATGTTCCCAGTCCCTGTAGTTCCCTAGTCCAATCTATGCACCCTAATTCTCTCCTGATGGCCGCATAATTACCCTTCCCCCAGCTATAACTACTGCCCCCAGCTTCATGCCTATCCCTGTCCATCACTAAGGTGAACGTAACCGAATTGTGGTCACTATCAACAAAATGTTCACTAACTTCCAAGCCTAACACCTGGTCTGGCTCATTGCCCAGCACCAAATCCAATGTAGCCTCACCTCTAGTTGGCCTCTCTACATACTGAGTCAAAAAACCTTCCTGCACACTCTGTACGAAAACTGAACCCTCTAACGAGCTAGAGCTATAGCTATTCCAATCAATATTAGCAAAGTTAAAGTCCCCCATCACAATTACCCTACTACTTTCACTCCTAATCAGAATTGACTTCGCAATCCTTTCCTCAACCTCTCTAGAACTATTAGGAGGTCTGTAAAAGACTCCCAACAGGGTGACCTCTTCTCTCCTGTTTCTAATCTCAGCCCCTACTACCTCAACAGACAAGTCCTCATCAAACTTCTTTTCTATCACCGTGATACAGTCTTTGACCAATAACGCCACTCCTCCCCCCCTCTACCTCCTTCTCTACTCCGACTAAAGCATTTGTACCCCGGAACCTGCAATATCCATTCTTGTCCCTGCTCTACCCAAGTCTCTGAAATGGCCACAACTTCGAAGTTCCAGGTACTGGTCCAAGCTGCAAGTTCCTCCCCCTTATTTCGAATACTCCTTGCATTAAAGTATACGCATCTCAAACCATGCCCCACCCCACCCGTACGCCGCTGTGTTTTACAACTCTCTTCTATAACCCCCTTACTCTCATCCCTCTCAGCACCCCAACTACTTAGGATCCCACCCCCCCCCCGAATCAGTTTAAAGCCCCCATCATAGCCTTAGCAAATTTTCCCCAAGATATTAGTCCCCCTCTGGTTCAGGTGTAGACCATCTCTCTTGAAGAGGTCCCACCTATCCCAGAAAGAGTCCCAATTGTTAAGGAACCTGAACCCCTCCCTCCTGCACCATCCACGCAGCCATGAGTTCAAACTATCCCTTTCTCTGTTCATCTCTAAACTATCTCTTGGCACAGGCAAGAGTCCTGTGATTCAGGCGTGATCGGGAGGGATGTGAGAGAGGAGTGTTCCATTATTGATAAATTGGACCATCATTGCAGTCATGAGGGAGGATGTGTTAGAAAGCATTTCAAATTGGGCCATAGGGGTGGAGTTTAAAAATAAAAAAAGGGGCAATCACTTTGTTGGGATGAAACAACAGGCCTCCATATGGTCAGAAAGAGGTAGAAATGGAGGCAAATGACAGAGAGGTGTGAGAGAGCAGAGAGCTGCTTTTACACTGGGGTTGGTGATGTGTTACAATTCACTCAGAATCCGTGTTGCCATGTCAACACACCCTCCACGTGCATGTTCGAGCTCTCTTCAATCTTCTTTCCACCAAAGGCTGACCAGGAATCTCTCCCGCTCTAACTTTGGAAGGATTTCAGATCACTGTTCAATCTGTTTCACCCCACCTCCAGGAATACATCTTCCTTCATCACCTACTGGAGCCCAGAGCTTCCAGTTCAGAGGTAGAGGCGCTGCTGATTGATCACTGTGCCACAAGACCTCCTGGACGTTAGATTGAGTTCAGTGTTAGCAACATGATCTCCTGTTGTGACTGAGGCTGGAATCATCCAAATCATCTCCGATCTAAGTGGGAATATCAGTGACACTGAGTGTTTGGGAATTATTCAGTGTGACTGTCCTCCACTCACTGCATTTTTCTGGAGAAATGGCCCAGTTTTTTATCTGGAGAAGTTGTTGCCGTCATGGTCCTGAGTTCTGTTTGCTATTCTTCCAAGGATTTCCTTAAATAGACTCTATAGACTTGTTGCTTAGTACATCATTTAAACAGTTCTGGTGAGCAAAAAGAGTTCATTTGTTGTAATATAGGATGGTATTTTCCTAAATGTCAGGTTTGGAAGTGGAGGGGGGAGTGGATTCAAGGCACTTGGTGTCGAATTAAGGAACTTGACACAGGGATGGGAGGGACCTACTGAAATCCACCCCATTTGTCTTGCTGCTGACCCTCCTACAACCCTAACACCCCACCCCTCGAAACCCCTCTGGTCAATCTCTGGACCAGCTTGCTCCGTGAATCTGGACCTCCAGTGGATGCACTTCCTGCAGCAGCCACCAGTCTCCCAGTGGCGCTGAAGAACAGAAGTGTTTTCCAGCCTCTGATTGGCTATCAGTGGGCAGTCCTCCTGCCCCCATTGGCCTGGTCCTGAGGAAGTGTTGCTGATCAGCTGTTAATCATTTGATTGTTCCATATTTTGGCAAATCTAACACTCACTCACTCACCTGATAAAGGGGCAGTGCTCCAAAAGCTCGTGATTCCAAATAATCCTGTTGGACTTTTACCTGGTGTTGTGAGATTTCTTCCCATCACAAAGAAGGCTGCTTGGGTCTTCTCTCTGCCAATCTCCGGCCATTTGCTCCTTGTATCTCCTCCTCTTCCTCCTCCTCCTCCTCCTCCTCCTCCTCCTCCTCCTCCTCCCCTCCCCCTCCACCCCCCGCCCCCTGCCCCCGGGAAGGTTGTTTTCCATGAGTTCTGCTCTCAGTCCCTCCCTCCCTCCAGCTCAATCACTGACACAGTTGTGCCATGAGACACTTGTAGTAATGAGGAGATAGGATGAACCGGACAACCTCTCCAGCGTGATCCAGCATTCAGACTGGTTCCCGTGTCACTCCCTTCTCGAGTACAAGTCTCACCCACTCACTCAGGTCCTTCCTGTCCTCTCCTGTGTGAACCCAGCAAGATTATTCTGAATCCAATCAGAATGTTTCATATTAAAATAAGCTTTTGCATCTGGAATGATCTGATGTTTTGGGAAGTTTTTTTTCATGAAGAACTGACAGCTTTAAAACTCAAAATGTAACCTGGTCCCACCCTGATATTTGAAAAGTAATTATACTTCAAATTGAAAAATAATTCTTCTTCAACCACTAAGGGATTCAAATGTAGTGAGACGGTCAAACTGACAACAACAAATGTAAGTGGAAGGAATGGTTTAATCTCCAGTGATTGAGTACAAGTGATATCTTTACACGATGTATCACACATTCTTCTCTTTCACAGGGCCCCGTAGGTCCCCGCGGAGATCGAGGAGACCCAGGAGATGAAGGTTACAAGGTAATCTCCTGATATTGTTCTGAATTTAGTGAAGGCAATGGCCTAGTGGTATTATCTCTAGATGATTAATCCAGAAACTCAGCTAATGACACAAAGATGAGTGGGAAAGCAAATTGCATGGAGGATGTGGAAAATCTGCAGAGAGATTTGGATAGGCTGAGTGAGTGGGCGAGGACCTGGCAGATGGAGTATAATGTTGACAAGTGTGAGGTTATCACTTTGGAAGAAATAATAGTAAAATGGACTATTATTTAAATGGTGAAAAATTACAACAATTTCAATAAAGGTGGAATCTTGAGTGGAATATGAACCGGTTGGATAGAGCGCTGCAAGTTGTTTATAATTCTGTCTAATCGCTGCTCCTTATTCTGCAACCATCACAACAAACACAACATAGAGCCCACAGTGAGAGACACATAGAGGAACACAAATTCTGCTCTGAATATAAAGTACAACAGAAATTCTATCACTAATTATGGGGAGCTTATTCTACAATTATAAATGCGAGGTGATGCATTTTGGTTGATTGAACCAAGACGGGACTTATTCAGTTAATGGTAGGGCACTGGGGAGAGTTACAGAACAGAGAGATCGAGCGGTAGAGGTTCATAACCCCTTGAAAGTGGAGTCACAGGTGGATAGAGTGGTGAAGAAGACATTTGGCATGCTTGGTTTCATCAGTCAGAATACCGAATACAGGAGTTGGGACGTCTTGTTGAAGTTGTACAAGACATTGGTAAGGCCACACTTGGAATACTGTGTGCAATTCTGAGCATACTATTATAGAAAGAATATTATTAAACCAGAAAGAGTGCAGAAAAGATTTACTAGGATGCTACTGGGACTTGATGGATTGAGTTATAAGGAAAAGCTGGATAGACTGGAACTTTTTTCTCTGGAACATAAAAGGCTGAGGGGTGATCTTGTAGAGGTCTGTAAAATAATGGAGGGCACAGATCAGCTAGATTGTCAATATCTTTTCCCAAATGAAGGCGAGTCTAAAACTAGAAAGCACAGGTTTAAGGTGAGAGGGGAGAGATACAAAAGTGTCCAGAGGGTCATTTTTTTCACATAGAGGGTGGTGAGTGTCTGGAACAATCTGCCAGAGGTAGTGGTAGAGGTGGGTACAATTTTGTCTTTTAAAAAGTATTGAGGTAGTTACATGAGTACGATGGGTATAGAGGGATATTGGCCGAATGTGGGCAATTGGGACTAGTTTAGGGGTTTAAAAAAAGGGTGGCATGGACAAGTTGGGCCGAAGGGCCTGTTTCCGTGCTGTAAACCTCTATGACTCCAGTACTGTGACATTGCCTGGGGACTAATAGTTTTCCCACTTTATCTAATTTCCACAGGGTTATCTCGGCTCACTGGGAGCTCGAGGGAATGCTGGACAGCAAGGAGCGCCGGTAAGAACGCTGTGAGAGGCAGGATAGAGATTCCATTACCTTTTTCATTGGTTAATGCTCTGAATTTACACCAACATCATACTTTGCTTTCTTCCAATCAGGGAAATCCAGGTGAATCAGGGAAGCAAGGACCTAAAGGAGAAAAAGGAAACAAGGTATGGACTTCAACCAAAATTAACCAAATCTACCAGTGTACGGCCAGCCGAGATCAGATGAGCTCAGATGTCAGCTATGGTCAGGAGGCAGCAATCTTAACGTTAAATCAAGAGATTGAGAGTGTTCATTATATACCAATTGTTGGATGCATTGATTAGGCTCCCATTTAAACAGTGTAAAGAGACTGTGAGTGAAATAGTCGGGTGGACAAGTGAGAAGGGACTCACCTGTAATGTTACGTTAGATTATGCTATGTTCTCTAGAGAGATCGGTAACCTTTAACATCAAAATAAGAACTCGTAATGAATAGCAGAAAAATAAAAAGGCAAGGATCAAATTTTTCTTTTTACTAACTTTACTGTAAGAAACAAACTAAAAGCACACCTGACCAAACACTTTTTGTAGGCAGCTTTAAACAAAAAAGCAGAACCTTTTCTCTTTTCCCAAAACCCAAAAAATACAATCCACATGTATACTTTACACCGTTATTTAAATAGTCATTCTATTTTGCCCCAAACCCAATTCAATGTAACTCGTAATTTCTGAGGTTTTACTCCTGTTCCTTTCCTTTTCAAACCTGGTGTTATAATCCAGGTCAGAAACTCCAAGCTATGTTATGAAGTCAGCCTGAACCATATATTTTCCACATTGAATTTGGCTTGAGTAAACAAGATGTTTCACTCCAGATATGATTCAATGACCCACTAGAGAGTTTTTACCAAATAAAGTTTACTTAAGAATATAGTTAACATGCATAGTAAGAAAATTAGCAATAGCTTTTACCAATTATAAACAAGAAGAAGAGAAATGACCATAATATTGTATAAACCTTAACAACTAAATGCACTGTTCTAACACAACAAACCTCCTTATAGAAACATAGAGGATAGGAGCAGAGAAAGGCTGTTTGGCATTTTGAGCCTGCTTCACCATGCTGATTGTCCAACTCAATAGTCTCATCCAATAGCTTAATCACCTACAACATACCCCTGTCCCAGAATTAGCACAGAAAATGAGAATGTTCATGGAAGGCTAGAACTTGCAGCTCAATTTCCACTGCAATGAAGTTACTGTGAAAATCCCCTAGTTGCCACACTCCGGCGCCTGTTTGGGTACACTGAGGGAGAATTTAGCACGGCTAATGCACCTAACCAGCACATCTTTCAGACTGTGGGAGAAAACTGGAGCACCCAGAGGAAACCTGCGCAGACATGGGGAGAACATGCAGCCTCTGCACAGCTTCTGCTCAAGCCAGGAATCGAACCTGGGTCCCTGGGAGGCAGCAGTACTAACCACTGTGCCACTATGCTGCTGAAATGGATTTACACTCATTGCTCAACATCAATTCTGCCTTGGCCGTTGGAGAAAATGTGGCTCCAAGTTACGCAGTCAGAAACCAAATTGAGTGGGAATTTCGAATGGGAGATAGGACACTCATCCATTGGAGCTATTGGCCGCTTCAGGCAGGAGCCCTGCACACTTTTGAGTTCTTGGCTTCCAGCTTACACTGGGTGTATTTTCAGGGTGAGGTTTTTCATAAAAACTTATAAAATTCTAATAGGATAAGACAGGATAGATTCAGAAAGAATCTTCCCAATGGTGGGAGAATTGTGGATAGAGTGGTCATGGAGAGGATGTTTCCACTAGTAGGAGAAACTAGAACCAGCACAATTTCAGATTAGAATATTGAATACAGGAATTGTACAAGGCATCATCAAGCCACACTTGGAATGCTGTGTACAGTTCTGGCAGTTCTGGCCACCCTATGATAGAAAGGACATTATTAAACTAGAAAGATTGCAGAAAAGGTTTACTAGGATGCTACTATGACTTGATGGATTCAGTTATAAGGAGAGGATGGAGAGACTGGGACTTTTTTCCCCTGGAATATAGAAGGCTGAGGGGTGATCTTATAGATGTCTATAAAATAATGACGGGCACAGATCAGCTAGTCAATATCTTTTCCCAAAGGTAAGGGACTCTAAAACTAGAGGACGTAGGTTTAAGGTGAGAGGAGAGAGATACAAAAGTGTCCAGAGGGGCAATTTATTCTCGCAGAGGGTGGTGAGTGTCTGGAACAAGCTGCCAGAGGTAGTAGCAGAGGTGGGTACAATTTTTTCTTTTAAAAAGCGTTTACATGGGTAAGATGGGTCGAGAGGGATTTGGGCCAAACACAGGAAATTGGGACTAGCTTAGGGGTTAAAAAAAGGGACGACATGAGTAAGTTGGACCAATGGGCCTGTTTCCATGTTGACTCTGACTCTGAAATGTGGAGGAATTTCTTCAGCCAGAGAGCGGTAGATCTGTGGAACTCTGCTGCAGGAGGCTGTGGAGACCGGGTCATTGAGGGTCTTTAAGACGGAGATAGATAGGTTCTTGATAAGGGGATCAGGGGTTATGGGGAAGAGACAGGGGAATGGGGAATGAGAAAAATATCAGCCATGATTGAATGGCAGAACAGACTTGATGGGCCTAATTCTGCTCCTATGTCTTACTGTTTTATGGCCTCACAACTCCAGGGACCCAGGTTCGATTCCTGGCTTGGGTGACTGTGTTTTGAATTTGCACGTTCTCCCCTTGTCTACATGGGTTTCCCGCGAGTGCTCCGGTTTCCTCCCACAGTCCAAAGATGTGCAGTTTAGGTGGATTGATCATGCTAAACTACCCCTTCGTGTCACAGGGGCTAGCTAGGATAAATGCAAAGGGTTAGGTGTAGGGTGTGAGTGGGTCGGTGCAGACTCGATAGGCCAAATCGCCTCCTTCTGCACTGTAGAATTCTATGATTCTGAGTCTGAAACTGAGGGTCATAGTTTGAGGATAAGGAGTAAACCTTTTAGAACTGAGGTAAGGAGAAATTTTGACACCCAGAGGTTGGTGAGTGTGTAGAATTCATCGCCACAGAATGTAGTTGAGGCCAAAACATTGTGTGATTTCAAGAAGAAATTAGATATAGCTCTTGGGGCTAAAGGGATCCAGGGATATGGGTGGGAGGAAGTGGGGGATCAGGATATTGAATTTGATGATCAGCCATGATCATAATGAATAGCACAGTGAGAAATCTCAGAACACCAGCTGACAGTCCAACAGGTTTATTTGGAATCGCAGAGCCCCTTCAACCTATTGGATTTTAACTTGTGTTGTTAGACTTATTATGTCCAATGGCAGCATCTCCACATCAAGATGAATGGCAGAGCTGGCTCGAAGGGCCAAATGGCCCACTCCTGCTTCTAGTTTCTATGTTCCTCTAAGTGGAGGTGTGTGTGTGCGTGTGTGTGCGTGTGTGTGTGTGTGTGTGTGTGCGTGTGCGTGTGCTGTGCGCGTGTGTGCGTGCGTGTGTGCGTGCGTGTGTGTGTGTGCGTGTGCGTGTGTGTTGGGGGGGGGGGGAAATGTTGTTAGATTTGGGGACGGAACGAGTTGCGAATTGCAAGCCCAAAATCATTCCTTTGGGAAGAGTACAGTTTCTGATAGAAATGCGAGGGAGCCAGCAACAATTCCACTGGTTAATTTGCTCCAAGATCCTTTCTCCTCACAACAGTTAGATGGACTTCCATTTCAGGCTGCTGATGTGGTTTGGCAGCTGGTTAGGGATTTGTTTGCCATGGGCAGCCAGCGTCACCAAGTGTCCAGATAGTGAGAGCTTAACGCACAAACATCTGCATGTCCTCTTTCTGCAATAAAATCCACAGTTATTTATTACATAATAACCATTAAATATGTCGGATTGTCTCCTCAGTCTGTCATGGCTCAGAACAAAATGTCTTTATCTTTATGAGGTACACGATTGTGTTTCACGGATTTCGGAAGCAGACTAGCTTCAGGACCAGCTACATTTCTAAAGGAAGGTTTTTTTAATATTTGTTTTTATGGGATGTCAGTGTTGCTGTTTAGACCAGCATTTATCACCCAATCCCTCCATCAGAGGGTGATGGTGAGCTGCCTTCCTGATACACTACATCTCTGAGATGTAGGTACACCCGCAATGCTGTTAGAGAGGATTTTGATCCAGTGACTGTGGAGGATCAGTGATGTATTTCCAAGTCAGGATAGTGAGTGACTCAGAGGGGAAGAAGCTCCTGATCCTTTAGGCGTTGGAAGCAGTTTGCCCTTATTTCAGCACACTGGTTAGCACTGCTGCCTCACAGCGCCAGGATCCCGGGATAGATTCCGGCCTCAGATCAATGTCTGTGTGGAGTTTGCACATTCTCCCCGTCTCTGTGTGTGTTTCCTCTGGGTGCTCTGGTTTCCTCCCACAGTCCAAAGATACATGCCTTAGGTGGATTGGCCATGGTAAATTGTCCCTTAGTGTCAGAGCAACTAGCTAAAGTAAATGTATGGGGTTACAGGGATAGGGCCTGGGTGGGATTGTTCTTGGTGCAGACCCGATGGGCCGAGTGGCCTCCTTCTGTAGGATTCTATGATTCACTCTCTTGAAACCCTGTTTGATTTTTAAACGCCTCTGTTAAATTTTCTCTTGGCCTCCTCTATTCTAATTGGAACAATCCTAGATTCTCCAGTCTATAAACTCAATGCTAATGTGAGTGTGTCGACAGTTAATGTGCACCATTTGTCGCTGAAGCTGATGTGTGAGGGGAGAGCAAGTTCATCCATTGTTCAATATAAACAACCTCAGTTTAGAAAAAGTAAATACACCGTGTTTCAAACGTACTTTGGGTGTTTTAAGCTTTCAAACTGTCAGTAAGAAAGAAATTGACAGGAATCTTGATTCTAAATGTTTCAAACTAAGAAGCAGGGAAACACTGTAATGTTCACTGCAATATTCTATATGGGGTTTTGATAAAGGAACCAAGGATTAAATGTGAACTGTCAGAGGAAGTGTTTGAGGCAGAAACATTGAGAACATTTAAAAGGCATTTGGACAGATATATGGATAGGAAAGGTTTAGAGGGATACGGGCCAGATGTAGGCAAATGGGGTTAGCTTAGATTTTGATCAGCATGGACAAGTTTGGCCCATATCCCATTGATCCTATGATTCTATGGTTTCCATTGCAAGATTTAGGATAATTGACAAAAGACCCAAAGGGGGAGATCGGTGAGTTGTTGTGATCTGCAATATGCTGCTTGGAGGTACATTCAGTTGTAACTTTGCAAATATTGGAAACAGCATGTGAGAATAGAAAGTGTTGGGAACTCCCAGTGAGTCAGGCAGTGTCTACAATGGGAGGAATGGGTGAATGAGCTCCATCAGAAATGGAAAAGGATTGTTAATACTTTAAGAAGCACCATTGTCAGAATTCCTGGATAAAAGCATGGGGCTGTGAGACTAATTGGCACAAGGCAAGATGGCCTGAATGCCTCTTCCTGTTCTGTATAATATTCTATAGAAGTTGCTGGGTAAGGGAGAATATTGATTGAATAAGGGGAGGTGGTACTAATACTGCCATTGGATTAGTAATCCAGAGATTCGGAACAATGATGCGGAGATCCGGGTTTGATTCCCACCACGGCAGACGAGAAAATTTGAATTCAATTGAAAAAATCTGGAATTTAAAAATCTGATGATGGCTATGAATTGATTGTCGGAAAAACTCATCTGCTTCAGTTATGTCCTTTGGGGATGGAAATCTGCCATCCTTACCCAGTCTGCCCTACATGTGACTCCAGATACACAACAATGTGGTTGACTCTCAAATGCCCTCAGAACGGAGGGCAGTTAGAGATGGACAATAAAAGTTGGCCCAGCCAGTGACACCGTTGTGAATTTTTAAAAGCTGTGTGCTCACTTTTTCTGAATCTCAAAATTTTGTGTAAGAATATTAATTGTAAGCTGTCTGTAATATTTCCAGGGTGAAAAAGGGGCGAAAGGATCTCACGGGGAGGTGGGAAAACCAGGATTGTCGGTGAGTAACACTCATTATTATCATATCACGTTCTTTAACCCTCAAACTGCTAACACACAACTTCCTTTCCATCCTATCTGCATTGTCTGTATTAATTACCCTTGAGAAGGGAATAGTTATGTAATGGTTATGTAACGATAATGTGATGGGTTTGTAACAGGTATGTAAGGCTAATGTAACAGTTATGTAATGGTTATGACATTGTTATGTTCCAGTTATGTATTGAGTCTTAATAGCGCTCTGAAATGATTTAGCGAGTTCCCAATTACTGCGAAGGTAACTCTAAAGGAATAATTAGGCTCGGGCTTATCTTCATCAATGACCTTCCCTCCATCAGAAGGTCAGAAGTGGGCATGTTCGCCAATGTTCAGCACCATTCACTACTCCTCAAATGAAGCGAGACCTGGACAATATCCAGGCTTGGACTGATAAGTGATGTACAATATTGGTGCCACACAAGTGCCAGGCAATGACCATCTCCAACAGGAGAGAACCTAACCATCTCTCCTTGACATTCAATAGCATCACCATCATTGAATTCCCCACTATCAATATTGACCAGAAACTGAACTGGACTAGCCATTTAAATATCGTGCTGGGAATCCTGCAGTGAGTAACTCACCACCTGACTCCCCAAAGCCTGTCCATCAGGCCTGAAGTGGGTACAATTCTGCCTTTTAAAAAGCATTTAGATAGTCACATGGGTAAGATGGGTATGAAGGGATATGGGCCAAACGCAGGCAATTGGCTGAAAGCAAAGGGGCAGCATGGACAAAGTGGGCCAAAAGACCTGTTTCTCTGCTTTAAACCTCTATGACTTCATTTGCCTGGATGGGGGCAGCTCCAACAACACTCAAGAAGCTTGACACCATCCAGGATAAAGCAGCCCCATTTGATTGTCTCCCAATCCATCTCCTTAAACATTCACTCCCTTTACCATGGTTGTGTATCTGATCAACAACTTACACAACACAACTTTTTCCAAGAAATTTTCACCAGCATTTCTCAATCTTACATCTCTCTCACATGGAAAGCAAAAGCAGCAGATACCTGGAAACACCACCTCCTGGAAGTTCCCCTCCAAGTCACTCACCATTCAGACTTGGAAATATGTCATGTTCCTTCACTGTCATTGGGTAAAAATCCTGGAACTCCATCCCTAACAGCACTGTGGATGTACCTATTTCCGGGACTGCAGTGGTTCAGGGAGGCAGCTCATCAACACCTTCTCAAGGGGCAATTAGGGTTTGGCAATAAATGCTGGTGTAGCCACATCACAAGAATGAATGAATAATTATTGAGCACTTGTGTCTACATTAAGAAAAAATTAAAATCTATAACTAATAAGGAACAGAAGGTGAAATGTGGGGCACATAAAAAGAAAAAATAATTAAGGAAATGAGAAAACCATTGCCAACTATACATTTCCAGCAAGTTATTGCTTGCAGCAAAGTGACACAGTGGTTAGTACTGTTGCCTCACAACGTCAGGGAGCTGGGTTCGATTCCTGCTCTATGTACAGTGTGCATGTTCTCCCATATCTCCAGGTGTTCCGGTTTCATCCCACAGTCCAAAGATGTGCGGGTTAGGTTGATTGACCTTGCTAAATTGACCCTGGTGTCATGGGATTAGGGTAGGGTAAATATGTGGGGTTACAGGAATAGGGCCTGGGTGGGATTGTGATTGGTACAGTGCTTCCTCCCGCACTGTAAAGATGCGATGATTCTATGAAAAATGATTCAGACTTAAGTGGGGCTGAGGACAAAGATTCTGTTTGGAGGCTATCCGTGAGGTACCCTGTTCCAGAAAGTTCTGAGTGGCTATATCACTGACCCTTCCCCCACTCTGTGACGGAGAAGAGGGAATGCTGTCGGCATCGCCTCGAGCAGGAAGCATCCCAGTATCTTCCTGAGGAAATTCGGGCCGGCTTTGGGATTAATGTCGTGTTTCAGCACTGCCCATAACCCAATAACAGAAGGATAAACCTCACATTGCTCAAAAACAGTCATTGGCGCCATTTCCCTGACTTGTTTTTCAGGGAATTACTGGACCGAGAGGTGAAAGAGGAGTAGCCGGATACCCAGGATCAAGAGGAAAGCCTGGGAATATTGGAAAACCAGGAGCTCCTGGACGTCCCGGGCAAACTGTAAGTATGTTCTGGGTTTCACATCTCAGTAGGGTTGTGCCAGACAGGATGAGAGATGTAGCAAAGGAAGAATCAGAATTGTAGAATCACAGAATACTAGAGCACAAAAGAGGCCCTTTGGCCCATCAAATCTGCATCGACGCATGAAAGGTCCTGATCTACCCACCTAATCCCATTGGCCAGCACTTGGCCCAGAACCCTGAAGGTTATGATGTGCCAAGTACTCGAGCAGATTTTTTTTTAAAGGATGTGAGGCATCCCACCTCCACTGCCCTCCCAGGCAACACATTCCAGACCCTCATCAGCCTCTGAGTAAAAAGAGTTTTCCACAAATCCTCCCACTCCCCACTTCTAACTTGTGTCCCCTCGTAACTGACGCTTCAGCTAAGGGAAACAGCTGCTCCCTATCCACTTTGTCCGTGCCCCTCATAATGTTGAACACCTCAATCATGTCACTGCTCGGTCTCTCTGCTCCAATGAAAACAACCCAAGTCTACCCAACCTCTCCTCATAACTTAAATGTTCCATTCCTGCCAGTATCCTGGTGAATCTCCTCTGCACCTCCTCCAGGACAATGACATCCTTCCGATAATGTGGCGACCAAAACTTCACACAGTGCTCCAGCTGTGGCCTCACCAAAGTTCTACACAACTCCGTCATGACCTCCCTACTTTTGTAATCTATTCCCTGATTAATAAAAGCGAGTGTGCCAAATGCCTTTTTCATCACCCTATTAATCTGCCTTTCCGCCTTCAGAAATCTATGATCAAACACATCAAGGTATTTCTGTTCTTTGGAACTTCCCAGTGTCAGACTTTTCATAGTTTACTTCCTTGTCAAATTACTCCTTCCAAAGTGCATCACCTCACACTTTTCAGGGTTAGGTTGCCAGAGACTTCCCTGTTCAGGCATCTAATTCAATGTCAAACATTCTCAGGTCACGTGTAGCACAGATTATACACACGCACAATAATTAAAAGCTGAAGGAATGATACTCCACACTTCATTTTCAGTGTCAGAGAGGGTGACTGTCTGTAGTTATTACTGACCATGTGATTGAAAGGACGCTCTGCGTGTGCGGGTGCTGACTGATTAACTTGCTGACGTGATGCTTAGCTCAAACTCACTGCAACATTACAGGGATAAGCTCCCATCCCGGTAGACTTGGTGCTTGCTTGGGGTAAGCTGTGATTCTGTAACCCTCAGAGATGCTGTTACCGGTGGAAGAATGGTGGAAAAGACTTGAACTTTTGTGGCAAGTTTACTTAACATGGAAAAGCAAAAATGTCGCACTGTTCAAAGCAGTTCAGTGAGGCAGAGAGAGAGAAGTCATCTTTGTGAAACCAATGGTGGAGTAAGTGTAATTCAAAAAGCAACTTAGAATCATCAAATCCCTGCAGGGCAAAGGGAGGCCATTTGGCCCATCGGGTCTGCACTGACCACAATCCCACCCTGTCCCTATGCCCATAACCCCACATATTTGCCTTGCTATTCTCCTGACACTAAGGGGCAATTTTAGCATGGCCAATCAACCTCTCCCGCATATCTTTGGAGTGTGGGAGGAAACCGGAGCACCTGGAGGAAACCCATACAGACACAGGAAGAATGTGCAAACTCTGCACAGACAGTGACCCAACCTGGGAATTGAACCTGGATCCCTGGCACTGTGAGACAGCAGTACTAACCACTGTGTCACCGTATCGCCCTCTGTGAGCACTCCTTGGCATTTCAGTTTAATTGCTCACTGTCAGCTGCTCAGATGTTGCTGTCTGACGTGTCCATTACCATCAGCAGCTTTCGTCTTTATATCCACCTATTACAAACCTCTGGGGCATACCATAAACACGGATAAATGTGTGGTGGTCCATTTTGGCAGGACCAATGGGATGAAGGAGTATAATATCAAGGTGTAGGAGTCTTGGCAGTGTTGAGGAGCAGAAGGGTCTCGGGGTCCGGGTCCACAGGACTCTTAAATCGGCCTCGCAGATGGAGGATGTGGTCAAGAAGGCGTATGATGTACTGGCCTTCATTAATTGAGGGATTGAGTTTAGGAGTCAGGAGGTAATGCTGCAACTTTATAAGACCCTTGTCAGACCCCACTTGGAATACTGTGCGCAGTTCTGGTCGCCTCACTATAGGAAGGATGTGGAAGCTATTGAGAGCGTGCAGAGGAGATTTACAAAGATGTTGCCTGGATTGGGGAGCAGGCCTTATGAAGATAGGTTGAGGGAGCTGGGTCTCTTCTGCCTGGAGAGACAAAGGCTGAGAGGCGACCTGATAGAGGTTTACAAAATGTTGAGAGGAATAGATAGGGTGGATTCTCGGAGGCTATTTCCCAGGGCTGAAATGGTCGCTACGAGAGGACACAGGTTTAAGGTGCTGGAGGGCAAGTACAGAGGAGATGTTAGAGGTACGTTTTTCACTCAGAAGGTGGTGAGTGAATGGAATCGGTTGCCGTCAGTGGTGGTAGGGGCGAACTCGCTGGGGTCTTTTAAAAGACTTCTTGATGAGTACATGGAATTAAATGGGATTGGGAGTTATAGGTAGTTCTACGGCCTGGCAGGTATAGATATGATCGGCACAACTTGTGGGCCGAAGGGCCTGTTTGTGCTGTAGTGTTCTATGTTCTATAACACACTCTGCAGAAATTCGATTCTCTACCCTTGTGCCTGCATCCCTCTATGCTTCAACACAAGAGCAGCAGGATAGCATGGTGGTTAGCATTGCTATCTCACAGCACCAGGGACCCGGGTTCGATTCCCAGCTTGGGTCACTGTCTGCGTGGAGTCTGCATATTCTCCCCATGTTTGCATGGGTTTCCACCGGGTGCTCCGGTTTCCTCCCACAGTTCAAATATGTGTTGGATTGGCCGTGCTAAATTGCCCTTTAGTGTCAGGGGATTAGAAAGATAAATATGTGGGGTTATGGGGATAGGGCCTGTGTGGGATTGTGGTTGGTGCAGACTCAGACAGCCCAATGGCCTCTTTCTGCACTGTAGGGATTTATGATTCTATCCTAAGATGAGTACACTCTTATTTACAGCACTGCTGCCTCACAGCACCCAGGGACCCAGGTTCAATTCTCAGCTTGGGTCACAGTCTCTGTGGAGTTTGCACATTCTCCCCATGTCTGCGTGGGTTTTCTCTGGGTGCTCTGGTTTCCTTCCACAGTCTGAAAGATGTGCTAGTTAGGGTGGATTGACCCAAACAGGTGCCAGAGTGTGGTGACTTGGGGAATTTCATAGCAACTTCATTGCAATGATAATTTAAGCTTTATTTGTGACTAATTAAAAAAAGATAAACTTTGAACAATACAGACTAAACTTATTATCCAGCACCAGTTCCTCTGCGAAGAAATGGCCAAATCTGGAATCCTTTGTCCTTTCCAGTTCCACAGTTCAAATCTCCAGATTGTTTCAGATATTATCCAGGATATATTTCCTTTCCAGAAGTGTGTGCATGCTCTGCTTAACTCTGTTCTTTAGGACACTCAGCACTTCCCTCATTCAGATGAATGTTTCACCAGTGAATGTACTTGCTGCAGGGTGACCAAGGCAATCCTGGATTAGTTGGACTGGCAGGTAGTCCCGGACTGCGGGGGGCTCCTGGAGAACCTGGAGTGGTGGGTGCCAGAGGACGACGAGGAGCAAAGGTAAGTCAGTCTCAATAACATTATCGTCTTGGTGCTTCCGGAGAGCAACAAAACTTTCAGGATATAAACCCTCTGAGATGATGTGACTTCCTCCAATTCTGGCCTCTTGCTTTGCCTTGCTTTTTCTCACCAGGACTTTCTGCTGATGGGGTGCAGAAGAGGGTCCAGGGATGAGGGGATCTTAGTGACATGGCTAGAGTTGGAGAAGCTGGGATTACTTCCCTTAGAGGGCAGGAGATTGAGGAGAAAATTGCTCGAGGTGTCCAAGATTCTGACAAGTTTAGATAAGGTAGATAAAGACAAATAATTCCAATTGGCTGATGGACTCAGAATTTAAGGCTTTGGGCAAGAAATACAGGTGACGTGTGTGTGTGTGTGCGTGCGTGCGTGCGTGTGTGTGTTATACGAGAATATTTGAGGGATTGAGGGGGGAATGCAGACAGACAATCAACAATGGTTTCATTGTCATCAGTAAATTCTTAATTCCAGATTTTTTTTTATTGAATTCAAATTCCACCATTGCTGTGGCAGGATTTGAACCCAGGTCCTTGGGTTCAAATCTAAATATCAGCTGAATTTCTTGATTAATAGTTTAGTGATAATACCAGTCGGCCATCACCTTCCTATCAGCTCCTCCCATCGTCTTTGTAAATCCTTTTTACATCTTCTTTATATCCTTTTTGTCTCACAGAGCTTAGGAATGTACAGGGTAGTCCAAGTGTGATCTGATCAATGTTCTATCTCTCCAGTATCTTCTCTACATCCTGTCATCTATAGTTGTTTGTATCTTGACAGGGGGAGAAAGGTTTCCCAGGTCAACCCGGCTACCAAGGGAAACAAAGAGGTCGCACTGGAGTGCAGGGTGATCAAGGAATCATTGGAGAACCTGGTCGAAAAGGACAAAAGGTAATTATTATCCAAACCTTTGTCATTTTTATCATAGTGTGCATCCTGTAAAAAAACTCACAGAAGACAGAGTCTCGAGAAAGCCACCAAGGAATTCTTTGATCTTTGTGGTTCCACTCTTACCACTCTCTGTGTCACTGAAACTGCAGGAAAGATCTCGAGTGGAATGTGGACCCATCACCTTCTTAACTTAGAGACAGTCATTATGTAACTAACATAAACTCATTTCCACAGTATGATCCAGTGTTACCAACTTGGGCCACAATTATTCCTGGAGGTTTTATCCCGTTCTTCTCTTCCTCGCGGTCTCACCATCGGTCCATCCTTGCTGTGAGCCACTTTCTCGCTGCCTATCGGAAAGTGAATTGGTTCTCTGCTACGTTATTGGATAATCATTGACTCTGGGTCAAACAGCCTTTTCTCCATCATCGCCGATATTTTTACAATCGATTAGCCAGATTGGTTCCAAGAGACTGAACAAAAAAAAATACCAGTGTTTCTTCTTAATGTCCCAATGATTTTTCTCTCTGACTCACTGATGGCAATACCCTGGAGATTAGTCTCCAAGTTCTGGAGACCGCTGGACAATCCTTAAGGATTACACCCACACAAAGAATCATACAGAAGTAGAGAGGCAGCACAGCGGTATAGCGGTTAGCACTGCTCCCTCTCAGTACGAGGGACCTGGATTTGAATCCTGGCTTGGGTCACTGTGTGTGCGGAGTCTGCACATTCCCCCTGTGTCTGTGTGGGATTCTTCCGCATGCTCCAGTTTCCTGAAAGACGTATTGGTTAGGTGGATTGGCTGTGCTAAATTCTCCCTCAGTGTACCCGAACAGGAGTGTGGCGACTAGGGGAATTTCACAGTAACTTCATTGCAGTGTTAATGTAAGCCTACTTGTAACTAATGAATAAACTTTTAACTTTTTTAAGTGTAGGATTAAGTCCATTTAACTTATCAATTCTGGGCCAACTCTTACAAGGAGCAATCAAGTTCATTAGAGTGCCCAATTTTGCTGCTTTTACAATTTTAACTCCTTTAAATATTCATCCAGTTCTCTTTTGAAGACTGTATTGGTTCTCTGTTTATCATTCCACCAGGCAACACAAATCCTAACCACTCACTGTACGAGAAAGATTGTCCTCTCGTCATCTCTGTTTCATTTGCCAATCATCATTAAATCCGTGTCCTCCAGTTATCCACTCTTCAACAAGCACTTTGTTCCGAGTGTACTTTGTCAAACTGTCTGCCTTTGTTGAAATGGTCATGAAGAAAATCAAAAACTTCTGAATTACATTAACACCTGTGTTTGATTTCTTTTTCAGGGGGATGTTGGTGCTCAAGGATTGATGGGTTTCCCAGGCTTTGATGGTCCAAAAGTATGTAGATCCAAACAAATAGGTAACTTAGCAGAGAGGGAGCTTTCGAGATGAATGTGTCACTGTTCAGAAAAGATCTTGTAGCAAATGTTAACATTGAGAGAAACTGCAGTGATCTGAGTCGCGGAGTTATTTTTCTGACCACGGGGCGAGTGTATTTGAAAAGCTTCATTGTGAAGTTGAGCTTGGGTTTGTTTACATACACTAAACTAAAAACTTTGTGAACCAAATCCTGTGAACCAACGCTCCAAAAGCTCGTGCTACCAAATAAATCTGTTGGACTTTAGCCTGGTGTTGTGAGACTTCTTACTGTGCCCACCCCAGTCCAACACCGACAACTCCACATCATTATTTGAAAAGCAGCATCTATTATCCAATTCATGTTTTATATCCAATCAAATAAAACAAAATTGGTCCAGTCAAAGTCCCTACAAGAGACACATTCCAGATCCAAGCTGACAAAACAGGCCCCACTTTTCCTGCCTTAAGCTCAATCTCCAAGATCCAAGCTGATAGGATAGGCATGACACCCCCCCCCCCATCCTCCGCGCCCCATGCCCCCGCATCCCCGTGCTTGAACTGAGTTTCAGCTTAGCCAAAAGGCCCAGCTGATGTTTTTAAAAATTGCTTCAAGTGAAGCCTTAGATCATAGAACATTACAGCACAGAACAGGCCCTTCGGCCTTCGATGTTGCGCCGACCAATATAAAAAGCAATGCCCCTCCAAAACTAAACCATTCCCTTCTCTTCCATATACTTATCAACTAACCTCTTAAACGCCACCAAACTTGGCGCATCTACAACTGCTGCAGGCAGGGCATTCCACTCCCGAACCACCCTTTGGGTAAAGAACCTACCTCTGATATCCGTCCTATAACTATCACCCCTTAATTTAAAGCTGTGTCCCCTCGTGCTAGCTTTTTCCATCCTAGGAAAAAGGCTATCACTGTCCACCCTATCTAAACCTCTAATCATCTTATATGTTTCGATCAGGTCCCCTCTTAGCCTCCTCCTTTCTAACGAATAACCTTATGGATCAAGGATCAAACTTCTACATTTGATCTTAGCCAGGAGATGTTCTGGAGGGAAGGCTTAATGAGTGACACTGTATCACATCTCATGTAAAGGCAAACAATATCACAGGAGTTATATTCCTGAGCTAAAATCCAGAGATGTGGATTTCTGATATGATTTAAATGGACTTAATGAAGTAAAATTTGATATGAATAATGCTGATGTGTAATTACGGCATTGTTGTAGATACCTGTCCGGTTCATCATTGGGGAAGGAAGTTTGCCATACTGACATCGAGGAGAGATTGAGTTGTTAGGATTATTATGGAAGAATGAGAGGTGGATCTCATAGAAAGCTATAAAATTCTAACAGTACTAGATAGGGTAGATACAGGAGGGATGTTCGCAATGGTAGAGGATCACAGTTTGAGGATATGGGCTAAAGCATTTCAGATTCTTGGGGAGAAATTTCTTCACCCAGAGGGTGGTGGATGAGTGGAATTCACTACCACGGAAAGCAGTGGAGGCCAAAACATTGTATGTTCTCAAGAAGCAGTTAGATATATTTCTTGGGGCTTAAAAAGGGATCAAAGGATCTGGGGGGAAGGGGGGGATCAGGATATTCAATTGGATCATCAACCATGATCAAAATGAATGGTGCAGTAGGCTCGAAGGGCTGAATGGCCTCCTATTTTCTATGTTTCTATCCTTATCCAGTCTGGCCTAATGTGACTACAGGCCCACGACAGTGCGGTTGACTCTAATTTTCCCTCTGAAATGGCTCAACAAGTGATTCAGTTAGATTCAGGCAAGTGGCTCAAATCACCATCTCAAGAGCAATTAGGGATGGGCAATAAATGCTGGCCTAGCCAATGAAGCCAACATCCTGTGAATGAATAAAATCAAACAGGGGTGGCACAGTGGTTGGCACTGCTGCCTCACACAACACCAGGAACCGGGATTCAATTCCGGCCTTGGGTGACTGTGAATCTCCCACAATCTCCCCGTGGCTGCGTGGTTTTCTCCGGGTGTTCCGGTTTCCTCCCGTTTTCTAAAGATGGGTAGGTGAGGTGGATTGGCTGTGCTGTCCCATGATGTGTAGGTTGGGGAGTATTAGACGTGGAAAATGTGTGGGGTTACAGGGCAGAGGGAAAGGGTCTGGGTAAAGCACTCTGTCAGAGAGTCGGTGCAGACTCACTGGGCTGAATAGCCGCCTCTGCATTGTGGAGATTCTATGACATTGTAAATCCAGTGTGCCACTGATCATGGCTGCCTCTGATTGCAGTTTGAGCTTGAGTCTGACCACTGCTTTTGTTAGTAGCCAGCTGGGAGCTCCTTGAACCCTGACCCCCTGGTTCAGAGGTGTTAGTAAATAAACCCAAGCTCAACTTCACAATGCAGCTGGATTATTAACTCTGATTGGATGTAAGCCTGAACATTGTGTCATGTGAAGTCCCACCAATGACTGCCTTGCTCCCCAACACATGCTCTGTTGTCATTGGTCACTCGACAGACCCATCTGTCAGTACTTCCCATTGGTGCCCGCTCTAAAGGAAATTGTCTGGAGACATTTTCTGATGGATGAGGAGGAGCAGTGACTTCCTGTCACTCCAAAACCAATCTTGATCTATCTCCCTGCCAACTGCCATTGGAATTAGCTCAACCCCTTCCTCTCCTCCACCTCCCCCAGCACGCCCAATGCAGAATGTTCTGTGTAGCCGCCCATTTGATGTCTGCTGATCACTGGTTATGATGTGGAGATGCCAGTGTTGGATTGAGCTGGACAAAACGAGAAGTCTTACAACACCAGGCCATCGACTAACGGGTTATTTGAAATCACAAGCTTTTGGAGCACTGCTCCTTCACCTGACTTCACCTGAAATATTGCTAAAATCATTCTCCCAATGTCTTGTTTCTGACTAAATGTCCCAATCTTACCCACAACTTGTGCTTTCAGTGCCAAATTGATTGAACCTTACAGTACAGAAGGAGGCTATTTGGCCCATCGAGTCTCTACCAACCACAATCCCACTCTGGCCCATTTACCATAACCCCACGTATTTACCCTGCTAATTCTCTGACACAAGAGTCAATTTAACATGGCCAATCAACCTCACCCACACATCTTTGGAATGTGGGAGGAAACTGGAGTGCCCAGAGGAAACCCACGCAGGCATGGGGAGAATGTGCAGATTCCGCACAGTGACGAAGGTTGGAATTGAACTCGGATCCCAGGCACTGTGAGGCAGCAGTATTAACTACTGTACCATCGTGCCACCCGGTGTTGGGCTGGTGTAGCAGGGACATGGCGGTGGCGGGAGGCTGATATCATTGGGATCGTGGTGGTGGTAAAGATAGACTGACCTGATCTCGAGAGAGAGTGATCATCATTCAGCAGGGAAAGGATAGAATAAACCTTTAATCCCAGTAGCCAACACCTCCTCCTGTACCTAACACACAAAGTGTGTTTGCCACAGTTCAGATACAGATATTGGAAATTGGAAATCTGAGAGTGAGAGATGGCGTCAGTGATTTTAACAATGCAGAGTTTCAGTGCAACATATTATGATCAGAGGTTGATGGTGAATATTGAATAGAGAATAAAATCTGTATCCAATGAAAGTCAATGTTGTGTTTGATTTTGGCAGGGTCCAGTTGGAGACATTGGTTATAAAGGAATTCAAGGTCGAAAAGGTCTGATTGGATCGTTTGTGAGTAAACTCCTATCTTATTTGTTAAAGTTTGAAATGTTTTTTGCTGAGATGGGTCATTGATAAAGTGGTTAGTGTTTTTTTTTAATCTTACTACTTTGCCTTGACTTGGTTGGTATGTGACCTCAGGCTTTGTTATCATTCTCCCAATGGAAAAATATGGATAAAAGAATGTCCGGGATTTAGTAAACAGTGAATAACTTCCAATGATTTATTCACCATCCTGGCCCTGCCAATATTGACAGTATTGACTACAATCCAAATGTCGGCGTGGGACTGGGGTAAACACAGTAAGAAGTCTGACACCAGGTTTAAGTCCAACCGATTTATTTGATAGTAAACTCACAAGCTTTCGGGATTTGTCTCTTTGTCAGGTGAATGGAGAGTTCTGGCCTCAGACAGAGCGTATAACAACACAGACAGTTCACAGGTTACTGATTAGAATGCAGGTCTTTCCAACTAACCTGTATTCAAGTCTTAAAGATGCCGACAGTGTGAGTAGAAGGAGCATTAAGCCCAGGTTAAAGAGATGTGTATTGTCTCCAGACAGCACAGTAAGTGAGGTTTTGCAAACCCAGGCAAGTCATGGGGGTTACAGGGATACTTTAACCTGGTGTTGTCAGACTTCTTACTGTGTTTACCCCCGTCCAACGCTGACATCTCCACACCATCAGTTTCAGACAAGTGCCCAACATTATCATCTATCAGTGTCAACATGCCAAACAGCGACAGTCAGGACATTCCCACTTCCTTTAAAGTTTATTTATTTGAGCCACAAGTAGGCTTACATTAACACGCTGCAATGAAAATCTTCTAGTCGCCACACTCTGGCTTTTTTGGGTCCACTGAGGGAGAATTTAGCACGGCCAATCCACCCTAACCAGCACGTCTTTCAGACTGGGGGAGGAAACCGGAGCACCCAGAGGAAATCCATGCAGACACAGGGAGAATGTGCGAACTCCGCACTGGAGTGTGGTGACTGGGGGATTTTCACAGTAACCTCATTGCAGTGTGAATGTAAGCCTAATTGTATCTTTCCTGCTCCTTTCTGAGTTCTCATTCTCGCGATTTCTTTTACAAAAAGGGAAACGCTGGACCATTAGGACCCACTGGAATTATTGGGCCTACTGGGAAGCCGGTAAGTAGCTGCCTCTTTTATTTGATATGATTTGATTTATTATTGTCACGTGTACTAACATACAGTGAAAAGTATTGTTTCTTACACACTATACAGGCAAAGCATACTGTTCATAGAAAAGGAAAGGGGAGAGTGCAGAATATAGTGTTACTGTCATTAGCTAGGGTGTAGAGAAAGATCAACTTAATGTGAGGTGGGTTCATTCAAAAGTCTGACAGCAGCAGGGAAGAAACTGTTCTTCAGTTGGTTGGTATGTGACCTCAGACTTTGTTATCATTTTCCCAAAGGAAGAATATGGATGAAGGAATGTCCAGGATTTAATAAACAGTGAATAAATTCCAATGATTTATTCACCATCCTGGCCCTGCCAATATCGACAGTATTGCCTACAATCCAAATCCACCTCAGGAAGATCAGCCTCCCTCAGCTCACTCCCTTTGGCAGATCATAGAACACTACAGCACAAACAGGCCCTTCGGCCCACGAGTTGCGCTGGTCACATCCCTACATATCAGGCCTGTCTATAACTCTCAATCCCAGTAAATTCCATGTACTCATCCAGAAGTCTCTTAAAAGACCACCAACGGCAACCGATTCCACTCACCCACCATCATGAAGCATCCGATTGTTTTTTTAAATAGAAGACAGAGGGTGGTGGTTGATGGGAGATATTCATCGTGGAGTTCGGTGACAAGTGGTGTACCTCAGGGATCTGTTTTGGGGCCCCTGCTGTTTGTAATTTTTATAAATGATCTGGATGAGGGTATTGAAGGATGGATTAGTAAATTTGCGGATGACACCAAAGTCGGAGGAGTGGTAGATAGTGAAGAGGGGTGTTATAGTTTGCAGAGAGACTTGGACAAGTTGCAGAGCTGGGCCGAGAGGTGGCAAATGGAGTTTAATGTGGAAAAGTGTGAGGTAATTCACTTTGGCAGGAATAACAAATGTGTAGAGTATAGGGCTAATGGTAGGGCTCTTAATAGTGTTGAGGAACAGAGGGATCTTGGTGTATATGTGCATAGATCCCTGAAAGTTGGCAATCAAGTCGATAAGGTTGTTAAGAAGGCATATGGAGTCTTAGCTTTTATTGGTAGGGGGATTGAATTTCGGAGCCGCAACGTCATGTTGCAACTGTACAAAACTCTAGTGCGGCCGCACTTGGAGTATTGTGTGCAGTTCTGGTCCCCACATTATAAGAAAGATGTGGAGGCATTGGAGAGGGTACAGAGGAGGTTTACCAGGATGTTGCCTGGTATGGAGGGCAGGTCCTATGAAGAGAGGTTGAAGGATTTGAGGTTGTTTTCGTTAGAAAGGAGGCGGCTAAGAGGGGATCTTATTGAAGCATATAAGATGATTAGAGGTTTAGATAGGGTGGACAGTGATAGCCTTTTTCCTAGGATGGAGAAAGCTAGCACGAGGGGACACAGCTTTAAATTAAGGGGTATGAGTTATAGGACGGATATCAGAGGTAGGTTCTTTACTCAAAGAGTGATTAGGGAGTGGAATGCCCTGCCTGCAGCTGTTGTAGATGCGCCAAGTTTGGTGGCGTTTAAGAGGTTAGTTGATAAGTATATGGAAGAGAAGGGAATGGTTTAGTTTGGAGGGGCATTGCTTTTTATTTTGGTCGGCACAACATCGAAGGCCAAAGGGCCTGTTCTGTGCTGTAATGTTCTATGTTCTAAATAATCCCATCCCTTTCACCACCACGGCTCCAACCTGGAGAATGTGAAAAAGCTCATCGACGTTAGGCTAAAGTGTTTCCTATCTTTGCTTTTAACATGCATCACCCTGCCGACTTTAAAATGAGGTCTCTGATAAAAGAATAAGAGGTGTTACACAAAGCGTTTTGATGATCTCTCTGTCAGCTGGGATTGTTCCCCTTGGAGCAGAGAAGATTAAGAGGAGACTTAATGGAAGAACTCAAAATCAGGAAGAGTTTTGATGGAGTAAATGAGGAGAAAGTGTTTGCAGTGACAGGAGGGTGGGTAACCAGAGGGACACAGATTGAAGAGAATCGGGAAAAGAACCAGAGGGGGAGATGAGGGGAATTTATTTGACACAGTGAGTTGTTGTGATCTGGAATGTGCTGCCTGAAAGGGTGGTGGGAGCAGATTCAAAAATAATTTGAAGCCAACATTTTCAGAATTATAGCAGAAGAACAGACAGTGTGGATTAACTAGATAGCTCTTCTAAAGAGCTAGTATAGACATGATGGATCAAATGGCCTCCTTCTGTGTATCAATCTCCAATATCTGAGCCCCTAAAAGGTCAAGCATCTCAGACTGCCAATCCTCCTGAACTAATTACTTATCAGTTGATATTTCTTTTAATTCACAGGGTCCAAAAGGAGTAAAAGGAATCCAAGGTGCCATGGTAAGACCATTCAATTACCAGTTCTACCATCTACTCTTCACCAGAAATATAAAATCTTACAATAGCATTGTTTAATTATCAACACTGAATCCCTGCAATGCAGATAGAGGCCATTCAGCCCATCAAGACTACACTAACTGTACACAGAGCATCTTACCCAGGCTCACCCCCATCCAATCCTCATTATGCTCCACATTTACCCCACTATCATCCGTAACATTATATATCTTGAGACACTAAGGGGTAATTTAGCACGGCCAATCCACCTAACCCGCACATCTTTGGACTGTGGGAGGAAACCCATGCAGACATGGGGAGAATGTGCAAACTCCACACAGACAGTGGCCCGCGGCTGGATTTGAACCTGAATCCCTGGCGCTGTAAGGGAACGGTGCTACCCACTGTGCCACCATGTCAAATGTCAATGTAGAAATATTCTACATGTTTGGTACAGTTTGAGAAGGTTGGTGTGAAGAGTGTGTGGAGTATGATTACCATCATGGGCTGGTTGGGCCGAATGGCCTTTTCCCATGCTGTGAACCCAATGTAATTCTAAATATTGCATTGGTAAATTGAAGTGTCAACTCGGAGCAGTCGGACTGAAAGGCTTATTTCTGTGCTGGGGGCATTGGGTCACTCAATAAAATTGCACAACAAGATCCCACAAATTATCAATTCACCAGATTGTGGCGTTACTGGCAGGACCAGAATTGATTAATTGCATCATTAATTGCAGTGGTGGTGGGTCATGCTAAATACTGAAAGGCTTGCTAGGTCATTTCAGAGGGCAGTTAGATACCAACCACATTGCTGTGGCTCTGGACTCACACTGTACAAGGCACTGATGAGGCCGCAACTGGAATACTGTGTGCAGTTTTGATCCCGTTATTTGCAAAAGGATATATTGGCCTTGGAGGGAGTACAGAGAAGGTTCCAGAGATGAGGGGGTTGGCCTATGAGGAGAGATTAAATAGACTGGGCCTGTACTTGTTGGAATTTAGAAGGCTGAGGGGAGAAATCTTATAGAGATGTATAATATAATGAAGGGGCTTGATCGGCTAGAGGTAGAGAGATTCTTTCCGCTTAGAAAGGAAGGCCAAAACTGGAGGACACAACCTCAAAATAAGGGGGATGAGAGGGGCAGTTTAGAACAGAGTTGAGGAGGAACTTCTTCACTCAGAGGGTGGTGAATCTCTGCCCATTGAAGTGGTGGAGGCTACCTCGCTGAATATATTTAAGTCACGGGTAGATAGATTTCTGATAGACAAGGGAATTAAGGGTTATGGGGAGAAAGCGGGAAAGTGGAACTGATCCACTTCAGATCAGCCATGATCTTATTGAATGGTGGGGCAGGCTCGAGGGGCTGGATGGCCGACTCCTGCTCCTATTTCTTATGTTCTTATGGAGTCACATGTAGGCCAGACTAGATAAGTTCATCAGATTTCCTTCCCTAAAGGCCATTAGTGACCAGATGGGTTTTTAAAACAACTTTGTTCTTTCCTTGTGAGCCTCCTGCCACCCTTCATTTCACCCTATTCACCTGAACAAAATACTTTTCCCAGTCATTCCCCCTCATGCGTCTATCCCGCTTCCCCTTCTCGATACTATTCACCTTGCCCTTGCTATTTACAGAATAAGAGGTGAGGATTCTGCTGGTTTTTTATGTTCCTATAGCTTGACTTTCTAGTATTTGTGTTGAAGATGTTCGAGGCTATCGTTACTGAAGATGATAAGAAGCAGATGGGGATCTCAGACACTCCCAAAGGAATCCTGATGCTTACAGGATGAAAAATGTTGATCTGTTCATAAAATATTGATGACCTCTGCATGAGAGAGGTCATGAATCACTCAAACATGAGCAAACTTCTTTCTTCAGACCAAAGATTTATGCCCCAGGTATGGTTGGAGTATTTTAAGTCTGGCAGGAGTATGTTTCAGTCAGCATATTCCTGAAATAATTACCAAACAGGAGCAAGGCAAGGTCAGCAACGGGGAGAATTTCCTTTCCATTCCACCCTGCGGGCTGTAGACTCCGACATCAAACTGAGCTGGAACTGCAGCTAAATGAGATGCCACTGAATATTAACTGATTGTCCACAGAGTTCTACAACACAGCAAGAGACCCATCGGTCCATTGTATCTCTGCTGGCCATCAAGCACCTATCCTCATCCCATTTTCCAGCCCTCGGTCCATGGCCTTGTATCCTCTGGCATTTCAAATACTCGGCTAAATGCTTCATGAATGTCATGAGAATATTATTGCAAAGATGGACATGCTGCTGAAGATTGTATCCTGATGAGTCACTCCCTTTAGCAACATTCAAGAGTGTGAATTGTAGTGGTAGCTTGGCCCCTTTAAGAGGGCGATCCCTGAGGGTCATGTGATCAGTACCATATAGAGTAGCAGCAAGGAAAGCGCAGCCAATCGGGTATTAGGGCAAGTATCCTGGATGGGGAGAATCCTCAGTTGGAGCAAAGGAAGTGTGGAGACTGGTCCTGTATTCAGTTCTGCCAGACCCTTGCTTGTCTATATCTATTTATTATTGGTAATAATCCCTCTGTAACTTCAAGCTACCCTGAATTACCTTCAAAGTCATTATTAATGATATCATTTATTCATTTACTGTTTAATTGTATTTGGGTGACTCAGGTCCCCTTCCATTTTGGAGCAGTTATAGGAGCGGGTTCAAACTGTAGGCTTTGGAGTTGCATGTCTATAACATATGTCTCTGTCAGTAAAAATGTGGAAAGTCTAGAATGTAGTTCTATCCTTCATGGTGGTATGGTTTCTGTCTGCTTTCCAAAACAAATAGAACATTTGGGGTCAAATTAGTGTCTTTATTGCAACCATACTTTTTAAATTTAAAACAGAACAGTTGCTCCGCACCCAGTCTGTCCGTCTCTCTCATAATCCTGTACAGGCTACACAAAACATAGAGATCTGTGCATGCGCAATGGCGCCCTCTGCTCTGATCTGCCAGCTTTCGGTGAGCTTGACTCCCTCTCCTTGCTGACAGGAAACAGATTTAGCAATTTCTTTGCTGAGAGCGAGATAAGATTGGACTATTAACTCATCCAAAAAATCAACACAATTCTCCTCTATTTTTGTGCTCATTCAGCATTTAGAATATTTTTGGTAAGTGCTCCTGTGGCATTGCTCATTATGACTCAGGATATCTGCTCTCATAGAATGGGAGGGAGCAGGGATATCATTCAGTAACTGGAAGAAACTAATTTGGCTTTTATTTCATGGTGTAGTGACATTTTCATGGGTGATTTGAAGAGTTTGCTGTCCCCTTTTTCTGAGAAAACCCGAAACTAACAATAATTATTCGGATGAAAGGATAGGTTTCCCACATTTTGTGTCCGCGATGTTCCCAGCTCCCAGACATGACGAACAGGAACTGACATAGAGGATTAGCTGACTGGCAAAAGTGGGGGTGGAGGTGTTTTTTTCAGGATGGCAGCCTGTAACTAGTGGTGTGCCTCAGGGGTTCAGAACTTTTCATAATATACATTAACAATTTGGAGGGACAAACTGAAGCCAATGTTGCTAAGGCTGCAGATGTTACAATAATATGTAGAGAGAGAGAGAGAGACAGGTAGTATTAAGGAATCAGAGAGGCTGGGAGAGTGGACAAAAAAGTGGCAGATGGAATACAATGTGAAAAGTGTAAATGGAAGGAGGAATGTAGGCATAACTATTTTCTGAATGGGGAAATGCTTAGAAAATCAGAAACATAAAGGGACTTGGGAGTCATTGTTCAAGATTCTCTTAAGGTTAACTGGTAGATTCAATCGCCGGTTAGGAAGATAAATGCAATGTTAGCATTCATGTCAGGAAGGCTAGAATACAAGAGCAAGGATGTACTCCTGAGGCGATATAAGACTCTGGTCAGACCCCATCTGGAATATTCTGAGCAGTTTTGGGCCTGGTATCTAATGAAGGATGTCCTGGCCTTGGAAAGGGTTAGGGTAACCCTAATGCTTGGAAAGGGCCCAAAGGAGGTTCACAAGAATGATCTCTGGAGTGATGAGCTTGTCATATGAGGAATGGTTACAGCCTCTGAATCTGTACTTGTTGGTGTTTAGAAGGATAAGGGGATTTTATCGAAACTTACAGGATACTGCGAAGCCTGGGTAGAGTGAACATGGAGAGGATATTTCCATTAGTAGGAAAAATTAGAACCAGACGGCACAACCTCAGGCTAAAGGGATGAAAAGGGAATGGTTTAGGTTAGAGGGTCATTGCTTTTTCTTAATTGGTCGGCGCAACATCGAAGGCCGAAGGGCCTGTTCTGCGCTGTAATGTTCTATGTTCTATGATCCTTAACAGAGATGAGAAGGAATTTCTTCAGCCAGAGAGTGGGGAATCTGTGGAACTCTTTGCTGCAGGAGCTGCGGAGGCCAGGTCATTGAGTGGCTTTAAGACAGAGATAGATAGGTTCTTAATTCATAAGGGGTCAGAGGTTATGGGGAAAAGGCAGGAGAATGGGATGAGAAGAATATCAGCCATGATTAAATGGCTGAGCAAACTTGGTGGGCTGAGTGGCCTAATTCTGCTCCTATGTTTCATGGTCTTATGATTCACTGCACCTAGAACTCTGGGCCAGGATTTCCTGCCTTGTTCGTGATGAGCAAATTCTGTGCCTTAAGGGAAGGAGTTACTTTCTTATTCCACCCCCTCCCACAAATGTGATTGTTGGGCCTTGAAAGCTTCTCGATCCTGCAGTCCAGTAACCTCCACAGTCACATCCCAACATCAGCTCACCAGCCTTGTCTCCAACTCCTTCCAAGACCTCACCTTGTGAGACCTTTCTAATCTCCTCCAGCTTCTCTGAGATCTTTGCATCTTTAATTCTGGCCCCTCGAGCATCGACCATTTTACTCACTCCACCTGCCCTTGAGTCTTCAACTTCAGGGGAAGCGATGGCCGAGTGTTATTATCGCTACACTAGTAATCCAGAAACTCCAGCTAATGTTCTGGGATTCAAGTCCCACCATGGTGGAATTTGAATTCAATAAAGAATATTTGGAATTAAGAATCTACTGATGACCATGAAACCATTGTTGACTGTTGGAAAAATCCATTTGGGTCACTAATGTCCTTTGGGGAAGGAAATCTGCTGTCCTTACCTGGTCTGGCCTCCAGAACCACAGCAATGCAGTTGATTTTCAACTGCCCTCTGCAATGCTAGCTAGCCACTCATTTGTATCAATCAAGGGCAACTAGGGATGGCAATAAATGTGCGATGCCCATGTCCCACAAATAAATAAAATCAAAACTGTTATTATCATGAAAGGGGTAGTGTTGGGCAAGTTAATGGGGCGAAAGGTCCCAGTGAAATGCATCTCAGGGTAAAAGAGATGGTGGGATAAATAGAAAATCCACCAGTGGTAATTTACCAAAATTCACTGGATTCTGGGTTGGGGTTCCTGCAGATTGGAAAACAGCAAATGTGACGTCACTGTTTAAAAAAAGAGGTAAAGAAAAGGCACATAACTAACTATCGGCCGGTTAGCTTAACTTCTGTAATAGGGAAAATGCTTGAATCTATCATCAAGGAAGAAATAGCCAGACATCTGGATATAAATTGTCCCATTGGTAAGATGCAACATGGATTCATGAAGGGCAAGTTATGTCTGACGAATTTGGTGGAATTCTTTGAGAACATTAAATGTGCAGTGGACAATGGGGAACCTGTGGATGTGGTGTATTAGATTTCCAGAAGGCATTTGACAAGGTGCTGCATGAAAGACTGTTACATAAGATAAAGGTGCACGGTGTTATGGATAATGTATTAACATTGACAGAGGATTAGTCAATAAATAGAATACAAAGAATGGGGGTAAATGGGCTTTTTTTGTGGTTGTGTGATCAGTGATGAGTGCTGTGCCTCAGGAATCAGTGTTGGGATCACAACTGTTACAATTTATATAGATGATTTGAATTGGGAACCAAATGTAGGATTTCAAAATTCTACCAAGATGACACTAAGATGGGTGGTAGAGCAAAGTATGCAGAGGACACTGAAAGTCTGCAAAGGGATATAGATAGTCTAGGTCAGTAAGCGAGGGTCTCGCAGATGGATTACAATGTTGGTAAATGTGAGATCACCCATTTTGGTAGGAATAGCAGCAAAATGGACTGTTATTTAAATGGTAAAAAATTGCAATATGCTGCTATGCAGAGCGACCTGGGTGTCCTTGTACAGGGATCTCAAAGAGTTGGTTTGCAGGTGCAGCAGGTAATTAAGAAAGCAATTGGAATTTTGTCCTTTATTGCTAGAGGGATGGAGTTTAAAAACAGCGAGGTTATGTTGCCGCTGTATAAGGTGCTGGTGAGGCCACACCTGGAGTTACTGTGTACAGTTTTGGTCTCCTTACTTGAGAAAGGATATACTGGCACTGGAGAGGGTACAGAGGAGATTCACTAGGTTAATTCTGGAGTTAAGAGGGTTGGCTTTTCAGGAGAAACTGAGTAGACTGGGTCTATACTCATTGGAATTAGATATCCTATTTGTTGACTAATCCTCTGTCAGTGTTAATACGTTACCTGTAACACTGTGTACCTTTATCTTATGTAGCAGTCTTGCTGCAGCACCTTGTCAAAATTCTTTTGGAAATTCAGATACACTGGCAGGTGAAACTGGAACGAGGGGACATAGCCGAAAAATAAGGGCAAGCAAATTTAGTATTGAGTTGAGGAAGAACTTCTTCACACAAAGGGTTGTGAATCTGTGGAATTCCCTGCCCAGTGAAGCAGTTGAGGCTACCTCATTGAATGTTTTTAAAGCAACGATAGGTAAATTTTTGAATAGTAAATGAATTAAGGGTTATGGTGAGCAGGCGGGTAAGTGGAACAGAGTCCACACAAAGATCAATTATGATCTTATTGAATGGTGGAGCAGGCTCGAGGGGCCAGATGGCCAATTCCTGCTCCTAGTTCTTATGTTCTTAAAACGGGCTAGGGCCTGAACTATGGGATTCCCACCCTCAACCTCTCCACCTCTCTTTCATCCTTTAAGAACCATCTTAAAGACACCCTCTTTGATTAAGCTTTTTGTCATGTCTTTTACTAGCTCCTTATTATTGGTCTGTGATAACTTCTGTTTGATAAACACTCCTGTGAAGCACGTTGGGGTGTTTTATGACATAAAGGCACTATATAAATGCAAGTTGTTGTAAAGAGCTTGAAACCATTTGAAATCTGACCAGCTGTCACATGAATACCAGTTCTTTCCTGCAGAGAGTCAGAGTTGGATTACATTGGCGATCCTGAAGATATTATTCCAGAAACAACTATCTCAATGATCTAAGTTATATTCAAAGAACAAAGAGCAATACAGCACAGGAACAGGCCCTTTGGCCCACCAAGTCTGCCAACTCAGAAGCCTCTCTAATTTAATATTTTCTTGCCTCTATGTGGTCTACATTCCTCTATTTCCTGCCTGTTCATCTATCTCTCCAGATACTTCTTGAACATTGTTATAGAACCTGCTTCCCACCACCTCCTCCAGCAACATGTTTCAGGCACTCCCCACATTCTGTGTGAAAAACTTGCCCCTTACATCTCTTTTAAACTTTCCTCCGCTCATACTCAACCTATGCTCTTGAGTAATTGACCTTTGATCCTGGAAAAAAGTCTCTGATTATCCGCTCTATCCAAGCCTGTCATAATCTTGTAAACCTCTATTAGGTTCCCTCTCATTCTCCGACGCTCCAATGGAAACAATCCAAGTTTGTTCAAACTTTCTTCACAGTCCATATCTTCCAACCCAGGCAACTTCCTGGTAAATCACTTCTGCACTCTTTCCAACTGTCAGCATCTTTCCAATAGTGTGGCGACCAGAATTGTACACAGTACTCCAAATGCAGCCCAAGAAAAGTCTCATACAGCTACTACATGATTATTCATGTCATTTTTTTAAACTTCAATATGTAAATAATCCAACGTAGTGTGACAAAAGTTTCTGTCAGGGCAAGATCCCAACAAGAGGCATTGTTGAGTTGGGTAATGTGCGTTTTCACTATCCACCTCCAATGAATCCAGTGAAATGCAAAATCCCTAATCGACAGCTGAATAAAATATTTGCTAACCGAATAAAAGTCATCAGAAGGTCACCAGCAATCATTCAAGCAGGGAATTTCGAGAAATGTCTTTACCCAGGAAATGAGGAGAGTGTGGGACTCACTCCCACAGGGAGTGGGGAGAATGTGGGACTCGCTCCCACAGGGAGTGAGGAGAATGTGGGACTTGCTCCTGCAGGGAGTGGGGAGAATGTGGGGCTCGTTCCCACGGGGAAGTGGGGAGAATGTGGGACTCGTTCCCACGGGGAAGTGGGGAGAATGTGGGACTCGCTCCCACAGGGAAGTGGGGAGAATGTGGGACTCGCTCCCACAGGGAAGTGGGGAAAATGTGGGACTCGTTCCCACAGGGAATGGGGAGAATGTGGGACTTGCTCCCACAGGGAGTGGGGAGAATGTGGGACTCACTCCCATAGGGAGTGGGGAGAATGTGGGACTTGCTCCCACAGGGAATGGGGAGAATGTGGGACTCGCTCCCACAGGGAGTGGGGAGAATGTGGGACTCACTCCCACAGGGAATGGGGAGAATCGGGGACTTGCTCCCACAGTGAGTTGGGAGAATAGTATTGATACATTTCAGTGGGAAGCTGAATAAACACGTGAGGGGGAAAGAGATGTTGATTGGGTGAGAAAAAGATGGGGTGGGACGAGATTCATGTGGAGTGGAAGTGGCTGCATGCAGCAGTTGGGCCGAATGGCCTCCTTCTGTGCTGCACATTCTATGTCCTCCTTGGTAAGAGAAATAATGAATGAAAAATCAATTCAGTAATGATTTGCTATGTTTTGATTATTTTTTTCTAGGGACCTGTAGGGCCACAAGGAGAACCTGGACCACCTGTAAGTAGAGCTTTGCAAGTGATTCTTTTCATTTTATTTTCCGTGTTGTAGCCAGGTTGAGGTTAAAGGGAATGGCAATAACAAAGTGAACTGTTTCATTGCAGGGTCCCCCCGGGGCACCTGGTCCGTTGGTAAGTGATGTTCAACACATACATTCCTCTTCAATCTGGTCTCGGATTTGAAACCTGCAGCCTTAGGGACACAGTTCAGCCTTTGAGAAAAGAAAATCGTATTTTACTCAAATTCAAGATCAGTTAAAATACTTTGATTTGATTTATTATTATCACATGTGTTAACACAAAGTGAAAAATATTGTTTCTTGCGTGCTACACAGACAAAACATACTGTTCACAGAGAAGGAAAGGAGTGCAGAATGTAGTGTTACAGTCATAGCCAGGGTGTAGAGAAAGATCATGTGAGGTAGGTCCATTCAAAAGTCTGACAGCCGCAGGGAAGAAGCCGTTCTTGAGTCAGTTCGTACGTAAGCTCAACTTGTATATCTTTTTCCCAATGGAAGAAGCTGGAAGAGAGAATGTCCGAGGTGTGTGGGGTCCTTAATTATGCTGGCTGCTTTGCCGAGGCAGCGGGAAGTGTAGACAGAGTCAATGGATGGGAGACTGGTTTGCTTGATGGACTGGGCTACATTCTTGTGGTCTTGGGCAGAGCAGGAGCCATACCAAGCTGTGGTACAATCAGAAAGAATGCTTTCTATGGTGCATCTGTAAAAATCTATAAAAACACTGCTCTTTATATGGTTGTAAAGTTAGTGTTTGTAAAAATGATAAAACAATTGTAAAAATGCAAAGTACAGAAAGCATTTCATGGTTCTGTTAACCATATCATTTCTTAAACTTCAACATGCAAGTAATCCAATGTAGCGTGACAGGAGTTCCTGAGAGGCATTGTTGAGATGGGTAATGTGCGTTTTCACTATCCACCTCCGATGAAAACAGCGGAATGCAAATTCCCTAATCGACAGCTGAATAAAATACTTGCTAACTGAATAGATGTCATCAGAAGGTCAACACCAATCATTCAGTAGAGAATTTTGGAGAAATGTCTTTACCCAGAAAATGGGGAGAATGTGGGACTCACTCCCACAGGGAGTGGGCAGAATGTGTTTTTTTTCCTGTACCGAAGAGGTGCAGGTGTACGCAGAGAGTACAGAATGAAACATTATTTTGCTGGGCTAGGCAATAAAGTTGCCAAGAAAACAGTTTGTTTTTTTAAAGTTTGCCCAATCAGTTTAAACTCGGCGCTCAAATAGAAGCAGCCTGTTAGATTTGAATTTGATTGTTTGATAACTTGTAAACCAATCCTATTATGGGGATTTTCGGTATCTCATTAAGAATCCAGAGAGCCAGACAGCAAGTGCCGAGTAGCAGCTTACTTCAGCTCTCTGAGACAGAGAAAGAGAGAAATTGTCTGCCAGTGTAACAGTCACATTTGTGTCTTAGAAGAAAGCATAATCTCAATCGTAAAGGTACCAACAGAAGATAATGAAAACAGAAGATAAAGAAGATAGAAAATTCTGATAGACGACAAACCTGATTAAAATTTTCAGAGTGACTAGTAATTCTATTTTTTTTGTTAATAAATGGCAGTTGGATTTATCTAAACAACATTCTATGAGAATCATGAGGAATGGCTGAGGGACTTGAAGTTATTTTCATTAGAGAGAAGAAGATTAAGAGGTGACCTAATTGAGGCATATAAGATGATCAGAGGGTTAGATAGGGTGGACAGTGAGAGCCTTTTTCCTCGGATGGAGATGGCTAACACAAGGGGACGTAGCTTTAAATTAAGGGGTGGTAGTTATACGACAGATGTTAGAGGTGGGTTCTTTACTCAGAGGGTAGTAAGGGCATGGAATGCCCTGCCTGCAGCAGTTGTGGACTCACCAACTTTAAGGGCATTCAAATGGTCAGTGGATAGGCATATGGATAATATTGGAATAGTTTAGATTAGAGGGTCATTAGATTGGTTCCACTGGTCGGCGAAGGGGCTGTACTGCGCTGTAATGTTCTATGTTCTATGTTTAATTTGGTTTGTGAAGAGTTTAATTAACCTTTTCACTGTGAGTTAGATAAATAAAGTGTTACTTGGTGCTTTTTTTCAGAGAGTCTCTTGGGTAGTTACTTTGATTTAATCATTAAAGCTGCTGCAGTGCACATATTCCCCCTTCTCACACTCACTTTAACAGATTAGGAAGGAAGGTGCTCCTTTTTGAATGGTGGAATGTTGGCTGTCAGAGAGGATATCAGTCCCCCCTTTGTAACAAAATATTTGAAGAGTTGAACCATTGATAGCTATTATCACTATTGCGCAAATTTATTTTCTACAATATTTTCACTCATATTCCTGAATTGTTGACAGAATTCCGACAAAATCTTTGAAGAGTTGCCAGTACACTTTTGTTATCCAATGGACTTTTCAATTCTTGATATTTTCAAGAGGGTGGGTGTATATACGTGCACTCAGATCCCACAAACCATGGTTTTGAATAAAACATCCATGTTTAAATGCTGGGAGGTTGTGCATACCCCCCTGTCTCCACCCACCCACCGCCCGGGGTATCACAAAATTTGTGGGTCAGACTCTAAGCGTGAGGGGCCGGCCATTCAAGACCGAGCGAGATTTAGAGATTCCTCGCTCTTGTGATTGTGAACTCCCCACCTCGGGAAGCTGTGAGAAGATAGCGGTGACGTGCTGATGATCCCTGGGTTAGTAATCCAGGCTCATGGCCTGGGAATATGGGTTCAAATCCCCCATCACAGAGGCTGGTGGAATTTAAACTCCATGAATAAATCTGGCCTCAAGTCTCAATAATGGTGACCAGTGTCCTTCAGGGAAGGAAATTGGACCATTTGGCCTTTATGTGACTTCAGACTCGCAGCGATGTGGTTGACTCTCACTGGCAAATTCAAGGGGCAATTAGGAATAGACAACAAATGCTGAGAGAGTTTTTTTCAGCATTTTGAAGGCTGAGTTTGATGAATTTCTGGGTAATGAGATGGGAACAACACTAACCCCCATGAAGCCTGAGGAACAAAAAGTGCAGCAAAGTGATGGACTTATTAATGATGTGCTTGCTTATTGTCCTTTATTGCAGAGATACATGGACATCGATGCAGCTATTCAAGCCCTGATCGCATCCAATGAAGCCCTTCAGTCTGAGGTAATCAATCTTTGCCTGAGCTAGGTTATCTTCTTATCATAATAATGCAGCACCTTGCATTGATATGGCACCTGGAACATCCCAAAGTGATTCACAGAGTGATTATCAACTCAAAGCAGCACATGGAGCATCTTCAAAGAAAGAGATGGAGAGACAGTGAGGTTTAGGGAAGGAATTCCAGGGTTTAGGGCCCAGGCAACTGGAGGCGGGAGTTGGGGGATTGGCCATGCCAAATTCTTCATTACTCTAAAACAGGCACTGGACAGTGGCGACTAGGGGTTTTTCACTGTTATTTGATTCAATTCGATTTATTATTGTCACATGTATTAACATACAGCGAAAAGTATTGTTTCTTGGGAGCCATACAGACAAAGCATCCCGTTCATGGAGAAGGAAAGGAAATAGTGCAGAATGTAGTGTTTCAGTCATAGCTAGGGTTAGAGAAAGATCAGCTTAACGTGAGGTAAGTCCATTCAGTAGCAGGGAAGAAGCTGTGCTTGAGTTGGTTGGTACGTGACCTCAGACTTTTGTATCTTTTTCCCAACAGAAGAAGGTGGAATAGAGAATGTCTGATGTGCGTGGGATCCTTAATTATACCGGCTGCTTTGCCAAGGCAGCAGGAAGTGTAGACAGAGTCAATGGATGGGAGGCTGGTTTGCGTGATGGATTGGGCTACACTCACAACCTTTTGTAGTTCCTTGCAGTCTTGGGCAGAGCAGGAGCCCATAACAAGCTGTGATATAACCAGAAAGAATGCTTTCTCTGGTGCATCTGTAAAAGTTGGTGAAAGTCTAAGCTGACGTGCCAAATTCCCGATTCTCCCAAAAAAAATTCCAAGTGCTGAATTTGCAAGAAAACTGGTGTGAATCATAGAACATAGGACAATACAGCACAAACAGGCCCTTCGGCCCACAAGTTGCACCGATCCCATCTACCAATCCACAGACCTATCTATAACCCCCTATCCTATTCTTTTCCATATACTCATCCAGAAGTCTCTTAAAAGACCCCAATGAGTTTGCCTCAACAACCTCCGATGGCAGTCGGTTCCATTCACTCACCACCCTCTGAGTGAAAAACCTACCCCTGACATCTCCTTTGTATTTGCTTCCTTGCACCTTAAATCTGTGTCCTCTCGTAGTGACCATTTCAGCTCGGGGAAATAGTCTCTGAGAGTCCACCCTATCTATTCCTCTCAACATTTTATAAACCTCGATCAGGTCGCCTCTCAACCTACGTCTCTCCAGTGAGAAGAGTCCCAGCTCCCTCAACCTATCTTCATAAGGCCTGCCTCCCAATCCAGGCAGCATCCTTGTAAATCTCCTCTGAACCTTCTCAATAGCCTCTACATCCTTCCTATAATGAGGCGACCAGAACTGCGCACAATACTCCAACTGGGGTCTGACAAGAGTCTTATAGAGCTGCATCATTACCTCCTGACTCCTAAACTCTATTCCTCGATTAATGAAGGCTAGTACACCGTATGCCTTCATGACCACTTCCTCCACCTGCGAGGCCGATTTAAGAGTCCCATGGACCCGGACCCCGAGATCCTTCTGCTCTACAACACAAAGATTATTGTCACCACAAGAATCACCACAAAGATTCGAATCTCCCACACTCTATGCAATGCAGAGATCACAATCGTGAATATCATTGAAAGCTCGGGGGAGGGCCTATTCACTCTGGAGTTTGACAGTTCCCGAACTCTGCGCATGCGCTGTGGCTTCGGTCTGTCAGTCTCCCCATTTACTTGCCGGCTCGATCGCTGGGACCCCCCCACAGTGCTGCTCGTCCAACCCTCCCACCATTCCCGGGCCAGCTCCAATCTCCCTCCTGTCTCGGAGCGTCCCAATGTCCACGCCACCTCGACCAAGCTCCCCGTCCCCTCACAGAAGGCACCCACCCCATCCCCCACCCCAGCAGACCACCCCGAAGGCTGGCCACCCTCCAGCCCTGACTGATCCCCACGCAGAGCAGCAGCAGGACCCTCACCCCCAAAGATCACCCCTGAGCCTCACAACAGGTCCTGCACTGCCCAATGGGCAGTTACACAGCACTCTCTGGGCATCAGCATCTTGCCCCTTGGGCAGTGCCAGGGGACACACGCCCAGGGCCATCTGATCCCCCTGGGAGGCCCCAATTACCCCCCCTTACTTCACACCAGCAGGGTCTCCCCCTAGTTCTCTGAACATGGGGAGTTACAGTAGACCCCGCTGGAGTGACATATTCCAGTTGGAGATGCTGTCGGTCCCAGGGAATTCCATGCCAGGCCCGATAATGACCTTTAAATCACAAACCGATTAAAATCACTTACCTGTCCTCCCACCGGTTTCCAGCGCAGTCCCAATTACACCTGCCTGTCCGGCAGCAGGAGATGTGCATGTGTCAGGAACACGTGTGAACGAACCCCACAAAATGGCTGACATGCGTGTCTGCCAACCCAATGAGCTAAAAGATCAGCGCGATGGGAGAATCGGGCCCTCAGACTGGATCGTTCTGCAGTGTGTGGATTTGTGCTTTGACCACGATGTTTTTTTGATGAAACTGCCTCTGTTCCTATCACCCGGTCTCACACCCACATTCGTCACGTTGTGTAGAATTACCAGAATGCTGAAGTGCCAATCCTGGAGCAAAGTTTCGAGGTATTCAGAACTCTGCACTATCTCAGCAGCCTGATGCACAGTATCAAGAACCCGCTGGGGACCAGGGAACATCCTGTCCGTGTCTGTCGGGATTTGCTGAACTGTGAAAGTAAACTGGTGAATGGTGAGCACATTTCACTTCTATCTCAGAAGCAGGGATGGTTCAGAGCGGGTTCCTAATGGAAGTTCTTTCTCCACCCCGCAGGTAAATACTGGATCGACCCCAACTTGGGCTGTCCTTCAGACACAATCGAAGTATCCTGCAACTTTAGCACTGGCGGCCAAACATGTTTACACCCTGTCAATACATCGAAGGTCAGTACAGTGAGTGCGTAAAGACTGGAGAAGGTCAATACAGTGAGTGCGGAGAGACTGGAGAAGGTCAGTACAGTGAGTGCGGAGAGACTGGAGAAGGTCAGTACAGTGAGTGCGGAGAGACTGAAGAAGGTCAGTACAGTGAGTGCGGAGAGACTGGAGAAGGTCAGTACAGTGAGTGCAGAGAGACTGGGAGAAGGTCAGTACAGTGAGTGCGGAGAGACTGAAGAAGGTCAGTACAGTGAGTGCAGAGAGACTGGAGAAGGTCAGTACAGTGAGTGCGGAGAGACTGGAGAAGGTCAGTACAGTGAGTGCAGAGAGACTGGGAGAAGGTCAGTACAGTGAGTGCGGAGAGACTGGAAAGGTCGACAGTGCGGAGAGATGGAGAAGGTCAGTACAGTGAGTGCGGAGAGACTGAAGAAGGTCAGTACAGTGAGTGCGGAGAGACTGGAGAAGGTCAGTACAGTGAGTGCGGAGAGACTGGAGAAGGTCAGTACAGTGAGTGCGGAGAGACTGAAGAAGGTCAGTACAGTGAGTGCGGAGAGACTGGAGAAGGTCAGTACAGTGAGTGCGGAGAGACTGGAGAAGGTCAGTACAGTGAGTGCGGAGAGACTGGAGAAGGTCAGTACAGTGAGTGCGGAGAGACTGGAGAAGGTCAGTACAGTGAGTGCGGAGAGTGGAGAAGGTCAGTACAGTGAGTGCGGAGAGACTGGAGAAGGTCAGTACAGTGAGTGCGGAGAGACTGGAGAAGGTCAGTACAGTGAGTGCGGAGAGATGGAGAAGGTCAGTACAGTGAGTGCGGAGAGACTGGAGAAGGTCAGTACAGTGAGTGCGGAGAGGACTGAGAAGGTCAGTACAGTGAGTGCGGAGAGACTGGAGAAGGTCAGTACAGTGAGTGCGGAGAGACTGGAGAAGGTCAGTACAGTGAGTGCGGAGAGACTGGAGAAGGTCAGTACAGTGAGTGCGGAGAGACTGGAGAAGGTCAGTACAGTGAGTGCGGAGAGACTGGAGAAGGTCAGTACAGTGAGTGCGGAGAGACTGAAGAAGGTCAGTACAGTGAGTGCGGAGAGACTGGAGAAGGTCAGTACAGTGAGTGCGGAGAGACTGGAGAAGGTCAGTACAGTGAGTGCGGAGAGACTGAAGAAGGTCAGTACAGTGAGTGCGGAGAGACTGGAGAAGGTCAGTACAGTGAGTGCGGAGAGACTGGAGAAGGTCAGTACAGTGAGTGCGCGGAGAGACTGGAGAAGGTCAGTACAGTGAGTGCGGAGAGACTGGAGAAGGTCAGTACAGTGAGTGCGGAGAGACTGGAGAATGTCAGTACAGTGAGTGTGGAGAGAGACTGGAAAAAGAGACAGAATGGACTTGAAACATTATCAAGTCTCTCCCAGCATGAATCTTAAACACCTCTATTAAATCTCCTCTCACTCTGTTCTAAGGAAAACAAGTAAATGGACTCACAACACCAGGCTAAAGTCCAACTTTTGGAGCGCTGCTTCTTCCTCAGCTGAATGCCTGAAGGAGCAGTGTTATGAAAGCTCATGCTACCAAATAAACCTGTTGGACTTTAACCTGGTGTTGTGAGATTTCTTACTGTGCCCACCCCAGTCCAATGCTGGCATCTCCACATCTGAAGAGAAGAATCCGAGCCTCTCCAGTCTCTCCCGCGAACCGTCATTGGCAGCATTTTCTCTTCTCTCGAAACCAGTTCGCTGTTTCAGGATTTTTCACTGATCTGCTTTTAACCGGATATTTTTCTTTGCAGCTGGACTTTGGAATTGGGAATGTGCAGATGAATTTTTTGCATTTATTAAGTTCAGAAGCCGTACAGACAATCACAATTCATTGTCTCAATTTCCCCGTCTGGAAGAACACTACCAGCAAAGATCCCTACGCTAATTCCGTGCGCTTTAGAGGATGGAATGGAGAAATATTTTCAGCAAATACAGTATCTCGACCCAAGGTTATAAGGGACGGGTGCAAGGTAATGTGCATCTTGTCATTAATAATGCAGGTTAATTTTTGATACGCAAACAGGAAATGCTGGAAAGCCTTGGCCGGTCTGACAGTCTCTGTGGAGAGAGAGAGAGACATAGAGCTGTTTCGAGTCTGGATGACCCTTTGTCAGAGCAGGTTAATTGCTATTTTGGCAAAATCAGCATGACAATCATGGACATCTTTCTGATGTATTTCGAAAATATTCTGAACATAAAACAACACCAAATGTATAACACAGGAAACTTCCTCCCTCTCCCCCACTTTTTATCTGACCCCATCAGCACATTGTTCTATCCCTTTTCCTGAAATATATCCATACTTATTATCTGACCCACTCCATATGGGAGTGAGATTCACATTCTTTGTGTAAAGAAATTTCTCTTGGACTCTGTATTGGATTTATTGGTGATTATCTTATATTTATGAGCTCCTTGTGTGGAAATATCATCTACTCCACATTTGACCAATCACATATTTTCATAATTTTAAATAACAATTATCTTCAAAGATATGTGGCTTAGGAGGTTTGGCCTAAATTCACCCTAAGTCAGGATAAAGCATGAGGTTATGGGGATAGGCCCTGGTGGGATTGTTATCAGTGCAGATTCAATGGGCTGAATGGCCTCCTTCTGCACTGTAAGGATTCTATGATTCTATAAATTACTATCAAACCTCTGTCTTCTCTCATGTAAAAAGCAAAAGTGATGGAGAAACTCAGGTAGTTGAAAGAGAGGTAAAAACTGGAATTCTCCATCCGCGGCTGGGATTCTCCGTCCTCGCCCGCGGCTGGGATTCTCCGTCCTCGCCCGCGGCTGGGATTCTCCGTCCTCGCCCGCGGCTGGGATTCTCCGTCCTCGCCCGCGGCTGGGATTCTCCGTCCTCGCCCGCGGCTGGGATTCTCCGTCCTCGCCCGCGGCTGGGATTCTCCGTCCTCGCCCGCGGCTGGGATTCTCCGTCCTCGCCCGCGGCTGGGATTCTCCGTCCTCGCCCGCGGCTGGGATTCTCCGGTCCTGCTGCAGTAAATGGAATTTTGGCCAAGTTTTCCATATTTTCTGGCAGCAGCAGTGGGGTGAACGGAGTTGGAGAATTCCAGATATTGGAGTATTTGGAACCAAAGATCGAATCTGAAAAAGAGGCAGAATGGACTTGAAACATTAACTCTGATTCTCTTTTCCTGTCAGACCTGTGGCGTTTGTCTGTTTTTATTTCAGATCTCCAGATTCTTGTCAAGTGCTCACTGCACCCAAGGGTTGGAAAATCTCGAGTGCTGGGAGAATCCAGTCTCAAATAGATTCAACACGTTTAAATACTCATTCTGCGCCAGCGCAGAACATGGCAAATCCCTGAAACACAATTCCTCAGCCCCGCTAAACACCAACACATTCTTCCCCAAAGCACGGTGGGGCTGGAAAATGATTGTCCGTGTCTTTTATAGGGGATCAAGTGATTGCCTATCACCTGTATTCAAATAATATCAAATTCACACTTCCTCTAGCAATGAACCTTACAGTTTATAAGGGCAGTACGGTGATACAGTGGTGATATAGCGCTGCTACCTCACTGTGCCAGGGACCCGGGTTCAATTCAGGCTGCGGGTCACTATCTGTGTGGAGTCTGCATATTCTGCCCATGTCTGCATGGGTTTCCTCCGGGTGCTCCGGTTTCCTCCCACGGTCCAAAGATGTGTGGGTTAGATGGATTAGCCTTGCTAAATTGCCCTTAATGTCAGGAGGACTGGCTAGGGTAAATGTGGGGTTATGGGGATAGGGCCTGGATGGGATTGTTATCAGTGCAGACACAAATGGGCCGAATGGCCTCCTTCTGTACTGTAGGGATCTATGATTCTATGCTGCAGTTGGTTTTATTCATAGGGTGGTGGCATTGCTGGAAAATCAATTGCCCCTGTCTGATTTACCTTGAGATAACTGAGTGGCTGTCGTTCAGTGTAATAGTGTGGCTCTTTAAGGGACAGAGAGGCATTTCCCCAGGCCCGTGTGATTGGTGAGGACCCTACTGAGTGTGCCGGTAGGAAGCTGGGCGGATCGGCTGGAGGGGGCGGACTCCAGGAGGAGGAGAGACTCGGAGTTGGAGCCTGGGATTCGAACAGAATAATCGCATTATAATCATGTCTGAACTCATTGTGCAGGTTATCCTTTATTTGGCAAAAACAGCTTTTGTTGATTCAGGCTCCGTCGGGGGACCCTCGATCAATTCCATTGGGGAAGTGCCCCCTGTTAAAGAGCCAATCTATCCCCCTCCCGACACCATGTCAGGATAGAATTAAAATCGAACAATATTGCAATGGGTCGGGTGTTTGTGTATCAGTAACTCCCCCTCCACATCCCTTTGCCTCTCTTTCTCACCCATCCCTTAGCCCCTCTCTCTCTCTCTCATCCCTTAGCCTCTCTGTCTCACTCAGACAGTTTGCTTGTTCATTGCAGATTCAGGATGGAAGCTGGAAGCTGACACAGTTCATGTTTCACACTCAGGTCGTGAGTCAACTTCCGATTGTTGACATTGAGAGACTCCCTTTCCTCAAGCCGACAAAGCAGTATCGTATAGAAATTGGTCCGGTTTGCTTTCTATAACAGGATAGTGGACTGGGGGTCTCCTTATCAACATTATAAGGAAGCTGGAACCAGAAGCTAGCCTACACTTAGCTTGGAAGTTCTTGGAGAGTTTATCCCTGTTCACTGTGGAAAACCTATTGGACTGTAACCTGGTGCTGTGAGACTTCCCGCTGAGGAAAATCCAGGAATATATATTTTTTTCAAACTGACTTCTCAGGAAGAATGGATCGATGCCGGATTGATAGAAAGCTGCTCACTGAAAGTTCTGAGGAAATTGGCTGCGCAATGAAAGTCCTGGAAAGGGACTTTCCAGAATCCCTTTGGAAAGTGTTTGTCGATGGAACTTTTCAGCGATGTAGCAATTATAACTAGAGGTCCATTCACTCACAAATCCCAAAAATAACTGACAGAGGAAAGGTCATTAGCAGCACTGGTGGCTACGCATCGCAAAAATGTGCGAATGTTTCATGATGAGAACGGATGGGAGCTAACATCAAGTTTCACCATCTTCTCTTCAGCTCTGAACAGTGATACTTCTGGAATATTTCTCTACCTCCAATATGCCGTCTGTCTCCCGTCTGGGGGTTCTGTGTTGACTGCGTGGGTAGCTGACAGAGACAGGTGTCCCTCCTGGTTGATGAAGTGGTCCATTGAGAACCTGATGTCGGCTAATATTGAGAAGCTCCCTGTGTTGCATCGGGACACGTTCGCTTCTCTGAAGCTAGCAAGGGTCAGGGTGACATTCCCAATCGAAATCTAAAATCTAACCAGTTTCCTGCCACACAGCTAAATTCACCATGGGAGAGGGAGTGTGATGGTGGGGAGGGAAGGAGGGAGGGATAGTTGGTGGAGGGTTGGGGCGGTGGGGGGAGGGAGGGGTGGTTAGCTTATCTGGTTGTTGGGATCCAAATCGGAAAGAGCGAGTCCACCAGGAGCCAAGCTGATCTCTCCAGCATCCAGAAAGGTTGGGTGCCAACGCCACATTAGAGAACTGCAAACCGTTACAACCAGGCTCAGATCCCACATTACTGAGAATCTGCCCTCCGTGCACATATGTATATCCCCTTCATACCAACTCAACCCTAATGAGACCTTCCCTATGCACCCACCATTATCAGCTCCATGCCTCAGTGCCACCACACCACTCCTCCTTTCCTCCTCCCCACAGAAGGAAGACATTAGACACACGTCCATGTGAAACCTCTCAGGAGGAGACTGTTGCTGCCATCTCTCTGAACAGGGCGCGGAGAACCACCCCACACTCCATCCAGTAACAGGTGAGATGTGCAAGACTAGGAGCACGATCCAGTATGGTGGGCACAGAATTCTAGATATCGAGTCTGTGTTGGCATTATTGCCCTCCCTTGCCATCCTGAATCTCAAAGCTTGCTCATGCGCTGGACAGAAGAAACAGCAAGGGATAACTTTGGACCTATCACTCTCCCTCAGCTGGGTGCTAATGTTAAATAAGGTGCTAATTGTTTCAACAAACAGAGGTTTTGATATGATTATTTTTGTCAAAATGTATGTACTGGCTACATTCAGTATTTCTGTTTAAAAAGTACTTATTTGGTCGTTCATTTCTATCAGAAACATTATTTATATGAACTGTGTGTAATTAAAACAATTGTGTCTCTTACTGTGTGAATGCGCTGTACAGATTAGTACAGTATGTATGGTGCTTGTAGATAGATGGAAAAGCTTAGCTAGTCAGGGGAATGTTGTAGAACAACTACACGCTTTCTGTTCAGCTTTGAGGTTGTACCTTGCCGTTATATATTAAATTCTGAACACTCACTCTGATATACAATTTGATGTTACTTGTGGATAGTTTGTACGGTTGGTTTTAGGCTGGGCCAACCAATCGGTTCATCAAATCCAACTTTCATTCCAATTGCCCTATCGCTGAGGCAGCTGTAAGCAGCAGTGCCCAAACAGCGAGTTCCCATTTCACCCCCATAGCCAACGGTGCCACAACGACTGCAAATACGACATCTTTTTCGTCAGCTTATTGGTTGGGCTCATTGCTTACTTACTGAAAAATACCTTCAACAAAATGGACTCCAGTCAATACGACACTAAAGTGTTTATTAAATATGTAACTAAGATGCCATGATGATAACTGTCATTGTAATCAATTTGTAATATATGTAATATTCAATTTCCAAAATAATGCCATAACTCCAAATTCCTTTGACTGGAACACAACAAAACTCTTTAACCTGCAGCTGTTAATTTCTGGTTATCAATGATTTACTAATTCCATCGCCATGATGATTTTACAATTTCTGGTACAATAAAGTGGCTCCTTTGCTGAATTTTCCTTGCTGGTGTTTTAGTTGTACTTTACATTTCCCAATCATTGGGTGCTTATACTTTAAGGTTTCAAAAGTTTGATGAAGAAGGACTTTAATTTATATTCTGTGAATATTAGCGTATAAATGTGTAGATTCAGATGAAATGTAGCACTGCTGCCTCACAGCGCCAGGGACCCCTGTTTAGTTCCCTTCTTGGGTAACTGTCTGTGTGGAATTTGCACATTCTCTCCATGTCTGTGCGGGTTTTATCTGGGTGCTGCGATTTCCTTTCTCAGTCCGAAAGATATGCTGGTTAGTGCATTAACCATGCTTTTGGTCTTTGCTGTTTGTAATATAAATAAATGATTTGAAGGAAAACATAACTAGTTTGATTAACTGCGGATGACACAAAGGTTGGTGGATTTGGGGATTGCAATGCGGACCATCAAAGGATACAGCAGGATAAACAAAGAACAAAGAACAACACAGCATGGGAAATAGGCCCTTTGGCCCAACGAGCCCGCGCCGCCATTTAACGTTCCCACTTCCACTCTTGATCCTTATCTATGTTTATGGAAATCTGCATTAGAACCAAATTGGGGAGACAATTTAGGAACAATTTGTTTCGCCAATCAGCCTAAGATATGGATCGGTTGGAGACTTGGGCGGAGAGATGGCAGATGGAGTTTAATCCAGACAAATGTGAGGTAATGCATTTTGGAAAGTATAATACAGATAGGAAATATACAGTAAATGACAGAACGCGAAGAGTATTGATGGGCAAAGGGATCTGGGTGTACAGGTGCACAGGTCACTGAAAGTGGCAATGCAAGTGGAGAAGGTAGTCAATAAGGCAAACGGCATGCTTACCTTCATCGACCAGGTTATTGAGTTTAAAAATTGGCAAGTCATGTTGCAGTTTTATTGAATCTTAGTTCGTCCGCACTTGGAATATAATGTTCAATTTTAGTGTTCAATTTTACCATACTACCAGAAGGATGTGGAGGCTTTGGAGAGGGTACAGAAAGGATTCACCAAGATGTTGTCTAGTACGGGGGGCATTAGCTATGAAGAGAGGTTGGGGAAACTTGGTTTGTTCTCACTGGAGCGACGGAGGTTGAGGGGCGACCTGATAGAAGTCTACAAGATTATGAGAGGCATGGACAGAGTGGATAGTCAGAAGCTTTTTCCCAGGGTGGAAGAGTCAATTACGAGGAGACACAGGGCAAGGTTTAAAGGAGATGTATGAGGCATTTCTTTACACAGAGGGTGCTGGGTGCCTGGAACTTGCTGCTGGGGGTGCAGTGGAAGTGGATACGATAGTGACTTTTAAGGGGAACCTTGACAAATACATGAATAGGATAGGAATAGAGGGATATGGTCCCCGGAAGGGTTGGGGGTTTTACTTAAGTTGGACGGTATGATCAATGCAGGCTTGGAGGGCTGAAAGGCCTGTTTCTGGACTGTAATTTTCTTTGTTCTCGTACACAAGTAACAGGCAATGACTATCTCCAAATGAAAAAGCACGGTGGTTAGCACTGCTGCCTCACAGCATCAGGGACCTGGGTTCCATTCCAGCCTTGGGTCACTGTCTGTGTGGAATCTGCACATTCTCCCTGTGTCTGTGTAGGTTTCCTCTGGGTGCTCCAGTTTCCTCCCATACTCCAGGTTAGGTTGATTGGCCATGCTAAATTGACCCTAAGTGTCTGGAGGATTAGCACGGTGGGGTTGCAGGGATAGGGGGTAGGATAGTTGTTGGAGCAGGCTCGATGGGCTGAAAGGCCTCCTCCTGTACTGATTCTATAAATGCTCATCAGGTCTGGCAGCATTTGTGGAGAGAGTAATAGAAGTAATGTTTTGAGTCTATATGACTTCTACAGAGCTGAACAGGAGTAAAATGTGATGGATTGTATAGTTGGAGAGCGTGGAGATGGACAGAACAAGAGATCAGGGACAGGTGGGAGCTAAGGAGAGATTGACAAAGATGTCACGGACACAAGACAAATGAAGTGTCGATGGTAGTAAGACCAAGTGAAGGTACTGATATTGTGGAAGGGTAGGAGAATAGAGGTCAACGCTCAGTGAAAGCAAAACGCTAGCAGACACCAAGAGGAGAATGGAAAGCATTGAAGGAGAACAAATAGAAATACTGTTAGAGAAAAGAACAGTACTATTTTAACGCTGCCACTACCTGCTGAGTTTATCCAGCATTGGATTTCCAGCATCCGCAGTATTTTGCTTTCATCTTCCTGTGACATTCAATTTCATTTCTATCACTGAGTTCCTCCCTCCCACCCCTTTGCTCACAGCTTGCTCACTGAATACTACAGTGCAGAACAGGCCCTTTGCCCCATCGAGTCAGCACCGACACAGGAGAGGCCCTGATCTACCCATCTAATCCCACTTGACAGCACTTGGCCCATAGCCCTGAATGTTATGATGTGCCAAGTGCTCACCCAGATACTTTTTAAAGGTTGTGAGGTATCCCATCTCTACCACGCTGCCAGACAGCACATTCTAGACCCTCACCACCCTCTGAGTAAAAATGATTTTCCTCAAAACACCCTTAAACCTTTCACTACCTCACTTTTAATTTGTGTCCCCTTGTGAGTGATCCTTCAACTGAGGGGAGCAGCTGCTCCTTACCCACTCTGTCCGTGCCCCTTATAACCTTGTACACCTCGATCAGGTCGTCCCCTCAGCCTTCTCTGCTCCAATGAAAACAACCCAAGTCTATCCACCTCCTCCTTATAACTTGAATGTTCCATCCCTGGCAGTATCCTGGTGAATCTTCTCTGCACCCCCCCACACCCCCCCCCCCCCCCACAGTGCAATCATATCCTTCCTATAATAGTTGACCAGAACTGCACCCAGTGCTCCAGCTGTGACCTCACCAAAGTTCTACACAACTCCATCATGACCTCTCTGCTTTTATAATCTGTACCCTCATTGATAAAAGTGAGTGTGCCATACGCCTTTTTCACCAGCCTATTAACCTGCCTTTCTGCTTTCAGAAATCTATGGACAAAATCACTAAGGTCCCTTTGTTCTTTAGAACTTCCCAGTGTCCGACCTTTCATAGTATACTTCCTTGTCAAATTACTCCTTCCAAAGTATAGAGGATTTTCACAGTAACTTCACTGCAGTGTTAATGTAAGCTTATTAATGAAATTATTAAATAAACATTAAAAAAAACCCATCACCTCACATTTCTCAGGGTTAAATTCCATCTGCCCATTTGATCATATCTTTATCTTCTTGTAATGCAAGACACTCAACCTGATTGTTAATCACCCAGCCAATCTTTGTGTCATCAGCAAACTTACTGATCCTACCCCTTCGTTTCTATAAATGATAAACAACAGGGAGCCCAGCACAGATCCCTGTGCTATGCCACTGGTCACTGGCCTCCAGTCACTGAAGCAGCTGCCTGGTTTGCTTCCCGCCTTAGGTCACCGTGTGGAGTTTGCACATTCTCCCCACGTGTTTCCTCCGGGTGTTCCAGTTTCCCCCCACACTCCAGAGATGTCTCGGTGAGATGCTTTAGCCATGGTAAATGTGTAGGATTACAGGGATAGGGCAGGGATGAGAGGTTGGGTAATGTACTCTGGCAGAGAGTCAGTGCAGATTTGATGGGCTGAATGGCCTTTTCTGTACTGTAGGGATGCTATGAACAGCACTGTGGGTTTATCTATACCACAGAGACTACTGTGATTCAAGATGGCAGCTCACCATCACCTTCTCAAGAGCCATTAGAGATGGGCAGTAAATGTTAATAGGTGGGGAGCTACAGGACTTTGACTCAGCTATGAAGGTATAATTCCAAGTGAGCAGCTTGGAAGGGACTTGCAGTTGGTGGTTTTCTCATGTCTTGGTTGCCCTTGTCCCTCTAGCTGATGGAGCTCACAGACATGGAAGAGCACAGTTTTCAGCTAATTTGTTTCCCAGCAACACAGAAGAATACATAGGAGAAAAGCTAACAGCATTGTGGGTCAACCCACAGCATGTGGACTGCACCAGTTCAAGAAGGCAGCTCACCACCACCTTCTCAAGGGTAACTGGGGATGGGCAATAAATGCTGGCCAGCCAGTGGCGCCCATGTCCCATAACTGAATATAATGAGAATCAGATGGAGTGTATAAACTGTATAAATAATTAGAGATTGCCAGATGGGCATATGTCTGATAAATTAATGAGTATCAAAGATCCTGTTGCTACTGAAACTGAATGGGCAACACAAACAACAATAAATCCAATATTAGCGCAAAAGAATACAACATTGAAGATACTTTTCATGATAACTAAAAGAAATATAGCATTGAATCTTGTGAATTAACCTTTTGTGCAACACCTTGTCAAATGCCTTTTGGAAATCCAGAGCTCTATGGGATTTACCCATCTATGGGATTCCCCATTGTCCACTTTGTTTGTTACGTTCTCAAAGAACTCTACCAAATTAACAAAAATGCAAAAAGCACGAAAATAGCCGGGATAGTAGTTGCAATGAGGAATTAAGGACATTGCAAATGTATATGGATAGGGTAGGAGAGTGGGCCAAAATGTGGCAGCTGGAGTTTAATGTGGATAAGTGAGAGGTCATGCATTTTGGTCAGAAAAATGGGAAAGCAACTTATTATTTAAATGGGGAGAGATTTTGGGATGCTCCACTGCAGAGGGATCTGGGTGTCCTCGTTCATGAGTCACAGAAAACTAGCATGCAGGTACAGCAGATACTAAATTCACTGTTACTAGGGGGGCATAACTATAAGGTTCATGGTGGGAGATATAGGAGGGATGTCCGAGATAGATTCTTTACTCAGAGAGTGGTTGGGGTATGGAATAGACTACCTGTTATGATAATGGAGTTGGACACTTTAGGAACTTTCAAGCGGTTATTGGATAGGCACATGGAGCACACCAGAATGACAGGGAGTGGGATAGCTTGATCTTAGGTTCAGACATAGCTCGGTACAACATCGAGGGCCAAAAGGCCTGTACTGTGCTGTACTGTTCTATGTTCTATAAAGAAAATGAATGGAATGTTGGCATTTATAGCTAAAGGAATAGAATATAAAGGTAAGGAAGTATTGTTGCAACTGTACAAGGCATTGGTAAAGCTGCACCTGAATATTGTGCACAGTTTTGGTCCCCTTATTTGAGGAAAGATGTATTGGCATTGGAGGCAGTTGACAGAAGGTTCACCAGATTGATTCCAGAGATGAGAGGGTTCGTACAGTTTCAGCCGATATTCTCTAGAATTTAGGAAAACGAAGGGAGATCAAATTGAGGCTACAAGATGACAAAAGGTATGGATAAAGTAGACATGCAGTGGATGCTTCCTCTTGTGGGATATTCTAGGATGAGAGGCCATAGTCTTAGGATAAGGGGCAGCAAATTTAAAACAGAGTTGAGGAGAAACTACTTTTCCCAAAGGATTGTGAATCTGTGGAATTTGCTACCGTAAAGTACAGCAGATGCTGGGACAGTGAGTAAATTTAAGGAGGAGTTAGACAGATTTTTAATTGGTAAAGGGGTGAAGGGCTATGGGGAGAAGGCAGGAAAATGGGGATGAGGAGCACATCAGCATGATTGAATGGCAGAACAGACTCGATGGGCTGAATGGCCTGATTCTGCTCCTCTATTTATGAACTCCATACAGACAGTGACCCAAGGCCAGTATTAAATCCAGGTGCCCTGCCCACTTGAAACAATGATCTCACACAGAAGGTGCTACATTAATGCAATCTGATGTTGTTGGTTTCATTTCATCAGAAAGTAACACAGGATTAGTGTCCAATTTAAAATTTCACTGGGGAATCTGGTTGATGTTTGATTGTTAATGCTGCCTGCTGATGTGAGAATGTAACAGGATTATTGAGAGGATTTCACATATGCTACCACAGGGTTTGCAGGCTGTGGGGCAGACTGTGAGTCTCAGGGTGAAGCTTTCACTCCGGGATCTCACTGAGACTCTCTCTGAGTCTATGACTCTCTCTGGCTCTTTGATTTTCTCTGGGGTCTCTCTGGCACTGGGGCTCTCTCTGGCTCTAGGACCCTGACTCTGGGATTCTAATTCTGAGACTCTCTCTGGCTCTGAGGCTCTCTCTCTTTCTCTCGTGTCTCTCTCTCTCTCTCTGGGGCTCTGGGACTGGGCTCTGGGGCTCTCTCTCTCTGGTGTTTCTCTCTGGCTCTAGAACTCTGGCTTTGGGACTGGGGCTGTGGGGCTCCAGCTCTGGGACTCTGGTTCTGGGACTCTCTCTGGTTCTGGGAGTGGGGATCTGGGCTCTCTCTCTGGTTCTGGCAGTGGGGATCTGGGCTCTCTCTCTGGTTCTGGTTCTGGCTGTGGGGATCTGGGCTCTCTCTCTGGTTCTGGCAGTGGGGATCTGGGCTCTCTCTCTGGTTCTGGCAGTGGGGATCTGGGCTCTCTCTCTGGTTCTGGCATTGGGGATCTGTGCTCTCTCTCCGGTTCTGGCAGTGGGGATCTGGGCTCTCTCTCTGGTTCTGGCATTGGGGATCTGTGCTCTCTCTCCGGTTCTGGCAGTGGGGATCTGGGCTCTCTCTCTGGTTCTGGGAGTGGGGCTCTGTGTCCTAGGGCAGTGTGACTGGGAGCTGCAGTATGTGTCGGGTTATTGCGGATTTCCCACTCGGTGCGGGGAAGCTGCGCTTTGAGTGAAAGCTGCAAACAGGAAGCTTCAGCCCGGAAGAGAAACTCACAGTGACACACCGTCTAATACAGCAGCACACAGCCTAACAGAGCACGCAGCTTAACACACAGTACAGCACACACAGCCTAACACATGGAGCAGAGCGGCGGAGACACAGGCAGAGGGAGATTCACACTCACTGAGACTCCCGGAGCCACAAACACCGAGACTCAGAGTCCCGGGGACACAACCCGGGGACAGAGCACCGGCCCCGGGGACAGAGGACAGAGTCCCCAGCGGGAATACAGCGGGCACAGAGCCAGAGGAGAGAGCCCCAGTGCGGGGGCCAGTGGAGAGAGCCCCAGTGCGGGGGCCAGCGGTTGGAGTCCCAGTGCGGGGGCCAAAGGAGAGAGCCCCAGTGCGGGAGCCAGTGGAGAGAGCCCCAGTGCGGGAGCCAGTGGAGAGAGCCCCAGTGCGGGAGCCAGTGGAGAGAGCCCCAGTGCGGGAGCCAGTGGAGAGAGCCCCAGTGCGGGGGCCAGCGGTTGGAGTCCCAGTGCGGGAGCCAGTGGAGAGAGCCCCAGTGCGGGAGCCAGTGGAGAGAGCCCCAGTGCAGGAGCCAGTGGAGAGAGCCCCAGTGTGGGAGCCAGTGGAGAGAGCCCCATTGTGGGATCCAAAGAGAGCCCCAGTGCGGGGGCCAGAGGAGAGAGTCCCAGTGTGGGAGACAGAGGAGAGAGTCCCAGTGAGGACCTGGAAGCCAATGGAGAGAGTGCCAGTGCAGGGACCAGAGGAGAGAGTCCCAGTAGCAGCCCAGGCTCCAGAGGAGAGAGTCCCAGTGCGACACTGGAAGGACAGTGCGTGGTCGCTGCTGCGATGGATGAGATGCAGCAAGCTGTAGCTGTGAAGAGGAAGATCTCACTGTCAGGGTAAGAGGGTGATTGGAGGCTGAGGGTGGAGTGAGGGACAGAGGAGGGAAGCTGGTGCCAGTGACACTGCCACTGGAAGAGAGGGAGTGCAGTGGGAACCAGTGCTGTGGCTGATGACTCTGTGAAGATTTCTGCCTGAACTTGGTTTGATGTTTGAAAATAAATTACAGCACCAGAAAGAGGCCACTTGGCCCATTAAGTCGGTGCCAGCTGTCTGAAGAGCAGTCCCATTCTCCTGTTCAATCCTCTCCCAAGATCATTTCCCTCAAGGGTCCATCCAATTTCCTCCATTGTTCGTATCTGCACACTGCCCTTCTCACCATTCACCATCCTCCTTGACACTCGCCCCGCCGTATCTCTAGTCAAAATCTCCCTGTACCATCAGTGAATGGGAACAGTTTTTCCTTGTTTACCTGATTTAAATCTGCCAGAATCTTGGACACCTCTATCAAATCTCTCCTTAATTTCCTGTGCTCTAGGGGGAACAATCCCTGCTTCTCCAACACTAACCCTGTCAGTAATCTCCCCTCACTGCTGGAACCATTCTGGTGAATCTCCTCTGCACTCTCTGACCCCCTTCCTGAAGTGTGTTGAGCAGGATCAGAACATTATAAACGTTCAGGATAACTGAGCTTTTGTAGTCAGTACCTTCTATTTATGAAGTCCAACAGCCCTGTGTCTTGCTAACCCTCCTTCAATATACCCATCTTCGACTGTATCCCCAGGCCTCACTCTTTAGAATTGGGCCTTTAAGTCAGTACTTCCTCTCCCCATGTCTTCTGCTAATACCACCTTACCTCACAATTCTCTGCATGTTCTGTTTATGGGATGTGGGTTTCGCTGGCTAGGTCAGCACTTATTGCCCATCCCTAATTGCCCCCTGAGAAGATGGTGATGAGCTGTCCTCTTGAATCGCTACAGTCCATGAGGTGTGGGTACACCCACAGTGCTGTTAGGGAGGGAGTTCCACAATTTTGACCCAGCCACAGTAAAGGAATGACAATATATTTCCTGAGTCAGGATGGTGACGGACTTTGAGGGGAACCTGTAGAGTGGTTAGCATCACTGCCTTACAGCGCTAGGGACCCTGATTCGATTCTGGCCTTGGGTGACTAGGAGGAGACTGCACATTCTCCCCATTTTTCCATGGGTTTCCTCTGGCTGATTCATAGAGGTTTACAGCATGGAAAAAGACCCTTCGCCCAATATGTCCATGCTATCCCTTTTTTTAACTCTGAAGCTAATCCCAATTGCCTGCCTTTGGCCAATATCCCTCTATACCCGTCATACCCATGTAACTGTCTAGAACATAGAACATTACAGAGCAGAACAGGCCCTTCGGCCTTCGATGTTGCGCCGACCAATTATGAAAAAAGCAATGACCCTCCAAACTAAACCATTCCCTTCTCTTCCATAAACTTATCAACTAACCTCTTAAACGCCACCAAACTTGGCGCATCTACAACTGCCGCAGGCAGGGCATTCCACTCCCTAACCACCCTCTGGGTAAAGAACCTACCTCTGATATCCGTCCTATAACTGTCACCCCTTAATTTAAAGCTGTGTCCCCTTGTGCTAGTCTAAGTGCTTTTTAAAAGACAAAATTGTATCTGCCTCTACTACTACCTCTGGCTGCTCGTTCCAGACACTCACTACCCTCTGCGTGAAAAATTTGCCCCTCTGGACCCATTTGTATCTCTCCCCTCTCAACATAAACCTATGCTGTCTAGTTTTAAACTCCCTACCTTTGAGAAAAGATATTGACTGTGTAGCTGATCTATGTCTCATTATTTTATAAATCTCTATAAGATCACCCCTAAGCCTCCTGCATTTCAGAGGAAAAGATCCCACCCTATCCAGCTTCTCCTTATAATAAACCATCAAATCCCAGTGGCATCCTAATGAATCTTTTCTGCACTCTTTCTAGTTTAATAATATCCTTTCTATAATAGGATAATCAGTTCTGTACACAGTATTCCAAGTGTGGCCTTACCAATGTCTTGCACAACTTCAACAAGACGTCCCAACTCCTGTATTCAATGTTCTGACCAATGAAACCAAGCAAAATGAATGCCTTCTTCTCTGCTCCGTCCATGTGTGACTCCACTTTCAAGGAACTATGAACCTGTACTAGTTGTTCTATAACTCTCCCCAACATTCTGAGTAAGTTCTGCCTGGTTTGATCGACCAAAATGCATCATTTATCTAAATTAAACTCTATCTGCCATTTATTAGTCCACTGGTCCAATTGATCAAGATCCTGTTGCAATCAAAGATAACTTCACTGTCCATTATGCTACCAGTCTTGCTGTCATCTGCAAACTTACTAACCATGACTCCTATATTCATTCAAATCATTAATACAAATGACAAATAACAGTGGGCCCAACACTGATCCCTGAGGCACACTGCTGGTCACAGGCTTCCAGTTTAAAAAACAACCCTCCAGAACCACCTCTAACTTCTGTCAACAAGCCAATTTTGTATCCATTTAGATATCTCACCCTGGCTCCTGTGAGATTTAACCTTATGAACAACATACCATGCGGTACCTTGTCAAAGATACCCACAGTTCAAAGATGTGCAGGTTAGGTGGATTGGCTGTGTTAAGTGCACAAGGTTACGGGTAATGTGGGCCTGGATTAGATGCACTTTTGGAGACTCGAAGGATCTTGATCTGAATGAATAAATCCGGGTGCAGAGGTGCAACTGCCAACCAGCAGGTCCCTGTATCCCATGGGTGCCAATACTGTGAACATAGAACATAGAACATTACAGCACAGAACAGGCCCTTCGGCCTTCGATGTTGTGCCGACCAAAATAAAAAGCAATGCCCCTCCAAACTAAACCATTCCCTTCTCTTCCATATACTTATCAATTAACCTCTTAAACGCCACCAAACTTGGCGCATCTACGACAGCTGCAGGCAGGGCATTCCATTCCCTAATCACTCTTTGAGTAAAGAACCTACCTCTGATATCCGTCCTATAACTCATACCCCTTAATTTAAAGCTGTGTCCCCTCGTGCTAGCTTTCTCCATCCTAGGAAAAAGGCTATCACTGTCCACCCTATCTAAACCTCTAATCATCTTATATGCTTCAATAAGATCCCCTCTTAGCCGCCTCCTTTCTAACGAAAACAACCTCAAATCCTTCAACCTCTCTTCATAGGACCTGCCCTCCATACCAGGCAACATCCTGGTAAACCTCCTCTGTACCCTCTCCAATGCCTCCACATCTTTCTTATAATGTGGGGACCAGAACTGCACACAATACTCCAAGTGCGGCCGCACTAGAGTTTTGTACAGTTGCAACATGATGCTGCGGCTCCTAAATTCAATCCCCCTGCCAATAAAAGCTAAGACTCCATATGCCAAAGTTTGTGTTGGGTTCTGTCGATCCCAATGTAAAGTTGATGCCTTCTCGTTTTTCTCCCTGACAGATGTGAAGCATGTGGTGCCACAGAAGCGAAGTATAGATGTCCTCGCTGCCTGACCCACTCCTGCAGGTAAAAAACAAAGTTACCGACCATCCATCTCAGACAATGACCTGGTTGTAACACTTAACCCAGAATACAATCGGGCAAAGTCAAAGTGGTTTTGTGAAATTTTCTTTGACAAATTTATTTGAATTCTCTGAGGATGCAACAAGTAGGGTGGATAAAGGGAAGCCGGTAGATGTGGTCTATTTGAGAAGCTGTCACAAAGTTTATAACAAAAATTATGAGCTTATAGTGTTGGGGTGAGGGGATGTGTGTGTGTGCGAGCAGAGAGGGATAAATAACGGGAAACAGAGTCCGGGTAAATAAGTGGATCACCACAGGGATCAATGCTGGAGCCTCAACCAGTTACAATCTGTACAGTGACTCCGAGGAAGGGAGCGTGTCCATTGTAATCAGATTTATTAACAATGTGAAAATATGTTGGAGAGCAAGTTGTGAGGAGGATACAAAGGGGTGTGAATAGGTTAAGTGAGTGGGTCAAAGATACGGCAGGTGCTGTATAATGTGGGAAAAGGTAAACTTGTTCATTTTGGTTGGAAGAATAGAAACGTTTTTTAAATGGAGAATTTTTTATACTGGGGGATGGTAGATATGACTTTTAAGGAGTGTCTTGACAAATACAGGGTGGCAATAGAGGGATATGGTCCCTGCAAGGTAGGGGTTTTAGTTCTGTCAGACAGCGTAGTAGGTGCAGGCTTGGAGGGGCCAAAGGGCCTGTTCCTGTGCTGTAATTTCCTTTGTTAGTCCACAAAATACAGAGGGATCTGGGTGTTCTTGTGTATGAATTAGAAATAGCCTACACTCAGGATTGTATAGCAAGTGCTGCCCAATCACTGAAGCTCATCCAGGAGGAGACATCTTGCTTGGGGTTTTGTCGGGTAAATATTTCCTGTTGTGTGAGAATCCAGAACGAAGGGGGCACGATTCTAACATTACAAATAGGCCATGTCTGTGACGAAGGGTTGGTAAAAAAAAATTGTCTCCTGCGATTGCTGGAATTTGATATGTTTTGGTAAGGCGAGGATATTGACAGATCGGAATCAAAGGAGGATGAGCAAAGTTGAGATGCAAATAACCCATTTTTTTAATCTAATGGCGGGACTGTGTATGGTGAATAGAGTGGATACACTGAGGGGAAAACTGGATAAACATGAGAGGGAAAGGAACAGATGGATATGTTTACACGGTGAGATAAAGAGGGAGGTTCATGAATGCTGGCATGGACCAGATGGGCTGAATGGCCTGTTTCTGTGATGTACATACCAATCTATACAACGCTATGTAAAAAGCTGAAGGGGCTGAATGTCTGAAGCTGTGGCCAGAGTGGATGGAAAGGAACCCTTCTTCCAGTAAGAAGTTTCTCTCCATTTATTCTGCCCAGATCATCCAGAGACCACCCACCCACCCTTCCCTGTCACTCCAGGAGTCAGCCCAGCAAACCTTCTGTGAACTAACTCCAACGCAAATATATCTCTCCTGAAATAATTAGAAAGGAGCTGTAGCCAGTCCTCCAGATATGGTTTCACCATCAGCCTGGACACTTGCATCAAGTCATTGATGGTAATGCAGCACTTCCCAAGATGGTGTTTGGGCAATGTGGCACTGAGGAACACAAGAAATAGGAGCAGAAGTCGGCCATCCAGCCCCTCGAGCCTGCCCCACCATTCAATAAGATCATGGCTGAAGAAGTGGATCAGTTCCACTTTCCCGCTTTCTCCCCATAACCCTTAATTCCCTTGTCTATCAGAAACCTATCTACCTGTGACTTAAATATATTCAGTGAGGAAGCCTCCACCACTTCAATGGGCAGAGAATTCCAGAGATTCACCATCCTTTGAGTGAAGAAGTTCCTCCACAACTCCGTTCTAAACTGCCACTCCTCCCCTGTTATTTTGAGGCTGTGCCCTCTAGTTCTGCTTTCCTTTCTAAGTGGAAAGAATCTCTCGATCTCTACTCTACCTAGCCCCTTCATTATCTTGTAAGTCTCTATAAGATTCTCCCCTCAGCCTTCTAAACTCCAACGAGTACAGACCCAGCCTATTCAATCTCTCCTCATAAGCTAACCCCCTCATCTCCGGTATCAGCCTGGTGAACCTTCTCTGTACTTGCTCCAAGGCCAAGGAACACTTCTAATAACTTCTTTCTCTTAATTTGCAGCTTGTTTTGTGTGAAAAAGCACAAAGCCGAGGATGGGTGCAGTGGAGTCCGGGATAAAACAGCGTTCACCGCCCTCAGTCAGTTTAATGAGATGCAACTCCTGAGTGGTAAGTGTGATTCTCAAACATCCCCAGCAAGAGATTGGTGAGCAAGATTAAAGCTCATTGTATTTGGGGGGAATGTATTGATGTGGATGGAGAACAGGTTGGCACGCAGAAAGCAGAGAGTGGGAATAAACAGGCCCTTTTCAGAGTACAGGCAGTGACTAGTGGAGTCAAAAGAGAAAATGCTGGAAAATCTCAGCAGGTCCGGCAGCATGTATAAGGAGGGGAACGAGCTGTTGTTTTGAGTCCAGGTGACCCTTTGTCAAAGATAAAATGCATTTTAGCTTTCTCAAAATGGTCATCTGAACTCGAAAATCAGCTTTTTTCTCTCCTTAGAGATGGTGTCAGACCTGCTGAGATTTTCCAGCATTTTCTCTTCTGTTTTCAGATTCCAGCATCCACAGTAATTTGCTCTTATCCAGTGACTAGTGGAGTACCACAGGGTTCAGTGCTGGGACCCCTGCTATTCACAATATACATTAACGAATTGGACAAAGAAATTGAATGCAATATTTCCAGATTTGCAGACGATCCTAAGCTGGGTAGCAGTGTGTGCTGTGAGGAATTTGTTAAGAGGCTGCAGGGTGACTTAGAACATAGAACAATACAGCACAGAACAGGCCCTTCGGCCTTCGATGTTGTGCCGACCAAAATAAAAAGCAATGCCCCTCCTAACTAAACCATTCCCTTCTCATCCATATACTTATCAACTAACCTCTTAAACGCCACCAAACTTGGCGCATCTACAACAGGCTGAATGCTGGCATGGACCAGATGGGCTGAATGGCCTGTTTCTGTGATGTACATACCAATCTATACAACGCTATGTAAAAAGCTGAAGGGGCTGAATGTCTGAAGCTGTGGCCAGAGTGGATGGAAAGGAACCCTTCTTCCAGTAAGAAGTTTCTCTCCATTTATTCTGCCCAGATCATCCAGAGACCACCCACCCACCCTTCCCTGTCACTCCAGGAGTCAGCCCAGCAAACCTTGAACAGATGTTACTGAGTGGGCAAGTATTGGTAAATGCAACATAACATGGATAAATGTGAGGTTATCCAAAAGGAGGCAAAAACAGGAAGGAAGAATATTATGGCAGTTTAGGAAAAACTAGTCAGGGATCCGGATTTGATTCCCAGCTTGGGTGATTCCTGGTGCAGACAGGACATTCCATGCTGCTACTACTCTCTGAGTAATAGAACATAGAACATTACAGCGCAGTACAAACCCCTCGGCCCTCGATGTTGTGCCAATGTGTAAAACCAATCTAAAGCCCATCTAATCTATGCAATTCCAAAATCACCCATATATTATCCAATGATCATTTAAATGCCCTTAATGTTGGGTGAATCCAAACATTAATGGGTGATTGTGTGAAGTTTGCATTTTCTCCATATGTCTGCGTGGGTTTCCTCTGGATGCTTCATTCCTTTCCACTGTCTGAAAGACGTGCTGGTTAGGGTGCATTGGCCGTGCTGAATTCTCCTGAACTGGCACCGGAGTGTGTCGACAAGGGGATTTTCACAGTAACTTCATTGCAGTGTTAATGTGAGCCTACTCCTGACTAATAAATAGTCAGTACTATTTACAGTAGTACAGTAGCACAGTGATGAGGGCGGCACATTAGCACAGTGGTTAGCACTGCTGCTTCACAGCTCCAAGGACCTGGGTTCGATTCCCAGCTGCGGTCACTGTCTGTGTGGAGTTTGCACATTCTCCTCGTGTCTGTGTGGGTTTCCTCCAGGTGCTCCTATTTCCTCCCACAGTCCAAAGATGTGCGGGTTAGGTTGATTGGCCGTGCTGAAGAATTGTCCCTTATGTCCTGAGATGCATAGAGTAGAGGATTATTGTGTAAAAGATGTAGAGCCTGGGTGGGATTGTGATCGGTGCAGACTCAGTGGGCCGAAGGGCGTCTCTGTACTGTAGGGTTCTATGGTTCTCTGAGTAATCTTTAAAAAGGTACAGCAGGTGGTGAGGGAAGCTAATGGCATGCTGGCCTTCATAGAACATTACAGCACAGAACAGGCCCTTCGGCCTTCGATGTTGTGCCGACCAAAATAAAAAGCAATGCCCCTCCAAACTAAACCATTCCTTCTCTTCCATATACTTATCAACTAACCTCTTAAACGCCACCAAACTTGGCGCATCTACAACAGCTGCAGGCAGGGCATTCCACTCCCTAATCACTCTTTGAGTAAAGAACCTACCTCTGATATCCGTCCTATAACTCATACCCCTTAATTTAAAGCTGTGTCCCCTCGTGCTAGCTTTCTCCATCCTAGGAAAAAGGCTATCACTGTCCACCCTATCTAAACCTCTAATCATCTTATATGTTTCAATAAGGTCTCCTCTTAGCCGCCTTCTTTCTAACGAAAACAACCTCAAATCCCTCAGCCTCTCTTCATAAGACCTGCCCTCCATACCAGGCAACATCTGGTAAACCTCCTCTGTACCCTCTCCAATGCCTCCACATCTTTCTTATAATGTGGGGACCAGAACTTCACACAATACTCCAAGTGCGGCCGCACTAGAGTTTTGTACAGTTGCAACATGATGTTGCGGCTCCTAAATTCAATCCCTCTACCAATAAAAGCTAAGACTCCATATGCCTTCTTAACAACTTTATCGACCTTACTGCCTACTTTCAGGGATCTATTGACATATACACCAAGATCCTTCTGTTCATCTAGACTATTAAGAGTCCTACCATTTGCCCTATACTCTACACATTTATTGTTTCTGCCATAGTGCATTACCTCACACTTTTCCACATTAAACTCCATTTGCCAACTCTCGGCCCAGCTCTGCAACTTGTCCAAGTCACTCTGTAAACTAAAACACCCCTCTTCATTATCTACCACTCCACCGACTTTAGTGTCATCTGCAAATTTACTGATCCATCCCTCAATACCCTCATCCAGATCATTTATAAAAATTACAAACAGCAGGGGCCCCAAAACAGACCCTGAGGCACACCACTTGTCACCGAACTCCACGATGAATATCTCCCATCAACCACCACCCTCTGTCTTTTATCTGCCAGCCAATTCCTAATCCAATTAGCTAAATCACCCTCCTTCATAGCAAGAGGATCATAGCAAGATTGCTATCCTTCATAGCAAGAGGATTTGAGTATAGGAGTAAGGATGTCTTGCTGCAGTTATACAGGGCCTTGGTGAGGCCACACCTTGAGTATTGTGTGCACTTTTGATCTCCCACTCCAAGGAAGGACAGTCTTGTTATTGAGGGAGTCCAGCGAAGATTCACCAGACTGATTCCTGGAATGGCAGGACTGATATATGAAGAGAGACTGGATCGACTGGGCTTGTACTCACTGGAATTGAGAAGAATGTGAGGGAGTCTCAGAGAAACATATAAAATCCTGATGGGACTGGACAGGCGGGTTGTGGGAAGAAGGTTCCTGATGCTGGGGAAGTCCAGAACTAGGGGTCACAGTCTAAGAATACGGGGTAAACTCTTCACTCGGAGAGTTGTGAACCTGTGGAATTCTCTACCACAAAAAGCTATCGGGGTCAGTTCATTAGGTATGTTCCAGAGGGAGCTGGACGTGGCCTTTGTGGCTAAAGGGATCTTAGGGTCTGGAGACAAAGCAGAGTGGGATACTGACAGTGATACAGCCATGATCATATTGAATGGTAGGACAGACTCGAAGGGCTGAATGGCCTACCCCTGCACCTATTTCCTATGTCTCTGCTAGACAATGATGCAATCTTTGTGATTTAGATTACAGGTTTCTCGAGGATACTGGGAGGATGGCGGACATTGCAAATCGAGACTGGAAAGCTCATAGACGAAGCAGTAGTGGATTGGTGAGCTATTTACCCTCTCTAACCGTGTGAGCAGTGATGAAGCGGATGGGAGGGACGGTGAGAAAGTCTGGAATTTCCTTCCTCAATCTCTCCACTTTTTCATCTCTCTCTTTCCCTATTAAAGCAAACTTTAGTCGCTCCCCTGAATCATTCCTCCTTTGCTCAGGGTTAGTATTTGGTTACAAGTTGAAGTTGTTTTTGCCTGTGGTTCGGTGTAAGTTCACCAGGTTCCTGAGCGGGGCCTGACCACCTGCTGCCTCACCGCTCTACCTGGAAATTCAACCCAGAATTTATTAACAATAACCAGCAGCCTCGGAGCCCGTGCAGGACAAGTTGCCTTTACAGTACTAACATTGCCCATATTTGTTGTATATTCCCCAATGAGAATACAGTAGATATGGTGTGGGAGAGAACTGAGCTTAGCATGGAATTGTTCAGGGGACCAGGAAAATTAGCAGAACCTTCACTGGAGACTGGCTGTCTCTGCACGTACGTGAAATAGTAAGTGCAGACAAAGATAGATTTTCACTACATCTGTCAAGAGGACATAGCTGAAATCTTTACTAACAGCACCAAAACTGTAATAGTGATATGATTAAGTGACCATTGTCTGAACGGACATTCCATCCATCTACCACTAAAGATTATGACATTACCAATGGGACGCGATTAAACAACTATTGTCTATCTCTTTATAAATAATTTACCGGTGTGTGTGTGACTTAGAAACAATTATCTTTACTAAAAGTTGTGTCCTATAAAAAACTGACTGAACACAATTGAAGGCAGACTGAAGAAGCTTTAGGAATTCTTCAGTTCTCTTCTTATCAATAAGAAATCGATAAAGATTCATCACTCGCGAATGCTGTGTTTGAATATCATTTCAGTTTCAACAACACGAGGAGTGATCCAGCCCTGGGCTAATCATCCAGAGGCATCTGGGGAATTTAAATTCTATTAATTAAATAAATCTCATAATTCAATGTTGGAATTTTGTAAAAGTCTGTCTGGTCACTAACGTCCTTGAGGGAAGGAGATCTACCATCCTCACCTGGTCTGGCCTACATCTGAGTCCAGAGCCACAGCAATGTGATTGACACTTAATTTTCAAGAAGGCAGCTCAGCCATTACCCCAGCTTCGTAAATGTAGCTTTGCTATTGAGGCTCACATCGGATTTTAAACTCTGCATTCATACAGCACCTATAAGTGTTGAGAAATATTGCAGGAACTTAACAGGAAATGAAATAGACATGAACCACTTCAGCACGCAGAAGCTTGGGCAGTACAGTAGCACAGTGGTTAGCACTGCTGCTTCACTGCACCAGGGACCCAGGTTCAATTGCAGCCTCGGGTCACTGTCTGTGTGGAGTTTGCATGTTCTCCCTGTGTCTGTGTGGGTTTCCTCTGGGTGCTCTGGTTTCCTCCTGCGTCCAAAGATGTGCAGGTTAGGTTGATTGGCCATGCTAAATTGCCCCTAATGTCAGGAGGATTTGGAAGATAAATATGTGGGGTTAAGGGGATAGGGGCCTGGATGAGCTTATTGTCGTGTGCAGGCTCGATGGGTCGAATGGCCTCTTTCTGCTTTGTAGGGGCTCTGTGATTCAAAGGGGAAGGTTATAAGTCGTGTTAAAGAGGCAGGGAGAGATTCTGGGAGAGCTGGGAGCCCAGGCCACAACTGATGCGGCAGTTAAAATCTGGTGAGAGAGAAAGGGGATTTTTGAGGGTTGTTGGGCTGGAGGTGATTACAGAGCTGAGGAGGCAATGAGGGGTTGAGGGATTGCAAACAAGGATGAGAATTCGGAAGAAGAATCCGGTTCTTGTGCAGTTTGCGGTGACTGTTTCTGGAAAGCTTTGTCTTTGGTGACAGTATCTTTTCTCCCGGCAGCTAAATCACTTGAAGAACAGAGCTCGCAAATATAACATCGACTTGAAACTTTTACCCATTGGATTTTCAAAAAGAAGGCAGAATTCGACCTTTTTCAATATGAAGTAAGTTTTCATGGTGCAGTATGGGCGGGTATTGGAACACTGTGTCATTTGGAATCTGATTGCTTTTCACTGCTGTCCTTGACTGACAGGGATTGTACCCATCGTACGCTGACAGTTTACAGAAGGCAGCACCCACTCACAAGGATAAAATCCCTCTGGACCTTTTGTATCTCTTCCCTCTCACCTTAAACCTATGCCCTCTGGTTTTAGACTCCTCTACCTTTGGGAAAAGATATTGACTATCTCGCTGATCTGTGCCCCTCATTATTTTATAGTCCTCTATAAGATCACCCCTCAGCCTTCTACATTCTAAAGAAAGATGTCCCAGTCTATCCAGCCTCTCCTTATAACTCAAACCATCAAGTCCCAGTAGCATCTTCATAAATCTTTTCTGCACTCTTTCTAGTTGAATAATATCCTTTCTATAATAAAGTGACCAGAACTGTACACACTATTCCAACTGTGGCCTTACCAATGTCTTGTACAAGATTCAACAAGACATCCCAACCCCTAAATTCAATGTTCTGACCGATGAAACCAAGCATGCTGAATGCCGCCTTTACCACTCTCCACCTGTGACTCTGATATCAAGGAACTATGAATGTGTGCCCCTAGATCTCTTTATTCTGTAACTCTCCCCAGTGCACTACCATTAACTAAGTCCTGACCTGGTTTGATCTACCAAAATGGTAGGTTGTCTTTGTCTCACTCATCAAGACAGATGCAAGAATACCAAATTTCAAAGTTGGGAGCAGCAACTTATAATGCATGAGAAAAGGTTTATTGGTATTTTGGTTTTGATTGGTGAAGGATTGCCATAGTGAATGCACCAGGGGACTATTGTTCTCTTATTTGTTTAATCCAAAGAAAGCAGAATGGCTGGACATGTCCCTATTGGCTGCAGAATGAATAAATTTTCCAGCAAGCCTAATTCCATTGCAAGACTGACTGATAATTCTCAATTGGTTTTAGGTATAATTTGTAGCGCAGTCAGGATTGTTCAGCAAGTGCTGTCCAATCGTAGAGTCATCAGTGATGTTAGACAATACGTTCTGAGGCTTGCAAGAATTGGCTGTCTGAATGCTGTCGGTATTCTGCTTATTGCCAACAACCAAAGGGAAGTACTGTTTGATAAGATCCAACAGTCATTGTAACGTACAGCCTCTGTATCTGGAGTCACACCAGGATTGAGATTCATATCATGGTCACTCGTTTGTGTGGTGGGTGGACACATCTTCGGCTGGATGGCAGCAACCTTTTTTTTCTTCATGGGACACGGGCGCCAGCATTTATTGCCCGTCCCTAGTTTGCCCATGGAGGACAGTTGAGAGTTAACTACATTGCTTTGGTTCTGGAGTCACATGTAGGCCAGACCGAGTAAGGATGGCAGATTTCCTTCCCTAAAGTGAACCAGATGGGTTTTTCCAACAATTGACCGTGGTTTCATGGTCATCAGGAGATTCTTAATTCCAGATTTTTTTTTAATGTTGAATTCAAATTCCACTATCTACTGTGGCAGGATTCACCCGATGGAATCTAGAATCCCAACAATGTAGAAGAGGTCATTCGGCCTATCGAGCCTGCACTGACAACAATCTCCGTCCAGAAGATAACCCCCTGCATTTACCCTGCTAGTCCCCCTGACACTAAGGGTCAATTTAGCATGGCCACTCTGCCCATCTGTTAGCAGAAAGAAACACGTATGTGGCTACTGTGTAGTAATGGTGTGAAATGACTAGCTTCAGCTGTTGCTGATGTTTTTGAGATACCACCATACCCTTCTCAGGTAATCTGAGATAGACTGGACACTTCCGATTTTTATTTTGCTGTTTACACCGTGAGCAGTGATCTGAAGAGGGTGGTCATTATTCCACCAGGTGTGCCCGATTTCAGGATCAGACTTTTGCAGTGAGCAAATGCCTGGGGCCCTGTTGAGGAGATTGCCGAGAAGACTAGTCTTCTAGTTCATTGAAAGAATCTCAATGGTGTGTATTGACCAGTGAAGCTAGGCTTGTGTGATACTGTAGTCGAGAGCCCACTGACAGATTCCACATCAAGTAAAGGTGGCTATTTTGTATTCATTAATGGTTTGTGGGCATTATTGGCTAGATCAGCGTTTATTACTAATCTCCAATTAACCTTTTAGAAGTGGATGATGAGCTGCCTTCTTGAGCCACTGCAGTCTGTGTGGCGGAGGTACACCCAGTGCTGTTAGAAAGGGAGTTCCAGGATTTTGACCCAGCGGCAGTGAAAGAACAGCGATACATTTCCAAGTCAGGATGGTGAGTGGCTTGGAGGGGAGATGCAAAGTGGCAGTATCCCCGTGCATCTACTGCTCTTGTTTTTCTAGATGGGAGCAGTTGTGCGTTTGAAGGTCTGAGATTCTTGGTGAGTTGCTGCAGTGCATCTTGTAGATGGTACACACGGCTGCTACTGTGTGTTGGTGGTGGAGGGAGTGAATGTTTGTAGAAGGGGTAGCTATCAAGCTGCTTTGTCCTGCTTCTTGAGTGTTGTCGGAGTTGTGCTCATTCAGGCTGAGTATTCCATCACACTCCTGACTTGTGCCTTGTAGATGGTGGAGAGGTTTTGGTGAGTCAGGAGGTGAGTTACTTGCTGCAGGATTCCTGACCTTTGATCTTCTCTGGTAGCCACTGTGACCTGCTCTTGTAGCCACAGTATTGATCTGGCTGGGTCAGTTCAGTCCAGTTTCTGATAAATGGCAATCCCCAGGATGGTGATAGTGGAGCACTCAGCGATGGTAATACCATTAAATGTCAAGTGGGGATGTTCAGATTCTCTCTTCTTGGGGAGGGTCAGTGTCTGCTACTTGGATATCATGGATATTGTTGGCAGGCTTTAGTAGGTAGAGCTCCATTTCAGAGTGAAATTGAGTGTGGGATGAAGGTTACTAATCTGTGTGAGGAAATTCTTCGACAGAGCTGCAGATTCAAACACAGCAAACGTTATTCATGTTTTAGAAATACACAAGGGGTAGGAGGTCAGGGAATCATACCATTGAAAACACATTTCTCATGGAAATTGACAAAAATGTCAGTAAGAGTGGCCTTGGAGGGGATCCCATGGCAAGACCATCTATTTTAGGAATGTATGGTGTCATTGACTCTGAATTGAACTGCACAATTTGCTAAGTTTGTAAATTCAATGAATCCAGATTCAGAACATGGCGGCATATCGATATTACCCTGATATCGTGATGTGGCACAAATATCTACAGCTTGCTTGAGTGGCATACGAGTGAATAAGCTCACAATATTGAACAAGAACATTGTCTTAATATTGCTACTAATATACAAGCCACAAATAATCTTCGGGTGACACGGTGATTAGCACTGCTGCCTCACAGCACCAGGGACCTGAGTTCGTTTCCCAGCTTGGGTCACCGTCTGTGTGGAGTTTGCACATTCTCCCCGTGTCTGTGTGGGTTTCCTCCGGGTGCTCCAATTTCCTCCCATAGTCCAAAGAGGTACAGGTTAAGTGGATTGGTCATAGTAAATGTTTCCCTAATGCCCCTAGGTGTTTACATTTGGGGCAAATTCATGGGGAAATGGGGATAGGGCATGGGTGGGATTCTCTGATAGCAATTCAGGGCAGAATTCATTTGATTTATTATTGTCACGTGTATTAGCGCACAGTGAAATATTTCTTGTGCGCTGTACAGATAAAACTTACCGTTCATAGAAAAGGAAAGGAGTGCAGAATGTAGGGTTACAGTCATAGGTAGGGTGTAGAGAAAGGTCAGCTTAATGCAAGGTAAGTCCATTCAAAGGTAGCAGGGAAGAAGCTGTTCTTGAGTCAGTCGGTACGCGATTTCAGACTTTATGTATCTTCTTTCCGACAGAGGATGGTGGAAGAGAGAACGTCAGGGGTGCGTGGGACTCTTAATTATGTTGGCTGCTTTTCTGAGGCAGCGGGAAGTGTAGACAGAGTCAATGGGCCAAAGGGCTTCCTTCTGCACTGTAGGGATTCTATGAAGAAATCCTTTACTGTGTATGTACAAATTTCACTCAAAACTGATGGTAGCAATTCCATCAACCATTGGGTCAATTTCAGTCATGCAGACCCAGTTATTGCTGTATGTTATACAATGTCACAGACTAAGCTTTCTAATATCTGTTATTCTCAGGAAGTGTTGGAACCTTTTTAGCCGTTTATTTCCCTCATTGACCATTCACGGTAACTAGTAATGTTTGCCAAATTGTTAGCTGAAATTGTAACCGTGTAGTCTATGATAAAATACAAAACAGATCGAGTTTTAGGAAAAAAAAACACTACTAAAAATACCCTTGCTTGTCCAAAATTGTGTGTTGAAGTGATTTTTGGCACAGTGTAATGCTGCATAAATTATTTGGCTGGGAGAGGTGGAGGAGGGAGAACAGATACACCAGTTAAAATTCGGAAAGTTTTGCAGACCTTGGATATGGTGGTTTTGTTTTGGGTATAAACCTGCTGTGTAGAGTTATTGGGATACATTATCACAGTGGTTACCCTACAGGTCTGCTAATCCATAGGCCTGGGCTAATGATTCTGGGGCAGTATTTAATAGAGGCAATGGGGGATCTCCGAGAGTCAGCAAGAACTCCTCATCAGGGAAGTGTCACTCAGGTATTTATCAGGACAGTGCTGGGCTTTCCCTGGGATGGAAGTCTGGCTAGGGGGGGGGAAGGGGCCTCTCCCTCCTACCCAGAGATGCCAGTCAATCAGAATCAGAGCGTTCTATTCAAGGGCAATGCCAGCAGGGAGGCAGTGGCCCTACGTTCCTGATACCAGATTCCTCAATGGGGAATTGAATGCCTTTGAAGAAGAGAACCCTCATCCAGCTCTGGAATCATATGAGGAAACCCATCTGCCCAGGTGCCAGTGCCCCTGCCCCACATGGTGCCTATCCCCTTGGCTAAATGGCCTCAGGAGGTTAACCCACCACAATGTTAACATAATATTAATAATTAGCATAATGAAGGACCCCATGCACTCCGCACGTTCTCTCTGGCATCTTCTTCCATCAGGAAAAAGATACCAACCGACTCAAGAACCGCTTCTTCCTTGCTGTCAGATATGTGAATGGACCTACCTTGATTAAGTTGATCTTTCTCTGTGCCCCAGCTGCAACATTCTGCCCGCTCCGACACTGTGACACAGTGATTAACACTGCTGCCTCACAGCGCAAGGGAACCAGGTTCGATTCCCGGCTTGGGTCGCTGTCTGTGTGGGGTTTGCACATTCTCCCTGTGTCTGCGTGGGTTTCCTCCGGGTGCTCCGGTTTCCTCCCACACCTCAAAGGTGTGTAGGTTAGGTGGATTTGCTATCATAAAGTGATCCTCATGTTTAGGGATTAGCAGGGTAATGCGAGGCTACGGGGTTAGGGTCTGGGTGAGATTGTTGTTGGAGCAGACTCAATGGGTTGAATGGCCTTCTTCTGCACTATAGCGATTCTATAATTCGTTCCTTCTCTATGAACAGTATGGTTTTGTCTGTATTGCAGGCAAGAAACAATATCTTTCACTGTATGCTAATAATATAAGTGATGATAATAAATCAGATCATTGTTGAAGACAGTAAGGAATGAGCAATAAATAATCCCCAGCCAGCGACGCCCTGGTCCTGGGAATGAATGGAAATTGTATCTTGGCTGAAGCAGCATCGTTAGAATCTCAGACAGAGGAGGGGAGGTGGGAATGGGACACGGGCTTGAGTTCTGGCCTTAACTCTCTCTCGGTAATGAGTATCACATGTTGCTGTCACACGGGACATTATTCATCATCTTTAGGTTGGATCTGTTTGTGCCGTTTGCTATAAATACATTCCTGTGTGGAAAGGGGAGTCGATGCCAGGATTGCTGTTGTTCAACAGAAATCCCAAACTCATTCACTCTCGCCAGAGCCACTCTGCAAAACAGCTCCTTTGGTATCAGCCACGGTCCCTGTTGAGAGTTTATTTGGTTCAGTTCGCATCCTGGTTATCTGATTTGTCCACCGTATTTCTATCTCTATAACCTCCTCCAGGGTTCAGCCCTCAAGCCCCAGCCATTTACAATCTATATCAGTGACAGGGACAGTGAGCTCTATTTACTGATACACTAATACACTGACAGTACTGATACACAGAACTCTCAATAGTGTTGGTGTATATGTGCATAGATCCCTGAAAGTTGGCAATCAAGTCGATAAGGTTGTTAAGAAGGCATATGGAGTCTTAGCTTTTATTGGTAGGGGGATTGAATTTCGGAGCCGCAACGTAATGTTGCAACTGTACAAAACTCTAGTGCGGCCGCACTTGGAGTATTGTGTGCAGTTCTGGTCCCCACATTATAAGAAAGATGTGGAGGCATTGGAGAGGTACAGAGGAGGTTTACCAGGATGTTGCCTGGTATGGAGGGCAGGTCTTATGAAGAGAGGCTGAGAGATTTGAGGTTGTTTCGTTAGAAAGAAGGCGGCTAAGAGGAGACCTTATTGAAACATATAAGATGATTAGAGGTTTAGATAGGGTGGACAGTGATAGCCTTTTCCCTAGGATGGAGAAAGCTAGCACGAGGGGACATAGCTTTAAATTAAGGAGTGGTAGTTATAGGACGGATGTCAGAGGTAGGTTCTTTACCCAGAGGGTGGTAAGGGTATGGAATGCCCTGCCTGCAGCAGTTGTAGATGCGCCAAATTTGGTGGCGTTTAAGAGGTTAGTAGATAAGTTTATGGATGAAAAGGGAATGGTTTATGTTAGAGGGTCATTGCTTTTTCTTAATTGGTCGGCGCAACATCGAAGGCCGAAGGGCCTGTTCTGCGCTGTAATTTTTTTTTTAAGAGCAACACAGCATAGGAAACAGGCCCTTCGGCCCAACGAGCCCGCGCCGCCGTCATAACTATATAGTAGCAATTCCATTATCCTAGTATAGATTTAGGTTATTCCTAATATGGAAGACTCTCACTATAGGGACAATTTGTTTCCCAATCAGCCTAAGAGCGAATTTTTGGGTTGTGGGAGGAAACCGGAGTGCCCGGAGAAAACCCACGCAACCACGGGGAGAACGCGCAAACTCCCGCAGACACCGGCCAAATTCCAAGTGTCTGCACAGCCACATCGATAGTCTCTGAGCTGTCATGGTGCCCTTCAGATGGTCCACGTAAAGCACTCATTTACGACATGAGGTACCAGGCAACCCATGAATCAACATCCAAGAGCCGTACCCGCACCACCTGCCGAATGCATGCTCAATGTTGGTCAAGTATGGACCGAATTACCTGTGGAAAAAAAGCCGTAGTTAAACAGTCCTAATATATCCCTCTATCTGCATACCGCTCATGTGGCTGTCCAAGAGACCCTTAAACAGCCCAGCGTGCCTGCTCCCACCACCTTACTCGGCAGTGCATTCCACACCCCCACTACCCTTTGTGTGAAAAACTGCCCTCTAATATTCATCTTATACATAGCCCCCCTCACCCTATGGCCATGACCCCTCGTCCTATCCATTTCTAAAGGTGGAAAAAGTTTACCTCCATTTACTCTATCTATACCCCTTAGAATCTTATACACCTCTATGAGATCCCCTCTAAGCCGACGTCTTTCAAGGGAAAACAACCCCAGTCTATCTAATCGTTCCTCATAAGACCGTCCTTCCATACCAGGCAGCATCCTGGTAAACCTCCTCTGCACTCTCTCCAAGGACTCCACATCCTTCGATAGTACGGCGACCAGAACTGGACGCAGTATTCCAAGTGAGGCCTAACCAACGTTCTATACAACTGCAACATCAAACTCCTACTCTTGTATTCTATACCCTTTTCTATGAAAGCTAACATACTATATGCCTTCTTTATCACCTCCTCCACCTGTGAGGACACCTTCAGAGACTTGTGAACCTGCACCCCCAAGTCTCTCTGCGTCTCTATGCTCCGTATAGTTTTACCTTTTATCCTATAACTCTCTTCTACATTTTCCGGCCAAAATGCATCACCTCGCATTTATCCGGATTAAATTCCATTTGCCATCTATCTGCCCAGTCTACCAACCTATCTATGTCCTGTTGTATTGCCTGACACTGCTCCTCTGTACCCACCAATCCAAGCATCTTGGTGTCATCAGCAAATTTGCTGATCTCACCACCTACCCCAACTTCCAAGTCGTTTATGTAGACCACAAATAGAAGAGGACCTAGTACTGAGCCTTGTGGCTCATTGTTCTATGTTCTATGTTCTAACATAGGTGGGAGAGCAGGTTGCAAGGGAGAAGTGAGATATTTACAAATGGATATAGATAGGTTAGGTAAGTGGACCAAAATTCGGCAGATAGAATAAGGGCATAAGTGTGAAGTTATCCATTTTATTCAGAGAAATAAGAAGGCAATTTATTATGTAAGTGGAGAGAAACTTGCAGGTGCTTTGGTGCAGAAGGATCCGGGTGTCCTTGTGCACAAAACTGCACGCACAAACGTGCACTCCCTCCAGCAACAGCAGCAGTGTGCACCCTCTACAAGATGCACTGCAACAAATCACCAAGGCTCCTTAGGCAGCACCTTCCAAACCGGTGACCGCTACCATCGAGAAGGACAAGGGCAGCAGATACTTGGGAACACCTTACACATGGTGCTTTCCTTCCAAGCCACTCACCATGGCCAAGTCACCTAACCCACACATCTTTGGACTGTGGAAGGAATCTAGCCGATTCCTGCTCCTAGTCCTTATTCCCTTCTCCTTCCTCTCCCCCTTCCCCACCCCCGCCCACCTCCTGATCTGATTCAACCCTCCCACCACCCCCAGAAACAGGAGCCTTGGTGGAGTTTAATTATTGCTGAATCATCACTTGTGTAGCACTGACTTGGAAGGATTTAGACGATTTTAACCTCCTGCTTTCTCTCGTATGTTTAGGAAGCAGATGCTTTATTGGCACGTGAAGCTGCTGTTTCCCCACAGTGACACTGAGTACACAGTGAAGAGGTAAATAGAAGCTTGCTAATTCTTCATATGAGTGAGTGGATGTGAATTGGGATACCTTCTGTTTGCCACATTGCAGCACCGACCAAATGCGCGATATCAAAGAACAAAACAGCATGGGAATCAGGCCCTTCGGCCCAACGAGCCCGCACCGCCACCCCGATGTTCCACTTCTACACGCGATCCCTGTCCATGTTTATAGATCTATGGATTAAAAACCAAATTTGAGACAATTTAGGGAGAATTTGTTTTGCCAATTAGCCTAAGAGCACATCGTTGGGATGTGGGAGGAAACCGGAGCACCCGGAGAAAACCCACGCAAGCACAGGGAGAATGCACAAACTCCCACAGACACAGGCCCAAATCCATGTATCTGCACAGCACAGCTATAGTCACTGCGCTGTCATGTTGCCCATCAGATGGTCCTCTCACGACCCATTGCGTGTATGCCTCTCGTTAGACAACAAGGTGGACCAAAGCACCTGTAGAATAAAAACAAGTACATCAATATCATCATCTATTTACACACTTCCCAGGGACTCCCAAGGCTCATGATCCCTATTTTAAATCAGTTTTCTATACCCTCCATTCCCATTCTGTTCATGTGCCCATCTAAGTATTTCTTAAATATCTCCAGAGTACCTGCCTCCACCACTTTACTTGGCAGCGCATTTCATACCCCCACCACCGTCTGTGTGAAAAAACTCCCTCCAGCATCCAAATTATACCTTACCCCCCTCACCCTAAACCCGTGACCCCTTGTGCTATTTGAATATATCCACCATACAGGGGGATAAGGGCAGCAGATACCTGAGACCACCAGCACCTGGAGGTTCCTCGTCCGAGCCCCTCACCATCCCGAATTGGAAAGATATCATTCCTTCATTGTCAAAATCTTGGAACTCTCTCCCTAACAGCACTGTGGGTGTACTTGCACCTCAGGAACCTCATTCCCACGGGGAGTGGGGAGAATGTGGGACTCGCTCCCACAGGGAGTGGGGAGAATGTGGGACTCGTTCCCGCGGGGAGTGGGGAGAATGTGGGACTCGCGCCCACAGGGAGCGGGGAGAATGTGGGAGTCACTCCCATAGGGAGCGGGGAGAATGTGGGAGTCGCTCCCACAGGGAGTGGGGAGAATGTGGGACTCGCGCCCACAGGGAGCGGGGAGAATGTGGGACTCGCTCCCATGGGGAGCGGGGAGAATGTGGGACTCGCGCCCACAGGGAGCGGGGAGAATGTGGGAGTCACTCCCATAGGGAGCGGGGAGAATGTGGGAGTCACTCCCATAGGGAGCGGGGAGAATGTGGGAGTCACTCCCATAGGGAGCGGGGTGGTGGGGGAAATGTGGGACTCGCTTCCAAGCAGAATGATTGAGGTGAATAGCATCAGTACATTGAAGGGGAAGCTGGATATATGTGTGAGGGAGGGGAATAGAAGGAGATGCTGATAGGGTGAGATGGAGCCGAGTTGGAATGATGCTTGTGTGGAGCAGAAACACCCCCCTGAGGAATTTAGACTGATTCTGTGCTGGAAACTTTGTAAACCTGGCAGAAGATCTGTTGGAAACCCAGGATTATTTTTCTATTTCAGAGTTCCAGGCAGTACAACTTTAGAAGAATTACTCAACAAGTACATTCACCCAGTGGATGCTGACCCGATTATTCGACAGAAGTATGTGCTTACTCTGTTTTATTGTTAAAATGTATAAATTGCTTGTTTCCCCTTTCTAATTTGCTCAGAAAAACCAGGTGTGGGGAGATTTCAAGACAAACGGTAAGAATTGAAGCCTGAAGTGTAAAATGTACAAAGGGCAGGGGAGTGATGTGGGAGTCACTCCCACGGGGAGTGGGGAGAATGTGGGACTCGCTCCCACAGGGAGTGGGGAGAATGTGGGACTCGCTCCCACAGGGAGTGGGGAGAATGTGGGACTCGCTCCCACGGGGAATGGGGAGAATGTGGGACTCGCTCCCACAGGGAGTGGGGAGAATGTGGGACTCGCTCCCACAGGGAGTGGGGAGAATGTGGGACTCGCTCCCACAGGGAGTGGGGAGACTGTGGGACTCACTCCCACAGGGAGTGGGGAGAATGTGGAACTCGCTCCCACGGGGAGTGGGGAGAATGTGGGACTCGTTCCCACGGGGAGTGGGGAGAATGTGGGACTCGGTCCCACGGGGAATGGGGAGAATGTGGGACTCGGTCCCACAGGGAGTGGGGAGAATGTGGAACTCGCTCCCACGGGGAGTGGGGAGAATGTGGGACTCGTTCCCACGGGGAGTGGGGAGAATGTGGGACTCGGTCCCACGGGAGTGGGGAGAATGTGGGACTCGCTCCCACGGGGAGTGTGGAGAATGTGGGACTCGGTCCCACGGGGAGTGGGGAGAATGTGGGACTCGGTCCCACAGGGAATGGGGAGAATGTGGGACTCGCTTTCACAGGGAAGTGGTTGAGGTGAATAATATCGATACATTTAAGGGGAAACTGGATAACTGTGAGGGGGAGAGAGGGATCGCGAGAAATGCTGATGGAGTGAAGGAGAAGGAGGTGGTTTGTGTGAAGTGTTGACCATTCACAGTGAATGGCCTCGTTCTGTGCTGTAAACCGTATTTAATTTGTTAACGATGTAATTTTTAAATGCTCAAGTAAATGAGAGATTGAACAGCATGAATGTAAATGTGGATAAGTAACTGGCTGTATCATTAGAAGACAGAGGGTGGTGATGGAGGGGAAATTTTCAGACTGGAGGCCAGTTACCAGCGGGTGTACCACAGGGGTCAGTGCTGGGTCCTCTGCTTTTTGTGATTTTTATCAATGGCTTGGAAGAGGAGGCTGAAGGATGGGTTAATAAATTTGTTGATGACACCAAGATTGGTGGAGTAATGGATGAGGTGGAGGGCTCTTGTAGACTGCAAAGAGACATTGATAGGATGCAGAACTGGGCCAAAAACTGGCAGATGGAGTTTAACCCTGATAAGTGCGAGGTGATTCATTTTGGTAGGACAAACTTGAATGCGGATTACAGGGTCAGTGGCAGGGTTCTGAGGAATGTGAAGGAACAGAGAGATTTTGGGGTTCATATCTGCAGATCCCTGAAGGTTGCCACTCAAGTGGAAAAAACCGTGAAGAAGGCTTATAGTGTATTAGTTAGCGTTATTAACAGGAGGTTTGAGTTTAAGAGCCGTGGGATTATGCTGCAACTGTACTGGACATTGGTGAGACCACATTTGGAATATTGTGTTCAGTTCTGGTCACCTTACTATGAGAAGGATGTGGAAGTATTGGAGAGAGTGCAGAGGAGATTTACCAGGATGCTGCCTGGTTTGGAGGGTAGATCTTATGAGGAAAGGTTGAGGGAGCTGGAGCTTTTCTCTTTAGAGCAGAGGAGGATGAGAGGCAACTTAATAGAGGTTTATAAGATGATGAGGGGGAATAGATAGAGTGGATGTTCAGAGACTATTTCCTTGGGTGGATATAGCTGTTACTAGGGGGCATAACTATAAGGTTCATGGTGGGAGATATAGGAGGGATGTCCGAGATAGAGACTGGTTGGGGTGTGGAATGGACTGTCTGCTGTGATAGTGGAGCCGGACACTTTAGGAACTTTCAAGTGATTATTGGATAGGCACATGGAGCACACCAGAATGATGAGGAGTGGGATAGCTTGATCTTGGGATTGGACCTAGCTCGGCACAACATTGAGGGCCGAAGGGTCTGTGCTGTACTGTTCTATGTTCTATGACCTATCTGGCAAATCCAACAGCTACTGGATCGATCCTTTAGGTGACCTGAGCAAAAGCATAATCTTCTGGATGTCGAAATCTGAAATAAAATCAAAAAATACTGGAAATACAAGAGATCTGTATGGGGAGAGGGATGGAGGGAGAGGGACGAAGAGAGAGAGTTAATGTTGCCCTTGTCAGGACTAAAACGTTAACTCTTGTTTCTCCACAGAAGCTAACTTATCTGTGGAGTGTTTGCAGTGATTTGTGTTTTGTATTTATATCAGTGTGTGTGTCTGATTCCGTAACCCTCCCCCCCTCCTTCAGGTTGAAGATCTACACAGTGGTCCCTCCGAGTGAATTAAGAATCTTGATGAAGGCAGAAAATCGGAAGTGTAACTCTGTCAGGTAAGGGGGGATTATTTACAAATCGCACGTCCCATAAAATCCAATTCCTCCAATCAGTTTCACTGGTCCTCAATCATTTCTGCCACTTCTTCCTTCCCAAGACCCTTCCCGATTGAATCCCTCAGTCAAATCTCTTCTCAACCTTCTGCAAGGAACAGTCGCCACTTCTCCAATCCAGAACTGACATTCCTCAACCCTAGAACCGTTCTTATGAATGTTTCCTGCACTCCCATTAATTCCCTCACATGCTTCCTAAAGCCCAGTGTCTAGAATTAGCTAACATATCCTAGTTGAAGGACATGGGTGTTGCTGGCTGGGCCAATATTTATTGCTCATTCCTAGTTGCCCTTGGAGGGCAGTTGAGAGTCAACCACATTGCTGTGGCTCTGCAGTCACGTGTAGGTCAGACCAGATAAGGACGGCAGATTTCCTTCCCTAAAGGATATTAGTGAAGCACTTGGGTTTTTCCAACAATTGGCAATGGTTTCATGGTCATCAGTGGATTCTTAATTCCAGATATTTTTTATTGAATTCAAATTCCACCATCTGCCATGACGGGATTTGAACAAGATCACAGAACATTAGCTGAGTTTCTGGATGAATAGCCTAGAGGTACCTAATCTCAGTGCCTCATTTATAAAGCGTTGGATTAGCATTATTTTAACCTCAGCAATAAACTTTTTCATGTAACGGCTGGTGTTAAAATAACTTTGACAAACACTGTATTGCTGTACGAGATGGAGTTCAGTGTTCTCTGCCGAGGTGGCTTTGCCGATGGGGGCACATTCTCCCTGTGTCTGCGTGGGTTTCCTCCGTATGCTTCAGTTTCCACCCACACTCCAAAGATGTGTGGGTTAGGTGGATTGGCCATGTTAAATTGCCCCTACTATATAAAGGTGTGTAGACTAGAGAGATTAGCCATGGTAAATGTATGGAGTTATGAGAATGGGAAGGGAAGTGGGTCTGGCTGAGTTGATCTTTCGGAGAGTTGGCGCACACTCAGTGGACCGAATGGCCTCCTGTTGGGAGTCTACGGGCGGGAATTTACAGCCTCGCTTGAGCGAGACCAGAAATTCCCATCTGAGGTCAGCGGTTATTTCCATTGTCGGATTCTTGCCGGCTCCGATTCCTTGTCGGGCCGGGTGGTAGAGTTCCAGCCTATGATTCCATCTAGAAAAGTTAATAAGACTAGCATTTAGATATTGTATCTGCAGGTATGGTGTATTTGCAATAAGGTAGATGAATTAGAAGTGCAAATAGGTACATGTGGATATGATATGATTGCAATTATGTCCTACCCTGCTGTCATCAGCAAGTTTAGCAACCATATGTTCAACCCCTTCATTAAAACCATTGATGTAGATTATAAATAGCCGAATACAGATCTCTGTGACACTCCTTGTCTTCCAGCTTTCCGATCTGAACAAGACCCATTTATACCTACTCTCTGTTTCCCATGAATGAGCCAATCCTCTCTTGATGCGAATATGTTACCCATTAGAGCACGAGCTCTTCTCTTGTAGAATAATCTTTGGCAGATTATCAAATGCCTTTTGAGAATCTAACTGCACTACTTTGCTTGTTACTTCCTTGGTGAACTCCCCTGAATGAGTTAAACACAATTTCCCTTACACAGGGACATGTCGAATCTGACTGATGAATAATAAATTTCAACAAAGAATTGGATAAATAAGTGTTGGGGAAAGGGTGCTGGCTTATAGTGAATGGGGCCAATAGAATAACTCTCTCAAAGAGCTGGTAGATGTTAGCTTACTTATTGATTTATTTATTAGTGCCACAAGCAGGCTTACATTAACACTGCAATGAAGTCACTGTAAAAATTCATAGTTGCCACACTTTGCTCCTTTTTGGGTCAATGCACCGAACCAGCACATCTTTCAGATTGTGGGAGGAAACTGGAGCACCCGAGGAAACCCATGCAGACATGGGGAGAACGTGCATACTCCGCACAGACAGTGGCCCAAGCCGGGGATCGAACCCGGGTCCCTGGCACAGTGCAGGCGAGATGTGGACAATCCCTTCCCTCTGATTCTGTAAAGGAAACATTATTTCATTTTTGCAGCTTCAGGATAATGTGTGTGACCCAGTCTGAGATGTTGGGCTGTACATTTTGGATTGAGGGGAGGGGTCAGGCCAAGATTAACTACAAGGAAATGATCCAGAAGCGTCCTCTAGGCGATACTAACTACATTTGTTTTTCTGCTCACATGACTTGTTAAGAATGTGATTGCACTGGAGGGGGTGCAGGGGAGATTCACCAGGATGCTTCTGGGATGGAACTTTGAAGTTATGAGGAGAGATTGGATAGGCTTGGGCTGTTTTCATTGGAGCAGAGAAGGCTGAGGGGATGACCTGATCGAGGTGTACAAGATGATGAGGAACACGGACAGAGTGGATAAGGAGCAGCTGTTCCCCTCAGTTGAAGGGTCAGTCACAAGGGGACACAGGTTCAAGATGAGGGACTGAAGGTTTAGGGGGATTGTGAGGAAAAGCAGAGGATGGCAACAGGATGGAATGCTGTGAGGGTTGGGTTGCCTCACATCCTTTAAACTAGCCATATAAACACAGTGGCTATGAGAAAAGGTCAAACATTAGGAAACCTGAGGCACTTAACTCACTTCCTGACTCCCCAGAGCCTGTCCATCATCTAAAAGGTAGGAGTTTAATGGATACTCCCCACTTGTCTGGATGAGTGCAGCTCCAATTAACACTCAAGAAGCCCAACACCATCCAGGAAAAAGCAACCTGCTTTGATTTCTACCCCTTCCGCAAACACTCACTCCCTCCACCACCGACACTCAGTGACAGCAGTGTACACTATCACCACGGTTCATTCAACAACATCTTTCAAAGCTACAACCTCTGCATCTCGAAGGACAAGGGCTGCAGATACCCGGGAACACCAGCACCTGGAGGTTCCCCCTCTGAGTTACTCTCACCAAACTGACTTGGAAATTTTTGTTCTTTATTGCCATTCCTTCAAAATCCTGGCACTGTGGGTGTATCTATACCTCAGGGGCTGAAGCGATTCAAAGAAGGCAGCTCATCATTCACATCATTCACAATGGAAGGGTTGAGATCTTCAAGTTTTTAGGTGTCCAGATCATCAACAACCTGTCCTGGTCCCCTCGTGCTGACACTATATTTTTTCAGGAGACTAAGGAAATTTGGCATGTCAGCTACGACTCTCACCAACTTTTACAAATGCACCTTAGAAAGCATTCTTTCTGGTTGTATCACAGCTTGATATGGGCTCCTGCTCTGCCCAAGACCGCAAGGAACTACCAAATGTTGTGAATGTAGCCCAGTCTATCACTCATCCATTGACTCCATCTACACTTCGGCAAAGCAGCCAGCATAATTAAGGACCCCGCGCATCCTGGACATTTCGTCTTCCATTGGGAAAAAGATACAAAAGTCTGAGATCACATACTAGCCGACTCAAGAACAGCTTCTTCCCTGCTGCTGTCAGACTTTTGGATGGACCTGCCTTGCATTAAGTTGATCTTTCTCTACACCCTAGCTCTGACTGTAACACTGCATTCTCCACTACATTCCTTCTCTATGAACGGCATGCTTTGTCTGTATAGTGTGCAAGAAACAATACTTTTCACTGTGTTAATATATGTGACAATAATAAAAAATGATTTCTTTTTACTTCAATATCTTCAGTTCCCTATTGAAAGCTAATTTTGAGTTTTCATCTACCAGGCAGCGCATGTCAGATTGCCTAAAGAACATGACGCTTCTCGCTTTTTTACTACACCTTAAAAATCATTTTGCAAGAAGAAGTGCTTTTGCAAGAAGAACTGTCGTTTTCCCAAGATTTCCTCAATGATTGTTTCAGATTGCGGAGAACCTGATTTCTGTTCCCTGGCTGTAACTGTAAGTGGGGCCAGAAGAGGTCACCGCTGAGTCACAGAAACCTTGGTGCCTCCTCGATCTGGAGGGTCTGAAAAGTTCATTTTGCTCAAAAGCAGCAACTTTCGAAAGCAGCTGATTAGATCAGCTCAGCACGTACAGACAGCACTTTTGAGGCTCTGCTTCTTACTGCGCTGGAGGTGAAACTGAGGTCGCTGAGTGTCTCCTTGGACTTTAACCTGGTGTTGTGAGACTTCTTACTGTGTCTAGGACAGACCTGACAGAGTCTGCAGGAATTACTGCTCTGGACACCAGTACAAACAATGGGGTTGGATTTCAGATTGTTGGCAAAAGGTTGTGAGAGATGGTGTTGGAATAGTGTTTCCCACTTTGAGAGAGGTTGGGGTCAGTGACCCTTGACCTAAAGAGGTGACGCACATTTTTCAAAATGTGGAGTTGGACTGGGGTAGGCAAATCTACCTCATGTTTCTAAAGGAGCTGCACAGATTCACGGGTGAGGAATTTACAGGGATACGTACAAGGAGGAGGGGAAAGAGGTGTTCAGTCTGATAACTCTTTCATTAAGCTAGTACAGGCACAATGGGCCGAATAGCCTCGTCTTCTTTCGATGAAAACCTGGAAGAAAATAAAGTCACTGGGTTGAACGGAACCGTTCTGTTTGTATTTGGTGTTGTTTATTAACTGGGAAAATAATTGGGATAAGAGGAACCTGATCAGATAGCTGATCATGTGATCCAGGATTATATCCAATCAGCAATCCCCTAGTCAATATGTTATTGGTGTGAAGGATTCTCCTGAGGTACAGCCGCAGCACTGGGGAGCTACTGAATACTCAGATAGGGTGGATCTGGGATCAGTGCCATGGACCTGGGATTGGCGCGGTGGATCCGGGATTGATGCAGTGGATTCGGGATCGGCACGGTGGATCCGGGATTGGCACCGTGGATCCAAGATTGATGCGGTGGATTTGGGATCGGCGCGGTGGATTTGGGATCGGTGCGGTGGACCTGGGATCAGCACGGTGGATCCAAGATTGATGCGGTGGATTTGGGATCAGCGCGGTGGATTTGGGATCGGTGCGGTGGACCTGGGATCAGCACGGTGGATCCAAGATTGATGCGGTGGATTCGGGATCGGCGCAGTGGACCTGGGATTGGCGTGGTGAATTTGGAATTGGTGCGGTGGATTAAGATCAGTGCCAGGGACCTGGGATCGGTGCAGTGGATCTGAGATCGATGCGGTGGACCTGGGATTGGCGTGGTGGATCTGAGATCGATGTGGTGGGCCCAGGATCGGCACGGTGGATCCGGGATCAGCGCAGTGGATCTGGGATTGGTGCAGTATATCTGATTTATTTGGCTCCTCATCCCTGAAACTGGCATTTGAAAGGCATTTTCAAAAGACATTCGGGGCGGCGCAGTGGCACAGTGGTTAGCATTGCTGCCCCACAGCACCAGGGACCTGGGTTTGATTCCTGGCTTGGGTCACTGTCTGTGCGGAGTTTGCATGTTCTCCCCATATCTGTGTGGGTTTCCTCCGGGTGCTCCGGTTTCCTCCCACAGTCCAGAGATGTGCAGGTTAGGTGGATTGGCCATGATAAATTGCCCTTTAGTGTTGGGGGGGACTAGCCAGGGTAAATGCATGGGGTTATGGGGGATAGGGCCTGGGCAGGATTGGGGGTCAGTACAGACAGATGGACTGAATGGCCTTCTACTGCAATTCAGGGATTCTATAATTTTCCATTGGTCCCTCATTCCTTTTCCTTTTTTGATCCTTTTAAACCATCCTCAGACTGCTTTTGTTTTGAAGATTCAGTGGAAGGTTCTGATTGTACCATCCTGTTACCCTCTCATTTCGCTGATAGTTGCTCAATTTTTCAGTCTCACTGCTGAAGTCTGCCAATCCTTCATCTTCCAACATTTTCAATGATCAAAAATGTGGATGGATTAGGAAGGGGCAGCATTTGTTTCTAGAGAAGACCTTTCATTAACCTGCTGGAGTGTTTTGAGGAGGTAACAGAGAGAATCAATGAGGATAATGTTGTTAATGTGGTGTACGTGGACCTTCAGAAGGCATTCGATACTGTGCCACACAACAGACTTGTAAGAAAAGTGACAGTCTATGGAATAAAAGAGACAACTAGCAATGTGGGTATAAAATTAATGAGTAATAGAAAATAGAGAAATGGTTAATGGATATTTTTCAGGCTGGAGGCAGGTATGTTGTGGAATTCCCCAGGGGTGGGTATGGGGAACCTTGCTTTTTCTGATAATGTATTAACAACTAGATTTTGATGTGCAGGGGGCAGTTTCAAAGTTTGTGGATGACATGAAACTTGGAAGTATTGTAAACTGAGAAGACTATATAGTGTAGAACTTCAAAAGGACAGAGACAAGTTGATGGAGCGGCAGATGGAGTTTAATGTGGAGAAGTGCGAGGTGATGTATTTTGGGAGGAAGAACATAGAGCGACAATATAAAATAAAGAGGTAAAAGGCTACAGGAGCAGAAGGAGTTGGGTGTAAATGAGCATCAACTAGAGCTTTGGAACTGAAAGGGGAGGAATGAATGGATGTGTGGAGTGATGGGAGGATGATGGGGGGAGGGCGGGAAGTGGCAGGGCATGGCTGGATATCATAGAGTCATAAAGGTTTATAGTTGCCCAGTTTTTAGCTAATCCCAATTGCTCACATTTGACCTATTGCCCTCTATACCCATCGTACCCATGTAACTGTCTAAATGCTTTTTAAAAGACAAAATTGTACCCGCCTCTACTACTACCTCTGGCAGCTTGTTCCAAACATTCACCACCCTCTGTGTGAAAAAATTGCCCCCCTGGACACTTCTGTATTTCTCCCCTCTCACCTTAAACCTGTGCCCTCTAGTTTTAGACTCCCCTACCTTTGGGAAAAGATATTGACTGTCTCACCAATCTGTGCCCCTCATTATTTTATAGACCTCTATAAGATCACCTCTCAGCCTCCTACATTCCAGAGAAAAAAGTCCCAGTCTATCCAGCACCTCCTCATAACTCAATCCATCAAGTTCCGATAGCGTCCTAGTAAATCTTTTTTGCACTCTTCCTAGTTTAACAATATCCTTTCTGTAATAGTGTGACTATACACAGGACACAGGATAAGATGGGGTGGCAGGGCTGGGGTGGGGGATAGCTGGAAGAAGGGTGGCATGGGGATGATGGGGAGACATGCGGTGAAAACTGAGACCAGTGAGGAAAGTCTATGCTGGAGATACACAGGAGGTTAGTGAACCGGGGCAGGGGGTCAGTGGAACTGGCAGGGGGGGATGGGGGGGAGGCATCTGTGGAACCCGGGGGGTGGGGGCACAGGGTCAGTGGAACCCCGGGGGGGAGCACGGGGTCAGTGGAACCCCGGTGGGGGGGCACATGGTCAGTGGAACCCTGGAGGGGGGGAGCACAGGGATAGCGGAACCGGGGGTGGGGAGCACATGGTCAGCAGAACCCGGGGAGGGGCACAGGCTGGTGTTTGCGGGCCGGACCCACAGTGTGTTTCTAGAGTTTTCTGTCTTCATTCCTGGAGTTTTATTCATTATCCTGCCTTCACCACTAGAGGTTGCAAGCAAGCTGTGTTCACAAAGCAAACAGCCCCCATCTCGAGGTGCAGAGCAGGAATTGACATCTCAGCGTCCAGGGGAATTTCTCACTGTCCGTAGCTCAATCTGGGAGGGAGGGAGCTGAGGACCTGTCCCGGGACCAACTGGGCTCTCGTCCAAGCTGTCAAAATAAAAAGATGAATTTCAAAATGAGCTTTGTGCATGGGATTGGACTGGCAGGATTGGGAAAGGAACTGTGGCACAAGGTTTAGATTTTAGTCAAATTTTACAGTAATGTCTGGAAATATATCTGATTTGATTTATTATTGTCACTTGTATTAACATACAGTGAGAAGTATTACTTCTTGCATATTATACAAAGCATACTGTTCATAGAGAAAGAAACGAGAGGATGCAGAACGTAGTGTTATGGTCATAGCTAGGGTGTAGAGAAAGATCAACTTAATGTGAGGTAGGTCTATTCAAAAGTCTGACAGCAGCAGGGAAGAAGGAAGAAGGTGGAAGAGAGAATGTCTGGGGTGCGTGGGGTCCTTAATTATTGCTGGCTGCTTTTCCGAGGCAGCGAGAAGTGTAGACAGAGTTAATGGATGGGAGATTGGTTTGTGTGATGGATTGGGCTACATTCACAATCTTTTGTAGTTCCTTGAGTTCTCGGGCAGAGCAGGAGCCCATACCAAGCTGTGATACAACTAGAAAGAATGCTTTCTATGGTGCATCTGTAAAAGTTGAGTCGTAGTGGCCTTGCCAAATTTCCTTAGAAGAAAATTATCACTAATCTGCATTTCTATAGCACCTTTTAACATAACAAATGTCCCAGTGTGCTTCACGGGATTCCTTATTGTACATAATTTGACACTGAGCCACATGAAGAGGTATTGGGATAGATGAGCAAAAGCTTTGTCAAAGATTCTGAGAGGAAATATTGACCCAGAGTCTGGGGGAAGATATTCAGGAGCATTTGGGATTTGGGCAATTGAAATCACGGCCACCAATGGCGGAGGGATGGAGATTGGCGATAGTAAAGAGGCTGCAATCAGCAGAACACAGAGGGCTTGTGGGGCTGGAGGAGATTCCAGAGATGGTTAGGGTGAGGCAATGAAGGATTTATATAAAATATATTAAAATGGTTGGAAAACAGTTAGAGAAAGATGAACTTGTGCACGGGTGCAATACAGATGTATGGACCAACATTTCCCAGATGTTGGAATTTCTGTGGATAGACCACACACACACGCACACACATAGAGGCCAGACATTTGCCAAGGATAGGGGTGCCCCACGTTGAAAGGAAGCTGTTGATGGAGACACAAAACTATCCTCCCCCTTCCTACCGGAGGCCAGGGTCACTTTTCCAGCTTCCTCATTATCCCCCTAAACTCTTCCCGCTTCCCTAAAAACCAAGGCTGGGCCCGTCATTGGTCATTCATTGACTACTTAAATGCCTGAATTGTGTTAAGGACAGAGTGGGGAGGGGCTCTGGCCTCTCCCATGATAAATTTGCAAGGAAGTTGGGGCACATAGGACCCCGTTGGGAAGATGGTGAAACATCAAATTGCGCTGATGATTCAGACAGGTGGGAGTTTTCTGATGAGACACTTCTTTATCACACCTCCTCCCAGCTACTCCTTCACACAACCAGCCAAACCCTTCCATCAATGGGAACAGTTTCTCCTCATTTACTCTGCCCAGATCTCTCTCAATTTTCAGTCTCTCTGTTTAGTCTTCACTCAGACCTCTCCTGAAAACAGTTCTCTAATTGAGTCCTCTTTGACAAAGAGTCATCTGGATTGGAAACTTCAGCTCTTTTCTGTCCTTACAGATGCTGCCAGACCTGCTGAGATTTTTCAGATTCCAGCATCTGCAGTAATTTGCTCCGTAACTGGAGATCTGGAAACCATTCTTGGAAAATTTTTCTGCATCCTATCTGATGCCTTCACATCTTTCCTGACACCAAGAGGTAAGGCACTGGAAACCTAAGGAAGGATGTGCCGGCCTTGGAAAGGGTCCAGAGGAGGTTTACATGAATGATCCGTGGAATGAAGAGCTTGTCGTATGAGGGACAGTTGAGGATTCTGGGTTTGTACTCATTGGAGTTTAGAAGTATGAGGGGGGAATCTTATTGAAACTTACAGGATACTGCGAGGCCCTGGATAGAGTGGATGTGGAGAGATGTTTCCACTAGTAGGAAAAACTAGAACTAGAGGGCACAACCTCAGGCTAAAGGGACGATCCTTTAAAACAGAGATGAGGAGGAATTTCTTCAGCCAGAGAGTGGGGAATCTGTGGAACTCTTTGCTGCAGAAGGCTGTGGAGGCCAGGTCATTGAGTGTCTTTAAGACAAGGAAAGATAGGTTATCGATTAATGAGAGGATCAGGAGTTATGGGGAAAAGGCAGGAGAACGGGGATGAGAAAAGCATCATCCATGATTGAATGGCCGAGTGGATTCGATGGACCGAGTGGCCTAATTCTGCTCCCATATCTTATGGTTCAACTAACCATAAAGGTTATGTTTTATCGTAAAGACACTTGCCTTCTTTGTGCTGGAGTTTGCCTCCCTGAACCCTGGTCTTAACTGAAGTTTCTCATCCCTGGCACCATCCTTGTAAACCGCTTCTGCACTCTCCCTGACACATTCACATCCCGGCCTTGGGCACACACTCCAAGCGTCACATTTGATTTGTCAAAGTTAAAGTAAGCCACAGGTCCCGAGATCCTCAGTACAGTTTTACACTTGCTGGAACTCTCCCAGTGATCTGGTCATTTTCATTCTCTCCTTTCCTGAAACATTGTGCATCTGTGCATTTTTTTGTCATGAAGGAAGTGTCTTGATGTTTATATTCTTGTTGCTGGAAGTCTCGTGTGTATTATATTATTGGTCAATCCCTTTCAGAGGATGGTATTTATCTCGATCGCAGCTTACAATTACAACATGAGAAGATGCAAAGCAGATGTTAGCAGATATGCAACAAACTCCTAAACAGACCAGTGGCAACTGTACAAAAAGCAACTTCCACTCTCCCCAACTGGGACAAGATGACTGTGTTATTATTTTTGAGTGTAGTCAGGGAGGTTCCACTATTTGACTTTGGTTAATAAAAACATCAGGAAAGACTTTCTATCTTTTGCGCGGATCTGTCTAACAGATAGTGTGTCGTTCTGTGACGTGGTCTTTGCGTATCTCAGCGTACTGCAGCTCACAAATAATTGTCATCTTCCAGATTGAGAGCACTTCAGACAGAAAGCGGGCAATTGTGAAGCTTCACTTATCTGCTTCTGAAAACTTTGTTTCATAGGAAACAAATTGCTGATTATTGGAATGTTCTAATTTTTCTATAAAATTTACACAGGCCAAATATTGCTTTGGTAATAAGATTTGAAATGGGACAGACTTCTGCTGTTAGACTTTTGAATGGACCTACCTCGCATTAAGCTGATCTTTCTCTACACCCTCGCTGTGACTGTAACACTACATTCTGCACTCTCTCCTTTCCTTCTCTATTCCTGCATGCAAGAAACAATACTTTTCACTTTTTATTAGTCACAAGTAAGGCTTGCATTAACACTGCAATGAAGTGACTGTAAAATTCCCCTGGTCACCAGTTCAGGTCAATGCACCTTAACCAGCGTGTCTTTCGGACTGTGGGAGGAAACCGGAGCACTCGGAGGAAATCCACGTAGACACGGGGAGAATGTGCAAACTCCACACAGATAGTGACCCAAGCTGGGAATTGAACCCAAATCCCTGGCACTGTGAGGCAGCAGTGTTAACCACTGTGCCATCGACTATAATAATGCATGTGACAATAATAAATCAGATCAAATCAAAAAAATCATGCAGTACAGAGATCCCTTAGTAAAAGATCATTAACATAGCAATGCAGATTAATGAGGCTATGTTTTGTTTCCAGGTTGTGCCCCCATGTTTCTTTGGGGACTTGGTGTCGCATTTTGTCCGTTAACATTCCTGCAAAGCACCTTGGGACAGTTAAAAGTGCCACAGAAATGCAAGGTGTTGTTGCTGCAAAAAACCCTTATTCTGCAGAACGGGAATATGTTTTACACAAACTACGATCAGCTTTAAAAATGTTGAATTGGGTGACTGTAAACTTTCTTTTCCAGGTATCACGAGCTGGATTCACATCAAAGCCTCATGGAAAACCTGAGCCACAAGACGGTTATTGAATATCCTACACTGCACATAATACTGAAAAGGAATTCTCTGCAATACAGGTTACTCAAAGATGGTAAGTTATCTCAATTCTTAAAACTCCTCTTTAACAAACAGCAGCAAGAACTGTGTTTGATAAGCAATAAGTACAAGCAAAGGTTAAACGGGGTGTGGGAAGTGAGACATGGGCTTTGCAGAAAGAAATCTTTGAAAGTCACAGGAAAAATTGCAAAGGCTGTTTAAAAACACGCATGGGATCCTCGGCTTTATCGATAGAGGTGCTGAAGAAGGACGTAACACTGAAACTTATCAGAATCACTGGTTAAACCCCAGCTGTGTGTGGCACAGTGATTAGCACTGCTGCCTCACAGCGCCAGGGACCCAGGTTCGATTCCTGGCTCGGGTCACTGTGTGAAATCTGCACATTCTCCCCATATCTGCGTGGGTTTCCTTCACGTGCTCCAGTTTCCTCCCCCAGCCTGAAAAATGTGCTGGTTAGGTGAATTGGCTGTGCTAAGTTCTCCTTCAGTGTACCCAAACAGGCACCAGAGTGTGGCGACTAGGGGATTTTCACAGTAACTTCACTGCAGTGTAAATATCTGCCTACTTATAACACTAATAAATAAACTCTAACTGTAAACTTGTGTCCATTCTGGGCCCTGTACTTTATGAAGGATGTCAAGGCCTTGGAGAGGGTTCAATGGAGATTTACTAGAATGTTCCCAGGAATGAGGGACTTCAGAAAATGTGAGGACACTGGAAAAGTTGGGATTGTTCTCCTTAGAGCAGAGAAGATTTGATCACAATGTTCAAAATTATGTAACGTTTTGATTAAGTAAATAAGGAGAAAATAAAACATGTTGAAGCTTTTCATCCTGCGCTCATCAGGTCAAACACAAGGATGTCAAATTTCAAACCATCACCGTTTATACCACAAGAAGAAAGGATGCTGATTGATTAGCATGTTAACTCTGATTGGCCAAGGTGTTGTCATTGGAACACTTGGGGAGTTTAACTCCCTCCCTGATGTTTGCTAAAGCCCATTCACTGCAAACAAAAGGAATATGTCCAAGCCTTGCATTTTATTCTGAATTACCTGAGAACTTGGGGAATCGATAGTTCCCCCTCACTTTCTCCATGGTAACGCCTCATCCATTCAGTCTACTTGCCAAATAACCTTACTCTCTCCATAATAATACTGAAACCTGGAGCAGTGAAGCCCAAATCTGACCTGCATTGAGATCAGCCCAGAGCATTCTGGATGGAAACACACCCTTTTTTCCTGTACTCCACGTTTTTGTGAAGTTTTGAAATGTGACTCTGTTGTGTTTATCCTGATGAGTACAAGATGAAAAGGTTCAGCAACATGCCTCTCTGCTCAGCTATGTTCAAGTGGTAAGAGGATGGGTGACATGAGAGAGGGGGGGAGGGCAGATTGAACAGAATGGGCAAAGGACCAGAGCGGGAGATGAGGGGAATTTATTTGACGCAGTGAGTTGTTGTGATCTGGAATGCGCTGCCTGAAAGGGCGGTGGGAGCAGATTCAATAATTACTTTCAAAAGGAAATTGGAGATTGGGATCAGTTACGGGGCGATGGAATGGGATTAATTAGACAGCTCTTGCCACCACCTTCCTGAGATGCTGATATTCTACAATCCTATGAAATGTATTGGAAACTTACCTGGCCCAACTTCAGCTCATTTACCTCAGACAGGAATATTCAAAGATATCATTATAATTCTCTTTGAAGCACTAGTCATCATTTTGTATGAAAAGAGTTTGCCCGTGGCAGCCTCAGCGGATTGGCTGAGAATCTGGTTGAGTTGCTTTGCTGTGTCGGTTCGGTGATGGCTGTGTCCAGACATCAAGATAAACTCGTGCCCCACCCCTGGGAACCTCTCCCGCGGCTCAACAGGCAAACGGTGTCTTTGTATCTTAGTGAAAGACAGCACCTCCAACACTTGGTGCCAGTTGTACGATGTCTTTGATGTAGCAAAGTGCCACGGGGCACTTCAGAGGGATGGGATTAAACAACACTTGACGTGGAAGGAAATATTGGGAAGGTTTCGACCACAGAGATTGTATTTGATTCCAAATGTCCTAGTTATCAACTCTGTTCAATGTGGTCTGTCGCACATCTGAGCCTGACTCTTGAGCGAGTAAGTTCAAGCTTTTCTCAGTATGCCATAATGTATGTTTTCTTTCTCACCCTCCACCCACCCACTCACATCCCCTACAACCTCCTTTCCCCCTCCCCTCAACCCCCTTCCCTTCAAACTCCCTCCCCCCTCTCCCTCAACCCCCCTCCCCCCTCGAACCACTCTCCCCTCGACCCCCTCCCTCAACCCACCCTCCCCTCTTCTCCCTCAACCCCCTCCCCCTCGAACCACTCTCTCCCCTCGACCACCCTCCCCCTTCTCCCCAACCCCCCTCCCCCCTCGAACCACTCTCCCCTCGACCCACCCTCCCTCCTCTCCCCTCACCTCTTTTCCCCCCTTTTCCCCCCAATCATAACCAGATGACTCAGACTCAAATGAAGATTCTCAGGACAGTACGGACTCCTCAGAAAGTTCGGTGGAAGAAGGAGAAATTCGGGACAATTCCTGAATCAATTGTAGTAAGAGTGTGGACATTGCAAACCGGCCAAGATTTTCTTGACTGACTGAAACTGTGATGTGCAACCAATTTTAATAGTTGCATCTCGTATTCAGCACCACCCAATAATATTTTATAGCAGTGTCATGTTTGTATTTTTAATGAGTTCTCAACAATAAATTTATTAATTATATAATATTGTTTTCCTTCACACCCAGCCCTGAAATATCTATTTTCACGTCACCTCAAAAAATTGCAGTTTGATGCTTCCCTTAATGTCAGGGAAGAGCCGAAAATGACAATATGGTCTATAAAAATCTGTCTGTCCATCAGTGTGTCCCAATCACCTTTATCCACATTATTGCATTCTGGTCTGTATCAATGGGGACACAGAATAGTTATAACACTGGTTCAGCCTCAACTAGAAAATTGTGTCCAATTCTGGACACTGCTCTTCAGGAAAGATGTCAAGGCCTTGGAGAGAGTTTGGAAATAAATTCTCAAAAATGGTTCCAGGGCTGAGAAACTTTAGTTATGTAGAAAGATTGAGAGGTTGGAACTGTGGAGAGGTTGGGATAGGAGATGTTTTCCTTACAGAAAAGAGGGTTAAGAGAAGATTTGATTGAGGTGTTCAAGATCATGAAGGTTCTGGACTGAGTAGATATGGAGAAAATTTTCCCATTGTTAGAAAGAAGAATGGAGGTAGAAGGAGAAACTTTTGCACACAGCGAGCGGTTAGGATGTGGAATGTGTTGCCTGAGAATATGGTGGAGGCAGGTTCAACTGGAGAATTTGATAGGGAACTGAATCATTATCTGAGATGGAAACATTTGCAAGGTTTTGGGGGAAATGCAGAAAAATGGCATTAGGCAAATTGAACCTTCCAAGGGCTAGCACTGGCCTAACAGGCCAAATGGCCTCCTTCAGTGCTATACCCATCCTGTGGATGAAAATCAGACTTTTGTGCAAGTCCACATTGAAGGAGTGTACAGGATTGTGGTGAAGAGAGGGGAGGCGCAGAGGGAGGTGGGGGGGTGGGGGCGCAGAGGGTATGGGAGGGCTTCTCAGACCGGGTCAGTGAGCACAGGTGATAGATGCTCAGGGTTCAGCACCAGTTTGGATTTTTAGTTGAATTGATGTTTACGGCAGAATGAAGTTTACAGCCTGAAAAGGCCCTTCAGCCCAACTTGTCCATGCTGCCCTTTTCCTTAAACCCCTAAGCTAATCCCAATTGCCCGCATTTGGCTCATATCCCTCTATACCCATCTTACTCATGTTATTGTATAAATGCTTTTTAAAAGATAAAATTGTACCCGTCTGTGTGAAAATGTTGCCCCTCTGGACAGTTTTGTATCTCTCCCCTCTCCCCTTAAAGTTTTAGATTCTCCTACTTTTGGGAAAATATATTGACTATTTCACTGATCCATGCCCCTCATTATTTTATAAACCTCTATAAGATCATCCCTCAACCTCCTACGCTCCAGAGAAAAAGCCCCAGTCTATCCAACCTCTCCTTACAACTCAAACCAACAAGTCCCTGCGGCATCCCAGTAAATCTCCTCTGCACTCTTTCTAGTTTAATAATATCTCTTCTACAATAGGGTGACCAGAATTGTACACAGTATTCCAAGTGTGGCCCCTACCAATGTCTTGTACAACTTAAACAAGACATCCCAACTCCTGTATTCAGTATTCTGATGAATGAAACCAAGCATGCTGAATGCCTTCTTCACCACTCTGTCCACCTGTGACTCCATTTTCAAGGAGCTATGAACCTGTACCCCCAGATCTCTCTGTTCTGTAATTCTCCCCAACACCTTACCGTTAATTGAACTTGGAGGCTCAAATATGTAAACTTTAAAACAAAGCAGCAATTTTATTCATCCACTTCCTACAGATTGACATCCTCAAACGTTCTCTTTGCAATCGCATCAGCACAAGAATGTTGGAACTGATTCAATTGAAGTTAACATAGAACATCTCCAGTAATAAGAGTCAAACAATACCACCCACATCAAGAGTAATCTTGTCCAGATTTTATTTTGGAGTGTGTTGCAATGAACTTGTGATGTAATTGCATTGTAACATCTGCCACAGCTGTGATATATTGGTATCAGCAGCTAATAACATTTTTTTAACTTTGTCTTGTCTAAACTTGAGGGTTTTTTCCTGTTCAAACTGTACAAAATTACATTTTTAGGTTTTGTTGGACATCATACTTACCCAGCAAGAATGAGTGGTGCCATGGCACGTCCGATAGGGTTTCCCTCGTCCTCACGTTCTCCCTGACCAATTTCCTTATCCAGTACATCATTCTCTACTGTTTCCACCACCTTCATGATGTCCCCATCCTCCCCTTACACCATTCTGCAGTCCCTCATTAAAACCCTGATCCACTCTGCATGTTAGAGACCAGATCAGAAATTCTGAGCTATATTATGAAGTTAGTCTAGACCCTAACCTTTACGTTTTGTTTTGGCATTAGTGCTGGCATAAAGCGTTTCACTCCAGGTTTGATTCAATTCACCCACTAAGAAGCTTTTATCAAAATAGACTTTATTTAAGAACATAGTTAAAACATAACAAAAAGGATAGGTATAACTTTTACCAATTAAAATACTTAAACATGGTAAAGTATAATTTTTAATAGCTAACTATCTCTGTTGTTCCAACTAAGCAGTATTTCCCATACATAATTCTTTCTTTAGAACCCATTAGCATCAAAAACAGATATGCTTATGTGAATGCTCAATTTCCAGCCTTTTAACACCTCTGTACAGAGATGCAGACAGCAGTTCCCAGAGAAGGATGTATCCTCAAACAGCAGAACTTCAAAGAAGTAAATCTAATCTCAGGCATCTCCTAATCTGCAGACTCCTGAGACAGAAAGGGCAATCTCTGTCTGCAATTTCCAGAAGAGCATCTTCTCAGAGAAAGTGACTTGTTTCCTGGCAGATTTCAGTGTCCAACTTCAGAGAGGGGAAAAGAGAGGCACTGCTTTCTAATAACCCAAAGAAACTTTGATCTGTTCTGATGTCTTCACCAGGGTTTCCTCTACATTGATGAGACCAAATACAGAATGGGTGATCTCTTTGGCAATACCTCCATTCAGGCCACAGCCACAATCATAACCTTCCTATTTCTTCTCATTTTGACTCTTCACCTTGCTGCCATTCTGACCTTTCCATCCTTGACCTGTTATAAGATTCCAGTGAAGCTCAGGGAGCAGCACCTCATCTATTAACTTGGCACGCTCCAGCCTTCTAGTCTGAACATTGAGTTTAACAATTTCAACTCATCATCTCTGATTTTGTGTCTTTTTGCTGTTTTGGATTCTTGTCTTGTTTCTCTATTCCTTCGCTGTGTTCTGACCTGGATGAGACAGTGCTACAGAACACATTCGAAGATGCTAGGGTGAAGATTGAAGAGGATGGTTTTTTATGGGGTGTGGGCTGGGCCCAGCATTTGCTGCCTGTTCCTAGCTACCCTCCACTTCAGAGGGCAATCGAGAGTCACCCACACTGCTGTGGGTCTGGAGTCATATGTAGGCCAGATCAGGTGAGGATGGCAGAGTTCCTTCCCTAAAGGACATTAGGCGCACTGGAATAAGTAGGTAAATTTATCTATTTGGGATGGATGATAACAGTCTGGTCAGTGTGATGCTCAATTTAGAAGAATTGATAAAAATCATTTTGTGAAGTTGAAGAATGGGTTGGGTGGTACAGTGGTTGGCACTGCTGCCCCATAGCACCAGGGACACATGTTCAATTCCCCGCTTGGATCATTGTCATTCTCCCCGTGTCTGCGTGGATTCCTCCGGGTGCTCCGGTTTCCTCCACACTTCAAAGGTGTGCAGGTTAGGTTGATTGGCAGTGTTAAATTGACCGTCATGTTGGGGGATGAGCAGGCTAAATACATGGGGTTACAGGAGCTGGGTGGGATCATTAACAGTGCAGGCTCGATGGGCCAAATGTAGAGATTCTATGATGTGTTACAAGGAAACTCAAGCTTGTCACAAAGAAACAAACTCAAAGATATTGCATTCTGTCCACTTTCCCGTCTGACCCCAAATCTTGGACAATGAATAAGAAAATCCAGGCTTTTGAAATGTGGATGCTAAGACATGTGCTAAAAACCTCTGTGTACAAATACAAAACAAATGAAGCGGTGTTTGAAACTGCAAGAGCAAAAAGTGACAATTAGAAAAGAAAATGTCAGTATTCCAGCTATTAGATCAGAGGTGGAGAATGATAGCTATTTTCCCAGAGGGTAAAGAACGAGCAGCAGGAAGAGGGATCGAACTTGACATTGCAGCGAGCCACAGTGGATGTGTGAGGATGGCACAGGATGGATGAGTAAGACATAACCAGACAGCGGATGTCCAGGTAGGAGTAGCTACAAGCAGGACAGGAGGAGGGCATTTGGACAGCTTGTTACCCAACCAATCGCACTTCATCTGAACAATTCCTTTACTTTATCCATTACCATAAATATTTCAGTAATGTGGGAAGGTTTGGAATGAATTTTCTATTAATGAAGTTATTAGTGCTAAAATTGATCGCAACTATGACAGGCTCTGTGGTTTCGATGCCTGTAGGATCACTGCCATTTCATTGGTTCTTTATGGAGGCTGTCTTTATCTATCTATCTAGATAACTGATTCAAAAATTCACATTTTTCTTTCTTCACGCGATGATTATGTTCCTCCAGACACTTCAGTTTTGTAAAGGTTCCTGTTTATTCTTGCCTGTGATTGCAATGTTGTCTGGATAACACTGGGCACGATTGAGGCCAATTATTCCAAACGGTAGGCATCTATACCGGACCAGACCTTTGTGAGTAACAGTTATTAACGGTGTTTGTAACTTGGTTACCTCCTTCAACCGGAGATCTGTTTGGGACAAATCTATTCTACTGGATCGCCGACCATCTGGACAATCTGGCTCAATGAGAGAGATCATTGGAGTTGCCCAATCACACACAATTACAGGTTCAATCACTCCATACTCTGCCAGTTTCCCTAGCTTCACTCCTACTTTCAGTTTAATTGTGTATGGTACGGTTCCTGCTTTTAGTGTCCAGGGGTGCTATCAGCTTTCTCTTCAGTCTTGTTTCAGGTCCAAGTATCTCAAACACCTTCCCGCATGTCTCTCGACTTTTCTGTGGCACATTCTTGCCACAATTGGTTAACAGCTCCCACTGAATCTTGATTTTGTGTAATCACACTCTTCCAAAAAAGTGCAGAGATATTTCCCTTCCGTAAATGCAGAGGCAATTCTGCTGATTTGGCCATTAAATTCAACATGAACCATGATATATCCATTCAGTAGAGCTACCTCCTCAGCATAAATTCACAGGATTATGTTTAATGCTTACAGTCCAGGACTCTGGGTCTGTACTTGTTGGAGTTTAGAAGGATGAGTTGGGGGGGATCTTTATTGAAACTTACAGGACGGCCTGGATAGAGTGAATTAGAAAGGATGTTTCCAGTAGCAGGAAAAACTAGAACCAGAGGGCACAACCTCAGGCTAAAGGGACAATCCTTTGAAACAGAGAGGAGGAGGAATTTCTTCAGTCAGAGAATAGTGAATCTGTGGAACTCATTGCAGCAGAAGGCTTTGGAGTGTCTTTAAAACGGGGATAGATAGGTTATCGATTAATAAGGGGATCAGGGTTATGAGGGAAAAGGTAGGAGAATGGGGATGAGAAAAATATCATCCATGATTGAATGGCAGAGCAGACTCAATGGCTGAATGGCCTAATTCTATGCCTATGTTTTATGGACTTACGATGGAAGAGAGGGAAAAATATGCAAATGTCTCTGATGAAGTCACTACATGTCACGTAACTAATCACACAGAGATACATTGGTTTACAATATATAACAGGGTACAATTCTAAAGTGGGTGCAGGAACAGAGGGAGGTATCTCGGTGCATATGTACAGAAATCATTGGAGGTGGTGGGACAGATAGAGATAATAGAGTAAATTCTTGAGTTACAAGATCCAGGAGATATATTGAGCTTGTCTAAAAAACTGGTTCAGCCTCAGCTGGGGTAACGTGTGGAGTTCTAGGTGCCACACTATAGGAAAGATGTGAAGGCCTTGGAGAGAGAGTCAAAAAGATTCACGAGAATGATTCCGGGTATGAAAACTTTGGAGATGAAAATGGATTGGACAAGTTGAAACAGTTTTCTTTGGAGAATCGAAGCCTGAGAGGAGATTTGATTGTGGTCTCAGAACCAGGGCAGCATAGAGAGGCAGAAATTGTCCCCAATCATGAAAGGGTCCAGAATGATTGGGAACAGATTTAAAGGATTGGCCAAAAAAGTAAAAACAATCTTTTCACTTCAGCTAATCACAGAAACATAGAATCCCGACAGTGCAGGAGGAGGCCATTCAGCCCATCGAGTCTGCACCGACAGCAATCTCACCCAAGCCTGCAACCCCACATATTTGCCCATCAACCCCTCTAACCTATGCACCCCAGGACATTAAGGGGCAATTTAGCATGGCCAACCCACCTAACCTGCACATCTTTAGACTATGGGAGCAAACTAGAATGCCGGAGGAAACCCACTCAGTCACGAGGATAATGTGCAAACTCCACACGACAGTCACCCAAACTGGGAATTGAACTCAGGTCCCTGGAGCTGTGAGGCGGCAGTGCTAACCATTGTGCTACCTTCAGTATTGTTGGGATTTTATGTTGACCAGTTCTCGTGAAAGAATCTGAAAGATTAGATTCCTATATTCACCGTATGGCAACTATGAAACCACTAATATTGCACCAATCACATAAGAGAAGAATTGTGAGATCCAATCAATCAAACAGCTAAGGTACCGTCCATCCAATAATTATAAAGGGCCAATTTCATTTGATCAGTAATGTATTCTGACCAAATATGGTCAGTCTGCAAGCATGATTAGCATTAGACCTCCAACACTAACACGTCTTGTTAGCTAACTTTAAATTCTCAATGTCTGAGATGATTATTTATCTTTTATGCACCGACCAGCAGGTTTCTCTTTAAGCGACGCCATTTGGCAGTAAATTGAATTTCATAATGTCATACATATCCTCTCAACGTAATCTCTGTGGTTTGGATATAAAATATAATCTGTTTGTAGAAGGAAAGGTCACCTCAGGTTTCTAACTGCTTTCGGTGCAAAATATGTCAACCTTCGCATCACTGCTTGATAGGAAATGAGGAATTTTAAAAATTGAATACTATTTATGAAGACTATTTTATTGCAAGATATTTTGCCTTGATTCCTGGCACTGAAGATAACTGTTCCCTTGTTCTACATTCCAGCACTGACCGACTTGGCCTTCACTCCAGCAATGCCCCCATTTTGAACAGTCGCTTCGTCCACATGTTTGAATCTCTCGATGGCCTCACTCCCTCTCTTTATTCCTGTAAACTTCAGCCCTCCTGAGATCTGTGTTTATCCAACTCTTTCACATCTCCTGGAATTCTGATTGAAGGAAGTGTTAGAGAGGAGTTCCCCTGGGGTCAGTGTTGGGATCCATACTCCTGCTGATATAACCCAATAACCCAGGATGATAGTGTGCTGGGCACAATTTCAAAATCAATGGACAATACAAATATTGGAAATGTTGTGAACTGTAAGGTATTGTAGAACTTTAAAAAGACGCAGACAGGTTGGTCGAATGATGCAGAGAAGGTGTAAAATGAATCATTTTAAGAATGATGTGAAGTTGGTGTAGAGAACACAAAAATTATAATGAGAATGGTCCCAGGAATGACAAAAATCAATTCTGTGGATAGACTGGAGAAGCTGGGGCTGTTTTCCTTGGAGAAGAGAAGGCTGAGAGGAGATTTGGTCAGGGTGTTCAAAATCATGAGAGGTCTGGACAGAGTCGATAGGGAGCAATAGCTTGGTATTGCTCCCGTACTATCTAAGACAGCAAGAAACTGCAAAGGGTCATGAGTGAAGCCCAGTCCATCATGCAAACCAGTCTCCCACCCATTGACTCTGTCTACACTTCCTGCTTTTTGGCAAAGCAGCATAATCAAGGACCCCACACACCCGAGACAGTCTCTCTTCCACCTTCTTCCTTCAGGAAAAGATGCAAAAGTCTGAGGACACACACCAACCAGGTCAAAAGGGCTCATGAAAAAACATTGGCCGGTTTTTTATACGTGTGTGTGTATAAAGAGGGTAGCCAAGGAGAGGGTTTGCCCACTCAAGGACAGGGGAGGGAATCTACGCGTGGAGCCAGAGGAAATGAGCAAGGTATTAGATGAATACTTTGCATTAATATTCACCAAAGAGAAAGACTTAGTGGATGATGAGTCTGGGAAAGGATGTGTAGATACTTTGGGACATGTTCAAATCAAAAAGGAGGAGGTTTGGGATTCTTGAGAAACATTAAGGCAGACAAGTTCCCAGGGCCTGATGGGATATACCCCAGAATACTGAGAGGGGCAAAGGAAGAAATTTATGGCGCCATCAAAGAAATCTTTGTATCCTCACTGGTCACAGGGGAAGTCCTGATGTGGAGATGCTGGTATTGGACTGGGGTAAGAAATCCCACAATATCAGACTAAAGACCAACAGGTTTATTTGGTAGCACAAGCTACCAAATACCAAATGTTGTCTACATGGACTTCAGTAAGGACTTCGACAAGGTCCCTCATGGAAGAGTGATGCAGAAGGTGAAGTCGATTGGGATCAGAGGTGAGCTGGTAAGGTGGATACAAAACTGGCCCGGTCAAAGAAGACAGAGGGTAGCAGTGGAAGGGTGTGTTTCTGAATGGAGGGCTGTGACAAGTGATATTCCTCAGGGATCAGTGCTGGGAGCTTTGCTGTTTGTAATATACATAAATGATTTGGAGGGAAATGTAACTGGATTGATTTGTAAGTTTGCGAATGACACAAAGATTGGTGAATTTGCAGGTAGCGATGAGGACCATCAGAGAATATAGCAGGATATAGATCAGCTGGAGACTTCTGTATTCTTTGTTCTGTATTCTTTGTTCAAGAACAGTTTCTTTCCTGCTGCAGTCAAACTTTTGAATGGAACTTAGTTTTAAGTTGAACTCAGCATTAAGTTGATCTTTCTCTATAGCCTAGCTATGACTGTGACATTCTGCACTCTCGCTTTTCCTTTTCTATGAACGGTATGCTTTGTCTGCTTTGCATACAAGACACTAAATTTTTCCCTGTATGCTAATACATGTGACAACAATAAATCAAATTACGTTAACTATTCCCAGAGGTGGAAGAATTGAGAATCAGAAAGCATTGATTTAATGTAATTGGCGAAAGAAGCAGTGGTGACCCGAGGAGGAACATCTTCACCCAGTGAGCGATTATGATCTGGAATTTATACCTGATGGTGTGGGAAAGCAGGTCAATCGAGGAATTCATTATCTAGAAAGGAAGAACACACAGAGTTAGGAGGAGGAGAAATGTGGCTTTAAGTGAATTGCTTCTTCAGAGGGCCAGCATGGTCACGATGAACGAATGGACTCCTTTTAGCTGTAACTATTTTCTGATTTTAATTTTAGTCACCTCATTGGGACACTGCCTTCAGCTATGGCCAAAATTCTGGAACTCCCCTTCCCCCTTCCCCAACACTCTCCACTTCTCTCCTTTAAGATTTTCCTTGACCAAACTTTAGGCTCCCTGTCCTGTTTACCAATGATCTGGTGAAGCTCCTTGGGATGTTTATACGATGTTAAAGGTGCTATATTAATGCAAGTTGTTGTGGTGAATGTTTCAGATAGGTGACCTTTCACCAGAGCTGGTTTTGTTCTGATGAAAGGTGATCAACGTGAAATGTTAACTCTGATTTCTCTTCCCATAGATGCTGAGTACTTCCAAAATTTTATCTTCTATTTTAGATTTCTACTTTGGTTTCGCACCTTGCCAGTAAATCTATTCTACAAAATACTTGCAGCACAGAAACAGACCGTTGATACACATTATCTAAACACGAATACAGGTAGTTGGAGAGTATCAGTTGCAGTTTTGGATCCAGTCTCTTGCTGCCTCGCCTTACACACTTCCTGAGAGATGCAAACTCTAACTGAACCAAAAAGAAGGGGAAAGATTTTGTGGAAGATTCTTCTCTGTCTCTTCAAACAACTGGATCCAATCTGAATCCAATCTGGATCATGGTGCTCGTGTGAAGTTATCCAGCGCACACAGGGTCAGCACAATTAGAGTCAGCTTGCTAACCAATCAGTACCCTACTTCATCTCACTAAAATAAAAGCAAAATACTGCAGAAACTGGAAACCTGAAACAAAAACAAAGTGCTGGAAAAACTCAGTAGATCTGGCAGCATCTGTGGAGAAAGAAACAGAGTTGACATTATTAAATTGTCTCTTAGTGTTCAAAGATGTGTAGTTTAGGTGGATTGGCTATGCTACATTGCCCCTTAGTGTCCAAAGATGTGTAAGTTAGGTGAATTAGCCATTGCTAAATTGTCCTTTAGTGTCAAAAGATATGTGGGTTAGGTGGATTGGCCATCCTAAATTGCCCCTTAGTGTCCAAAGATCTGTGGTTTAGGTGGATTGGCCATGCTAAATTGCCCCTTAGTGTCCAAAGATCTGTGGTTTAGGTGGATTGGCCATGCTAAATTGCTCCTTAGTGTCCAAAGATATGTAAGTTAGATGGATTGGCCATGCTAAATTGTCCTTAGTATCCAAAGATGTATGAGTTAGGTGGATTGGTCATGCTAAATTGCTCCTTAGTATGCAAAGGTGTGTAGGTTAGGTGAATTGGCCAAGCTAATTTATCCCTTAGTGTCCAAAGATATGTAAGTTAGATGGATTGGCCATGCTAAATTGCTCCTTAGTGAATAAAGATATGTAGATTAGGTGAATTGGCCATGCTAAATTGCCTGTTAGTGTCCAAAGATGTGTGCGTTAAGTGGATTGGCTATGCTAAATTGCCCCTTAGTGTCCAAAGATGTATAGGTTAGATGGATTGACTGTGTTGAATTGCCCCTTATACCCAAAAATGTGTAGATTAGACGGATTGGTCAATTAAATGTGCAGGATTATGGGGAAGGGTGAAGGGGAGGGCCTGGGTGGGGTTCTTTCAGCATTGGTGCATCCTCAATGGGTTGAATGGCCTCCTTCTGCAATGTAGAGATTCTACGATATTTAATCTCACTCTTTCAGCGTCTCCTTCCTTTCCTTTCCCCCCGTTCCCCGCTATGTACCTTCGCTGTTTGCCTCCACCGCTTCCTGGGGTAGCGAGTTCCACGTTCTCGCAGGGTGACTGGTTCATACTTACGGCCACCAGTTCTGGACCCTGCCACAAATGGAAGCACCTTCCCTGTGTCTACCTCAGCTGGTCAGACCACTTCCCTCTTATTCCAGAGAAAATGAGCGCTCACTGTACAAATGCTGCACTGACGGCAGCCTTCACCCCAGCGCAGTATTAAATTTACAGACATTCCTAAACCATTTCATCTGCTGAGGACGTGGCTGAGAGAAGTAGAAAGGCTGGGAATGATTCACACTGCCAAGATTGAGAGGATAGGCCGCCAAACACAAAGCAGGCATTCAATATCATTCCTTCAGATTAACTCGAATCGCTTCTTACAGGCTGAAATAAACTAAAATCGGATGTTTTCTCTTCCATTTTCGTGAAGTAACCCAGTTCGCTTGTTCTTGGCAACATTCTCATTCTTATTAGAACAAGTTGTTATTTGGATGACTTCACTTTCCAGAAACTTCATGTGTTTCCTGGGAATATGGAGCTGGGAATCTGCCTATTACATTCTTCAATGAATATTAACCTGGCGTTTCTTTACAGGAATAGTTGGAGAGAATCCACGCTGAATGGTAATGCGCGATTGGCTATGGAACAGGAGCCAGAGAGTGGCAGTGGGATGAAGGGAGGTATGCTGTGGTGGCCCCAGTGACCACTCTCTGGTTATGTTCATTACTACATCAGACTAGTCTCAGAGTTAGCAAATGACGAGTAAGTCAGAAATACAGTAATCATTAAGGATAGTGACAGATCTGAGCATGGGTCAGTGAAATGGAGTGATGAGAAGTATAAAGTCATACATTTTGTGAAGAAAACTTAGAAGAGGTCATGTTAAGAGAAAACTCGTGTTAATATAGCACTTTTCACAACCAAAGCTTTTCATTACCAGTGAAGCATTCTTGAAGGGTAAACAATGGCATGGTGGCACAGTGGTTAGCACTGCTACCTCACAGTGCCAGGGACGCGGGTTTGATTCCTGGTTTCAGTCACTGTCTATGTGGAGTTTGCACATTCTCCCCATGTCTGCATGGGTTTCCTCCAGGTGCTCCAGTTTCCTCCCACAGCCCGAAAGTTGTGCTTGTTAAGTGCATTGGCCGTGCTAAGTTCTCCCTCAGTTTACCCAAACGGGTGTGGTAAGTAGAGAATTTTCACAGTGACTTCATTACAGTTTTTCACTCAGAGGGTGGTGGATGGGTGAAATTGGCTGCCATCGGTGGTGGTGGAGGCAAACTCATTGGGATCTTTTAAGAGACTTCTGGAGATTACATAGGATTTAATGGGATTGAGGGTTATAGATAGACCTGGTAGGTAGGGATATGATTGACGCAACTTGTGGGCCGAAGGGCCTGTTTGTGCTGTAGTGTTTTATGTTCTAATGTAAATCTGCTTGTGATGCTAATAAATCTAATACATAAAAAAAGGGGGGGCAGCGGAACAGCTAGCAGAGGTGCAATATGCCAAATGTCCTCATAGAATCTCCACAGTGCAGAAGGAGGCCATTTAGCCTCTCAGATTTGCTCCGACTCCCCGACAGATATCTTATCCAGCATTATCCCTGTAACCTTGCCTATTTATCATGGCTAATCCATTCAACCAACACATCCTGGGACATTAAGGGGCAATTTAGCATGGCCAATCCACCTAACCTGCACATCTTTGGATTGTGGGAGGAAACAGGAGCACCCGGAGGAAACCCACGCAGATATGGGGAGAATGTGCAAACTCCACACAGACAGTGACCCGAGGCTGGAATCAAACCCAGGACTCTGTGAGGCAGCAGCTCTAACCGCTGTGCGACCATGCAGCTCCTTCTGAACTGTAAGGTTCTCAGATAAAAAGAATCTGAGGACCGTTTGAATGAAAGAACTCAATGGACAAAAGCTGAAAAGGAAGCTGCTCCAGTTAGAAATCGCTTGAATTTAAAATTCTCTGTGGTGTGGAAGTTGAAATGTCTGAGAGGGTAATTTCTCTAGGGTTTGCTTGTTGTCAAACAGATCTAAGCGTGGACATTTGAACTGCTCTCATTCTCTGTGTCCTGGTTTTGTGTGAAGGTTCTGAAGTCACATTGAAGCATAATGGTTTAATTGATCCCGAGTCTCTCTGATGTTTTCTCCCCAACAGACCTATTCTTGTTTGCTCTGGGGTTAATGCAGCGACGAGTAGGTGAAAGCGAAGAGATTTCTGCGTCAGATCTGAAAGCACATGAAAAAGAGAGTGACCCGGTTTCTGTTCCTTGCTCCAAATACCAGAGCACAAGAGCCTTGCTTTCATTAGTGACTGCAAGCGACAGGCAAGTTTCGACTGCTGCTGACTGGATATTAAATCCCAAATAAGAAAGCTTTGTCTTTCAATTGATGGTCTTTAATTTCCAATATCTGGATAAAAAGTATAAATTATCATATTTCTAGCTTAGAAGTATTGTGCATGGAACTAGTATTCACCCTGAGCTGGATTCTTGTTAAAATAGTCATGGCATGAGAAATATGCATTGGCCCTTCATATTTAATTTATGACCAGCTCACAGTCTTTAGTTCCAAGCTTCTTATTTTACTTTGAAGATTGGCACATTTATTTACTTGACATTTTTTGTGTATATATAACGTGACTCCCTTTTTAATGTTGAGGCCCACGCTAAAAGAGGGGTATTTAAAGGATTGGTTGAAGTTCTGCATTGGCGGCATTACATTGAGCAATCTCTGCTCTTTGAAGAACGTTTGATGGAATTACATTGTTTATTATTCTGGTCATGTGAGCTGACAACTCGCAGGATGATGCCTGGAGTGCTGTATATAAATGTCACTGCGCCTGGTAACAAAAAATTCAATCCAATAGATCACATTAACTCACGGCCAGTTGGGCAGATACATCCCAGACAGGAAGCAGCTTCGGAGGAAGTTGAATGGTAAGACGTTGCTATTTCACTTCGCCACTTCCACTGCTCCCCTGGTTGGCTTTGCATCTTCAAACAAAAAGAATGGGGTCGGTGGAAGAGCCAACAGAGGCACAATTTGCCTCATAGAATCCTACAGTGCACAAGGAGGCCATTTAGCCCATCGAGTTTAGCCCTATCCCTACAGCCTGGCCTATTTACCATAACATACAACCTACATATCCTGGGACACGAAGGGACAATTTAGCAAGGCCAGTCCACCTAATCTGCACATCTCTGGGTGGAAACCAGAATACCTGGAGCATCCAAAAAAACTCTACTGCGTCATTCTTAACTCACGCCGAGCCCCCAAAATGGGTGGCATGGTGGCACAGTGGTTAGCACTGCTGCCTCACAACACCAATTACCTGGGTTCGATTCCCAGCTCAGGTTGCTGTCTGTATGGGATTGTACATTCCCCCTGTGTCTGCGTGGGTTTCCTCCAGGTGCTCCGGTTTTCTCCATCAGTTCAAAAGACGCACTGGTTAGGTGGATTGGCAATGTTAAATTCTGTGTAACCGAACAGGCACCAAAGTGTGGCGACTAGGGGTTTTTTCACAGTAACTTCATTGCAGTGTTAATGTAAGCCTACATGCAAACTAATAATAAATAAATAATAAACAATCTCCACGCACACATCCTCGCTTTCCATTTGAAAACACCTTGATTTTAACTCTCCATCCTGGTTTTCAGATTCCTCCACAGCTGTGCTGCTGCCAATTTCTATCACACCCTCCAGCAGCCCAGCCTCCGATGTCTCTGCTCATCGAATTCTAGTATTTATACCACTTCATCACTGGCAACCCTGCCTTCAGCTGCCAAGGTTCGAAGTTCTGGAATTCCTGCCCCACCTCTCTCTCTCCTCCTTAAAGACATTCCTTCAAAGCTGGCTCTCTGACCAGTCCTGGGCACTTCTTCTGGAGCTTGGTTTAAAATGTTGATGATTAAAGCTTCCACGCAGCACCTTGGGGCTTTTTTGCAGGCTTAAAGGCGATATTGTTGTCAAGTCTTGGCATTTTGCTTTTGCAGGGCAAATGTTACGATCTGAATGGAATTTTTTTTCTGGATGTAAATTTTCTGCAGTTAGTAAGAGTAATTAACAATGCCATTCACTTTAATCCATTCTTTGATTAGTACATTTTCTTCTGATGATGATTGATGTGAAATGATAGACAGAATCTGATGTTTGGTGGTGGAAGGGAGTTGGATTTCTGCGTGGGAGGGGTGAGACAGCTGACCATTCGCACTGGTCAGCTAACTACCCAGATATCCACACTGAGCTACAGCAAAACTTGTAACGAGGATGAGCAGAAAGTCAGAATGTCTGCCATTACCTGTTGGGTCAAAGGTCCATGCCCCCAGAATTAAGGGGCACCCAAGCAGTCAATCATTGCCCTTCATTGTTCTTTCATTCATGGAATGAGGGTGTCACTGGCTGGGCCAGTATTTACTGCCCATCCCTGAGGGCATTTCATAGTCAATCACGTTGCTGTGGATCTGGAGTCACATGTAGGCCAGACCAGGTAAGGATGACAGATTTCCTTCCCTAAAGAACATTAGTGAACGAGACGGGTTTTTCTTCCTTTTGTACGCATTAAAAGCCTTGGGATTCTCATTTCATTTCTCCTTTTTGCCCTCCTAAGTCTCTGTTTATGTCCTTTCCTTTGCTAAACAAAAAATTATCTATCTCAGATTTAAAATTAGCAACTGATCTCGCAACAACTGTTCTTTGAGGAAGAGAGTTCCAAATCTTTCCCATCCTTTTGCTGCAAACGTTTCTCCTGAATGACCTGTCCTTAATTTTTAGACTATGCCCCCTAGTTCAAGAATGTAATACCAATGGAAATAGTTTATCTTTATCTAGCCTGTCTTTTCCTGTTAATATTTTGAAGACTTTGATCAGATTACCCCTTAACCTTCTAAATTCTAGAGAAACAGGCCTAATTTGTATAACTTCTCTTCATAACTTAACCCTTGAAGACCAGGTATTGTTGTTGTAAACCTACACTGTACTGTCTCCAAGGCCAGGATATCCTCCTTTAAGACGTGGTGCTCAGATCTGCTGTCAGTGACTTAAGTGCGGTTTTACCAGGGTTTTGTAAAACTGCAGCATAACTTCTGCATCATTATACTCCAGCCCTCGCAATGTAAATGCCAGTATTCCATTAACCTTCTTGACTATTTGCTGTACCCCACCCTCCCCTCCCGCACTACCCCCTGTACCTTTTCAGACAACCACAGTACTTTTTGTTCCAAAATGGATAACCTCACACTTGCTTAGATTAAAATCCCTCCCCCATTGTTTTTGCCCATTCACCTATTCTAACCATATCTTTATAATTTATAACTTCATAATTTTATGTCATCATCTGCCCTGTCTACAATGCTGCCTAATCTTATATCATCAGCAAATTTAGATATGACTTTCTGTGTCATTATTCAAGTCTTCTTCATAAATGTGAATAATTGAGGCATAACCCAGACACCACTAATTACATCTTCCAATTTGAGTACTTACCCATTAGACATTAGGTGACTTTCTGTCACCCGCCACTCAACCAATCAGTAATTTGCCCTCAGTTAGAACAAAAGAATATAAGAACTTGGAGCAGGAGTCGGCCATCTGGCCCTGCGAGCCTGCTCCACCATTCAGCAAGATCATGGCTGATCTTTTTGTGGACTCAGTTCCACTTACCCACCGGCTCACCATAACCCCTAATTCTTTACTGTTCAAAAATGTATCTATCCTTGCCTTAAAAACATTCAATGAGGGAGCCTCGACTGCTTCACTGGGCAGGGAATTCTACAGATTCACAACCCTTTGTGTGAAGAAATTCCTCCTGGGTTCAATTCCTGGCTCAGGTCACTGTCTGTGTGGAGTTTGCACATCCTCCTCATGTCTGCATAGGTTTCCTCCGGGTGCTTCGGTTTCCTCCCACAGTCCAAGGATGTGCAGGTTAAGTTGATTGGCCGTGCTAAGAAATTGCCCCTTAGTGTCCAGGGATGCGAAGGTTAGAGGGATTAATGAGTATAATATGTAGGGATTTGGGGATAGGGCCTAGGTGGGATTGTGTTCGGTGCAGACTTGATGGGCTGAAGGGCCTCTTTCTGCATTGTAGGGTTCTCTGTTTATTCTATGTCCTCAACTCAGTCCTAAAACTGCTTCTCCTTATTTTGAGGCCATGTCCCCTAGTTCAAATTTCACCCCTGCTTTTATCTTGTTCTGTGGACTTCTACCTTAGTTAACACTCTCTTAAGTGGGATTTCATCAAATTCTTTCTAGAGGTCCATAACGACAACATCTTCAGACATTTCTCTGTCCACTACCTTAGTCAAGTCTTCAAAAGATTTACGATGAAGTTTATCAGGTACGTCACAAATTCATGCTTGCCGTCTTCCTGACTAACTGAAAATTGTCTAGGTTTTCAACTACCCAATCCTCAAATATAAACTCCAACATTTTCCCCACCACAGATGTTAGGCTAACTGGTCTGTAACTCCCTGGATATTCTCAGTAAGAAACCTCCCAACACCAGATTAAAATCCGACAGATTAATTTGAAATTGCGATCTTTCGGAATGCTGCTCCTTGATCAGGTTTACATTATCCTCATCCCCACGCACTCATCTGATGAATGAGCAGCGCTCCAAAAGCTTGTTCAGCCAAATAAACCTGTTGGACTTTAACCTGGTGTTGTGAGACTTCTTACTGTGCCCACCCCAATCCAACACCGGCATCTCCACATTATGGATACTCTCATTCACCCTTCTTACAAAGTGGAGTGACATCAGTAATTTTCCAATCCACAAGGGAGATCTCAGGCGGTACGGTGGCACAGTGGCTAGCACTGCTATTGTACAGCGCCAGGGACCTGGGTTCAATTCTTGGCTTGAGTCACTGTCTGTATGGAGTTTGCACATTCTCCTCGTGTCTGCATGGGTTTCCTCCAGGTGCTCTGGTTTCCTCCCACAGTCCAAAGATGTGCAAGTTAGGTGGATTGAACTAGCTAGATTGCCCCTTAGTTTCAGGGGGACTAGCTAAGCTAAATGCATGGGGTTATGGGGATAGGGCATGGGTGGAATTGTAGTCAGTGCAGGCTCGATGGGCAGAATGGTCTCCTGTACTGTAGGGATTCTATGAATAAAGGGAATTTTGAAAGATTATAGTTAGGGCAGCAACAATCCTCCACATCCTTTAACTCCCTCAGATGGAAACTGTCAGCTCCTAGGAATTTGGAACTCTCTAATTTCCTCATTATTGAAGCTTTACTTACATAAATTGTATGTAATCGCTGCGCCCAATCCACTATTCATTTCCTCAGGATTTCTGGCAAGCTATCCACCTTCATTGCTGTAAATACTGAGGCAAAGGAATTATTTCACATGTCTGTCATAGTGTCAGCATAACAGTGACTACACTTCGAAAGTATTTCATTGAGTGTAAAATGTTTAAGTGGAGATGGTGATGTAACTATTAATTAACTATTAATTCGCTGGGGAAACTTGTCTGTAAATCTCACCTTAGCAGCTGATGGAATTCAATGAAGTTATCGGGAATTGAAAGTGAATCTCAGTAATGGTGACCATAACATGGGAATCCACCCCGTGAAGATCACCGGATTATTTGCGAAAGGACATATTGGCCTTGGAGGGAGTACAGAGGAGGTTCACCAGGCTGATACGGAGATGAGAGGGTTAGTTTATGAAGAGAGATTGAATAGACTGGGTCTGTACTCATTAGAGTTTAGAAGGCTGAGGGGGGATCTTATAGAGACTTACAAGATAATGAAGGGGCTAGGTAGGGTAGAGATAGAGAGATTCTCCCCACTTGGAAAGGAAAACAGAACTAGAGAGCACAACCTCAAAATAAGGTGGGGGGGGCAGTTTAGAACGGAGTTGAGGAGGAACTTCTTCACTCAAAGGGTGGTGAATCTCTACCCATTGAAGTGGTGGAGGCTTCCTCACTGAATATATTTAAGTCACAGGTAGATAGATTTCCGACAGACAAGGGAATTAGGATTATAGGGAGAAAGCGGGCAAGTGGAACTGATCCACTTCAGATCAGCCATGATCTTATTGAATGGTGGGGCAGGCTCGAGGGGCTGGATGGCCGACTCCTGCTCCTATTTCTTGTGTTCTCACACGCAGCTTCCTTCAAGGTCAGCGGTGAAACCTAAACTATGAACTCTGGTTTGTTCTCCACACAGACTCTGCCAGCCCTGTTGAGAGTTTGCAGCATTTTCTATATTTATATCAGTTACAGCAGCTTGGTTCCTTCACAGGGTTTACCCCAAGTCGTGGTCTGAAAACACAAAACCCATGAAGGTAAAAGCAAATCACTGCGGTTGCTGGAATTTGAAACCAAAAGAGAAAATGCCGGAAAATCTCAGCAGGTCTGGCAGCGTCTGTAAGGAGAGAAAAGAGCTGACGTTTCAAGCCCAAATGATCCTTATGTCTAAAAGGCATAGAAAGTGAGAGATGTTTATATGGTGAGGTGAGATTTGTCGTAATCACAGGAACCAGGGGGAAGGCTGCTAATGGCAACCCACAGAGAGGGTAGAGGGTGTGAATGACCAAACAGCAGAGAAGCTGAATCAGACAGTAAACGGTGACAGATAAAGATGTGGGGGAGGAGGGGTGGGAAAGAAGAAAAATTGAGAAAAAGGGAAACAAAGAGAAAGAAATGATAAGGAAAAGGGGGAAAAATAGAGGGAAAGAGTGGGTGGGAAGAAAAATAAAGACAATAACGAAATGAAAACTAGAAGTCAGGAAACCAAGAAAGATGCTTCCTCAGGCAATGTGATAAACAGCAGTCAATATAAAGTGTCTCCTGTGTAAGTTTCACATTGTTATTGACAGCATTGCATTGCCCTTTCTACTCATTTAAAGTAGTCTAGTAGATTCTCTTACCAGCTACAAGACATCCACTCAGAACAAAGGATTGACAATCTTGTGTAGCATCAATCAGCTTCATTGATCTGTGCTCCTCACTGATTTACAGAGTGAATATTCTCGTTCCCTTCATTCTGAAAGCTGTGAAGAATGTCAGGATGGTAAACAACAGTAACTGAGAATGTCTCGGAGGTCGGTGAACCTGGCTTTTCACTCTGAATTTGATTGTAATCGATAGGCCTTGCCACACGCACCTACCATCCTCACTGATATACCCGGAGCTCAAAATTGTTTTGTTAAGTGTGAATTTCTCAGCATGTGTCTCTGAGGAACAAAATAGCTCAAATCGATACTAAACATCATATTCAAGTTACCTGAAAATTGAGAACATAAGAATTAGGAGCAGGAGTCGGCCATCCAGCCCCTCGAGCCTGTCCCGCCATTCAATAAGATCATGGCTGATCTGAAGTGGATCAGTTCCACTTTCCCGCTTTCTCCCCATAACCCTTAATTCCCTTGTCTATCAGAAACCTATCTAAATTCTTCGGATCTTACTTTATGGGGTGTAACTCACACAAATTATGCAACCCATTGACTCTGTCTACACTTCCCACTGTCTCAGAAAAGCAGCCAGTGTAATTAAGGATCCCACACACCCCGGACATTCTCTCTCCTATCTCTTCTGTCGGGAAAATGGTACAAAAGCCTGAGGTCAAGTACCAACTGACTCAAGATCAGCTTCTTCCCTGCTGTCATCGGATTTTCGAATGGACCTACCTCACATTAAGTTGATCTTTCTCTACACCCTAGCTATGACTGTAACACTACATTCTTCATTCCCTCCTTTCCTTTTCTATGAATGGTATACCTTGTCTGTATAACACACAAGAAGGAGTCTGACAACATCAGATATAAATCCAACCGATTTATTTGATAGTAAACTCACTAACTTTCAACCCTATGGTCTTTGTCAGGTGAATGAGGTGTTCTGGTCTCCAACCCAATGAAGACCATAGAGTCGAAAGCTAGTGAGTTTACTATCAAATAAATCGGTTGGATTTAAACCTGAAGTTGTCAGACTTCTTACTGTGTTTGCCCCAGTCCAACGCTGGCATCTCTACATCATAACACACAAGAAACAGTACTTTTCACTGTACACTATTGCATGTGACAAAGATATATCAAATCAAAAACAATTTTCCCACAACAAAAATAGTACACAGATACGCTACTGTAAATACTTCTGAATCTGAGGGGTGAGTAAAGCATTATAAAAGCTCCATGTCACTATCTCACATGGAAACCTTTGATGTTGGCCAATTCTGGATGTACATTCAACAACAACAACATGCCTTTATGTAGAACCTACATGCATTAAAATATCCCCAGATTCTTTTGAGGAGCAAATGTTTGATATTGCATCAGATATAGATGAATTATTTTGACTTTTGAACAAGATGTGGATATCACTCACTCGACCAGCATTCATTGCCCATCCCTAATTGTTTTTGAGAAGGCGATGGTGAGCTCATCATCTAATATGCTCCTTAGGCCCTCTTGTACGAGATGTACAATGGATGTACAAAGAGCATCCTCCTTGAACCGCTGCAGTCTATGTGGTGTAGGTACACCTACAGTGCTGTTAGGGAACACTGAATGTTTTCAAGAAACAATTAGATATAGAACTTGAGACAAAGGGGAACCAAAGGATCTGGGATCAGGTAATTGAGTTGGATGATCAGCCATGAACATAATGAATGATGCAGAAGGCTTGAGGGCTGAATGGCCTCCTCTTACTTCTATTTTCTATGTCTCAATGAAGGAATTACAGATTTTGACCGAGTGACAGTGAAGGAACGGTGATATATTTCCAAGTCAGGACGGTGAGTGGCTTGAAGGAGACATCAAGGTGTTAGTGTTCCCAGGAATTTTCTGCCCTTCTCCTTCTACGTGGTAACTATTGTGGGTTTGGAAGAGCCTTGGTGAGTTACTGCAGGATTGAGTTCTCCAACACAAACTGCAGGAAGGGCACCTCCCCTTCCGATTGGGCACTTTACAGCCTTCCGGACTGAACATTGAGTTCAATAAGGTCCGCCACCTTCACCCATTTCCATTTATTTTATTCCATTCTGACACATCCTTGATTTTAGTCACTGTGATGTTTGCAGTTGTACCTTCAGCTGCCTGGACTGTAGATTCTGGAATTCTTTCTCTGCCTCTCTCATATTCAAAACCCTTCCTCAGACTTACCGCTTTGACCCAGTTGGCCTCACACCTCCTTATGTTGAATTTTGTTTGACGATTGCTTCTGTGATTACAACCTGAAAGGTGCTATGTCAGTGCAGGTTGTTGTTCTATGGTGACCAACATGTCTCACAAGGAGACCTGGGATATGTCGAAGCTTACAGAGCAAATGGATAGGCATACAGATAATATTGGAATAGTTTAGGTTCGAGGGTCATTAGATTGGTTCCACTGGTCGGTGCAACGTTGAGAGCCAAAGGGCCTGTACTGTGCTGTTATGTTCTATGTTTTAAATATTATATATAGTTTGTTATTTATATTAATGTTTATATTAAATGTTTATATTGGAATTTGTAAGGATTCTTTTGCATTTAATGAATAATGCTCGCTTTTATTTATTGAATCCAAGCCTGCCTACCTGAACATTAGTTCCAATACAATGAATCCCAAAGCGTACAGGATTTTGAAAAACAAAAACATCTTTTTCATATAATCCTACAGTGCAGAAGGAGGCCATTTGGCCTATCGAGTATGCACCAATCACAATCCCATCTAGGCTCTATCTGCATAACCCCATGCATTTACCCTAACTCGTCCCCTGAACACTAAGGGACAGTTTAGCATGGCCAGTTCACCTAACCCACACATCTCTGGAGTGTGGGAGGAAACCGGAGCACCCAGAGGACACCCACGCATACACGGGGAGACTCCACACAGACAGTGACCTAAGTCAGGAATCGAACTCAGTCCCTGGTACCGTGAGGCAGCAGAGCTAACCCACTGTGCCACCCCTTTGTCCTTTTTATTTTCTTTTGGAATTATAAAAGTTCATGGAAAATGTGAAGTGCAGCAAGGGGAAGGTGGCTGAAGATATAAATCGGTGCTTTTATAATCAAAGCAACTTTATTCGGGGAAATTTCTGTCCAATTGGAGACACCTCAGGGTGTGAGGAATCTGTTACCAGAATTAAGTCTACATTGAGGAAAGGATTGTGAAAACTTGACTCGTATTTCTCTGAAGCATTTCTGTGGCATTGACAATATTCAGCCAAGGTATTGTTTGAAGTGAAGCTTTCACCTTTTGAAGTGAACACGATCGGTTTCCTTTAGTCATTATTTTCAAGTTTCCCTTTTGAGAAAAAACATCTGCTTCAATCAGGTTGTCTGCATTCTAAACCACTGCTGCATTCCTTTGCAGTTTCATACCTGCTTCCAGTGGTGTAATGGAAGAAAGCGGAATTCTTTCCCCTGTTTCCAAAGAAAAATTCCTTCAAGTAGCAGACAGTGATTTAACGTTAAGGAAGGAATGTGAATATTAATAAGTCAGTCCCTTTCTCAGAAACATCACCTTTGTTAGCTTGCTGAAGTGAAGTATGGCTCTATTATTTTCAATGAACTCAATATTATGATTTCTGTGTCCCGCTTGCTCTCAGTTTGACAATAACTAGAGCAGCGTCTCCTGAAATTGTTAGTCAACTTTTGGATCATTTGACAGGATCCTGTGGGAAACCAAATCGTGTGGCCTCTCACCTCAAGTGTATCTCTGAGTATTATTCCATCAATGTGGAGATTCTGGCGTTGAACTGGGGTAAACACAGCAAGAAGTCTGACAACACCTGGTTTAAGTCCAACTGATTTATTTGATAGTTGCTTTCGGGCAAGCTAACAAAGGGGCAAACCCCAAAAGCTTGCGAGTTTACTATCAAATAAATCAATTGGACTTAAACCCGGTGTTGTCAGACTTCTTACTGTGTTATTCCATTGGTCAGGAGAGGCAGTGGAACTCTGGAGGATTTGCCAATTAGAAGCAAGTTTTAAATCTCATTTAATGTAGTGGAAAGGCCACAGTTCTTTCTCTTCTTGGGATTTAAGGATGATTGTTTAATTTGGACATTCATTGCTTCATTTTTTTAATTATACCCCAATATCCCATACTTTACAAGTTGGTGATGTCTGTTATTTGCGTGTTCTCTGCATGTAGATTCGATCCCGTGTTCATCGGAAACGTGTTCCCATCTCCACTCAACTGACACAGCATTCGGAAAACTCAGGTCATTTTTAACAATAGCCCCTCACCCTCTTCACCCCTACCCACCCCATTGCCCTCCTCACATCCCTATCTTCCCCTTACTCCCTGCCCCCCCACCATCCCCCAAATCCCTCTCTTTTCCCTCCTTGCTCCCCACACCGCCCCCCCATTCCCCTTCCTCCTCTCCGTATCCCTCCCTCCCTTCTTTCCACATTCCTCTCTTCCCTTCCCTCCTCCCACATCCTTCTAATCACTTCCGTCCCTCCCTCCTCCCACATCCTTCTCATCCTCTCCCCACCCCCATATCCCTCCCTCCCTCTCCCCACATCCCCTCTATCTCTAATAGTCTCTAATCCCCTTTTCTCTCCTATCATTCCTTCCCTTCCCAAATTCCTCTATTCTTCTCCTTGCTTCCTTATGTTCCTTTTCCTCCCTTCTCCCTCTGCACACACCTTCTCTCGTGTTCTCTCATACTCTCACCCTCCCTTCCTGCATTTTCTCTCCTTTCCCTTTTTTGCTCTCTCTCTCTCTCCCTCTCTCTCTCCCCCCTTTTATTCCTTTCCTCCTCCAGTCCTCTCCCTCCATCCCCCTCTCTCTGTTTTGCCTTTGGTTCCCATTAGAGAGCTACTTGAAATTCCACACATTCCTCTTCACTTATCGCTCTGAGGTGTAATCGGTCAGTTATTGGGATTAAACACAAGTAATTGCTTGCGTTCAACTGGTAAAAGTAAACCGCCTCTTACAGACTGGGAGACATTCTTTCCAACTAATTCCTTTCAGCCCCACGTCTGGCTTGAATGTAGAAAGTATTTGACGTAGTGTAAAGACTCAAGCCTTGCTTCTATATATGATTCTTTGTCTGCACACAGTAAGATTGCTATATGTAAGTCTTTCACAATCTAGGATAAAGCTCACAGGGGGTAATTTGAACATTTACAACAAAAGGTTTGGCTCTCTCACTGTGTTGTCATGATGGAAGGGTTGTCTGGATCCCTCTCTGAATCACACCTCTGCTTATTTCACCAATTGCCCCATTTAAGCTGCAGCTCAAAGTCATACAGACTGGATTAGATTTGATTAAAATACTTTGGGACTACGGAAGCCTGAAGATCTGACCATCAATAATGACAATAATAAAACGCACTAACTTTGGCTGTAGGTTCATTGCGAGATGACAGAATCATTGGTTTGCTTGACAGAATAAGTCAAATTCCTCCTTTATTCTAACAGGTGCTTCTGGAATCCTATTCCATTTTTACAATATATTTTTCCCATTCTTCCATGGCATGAGGATCATAGTATCTTAGAATCCTTCCAGTACAGAAGGAGGCTATCTGGCCCATCATTTCTGCACTGACTCAGGGGATAGACAAATTCAAACTCACACAAGGAGCTCTCTCCTCATGCCCATTTTGTCTCAAATATTCATCTCTCTTTCAAAGCAGCAGCTCCCTCGACAGTGCATCCAAACCCACAACCCCTATCACCAAGGTATTTGGGAATGCTTCCACCTGCAGGTTTCCCTGTGGGTGCACAGTGGTTAGCGCTGCTGCATCGCAGCATCAGCGACCTGTGTTCAATTTCCTGCTGGGGTCACTGTCTGAGGAGCCTGCAAGTTCTGTGCATGGGTTTCCTACGGGTGCTCTGGTTTCCTCCGACAGGTTAGGTGCATTGGCCATGCTAAAGTTCTCCCTCCGTGTGCCCGAACAGGTGCCGGTGTGTGGCAACCAAGGCATTTTCACAGTAACTTCATTGCAGTGTTAATATAAGCCTACTTGTAACACTAATAAACAAAATAAAAAAGTTGAACAGGTGCTGGAGTGTAGCAGTTAGGGGACTTTTCACAGTAACTTCATTTCAGTATTAATGTGAACCTGTTACACTATAATGAATAAACTTGCAACTTTGAACCCTCCAAGTTGCTCACCGTCCGCCCCATTCCTTCACCGTCACTGGGTCAAACTCTTTCCCTAACAGCACTGTGGATGTACCTACACCTCAGGGACTTCAGCGCTTCAAGGTGGCATCATCGTCTGAAGGGGCAATTAGGGATGGGCACCACACACTGGCCTAGCCAGCAACATTCACAATCCATAAACAATTTAAAAAGACAGAATCCAACATGAAATAACAAATTGCTGTTTTATTGTGCGGCACGGTAGCACAGTGGTTAGCACTGCTGCTCCACAGCTCCAGGGACCTGGCTTTGATTCTCAGCTCGGGTCACTGACAGTGTGGAGTTTGCACATTCTCCTTGTGTCTGCATGGGTTTCCTCCAGGTATTCCGGTTTCCTCCCACAGTCCAAAGATGTGCATGTCAGGTTGCTTGGCCATGTCCCTTAGTGTCCAGAGGTTAGAGGGATTAGTGGGTATAATATGTATGGAGATAGGGCCTGGGTGGGATAGTGTTCAGTGCAGACTTGATGGGCCTAAGAGCCTCTTTCTGCAAAGTAGAGTTCTACGATCTATTTGAGACAGTAGTTGTGCCCGTCTGGCATACTCCACAATGTTCTGTTTAGTTTGGAAAAGGCTGCCTGATTGACTCCGATTATTTACTATCTGATGCTGAATATTTAGCGGCCAATTTGAAAGTCTGAAGTTTCACCTCTGTTTAAATCCCAGGCTGTCGTACAACACCTTAACGCTGAAAGAATCGGAATGCACCAGAAGTCTGTTCCATAAATAAATTGTTTATTTTTTTCTCCTCTTAAAAAAATTAAATCTATGTACATTTCATTCCAGTATGACATTATTTTTTTCTGCATCCCATTAGGATTTGCCACATTTCTGATAAATAATGCAACATTGAAAGGATATACTGCAGGATTTGCACTAACTTGATGCCGATTGTTGTGCTACGCGTCATAGCGAAAGCTTTAACAGAATGGGTTGCTAGCTGCCACGTAACGTGAGCTCTGTAGCCCACTTCAGGAAATAATGTGACCCACGTACAGACGGGTTCCGTGGGCAAGCCTACACCACTTCCTTGCTCGGGAACTCTGACTATTATTACATTTTTCCATTACAACCACATTTTTCACACAAGCACTTGATAAGGGACAATACACTGCTAATGATACAAGGTAAGACATTATATAATAATACAAAATATACAGCACTTTGTTACAAATCGAACAAAAAACGTTGGGGGAAAAAAAAATGCTCCAAAATGAAGCTATCTCCGCGCTCCAATAAATTGAAGCTTACATTTAACCGTGAGGGTTAAACCTTCCCTCAGTCTCAGCAGCCACTATGGGCTAAGCTGCACAGTGCACATAGGTATATAGCTACAGTATAATAATATCTGCCCATCTCAATCCACCCCCCGCCCCCAAATCCCTTTTGATGTTGCTGTATGCACGGTGTGTAAAAATTTAAAAAGAAAAATCACACAACAGCCCCTTCAAAAAAAACGCCCAGCTTTCTCAGAAGCGTTCACCAATCCCCAACTGGAACTGACATGGGTGTTTGGGTTGGGGAAAAAGTGTAACTGGGGCCCAGTGCAAAACCTTTCGAGGATCTGCGAATTGTGCCGGTTACAAGTGTAACCACGACAAAACCCTCTCCCTCTTCCGAGGAAAAAGGGAGGAACAATAAATAAAACCTGCCCCTTTTTAAGAGCCATTCCATGTTCATCTTATCCCTTCCTCCTAACTCATGCTGCCAGCTGATTCTTCCTCTTCCCTCTCTCAATGCCCTATCAGTCGAGGAACTTGTGGATATCATTGTGTAACATGACGTAAGGGTTGGAGGCCTCGTTGTGATGGGGGCAGTTGTGGTGGCATCTACAAGACTGAATCATCATCATGTTTCTGGCGAAGGTCTCGCCATCTTCACAGCGGAAGCGAACGCGGACAGTGCGCGTCTGCTGGGGGGTGCAGCACCGCCCGTCGATGCAGGAGCCGCAGTACTTGGCACGGTATCTCTTCACGCTGGTGCAGCCCGCGTAGCTGAAGTGGACGGCGCTGCTGGATTTTCGGGTTCTGTAGCACTTCTTCCCTTTCTGCTGGGGGAAAAGGAGAGAAAAAGGAGAAGCAATCAGCAAATGTGCAGACTTGACCTCGATTGGAGTGACAGCAACATGCTGGAATCGAGGGGTAAGGCCAGAAGGAGGAACGGGGCTTACTTTAAGGTTCGCGGACGTTGGCTGGTTGCACGGGCGAATGTTACAGATTCGAGTCTCTTTGCGAAGCTTACAATCTGGGTTATCATTGGTGACTCGTGTGGAAATGCCTATCCCACAGGTCCGGGAACACTCAGACCAGTCTGTTGTCTGGACAAAGCACTTGGGTCTCCAAGCTGCAAAAAAAATAACATTGAGAAATGGAATGAAAAAAATGGAGAAATACAATGGCGGTTCGATCAAATCATCTCACAAAATATCTTCCTATTTCACACAACCAGAGTAGAGAATGTTGGAAAATCTCAGCAGGTCTGGCAGCATCAGTGGAGAAAGAATAGAATTAATCCAATTAAGGTTGGCTCTATTCTCTCTCCACAGATGCTGAGATTTTCCAGCATTTTTATGTCTTCATTTCAGATTCCAGAATCCGTAGTATTTTGCGTTTATCTCCCTATTTCAGTTGGTAGAGTATGTGCAAGGCTGCCAGGGGTATATGCAAGGCTGCTACTGTGTTATTGCTCAGTTCATAGTCCGCGCTGATGTAGATGTCTGGATGAGCTTTGTTGAGTTGGGATGTTGCAGTGGATCAGTTTAAATATCTGGCGGGTTCCCAAAACACCGCCAACCAGGAAGGGAAATCAATCCAGCATGGCGCCTTTTGATGACGTCATTGCTGACGCTGGTTTAACATGCACACTGAGATTTTCCAACTCTTAAAGTCCTAATTTCCTGAAGCAGGGGAGGCGGTGATAGTTAAGGGGGCGGGGGGGGGGGGGGGGGGGGGGGGGGGGGGGGGGGGGGGGGGGGGGGGGGGGGGGGGGGGGGGGGGGGGGGGGGGGGGGGGGGGGTGGCATGGTCAGGATTTGCAGTAAAAATTGGCAATGTACCATCTGGGACGGTTAGTGTGTGTCTGTAACTATAGCAAAGGGAATGATTGACTCTCACATCAGAAAGAGAAAACACTAAATCATTCTCAATAATTCTACCTGGTGTAGTCGCTACCTGGAGCATTTTACAATATGTGATATCGTTCCTACAATTAGTGCAAACACAGATTTAAGGTGATTGCCAAAATAACCAGACATGAAGGTTATTTCATTTTAAGCAGCAGTGTGCGATCTGGAATGAACAGCCAGAAATGGTGATGGAAACAGATTAACTTTCCAAAGGGTGCTGGAAAAATACCTCAAGTAGGGAGCACTGGTGGCAGGAAGAGTAGGAAGATTGGGGCTAATCTGATTAGCTCTTTCAAAGAGCTGGCATGGGAAGGATGGGCTGAATGATCTTGAAGATTTTATAACTTACCAGGTAGTCTTTTGAGGCCTCCTCGGAATATGGAGAGCAGTTCGTTGTTGTACAGTGGCACCTCCTGCCATGTCTTCAGCACAGTTTCTTGGCTGAAGAGATCCTCCACGTCCTCAGCCTCCTCCTCCAGCACCTTGCTTCCGTCGCAAACCCACTCCTCGCAGCATTGGCCTGGCACCTTCACCAGCCGTGGGTTGGGGCAGCCCATGTTGGGCAACGAGAGCTCTTGGGGGCAGAGAGGGGTGCAGCCCACCGCTCCATCGATACAAGTGCACTGGTGCTTGCAGTTGGGTTGAAAGATCTCCCCGTTCTGGTAAATCTTACTGTTGTACTCGCAAGGTCTGCCTTCAGATCTGGCTGTGGAAAACAGAAAACAAATAGATCTTTTAAAATACTGATTTGGGGAATAGACATCTCCCGTTGGTATAAATATCTCAAACTGTGGAAATTCTAAGCACAGGGTCCCTGGAGGAATTACACAATGGATTACTAAGGAATCACTTTCCCTTATCCACACACACACTGATTTACATTCCTTACTGCTGAAATCACTTCCTGACTGCCAGTCGATGGCCAAAGAACAATATAGCATCACCATACATGGTTTTAAAAGATGACAACATTTTCTTTTGGGCCAGGCTAAACAGCAGGAGACAGTCCCAAAGGGGTCTTTTTTTTAAAAGAAAATATAAACCACAGGAATCTCTCACCTCTGCAGATCCCCCGCAAGGCGCTGGGACTTGCGCCAAAGTTGCACTGTAAACCCTTGGTGTGGTCGCAGGGCTGTGACTTGCTGCAGTCCTCATTGAGCTGCTTGGCACAGACTCGGCAACATCCACAGCCGTCCAGAACCAGGCTCACCCCTGGGGGGCAGCTTGATTTCTCCTGGGGGCACTGGGGGCATCTCGATGGGCAGCTGAGCGTGGCCTGCAAAGGGCGGGGGGAGAGAGGGCAGAAGGAAACAAGACAATGAAACACTCAGCTCTCAGTCAAACAACAAGAAGCACTTTCTCAAATTAGCCCCCAAAATAAGAAGGTCACCTCTCAGCTGCATCACAGCCACTCAGTACATTTACTCCCCCTCCCTGAGCTCCCTCTCTCCCTGTGCAAACTGCAGTTAATAGGCACAGCAGTGAGGACATTCGGTCCATCACTGATTCTGCCAGCTCTTCTTGAAAGAGTTACCCCATTACTCCCCTCAACCCAGCAAAAAAAAGAACGGAAATTAAAACCCGTTCAATTAGTGATCCAGATCCCCTAGATTCTGCTCTGTGAAGGAGTTAGACTAGATTTCAACTGCTGCTTCATTCAGCATTTCCATTTCAGATTCTGAATCTAGTGTGGAAAGAACCTCTCCAGTTATTTTCCCCAAGTCCAGCACTCTGTCTCCACTCCAGCTTCAAAGTTACCACTGTTGCTGCCCCTTAAGAAATCAAGGTTAAGATTCCAGATGGAATAAGCTCACCTTAGCCAGGCAGGTAGCGAGGAGGAAGGCTGTGATCTGGAACATTGTGGGGACAAGGATGAGAAGGAGAAGTGTTTCTCTGAGCTGTCACAAGCTGACCTTCAGCTATTTGCTGATGTTTCTCTTTCGCTGTGTGTCTCTTGCTGGCTGCTTCTTGCTATCTCTCTCTCTCTCTCTCTGTAGAGTTTGCAGACTCCAGTTATTGCTGACTGGAGCCGCTTGCAGCGTCCTGCTTTTTATAAGCTGCTGGCCTCCTCCGGCTGACGTCCCCCCCCCCCCCCCTCTCCCTCGGGCTGTCTGGGGCCGCACAGCTTGTTTGATTTCAGAGAGAGGAATCTCAAGAATGTTTCTGGCGCGTTTTTTCTCAGACGCCGCCCCAGCTACAGAGAGAGAGAGAGAGAGTGAGGGAGTGGGAAAGAGAGAGAGAGATAATATTCAGACTGTTCTCTCATCTCTGCCACATTAAAACAGCACAAACATCAATTAACCACATTCTGTAAAGTGAAGAGAGAGGGAAACACACTTGTGAAATTGACACAATAAAATATTTATTAAGCATTGCATTTTCACTCTCTAGACATGGTTTCGAAACTGGCTCCTTTCCCATTTCCAGCTCTCTTAAGTATTTCCAGATGAATTATATTTAACGACGTAACATTATTTCCATTTTTGGTATGGATGAAGTCTTGCCTTTTCCACATTTTTTCTCCTCTCTGGCTGGAGACCACAAAGCATTGTTGACATCCCAAGGCTTTTTTTTAAAATATATATATACATAAAAGAGACTGATTGATGTTTGCAACAAGTCGACCGTTTTAAAGATCTCTCGCCTTGGCTTTTCAAGGAAGTGATGGGAATGTGTGCAGTTTTCTGGGTTTGAGTGATGGGATGTGTATGTGTGTGTGGAGGGGAGGAGGGGGTGAATTAATATCCACACTGGCAAAATTCATGTATTTAGGGGATGTTTTTTCCTTCTATATTAAAATCAGTCTCAGTCACATCCGAATAACAAGTGGCATTGCCCGGAGATGGTTTCAGAAAGAATTTAAGGCTTTTTTTAAAACTAAAAAGTGGCGGACCTGTTTTCAAGAAGTAAATTATGAAAGTGTTTACCCCACACAAGCAGACAGTCTGTGACTGGCTCTGTGCAGGGATCTTTCTACTAATGTTTCACCTTTCTACAAACATTCGGAGATTCACCCCCTTTTTTTTCCTCTCCAATACTTCGATGAAAGGAATCTTCTATTTTTTCCCCTTTACTCGTGGTTTAAAGTCCCAAGGATTTTGCTTGGCTGAAGATCAGATGAGAGACAAATTCTGCACCGGGATGCTGCCATGATCTGTTCTTAAGCCTCAAACACATGAAAGATGTGTGTTGGGAGATGCGAGGCCGGCCCTTGTGGATGTGTGAAACCGGAGTGCACTTTGAAGGGGTAAGTTTGACTATTTCATCAATTGGCTTGCGCGTGTAGGATGGAGCTGTGCCGCAGACTCCCCACCTCAGTGTAACAGCCTGTGTGCTGTACCCCTGCACAGACAGAATGGGATCAGACCTTGTGCTGGATGAACCTGCCCTCTTGATTCAAACTTGCCCTGACATTTGTCGCTTGTTTGAGTCAATGACCAACACACCCACTAGTTCTGGCACTGTGTTCTCATTCAGAGGAATGTTATTGCTTATTACCAAGTTAAGGCAGATTAATTTTGAGTTCCTTTGGGACATCTCCAGCTGCTTTTGCAATGTCGATGCTGTATTATTGTGGGGAGATTCTGAGACTTTTTTCTTCTTAACACTGGCCGGAAATACCATACAAGTCTCCCTAGTTCCGAGAACGTGTGAGGATTCACTGATGGTGATTATATTTACTTAGTGCTGATTTTTTTCCTCTTGCTTTGAGTTTTGTTTAAATTCCAATCTTGTTACACTCACTGGCTTGGTTATCAATCTCATAGCAGATTTCAGATGCTACGTTTTTGTAAAAAAAAATCCAAGTGAATTTCTGGTGTACTATCATTTCCAAGGATAGTTAATTCACTGTGCTCAGAGCTGCCCCTACATCAGGGGTAGATTGAGAATTCAGTGGCAGGTGTAAAAAGGTAAAGTGACCATAATTCCAGAAGCCCAGAGGCTGCTCTCTCTTTTCATGGGGAGAGATAACTGGTGCTGATTTAGCCTGAAGATCAGCACGGGCAGGGGAGCGAGATTGAGAGGATTCATGTATAACCTCAGCTGGTACAGGAATTGAACCCATGCCGTTGGTATCGTCACTAACCAGCCACCTAGCCAATGGAATTATGTGAAAGAGGCAAGAATAAGGCTCCAGGGGAATTGCTGGCAACAAGAGAACTGGCAGAATATGATGGGCCAAATGGCCTCCTTCAATGCTGGCACCATTCTATCATTGCTTGACATGCTTTCTGATGGCATCTTCTCCAGGGATTGGAAAATTGGATACTTAGAGCATAGATCATAGAACATTACAGTGCAGAACAGGCCCTTCGGCCTTCGATGTTGAGCTGACCAATTATGAAAAAAGCAATGACCCTCCAAACTAAACCATTCCCTTCTCTTCCATAAACTTATCAACTAACCTCTTAAACGCCACCAAACTTGGCGCATCTACAACTGCCGCCGGCAGGGCATTCCACTCCCTAACCACCCTCTGGGTAAAGAACCTACCTCTGATATCCGTCCTATAACTATCACCCCTTAATTTAAAGCTTTGTCCCCTCGTGCTAGCTTTCTCCATCCTAGGAAAAAGGCTATCACTGTCCACCCTATCTAAACCTCTAATCATCTTATATGTTTCGATAAGGTCTCCTCTTAGCCGCCTCCTTTCTAACGAAAACAACCTCAAATCCCTCAGCCTCTCCTCATAAGACCTGCCTCCATACCAGGCAACATCCTGGTAAACCTCCTCTGTACCCTCTCCAATGCCTCCACATCGTTCTTATAATGTGGGGACCAGAACTGCACACAATACTCCAAGTGCGGCCGCACTAGAGTTTTGTACAGTTGCAACATGACGTTGCGGCTCCAAAATTCAATCCCCCTACCAATAAAAGCTAAGACTCCGTATGCCTTCTTAACAGCCTTATCAACTTGATTGCCTACTTTCAGGGATCTATGCACATATACACCAAGATCCCTCTGTTCATCAACACTATTAAGAATCCTACCATTAGCCCTATACTCTACACACTTGTCAGTGGATCCTCTCTCCATTCCAGATCTGACATTAGCTTCTGCTGGATCACAGCTCAAACACACAAAACATATTCTCTGATTCTTATCCAGTGAGGAATTAAGACAGATGTGCACGACCCCTGTCAGGCACCTGCAGCCAGATGCTACCCATGTGTTCCCAGAAGCTGTGCCCAAAGGCTGCAGGACACCCATCGCTAACCACCACTGCCAGAGATCCTACAGCAGCCAAACACTAGAGGCCAATCATCCACCTCTCGCAACTAGACACAACTGATCAGCCAGACGTCTGAACACCCAGACATGTCTGATCACCCAGACACGTCTGATCACCCTGACACGTCTGAACACCCAGACACGTCTGATCACCCAGACACGTCTGAACACCCAGACACGTCAGATCAGCCAGATGTCTGAACACCCAGACATGTCTGATCAGCCAGACGTCTGATCACCGAGACACGTCTAAACACCCCCAGATACGTCTGATCAGCCAGACGTCTGAATACCCAGACATGTCCAATCACCCAGACACGGCTGATCACCCAGACACGCATGATCACTCAGACACATCTAATCACCCAGACATGTCTGATCACCCAAACATCCACCAATAAACCCCTTTCACGGCTGATCAGTTATGTGTAGCTGCTTTCATGATCTCAGGACGCAAAAGCCAATGGAGTGTCCTTTTCGATGGGAGATATTATTATCATGTGGAAATTAGAACAGCCAATTTGTGTTCTTCCAGAAATAACAATGTGATAATGAATATATCTTCTACGTTTAGTGATATCAGTTCTTTCTTATTCTTTCACTAGCTGCAGAGGTCACTGGCAAGGTCAACATTTGTTACCCATCCCCAATTGCCCCTGAACTGACTGTCTCGCTAGCCATTGCAGAGGGCAGTTAAGGCTCAACTACATTGCTGTGGCTCTGGAGTCACATGTAGGCCAGACCGGGTAAGGACAGCAGATTTCCTTCCCTAAAGGACATTAGTGACCCAGATGGGTTTTTCCGACAATCGACAATGATTTCATGGTTATCAGTAAATTCCGAATTCCAGATTTTTATTGAATTCAAATTTTATCATCTGCCTTGGTGGGATTCGAACCTGGGTCCCCAGAGTATTGCCCTGGATTATTAGTCCAGTGAAAATACCACTAAACCAATGCCTCCCCTTATAGGTTAAAAGTAAGTATTTGATGGGGGAAGAATTCCCCTGCTCCTGCTCAGGAGTGTCCCAGGATATTCAATCTCCAATGACAACGCGTCCAATGAACCTCCTGTCATCGCCCCAGCACCGTAAGGAAGTTCCAGCCTCGATTACACACTGAAGGCTTTGCAGGGGGTGTTAAACTCAAACATTCTGCCTGGAAGGTAAGAGGTCTACCACAGAACTGTTACCTGAACCTCATTACCCAGCCATTTCCCAGCACAACGTACAATTTATATCATCATGTGTAGCTGACAGGGTGGAGTTTGAGAAGGAAAGGTGAAGAATGAGATTCGGTCTCATTCCATTGACAGGTTTAAAGTTTATTTATTAGTCACAAGTAATGCTTACATTAACGTTGCAATGAAGTTACTGTGAAATTCCCCTGATCGCCACACTCTGGGTCAATGCACCTAACTAGCACGTCTTTCGGACTGTGCGAGGAAACCGGGGCACCCAGAGGAAACCCACGCAGACACGGGGAGAACGTGCAAACTCCACACAGACAGTGACCCAGGCTGGGAATTGAACCTGCGTCGCTGGCGCTGTGAGGCAGCAGTGCTAATCACTGGGCCATCGTGCTGCCCTGATTTCAGCCCTTGTTCAAGAATCTGATCTGAGGAAAGGTACAGATTGTCGTAGATGTGAAAGTAATTTAATCCACTTTAATTGATCAGTCCAGAGAGATCTAACTTCCTTTCATATTACATTCATTTGCTTCTTCAATAATTCCGAGGTTTCAGCTTTTAAATAAGGTGTGGAAGCCGGGGTCCACCTGTCCCCCCAGGTGAATGTAACAGATTCTATGGCACTATATTTTAAAAAAAAGAGACCAAGTGTTTTCTCCGCTGTCCTAGCCAATAGTTATCACTCAATCGATGTTACTAAACCAGGATGGCCTAGCCATTATCACATGACTCTTATTGGGATCTTGCTTTGCATAAATGTTTTGATTTTGTTTGATTTATTATTGTCACATGTATTAACATACAGTAAAAAGTAATGTTTCTTGCGTGTTATACAGACAAAGCATACCGTTCATAGAAAAGAAAAGGAGAGAGTGTAGAATGTAGTGTTATAGACATAGCTCGGGGTGTAAAGAGAGATCAACTTAATGCAAGTCCATTCAAAAGTCTGACAGCAGCAGACACAAAGCTGTTTTTGAATCGATTGATATGTGATCTCAGATTTTGTATCTTTATCCCAATGGAAGAAGATGGAAGAGAGAATGTCCGAGGTGTGTGGGGTCCTTAATTATACCGGCTGCTTTGCGGAGGCAGTGGGAAGTGTAGACAGAGTCAATGGATGGGAGGCTAGTTTGCGTGATGGGCTGGGCTACAATCACAAACTTTTGATAATTTCTTTTTATTACCCCAGTTTTCACATTCATGCTTTGTGTGAAAACAATTAGACAGCAGTTTTCAGGACTAGGTTTCAGCATCTGTAGTGTGTGACTCTTGCTCTGTCTGCAAAGTGGTCCCTGTGATCACTTTTTAAAACCAGCTGTTATACCTGGCTAGAGCTGGGCTCCTTCGCTGTGTTAAACTCCACGATTCAAGGTTGGTGCAATACTCTCCCTGTGACCCCCTCATTGGGATCGGACTCTGCAACCACTGCAAAGCAAAAAGAAAACCAACTTGGGAAAGAACCCGAGCATTCCCCAGTGAATTTGCCCCTCTGCATCTGAACATCAGAAAACAGGCCGTGGAAACGTGAAATTATTCAAAACTCCACTGTCTGTTTCTGAACTAGTGCCAAGTCCAGTTTCCCATCGCCCCTTTGCTCAGTGACTCATAGTGACTCCCAGTCAGATAACATCTGAATATTAAAATTCTCCTAGTATTCAAACTCCTCCGTGCTCTCACCCCTCTCTATCTCTACAATCTCCTCCAGCCCAACAAGATATCTACACTCCTCCAATTACAGCCCTATTCCAAAAGATGTGCTGGTTAGGGTGCATTGTACATGCTAAATTCCCCCTCAGTATACCCGACCAGGCGTCGAAGTGATATTACTAAGGGGTTTTCACAGTGTTTTAGAGTCATAGAAGTTTACAGCTTGAAAACAGGCCCTTCAGCCCAACTTGTTCATGCTATCCTTTTTCTTAAACCCCTAAGCTAATCCCAATTGCCCCCATTTGGCCCATATCCCTCTATACCCATCGTATCCATATAACTGTCTAAATGCTATTTAAAAGGCAAAATTGTGCCTGCCTCCACTATCTACATACTAATGTAAATCTATTTATGACTAATAAATAAACTCTATTTTTACTCTTGAGCATCTGTGATTTTAATTTCTTCTCCATTGGAATCAGTACCTTCAGCCGCCGGGCTCTCAGCTCTGGAATTGTGTCTCTGAGCCTCTCTGCCTCACTTTGGTTACCTCTCCCTTTGTGGCCTGGTGTTGTATTTTGTTTTATAATGCTCTTTCCTCAAGTTCTCCTCCCACCAGTCCAACGATGTGTGGGTTCGGTGGTTTGGCCATGCTAAATTGCCCCTTAGTGTCAGGGGGACTAGCTAGGGTAAATGAATGGGGTTATGGAGATTGGGCCTGGGTGGGATTGTGGTCAGTGTAGATTCAATGGGCCTCCTTCTGCACTGTAGGGATTCTATGATTCTATCCTAAGCCTGGCAACATCTGTGGAGTGAGAATAGAGATGTTTTGAGAGTTCCAGTTGTATGTGGACACATTGTTATGATTCGCTATGTGAATAGATGTCCTCTGGGTGGCAGCAGCAACATCATCTTTGGCCTCAGGAAGCGAGTGAAGAAGTTTCTGCTTCACCGTCCCTGAGCCTGAGCTGGACATCACTCAGAAACATTTACAAACACGTGAATTAGGAGCAGGAATAGTCCATTCAGCCCCTCAGGCCTGTCCTATCATTCAATAAGATCAAGGCTGATCTCTTTGGGTTTCGAATTCCACATTCCCATCGACCCCCAAAACCTTTGGCTCCCTCGCTGAACAAGAATGTATTTAACATAGAACATAGAACACAAACAGGCCCCTCGGCCCACAAGTTGCACTGATCAAATCCATACCTACCAGGCCTATCTATAACTCTCAATCCCATTAAATCCCACGTACTCATCCAGAAGTCTCTTGAAAGACCCCAGTGAGTTCACCTTTACCACCACTGACGGCAGCCGATTCCATTCACTCACCACCCTCTGAGTGAAAAACTAACATCTCCTTTGTACTTGCCCCCCAGCACCTTAAACCTGTGTCCTCTCGTAGCGACAATTTCAGCCCTGGGAAATAGCCTCTGAGAATCCACCCTATCTATTCCTCTCAACATCTTATAAACCTCTATCAGGTCGCCTCTCAACCTTCGTCTCTCCAGAGAAGAGACCTTACTCCCTCAACCTGTCTTCATAAGGCATGCCCCCCAATCCAGGCAACATCCTTGTAAATCTCTTCTGCACCCTCTCAATAGCTTCCACATCCTTCCTATAGTGAGGCGACCAGAACTGCGCACAGTACTCCAAGTGGGGTCTGATAAGGGTCTTATAAAGTTGCAGCATTACCTCCCGACTCCTAAACTCAATCCCTCGATTAATGAAGGCTAGAATGTATAACCATCTTAACAATATTCAGTGATCCCTGGGTTCCACCATCTCCTGAGGCAATGAGTTCCACAGTCACACAATCTTCTGAGAGAAAAAGAAATCTTCTCTGTCCTTAATGGGCAACCCCTAATTTTAAATCGGTGCCTCCTTATTCTGGACTCCCCTACAAGAGGAAACATCCTTTTCGCATCCACACTTTACCATTTTTGGGTAAATTGCAGCTGTAGTAAATGTATCATCCAGTTTATGTGGTGCGGTGGCACAGTAATTAGCACTGCTGCCTTAAGCACCAGAGACCCAGGTTCGATTCCCGGTTTGGGTCACTGTCTGTGTGGAGTCTACATGTTCTCTCCATATCTGCGTGGGTTTCCTCTGACTTTCCAAAGATGTGCGGATCAGGTTGATTGACCATGCTAAATTGCTATTTATTGTTGGGAGGATTAACAGGATAAATATGTGAGCCTATGGGAATAGGGGGCTGGGTGGGATTGTGGTTGGTGCAGACTCAATGGGCCAAATGGCCTCCTTCTGCAGTGTAAGGATTCTATGATTCTGTGACCTTGTCAATAACGTTCATGATCTTACAGACTTCAATCAAGTCACCCCGTCACTCTGCTAAACCCCAGTGGAAACAAACCCAACCTGTCCTTCTAAGACAACCCACCCATTCCAGGGGTCACTTTACTAAACCTCCTCTGAACCACCGCTAATGCAGCGAGGTTCGAGGTTCCTCTCACATCTCTGAGTCAGAATGCTTTGGGTTCCAGTCCCACACCAGAAACTTGAGCACACAAACCAGATTGGCTCTCCGAATGCAGGGCTGGGGGAATGCCACAACGTCAGAGGTGCCACTTTCTCCCTTGCCCTCCCAGGTGGATGTAAAAGATCTCAAGGCACTATTTCCAGAAGGACTTGGATTTTGATAGCACCTTTCACAACCTTGGGTCACCTCAAAGCATTTTACAGCAGAAGAAGTGTTTTCTCAGGTGATGTCACTGTTAAACTGGAGCAGGCGGAGGAAACCCACCCAGACACGGGGAGAACATGCAGATTCTGCACAGACAGTGACCCCAGCCGGGAATCGAACCCGAGTCCCTGGTGCTGTGAGACAGCAGGGCTAACCATTGTGTCACTGTGCCATATAAACTGGATGACAAATTTACTACGACTGGAATTTACCCAAAAATGGCAAAATGCAGATGTTGAAAGGATGTTTCCTGTTGTGGGAGAGTCCAGAACAAGGGGGGACTGATTTAAAATTAGGAGTCACCAATTTAAGTGAGGAGATTTTTTTTTCTCTCGGAGTGTTGTGTGACTTTGGAACTTTCTGCCCCAGAGGGTGGTGAGGGTCAGGGGTCACTGAGTATTTTTGAGATGATAATAAATAGATTCTTGTTTGACGAGATTTGGGGGATTTTCTGAGCCCACTCAAGATGGGCACTGTTATGGTCTCTAACTCCCGCGGGATCGTAATGGGGTTTGTGCTGGGAGGGTTCGGAATGCAATGTTCTCCACCGCTTCCCTCCGACCTATGATGTTGTCAGTCTCACCCAGGAGTGGGGGAGGGGAGATAATTACCATTGACTTAAATAGATTCAGATTTGTCTAATCTTCTGGGGATGTCAGATGCTCCCCTCTCCCCACCCTAATCCACCCCCTTCCCTGGTTCCCCTACGCACCCCCCCCCCCCCCCCCCCCCACACCACACACACACACACACACACACAGCGTGACGTCAGACTCTTGGGAATCATTACTGTGGCAGCAGTTGGGATGAGCACACGGTGCTGGGGAGGACAGTGCAGCCCCCGGGTGTTCAGGGGCAAAGCAGGGCAACCCTCCAGCACTTCCTCCTGACCGCCTGGCACTGCCGGGGATTGCCAATTTGGCATTGCCAAAGGACAAAGACAAGGGGCAGGGCCAAGGTGAGGATATGCAGGAAGATGCGGAGATTGCTGTTAAAAATAAATGGGGGCCATCCTCAAGAATGACGGTGCAAAGCACCACCCACCCTGCTTTTTTTGACAAAGTGTCAGAAGATCTGGAAAGAAACCTGGCTGATTCTCTGGGGAGAAACTTACCAGTTTTCAGCCAGAACGTGAAACTTAGCATTTTTGGGTAAATTCCAGTAAATGGGACTTGGAATTTATACACCACAAACTCCCACAACCAACAGTAAGAATGAACTGATAATCTTTTTTAATGATGTGGATTGCAATATGAATATTGGTTGTAAGAATAGGATCGAGAACGAGAGGGCAGAGATTTAAAACAAATGGTAAAAGAAGCAAAAGTGAGTGGTTAGGGTCTGGAATGCACGGCCTACGTGTGTGAGTGAGGCAGGTTCAAACATTCGATAGCGAATTAAACTATTTTCTGAAAACGAAGTAGGTGGCACATTGGTTAGCACCGCAGCCTTTTACAGTGCCAGGGACCTGGGTTCGATTCCCGGCTTGGGTCACAGTCGTGCAGAGTCCGCATATTCCCCCCATGTCTGTGTGGATTTCCTTCCACAGTCCAAAAGACATGCTGGTTTCGGTGGATTGTCCATGCTAAGTTCTCCTTCAGTGTACCTGAACAGGTGCAGTGACTAGGGGATTTTCACAGTAACTTCATTGCCATGTTAATATAAGCCTACTTATGACACTAATGAATAATGCAGGTACAGAGAGAAGGCAAGGCAGAGGAACTTTGGGAACTGCTCATTCAAAGAGCTAGTACTGACTTTCTGTGTGGTAACAGTTCTGTGATTCTGGCCGATGTACTGGGAGTAGATTCCCCTAAGTTCCTCCTAATATAGGAGTACAACTTCAAGGTGTAGGAGTCTTGGCAGTGTTGAAGAGCAGAAGGATCTTGGGGTCCGAGTCCATAGGACTCTTAAATCAGCCTAGCAAGTGGAGGATGTGGTCAAGAAGGCATACTGGCCTTCATTAATAGAGGGATTGAGTTTAGGAGTCGGGAGGTAATGCTGCAACTTTATAAGACCCTTATCAGACCCCATTTGCAGTTCTGGTCGCCTCACTACAGGAAGAATGTGGAAGCCATTGAAAGGGTGCAGAGGAGATTTACAAGGATGTTGCCTGGATTGGGGGGCAGGCCTTATGAAGATAGGTTGAGAGAGCCAGGTCTCTTCTCCCTAGAGAGACGAAGGTTGAGAGGCGACCTGATAGAGGTTTATAAGATGTTGAGAGGAATAGATAGGGTGGACTCTCAGAGGCTATTTCCCCGAGCTGAAATGATCGCTACGAGAGGACACAGGTTTAAGGTGCTGGGCAGCAAGTACAGAGGAGATGTTAGGGGTAAATTTTTCACTCAGAGGGTGGTGAGTGAATGGAATCGGCTGCTGTCGGTGGTGGTGGAGGCGAATTCATTAGGGTCTTTTAAAAGACTTCTGGATGAGTACATGGGATTTAATGGGATTGAGAGTTATAGATGGGCCTGGTAGATAGGGATATGATCAGCGCAACTTGTGGGCTGAAGGGCCTGTTTGTGCTGTAGTGTTCTATGTTCTATGTTCTAAATAATGCCATGGGATCTCTTACATCCAGTGAGCAAATGGGGCCCTCAGATTAATTCTTCATTCAATTGATGGTATTCATGATAATGCTGCACTTCCTTCACTGTTGCAGCAGAGCAATAACCTAGAACACTGTGCTCAAGCTGGCGAAGTGAATATAAAATAATTACACAACAGGAGAACTAAGAGCAGGATTCGGCCATTCGACTCCTGAGTCCGTTCTGCTATTCCATATGATCATGGCTGATCTCATTGTGGTCTCATCTCCACCTTCCTGCCCGCTCCCTATAATCCTTCATTCCGCTGCTAATTAAAAACCTATCCAGCTCCTCCTTCAATGTGTTTAGTGTTCTAATGTCCACCGCATTCTGGGTTAGAGAATTCTACAGATTCCCCACCGTTTGAGTGGAGCAATTCCTCCTCATTTCTGTTTTAAATCTGCCCTTAGCCTAAAACTATCGCCTCTTGTTCTAGAATGTTCAACGAGCAGAAACATCCACACGATACCTACCCTGTCCATCCCCTTTAGCACCTTCTGTACCTCAATTAAATTTCCTCTCGTTCTTCTAAACTCCAGTGAGTATCACCCTAAACTCTCAATCTCTCTAAGGCAAGTGCTTCACCCGTGGAATCAATCTGGTGAACTTTCTCTGAACCGTTGCTAATACATTTACATCCTTCTTCAAGTAAGGGGGATCAGAACTGTTCGCAGTACTCTAGATGGGGTCTCACCAATGACCAATACAAGAGTACTTCCAGATTTTTATAATCTATTCCATTCACACTGAATGCCAAAATTCCATTTGTCTGCCTTGTTACCTGCTGCACCTGCAGACTAACGTTCTGTAATTTGTGCACAAGGACACCCAGATCCCTCTGCACTGATGTATTTTGATCCTCACCATTTAGATAATAAGTTGCCTTTTTTGACCGTGGACGGTCAACTCAAGCTTTCTTGTCACATCTGGTGGATGATGCGTTCCACTTCTCGCTCCTTTCAATACCGAATCCATCATATTCAGCATCGTGGGATCATTTCTGAAATGTCTCTGAATTTTTGAGTGAAAAATAAAGAACAACTGAAAAACTAGTTGTTGGCATCTGTTCAATGGATAAAGGTAAGCGTGATAATGCACCAGCATTAGTATGGCGCTCTGATTGACAATACTTTATATTGAAAAAATATGCAGATAAGATCAGTGACCAGCTTTACCATTGGCTAGCAGCTAATGAAGGTATGCCTTTATATAGCCCAAAATAGTTAAAGATCAGTGATCAATCAATAATGTAAAATAAAGATCAAGTAAATAATAATGAAATATTTGTGCATCAAATATTATCCTCAATGATTACTTTTTCTATCTGAGCAGTTAGATTTAACACTACCCAGGGTACACAAAGCAAAATGTATTCGTCGTTCTTCTCTCAAAGGCAAAATGAGAGACAACTGTCCTGCTCCAAAAGCATCACAAGCAAGCAGTAAGGGTAACTTCAGATTACAATGAATAATCGCTTAAAATTTCTGCAAAGCACCTTCAATATCCTCATGTGCTTTTTCATATTCTGTTGTCCAGTCCCATGATTGTTTCACACAGTAAGTCATACAATAGCTTCAATAGTGTAGCTAAATTTAAAATAAATTTGTCATAATAATTTACTAACCTTAGAAGCGACATCAGTTGTGTCACATTCATCAGATGTGGTGCTTCTAAACTGGCGTCTATCTTTTTAGATGTTTTATGTAGGCCTTTGCTATCAATAAATGACATGATGAAATTTTGGACTGACGTCTCAAAAAAGTAACTTTTCTTTCTTGGTGTGTAGACCATGACCAGAATTTTGTCGTCCCAGTCCCCATGGTAACTGGAGCAGGTGAGGGGTAGACAGTGGAAAGATCCATTGACTTCAGGTGGGATTTAATGATTTTGGGAAGAACAAAGCTGTAAAATCCTTCCCCATGTTCTTGACTTTAAGCCAACTTTAAGGGCATTCAAATGGTCAGTGGATAGGCACATGGATAACATTGGAATAGTTTAGATTAGAGGGTCATTAGATTGGTTGCACTGGTCGACGCAACATCGAGGGCCAAAGGGCCTGTACTGTGCTGTGATGTTCTATGTTCGATGAAGACATTCCAATGCTGCTTCTAAATTATTCAAATACTTTTGCCCACTGAATCCCGTGATTAGAATATCATCCAGGTAACATTGTATACCAGAGAGACCACTTAAAATCTAACCCATCAACCTTGTGCAGATGTTATTCCAAAAGGCAATCTTTTATAAAGAAAAAGACCTTCATGAGTAACGATGGTAAGCAAGGGCTGTGATTCAGTGGCTACAGTCATCTGTAAATATGCTCCTGAAAGGTCAATCTTGTTGAATTTCTATCTGCCTGATAATCCAGCAAATAAATCTTCAGTTAAAGGAAGGACGTTAATCAGATTTACGTTGCTTTTAAAATTACCACAGCAATAACAGAACTGTAGCTTTGTACTGAAGGTGAAAATGATGATGAAAGGCTGATCAAAGGTGGAATAGATACCCAGAATAAAAAAACAGTAAAAATGTGAAATAACAATACTGACCTGAATGATTTTTATCTTCCTGGGCAATGAGTGAGAAACACAATTAGAGAGGCTGATAATGCTTAGAATAGACAAGTTGCCTGGTGTGGATTGCTTACCTTGCAGCTTGCTAAAAGATGTTAAGGTGAAGATAGTGTGAAAGGGTTTGCTATAATCTTGCAACCTTCCCCAGACCCGAGGAGGATTTGAAAATGGCAAATGTGAAATCCTTATACAAGTAAGGATACAAGGACAGGCCTGGTAAATACAGACAGCCAACCTAACGTCAATGAAGGACAAGACAATGGCACCATGGCACAGTGGTTAGCATGGCTGCCTTTCAGCTTCAGGGATCCCGGTTCAATTCCGGCCTTGGGTGACAGTGTGGAGTTTGCACTTTCTTCTTGTGTCTATGTGGGTTTCCTCCGGATGCTCCGGGTTCCTCTCACACCCCAAAAATGTTCAGGTTAGGTGGATTGGCCATGCTGAATTGATCTTTAGTGTCCAAATTTGTATAGGTTAGATGGATTGCCACGCTAAATGTGTGATGTTACGGGGAAAGGACAGGATTCAGGTCCTGGGTAAGATACTCTGTCATAGAGTCGGTACAGACTCGATGGACCGAATGGCCTCCCTCTGCACTGTGGAGATTCTATGATTCTATAAAGGTTTCAGAAACAATAACTAAGACAAAATAATAACAGGCACTTGGAGAGATTTGGAGGACCAGAGATGATTTGATGAAGGATACTTGGTAAAGTTGATTTGATTTTTTTGACGGAAACTTGAGAAGGGAATTCACTGGATAATGTGTATTGGATTTTAAGGAAGCCTTTAACAAAAATATCACAATAAAAGGCTGGTTAACAAAATTCAAGCTCATTAAAAGCTGGTGGAATTGTCAGCTTGGGTAAATATTTGTTCCAGGACAGAATGTGGCCAGTTGTAAAAAGTGAAAATAATGCTTATTTATTAGTGTCACAAGCTGACATTAACACAGCAATGAAGTTATGTGAAATTCCCCTAGTTGCCACCTTCCTGCACCTGTGCGGGTCAATGGACTTAACCGGCACGTATTTCAGACTCTGTGGAGAATCCAGAGGAAACCCATGTAGACACGGGGAGAACGTGCAAACTCCACACAGGCATTGACCCAAGTGGGAATTGAACTTGGGTCCCTGAAGCTGTGAGGCAGCAATGCTAATCAGTGTGCCACAGTGTAACCGTGGTAACTGGTTGCCTGGCAGATTGGGAGTGGTGATAAGTTGATAAGTATATGGAAGAGAAGGGAATGGTTTAGTTTGGAGGGGCATTGCTTTTTATATTGGTCGGCGCAACATCGAAGGCCGAAGGGCCTGTTCTGTGCTGTAGTGTTCTATGTTCTCTATGTTCTATGAACAGTGTGGCTTCACTCAGGGTGAGGGCTTGGATCACTGCTTTTTTTTAATACCAAATCAATGTCTTGGATGTTGAAACACAGAGTAAATGTTCTCTAGTGATACCAAGCTCAGGGTGTAACAGACATTGAGAATGATATGAATGGAATGTGACTGGGTGTAGAAAGGTGAGCAGAATTGGTAGATAATTGACGGATAGAATTTCCTACAGAGAAGTGCAAAGTGATACATTTTGACACTCAGGATGGGCAAGGCAGTATTGATGGAATGGTGTGGTCACAGAACAAACTGTGACTCATCTTCAGAACTTTGAAGATGGCATTTGCTATGGTGACTACAGCTCTCACTAACTTTTATAGATGCACCTTAGAAAACATTCTTTCTGGTTATATCACAGCTTGTTATGGGCTCCTGCTCTGCCCAAGACCGCAAGGAACTACAAAAGGTTGTGAATGTAGCCCAATCCATCACGCAAACCAGCCTCCCATCCATTGACTCTGTCTACACTTCCTGCTGCCTTGGCAAAGCAGCCGGTATAATTAAGGACCCCACGCACCCTGGACATTCTCTCTTCCACCTTTTTCAGATACAAAAGTCTGAGGTCATGTACCAACCGACTCAAGAACAGTTTCTTCCCTGTTGCTGTCATCAAATTTTTGAATGGGCTTACCTTGCATAAGTTGATCTTTCCCTACACCCTAGTTATGAGTGTAACACTGCATTCTGCGTTCTCTCATTTCCTTCTCTATGAACAGTATGTTTTGTCTGTATAGCATGCAAGAAAAAACAGCTTTCACTGTATGTTAATATATGTGACAATAATAAATCAAATCAAATTAAATCAAAAAGATGAGAGGACACATTGTGAGAGTGATTAGCAAAGCACACAGAATCTTGGACTTCATAAATTGTGGTTACAAGCACAAAAGCAAGAAGGTTATGCTATAAATATTTATAAATGCCCAGTTAGACCCCAACTAGAATATTGCGTCCAGCACTGGTTACATTTCAGGAAGGATGAAGATCTTTGATAGAGTGCAGAGGGAGATTTCCCAGAATGGTTCCAGGAATGGAGGATTTTAGCAACAAGTTTCTGATGGAGAGGTTGGAACTATTGCCCCTGGAACAAGGGAGACTGAGCAGAGACACGAGAGAGGTATATGACAGGTTTAGATAAGCTAGGCAAAGGAAAACGCTTCCCATTAGTTCGTGGGACTCAGATTTATAGTTTTGGGATATAGTGTTGGAGGAATTAGGCAAAAACATAAAAACATAGAAACTAGAATCAGGAGTAGGTCATTTGGCCCTTCAAGCCTGCTGCACCATTCATTTTGATCATGGCTGATCATTGAATTCAATATCCTGATCCCTCCCTTTCCCCCATATCCCTTGATCCCTTTAGCCCCTAGAAATCTCAAAATGTTTTGGCCTCAACTACATTCTGTGGTAGTGAATGCCACACATTCATCACCATCTGGGTGAAGAAATTTCTCCTCATCTCAGTTTTAAAAGGTTTACTCCTTATCTTCAAACTCTGACCCCCTAGTTCTGTACTCCCTCATCATTGGGAACATCCTTTCTGAATCTATCCAGTCTAATCCTGTTAGAATTTTATAAGTTTCTATGAGATCCCGTCTTACTCTTCTGTACTCCAGTGAATATAATCCTAATTGACTTAGTTTCTCCACATATGACAGTCCTATCATCTCAGGAATCAGTCTGGTAAACCTTCGCTGTGCTCCCTCTATAGCAAGATCATCCTTCCTCAGATAAGGACACTAAATTGCACTCAATACTCCAGGTGTGGCCTCATCAAAGCCCTATACAATTGCAGGAAAACATCCCTATCCCTCTACATAAATCCTCTCACTATGAATACCATCATATCATTTGCCTTCTTTACTGCCTGCTGAACCTGTGCACTTACTATCAGTGACTGATGCACAAGGACACCAAGGTCTTCCTAAGTATTCTCCTCTCTCAATTTACCCCATTCAAGTTATAATCTGCTTCCCTATTATTGCTACCAAAGTGATTTTCTCACATTTATCCACATTCTACTGCATCTGCTATGCAGATTCCCACACACTCAGCCTGCCCAAATCACACTGAAGCATCTCTGCATCCTCCTCACAGCTCACCTTCCCACCCAACTTTCTATCCTCTGCAAATTTGGGGATAATACATTCAGTTCCCGCTTCTAAATCATTAATATATAATGTGAACAGTTGGAGTCCTAGCACAGATTCCTGCGGAACCCCATTAATCACTGACTGCCAATCAGGAAAAAACCCATTTATGCCAATTCTTTTCTTCCTATCTGCTAACCAGCTTTCTATCCATCTCAGGACATTACCTGCAATCCCCATGTGCTTTAATTTTACATAGTATTCTGCCATGTGACACCTTGTTGAAAGCTTTCTGAAGGTCTAAATAAACCCTATGGACTAGTTTTCCTCAGTCAATTCTACTAATTACCTCCTCAAAGAATTCCAATAGATCCATCAAGCAAGATTTTCTTTTTGTAAATGCATGCTGACTTTGTCTGATTATATCACTGCCTTCCAAATATTGAGTTATGAAATCCTTGATAATGGACTCTATCAGTGTCCTCAGTGCTGATGTTAAGCTCACTGGTCTATAGTCTTCTGTTTTCTCTTTATTTGAATTCTCTCTTTTTTTGAATTAGCTATCCTCCAACCTAGAGAAAGCAGTTTCAAGTTCAAAGTATTTTGGAAAATAACCATCAATGAAACTAGTAAAGTTTTTAAAGTTTACTTATTAGTCCTAAGTAGTCTTACATTAATACTGCAATAAAGTTACTGTGAAAGTGCTCTAATCACCACACACCATGCCTGTTTGGGTATACTGAGGGAGAATTGAGCATTGCCAATTCACCTAACCCGTACATCTTTGGACAAAGGAGGAAATCGCAGCACTCAGAGGAAACCCCTGCAGACATGGGGAGATTGTACAAACTCCACACAGACATGACCCCCAGTCAGGGATTAAGTCTATTTCCCTGGCACTGTGAGACAGCAGTGCTAATCGTTGTCCACTTTGTGGTGGCACTGTGCCAATTGTGCTAACTTAAGACTTTCTTAAGTACTCTGGGATGAAGATTATCAGGACCTGGAGATTTATTCATCTTCAATCCCATTAATTTCTCCAAAACCACTTTTCTACTAATGATAATTTCTTTCAGCTGCTCACTAAAACTTGTTTCTCTCAGAACTTCTGGTACATTGTTGATGTTTTCCTTTCTGAAGACTGAAGCTAAGTACAAATTTAGTTACTCAGCCATTTCTTTATTCCTGTTATGAATTCTCCGTTTCTGTAAGGGGCCCACATTCGTTTTTGTCAATCTTTTTCTCTTTACATATCTATAGAAACTTTTATGTTCCTTGCTGGCTTACTTTCGTACTCCATTTTTCCCTTTTTAATCAGTCTCTTAGTCCCAGTTCAGAGCACTGCTCCTTCGTCAAACGAATGGAGAGTTGGGTTCACAAACAGGTCATATATAGACACAGACTCAATAACAAGATAATGGTTGGAATGCGAGTTTTTACAGGAATCGAATCTTTACAGATACAAACAGTGTGAGTGAAGAGTGGATAATCACAGGTTAAAGAGGTGTGAATTGTCTCAAGCTGGGACAGTTAGTGAGATTTTGCAAGCACAGGCCAAATGGTGGGGATTGCATGTAGTGTGACATGAACGCAAGACCCTGGATGAGGCCAATGTGTGTGGAACTTGGCTATCAGTTTCTACTCAGCAATTCTGCATTGTGCATCTTGCAGGCCGCCTTGGAGAACATTTACCCGAAGATTGGAGGCTGAATGCCCGTGACCGCTGAAGTGCTCTCCGATAGGAAGAGAACACTCCTGCATGGTGATTGCCGAGCAATGTTCGCTCATCCGTTATTGTAGCATCTGCATGGTCTCTGCAATGTAACATGCCTCAGGACATCGTTTCCTGCAGCATATCAAGTAAACAACATTGGCCGAATCGCAGGAGTATGTACCGTGTACTTGGTGGATGGTGTTCTTACGTGAGATGATGGCATCTGTGTCGATGATCTGGCACATCTTGCAGAGGTTGCTGTGGCAAGGTTATGTGGTGTCATGGTCACTGTTCTCCTGAAGGAGAATTTGCTGTGGAAAATGTTCTGTTTGAGGTTGTTTGAAGACAAGAAATGAGGATGTGAGGAGGCCTTGGCGAGATGTTCATCTTCATCGATGGCATGTTGAAGGCTCCGAAGAAGATGCCATACTCCACCCCAGGGAGGTACTGGACAATAAAGGATACTCTGCCCGGCATGTCCCGTGTGTGTCTTCTGAGAGGTCAGTGTGGTTTTTCTCTGTGGTACATTGGAACTGTTGATTAATGAGTAGGGCACCATATCCTGTTCTTATGAGGGCATCTTTCAGCGTCTGGAGGTGTCTGTTGCGATCCTCCTCATTGAGCAGATCTTGTGTTTATGGAAGATTTGTCCATAGGGGATGGCTTCTTTAACGAGTTTAGAGTGGAAACTGGAGAAATGGAGCATCATGAGATTATCCGTGAGCTTGCGGTACAGTGAACTGCATTCTTGATAGAGATGTGTGTGTTCAAGAATGCAACCGATTCAGTTGGGAGGAGTAGAGAGATTCTTCCCGCTTAGAAAGGAAAGCAGAACTAGAGGGCACAGCATCAAAATAAGGAGGAGAGGGCAGTTTAGATCAGAGTTGAGGAGGAACTTCTTCGCTTAAAGTGTGGTGAGTCTCTGGAATTCTCTGCCATTGAAGTGGTGGAGGCTACCTTGCTGAATATATTTAAGCCATGGGTAGATAGATTTCTAATAGATAAGGGAATCAAGGGTTATGGGAAGAAAGTGGAACTGATCCACTTCAGATCAGCCATGATCTTATTGAATGGTGGGGCAGGCTCAAAGGGCTAGATGGCCGACTCCTGCTCCTATTTCTTATGTTTTTATTAACATACAGTGAGAAGTGTTTCTTCTTTTGCGCTATACAAAGTGTACTGTTCATAGAGAAGGAAAGGAGAGAGTGCAGAATGTAGTGTTACTGTCATAGCTAGGGTATAGGAAAAGATCAACTTAATGCAAGGTAGGTTCATTCAAAAGCCTGACAGCAGCAGGGAAGAAGCTGTTCTCGAGTTGGGAGTTGGTATGTGACCTCAGACTTTTGTATCTTTTTCCTGAAGGAAAAAGGTAGAAGAGAGAATGTCTGGGGTGCATGGGGTCCTTAACTATGCTGGCTGCTTTTCCAAAGCAGTGGGAAGTGTAGACAGAGTCAATGGATGGAAGGCTGCTGGCATTTTATGAATAGTTGGGCAGCCATAGCAAGTCACTCGGCCACCTAGCAAGAGATTTGGGCCAGGTGGGAAGGCTGGGCAAAGGTTCCATCTAGATGGGCATCCTGAATTACCAAAGACACCCTCCCCCCCGCTGTGTGTGATCCCACCTCTCCCCAGTCTCCCATTTCACCCCTCTTGACCTGTCATCTCCTGCTATCATTTACTCCTTGCCCCAGCCTGCCAACCTGGTCGCCCGAGGGACCCTGGACTCATCTCATTGTCAAGGCTTCATTGCTGAATCCCTTCTTCAAGGAGAGATCCCTGCTGTAGCTACACATCTTGGTGGCGCTGCTGGGACACAAGAACTGCTGATGAATCAAGTGGCCGACAGCTCTCTGAGACAGGAGGTCCACTTGGAAGGGAGCAGAGGTTCAGTTACAAGCCAGTGAATATCCCAATGGCTGTTTGATGGTTATTGTGTGAGCCAGTTAAGTCTCCTCCCTGATTTTTACATTCAGCCTATCATAACGACTATGACTCAAAGTGTGTTGAACAATCCCATAGGTGTTAAAAGAATGGAGACTTTCAGCAACAGAAGAGGATCTATCCTTGGACCCTCTGCTATTTTCTCAACAACTTGTTACCCTTGACAATATGGTGAGGAACTGAAAGAAACTGGCACTAATAAAGAGGTAGCACTTAAAATGTACTTGGATTGAAAATCGATAAATCCCTTGGATCTGTTGAGCGATATCCTGGAGCACTGAGAGAGGTTGCGATGGAGCTAGTAGAGGCACTGATTCTGTTTTCTAATTCGATAGATTCTGGAAAGCTTTTTGCTGACTGGAAAGTCACTAATATAATGCCAATGTTTCAGAAAGGAGAAAGAGGGAGAACTGGGGAACTACAGACCTTGTTACTTCAAAGTGATTTGGACAAGAAATGCTGGACAGCCAACAATGCCCAAGCCCCATGAATCAATTAGAATCTGTTATAAACAATGTGATAACTGGGCACTGAGCAAATAATGATAGGACTGGGCAGAGACAATGTGAAATTATAAAAAGGAAATCATGTTTGACAAACCTGTTGGAGTTCCTTGAGATTATTATTGACAAAGGAGAACCAGTGTGGACATGATATATTTGGATTTTCAGAAGACTTTTGATAAAGTCCCATGCAGGAGGTTAGTAAGCAAAATTAGAGCATGTGGCATCAGGGAAAATATACTAATTATTGATTAACAGTCAGGAAACAGAGAGTAGGAATGACTGTCAGAATAGCAGGCTGTTGCTGTAAGTGTTACCATGAGGGTCAGTACCAGGACCACAACTATTCACAATCTATATAAAGGATTCATGAACCGAAAGTAACATTTCCAAATTTGCTGATGACACCGAATTAGGAAGAAGTACAAGTTGTCATGAGTGTGCAAGGAGAAGTAGAAAGGCTGGGGAAATAGGCAAGAACATAACAGATGGAATACAATGTGAATAAGTGTGAAGTTATCCAATTTGGTAGAAAAAAACAGAAAGGCAGGATATTTCTTACATGGTGAGAGGTTGGGAAGTGCAGGTGCCCAACGGGATCCAGGTGACCAGGGTGGATGTGGGTAGGATGTTCTGCTGATTGGTGAATCCAGAACCAGAGCACACAGGCTCTGAATAAAAGGTACACCATTTAGGACTGAAATGAAGAGGAATTTTTTCACACAGAGGGAATCTTTGGAATTCTCCACCCAAGAGGGAATCTCAACTTTTACAGATGCACAGTAGAAAATGTTCTTTCTGATTGTAACACAGCTTGGTATGGCTCCTGCTATGCCCAAGACCGCAAGGAACTACAAAGGATCATGAATGTAGCCCAATCCATCACACAAACCACCCTCCCATCCATTGACTCTGTCTACACTTCCCCCTGCCTTGGAAAAGCAGCCAGCATAATCAAGGACCCCACACACCCCAGACATTCTCTCTTCCACCTTGTTCCATCTGGAAAAAGGTACAAAAATCTAAGATTAAGATTCAAGAATAGCTTCTTCTCTGCTGCTGTCAGACTTTTGAATGGACCTACCTCGCATTAAGTTGATCTTTCTCTACACCCTAGTTATGACAGTAACACTACGTTCTGCACTCTCTCATTTCCTTCTCTATGAATGGTATGTTTTGTCTGTATAGCGCATGAGAAACAATACTTTTCACTATGTTAATACATGTGACAATAACCAAATCAGATCAATTATTGCGCATGTTTGAGACAGAAATTGCAAATTTCTGGACATGTTAAGGGATATGCTGAAAACACAGGCTTTGAGGTCGAAGATTAACAAGATCTGTTTGATGGGCTGAATGGCCTATTCCTGCTCCCATGGTCCATTGGAAAGCACAAAATCAGTTTCCATGTGTGCAGTGATGACTCGCAGCCCAACCTAATCACTGCTTACATTCAAATCTTTCACTTCTGTTAAATTATCACTGGTTCTCTAATGTCCAATGCTAAATATTACAAAATTGAAACCATTGTGTTTTGTTCTTTCACAAATTCAAATTCAAAGATCTGCAGGTTAGCTGGGTCAGCCATGGTAAACGTGCCAGGCTAGGGCATGGCTGGGGGTGTGGGCATGGATAAGATGCTGTTTTGGAGAGTCAGTGTGGACCCATTGGGCCGAATGGCCTCCCACTGTGCTGTAGGAATTCTGTGGGAGGAATGGGAAGGGAAAGAGGGATGAGGGAAGAGTGAGGGAGGGATAAGTTGAGGGGAGGGAGGAGAAGGAAGGAGAGGTAAGAATGCAGAGGGGCATGGAGATGTAGGGGATGAGGTGGGAGTATGGGGCTGGAGAGGGTTAATGAGGAGGTGTATAGAGAGCTGGAGACGGAAAGGGGAGGGCAAGGGAGGGATTGAGGGTGTAGAAAAGTAGGGAATGGAGTTATTGGGAGGAGGGAGGTAGAGAGAGGGTTAGAGTATAGGAAGGAGTGAGGATAAGCAGAGCAGAAATGGGAGAGTGAAGAAAGAGAGGAAGAGACGGAGGAGGAGTGGATGGAGCAAGAAGCAGCCTGTCAATTGAGGGTGGAGTGAGGAGCGGGTGCGCACATATTTGAATGCGCGCTCCCGGCAGCCTGTCACAGAGAGAGATAGTGACAGGGAGAGTCAGTGTTAAACACAGTGTTCGAGGCAGTGTCAGTGTAGCAGAGTCAGTATCAGACACTGTATCAGTCTGTGTGTTTACAGTGTAGCAGTTTCAGTGTTGCACTGTAGCCCAGTCTATACCAGTGTCAGTGTAGCTCAGTATCAGAGTGTATCTCTGTCTCTATCTCAGTCTAGCTCAGTGTCAGAGTGTATCTCTGTCTCTATCTCAGTCTCTAGCAGTGTCAGTGTAGCTCAGTGTCAGAGTGTATCTCTGTCTCTATCTCAGTCTATACCAGTGTCAGTGTAGTTCAGTGTCAGAGTGTGTCTCTGTATCAGTCTCTTTAACAGTGTGTGTCGTTCAGCATTAGAGTGTGCCTCTGTGTCTATATCAGTCTCTATAGCAGTGTCAGACAGTGTGTCTCTGTGTCTATATCGGTCTCTGTAGCAGTGTGTGTAGCTCAGTGTTAGAGAGTGTATCTCTGTCTGGGTGTAGCACATTAGTACTATTGGGCAGTGTGAGTCTCTGTAGCACGCTGTCTCAGTGTGTGGGTGACTGTGTGTCTCAGTCTGTGAGTGTGTGTAGGAGTATCAGGGCGCCAGGCTAACAGCCAGGGCAGTGGGGGTAATGGCTAGCTCTGTTTTTGGGACTTGTACCCATGCTGTAGTGAGGGATATTCCGGACTCTCTGGCAGCTGAAGCTTTGCGGATGGGCGGAGATGAGGAGGTGAACCTGGAGAAGGCTCGGAGGGAACACCAGCGCTATACCCAGGTGCTGAGCTCGGAGCTGGGTTTACAACTGCTGCAACTACCATCGGACCCGGCGCTGCCCGACTGCGTCTTTGTGGAAGATACCGCAGTGGTTTGCGGTGACACCGCCTTACTGACCAGACCCGGGGCTCCCAGCCGGCGCCCAGAGGTACACACACACCCGCCCTCCCCTCCCCTCCCCCTCCACCCCGTCCCTCCCCCTCCACCCGTCCCCTCCCCTCCCCTCCCCCTCCAATCCCTCCCCCTCCAATTCCTTCCCCTCCAATCCCTTCCCCTCCATCCCTCCTCCTCCATTCCCTACCCTCCATCTCCTCCTCCTCACCCTCCATGCCGTCCCTACTCTCCCCCTCCATCCTTTCCCTTCCATCCTCTCCCCCTCCATCCTCTCCCCCTCCATCCTCTCCCCCTCCATCCTCCCCTCCTCCACCTCCCCCCCCCTCCATCCCCTCCCCTCCCCTCCATCCCCTCTCTACTACCTCCCTCCATCCCTGCCCCTTCATCACCTCCCTACCCCATCCCCTCCCCCCATTCCCTTCCGCTCCATCCCCTGCACTCCTCCAACCTTCTCCTCCCTCCCCAGCCTCCACCCTCCCTCCATTCCCTCCATCCCCGTCCCCTGCCATCCATCCCCCCCCCATCCACCCCATCCATCCATCCCCCCCCATCCATCCATCCATCCATCCCCCCCATCCCATCCATCCATCCCCCCATCCATCCATCCATCCATCCATCCATCCATCATCCTCCATCCATCCCATCCATCATCCCCCCATCCATCCCCCCATCCACATCCATCCATCCCCATGCCCTCCATCCATCCATCCATCCATCCCCATCCCATCCATCCATCCATCCATCCCCCCCATCCATCCCCCATCATCCATCCCCCCCATCCATCCATCCCCCCCATCCATCCATCCATCCATCCACCCTCCATCCATCCATCCCTCCCATCCATCCATCCATCATCCACCCCCCCATCCATCCATCCATCCCCCCCATCCATCCCCCCATCCATCCACCCCCCATCCATCCATCCATCCATCCACCCCCCCATCCATCCACTCCCCATCCATCCTCCTCCCGTCCATGCATCCCCCCCCATCCATCCATCCATCCATCCCCTCCATCCATCCCTCCATCCCCCATCCATCCATCCATCCCCCCATCCACCACCCCCCCATCCACCCCCCATCCACCCCCCCACCCCCATCCATCTCCCATCCATCCCCCTATCCATCCATTCATACCCCCATCCATCCCCCATCCATTCACTCCCTACCCCCATCCATTCCCTCCGCCCCTTCTGCCCACCACCTCCACCCCTTCCACCCACCCCTTCCATCTATCCTGCCATCCCCTCCCTCACCCCGCCATCCCCTCCACCCTTAGCTTCTACCCTCATTGTCCAAACTCCAACCCTCCATCTGCACCCTTCCAACCTGTTTCCCAACATCCTCCGATGCTACATCCTGCATCCCTCTATTCTACAACCCTCCATCCTAGCATCTCTTCAATCTCTATCCTCCAATTTCCATCTCCCCAACCTTCATCACTCCATTCTCTGTCCCACCAAATTCCACCCCTCCAACCTCTATCCCTCCATTCTGTATCTCTCTATCATCCACCCATCCTTCCAACATGCATCCCTTCATTCTGCATCCCTCTGTCCTCCATTCCTACTTCTCAATCCATTCCAGCTTTTCCATTCCCACCATCCTGTATCCTCTCTGCCATTTCTTCTCCCTCCCCTTCTACCCTACACCCTCCTCCAATGCTCCCTGCGTGTCACCTTTCCCTTCCTCCCCCCCACCTCATTCTCTCCCCCATGTCCTTCTCCCCACACATGTCCTTCTCCCCCCCGCCCCCACCTCCCTCCCCCCCGCCCCCACCTCCTTCTCCCCCGCCCCACCTCCTTCTCCCCCCCCCCCCCCCCCCCATCCCCCCGCCCCCACTATCCCCTTCCCTCCCCCACCTCCACCCTCCTTCCCCTCCCCCGCCTCCACCCTCCCTGCCTCCACCTCCACCCTCTCCCACCTCCACCTTACCCTACCTTCACCCTCCCCCTGCCCTTCCCCTTCCCTCCCTGCCCCTGCCCTTGCACCCACCCACACCCTCCCCCACAGCTACCCACCCCCCCCTCCCGCCTTCTTCCCCTCCCCCCCTCCCTCCCTTCCTCTTCCCCTCCCTTCCCCTCCTTCCCCCTTCCCCTCCCTTCCCTTCCCCTCCCTTCCCCTCCCCTCCCTTCCCTCCCCTCCCTTCCCCCTCCCCTCCCTTCCCTCCCCCTCCCCTCACTTCCCTTCCCCTCCCCTCCCCTCCCCCCCTTCCCCCCCCCTCCTTCCCCCTCCCCTCCCTTCCCTCCCCTCCCCTCCCTTCCCTTCCCCTCCCCTCCCTTCCCCTCCCCCCTTCCCTCCCCTCCCCTCCCTTCCCTCCCTTCCTCTTCTCCTTCCCCTTCTCCTTCCCCTCCCCTCCTCTTCCCCTCCTCTTCTCTTCTCTTCCCCTCCCCTTCCCTCCCCGAAACCCCTCCTCCTCCACCCTTCCTCCTCCCCCTACCCCTCCTCCTCCCCCCCAACCACTCCTCCCCTCAACCGCTCCTCCTCCCCCTCCTCCCCCCTCAACCGCTCCTCCTCCCCAACCCCTCCTCCTCCCCCTACCCCTCCTCCCCCCAGTTCCACCCTTTGACCTTTGTTTGGTAATTGTGTAGTTAAATCTGGTGAATGATTTCTGAGTCAGTTCTTTGATCATTAACAATGTGATGCTGTTGAGTGGAGATTCTTCACTGGTTTTGTGTGAAATTAATTTCAGATATTCGTGACCATGTGATTTCTTTGGAATGGGTAAAGATGTACAAAAACATCTTTGGAAATCCTTTTATTTCAGTGTGCGAAACATAGGTAGTTTCCAGCAATGACTTAGTCTTAAACAGAATTTGCAACAAGGTCACAATTTGACAGAGAAACAGATAACTTTTATTACAATCTCAATGTTGCTATTAAACTGCTAAAAACTGCTTTCTTTCTTGTTTTTGTTGTTGGATGTTAAATGGGGATTGTATAGGTTAAAACAACAACTGGTTAACTTGGGGAGGCACTATTGCCTCACAGCATCGCAGCACCAGCGATATGGGTTCGATTCCAGCCTCGTCACTGTCTGTGTGGAGTCTGCACATTCTCCCTGTGTCTGCGTGGGTTTCCTCTGAGCACTCTGGTTTTCTCTCACAGTCCAAAAGATGTGCTAGTTAGGTGCATTGGCCGTGCTAAAATTCTCCCTCAGTGACCCAAACAGGTGCTGGAGTGTGACTACTAGAAGTGGAGAAGCTACGACATCTTCTCCGGAGCCTTCAACATGCCGTTGATGAAGATGAACATTTCGCCAAGGCCATCCCCACACTTGCCTTCAAACAACTGCATAACCTTAATTAGACCATTGTCTGCACAGTAGGTTTTCACTTCATTGCAATGTTAATGTAAGTTTACTTTGGACTTATAAATAAACTTCAAACTCCATGTGTACTTAAGAATAAGAAATCATTTAGAAAATGTTGACGTATAAAAGAAGAAGCAGGAGCAGGCCATTTGGCTCCTTGAGCCTGCTATGCTGTTCAGTACTATCATAGAACATAGAACGTTACAGCACAGAACAGGCCCTTCGGCCTTCGATGTTGCGCTGACCAATATAAAAAGCAATGCCCCTCCAAACTAAACCATTCCCTTCTCTTCCATATACTTATCAACTAACCTCTTAAACGCCACCAAACTTGGCGCATCTACAACTGCTGCAGGCAGGGCATTCCACTCCCGAACCACCCTTTGGGTAAAGAACCTGCCTCTGATATCCGTCCTATAACTATCACCCCTTAATTTAAAGCTGTGTCCCCTCGTGCTAGCTTTTTCCATCCTAGGAAAAAGGCTATCACTGTCCACCCTATCTAAACCTCTAATCATCTTATATGTTTCGATTAGGTAATCATGGCTGATCTTCCATCTCAATGCCACACTCATTGAGCTGGCAGTTAGGAAGGTAAATGCAATGTTAGCATTCATGTCGAGAGGGCTAGAATACAAGAGCAGGGATGTATTGCTGAGGCTGTACAAAGTTCTGGTCAGACCATATCTGGAATATTGTGAGCAGTTTTGGGCCCCATATCTAAGGAAGGATTGCCAAGCTTGGAAAGGGTCGAGAGGAGGTTCACAAGAATGATCCCTGGAATGAACAGCTTGATGTATGAAGAACGTGATGGAGGGGGAAGGTGAGGGAGGGGCTGGAGGGGGAAGGTGAGGGAGGGGATGGAGGGGGAAGGTGAGGGAGGGGATGGAGGGGGAAGGTGAGGGAGGGGATGGAAGATGTCAGTGTACCTCTTGGCACATCTTGCAGAGGTTGCTGTGATAGGGTTGTGTGGTGTCATGTTCACTGTTCTGCTGAAGGCTGGGTAGTTTGCTGCGGACAATGGTCTGTTTGAGATTGTGTGGTTGTTTGAAGACAAGAAGTGGGAGTCTGGGGATGGCCTTGGCGAAATGTTTGTCTTCATCAATGACATGTTGAAGACTCTGGAGAAGATGTCGTAGCTTCTCCACTTCTACGCTGAAAGATGCCCTCGTAAGAACAGGATATGGTGCTTGACTCATCGATCAACAGTGAAAAACTGCACCAACCTCCTCAGAAGACAAATACGAGACATGGTGGACAGAGTTCCCTTCGTTGTCCAGTACTTCCCTAGAGCAGAGAAGCTATGACATCTTCTCCAGAACCTTCAACATGTCATTGGTGAAGAGAATATGACAATGCAGAATCACTGAGCAGAGACTGATAGCCAAGTTCCTCAGACATAAGGACGGCCTCAGCCAGGATCTTGGGTTCATGTCACACTATCTGTAACCCCCACGACTTGCCTGGATTTGCAAAATCTCACTAGTTGTCCTGTCTGGAGACAATACACATCTCTTTAACCAGTGCTTAACGCTCTCTCACTCACATTGCCTGTACTTTAAGATTTGATTACCAGGAAAGACTCACATTCCAACATTATTTTGTAAATTGAGTTTGTGTCTTTATGTGTTTGTGAATAGAACTCCCACCCACCTGATGAAGGAGCAGCACTTCAAAAGCTAGTGGCTTGTGCTACCAAATAAACCTGTTGAACTTTAACCTGGTGATGTTAGACTTCTTACTGCATTTACCCCAGTCCAACGCCGGCATCCCCACACTTTAAATATTCCCATTGCCTGTCTACCTTCATACCCATTGATGAAATTCTCCAATGTTAACTTAGCCAACCCAACCTCACACTTTTGAAATTCCCTTTGTTTAGATTTGGACCCTAGTTTTGAATTGTAATATTTCATTGACCATTCTGATTCTTCATGTTATGGTCACTCTTCCCTAAAGGATCCCATGCAAAAAGATTATTAATGAACTCTTCTGATTATACAGTACAAATCAAGGATAACATGTCCCTTAGTTGGCTTCTTGATGCACTAGTCTAAAAAAGCCATCTCATACACTTTTCGGAAATTATTTTGCCAGAGGAATTATTGCTCACCTGGTTTGCAATTTAGCAAAGGAGGAAGTATTTTTAAAAATTATTTTTGATGTCACAAGTAGGCTTACATTAACACTGCAATGAAGTTACTGTGAAAATCCTTGAGTTGCCACACCCCGGCACCTGTTTGTGTATACTGAGGGAGAATTTAGCACGGCCAATCCACCTAACCAGCATGTTTCTTGCTCTGCGGAAGGAAACCGAAGCACCCAGAGGAAACCCACAGAGACACGGGGAGAACATGCAAACTCCACACAGACAATGATCCAAGCTGGGAATTGAACCCGGGTCCCTGGTGCTGTGAGGCAGCAGTGCTAACTACCGTGTCATTGTGCAATGCAGTGAAGGTTCACCAGACTGATTCCTGGGATGTTGTATGAGGAGAGATTCGGTCAATTGGGCCTGTACAAAGAACAAAGAAAATTCCAACACAGGAACGGGCCCATCGGCCATGCTGCCTGACTGAACTAAAACCCCTTACCCTTCCGGGGAACATATCTCTCTATTCCCATTCTATTTGTGCATTTGTCCAGACACCCTTTAAAATCACTATTGTGTTTTCTGTGAGTTCCAGACACCCACTAACCTGTACTCACTGGAGTTTGGGAGAATGAAAGGAATCTAATTGAAATGTATACAATTCTGACAGGGTGGGACAGACTGGGTGCAGGGATGGTGCTTCCCCTGACTGGGACAATCTGGCACCAGGGGTCTGAGTACAGGATGGCCATTTAGGACTGAGATGAGGAGAAATTTCTTCACTCAGAGAATGGTTAATCTGTGGAATTCTCTACCACAAATAGCTGTGGAGACCAAGTTACTGAGACTTCTTAAGAAGGAAATAGATTTCTAGACTCTAAAGACATCAAGGGTCATGAGGAGAGAGTGGGAGAATGGTGCTGTGATACAGGATCAGCTGTGATCACATTGAATAATCACATTAGACTCGATGGGCCGAATGGTCGACTTCTCTTCCTATTTTCTATGTTGCTACATGTTGTATATTGTTGACAAGTCTCAGTTGTGCTGGAAAAGAATCAATAATGGCTTGAAGCCATCCATTGATTTACACATTTCAGTGTTTGGGATATATTTGCGTAGGATTGAGTTTGTTCCATTGTAGTTACTGCCACAAGATAACACCTCCCTGTTGCACTTTTCTCCATCAAATGTATCAATTCCAGTAAATAATAAGGGAGGAAAATCCTTGAATTAAAGAATATAGATACCACACACAGAAAGGATGGTCAAAAGTTCCTGCTATTTCTTCTGCAGCTGAACCAAAATGTTAACCGGCCAAATGACCTGTTTTGTTGTTTAAGACCAGGTATTGTACCTCACAAGCTAGGATTACAGATTTTTGCAACACTTCTTCTGTTCCAGGAAATGCTGCAATCTAATTTTGCAGAACACAGTTTCTTTCTGTTTTATCGAGGCTAAAAGTGCAACATTTGTTTTCTCACTGGGGGTTTTTGCTGTGTAATATCTCAATCAAACCTGGCATGTGGAATGTTCAAACAGGAACTTGTTGAGATTAACAATGAGGTGAATTCAGGTTCACTCTCTATTAACTGTTTAGGTGTGGGATTCCAGCTCTGCCACTCTGGAACAGGAGAAGACCATTCAGCCCCTCAAGCCTGTTCTCTTAAATTTTCCAGTCAGGTATAGCAATAAAAGCAAATGTTATTTTTGCACTCGGAACTGTAGTCATCATTATATCAATAGACCAGCAATCACATCCAAAATGCAAACAAGTCAGGTTTCAGATGAAGTGTGACAGACCGATTTTTCAAACTGTTATAAGAAAGATATTCATTGAATCATAGAATCCCTACAGTGTAGAAGGAGGCCATTTGGTTCACCACATCCCAGGTTATCCTCTTACCCTGTGAATCCCCCGACACTAAGGGGTAATTTACCATGCTCAATCAACCTAACCTGTACATCTTTGGACTGTGGGAGCAAACAGGAGCACCCGGAGGAAACCCATGCAGATATGGGGTGAATGTGCAAACTCCACACAGACAATGATACAAGCCAGAATTGAACTCTGCTCCCTGGCGCTGAGAGGTAGCAATGCTAACCATTGTGCCACCCATTGACCTGTAACATTCTGCCTGGGTGCTGCTTTAAGCTGATTGTGCCCTACTCATGCTCATGGAGACAACAAGGAAGATGCTCTGAAAGAGCGCTGGTTTTCAACTTCCAATTCTGATTCTGTACTGCAATCTCATCATAACTTCCATCACTTCAGCTGATGGTAGGTAAGTTTTTGCCCTTATTTATTTGTCCTCTTCTTTTGTTGGTCTCACTGCCGTGCAGAGAGGCAGCAGACATTCTTTGACTGGTTAATATTTTTTACAAGTGTTTTAAAAAGATATTTATCAAATATGTAATGCACAGAAAGTGAAAGATTTTAAAAATTAGTTTACAACTTTGTCACAGAAACTAATTCCAGCTAAAAAAAAAAAGTTCCTCCGGATACAATAAGCTAGATATTAAACAAAAATGCTGCAAAATCTCAGCAGGTTGGACAGTGTCTGTGGAGAGAGGACAGAGCCAATGTTTTAAGTCTGGATGTGCTTTGTCAGAGGGGATATTGATGTTAGTGGACGTTAGTATCTGGAATAAGTTTCAGGTAAAGCCTATTTGTTTATTGGCATTTTAAGATCCTCAGGATCCTTTTGGTAAAATGAGTTCTCTGGAACACAAAGGAAAGCTAGGAAAGCTGGCAAAATGAGCTCTGATTTTCCAAAGGAAAGATAAGACTTAGTATAAAAAGTTTATTTATTAGTCTCAAGTAAGGCTTACATAACACTGCAATGAAGTTACTGTGGAATTCCCCTAGTTGCGACATTCCAGCACCTGTTCAGGTCAATGCACCTAACCAGTGTGTCTTTCTGACTGTGGGAGAAAAACCAGTTTAGTTTATTTATTAGTGACACAAGTAAGGCATACAGTAACGCTGCAATAAAGTTCTGTGAAAATCCCCTAGTCATCACACTCCAGCACCTGCTTGGGTACACTGAGGGAGAATTTAGTGTGACCAATATTCCTAACCAGCATGTCTTTTAGACTGTGAGAGGAAAGCAGAGCACCCGGAGGAAACCCACGCAAGCACAGGGAGAACGTGCAGACTCCACACAGACTGCGATCCAATCCAGGAATTGAACTTGGGTCCCTAGCTCTGTGGGGCAGCAGTTCTAACCACTGTGCCACTGCATCACCCCAGGACTTAAAATATTGGAGATTTTCCATCATGGCAAACTAGGAGTGAGAAATAGTGAAATATTGTTGGCTGGTAAATCAAGAATAACACAAGAAAAACTTTAGAAATGAGAAGAATTTATCCTTCAGCAGATGGTCATTAGAACAAGGCTTGCATTGCCATTTATTGAGACAGAGCTGGGAGTGAAAGGGGATTAGAGAGATATCTGAGAAGGTGGTTTCAGAGGAGACATTCCTGTTATGAAAGCAAGTGCTGCACCTTCACAAAAAGAAATGTGCTTTGTTCAGACAAATCAGGTTGTGGCAATAACTGGCATGGATGCAGATGCCAAGAAAAATAAATCTTTCTGAGCAGCAGGAAGTGGTCAGAGTGAATGGTTGGAAGAGTTAAGGTTGACACAGAAGAGCTGGCTGTTTCTTCATCCTAAAGAATCTAATTTTGATCCACCCTTTGGTTTCACACACTCTTGTGCAAAATGAGGTCTTGTTCTTTCCTCTTGACTCATGTTCCCCAAGTGGCACCTGTCCCAGTTCAAACCCCGAATACTTGGCTCTTGTGTCTCTTGGTCCCACGGAGAGGACAGTTTGTCTGTAAAACTGCACTGAATGCCAGGAAAAAGAAATGTCAATGTGACCTTTTTAAAGTGGGATTGAAGAGGCCTGACTCAAAAGTGACAAATTTTCTGAACCTCGTGTGTACAAATCTCAACTGTACCAGGGAGCGAAGATAAACCATTTGTGAAATTAAGCAATTCATTCAGTCTGTTTGGTAAGTATTGATGTGGCAACGTGCACAGCTGTAGGATGCTTTGATGGTATCCTAGCTGACATCTGTTGCTCAGCCAACATTACCACAGCAGACTACCTGCTTATTGTCCTTTTGTTGTTTGTGAGTGGTTTGTGGGCACTTGCTCTTGTGCAAACTGGCATCCAGATTTCCTCTTCTGCAATAGTGACTCGTGGCTCCAGGTAAAGGACCATTCACCTCGGGCAGGATTTTCCGGTCCTGGCGCGCATGCATCTGGAAAATCTCAACCTGTTAAACATGGGATTGGCTGCAACCAATGTTGAGTTTAATCAGAGTATTAACACAGCAAAAACGGAGGCTTGTGATGTGTAAACAGAATGGCTGGCCTGTGCAAATAGTTCTTTTTTTGCTTTTCTCATTCCTTCTCAATGTTTTTATAGAATCTCTACATTGCAGAAGGAGGCCACTTGGCCCATCAAGCCTGCACTGACCGCAATTCTACCCAGACCCTATCCCCTTAACCCCATCATTTACTCTGCTAGTTCCCCCTAATATTAAGGGGTGATTTGTCATGCCCTATCAACCTAACCTGTGCATCTTTGGAGTGTGGGAGAAAACCAGAGCACCCGGAGGAAACCCCCGCAGACACGGGGAAAACACATAGGCAGTGACCCAAGCCGGGATTGAACCCGGGTTCCTGGCACTGTGAGGCAGCAATGCTTGGCACTGTGCCACCGTATCACTGTGCTTCTTCTTGAAGTTTTTTCAAGCCATCCAAGATGTTAGTAAGTGTTGAGGACCTTCCCCTTTATTACCTATTGCAATGCAACCCCTGTTGAACCTTGCCCTGAATACTCTGTTTCAGGAGTGGTCCTGGGTTCATTATTGACAAGGGTGCAACATCCTCTCAAGGTTCCTCTTCAACACAAGGTGCCGAATAAAGAACAAAGAACAAAGCAGCACAGGAAATAGGCCCTTCGGCCCAACGAGCAATTGCTTGCTCGAACTATGGGAAAAAAATCTCGTCTCTTCAAGCTTTCAGAGAGTGCGAAGGATAGCTTCGCACGATCAATCGTGCTATATTTTTATCAGTTCAACAATTCTCTAGGAGTAGCCTCCAAACGTACTCAGTCAACTTTCTTGTTAAGGCTGTCTAAGCTGCTCACAAAAATCCCTTACTCATTTTGATCATTCTACTCCCTTATCTATTTCATCATGGATTTGATTTGATTTGATTTATTATTGCCACATGCATTAGTATACAGTATTATTTCTTGCACACTATACAGACAAAACATACCGTTCGTAGAGAAGGAAAGGAGAGACTGCAGAATATAGTGTTACAGTCATAGCTAGGGTGTAGAGAAAGATCAATTTAATGCAAGGTAAGTCCATTCAAAAGTGTGATGGCAGCAGGGAGGAGGCTGTTCTTGAGTCGATTGGTACATGTCATCAGACTTTTGTATCTTTTTCCAAATGGAAAAAGGTGGAAGACAGAATGTCCGGGGTGCGTGGGGTCCTTAATTATGCTGGCTGCTTTTCCCCAAGGCAGCGGGAAGTGTAGATAATGGATGGGAGGCTGGTTTGAGTGAAGGTTTAGGCTTTTTACCGACCTTTCGTAATTTCTTGTGGTCAGAGCAGGAGCCATACCAAGCTGTGATACAACCAGAAAGAATACTTTCTATGATACATCAGTACAAGTTGCTGAGAGTTGTAGCTGACATGCCAAATTTCCTTAGAACGATTCAGTCTGTTACAAATATAATCACTTCTCATTCCATTTTCACATCCTGGTTAATTACACACATTTTAGCAAACAGCCTTTGTTAAACAAGCTTAAAAGATAACACTAACCACACTATTAAATCAGTCTTTGCTCTGTCTCCTGCGCTGTTCCTTCTTCTGGCCCTAAGGCAATTATTAAAATACTTATTTCATTTATCTCTCGTGAAATAAGACAGATACCAATTAATCCGACCCTTACTAACTCAAACCAAGTGGCATCAAAATATACATCATGTACATATTCCTAATTTGGTTCTAACCTAAAATTTATTATTTATTTATTTGTCACATGTAGGCTCACATCAACACTACAATGAAGTTACTGTGAAAATCCCCTAGTTGCTACATTCCAGCACCCATTTGCGTACACTGAGGGAGAATTTAGCACGGCCAATGCACCTAACCAGCTCATCTTTTGGATTGTAGAAGGAAACTGGAGCACCCGGAGGAAACTCGTGCAGATATGGGGAGAATGTGCGCACAGACAGTGACCCAAGCCAGGAATTGAACCCAGATTCCTAGTGCTGAGGCAGTAGTGCTAACCAGCTGCCGCCCTATTTCTTTGCCAAGCATTTCTTTTCGGGGCCTCATTTCCATTCCGACAGTCACTGCAGTGTAACTTGAAGAATTTGTGTGAAATTGGAGATGCTTTGCTGTATTAAAGGTGCTATATAAATGCAAGTGGCTGCTGGTGTTATCATCAAACGATGTGGCTCACGAACCCTGCCTGTGGGAGTGAGAGAAATACGGCAAACACACAAGCTACACAAATCACAGTTAAAGCAATTGGGCTATTGAAGTGACAGGCAGTTTTTATTTTTATCCCACAGAATTACTGACCATATTTATTCATGTGGAAGAAGTGGGTGAGTGGTCAGGGGGAGGACATACTTTATTTATTCTCTGCCGCTTGCTTTTGTGAATGGCTTAACCAGATGGATTGATGCATCAACAAATAAATAGCATCTGCATATTAATCTCTGGCTAAACAAGGCTTCTATTAATGGCTACATTGCACATCTACAGACAGTCACTGATTTTGAGGGACGGTTCTGTTAGTGTCCATTTGGATAAAGTTATCGTGTTATTGGTGAACTGCAAGTTCAGCCAGTCAGCAATGTTATTAATTACACCATTGCTAAATTGATATCGTGAACATCAGTGCGTCAGAACGGATTATGCAGAAAAAACATTTACAGCAAACTTTGTGTTATCCAGCAATGTAATTCGCTGCTAGCTGGAATGTTTCCCTAAAACAAATGATCGATTTGCAAATCGGAAGCTATTGGAGTTATTCGGAACTTGGGCCTCTATACTGTAATATTTTATACTTTAACTTTTGGTTTACTCTACGGTTGGAGATTAGGAGTAAAAGGAATGCTGTTCTTTACTTCCTGAGCTTACATGGTGTTGTGTTATATTCCATTAGTAAATGAAAGTCTTCATTAAGTGGCATTTTTCATTCACTGGCACCACCCATTCTGCACACATGCCAGATAAGAAAAAATATGTTACATATCCATTTGTCAAATTTGCCCTGCAGTTCAGTGAATTGAACATACAACTTTTTATTCATTTGTGGGACGTTGCTGACATATTTATTGCCCATCCCTAGTTGGCCTTTAGCAGGCAGTTGAGAGTCAACCACATTGCTGTGGATCTGGAGTTACGTGGATAGTCCGGTGGCACAGCGGTTAGCATTGCTGCCTCACAGTGCCTGGGACAAGCATTGGATTCCCGGCTTGGGTACCAACAGCCCAAAAGACGTGTAGTTTGATGCATGCTGAATTCTCCCTCGTGTACCCGAATAAATGCCGGAGTATGGCAGGCTTTTCACAGTAATTTCATTAGGCCATCATCTCCCAATAGTCTATGACCTCTCCATGGATTCACTGGGGAAAAATGAACTCAATAAAAGAAGGACCCATGCAGTATATTCAATAAGGGACTGTTTATTAACTGATATACACAACAAGGGTCGGACACAGTTGTTAAAAGAAATCTTTTCCCTTCCCTGGCTCCAGCTGAGGTCCCTCCCCCATCCCAGGTTGTTCGCCTTCACTGCCGATTGGCTCGACTTCCCATGTGGCATCGCCATAGCGTCTGGCCTGGTCATGTGGCCCTCAAAGGATTGTCCCTTAAAGGGGCCACGTTACCACAACTTGCAATTGATAATACTTTGTGCGAAGCTATCCCAAAGTAGTTTACAGCCAATGATGGACCTCTTGAGGTGTAGTCACTGTTGTCGTTCAGGAAACAGGGCAGACAGTTTGTGCACAGCAAGATCCCTCAAACTGCCAATTGACAATGGTCAATTTTTAGCCGTGTTGATTGAGGGGCAAATATCTGCCTCTAGACGTCAGGAGAAGTTCCTCTTTTCTCTCTCAAAGTTGTGCCAGGGACCATTTGCACCCAGTTGGATGTGCAGAACAGGATCTCCCATTCCATCGCCTGAAAGAGACAGTTGCAGGATATTACTGGGAATGGAAGTAATAGAATGGAAGAAATGCCTGCCTTAGTGCACCATGAGGTGTGGTAAGAGAACTGGAATTTGAAAAACGATGGTTAACTGGTCTGTTATCTGTATTTGAATATAATTCATGGTTCTTTCCTACCAGATTTGAAATTCAGGCTTCAGATTTTCTTTACAGCCTTTATATACGAAATAAAATCACACTTTGATTTGATTTATTATTGTCACATGTATTAATTAACATACAGTGAAAAGTATTGTTTCTTGCACGCTATACAGACAAAGCATATCATTCATAGAGAAAGAAAGGAGAGAGTGCAGAATGTAGTGTTACAGTCATAGTTAAGGTGTAGAGAAAGATCAACTTAATGCAAGGTAAATCCATTCAAAAGTCTGACAGCAGCAGGGAAGAGGCTGCTCTTGAATCAGATCGTACATGACCTCAGACTTTTGTACTTTTTCACAACGGAAGAAGGTGGAAGAGAGAATGTCCAGGGTGTGTGGGGTCCTTGATTATGCCGGCTGCTTTGCCGAGGCAGCGGGAAGTGTAGACAGAATGAATGGATGGGAGGCTAGTTTGGGTAATGGATTGGGCTACATTCACAACCATCTTGCCACCCTACACAGTATGGAGATATGACGCTGGGGCAGAGTGTAGGCCACTCAGTCTATTTCCAATACAGAGAGTGCGACGTTGTCTCAGTTATGAAGCAAAGTTTGATACCTGGAGTGTTTCTGTCAATTGCTGGAGTGTGGAATCATTTCACTCAACCTCACACTCTCCACTTCAATTCCTCTTACTTTGCTGCTTAAATTGCAGAAGTGTGCACAGGTTGACAAAGAACATTTCTGAAAAGTGGCCTCTTGTGCAGTTCCTCGGTTTTTGAGGTTTTGCAGTGGTCATCATGAGTCTGTGTAATCCACTTCTTTGTGAGTGAAGTGTATGAACCTGCCATTGCATCATGTGTGAAAACAAATCTAATCCATATGTCAGAGTATTTCTGTTCAAAACTAGCAGTCATAAAGTCATATAGCCGCAGAAAAGTCCCTTCAGCCCATCAGCAGTGTGTTACAGACTGTCCCTCCCAGCTAGGGTTGACAGCTTTGTTTTGTGATATCCCTGGATGTTTTGTTGCCTGACCTCTCAACTCCAGTAAGCCCCTCCCCTACACTCCCAACACAGGTGATGAAGTGAATTGCTGTGGCCAATCAGGAGCAGACTCTCCGTCATCTGATTGGATGTTCCTTGAGAAAGAAACATGGACTTCTCTGAAGAAACACCTCCGTTTTCCAGCAATCTCTCCCCTGCACTGCTGCTCAAGCCAGTTGGGAATCCTGGGAAATTCCAGGACAATCTGAAGGGTTGGCAGCCTTAATCCCAGATGCTCAGGATTTGATTGTTTGACAATGAGTTGCATTGGGAGAGGATGAGGTCAGGATATGGAGACAGTTCACCACAGGTTTCTCGTGCGTGCTTGAACCAGGAGCCTGCAGGCTGGCCTCAACCTCCTGGACATAATATAAGTGAGTAATGAGTGGCCTCGATCCAATTCGGGATATTTGCCAATTTGTTGCTAGTGCCCCGAATGCAAATTCCTGTGTGAAGGTGAATGGAACGGTATATTATCATGGGCTGAGAACCTGTAACCTTAGAAATCTAGGAGTGCAGGTTCATAGCTCCTTAAAAGTGGAGTCACAGGTGAACAGGGTGGTGAAGAAGGCATGCTTGGTTTCATTGGTCAGAACATTGAATATAGGAGTTAAGATGTCATGTGGAAGTTGTACAAGACATTGGTAAGGCCACACTTGGAATATTATGAGCAATTCTGGTCACCTTATTTTGGAAAGGATATTATTAAACTAGAAAGAGTGCAGAAAAGATTTACTAGGATGCCATTCAGGGTTTGATGGTTTTATCTGGAGAAGTTGGAGAGACTGGGATTTTTCTATTTGGAGTGTAGGAGACGTAGGGATGATTTTATAGAGGTCTATAAAATAATGAGGGGTATAGATTAGCTAGATAGTCAACATCTTTTCCCGAAAGGTAGGGGAGTCTAAAACTAGAGGGTATAGGTTTAAGGTGAGAGGGGAGACATGCTAAAAGCTTGGGAGGTACAATTTCTTTCACTCAGAGGGTGGTGAGTGTGTGGAATGAGCTGCCAGAAGCAGTAGAGGTGTGTATAATCTTATCCTTTAAAAAGCATTTGCCATCCTTACCCAGTCTGACCTACATGTGACTCCAGAGCCACAGCGATGTGGTTGACTCTCAACTGCCCTCCAAGGGCAACTAGAGAAGGGTAATAAATGCTGGCCAGCCAGTGAAGCTGTGTCCCATGAAATATTTTTAAAAAGTGGGCAATTGGGACTAGTTTAATGTTAAAAACTGGGTGGCATGGAAAAGTTGGGCTGAAGGGCCTTTTAGCATGCTGTAAACCTCTGTCACCCACATACAATGACCCACACACACACCCCCACACAAACCCACACACCTCCACACACCCCACACACCTCCACACCCACACACACACACCTCCCCCCCCCACACCCCCCCACACCCCCCAACCCCCCCACACATACACACCCTAACACCCACACACACCCACATCCACACCACCACCCCTACACCCACACACCCCTACCACCCACACCACACCCCACACACCCCCCACCCCCCCCCACACAAACCCACACGCCCCCACACACCCCACCCAAACCTCACCACCCACTCCCCTCCCCTCCCACCCACTCCCACACCCACCCACGCACACCCCCATACACCCAACACAACACCCCCACACCCCCCACACGCCCCCACACACGCCGCCCCCACACCCGCCCCCACACACCCAACCAACCAAACACCTACACACACTCCCACACTCCCACACTCCCACACTCCACACTCCCACACTCCCACACTCTCCACACACCTACACACCTACACACCACACACACATACCCCACACACACACCCACCCACCCAAACAACTACACACACCTACACACACATACCACACACACAACACACACACACACACCACACAACCCACACACACACACACACACACACACACACACACACACACACACACACACACACACACACACGACACTGACACATACACTCTGATTCACACACTCTGACCCAACCATCCAATTATTACTCTTTAGTGATCAGCAAGTTTGCAGACGATACAAAGATGGATGGACTTGCGGATGGTGAGGAGCATTGTCAGGCGATGCAGCAGGACATAGATAGGCTGGTAGCTTGGGCAGATAGATGGCAGAAGGAATTCAATCCTGATAAATGTGAGGTGATGCATTTTGGGAGAAAGAATGTAGAGGGGAGGTATATGATAAAGGGTAGACCTATTAAGAGTATAGAAACGCAGAGGGACCTGGGGGTGCAGGTGAACAAGTCTCTGAAGGTGGCAGAGCAAGTGGAGAAGGTTGTGAAGAAAGCATATAGTATGTTAGCCTTTATAGGAAGGGGTATAGAGTACAAGAGCTGGCCTTTAATGTTGCAGTTGTATAAAACGCTGGTTAGACCTCATTTGGAATACTGCGTCCAGTTCTGGTCGCCTTACTACCGGAAGGACGTGGAGACTCTGGAGAGAGTGCAGAGGAGGTTTACCAGGATGCTGCCTGGTATGGAAGGTCTGAGTTACGAGGCGAGATTAGGCAAATTGGGACTGTTTTCCTTAGAAAGATGTAGACTTAGAGGAGATCTGATAGAGGTGTACAAGATTTTGAAGGGGATAGATAGAGTAAACAGGGTTAAGCTTTTTCCTAGGATGGACTCAAATAGCGCGAGGGGTCACAGGCTTAGGGTGAGGGGGGTAAGGTATAATTTGGATGCTAGAGGGAGTTTTTTCACACAGAGGGTGGTGGGGGTATGGAATGCGCTGCCAAGTAAAGTGGTGGAGGCAGGTACTCTGGAGTTATTTAAGAAATACTTAGATGGGCACATGAACAGAATGGGAATGGAGGGGTATAGAAAACTGATTTAAAATAGGGATCATGAGCCTTGGGAGTCCCTGGGAAGTGTGTAAATAGATGATGATATTGATGTACTTGTTTTTATCCTACAGGTGCTTTGGTCCACCTTGTTGTCTAACAAGGGGCATACACGCGATGGGTTGTGAGAGGACTGCTCTTGGATCTTTTTCAAGAGTATCCTGGTGCTTCACGTCGTTAGTGTACGCTTGACCTGGACCATCTGATGGGCAACACGACAGCTCAGTGACTATCACTGTGCTGTGCAGATACATGGATTTGGGCCTGTGTCTGTGGGAGTTTGCGCATTCTCCCCGTGCTTGCGTGGGTTTTCTCCGGGCGTTCCGGTTTCTTCCCACATCCCAAAGGTGTGTTCTTAGGCTAATTGGCAAAACAAATTCTCCCTAAATTGTCTCAAATTTGGTTTTTAATCCGTAGATCTATAAATATAGACAGGAATCACAGGTAGAGGTAGAACATAGAACATAGAACAATACAGCACAGAACAGGCCCTTCGGCCTTCGATGTTGTGCCGACCAAAATAAAAAGCAATGCCCCTCCAAACTAAACCATTCCCTTCTCTTCCATATACTTATCAATTAACCTCTTAAACGCCACCAAACTTGGCGCATCTACAACAGCTGCAGGCAGGGCATTCCACTCCCTAATCACTCTTTGAGTAAAGAACCTACCTCTGATATCCGTCCTATAACTCATACCCTTAATTTAAAGCTGTGTCCCCTCGTGCTAGCTTTCTCCATCCTAGGAAAAAGGCTATCACTGTCCACCCTATCTAAACCTCTAATCATCTTATATGCTTCAATAAGATCCCCTCTTGCCGCCTCCTTTCTAACGAAAACAACCTCAAATCCTTCAACCTCTCTTCATAGGACCTGCCCTCCATACCAGGCAACATCCTGGTAAACCTCCTCTGTACCCTCTCCAATGCCTCCACATCTTTCTTATAATGTGGGGACCAGAACTGCACACAATACTCCAAGTGCGGCCGCACTAGAGTTTTGTACAGTTGCAACATGATGCTGCGGCTCCTAAATTCAATCCCCCTACCAATAAAAGCTAAGACTCCATATGCCTTCTTAACAACTTTATCCACTTGACTGCCTACTTTCAGGGATCTATTGACACATACACCAAGATCCTTCTGTTCCCCAACACTATTAAGAGCCCTACCATTAGCCCTATACTCTACACATTTATTGTTCCTGCCAAAGTGCATTACCTCACACTTTTCCACATTAAACTCCATTTGCCACCTCTCGGCCCAGCTCTGCAACTTGTCCAAGTCACTCTGTAAACTAAAACACCCCTCTTCACTATCTACCACTCCACCAACTTTAGTATCATCTGCAAATTTACTGATCCTTAGTATCATCTGCAAATTTACTGATCCTTAGTATCATCTGCAAATTTACTGATCATTTACTGGTGGGAACATCGGGGTGGTGGCGCGGGCTCGCTGGGCTGAAGGGCCTGTTTACTGTGCTGTTTTGTTCTTTGTTCTTTGTTCTTTATTCAGTCAACAATTTATTGCAATGATATTGTGACATCTTTTCTCAGCAATTGCTTATTGCTTAACACTCCAGCTTGTTTTTCAAATTCAGTTTATTGAAATCACTGTCTTCAATATGGAAAATGTGCAAATGTGGCTCCCCAAGGGGAAAGGTTGGAGAAAGCTGGTCTGTGGTAGACAACACTGCTCCTGTGTGTCGTCCACGGAGAGGGAGAATGATTAAGGTGGTGGATGGGGTGAACGTTTGTAGGTGTGGTGCCAATCAGGTGGGGCTGCTTTGTCTTTCTTTGTGGCAAGATTTTTGAGTGTTGTTGGAGCTGCACTCACCCAGGCAAATGAAGAGTATTCCATCACACTCCTGACTGTTTGACAACCTTGTGCAGTCAGCAGGTGAGTTATTCTGTGCCAAATTCCAAGAACCTGACCTGCTGTGCAGCCAGAATATTTAAGTTGGTCCAGTTCAGCAACATTCAATCCAATAAAATGCAACTAAAAGTACAGGAAACTACCAAGTAGCAGTTAATATTCCCTGACCAGTTTGCAGTCTGCAGGTCATCAGCACAAACCACAGCCAGATCACTATCCTGTTTGTGTGAATGTGCTGAATAATGTTAAGTGAATAATTGGCTTTGTTTCAGACTTAAAGAACTATCAGGTACATTGTTCCACCAATATCGTACATTTTAATTAGAATACTACCGTGTAATGTATCTTGATTCACCTGCTGCACTGTGTCGGAACAATGGTTATTAAACACAGAGTGCACCCAGTAACCTTTCTAACATCACTATCCTGCAGCCAGCTGTCTATCTGCTCTTATTTATTTCTGTATTTGTAGAATTATTGAAGTTAATGCTAGTCTATTTTTCTGTTTCACTTTCTTTGCTGCACATTTTTCACACAATCCGGTCTGTCCATCTATCGATCTTCATTTCAATGGAACCTTTTGCAGCATCAGGAATTCCCACAATGTTTTTCTAAGAAATACTTAGATGGGCACATGAATAGAATGGGAATGGAGGCGTATAGAAAACTGATTTAAAATAGGGATCATGAGCCTTGGGAGTCCCTGGGAAGTGTGTAAATAGATGATGATATTGATGTACTTGTTTTTATCCTACAGGTGCTTTGGTCCACCTTGTTGTCTAACGAGGGGCATACACGCGATGGGTCGTGAGAGGACTGCTCTTGGATTTTTTTTCGAGAGTATCCTAGTGCTTCACATCGTTAGTGTACGCTTGAGCTGGACCATTTGATGGGCAACACGACAGCTCAGTGACTATCGCTGTGCTGTGCAGATACATGGATTTGGGCCTGTGTCTGTGGGAGTTTGCGCATTCTCCCCGTGCTTGCGTGGGTTTTCTCCGGGTGCTCCGGTTTCCTCCCACATCCCAAAGATGTGCTCTTAGGCTAATTGGCAAAACAAATTCTCCCTAAATTGTCTCAAATTTGGTTTTTAAGCCATAGATCTATAAACAGGGATTGCGGGTAGAGGTGGGAACATCGGGATGGTGGCGCGGGCTCGTTGGGCCAAAGGGCCTGTTTCCCGTGCTGTTTTGTTCTTTGTTTTCAAGTGACACAGTGGAACAAAGGGAATGCTCCCCATCCTGCTTCCGAATGATGGCAGGCCCCTCTGAACTCAGTGTAACATCTCATTGGAAGGTGCATTTGACAGAGCAGCACTCCCTCAGCACTGACCCTCTGACGGTGCGGCACTCCCTCAGCGCTGACCCTCTGACAGTGCGGCACTCCCTCAGCACTGACCCTCTGACAGTGCGGCACTCCCTCAGCACTGACCCTCTGACAGTGCGGCACTCCCTCAGCACTGACCCTCTGACAGTGCGGCACTCCCTCAGCGCTGACCCTCTGACGGTGCGGCACTCCCTCAGCGCTGACCCTCTGACGGTGCGGCACTCCCTCAGCGCTGACCCTCTGACGGTGCGGCACTCCCTCAGCGCTGACCCTCTGACGGTGCGGCACTCCCTCAGCGCTGACCCTCTGACGGTGCGGCACTCCCTCAGCGCTGACCCTCTGACGGTGCGGCACTCCCTCAGCGCTGACCCTCTGACGGTGCGGCACTCCCTCAGCGCTGACCCTCTGACGGTGCGGCACTCCCTCAGCGCTGACCCTCTGACGGTGCGGCACTCCCTCAGCGCTGACCCTCTGACGGTGCGGCACTCCCTCAGCGCTGACCCTCTGACGGTGCGGCACTCCCTCAGCACTGATCTATAGTCTTCCTTTCACAAAGCCGATCCTCCCGCCCATAAATATATCCAAAAATATGGTTTGATTGTCATTGAAATTGGGGTTTATTATCTTATCTCTGACAGTGAAGCGATAATATAATTTATTTTAAAAAGAGCTTTGACTAAATGCAGCAAATCCTCTTGTTCGCCCATTGCCCGTCTGACCAAGTCACTGACTGACATTGCTTCCCCTGTGCCTTCCTGTCTCTATCAGCTCCCACAGTTCTCTAAGATCTCTACAGTGCTCCAATTTTGGTCCCTTCTGTTTTCCCAATTTTTGTCAATTCTCTACGGGAACATAGGAATTAGACAAATCCACTCCTTCGAGCCTGCTCTTCCATTCAATCGGATCATGACTGATCTCAAATCCTGTTTTTTCTCAGACATTTCTCTATCTCCGGCTTGAAAGCATTCAATGATTCAGATTCCATTGCGCTATAGGGCAGCGAGTTCCACAAATTTACCACCTTCTGCGAGAAGTGGTTTTAAACTTATCCCAGTTTTAAACTTACCACCTCTCAACCTATACCCTGTGACCTCTTGTTCTACGTTGCCCCATAAGAGGAAACATTTGATCTATATTTACTTTATATATTTTCTTAAAGTTTTGTATCCCTCAAACAAATCCCCTCTCATCATTCTAAACTCCAGCGAGTGTCAGCCCAAACTGTTAATCTCACCTCATGCATTAACCCTTTCAACCCCTGAGTCAATCTGGTGAACCTCCTCTGCACTGATCCCAATGTCACTACAACTTTCCTCTACTAAGGAAATTGCACCTTTAGCTGTTTGGGGTCGCGGCAGTGGGATTTTCTCCCTAAACCTCCCCCCATTCTCTCTTCTCCCTCACTTTGTAAATCGCACCATATTTGACTGACAATTCTGACCCTCTGCTCCAATATGCTGTTGCATAAGTCAGTTTTAATTATCATTGCCTGTCAAGTGCCATATTGCTACATTGAAGGTGCTATTTAAATGTAGTTTGTTGTTGCTATGACAAACTTGCTGGATGTGGTACCAAGAATCAGATTTCACTAACCCCTTCTCTGAAGCTTTTCTATCTGGTTCCAGTTTTCTTACTGTATTGGCCCTCAGACTGCAGAATGCAATCAATACTTTTATAAATTACTATCAATGTCTTCTGTACCTTGCACAAAACACACAGTGTCAAGCTGACAATGGGGGCATGTGGGTGAGTGCTGGGACCTATCTGCCCCCTGATCTGCTCTCTGTCTACTTCAATCCCCTCGTGAGTAAGGTCAGTGCATTGTCTGGCAGAGATGTATAAATCCAGCGCTGCGCTGTCTCTATAACCTGTCACTGTTTCTATACCCTGTCATTACAACAAACAAGAATGGTATTCACTATTGTTCTGTGCTGTACAATGGCCTTTGTATGTTTGGATCTGGCACAGCTAGTTGCTGCCTTTAGAAAAGTGACTGAAATGATGCAGTGAACGAGACCTTCCTCTATGAACAATACTCCGATTGGAATTCCTTCCAAGTCTGCCCAGTAACTGGATTCTTTCGTCCCAAACCAGATCGTTGAAGCAGCCAGTTTCTAGGCTGCTTCTCACTCAGGTTAGAAGCTTCAATCCTTTCATCCATTCTTCAGCACATTTTTACAGGGTCTGTTGTGAAAGTTTAAAGGAAATGTGTTTGTTGTGGACATCTTGTCCACAGTTTTTTCATTAGTGATTGTCATTTGACCAAAATCAATCTCTCAGTGCTGAGGAAGAATATCAATAAAACATCAGCAAATACTAAACTGGATGACAATATGATGAATGGTATCTTCGAGAGCTTTTTCCAAGCCCACGATCACTTCCATCTAGAAGGACAAAGACAGCAGATACCTGGGAACACCATCACTCACCACCCTGACTTGGAAATATATCACTCTTCCTTCATTGTTGCTGAGTTAAAATTATGGAACTCCCTCCCTCACAGCAGTGTGGGAACTTAAATCAATGGACTGTGTCAATTCAAAAAGACAGCTCATCATTACCTTCTCAAGGGCAATTAGAGATGGGCAATAAATATGGCATGCTGGCACAGTGATTAGCACTGCTGCCTCACAGCGCCATGGACGTGGGTTCAATTCTGGCCTCAGGTCACTGTCTGTGTGGAGTCTGCACATTCTCCCTGTGTCTGTGTGGGTTTCCTCTGCGTGCTCTGGTTTTCTTCCACAGTTCAAAGATGTGCGGGTTAGGTGAATTGGCCATGCGAAATTGCCCCTTGGTTTAAGGGTATTAGTCGGTTAAATACATTGGGATTACAGGGACAGGGCCTGGGTGGGATAGTGGTGGTGCAGACTTGATGGGCCGAATGGCCTGCTTCTATGCTGTGGAGATTCAGTGATTCTGTCCAGTGATGCCCCCATACTGTGATGAGTGGAAAAATGTCCTGCGGCACGTAAAGAACTTTACTGATTTGTTGAGAATTGTAATGTTTTCTCAGAATTCTGCAGAGTGAGGTTAGGGCCTGTCAAGGATAATAGTGGGAACTTGTGCATGGAGTCAGAAGAGATAGGAAAGGTGATGAATGAATACTTTTCTTCACTGATCACCAAGGAGACGGGCCATGCTTTTGAGGATGAGAATGTGGTACAGACTGATAGGTTTTTCATCTACCTCCTCCATTCTATTTCACAAATTTTGAAAAAACGTGAGGATTGATAAATCTCCTGGGCCAGATGGGATATATCCTAGGATACTTTGGGAGGTGAGGGATGAGATGGCAGAATCTTTGGCTTTGATCTTTGGGTCCTCACCATTCACGGGGATAGTGTCAGAGGACTGGAGAGTGGCGAATGTTGTTCTTCTGTTCAAGAAAGGAAATAGGAATGGCCCTGATAATTGTAAGCTGGTTAGTCTTACATCGGTGGTCGGTAAGGTAATGGAAAGGGTCCTGAGGATTAGGATTTATGACCATTTGGAAAGATGCAGTTTTGTCTGGGATAGTCAGCACGGATTCCTGAGGGATAAGTCTTGTCTCACAAATCTAAGTGAATTCTTTGAGATAACTAAGTGTGTGGATGAAGGTAGAGCAGTTGATGTCGTGTACATGGATTTTAGTAAGGCGTTTGATAAGGTTCTTCAAGGTAGGCTCATGAAGAAAGTAAAGAAGTGTGGGATAGACGGAAATTTGGCCAATTGGATAAGTAACTGCCTATCTCATAGAAGACAGTGCATGATGGTGGAGGAAAATCTTTCAGACTGGAGACCAGTTACCAGCGGTAAACCACAGGGATCAGTGCTGGGTCCTCTGCTATTTGTGATTTTTATCAATGACTTGGAGCAAGGGGCTGAAGGGATCAATAAATTTGTTGATAACCCTAAGATTGGTAGAGTAGTGGATAAGGCTGTTATAGGCTGCAAAGAGACATTGATAGGATGCAGAGCTGGGCCGAAAAGTGGTGGATGGAGTTTAACCCTGATAAGTGTGAGGCAATTTGTTTTAGTAGGACAAATTTGAATGTGGATTATAGGGTGAACTGCAGGGTTCTGAGGAACCTAGAGGAAGAGAGAGATCTTGGTTTTCATATCCTCAGATCTTGGAAGGTTGCCACTCAAGTGGATAGAGCCGTGAAGAAGGCTTATAGTGTTCGCGTCTATTAAGGGGAGTTTGAGTTTAAGAGCCATGGGGTTATGCTGCAACTATACCGGATCTTGGTGAGACCACATTTAGAATATTGTGTGCAGTTCTGGTCATCTCACTACAAGAAGGATGTGGAAGCATTGGAGGGAGTGCAGAGGAGATTTACCAGGATGCTGCCTGGTTTGGAGGGTAGGTCTTATGAGAAAACGTTGAGGGAGTTGAGGCTTTTCTTTTTGGAGCAGAGGAGGATGAGAGGTGACTTAATAGAGGTTTATAAGATGATGAGGGGGATTGGTAGAGTGGACGTTCCTATTTCCTCAGGTGGATGTAGCTGTTACTAGGGTGCATAACTGTAAGGTTCATGGTGGGAGATATAGGAGGGATGTCCAAGGTAGATTCTTTACTCAGAGAGTGGTTGGGGTGTGGTGAGAGTGGCTGCCTGCTGTGATAGTGGATTCAGACACTTTAGGAACTTTCAAGCGGTTATTGGATAGGCACATGGAACACACCAGAATGGTAGGGAGTGAGATAGCTTGATCTTGGGTTTGGACAAAACTCAGCACAACGTTGAGGGCCGAACAGCCTGTACTGTGCTGTACTGTTTAATGTTCTATGGAAATCCTGATCACCTATGTACATTATTGTAGCTGTACTAAAACCTGCAACATGACACCCACTCAGCATTTGTCATCAGGATTCTGAAATGTTCTTATCTCAGTTGACTCCATATTCCACCTGTTCAATTGTCTGAATTTAGCCGGACTTGTGTAAAGTCAAACATTGATTGAGTGCTTGATATCTGTTGAAGCATCACTGACCTGCAGAATGGAGGCTGGCCTCCACGAATGTGATGTGGAGATGCCAGCACTGGACTGGGGTAAACACGGTAAGAAGTCTCACAACACCAGGTTAAAGTCCAACACTATTTTGTCGCAAAATAAACTAGATTTTGGAACGCTGCTCCTTCATCAGGTGAGTGGAAGTTCTGTTCACAAACAGGGCATATAAAGATACAAACTCAATTTACAGAATAATGATTGGAATGAAAGTCTTTACAGCTAATCAAGTCTTAAAGGTACAGACAATGATGGTGGAGAGAGGATTAAGCACAGGTTAAAGAGATGTGTATTGACTCCAGACAGTACAGTTAATGAGATTTTGCAAACCCAGGCAAGTAATGGGGGTTATAGATAGTGTGACATAAACCCAAGATCCTGATTGAGGCCGTCTTCATGTGTGTGGAACTTGGCTATCAGTCTCTGCTCAGTGTCTCGGCACTGTTTGTGTGTCGTGAAGGTCGCCTTGGAGAACACTTACCCGAAAATCAGAGGCCGAGTGCCCGTGACACTGAAGTGTTCACCAACAAGAAGAGAACAGTGTGGCCTGGTGTTTGTCGAGCAGTGTTCATTCATCTGTTGTCATAACGTCTGCATGGTCTCCCCAATGTACCATGCCTCGGACATCCTTTCCTCAGCGTATCAGGTAGACAATGTTGGCCAAGTTGCAAGAGTACGTACCGTGTACCTGGTGGATGATGTTCTCATGTGAGATGATGGCCCCCATGTTGATGACCCGGCATTTCTTGCAGAGTTGCTGTGGCAGGGTTGTGCGGTGTCGTGGTCGCTGTTCTCCAGAAGGCTGGGGAGTTTGTTGAGGACAATGGTCTATTTGACGTTGTGCGGTTGTTTGAAGGTGAGAAGTGAGGGTGTGGGGATGGCCTTGGTGAGATGTTCGTCTTCATCACTGACATGTTGTGAAGATGTCATAGCTTCTCCACTCCAGGGAAGTACTGGACAATGAAGAGTATTCTATCCACCGTGCCCTGTATTTATCTTCTGAGGAGGTTGGTGCGGTGTTTTGCTGTGGCGACTTTATATGCCCTGTCTGTGAATAGAACTCCCACTCGACTGACGAAGGAGCAGCGCTCTGAAAGGCTAGTGGCGTTTGCTACCAAATAAACGTGTTGGACTTTAAGCTGGCATTGTGAGACTTCTCCCGTGAATGTGACAGGTTAAGGGCTGTTGAGAATGGAGAGCTGGGGGTGGATGAAAAGAATTGTTTGGTGGTCAGGCGTGTCTTCAGCAAGGTTGCAAGATCTTGAAGCTTGAGTGAGAAGGGTAAAGTTTCTATTTTAGGTAAAATTGACAATCCAAGTATCGACCGTTCATCCTTACATGTGTAATGAGATCTGGTCGTTTTTGTACACTAGTTGCTGAAGGTAAGCATGTAGGTGCAGCAGATGGTACAGAATGTGTACAGAAAAAGAAAAGGAAGCAATCCTTCAGTCCTCCACCTACGACCTTCATAGTGAGAGGATTTGAGTACAGGAGTAAGGATGTCTTGCGACAATTTTAGACAGCTTTGATGAGGTCACATCTGGAGTATTGTGTGCTGATTTGGCCTCCTTATCTGAGGAAGGATGTTCTTGCCACAGGGAGTACAGCGGTGATTTACCAGGCTGATTGCTGTGGTGGCAAGACTGATGCATTGACTAGGTTAGTATTATAGTCGCTGGAGTTTAGAAGAATGAGGTGGGGGTGCGTGGGGGTCCTCATAGAAACTTATAAAATTCTAAGGACTCGACAGGATAGATACATAGAACATAGAACATTACAGCACAGAACAGGCCCTTCGGCCTTCGATGTTGCGCCGACCAATATAAAAAGCAATGCCCCTCCATACTAAACCATTCCCTTCTCTTCCATATAATTATCAACTAACCTCTTAAACGCCACCAAACTTGGCGCATCTACAACTGCTGCAGGCAGGGCATTCCACTCACGAACCACCCTTTGGGTAAAGAACCTACCTCTGATATCCGTCCTATAACTATCACCCCTTAATTTAAAGCTGTGTCCCCTCGTGCTAGCTTTCTCCGTCCTAGGAAAAAGGCTATCACTGTTCACCCTATCTAAACCTCTAATCATCTTATATGTTTCAATAAGGTCTCCTCTTAGCCGCCTTCTTTCTAACGAAAACAACTCAAATCCCTCAGCCTCTCTTCATAAGACCTGCCCTCCATACCAGGCAACATCCTGGTAAACCTCCTCTGTACCCTCTCCAATGCTCCACATCTTTCTTATAATGTGGGGACCAGAACTGCACACAATACTCCAAGTGCGGCCGCACTAGAGTTTGTACAGTTGCAACATGACGTTGCGGCTCCAAAATTCAATCCCCCTACCAATAAAAGCTAAGACTCCATATGCCTTCTTAACAACCTTCTGACTTGACTGCCTACTTTCAGGGATCTATGCACATACACACCAAGATCCCTCTGTTCATCAAGACTACTAAGAATCCTACCATTAGCCCTATACTCTACACATTTATTATTCCTGCCATAGTGCATTACCTCACACTTTTCCACATTAAAATCCATTTGCCACCTCTCGGCCCAGCTCTGCAACTTGTCCAAGTCCCTCTGCAAACTATAACACCCCTCTTCACTATCTACCACTCCACCGACTTTAGTGTCATCTGAAAATTTACTAATCAATCCTTCAATACCCTCATCCAGATCATTTATAAAAATTACAAACAGCAGGGGCCCTAAAACAGACCCCTGAGGCACACCACTCGTCACCGAACTCCACGATGAATATCTCCCATCAACCACCACCCTCTGTCTTCTATCTGCTAGCCAATTCCTAACCCAATTAGCTAAATCACCCTCTATCCCATACATCTGCATTTTATGCAGAAGTCTTCCATGGGCCACCTTATCAAACGCCTTACTAAAGTCCATATATACCACATCAACCGCCTTACCCCCATCCACCTCTTTGGTCACTTTTTCAAAAAACTCAATGAGGTTAGTAAGGCACGACCTACCCTTCACAAAACCAAGGAAGGATACATACAGGAAGGATGTTCCCGATGGTGGCGGAGTCCAGACCCAGGAGTCAAAGTCTGAGGACACAGGGTAGAGCATTTAGGATGGAGATGAGTAAAAATTTCTTCACCCAGAGAGTGGTCAGTGTGTGGAATTCACTACCACAGAAAATAGTTGAGGCCAAAACATGTGTGTTTTCAAAAAGCAGTTAGAAATAGCACTTGATGCTAAAGGGATCAAGCGATATGAGCAGAGGAGAGGATGAGGTTATTGAGTTGAAAGTTTCAGCCATGATCATTATGAATGACAGAGCAGGCTTGAAGAGCCGAATGGCCTCTTCTGCTTCTAGTTTCTATGTTTATGTTTCTCTCAAGTTTATGTTAGAGCTAAATGACATATCACCAAACATGCAATCTGCTGGGAATGAATAAATTGGGCAACGTTTGATTGTGTAATCCCAGAAGATTTTGTAATCTTTGTTGTACTTTAGAGTGGTGCCTCAGTGTGTTTGATGAACAGGGTGACAGTCACAGGGAAAGCATTTTTAATCAGTGTCTACCCACTCCCATGAGAATGTTCATTTCAAGTGACAGAGAATTACATTTCAAGCACATACAGAACCAGGTAGAATGGCGTACTGCTGTCAGCTCCTTAGCAAATTCAAAATAAAAGACATTCAGGAGTTTTTGAAGCATTCTCGCTCATTGTAATTAGGAACAATTAATAGAATTTTTATTTATTCATTCGTGGGACATGGGCATTGCTGGCTGGCCAGCATTTATTGCCCATCCCTTGTTATCCTTGGAGGGCAGTTGAGAATCATTGCAGCTCTGGAGTCACATGTAGGCCAGATCATGTAAGGATAGCAGATTTCCTTCCCTAAAGGAACGTTTGTGAACCAGATGGGTTTTTCCAACAATCGACAATGGATTCATGGATTCTTAATTCCAGATTTTTATTGAATTCAAATCGTATCATCTGCCATGGTGGGATTTGAACCAGAGTTTCCAGAACACTAGCTGAGTTTCTGGATTAATAGTGATAATATCAGTAGGTCATCGCCTCCCCTACAATGTTATTACTTATTGTGTGGGAAATTAGTTACAAAAGTAGAGTGATAATGCTTCACTTGTTCAGGGCATCAGTGAGACCACATGTGGAATACTTTATGCAGTATTGGTCTCTTTAATTAAGGAAAGATGTAAGTGCGTTAGGAGCAGTTCAGAGAAGGTTTATTTAATACCTGGATTGAATAGGTTGTCTTATGAGGAATGGTTGGACAGACTAGGCTTGTATTTGCCGGAGTTTGGAAGAGTAAGATGCAACTTGGTTGCAGCCATTAAGGTTCTGAAGCATATTGACAGGGTGAACGTGAAGAGGACACTTCCTCTTGTGGGAGAACCTAGAACTATGGGTCACTGTTTAAAAATAAGGAGTCGCCCATTTAAGTTGAGATAAGGAGAATTTTTAATAATCAGATAGGGATCAGATAGCTGAAGACACACCACCAATGGTGGATCAGGGATGCTGTTGAAATCTGAATTTGATAGATGGTGAGATCTTGAGAGATCTGGACCACTTCCAGCTTTCGAGACCCCCAAAAATAGTCAGATATAATTTTTTAATTTAACAAATGCTTTTCTTGCCAATTTCTGTGCAAATGTGTTAATTATTGGAGAGAAATCTCGCTTTCACACGATTGATATTAAGTGTGGTGAGACCATTCAAATGCTCATATCTCTTTGTTGAATGATGAAAGTTCTTTACCTGCCTCAACACGTTGAAAGTGCATTTGCCTGAAGCTAATGGTGCAGACGAACTGACGGAAATAGAACATAGAACATAGAACATTACAGCACAGAACAGGCCCTTCGGCCTTCGATGTTGTGCCGACCAAAATAAAAAGCAATGCCCCTCCAAACTAAACATTCCCTTCTCTTCCATATACTTATCAATTAACCTCTTAAACGCCACCAAACTTGGCGCATCTACAACAGCTGCAGGCAGGGCATTCCACTCCCTAATCACTCTTTGAGTAAAGAACATGCCTCTGATATCCGTCCTATAACTCATACCCCTTAATTTAAAGCTGTGTCCCCTCGTGCTAGCTTTCTCCATCCTAGGAAAAAGGATGGAGAAATATACCATGCAATTGTGAAATTGGAAAAAAACCCCAGTGAGTCCAAGTTTGAGAATTCCTTGAAGCTATTCCTTTGGCTTGCAGTCCAATTTAAAATTTGTGGAAGGTCTTATCAGTGGGAGCCTTTGAGATTTCTTTGTCGTATTGTTGCAGAAGTTGTTCAGCTGCAGGAACCAAGTCGATATTACTCAGTCCGTTCAACTGCCAGAAAAGTCCCAAAAACACTACCAGTTAGTCAAAGTGTCTCAACTGGACCAAATAGAGTCAATGACAAAAAAGCCATTGATCCAATAATACTGTTCAGCGGTGGATTCAGTAGGGTAATTGCGATGAGTGGAAAATTCAAATGAAATGCCAATATTCTGTCAGGATCAAACCCAGATCTCCACAAATCTGTAGAATATTATTTGTAAGACTTTCAATGTTTCCCCTCTCAACACCGAGTGCAGCACAGTGCTCCAATGACCAGATTATTTTGGGGGAATCACTAGAGGTAACTTACTCCACGATGACGATGTCAGAATGCCTTCACATTTGGACATGTATTTTTGAATGGATTTATTGGAGCATGTGCAGTGAGACTGAGAGAGTTGAGCTTACTTAAATCCTTTGTCACTGAATTCAGAGGCTATCCAACTGGTTTAACACCATCAATTTGTGCACACCACTCAATCCTGGACATCCCTTGTAATGGAACAGGAAGATGTCACAATTCCCCACCTTTGTGGATGAGCAACTGAACAACTCAAGAAGTTGGCTTCCTGTCTGAGTCAGCGCGGTCAAGGTTTAGTGTGTGGTTCCCACAGCTGGAGGAAATACACTTTGAATTATATTCAAACAAACCCCTGCGTGTATATCTTTGTATATCCCCGCCATCTTCGACCCATTGGCTCGACCATTGCAGAATTGAAAATCTAACTGAGAACCTTCTGGAATTGGATGTTCTTGAGCAGCAATTTCTTCTCCAGTTTTTCTCAGGAAATTGGGCATGGGGCAGTGCCAAGGGAGGGGGCACATGGGGATGGGACCTAGGGGCAGGGCCAAATGGGGAGAGGGCAATTGGTGGGGGTGGCAGTTCCTGCTGCCACTCTGCACCAGGATTGGTGAAAGGAGGCCAGTGATCGGGGGCAGGCTGTGGAGTGGACAGGCTGGGGGTCTGCCGGAGGGGTGCGGAGGGCCTGTGTGCTGGGTTGCTGTTTTGGCCAGCAATTGGGAATGTGGGGTTACTGCACCGATCTCAGAGCTGATAGATCAATGCTGTACTGCTGGGATCTCCAGCGGGAATAGGCTCCATCCACTGATTTTCAGTCTGATTCACACTGAGGCATTCTGCAGTGCACAGAGTGTGGGAAAGTCATTTTGAAAGTCCCAATCTCAAAAAAAACAACAGGATTTATTCCAGGATTTATTCAAATTATGCGAATTTGATACGTGGAATGTTTTTGGAAGAATCGCCCCCTATGTCTCTGAACCTCGAGGAACAGAATTTATTTCGTTCACTGACTAGGTTAATCCAGTATCTCAGCCTGGCTGCTGGTCTGTAACACCCATTATAACTGGTCCCGGTTCATTAATGGGTCCAGAGTGTGTGGGTGGTGATACCTGTTACTGGAGACTGCTCTCCTTCCCACTCAATTAACCCCTCATCCTCTGAATAAACACCCAACGATGTAGACTCAATAGGAAACAGCAGCGAGAAGCTTGTTGTTAGTGTTTAAAATAACAAGCAACCCAGTTTTATAGAACATAGAACATAGAACAATACAGCACAAACAGGCCCTTCAGCCCCCGAGTTGCGCCGATCACATCTACAAATCCACAGACCTATCTATAACCCCCTATCCTATTCTCTTCCATATACTCATCCAGAAGTCTCTTAAAAGACCCCAGTGAGTTTGCCTCAACAACCTCCGACGGCAGTCGGTTCCATTCACTCACCACCCTCTGAGTGAAAAACCTACCCTGACATCTCCTTTGTATTTGCTTCCCTGCACCTTAAATCTGTGTCCTCTCGTAGTGACCATTTCAGCTCGGGGAAATAGTCTCTGAGAGTCCACGCTATCTATTCCTCTCAACATTTTATAAACCTCTATCAGGTCGCCTCTCAACCTACGTCTCTCCAGTGAGAAGAGTCCAGCTCCCTCAACCTATCTTCATAAGGCCTGCCTCCCAATCCAGGCAGCATCCTTGTAAATCTCCTCTGAACTCTCTCAATAGCCTCTACATCCTTCCCATAATGGGGCGACCAGAACTGTACACAATACTCCAACTGGGGCCTGACAAAAGTCTTATAGAGCTGCATCTAAATGTAGATGCAGATGTAGATGTAGAATGATCAATGTAGATGAATCACGTAATGTGACGTTCTACAGGAGCCCGGTGCCACACAAGTCGGGAAAAGCATTCTCAGAATGTTGTTAAACTTGGATCACGTTAAAGCAACAAAAATATTTATCACATCGCTCTCTCTCTCAGCAACAGCTGGTATTTATATAGCACCTTTAGCATCAACTGTACCAAAGTGCTTGGCACGAGCAAATTTGACAGCCAGCCACACAAGGAGACATTAGAATGGCTGATCACTTGGTTTTAGTTCAGAGGCACCAAAGCAGGTACCCGAAGCTGAGGATATGGAAACCCAGGCAATATTTGAAATGAAAATACCCTACATGGAAAAATGAACAGATTTCTGGTTCAGTGGCCTAGTAAAGATTACTCTGAACTGCAGAAACTAGAGTGCCCAGGATCTGAGAGGCAGCTGAGTGCCAATTACAGTTATCTGGATAAATGGTTTCATTTGTCAGGGCTGGTAATAAAATGTGAGATATTTACACCATATTACATTTATGGAAATGTCCCAATGGGCCATATCAATCTTTCATAAGATCATAACAAATAGGAGCAGGAGGAAGGCCATTCGCTCCATCTATACATCCCTACTATTCAACAACAAGGTCCTGGCTAATCTGTGCTATTAACTACACCTTCCTGTCTGTCACCCCCCCCATAACCCTTCATAGAACATAGAACATAGAACAATACAGCACAAAACAGGCCCTTCGGCCTTCGATGTTGTGCCGACCAAAATAAAAAGCAATGCCCCTCCTAACTAAACCATTCCCGTCTCTTCCATATACTTATCAATTAACCTCTTAAACGCCACCAAACTTGGCGCATCTACAACAGCTGCAGGCAGGGCATTCCACTCCCTAATCACTCGTTGAGTAAAGAACCTACCTCTGATATCCGTCCTATAACTCATACCCCTTAATTTAAAGCTGTGTCCCCTCGTGCTAGCTTTCTCCATCCTAGGAAAAAGGCTATCACTGTACACCCTATCTAAACCTCTAATCATCTTATATGCTTCAATAAGATCCCCTCTTAGCCGCCTCCTTTCTAACGAAAACAACCTCAAATCCTTCAACCTCTCTGCATAGGACCTGCCCTCCATACCAGGCAACATCCTGGTAAACCTCCTCTGTACCCTCTCCAATGCCGCCACATCTTTCTTATAATGTGGGGACCAGAACTGCACACAATACTCCAAGTGCGGCCGCACTAGAGTTTTGTACAGTTGCAACATGATGCTGCGGCTCCTAAATTCAATCCCCCTACCAATAAAAGCTAAGACTCCATAAGCCTTCTTAACAACTTTATCCACTTGACTGCCTACTTTCAGAGATCTATTGACACATACACCAAGATCCTTCTGTTCCTCAACACTATTAAGAGCCCTACCATTAGCCCTATACTCTACACATTTATTGTTCCTGCCAAAGTGCATTAACTCACACTTTTCCACATTAAACTCCATTTGCCACCTCTCGGCCCAGCTCTGCAACGTGTCCAAGTCACTCTGTAAACTAAAACACCCCTCTTCACTATCTACCACACCACCAACTTTAGTATCATCTGCAAATTTACTGATCCATCCCTCAATACCCTCATCCAGATCATTTATAAAAATTACAAACAGCAGGGGCCCCAAACAGACCCCTGAGGCACACCACTCGTCACCGAACTCCACGATGAATCTCTCCCATCAACCACCACCCTCTGTCTTCTATCTGCCAGCCAATTCCTAATCCAATTAGCTAAATCACCCTCTATTCCACACATCTGCATTTTCTGCAGAAGTCTTCCATGGTAGACTGTTAGATTGTTGATATACAATCAACAATCTACCATAGACATGGTAGATTGTTGATTGACACTCCCTTGTCAATCAACAATCTGTCTGTCCCTCTCACCTCTGATTCAGGAGGTTGGGGGCTCAAACCCCCCTCTAGTAAGCACAAAAACCCCAGCTGATAAAGCAGGCACAGCACTGAGAGTGCTGCTGTCTTTAGGATGAAACTTTGAAGCCCGAGGCCTTGTGATTCCACAGCACTATCTGGAAGAAAACCAGGCAAGTTAACCCTGGTGTCTGAGCCAATCAGGCTCTGGAACAATATTCCTTTTTTTTATTCATTTGTGGGACATGGATGTCACTGGCTTGCCAGCATTTATTATTCATCTCTAGTTTCCCGAGAGCAGTTGAGGGTCGACTACATTGCTGTGGCTCTGGAGTCACATGTAGGCCAGATCGGGTAAGGACGGCAGGTTTCCTTCCCTAAAGAACATTGGTGAACCCAATGGGCTTTTCCGACAATTGACAATGGTTTCACGGTTATCAATAGATTCTTAATTTGGTTTCGTGAAGGGTAGGTCATGCCTTACTAACCTCATTGAGTTTTTTGAGAAAGTGACCAGAGAGGTGGATGGGGGTTAGGCGGTTGATGTAGTATATATGGACTTTAGTAAGGCGTTTGATAAGGTGGCCCATGGAAGACTTCTACAGAAAATGCAGATGTGTGGAATAGAGGGTGATTTAGCTAATTGGATTAGGAATTGGCTGGCAGATAGAAGACAGAGGTGGTGGTTGATGGGAGATATTCATCGTGGAGTTCGGTGACGAGTGGTGTGCCTCAGGGGTCTGTTTTGGGGCCCCTGCTGTTTGTAATTTTATAAATGATCTGGATGAGGGTATTGAGGGATGGATCAGTAAATTTGCAGATGATACTAAAGTTGGTGGTGTGGTAGATAGTGAAGAGGGGTGTTTTAGTTTACAGAGTGACTTGGACAAGTTGCAGAGCTGGCCGAGAGGTGGCAAATGGAGTTTAATGTGGAAAAGTGTGAGGTAATGCACTTTGGCAGGAACAATAAATGTGTAGAGTATAGGGCTAATGATAGGGCTCTTAATAGTGTTGAGGAACAAAAGGATCTTGGTGTATGTGTCAATAGATCCCTGAAAGTAGGCAGTCAAGTGGATAAAGTTGTTAAGAAGGCTTATGGAGTCTTAGCTTTTTATTGGTAGGGGGATTGAATTTAGGAGCCGCAGCATCATGTTGCAGCTGTACAAAACTCTAGTGCGGCCGCACTTGGAGTATTGTGTGCAGTTCTGGTCGCCACATTATAAGAAAGAGGTGGAGGCATGGGAGAGGGTACAGAGGAGGTTTACTAGGATGTTGCCTGGTATGGAGGGCAGGTCCTATGAAGAGAGGTTGAAGGATTTGAGGTTGTTTTCGTTCGAAAGGAGGCGGCTAAGAGGGGATCTTATTGAAGCATATAAGATGATTAGAGGTTTAGATAGGGTGGACAGTGGTAGCCTTTTTCCTAGGATGGAGAAAGCTAGCACGAGGGGACACAGCTTTAAATTAACGGGTATGAGTTATAGGACGGATATCAGAGGTAGGTTCTTTACTCAAAGAGTGATTAGGGAGTGGAATGCCCTGCCTGCAGCTGTTGTAGATGCGCCAAGTTTGTGGCGTTTAAGAGGTTAATTGATAAGTATATGGAAGAGAAGGGAATGGTTTAGTTTGGAGGGGCATTGCTTTTTATTTTGGTCGGCACAACATCGAAGGCCGAAGGGCCTGTTCTGTGCTGTATTGTTCTATGTTCTATGTTCTTAATTCCAGATATTTTTCATTGAATTCAAATTCCATCATCTGTCATGGCAGGATTCAAACCCAGTACCTAGGACATTAGTGAAATTTCTGGATTAACTGTCTAGTGATAGTACCACTAGGTGATTGCTTCCCAAGAAGACAGATTACCAAAGAGGCAGATTATCTGCTCATTATCATGTTGCTGTTTGTGGGAGTTTGCTCTGAGTAAATTGAGATTATGTATTTGACATTACTTCATGGCTGTAAAGTGTTTCTAACATGCTGAACTCAGGAGAGACATTGTACAGAGACAAGTTCACTCTCTCACTTGCTTCATGATGGCTGTTTTGCATTCTTTTTTTGAAGGGCAATAGCTTTGTTGGTCAGAATGTTGAGTGAGGCCTGAGAATAGATAGGGTGGACTCTCAGAGATTATTTCCCCGAGCTGAAATGGTCAATACGAGAGGACACAGATTTAAGGTGCAGGGAAGCAAATACAAAGGAGATGTCAAGGGTAGGTTTTTCACTCAGAGGGTGGTGAGTGAATGGAACTGACTGCCGTCGGAGGTTGTTGAGGCAAACTCACTGGGGTCTTTTAAGAGATTTCTGGATGAGTATATGGAAAAGAATAGGATAGGGGGTTATAGATAGGTCTATGGATTGGTAGATGTGATCGGCGCAACTTGTGGGCCGAAGGGCCTGTTTGTGCTGTATTGTTCTATGTTCTAACGGTTATTGGTCACTTATCTCTGCAGGAATTACCTAGAAGGAGTATTAGGTTCACTGTGTGTGTAACTGTGAGCCTTACACCTGTTTTAGGAGCTGAAAGAACAGGGCATGTGATTTTAGCTGCTGTCCTTGTGGATTGGGTGAGTGTTGTCCAGTGGCTAATGCTCCCATCGCAGTGTCAACATCTAAACTTCGCAGGGATCTGCCAAAACGCAAAACCATTTCCACCCTAACAGAGTGACATAGAGTAAATCTTTGCTGATAGAGAGAGAGCTGTGTCGGGACATTTGGCTACACTGAGATGGATTATCAAGATGAAGCCATTTGTTCGGCAGTTACAATTGGGTACATTCATCATTCACGGAAGATCCAGTGATCAGCTTTTTACAGATTGTTGAACATAATGAGCTGGAAATTCTGCGGTTGAAAACTTATGCCCAAGATGCTCCATATGCTTTAAGAAGGCATATGGAGTCTTAGCTTTTATTAGCAGGGGGATTGAATTTAGGAGCCGCAGCATCATGTTGCAACTGTACAAAACTCTAGTGCGGCCGCACTTGGAGTATTGTGTGCAGTTCTGGTCCCCACATTATAAGAAAGATGTGGAGGCATTGGAGAGGGCACAGAGGAGGTTTACCAGGATGTTGCCTGGTATGGAGGGCAGGTCTTATGAGGAGAGGCTGAGGGATTTGAGGTGTTTTCGTTAGAAAGGAGGCGGCTAAGAGGGGACCTGATCGAAACATATAAGATGATTAGAGGTTTAGATAGGGTGGACAGTGATAGCCTTTTTCCTAGGATGGAGAAAGCTAGCACGAGGGGACACAGCTTTTAATTAAGGGGTGATAGTTATAGGACGGATATCAGAGGTAGGTTCTTTACTCAAAGAGTGATTAGGGAGTGGAATGCCCTGCCTGCAGCTGTCGTAGATGCGCCAAGTTTGGTGGCGTTTAAGAGGTTAATTGATAAGTATATGGAAGAGAAGGGAATGGTTTAGTTGGGAGGGGCATTGCTTTTTATTTTGGTTGGCACAACATCGAAGGCCGAAGGGCCTGTTCTGTGCTGTAATGTTCTATGTTCTATGTTCTATGTATGTACTCAACATGTATGAGATTGTAAGAAATCAGAGCAGGAGTAGGCCATTCGGCCCTTTGAGAGTGCTCTCCCATTCAATAGGATCATGGTTTGACCTTAACTCCTGTTTAATCCTTGACTCCCTCAACAATCAAAAAACTATCTCACTCAGCTTTGAACATGTTCAATAGCCACACCTCCCACTGCTCTCTCAGGAAGAAAATTCCAAAGAGCATCGACCCTCCTAGAGAAGTAATTTCTCCTCCTCTCCATGGGAGACTGTGTCCCACAAGGGGAAATATCTGCTCAGCATTTACCCTATTGAGCCCCTTCCAGCTCTCAATCAGATCCCAAACAACCCCCTTCCAAGCTGTTCGATTCTGTTAACTTTTCAATCTTGCAGCAACACAGAAATCATACACTATCTCTGGATTTATAGACTTCATTTTCGTAGAATCCCTACAGTGCAGAAAGAGACCATTTGACCCATTGAGACTGCACTGGCTCTCTGATACAGTATCTTACCCAGCTTCACCCTCTTCCCTATCCACTTGAACCCCATGGATTTATTCCGCTAATCCACCATTTAGCTCCCAGCTTGACCTCAACCATAGCTTAGAATCTCTACAGCGCAGAAGGGGGCCATTCAGCCCATCACATCTACACCAACAACAGTCCCATCCAGGCCCTATCCCCAGAACTCTACATATTTACTCCACTAAGTAGAAATTTAGCATGGCCATTGCACATGTTTGGATTGTGGGAGAAAACTGGAGCACCCGAGGAAACTCACGCAGACACGGGGAAAATGTAGAAACTCTGTACAGACAGTGATCCAAGCTGGGAGTCGAAACTGGGTCCCTGACATTGTGAAGCAGCAGTGCTAACCACTGTGCCACAGTGCTGCCCCATGTGCCCCGGTTGTTTGACTCCAGTTGGTTTGATTGGGTAAAGTAAATAATTCAATGTGCTATTCAAATGAGTTGAAAAGCTAAAGAAAGGACACTTTTTACTCAGTTAGAACAACATTAATGATCTTGTCGGGCAAGACTTTTTTTTGCTGTTTGCTGATAGTTATTGAATGAAGAGATGATTTAAAACACGGAAGCCCTTTGCTGCAGAATTAATTCTTACAGATATAAATTTATTTCACTTCCCTAATTCTGATCTCCCTCTCTCACTTAATATATGGGAACAGGACAATACATGTGGGGGTTGGATAATTTGATTTATTATTGTCATTTGTATTAGCATACAATGAAAAGTATTGTTTCTTGCGCGCTGTACAGGCAATGCATACCGTTCATAGAGAAGGAAAGGAGAGAGTGCAGAATGTAGTGTTACAGTCATAGTTAGGGTGTAGAGAAAGATCAACTTAATGCAAGATAGGCCCATTTAAAAATCTGACAGCAGCAGGGAAGAAGCTGTTCTTGAGTCGGTTGGTACGTGACCTCAGACTTTTGTATCTTTTCTCTGAAGGAAGAAGGTGGAAGTGAGAATGTGTGTGGTCCTTATCTATGCTGGCTGCTTTGCTGAGGCAGTGGGAAGTGTAGACAGAGTCAATGGATGGAAGGCTGGTTTGCGTGATGGATTCATGACCTTTTGTAGTTCTTTGCAGTCTTGGGCAGAACAGGAGCCGTACCAAGCTGTGATACAACCAGAAAGAACACTTTCTATGGCGCATCTGTAAATGTTGGTGAAAATCATAGCTGACATGCCAAATTTCCTTAGCCTAAGATGTTCTTTCAGAGAGTAAGTGTGGACCCAATGGGCTGAATGGCCTCCTTCTTCACTGTAGGGGTTATACAATTCTTTCTCCTGTATTATTTCTTTTTCTGTGCACGATTTGACTCTAATTCACCAGTCCCCTTGCTCCCCTTTCCCCTGAGATCTTACTAGTTAAGGAGATAAGCTACAGGTTGCATTGATCACTGAGGTTCCAGGTACCCCACATGTTGTATCGACTCACGTTGCTGGCAGTTTGACGCGTGAAGCATTTAGCCAAGCATTTGAACAGGGCACACACTCTGAGATGCCTCGCTCCCCAGCGAGAGCGGAGCCAATAACACGTCTGTCTATTTAAAAAAAGAACTTGTGTTGTGGAGCTCGCGTTGTCATGGTAAATTGGCCAAGTGCAAAAATGCTGCTAGCATCTAAAATTACAGTGACCCTTGCTTCCATCGCATACAGTGAATCGAGTTATTTTAAACCATTCATTCTGCAGCCCAGAGCAATCTTTACCGACAATGAACCTTCCCAAACTGACATGACTTTGCAAAAGCAGCAGAATGAATGGAAGCATTGATCCAGCCACATCCTCGCCTTGGAGACCAATCTATGTTATCCCAAAGGTTCAACATCGCTTCTCGGTAAAAATAGCGCAGTTAACCCTGTAACTGCTGAATCCAATCGATGTCTGAAATCGGGTTGTTGAGCAGAAATTTAAAATTCTTAAAGATTCCAACGTAAAGGGAACTAATCTGTAACAACAAGCTGCAGATTTTAATCTTTGTTCCTGGAGTGTGGCCATCACTGGCAGTTATTGCCCATATCTAATTGCCCCGCTGGGAAGGTGCTGGTCAGCCACTTTTTCGAACCACATGGCATAGGTACACCCCCAATGCTGTTAGTGAGGGAGTGCCAGGATTTTGACCCAGCCACAATAAAGAAATGGTGATATATTCCCCAAGTTAGGATGGTGTGTGATTTGGAGTGGAACTTCCTGGTAGTCATGTCCCCAGGTATCTGCTGCCCTTCTCCTAGATGGGATTGGTCATGGGTTTGGAAGGTGCTGTCTAAAGATCTTTGGTGAATTGCTGCAGTGCATCTTGTAGATGGTACACACTGCTACTGAGTGTTGGTGATGAAGGGAGTAAATGTTTGTGGATGGGGTGCCAATCAAGCAGGGCTTGATTGGCACCCCATCATTGGCACCATTCTGGGATGGTGTCGAAATTCTTGTGTTGTTGGAGCTGCATCCATCCAGGCAAGTGGGGAGTATCCTGACTTGTGCCTTGTAGATGGTGGATTTGGGAGGTGGAGTGGTGGGGTGGGGAGATAGTGAGTTAACACTGCTGCTTCACAGCGCCAGGGACCTGGGTTCAATTTCAGCCTTGGGTCACTCTCTGTGTGGAGTTTGCATATTCTCCCCGTGTCTGCATGGGTTTCCTCCAGTTGCTCCAGTTTCCTCCCACAGTCCAAAGATGTGCAGGTGGATTGCCGATGGCACGAGGAAAAGGCAGAAGGGCCTGCATGGGGTGCTCCTTCGGTGCAAACACGATGGGCCAAATGGCCTCTTTATGCAGAATAGGGATGGCTCTCCCCCCGCCAAACTCCCCTCCCTCAATAACACTGGTTAATAGATGTTCACCCTGTTAGTGCCTGCGTCAGAGACTTGCTGACCAAAACTCCTCACACCCCCACCCCACTGCACTCCCCTGCCCTCCGCCCACACACACACACACACACACAGAGTCTGTGAGCAGCCGCACAGAGTGATGTATAGAGCCTGGTGGTGATCTGTTTGTAAAGATTTCTATTCCAGTTCGGAGCTCACAATCACAGACTGAATGAGCTGTGAGTGTGAATCCCTGAACCTGGGCCATTGCTACAATGTGATAATGAAGCAAAAACCAATATTGCAGCAATAAATCCAGTGACGCCTCGAGAAGCTTCATTATTATCCGAATAACATCAAACTCGGTGCTAAAACATCACTAAAAATGCAGAGCTAGTCAGCTAGTATCAGAGAATGTAGAAAACAGGGGGTCATTCAGCTCATTGGGACTGGTTTACGATTTTAATAGAACATAGAACATTACAGCGCAGAACAGGCCCTTCGGCCCTCGATGTTGCGTCGACCAATTGAGAACAAGCAATGACCCTCTAATGATTTTGGCTAATCATTGCTCACTTATATAATCTTTCTTTCCACCCAGCTTTGTTTCTGAACTCTAATATTTATTTTGTGACTCTTAAACAAATCTGTCAATCTCAGTTTTAAAATCTTTAATTACCTCCCCAACCTCACCCCTTCCCCCCTCCCCCACCAGTCCCCAACCCCATCTCCCTCCCCCATCCCTTCTCTTCTCCCCCACCAACTCCCTCCCCATAACCCTCCCATATCGATCCAATTCCATGGTTTGATGGATCACCTTATCTCATATTAAGGCCCCTAGTTGAAGCCCCCGGTTCAGCAATTCAAGCTGAGATTCTGCAATGTATTCTCACAGTTTAGCCTTTTCAGGCTTGTGTCGGAACTACTGAAACTGCTGTGCCACCCCCCCCCCACCCCCCCCAGGACAGGCCTGTCCTTCCTGGGGTGTGTAGCGATCCCCACACTGATTACAGTTAGTGCTACCCCCACTGCCAGTGGGATGTAACCAGTGCCCCACACGGCACTGACAGAACTTCCAACTTCTATCCAGAAACCCTCCTTCCGTAAGGGCATATCGCCCCTGTGAAATTTAGATTGAGAAGGAATTATATTGGTTTCTGCAGCGCCGTTAGAACCTCCCACTATCCCAGAGTTTCCTGACTGACTGGTTCTTATATTTCACTTTTCACAACTTCCAGACATCCCAGCGTGCTTCCCAGCTCAAGGAGCATGTTTGAAGTGCGTCACTATTGGGAAAGGGGAAGCCAATTTGCACAGCAAGATCCCACAAACAAACATTAATGATAATGACTGGGTGATTTTATTTCTGTGAAGCTGTGGGATCAGTATTGACAGATGGCTTAGCGCTCCAACTGTGTGGCACTCCGACAGCGCGGCACTCTGACAATGCAGCACTCCGACAGCGCGGCGCTCCGACAATGCGGCACTCTGACAGTGCAGCACTCAGTAAGAATTTAGCAACACCAATTATTAATCCAACCGATTTATTTGATAGTAAAATAGCGAGCTTTCAACACTCCCGTGTCTTCATCAGGCAAGTGCAGTGTTCTGGTCTGCAATAGCACACATCAGCACAGACAGTCAGAGATTGCTGATTAGAATGCGAATCCTTACATCTAACCTGCTATTCAAGTGTTAAAGTGGCTAACAATGTGTGTGAAGGGAATCCTGAGCATTGTTAGAGAATTGTGTATTTTCTCCAGACAGCACAGTAAGTGAGGTTTTTTGCTAACCCAGGCAAGTTACGGGGGTTACAGATAGTGTGTCATGCAGCGCTCCGACACTGCGGCACTCCGACAGCGCGGCACTCCGACAGCGTAGTGCTCCAAAAGCGTGTTGCTCCGACAGTGCAGCACTCCGACAGCGCAGTGCCCTGAGGGGGAGACGAGAAACTGGAAAATTTTTCACCTCTGACTCAATCTTACCCCCTCCCCCGCAGCGAGCGACAAGTGGGACAAGGTCGTAAGGTGGCGCCTTCAGCTTTTTCGGGAGAAAATTCTGCTGTAGACCGAGGGGGACGCAATTTAAAAATTTGGAATCCCTGATTAAAAATGGAGATGGGGAGAATTTCTTTCTCAGCGTGAGTTTGGAATTCTCTTCCGAGGGAGCAGTGGAGGCTGGCGGTGTCTGATCAACAAGGGAAAAGCTGCGGGGGCGAGGGGGCTGAGTCCACAATCAGGTCTATCGAAAGGTACAACAGGCTTGAGGGGCCGAATAGCCTGCTCCTATTTCCTGCGTTCTTGTGAAAAAGATGATCTAGTCTGATCCATTGGTGGGAGTTTAGATTGGCTGCTGTGCTTACTGTACAGGACTGAGTATATTTCAGGAAATATTTAATTGGCTGTAAAGTGCTTTGGGGCATCCTGTGATATAAATACTATTCCTTTATATCTGGGAGGTGGGGGGGTGGGGAGTGACGTCTTCACATTCCTGCACCCGGAGAGAGCTTTGTGACTCACGGGACCAGGGTCGAGCTGCTGCTGTCATCTCAGCTTCCTACTGGAGAACTTTTAGATTTTAATAGCAGGATAACATCAGATTTTCCCTGAGATTTACACCAGCCAGCCAGAGAATCTTTGCTCTGACTCACAGAGGAATCTAAATGTTTTTGCAGCTCGCTCCGGGTTTATCAGAGCAGCTGCAGGAAACATGTTCAGGAGCACAGATGAGAAAGAGGATCATCTCGTGTCCATATTAGGTAAAAAGGCAGGAAAGAGGCCACTGATGTCAGCGGGGTCTGACTTCCCGCTGCGCTGTCATCTGTTACTGGCTGATTAATGTGAGTTGCAGGGAAGAATCGGAGATGTGCTCTTCAGATCATCAGACAATTGTACAAAACATGTCTCTTCACTAATTCAGGCCACCTGGCTAATGGAAAAGACACTGTTAGAGTTTTTGGGGAATGGGGCAATCTGGCGAGGGCTGGAGTGAGACCGTTGACCCAATGTTGGTTCTGTAGATGTGGCTGTGCCTCCTGGGGAGTGGAGCGATTGGCCCCCGTAGAGTGGGACATTGAGTGGACACTCAAGAGGCTGGTTGCGATTGCAGGGTTGGTCTCTGGGCGAACGAGCCTGTCCCAGACGTGTCCCGCTTTGGCAGATTCCACAGACGGTCACCGCCACTCCGCCTCTCAACCGGCTCACCCACACGTCAAGATACCAGCTCTCGCCTCCCAGTCCGCTTGCTTCCACAACCCCACCCCCCCCAAGGGTCACTCAGAAATCACCTTGCATTGAGATAGCGCCTTCATCGCGATGAAATATCCCAAGGTATTTCACAACAGCATTGTCCAAGATAAAAGGTTGTGTGTGGACATTATGTAAGTGGGGTGGACTGGCCAGGCTAAGTGACCCTTAGTGTCCAAAGATGTGTAGGTTAGGTGGATCAGTCATGGTGACGGAGTTAGGGTGAAGGGGAAGGCCTGGGCAAGGTGCCCTTTCAGAGAGTCAGTGAGACCCGATGGGTTGAATGGTCCTTTTTGCTGTATTTCTGTGGATTCAATGGGTCAAATGGAATTGGACACCAAGCCTCATCAGGTGGAATGTCGATGGGTCAGTATTAAGAAGGAGGAGAGGGAGGAGTGGAGAGAATTGCAGAGCTTGGGATCCTGGCAGCTGAGAGCACGATCCCCAGTGGAGGAGCAACAGAAATGGGGAATATTCAGAGTGGGAGAATGGGAGTACAGAGATCACAACATCTTCCAATGCTCAGACTGCCAGTGCTGTGGGGACCGTTTCCCAACAGGACATTTGATTGGGTAGTTTAATGGTTCAGGTGGTGGGAAGGGTGGGAGGGAAACTATTCACCGATGTAGAACATAGAACACTAGAGCACAAACAGACCCTTCAGCCCACAAGTTGCACCGATCATATCCCTACCAACCAGGCCTATCTATAACTCCCAATCCCATTAAATCCCAAGTACTGATCCAGAAGTCTCTTAAAAGACCCCAGTGAGTTTGCCTCCACCACCACTGATGGCAGCCGATTCCACCCACTCACCACCCTCTGAGTGAAAAACTTACCCCTGACATCTCCTCTGTACTTGCTCCCCAGCACCTTACACCTGTGCCCTCTCATAGCGACCTTTTCAGCCTGGGAAATAGCCCTCGAGAATCTAAATTTTATATATATATTTTACCATCAGCATATTACATCGATTCCAATAGCTTCACCCTGAGGAATCTTCCTTAAAAATACCTCCAGTGATTTTCACAATGTTTATCAGAATCATTTCTTCAGTTAATATATTTACCAGGGAACCTGATCAAGCAGCAGCCATTTCTTTTAAATATCCCCCTGACAGAATGTTCTTGGCCTGGTTCGAGAGCCTGAAACAGATAATCTCATTCATTTCCTCTGCTTTTCATTTCTCAGATCAGACATTTTGCATTTTTTCCGAATACTCTGGGATTCCTTTCTGGGAAGGATGCTATAAATGAGATCACTCTGTCTGAATCATAGAATCCCTACAGTGCAGAAGGAGGCCATTCAGCCCATCGAGTCTATATCAATCACAATGCCATCCAAGCCCTACTCCCATAACCCTACATATTGACCCTACTAATCCCCCTGACGCTAAAGGACAATTTCACATGACCATATCTTTGGAGTGTGGGAGGAAGTCAGAGCAGCCAGAGAAATCCTCGCAGACACGGGGAGAATGTGCAGACCCCACACAGATAGTCACCTGAAGTTGGAATTGAACCTGGGTCCCTGGCGCTGTGAGTCAGCAGTGCTAACCCTTTGTATCGCCCAGAGTGGGAGAGTCTCCTGGTCAGCCATCTTTGAGGTGTGATGGTGAACCTTGAACTACAGACTCTGTGTGGCATCAGGGAAGTGACCTGCGAAAACAGGCGAAAGCACGTGGCCCCATGTCTGCCTCATGTGTCATTGGACACGGGAAAGTTAAATCATGACTGATTGATTGACCTGGCCTCTTCACTCTGTGTCCTGCGCTGCTGAGCTGGACTTACTCACCTTGCTGTCTCAGAAACTAAAAAAAAGTTCCACCTGATCTCCAGAACATGAAGCAGTTGAAGTGGAATTTCACAAGACTTCCCTTCTTATTCCCGAGAAGTTTTTCTTTGTTTTTTTTTGCTTTCCCAGAAGATGGAGTGAATGCAGAAAAGATGATAGTGTGAGACATCGACAATGGTGCTCCAATCATCACAGTGTGAGACGGGCTTAAAAGACAAACTAATCTTTCCCTGCCTATTGACTTTGCACGGTTAGTGAAAGAACTATAACCACAATTAGTATTGAATTTATTGATGTGACGTTGAGGAAGAAATGCCTGAGAGAGACAGCACCGTCTTGTTCAAAATGTTCTGTGACAAACTATACAATCAAATATACCGATTGAGATGTGAGGGTTATTGAGTGGGCTAGATCCCTATTCCCCAGTGTTTAAAAAATTACTTACTTGAGAAAGGAAGGCTGTACAAAGGAGATTCATTTGGTTAATTCCAGAGTTGAGAGGATTGGCTTGTGAGGAGAGACTGAGCAGACTGGGACTATACTCATTGGAATTCAGAAGAATGACGGGGGATCTTATTCTTCTAAGGGGGATCATAATCATAATAAGAAGATTATGGATTGAATAGATAAGATAGAAGCAGGGAGGTTATTTCCACAGGCAGGTGAAACTAGATGAAGCAGATTTAGGACTGAGTTGAGGAGGAACTTCTTCACACAAAGGGAATTCCCTGCCCAGCGAAGCAGTTGAGGCTACCTCTTGAATGTTTTCAAGACAAGAATAGATAAATTTTTGAACAGTAAAGGAATTAAGGATTATGATGAGCAGGCGGGTAAGTGAAGCTGAGTCCACACAAAGATCAGCCATGATCTTATTGAATGGTGGAGTAGGTTCGAGGAGCCGGATGTCCAACTCCTGCTCCTAGTTCTTATGTTCTTATGAGAGGTGATCTGGTTAAGGAGAATACAGTTCTGAAAGAGACTGACAGGATGGATACTGGGACAGAGTTTCCAGGCTATAGAACTCGGAGTGAAAGTCTCAGAACGAGAACTGGCCATTCAGAACTGAGGAGAAGAGAAATTTCTTTGCTGAAATGCTACCTCAGAGAGCCGGGAATGCTTGTTTGTTGAGCATATTCAAATCAGAGACAGATTTTTCAGGTACTGAAGGAGTTAAGAGAATGGAATGGAAACAGAATGGAAAAGTGGAGTTGAGGAGGAAAATTAGTCATGATTTGTTGAATAGCCGAGCATGCTCAAAGGGCCGAATAGACACCTGCTGTTTCTAATTCATTTGTTTTTCTCGTTCTTACAGTCACACATTCACAAAAAAAAAAGAAATTACTTGCACCCAGAGGGGCAATTTTTTTCACACAGAGGGTGGTGAGTGTCTGGAACAAGCTGCCAGAGGTAGTAGTAGAGACGGGTACAATTTTGTCTTTTAAAAAGCATTTAGACAGTTACGTGGGTAAGATTGGTAAGATAACTAGCCAATTGGGGCTAGTTTCGGGGATTTTAAAAAAAAGGGCATCATGAACAAGTTGGGCCGAAGGGCCTGTTTTGATGCTGTAAACGTCTATCACTCTATGACTCTATTTATATCACACTTTCTGACGCTGGTAGCGTTAAAACGAGGATGTTGAAGTGGTTGTCTTTGTGAGGAGATGTCCGGTAAGGGTAACAGGTACAGCTGTCAAATATATCACAATTCTTTCACGGGTGGGTGTCACTGGCTGGGCCAGCATTTATTGCCCATCCCTAATTACCCTTGAACAGAGTGGCTCGCTTTGGCTGTTTCAGAGGGGCAGTTAAGAGTCAGCCCCATTGCTGTGGCTCTGGAGTCGGATGTAGGCCTGAAGTTTGTGGTGTAAACATTTAGCTGTCCAGCGTGGCAGCCAGAACAGGTGTTAACATAGAACATAGAACATAGAACAATACAGCACAGAACAGGCCCTTCGGCCTTCGATGTTGTGCCGACCAAAATAAAAAGCAATGCCCCTCCTAACTAAACCATTCCCTTCTCATCCATATACTTATCAACTAACCTCTTAAACGCCACCAAACTTGGCGCATCTACAACAGCTGCAGGCAGGGCATTCCACTCCCTAATCACTCTTTGAGTAAAGAACCTACCTCTGATATCCGTCCTATAACTCATACCCCTTAATTTAAAGCTGTGTCCCCTCGTGCTAGCTTTCTCCATCCTAGGAAAAAGGCTATCACTGTCCACCCTATCTAAACCTCTAATCATCTTATATGTTTCAATAAGATCCCCCTTAGCCGCCTCCTTTCTAACGAAAACAACCTCAAATCCTTCAACCTCTCTTCATAGGACCTGCCCTCCATACCAGGCAACATCCTGGTAAACCTCCTCTGTACCCTCTCCAATGCCTCCACATCTTTCTTATAATGTGGCGACCAGAACTGCACACAATACTCCAAGTGCGGCCGCACTAGAGTTTTGTACAGCTGCAACATGATGCTGCGGCTCCTAAATTCAATCCCCCTACCAATAAAAGCTAAGACTCCATATGCCTTCTTAACAACTTTATCCACTTGACTGCCTACTTTCAGGGATCTATTGACACATACACCAAGATCCTTCTGTTCCTCAACACTATTAAGAGCCCTACCATTAGCCCTATACTCTACACATTTATTGTTCCTGCCAAAGTGCATTACCTCACACTTTTCCACATTAAACTCCATTTGCCACCTCTCGGCCCAGCTCTGCAACTTGTCCAAGTCACTCTGTAAACTAAAACACCCCTCTTCACTATCTACCACACCACCAACTTTAGTATCATCTGCAAATTTACTGATCCATCCCTCAATACCCTCATCCAGATCATTTATAAAAATTACAAACAGCAGGGGCCCCAAAACAGACCCCTGAGGCACACCACTCGTCACCGAACTCCACGATGAATATCTCCCATCAACCACCACCCTCTGTCTTCTATCTGCCAGCCAATTTCTAATCCAATTAGCTAAATCACCCTCTATTCCACACATCTGCATTTTCTGTAGAAGTCTTCCATGGGCCACCTTATCAAAAGCCTTACTAAAGTCCATATATACTACATCAACCGCCTTACCCCCATCCACCTCTATGGTCACTTTCTCAAAAAACTCAATGAGGTTAGTAAGGCATGACCTACCCTTCACGAAACCATGCTGACTATCCCCAATCAATTCATTTCTCTCTAAATAACTATAAATCCTATCCCTAATAATTCTCTCCAATACCTTGCCCACCACAGAAGTAAGACTCACTGGCCTATAATTCCCAGGAAGGTCTCTCTTCCCCTTCTTAAACAATGGCCCAACAATGTTGGGCTGATTCAGTGCGCAAATTCATAGACACCCTACTGTGCAGAAAGAGGCCCTTCAGCCCATCAAGTCTGCACCGACCACAATCCCACCCAGGCCCTACCCCCATATCCCTACATATGTTATCCACTAATCCACGCATCCCGGGATACAGAGGGGCAATTTTAGCATGGCCAATCAATCTAACCCGCACATCTTTGGACTGTGGGAGGAAACCAGGGAGGAAACCCACACAGACACGAGGAGAACGTGCACAGACAGTGACCCGAGCTGGGAATCAAACCCAGGTTCCTGGAGGTGTGAAGCCGCAGTGCTAACCACTGTGCTACCGTGCCGCCCAGTTAAACTGAGATAGTCATTGCCACTGTCTTCAATTTCATCAGCAATAAAACAAGAAAATGTTGTGGGAAAATGTAAACGTGACAAGATAAAGGCTGTTACGTATCGGTTAGTCTTGCCAATGTTTTCTGCCAAAGATTCTCCATTGCCCACAAGGATTTAGTTCTAATCCATTGTGTTCATCTTTTTACAATGTGTACATGGAGTTCTTGAGGAAGCTTGGCTTGATTTAGATATTCATGCTTACTCTGCCAATTCATCTTGTCCATTCAGTAATCCTAACAGACTAACAGTCTGCTCCATTCTAAAACCCAGATAATCCACTGATGTAATGCTGCCAATAAAATTCCCCGATTGTCGGAAAAACCCATCCGACTCATAAATGTTCTGTAAGGGAAGGAAACGTGCCATCCCTACCCAGTATGGGCTACGTGTGACTCCAGACCCCACAGCAACCCAGCTGCCCTCTGATATAGCCTAGCAAGCTGTGCGCAAGGAGGCAGCTCATCACCAAGGGCAATCAGAGATGGGCAATAAATATTTATCTTACCACAACCTGTGAACAAGCTTTGACAAATCATTCCAAAACTAAAGGCATTCTTACTATTCCCTTTTGTGGATTTGCTCCCATTTATGGGGATAATGTTTCCGCTTCAAGTGATGCAAACAACATTTGACCAGATGTCCAGTGTCACCCAAGGAGGATTCGAAAGTACAGACCCAGTGAGCCAGAGTTTGTGACAGTTACTGCTGATAAAGACTTTGAATAATTTACTGTATTTTATTCTTGTTTGGCACTTGGAACCATGATCCAAACTTCAGCCTCTTCACACTTTACATGATTGCTTCAATTCAGGGTGGCGGCGCGGGCTCGTTGGGTCGAAGGGCCTGTTTCCCATGCTGTTTTGTTCTTTGTTCTTTATAATAGCTGGCAGCTCCACCCTGAGCTTCTGTTTATAACTTCTTCAAAGTTGGTCAGTATTTAGAGGTGCATGATTTTCTCACAATGCTCAAAAATTGGATACGATTTTCTTTTTCCTCACCGGGCCTGTATTTAAACTGTTCTGCTTCACGCACTTTGACCTTCTCCCTTTTTCTGTTCCCCCTCACAACGGATCCACCAGGTTGGTGAATCCTGCCTGTCCTTTTTTATTCATTCCTGGGATGTAGATGTCGCTAGCTAGACCAGCATTTATCGCTGATCCTTAATTGTCCTTGAGAAGGTGGTGGTAAGCTACCTTCTTGAGTTGCTGTAGATCTTGAGATTTAGGTTCACCCACGGTGCTGTTAGGGAGGGAATTCCAGGATTTTGAGCCAGCAACAGTGAAGGAATGGCCGATATATTTCCAATTCTACTTGGAATATTGTGTACAGTTCTGGTCAATATTATAGAAAGGATATTATTAAACTAGAAAGAGTTCAGTAAAGATTTACTAGGATGCTACCAGGATGGTTTGAGTTATAAGGAGAGACTGGATAGACTGGGACTCTTTTCTCTGGAGCGTAGAAGGCTGAGGGGTGATCTTATAGAGATCTATAAAATAATGAGAGGTACAGATCAGCTGGATAGTCAATATCTTTTCCCAAAGGCAAAGGAGTCTAAAACTGGAGATCATAAGTTTAAGGTGAGAGGGGAGAGATCCAAAAGTATCCAGAGGGACAATTTCTTCACACACAGGATGGTGAGTGTCAGGAAAAAGTTACAAAAGTCTGAGGTCACATGCCAACCCATTCAAGAACATCTTCTTCCCTGCTGCCATCAGACTTTTGAATGGACCTAGCTTGCATTATTCTTTCTGTACACCCTAGCGATGATTGTATTTATGCACTGGCTCCTTTCCTTCTCTATGAACAGTATGCTTTGTCTGTATAGCGCGAAAGAAACAATACTTTTCACTATATGTTAATACATGTGACAATAATAAATCAAATCAAAAGAGACAGATTTAATCGAGGTATTCACAAGGGTGTTAGATGATTATTTGAATAGAAGCAATGTGAAGTTGTAAAGGGGGGGAAGACAGGGAATAGCACTAAGTCATGATGCTTGTTTGGAGAGGCAGTGCAGACATAATGGGCCAAATGGCTCCTCCTGCACTGTATCAGTTCTGTGATTCTGTGATATCCAGGCCAGACCACTTCAGAATGGCCGATTTCCTCTCCTGAAGGCTATCAGTCATTTTTGTGACGATCCAGTTGTCTCATGATTACTATGGCCAAGAGAAACTTTTTATGTCAGATTTTATGGATGGCATGGTGGCACAGTGGTTAGCATTGCTGCCTCATAGTGCCAGCGATCTGGGTTCAATTCCCACTGTCTGTGTGGAGTTTGCATGTTCTCCTTGTGTCTGCTTGGGTTTCCTCCGGGTGCTCCGGTTTCCTTCTACAGTCTGAAAGATGTGTTGGTGGGGTACATTGGCCATGCTAAATTGCTCCTTAGTGTCCTGGGGTGCATATATTAAAGGGAAATATTTGAGTTATGGGATAGGGTCTAGGTGAGATTGTTATCTCAATGGGCTAATTACACTGCTTCTGCACTGTAGGGATTCTATGAGCTGATTTGATTAATAGAATTGAAATCTCCCAGCTGCGGTGGTGGGATTTGAACTCATTTCTCTAGATTGTTGGTCTAAGCCTCAGCATCACAACCCTGATGGTTCACTACCCCTGCTCTTTCAGCATGCAGCAAGCACAGCCTTCTTTCAGAATTACACTGCCAGATGGCAGAGGAAGAGATCAGTGTTTACTGGGACAGGTTTACTCCGGAATCAGTATCTCTGCTCCCGTCTCAGGAGTGTCTGTGTTCAGGTAATCATCCAGTCAAATCCCTCCAGCTATATGTATTTAACCCCAATTAACACTGATTGGAGTGTGGCGATGCCATCGGATTATCTTGCTATTGTAACTACTGGAATGAATGAGGAAATGACTTTCCCCGCTGTGACAGATCAATGTGAACAGGAACGGGGAACAGAAAAGGTTTTAACAGAAGAGATTTATTTTAAAATGCGACGAAGTCAGGAAGGGCAAAGGTTCATCCCCAGATTTTAATCTCTCTGTTATCAGTACATCCAGACCACAAGCTCGGGAATTCCCCCTCTGTTTCCGTACCTCTCTCTCCACTTCCTTTATGACGTTCCTTAAGCCCTACCTGTTTGATGGAGATTTTGGTTACCTGTTCTAAAGGCTGCTGATGTGTGTCAGTGCTGGATACTGCTTGATAACGCTCTCTTGAAGCGTGAGTGCTTTATGATGGCTGAGATTTTCCAGCTCCACTCATTGCCAGGAACTTCCAGTCCTGCCGTGGACTGTCAATGGACTTTAGGTTGGCTTATCAACAGCCCCCCCTCTCCCGCCCTTCTGCCTATCCCCACCCCACAGTGGGTTCCATCACGTTGGGTCTGGCCTAAGTTAGGGGTGCTATATGAATGCAGTTGTTGTGAATGCCAAGCACCGATTTAAAATCGCCATTAAAAGTATTGAAAGGTGAGGTTGGGAGATGTTTTCTCTCTCTGCGTGGCTGTTAGGCTGGGAAATAAATAGCTAGGTGTAGTGCTGGCAACGGAATCCTTAATAAAGGCTTTTCAAAGGGAGGTAGATTAATATTGGTTAGTGATAAGGGAAATAGTCGGTTCAGGGGAGTGAGGCTGAGAAAAACATTCTTTCAGAAAACTGACTCAAATACAATGAGTCAAAGACTGTAAAAGTTTATGATTTACAAAAGCTTCAAAGCAAAATGAGTTCAGGGATTTGAGTTCTCTCTCACTCATTACTCAACCATTTCATAAAGCGAGACAGTGCAAAAGGGGCCATTCATCCCATTTTGTCTGTGCTAGCTCCTTGGTAGAGCTGTCTGTATCCCCACATCTCTCTCTCCCATAATCCTGTTTATACAAATTATCCAGTTTCTTTTGGAAAGTGGGAAAAACCAAATCACAGCCAAGAAACACAAGAAACAGGAGGGTGAAGACAACATAGGGCTGCCCACCACCACTACACACCCCCCCCCCACCCCCGGCCGAAGGACATAACTGGTGATGAGGTAGCATTCCCTCAGTTCAATACTGGTGATTATAAAGACATAATTTATAGAATCAAGAGTGTCATGGTGGAACAGTCGCTGAAGGTTGGCATCGTGGCAAGTGGTTCAGAAAGCTAGTGGCATGCTGGCCTTCATTTCAAGAGGATTTGAGTATAGGAGTAAGGATGTTTTGCTGCAGTTATGCAGGGGCCTGGTGAGGCCACACCTTGAGTATTGTGTGCAGTTTTGATCTCCCACTCCAAGGAAGGACAGTCTTGTTATTGAGGGAGTCCAGCGAAGGTTCACCAGACTGATTCCTGGAATGGCAGGACTGATATATGAAGAGAGACTGGATCGACTGGGCTTGTACTCACTGGAATTGAGAAGAATGAGAGGGAGTCTCAGAGAAACATATAAAATCCTGACGGGACTGGGCAGGCGGGTTGTGGGAAGAAGGTTCCTGATGCTGGGGAAGTCCAGAACTAGGGGTCACAGTCTAAGAGTATGGCGTAAACCATTCAGGATTGAAATGAGGAAGAACTTCTTCACTCCGAGAGTTATGACCCTGTGGAATTCTCTACCACAGAAAGCTGTTAGGGCCAGTTCAAGAAGGAGCTGAATGTGGCCCTTGTGGCTAAAAGGATCAAGGGGTGTGGAGAGAAAGTGGGAGTGGGACATTGACAGTACATGATCATATTGAATGGCAGAACAGGCTGGAAAGGCAAAATGGCCTATTCCTGCACCTATGTTCTCTGTTTCTACAATGATTTACTTGGCCCCTCACAGCTGTGTCAGCCCTGCTAACAGTATCCCATCTTCACCAGCAGAAATCACTGCTGCACTGTAGTCACAGGGACCTGGCACCGTGGCCATGCTGGGGGATCAGAGGGTGTATATGTGGTGACATGGCTGGGCAATGTCCATCGAGCGTTCTGGCAGTGCCTGGCTGGACACCCTGTGTGCCGCAGCAGTGCCCTGGGACTGGAGCCTGAATGGGGATGGTGCTATGATGGTGGGGGTATGCATGATGATAGGGGGGAGCTCTGCAAAGGGTTGGTTGGCTGGGGGGGAGCTGTGCAAGGCAGGGTGAGTCGTGAGAGGTGGGCGAAGTCAGAGATCCACCAACGGTCTCATCGGGAGAGTTCTGAGGTCCTGAAGCTGGCACCTTGTGTTGTGTGGGAATGGTGCCAATGATGGGAGGAAGGGGAGGGGTGGTCTGAATGTCTGCCAGGAGCTAGTGTAAGTTTCCTGCTACACTAATAGATTGGGATACATGTGCAATGGTGCCTAAGCGCTCTGAAGCTGGTTTCCGTGGTGTACCAGTGCTCTGACCTCTCCCATCACTCTCCCCATCTGTACAAAGCTCCGAGCTGTCAGAATCATTGGCAGAGCACTGGAAGATTGTTGTGCTGAGCTCACCCAAAGAACCAATGTGGAACATTCCCATCAAATTCTATTGTGAAAATTCCACCCATTTGCCTCGATTGTACTGAGCCTTGGTGAGATCACACCTCGTGCAGGATTTTCTGGCTATGCTCACCCTCAAGACCAGAAACCAACCCTCCCGGTGAACGGATTTTTACATGGTTCACCCCCCACTGCCCCGCTACAATGGGTGGGATGGGAAAATTCCATCCCTGGAGTATGGTTTACAGTTTTGTTTTTAAAGTTTATTCATTAGTGTTATAAGTAGGCTTACATTAACAGTGCAATGAAGTTACTGTGAAAATTTCCTAGTCGGCACTGGGATGCCTGCGAGGGAGAATTTAGCATGGCCAGTGTACCTAAGCAGCACACGCTGCTGCCTCACCGCACCAGGAACCTGGGTTAGATTCCCGGCTTGGGTCACTGCCTATGTGGAGTTTGCACGTTCTCACCGTATCTGCGTGGGTTTCCTCCAGATGCTCCGGTTTCTTCCCACAGTCTGAAAGACGTGCTGGTTAGGTGCATTGACCCAAACAGGAGCATGGTGATCCGAGGAATTTCACAGTAACCAAGGATGTATTTGCCATGAAGTTGATGCAACAAGACTAATTCCTGGGATGGCGAGGTTGTCTCATGAGAAGAGATTGAGAAAACTGGGCTTGTATTGTTTAGAGTGGAAAAAAAAAGAGATCTTATTGAAACTTACAAAATTCTTACAGGACATGAAAGGGTGATCTGGATAGGATGTTGGTTGTGGAGAGTCTAGAACCAAAGGACACAATCAAGAATAAGGAGCAGGCCATTTAATACTGAGATGAGAAAGAATTTCTTCATTTTCTTCAGAGACTGAAGCTTTGGAATTCTCTACCCCAGAGAGCTGAAGGGGTTCAGTCACTGAATATGTTCATGACAGAAGTTGATAGATTTCCGGATGCCAATATACCAATTGTAATACAATGATATAAGAGCTTCAAGTTTTTAGGTGTGCAGATCACCAACAACCTGTCCTGGTCCCCCCATGCCAACACTATAGTTAGGAAAGCTCATCAATGCCTCTACTTTCTCAGAAGACTAAGGAAATTTGGCAAGTCAGCTACGACTCTCACCAACTTTTATAGATGCACCATAGAAAGCATTCTTTCTGGTTGTATCACAGCTTGGTCTGGGCTCCTGCTCTGCCCAAGACCGCAAGGAATTATAGAAGGTCATGAATGTACCCCAATCCATTATGCAAACCAGCCTCCCATCCGTTGACTCTGTCTACACTTCCCACTGTCTCGGCAAAGCAGCCAACATAATTAAGGATCCCACACACCCTGGACGTTCTCTCTTCCAGCTTTTTCCTTCAGGAAGATGATACAAAAATCTGAGGTCACGTACGAATTAACTGAAGAACAGCTTCCTCCCTGCAGATGTCAAGACTTTTGAATGGACTTATTTTGCATTAAGTTGATCTTCCTTTACATCTCTAGTTATGACTGTAATACTACATTCTGCACTCTCTCCTTTCCTTCTCTATGAACAGTGTGTATAGTGCACAAGAAACAATACTTTTCACTATATATTAATACATGTGACAATAATAAATCAAATCAAATCAAAAGAAATGGAGATTGAAGAAGGCTAAGAGGTGACTTAATTGAGACATATAAGATGATCAGAGGGTTAGATAGGGTGGATAGTGAGAGCCTTTTTCCTCAGATGGAGATGGATAACACAAGGGGACATAGCTTTAAATTAAGGGGTGGTAGTTATAGGACAGATGCTAGAGGTGGGTTCTTTACTCAGAGGGTAGTAAGGACGTGGAATGGTCTGCCTGCAGCAGTTGTGGAATCGTCAAGTTTAAGGGTGTTCAAATGGTCAGTGGATAGGCATATGGATAACATTGGAATAGTTTAGGTTAAAGAGTCATTAGATTGGTTCCACTGGTTGGGGCAACATCGAGGGCCGAAGGGCCTGCACTGCGCTGTAATGTTCTATGAGATAGCATAGGGAAGTGGCGTTGAGGTAGATGGTTTGCTCTGATCATATTGAAAGGTGGAGCACGCTCGATGGCTGACTCCTGTTCCTATAGTAACTGCAAAAGAGGCTTGAAACAACCAACACCTGTGCTGGTTCATGAAGCTGCTGATGACTGTATTGTACTGATACATGCAGCAGATAACTGCAATTTCCATTGGCAATAACAATAGCGCTGTTGGAAAGAGCATCTGTGAGTGGGACACTGAATACATTCTGCAGTCTTCATGGAGACCTTGCAGTGAAGATTGTAGGTTCTGTAATATCATCCTGACAGTCTATATCTGGAATTAACAAAGAGATGAGAATAGCTACAACCAAATCAACAGATAACCCACGGTGAAATGACAAGAGGTAATTTTGCAGAAACACGCACAGTCCTTAAAGTAAATTTCAATTCAGAATTTGAGTTCAACAAAAACTCTGGAATTCAAGTCTGCTGACGATCATGAAACTGTTACCGATTGTGGCAAAATGCACCTGCATCAATAATGTCCTTCAGGGAAGAAATTCTGTCATGAACTAACAAAAATAAAAGAGATTGGATGGATTTTCCAGTCTTGCATACGAGATCAGAGAATTTGGAGCTCAGCCAATCTCCATTCACTGCAGCGGAACTGGAGAATCCCAGCTGCGGGCGCGGTCAGAGAATCCTAGGCATGGGTGAGGTCGGAGAATCCCAGCTGTGGAACTCGCTCCCACAGGGAGTGGTGAGAATGTGGGACTCGCTCCCACAGGGAGTGGGGAGAATGTGGGACTCGCTCCCACAGGGAGTGAGAGAATGTGGGACTCGCTCCCACAGGGAGTGGGGAGAATGTGGGACTCGCTCCCACAGGGAGTGGTGAGAATGTGGGACTCACTCCCACAGGGAGTGGGGAGAATGTGGGACTCGCTCCCACAGGGAGTGGGGAGAATGTGGGACTCGCTCCCACAGGGAGTGGGGAGAATGTGGGACTCGCTCCCACAGGGAGTGGGGAGAATGTGGGACTCGCTCCCACAGGGAGTGGGGAGAATGTGGGACTGCTCCCAGGGTGTGAGAGAATGTGGGACTCGCTCCCACAGGGAGTGGTGAGAATGTGGGACTCACTCCCACAGGGAGTGGGGAGAATGTGGGACTCACTCCCACGGGGAGTGGTGAGAATATGGGACTCGCTCCCACAGGGAGTGAGAGAATATGGGACTCGCTCCCACAGGGAGTGAGAGAATATGGGACTCACTCCCATAGGAAGTGGGGAGAATTTGGGACTTTGTCCCGCACGTTAAATCTATCCTTTCAGCAACTCCAGTGTCTTTTTGTAAATCTCTTTTTTCATTTTGTCTTTGCTGTCTGTACCTCACTTTTACAATTTGGAATGGAGACCTCTACCTGGCTTACTCCAGAATATTCGATCTGAAATAAGTGATGGCTAAGCTTCTGATGAAATGAAATGCTCTGAGATTACAGCAGGATATCTTCCCAGTCTGATTATAACTTCACTCGGATACATTGGCTGACAAAGAAAAATATTTTTCTACTTTAACTGAAATCAGGAGGAAATTGCCACATGAATGGAATTAAGGAAGTTCTCCGACATATACAGGTCTATGAGGCAATCAGCTCATTTCATGTTGGTACATCTGTAACTTGTATTTTTGCAAGGTCAAATCTCTGAAGCAATAACTTTTGATGCTGTAACTCTTGTTTGCAATTCCTGGTATTGAAATATAGGATAGCAATTTCTCACTGGAGGCTGATTTATTTGCTAACCTTGGGAACTGGCATATAAAGCATTGATAGGGGTGATGTGGAGGTCATCTTCCTTACTGTCAGAGAATATAGATTAAAATTAAGGGGATCCTCATTTAAGACGGAGATGAGGAGACTTCATTTTTCTCCCAATAGGTGGCAAGTCTCTGGAACTCTCTTCCTCAGTGGAAGCAGAGTATTTGAATATTTCTAAGGCAGATCGAGATGGATTCTTGATGAACAAGGAGCTAAAAGGTCATTCGCAGGAATGTGGGGTTGAAGTTACAACCAGATCAGCCAATGATTTTACCAAATTGTGGAACAAGCTCAAGTGGCCTATACTGCTGCTAGTTTGTATGTTTGTATGCAAAAGAGTCATTGAATTGGCGGCTGTGTAACTGTACCTCACTGATCTAAAGCAGGGTTACAAAGGAATGTGGAATTAGGAGCAGAAGTAGGCAAATTCATCTCTTCGAGTCTGCTCTGCTGTTCAATCAGGTCATTGTTGATCTCTCCCGGGTCTCAAATTCACCTCCCCACATCTGTTCCCTATATTCCCTTATTCCTTTTTTTTATTAGAAATGTATCTATCTCTTTCTCGAAACCATTCAGCGATTCAGCCTCCACCACGCTATGGGACAGCGAATTCACCACGAGAAGTAGTTCCCCCTCATCTCGGGTTTAAATCTACCACCTCTCAGCCTGTACCTGTGACCTCTTGTCTGGGTTGGCTTGGGAATAGTCCTCTGTCCTCTGACTCTGAAGGTTTGGGTTCCAGGCCCATGCAGAGGCTTTGAGCACATTGGCATTTTGGTGCAGCACTGAGGGAGTGCTGTGCGGTCGGAGGAACTGTCCATCAGCTGAAATGTTAAACGGAGGCACCGTGTGTGTGTCCTCCTGAGTGCATGTGAAAGATCCCATGGCAGGATTCCAAAGGACAGGGTGAGCTGACATATATTTATATCTCTCAGTCAGCCTCTCATCTCGTCATTCGTCACTGATATTGTGGCAATTGGTCTCAGTGAAGACTCTTTTTCTACATTGGAACACTTTGAAAATATTTACAGTCCTGCTGGAACATCCTGGCCTCCAGAAAGGTAGCACAGATCTTCCTCTGATCTGACATCTAGGTGACAATTTATGTGTGTGATCTTTCTTACTTGGTACGTTATACTGTTTGGAAACAACTGTTCCATATTTCTGTCAACCCGAGTGAAAAAAGTGAAAATGCAACTGTCTAGACAGAACGAAGAGTTCAGGAAATCCAGAAACTGCTGTGTCCGATCCAGGGCTGTCTCAGAATGTGAATGGCTCAGTGTTTAATGGGACGCGCCGTTCAGTAGTGAACCTGCTGTCAACATTAAAGCCCATTCAGCAGATCTGAACCCAGCACATGATCTAAGCCTGAAGTCTGCTGTCTTGAAAGACACTTGGGCAGCAGCATGCTGGAGCAATCATCAAACATTCTCCAAACATTACTACAACATTATTCTTGCATTACGTTACTCTTTGGACTCTGGTTGGATGTTTGGCAGGGCACGTGGAGCCTCTGTTTTATCTCTTTCACAGACAGGCCCCTGCATTCATTAACAGGATGACGTTGTGAGAAATGCTAGCGCAGTGACCGAGAGTAAATAAAGAACTGCTCACCAAACGGAATTAATCTATCCACCGTCAGCTAACATCTCCTTGCACAAGCTGGACTTTGACTGCTGTCGGAGGAGAGATTGATATTTAAACCTGTTGGACTTCCAAAGGAAATCAAACCGCTGAGTTCATTGTCCTGGATATAGTTAAAGATGAGTTTGTAGAATCATAGAAACCCTACAGTGCGGAAGGAGGCCATTTGGCCCATCGAGTCTGCACCGACCACAATGCCACTCTCGCCCTACCCCCATATCCCTACATATTTATCTGCTAACCCCTCTAACCTATGCATCTCACAACTCTAAGGGGCAACTTTTTTTTAGCATGGCCAATCTACCTAACCTGCATATCTTTAGACTGTGGGAGGAAACCAGAGTACCTGGAGGAAACCCATGCAGACACGAGGACAATGTGCAAACTCCACACAGACGGTGACCCAAGCCAGGAATTGAACTCAGGTCCTCGGAGTTGTGAAGCAGCAGTGCTAACCACTGTGCTACTGTGCTGCCCATAAAGTTTATCTTATTAGTCAGAAATAAGACTTACATTAACACTGTAATAAAGTTACTGTGAAATTCCCCTAGTCGCCACACTCTGGCACCTATTTGGGTCAGTGGACTCTAACCAGCACGTCTTTTGTTCTGTGGGAGGAAACTGGAGCACCCAGAGGAAACCCAAGTAGATATGGGGAGAACGTGCAAACTCCACACAGACAGTGACCCAAGCTGGGAATCGAACCCAGGTCCCTGGCGCTGTGAGACAATAATGCTAACCACTGTGGCACCTCTTTGTGTTCATAGAAAATTCATGACATCTTTTTGCTCAGTAATTGCCCCAAGAGCTTGCATTTGTAAAGCACATTTAATGCAGTCCAATGTCCCGATTTGCTTCACAGGAGAATTTAGCAAGTAAAATTGAATACCAAGAAATGTAGGATGATATTAGAACAGGCGATTGAGTCAAGGGATTGGAACCTTGTCTCAGGATTCAATTGGATGCTCAGAAACAGTCAGGAGAAAGCGATTGAATGCATTGTAATTGTGTTTAAATGTTGCTGTACCGGAAAAATCTTATTCCATCAATTTAACCAGTAAATGCTCTCAAAAGGATGAAATTTAACAACATGATTGTAATCTGGATTTTATCTGTTGGAAAAGTATGATGAGATTGGGGAAAAGACTAAAGATGATGAATAAAGCTATCCTGCAATGTGGTGGCTTTTAACCAAGAGTCACTTTTGAGGACAACTTCATTTGAAAAATGAGTGCTTTGTTTTCCATGTATGGTCTAACATAATTTCTGTACTTGATTAGATTTAATTTTGATTTGATTTATTTTTGTCACATGTACTGGTATAAGTGAAAAGTATTGTTTCTTGCACGCTGTACAGACAAAGCATACTGTTCTTAGAGGAGGAAAGGAGAGAGTGCAGAATGTAATGTTACAGTCATAGCTCGGGTGTAGATCAACTTAATGCAAAGTGAATATATTTAAAAGTCTGACAGCAGCAGGGAAAAAGCTGATCTTGAGTTGTTTGGTACATGACATCATACGTTTGTAACATTTTCCTGACAGAAGAAGGTGGAAGAGAGAATGTCCGGGATGTGTGGGGTCCTCAATTATGCTGGCTGCTTTGCCGAGGCAGCAGGAAGTGTAGACAGAGTCAAGGGATGGGAGGCTGGTTTATATGTATGGTCTAACATGGTTTTTTCGCTCATTTTCATTTCTTTGCTATTTTCCTCTTTATTTTAATTAAACATAGAACATTACAGCGCAGCACAGGACCTTTGGCCCTCGATGTTGCGCTGACCAATGGAACCCAATCTAATGATCCTCTAACCTAAACTATTCTAATATTATCCATAAACATCTCTTCTCCACCGCTCCCCAATCCTCAACTCCGGGTAGACCAGCACACGAGTGTCTGTCTGCATGGAAGTGTCTAAAGGAACTGGTTCTTCCCATTCTCTGTGTTGTAATCTTAAATCTATGTCTGGCTGAGATAATCAGAGATAAAGCACTTCCTCTGAGATAGAGTTCCTAGCCTGAGAAGGTATGGAATGTAATTATTACTTGGCTCCTCCTACTGGCCAGTATAAATAGACGTGATGTTGCTCAGATTGGTGAGGTTTTATCCATTCATGAGTTGCAGTTTATGTTCCTCTCGTCTCTGTAACAGTTGATACCCCAAGGTGCTTCACTGAAATCTGGTCAAATAAATATGGACACTGAGTCACAAGAGGAGATATTCAGATATGGTGGGGGTATGGAATGCGCTGCCAAGTAAAGTGGTGGAGGCAGGTACTCTGGAGTTATTTAAGAAATACTTAGATGGGCACATGAACAGAATGGGAATGGAGGGGTATAGAAAACTGATTTAAAATAGGGATCATGAGCCTTGGGATTTCCTGGGAAGTGAGTAAATAGATGATGATGATATTGATGTATTTGTTTTTATCCTACAGGTGCTTTGGTCCATCTTGTTGTCTAACGAGGGGCATACACGCGATGGGTCGTGAGAGGACTGCTCTTGGATCTTTTTCGAGAGTATCCTAGTGCTTCACGTCGTTAGTGTACGCTTGACCTGGACCATTTGATGGGCAACATGACAGCTCAGTGACTATCGCTGTGCTGTGCAGATACCTGGATTTGGGCCTGTGTCTGTGGGAGTTTGCGCATTCTCCCCGTGCTTGCGTGGGTTTTCTCCGGGTGCTCCGGTTTCCTCCCACATCCCAAAGATGTGCTCTTAGGCTAATTGGCAAAACAATTTCTTCCTAAATTGTCTCAAATTTAGTTTTTAATCCATAGATCTATAAACATGGACAGGGATCGTGGGTAGAGATGGGAACATCGGGGTAGTGGCGCGGGCTCGTTGGGCTGAAGGGCCTGTTTCCCGTGCTGTTTTGTTCTTTGTTCTTTGTTCTTGATACTGACCAAACACTGGGTCATAGAAGTTGGTTTTAAGGAGCATTTCAAAGCAGGAAGGGAGAGAGAGAGAGAAAGGAGTAGGTGGGTGAAGAGGATTAGCAAGGGAACTTAGCTGAGGGCAAGGGCGTGAGCGTTGGAGTGAACAGGGAGGGGCTCAAGAGACCAGAATTAGAGTTTAGAGATTGCGAGGAATTGTGGGGCTGGAGGAGATTAAAGAGAAAGAAAACCCATGGAGAGATTTGAAAACAAGGATAAGAATTTGAATATTGAGGCATTGCTGGACTGGAGCCAATGAGTATGGGATGATGAGTGAACTTCCATGATATAAACTCCAATTTGATCCTAGATGCCATGGGTGTAAACTGAACGAGGGATTCTATGATTATACAAGTTCAGTGTAACCTCCTTGCTCTTGTACTCTATGCCCTCTTGATAAAGACCAAGATACTGTATAAACTACACTCTCAACCTGCATCATAGAATCCACAGTGCAGAAGGAGGCCATTTGGCCCATCAAGTTTGCACCAACCATGATCCCACTCAGGATCTATCCCCATATCCCCATGCATTTAACCCAGCTAATCCGCCTGACACTAAGGGGCAATTTAGCATGACCAGTGCATCTAATCCGCACATCTTTGGAGTGTGGGAGGAAACCGGAGCAGCTGGAGGAAATCCATGCAAACACAGGGAGAACATGTAGACTCCAACAGACAGTGACCCAAGCCAGGAATTGAACCTGGGTCTCTGGTGCAGCAAGGCAGCGATGCTAACCAGTGCTACATATATACCCTCAGTTCCTACACTTCCTTTAGAATTAACCCCTTTATTTTGTACTTCTCCATGTTCTTCAAATCAAAATCAATCACTTCTCATTTCTCTGCAATAAACTTCACCTGTCAGCCCATTCCACACTCTCTGGGTCTGTTTGAAGTTCTACACCATTCTTCTCACAGTTCACAATGCTTCCAAGTTTTATATTGTCCGCAATTTTTAAAATTGTTTCCTGTATGCCAAAGCCATGAATATACATCAGGAAAAGCAAGAGTCCCAACTCTGACTCCTGGGGAAGCTCCATTACAAACTTTCCTCCCCCCCCCCCCCAAAAATATCCATTAACCATTATGCCCCCTCCTGTCACTCAGACAGTTATATTTCCAAAATTGTTTCGTTTAGGAGCTGTAATTTTTCTCACAAGCCTGCAGTGTGACACGGGATCAAACTCACTCTGGGAGTCCATCAACAGCATTGCCCCCTGAATCATGCAGACTCCATACAGATAGTGAGCCGAGACTGGGAATTGAACCCGGGTCCCTGGCGTTGTGAGTCAGCAGTGCTGAGCACCTTGCCACTGTGCAGCCTCTTCAAATTGGCTTTCCCCAAGTTAATTATTGAAGCTCTGGATGGTTCTTTGTTCTTTTCCAGTCATCCTGAACCTTATGAGGTCACGATCACTGCCTTCTCAATGTTCTGCTTCCAAATACTTGATCCATTTAACCCAGCTCATTCCCAAGAACCAGAGTGACTCCGCAGTGCACCTGCAACAAAGTTGCTTCGTTGTCACAATTGAACAATTCAATTTTTTTGGACAAATTGTCTCTTTGTCATAGAATCCCTACTGTGCAGAAAGAGGCCATTTGGCCCATCAAGTCTGTGCCGACAACAATCCCACCCAGATCCTATCCCCATAACCTCAAGATTTACTCTGCTAATCTCCCTGACGATAATGGGAAGATTAGCATGGTCAATCCACCTAACCCGCACACCTTTGACTGTGGGAGGAAACTGGAGCACCCGGAGGAAACCCACGCAGAGACGGGAAGGACATGCAGACTCCACACAAATAGTGACCCTAGCCAGGAATCGAACCTGGGTCCCTGGCACTGTGAGACTAACCTCTATGCTATCGAGTCACTGTACTGAGCTGAATTGCTTGGTTGGAATTAGTATTTGGAAATTTTAGCATCCACCCCCCCGCCCTGTCCCATCCTGATAGAAACACTAAATACCACCATCTAGTGTCAAGAAACAGATACTGCAGCTCCAGTAACATGCTGATTTATCCAGTGAAAATCTTGGAAAGATGATAGGCAGGGCGGATAATTGGAATATGAATAATGGATATTTGAATCAGCTGTGGTCAAATAATTACTGGCGCCAATGAAAAACAACACAACGTAAAGCGTTGACACCAAGTAATCAGATACTGCCACACATCACGTTTCCAATCTGTCACAGATTAGACATTCATCACAATTAGAAAATTCTGCCCAAAACATGCCTGAATGGTTAGACCAGGCTTCGAACATATTCCAATCACAAACATTCAATCTTCCCAGTGTAATTAATTTTTGTTTGTCTTTCCATTGTTCCCTGATGTCACTAAGAATGGCCGCCTGTCAGTTTGAATTAGATTGAGTTATTGTTGAAAAGCAGTTTTTCACCAAAACTGAACACTGTAAATTAGGTTGTTCAGATTGCCACCTTCCCAAGATCTGATTTAGAACCGTAGAACCATTGGATAGAATTAATGAATCCCTGCATGTACAAAGAGGCCATTTGGCCCATTGAGTCTGCGCTAACTCTCTGAAAGAACATCAGGCTTCCCCCTTCACTCTATCCCAACTGGCACGGCCGATCCACCAAACCTGCATATCTTTGGACACTAAGGGGCAATTTAACAAAGAACAAAAAACAAAAAAAAACAGCACGGGAAACAGGCCCTTCGGACCAACGAGCCCGCGCCGCCACCCCGATGTTCCCACCTCTACCCACGATCCCTGTCCATGTTTATAGATCTATGGATTAAGAACCAAATTTGAGACAATTTAGGGAGAATTTGTTTTGCCAATTAGCCTAAGAGCACATAGAACATAGAACAATACAGCACAGAACAGGCCCTTCGGCCTTCGATGTTGTGCCGACCAAAATAAAAAGCAATGCCCCTCCTAACTAAACCATTCCCTTCTCATCCATATACTTATCAACTAACCTCTAAACGCCACCAAACTTGGCGCATCTACAACAGCTGCAGGCAGGGCATTCCACTCCCTAATCACTCTTTGAGTAAAGAACCTACCTCTGATATCCGTCCTATAACTCCCACATCTTTGGGATGTGGGGAGGAAACCGGAGCTCCCGGAGAAAACCCACGCAAGCACGGGGAGAATGTGCAAACTCCCACAGACACAGGCCCAAATCCATGTATCTGCACAGCACAGCGATAGTCACTGAGCTGTCGTGTTAACGTGGCCAATTCACCAAACCTGCACATCTTTGGACACTAAGGAGCAATTTAACATGGCGAATCCACCTAACCTAAACATCTTTGAATACTAAGGGATAATTTGGCATGGCCAATCCATCTAACCTACATATCTTTGGACACTAAGGGGTAATTTGGCATGGCCAATCCATCTAACCTACATATCTTTGGACACTAAGGGATAATTTGGCATGGCCAATCTGTCTAACCTACCTATCTTTGGACACTAAGGGGTAATTTGGCATGGCCAATCCACCAAATTTAATGTCAAATTTTAAATGATTAGTTTCAAATAATTTATACCTCAGGAGAAATGAGTGCTGATTGGCTGGAAAGTTGAGCAAAGCATTGCTATGGGGAAAGCAACAGGGAACTATTGAATCCCAAAACTCCTGGGTAACTCAGAAAGGACTATGGCTTGAGCATATTCCTTTTGTTTGCAGATCCTGTGTATGAATTTTTTTTAAAGTTGATTTATTATTGTGACAAGTAGGCTTACATTAACACTGCAATAAAGTTACTGTGAAAATCCCTGAGTCGCTACATGCCAGCGCCTGTTTGGATACACTGAGGGAGAATGTAGCATGGCCAATACATCTAACCATGTTGCTTCTAGCAAGCCTAAGTGAGCTGCATTAGGGGCTCGACTGATGGCCTTGAATTAGTTTTCAGTGTCGCTATGAGATACTCAGGAATGTTTATTTAGTGCTGCCTAATTGCAGAATCATATCTGATTCTGGGCTTTGCAGACTGACTGAATATAATCTGTACCATTGCATAATGTCAGACTGGTGGACTGCATGTTGCGGTGAATGGCTGATCCAATCAAAAAGCACGCTCCTTCTGTTGTAAAGACCTATAGCTTCCTAATGGAACACCTTGGCCAATCAGCAATCCTTTCTCCCGCTATATAAGTTGTCACAATGGTTTGCAATTTGGAATTTTTGCACTTCCTGCAAAATCATTTATTTTTTATTTCTTATTTTCCTGGTTTGACTTTTTGTGACGTTAGCCTGCAGGTTTGGACAATATTATTCTTTTAAATCCATATTCCTCATTGATGGATAATTCCTCAATAAAAAAATCTGGATCTGTTTGTATGCAAATTAATTTTTAAGCGAAAGATTCCATAGTCTCACAAGGGCAGAAACATATCTCCTCATGTCTGACAGTGCAGATGGACTAATGCGAGGTGCAAAGAAGAGGAAAGGAAGTGAAATATTGATGTGTGTACTGAAGTGTCAGCTCTGGCTGAGTGCTAACATTCCCACTCCTCAGCTCAAAGGTCCTGGGATTCAAACTTCTCTCCAGAGAATTTTTCAGATGCACCGTAGAAAGCATTCTTTCTGGTTGTACCACAGCTTGGTATGGGTTCCTGCTCTGTCCAAGACCACAAGGAACTACAAATGGTCATGAATGAAATCCAGTCCACCACTCAAACCAGCCTCCCATCCATTGACTCTATCTATACTTCCCGCTGCCTCAGAAAAGCAGTCAACATAATTAAGGACCCCACGCATTGGGAACATTGTCTCTTCCACCTTCTCCCTTCGTAAAAAAGATACAAAAGTCTGAGGTCACATACCAACTGATTCAAGAACAGCTTCTTCTCCACTGCTATCAGACTTTTGAATGGACTTACCTTGCATTAAGTTGATCTTTCTCTACACCCTAGCTACACAACATTCTGCACTCGCTTGTTTCCTTCTCTATGAATGGTATGCTTTGTCTGCATAGTGCGCAAGAAACAATACTTTTCACTGTTCGTTAATGCATGTGACAACAACAAATCAAATCAAATAAACACAAGATCCTGCTGAGGTGAGTTCAGCACTGAGATGGAGCTATGCTGTATTGCAGGGGAGAAACTAAACCAAGGGCCTTCTCATGGTCAGGCCCACCTGTCGATCCCATGGACTATCTGAGGTGGGAAGCAGATTGTCTTGTCTCCTGGACAATATTTTCTGCCAATTTCCGACATTGGTGAGATCCAGAAAACAAGGCAACACAGAACAATGCCATTTGGCCCATTCTATACCATGCTGGCTCTTTGATTGAGTTATCCAATTAGTAACACTCACCAGCTCTTTCCCCCATCCTTCTGTCATTTTGATTTGATTTATTATTGTCACGTGTATTAATATACAGTGAAAAGTATTGTTTCTTGCACGCTATACAGGCAAAACAAACCATTCATAGGGAAGGAAAGGAGAAAGTGCAGAATGTAGAGTTACAGTCATAGCCAGGGTGTAGAGAAAGATCAAATTAATGCAAGATAAGCCCATTTAAAGGCAGCAGGGAAGGAGCTGATCTTGAGTCATTGGTACGTGACCTCAGATTTTTGTATCTTTTTTCCCGATGGAAGAAGGTGGAAGAGAGAATGTCTGGGGTGCGTGGGGTCCTTGATTATGCTGGCTGCTTTGCCAAGGCAGTATAAGAGGGTATCTGTCATTTCCTTTTCCAATTATTTAACCTATTCTTTTTTGCATGATAATGTTAACGTCCTTTCACTAGCTGGATAGCAGGCACATTAAATACGACCATCTGGAAGTTCTCTTCCAAGTCATTCACCATCCTGACTTGGAAATATATCGTCATTCCTTCATTGTCACTGAGTCAAAATACTAGAACTCCCTCCCTAACTGCATCGTGGGTGTACATGCACCCCATGGTAGTGTGGCATCATGGTAATGTCACTGGTCTGATAATCCTAAGGCCCAGGATTGTGTCCTGGAGAAATGGTTTCAAATCCTGCTATGATTGCTGGTTGAATTGTTAATTCAATTAATAAATCCGGAATATAAAATTAGTCTCAGTAATGATGACCATGAAACTATTATCAATTGTTGTAAAAACCCATCTGGTTCAAGAATGTCCTTTAGGAAAGGAAATCTGCCATCCTTATCTGGTCTGGCCTACATGTGACTCCAGAGCCACAGCTGACGCTTCACCAATCTCAGCACAATTCATAAGAGGGAGAGTGGGGAAATGGCAGAGAAGTTAAACTATTACCTTGTATCTGTTTTCACCAGGGAAGATACAGGAAATCTCCCAGATATAGAGAAGTATTCAATCAGCCATAGAACATAGAACATAGAACATTACAGCACAGAACAGGCCCTTCGGCCTTCGATGTTGTGCCGACCAAAATAAAAAGCAACGCCCCTCCTAACTAAACCATTCCCTTCTCTTCCATATACTTATCAACTAACCTCTTAAACGCCACCAAACTTGGCGCATCTACAACAGCTGCAGGCAGGGCATTCCACTCCCTAATCACTCTTTGAGTAAAGAACCTACCTCTGATATCCGTCCTATAACTATCACCCCTTAATTTAAAGCTGTGTCCCCTCGTGCTAGCTTTTCCCATCCTAGGAAAAAGGCTATCACTGTCCACCCTATCTAAACCTCTAATCATCTTATATGCTTCAATAAGATCCCCTCTTAGCCGCCTCCTTTCTAACGAAAACAACCTCAAATCCTTCAACCTCTCCTCATAGGACCTGCACTCCATACCAGGCAACATCCTGGTAAACCTCCTCTGTACCCTCTCCAATGCCTCCACATCTTTCTTATAATGTGGCGACCAGAACTGCACACAATACTCCAAGTGCGGCCGCACTAGAGTTTTGTACAGCTGCAACATGATGCTGCGGCTCCTAAATTCAATCCCCCTACCAATAAAAGCTAAGACTCCATATGCCTTATTAACAACTTTATCCACTTGACTGCCTACTTTCAGGGATCTATTGACACATACACCAAGATCCTTCTGTTCCTCAACACTATTAAGAGCCCTACCATTAGCCCTATACTCTACACATTTATTGTTCCTGCCAAAGTGCATTACCTCACACTTTTCCACATTAAACTCCATTTGCCACCTCTCGGCCCAGCTCTGCAACTTGTCCAAGTCACTCTGTAAACTAAAACACCCCTCTTCACTATCTACCACTCCACCAACTTTAGTATCATCTGCAAATTTACTGATCCATCCCTCAATACCCTCATCCAGATCATTTATAAAAATTACAAAAAGCAGGGGCCCCAAAACAGACCCCTGAGGCACACCACTTGTCACCGAACTCCACGATGAATATCTCCCATCAACCACCACCCTCTGTTTTCTATCTGCCAGCCAATTCCTAATCCAATTAGCTAAATCACCCTCTATTCCACACATCTGCATTTTCTGTAGAAGTCTTCCATGGGCCACCTTATCAAACGCCTTACTAAAGTCCATATATACTACATCAACCGCCTTACCCCCATCCACCTCTCTGGTCACTTTCTCAAAAAAATCAATGAGGTTAGTAAGGCATGACCTACCCTTCACGAAACCATGCTGACTATCCCCAATCAATTCATTTCTCTCTAAATAACTATAAATCCTATCCCTAATAATTCTCTCCAATACCTTGCCCACAACTAAAGTAAGACTCACTGGCCTATAATTCCCTGGAAGGTCTCTCATCCCCTTCTTAAACAATGGGACCACATTCGCTATCCTCCAGTCCTCCGGAACCACACCCGTAACCAACGAGGACCTGAAGATCAGAGCCAGAGGCTCTGCAATCTCCACTCTTGCCTCCCAGAGAATCCTAGGGTAAATCCCGTCCGGCCCAGGGGACTTATCCAACTTCAAACCCTCAATATGATCATATTGAATGGTGCAGGAGGCTTGATGGGCTGAACGGCCTACTTCATCCCTTTGTTCCTAAATGCCCAAGCAAACCACTCGCATCAAGAGCAATTAGGGATGAGCAACAAGTGCTGGCCTTGTCACATTTCACAAAAAAAAAAGCTATCATAGGTCCTCCATGATTTTGAATATCTAGATCATAGAATCCTACAGTGCAAAACGAGGCCATTCGGCCCATCAAGTCTGCACTGACCACAATCCCACGCAGACACATAACCCCATAGATTTACCCTAGCTAATCCCCCTGGCACTAAGAGGTGATTTAGCATGGCCAATCCACCTAATCTGCATATCTTTGGATCTCTATCATATCTTCTAACCTTCTGTGTCCCAAGGCAAGCTGAAGGTGTGTCATCGGCTGGAAAGGTGCTTTGGGACATGCTGAGGTTGTTTAAGGCGCTATCTCAATGTAGGCCAATGGACCGTAACCATTCTCTGCTATTTTCGAGAGTTACTGAGTAGAGAGAGAGAGAAGAATGTTTGCATGTTCAAGGCAGAAAAGTGCATGAGAAGAAACTGCTGGAAAACTGGCAGATTTTCATTTGCATTTAGATTGTGAAAACAACGGGGGAGTAAATAGATTTTCCGAAATGAATTTTATCTAAAGTAGATGGTCTTAAAACCTGAATGAGACCAGGCCATTATTGTGCAGGCGAGGGAGACCCATCAGCACTGAGTTTTCTCAAAGGGCAGTTTAAAAAGAGCAGTAAATTCCAGGGACATCCTCATGGGGAGAAACATTTTTAAAGTGTCAGCATTAAAGAGGATTTGGAGAATAATAGCCAAAATAATTACATAAAGCAGCAAAAGAAAATCTTGTGGAGGAGCCAGAGAGATTATTAACAAAACGTTGTTATATTGTGGCTAGTGGCAAGGGTGTTATAAATAGATGGATTCGATTGTATCTGGGAGAAGGATGATGAAAGAATGGAAAAGCTCGTTTACTCCAGTTTTTGGCGTTCCCGGATTCCCTGAAGATGTGACATCATGCTGTACAAATGCGAGTTCTCTCAGTATTTCTGCTCTCAGTATCTTGCAGTGTGCTCACTGCTACTTCTCACGGTCGCTGAGTCAGTAACTGAAGGACATACATTTGGCTAAACTCCAATTTAAAACAAAATACAACCGCTTTTGGAAATCTGAAATAAAGGGAGAAAGAGCTGGAAATCCTTCGCAGGTTGGGCAGCATGTGTGGAGAGAGAAAAACAGAATCATAGAATAGGATTCTATGCGGATTATGGTCCAGTGGATTGTAGCCATTTTCCACTATTTGGTTTGAGCAGCACGGTGGCGCAGCAGTTAGCACTGCTGCCTCACAGCGCCAGGGATCCAGGTTCCATTCCCGGCTTGGGTCATTGTCTGTGTGGAGTCTGCACGTTCTCCCAGTGTCTGCGTGGGTTTCCTCTGGGTGCTCGGTTTCCTCCCACACTCCAGAGATGTGCAGGTTAGATGGATTGGCGATACTAAATTGCCCTTTAGTGTCAGGGGGACTATCTAGGATAAATCCATGGGGTTATGGGGATAAGGCTTGGGTGGATTGTAGTTGGTGCAGATTCAATGGGCTGAATAGCCTCCTTCTGCCATGTGGGGGTTCTCTGATAATTAGAATAGAACTAATGCTGGATAGCCAGTGACACCCATGCCCCAAGAATGAATAAAAAGAAAGATGCTGGTGGAAATGTGCAAAGCTGGGTACTAGTACTTTCTAAGGAATCATATCCCACCAATGGTGTCTGCTTTAGGGCGAAGAAATTGGGGAAAGGAAGCAAAGGGCATTTTCAAACACAGTTTTCTCCGATTCTAGCACGTTCCAACATGGTGGCTTCCCGAGCTAGGATCACAGCCATGTCTCTGGGTCACGTTTGTTAACAAGAGTGACAAATGTGGACAGCAGCAGCGAGGGGCAAAGGGAGGTTGATAGATTGAGTGAGTGAGTCGAACTGTCAGAGACAGAGTTCATTGTGGGGTCGTCTGCATTGAACACAAGAGCGGATGTATCAGAGTAATTCCTAAATAAGCTAGGAACGTCGGAGGGTCAGAGAGATGTATGCTGGAATTTTACCGGCACGCCCTCCCTAGAATCGGGATGGGCAATGTTCTCAGAACAGCATTTGCCTTGCGCGGGCAAAGTGGTAAAATTCAGGCAATGGGGTCCAAGTACAAAGGTCACCGAAAGCAGGTACAAGATAGAGAAGGAATCCCTGTGGAATGTAAGGCAGACGGAAAGTTTTACTACCGTCATACAAAGCTCTGAATTGATCCATTTGGGATGCTGCATTCAGGGGAAGTGATGGCACAGTGTTGTTGTCACTGGACTAGTAATCCATAGACCCAAGGCAATGCAGTGGACACAAGGGTTCAAATCCCACCATGGTGGAATTTAAATTTGATGAATAAACCTTGGAATTGAATGCTAGCCTTGAGTTAGGGATATGAGGGGGTGAAAGTGCAAGTTTGCCAGAAATTATGAAGACAAGTTGCTTAGTGTAAACTTGAAGATAGAAGGTTAAGAGATGATCTACTTGCAGTGTGTAAGGTTTTCAAAGGAGTGGACAGCGAAATTATTTCCACTGCCTTGGAGAGTTCGAAGAAGGGGGGAGCGGGGAACCCTATATTAAGAAGCTGGCCTTTCAAGGGTGATGTCGGGAAGCAAAGAGAAGTGACAATCTGGAACTCATTCCCACAGGAAAATTGTCAAGGGTCAATTGCAAATTCCCAAACAGTTTGGTAATTTTTGTTGCATTACGTGTTATCAGGGTGGGGAAGTATGGTGTGTAAATCAAGTCAGCACACAATTCAATTATGATCTCAATGAATGGTAGAACTCTCTTGAGGGGCTTAACAGCCTTCTCCTTTGTTCTCTATAGATGAGTTTTCCCTCAGAGAGATGAATGTTTGTGACTCCATTAACCTCTGATTCAAAATTGTAAGTTTTGTTTTAATTTTTACTTAAAGTGGGCTTTGAAGATGGAAGCATTCCTCCCTAATGACGAACCCATGTACATTACAATGACAGTGAAATCTTTTGTTCATGTTAGTGCTGTGGGTATGGATCTCACCGGGTATAGTTAGCCTCACTGTGTTTGCCACAAAGGCAACGCAACACTCCTTGCGTTTACTGAACACCTTCTCACGTGAAAGGGATGTCTTTGCAACCAGCAGAAGAAGATTATGGTTTACTTACCTGTTTTTTAAATGCTGCCAGTCCACTCATGCTGATTCCCAGTTGCGCATGAGTTCACTAATGGACTGTGCTTCTGTTTATTTAATAGTTATTTCAATGAATGGTTGAAACTATACAAGTGTACGTGTCTATCTGCATGTATATGTGTGTAGGTATAATTGTACACACGCTTACTTATATATACAGCTGCTACTTTTCCTTTGCCTGACGGAACACAGCAGCAGTAGAATTGTGACTGCTTTCACGTGGCTCAGTAAAGTTGTACTCAACGGCAAACGTCAATCTGTTGTCATGGTATCAAACAGTACGTCTGCTAGTGGCTGCATCCAAGACAAACAGGAGGGGTTTATTTTTTTCCATTTCTGAGCATATTTGAGTTTCACATATTTGCCATTTAATTGTACAATAACCTTTTTAGAACTGTTTGGGTCATTGGATTCCATTTGTCAGTCTAACTGATGATCTCATGTCTGGTAATTATGTAAACTGTTCCCTCGGTTGAAGATATTCGATGAATTAATGTTGAAAAGCTCCAACTGGTTCTGTTAATGAAAAGAGAAAACGAAGGCAAACGCTTGCTGTCTGCAAGATGTTGGGCACTGAGCAGATGATAACTTTTAATAAACTGAATGTCACGGTGGCATTTGCTGGCTGTTTTATAGAACAGTTCGAGTGAAAGATTATTTTCTATCTCTCTTCAGACAGCAATGCTGTTATCTTGTTTAACAGTAGTTTTATCAGACACACTGATGGAAGATTTCCTCTGCTTTGTGTAATAAAGTCCAAGAACATGTTTGATAATTTCACTCGACATTTTAGAGAGATCCGGTGGTGTCACTGGGTGAATAATGTGGAGGAGTGAGCTAATGCTCCCAGTTCATGGGTTCAAATCCCACTGCAGCAACTGATGGAATTTAAATTCAATCAATGTACATCTGGAATTGGAAGCTTCGCCGGGGTTCTCCAGCCTCATTCACCCTATCACTGCTGCCAGCAGGAATGGAAAATTTGGCGCTCAGCCAAATCCCCATTCATAGCAGTGGAATTGGAGAATCCTAGCCACAGGCAAGGTCGGAAGATCCTGGTCCTGGCCTCAATCACGGTGACTGTTGATTATTGCCAAAAACCCGTCTAGTTCACTAATGTTCTCAGTGGAAGGAAAGCTGTCACGTTTATTTATTTAAAACATCAGGCTGATTCCGGAGATGGTGGGACTGATGTATGAGGAGAGATTGACTAGTTTGCGATTGTTTTCGCTGTAGCTCAGAAGAATGAGGGGTGATCTCATAGAGACTTACAAAATTCTAACAGGGTAGATGCAGGGAGGATGTTCCTGATGATGGGGGAGTCCAGAAGCAGAGGTCACAGTCCGAGGATTTGGGGTAAACCATTCAAGATGGAGGTGAGGAGACATTTCTTCACCCAAAGAGTGAAATTCATTACCACAAGAAGTGGTTGATGTCAGAATGCTGAATGTATTGAAGAGGCAGCTGGATATAGTACTTGGGGCAAATGGGATCAAAGGAGAAAGCGGGATTAGCCATTGAGTTGGACAGTCAGCTGTGATTGTGATGAATGGTGGAGCAGGCTGAAAGGGCTGAATGGCCTCCACCTGCTCCTATCTTCTATGTTCACCTGGTCTGGCCTACATGTGACTCCAGACCCACAGCAATGTGGTTGACTACAAATGCCCTCTGAAATGGCCTGGCAAGTCACGCAAGGGATGAGCAACAAATGCTGGCCTTCTCAGTGATGTCTACATCCCATGAAAGAATAAAGGAACAAAGAAACTCAAGGAGTCATTATGGGATCATTGTGACATGTATCCAATAGACCCCTTAATGATATAAGATTGGTTGGTGAGCTGTGGAGACGCTTCACGGTGTAGCTGGTGTATTACCACTCCCAGATCTGATATGCGAATCGGCTCCAAGCTATGCCAAGATTGAGAGATGAAAGATTCTTGGCTGTGCATCGTTGTTATTGGCACGCTGAGGCTTGGATGTTGACTCTGGAATCAAGAATTCTCGGCTCTACAAATGCGGCCTGGGAGAAAGTGTCCCAGAGGGTGGTAAGGGCATGGAATACCCTGCCAGCAGCAGTTGTGGACTCGCCAACTTTAAGGCCATTCAAACGGTCAGTGGATAGGCATATGGATAACATTGGAATAATTTAGGCTAGAGGGTCATTAGATTGATTCCGCTGGTCAGCGCAACATCGAGGGCCGAAGGGCCTGTACTGCGCTGTAATGTTCTATGTTCTATGGATGGTCAGAGTTTGATTCTGGGGGGGCGGCTCCAGGTGTTAACTGCTACCCACAGTTCAGGGGCAGCCTCAGGGTTGCCATCTGTCGAGGTGGGTGGTGTGAAAGGCCCAACTCATTGGGTCTAGGACTTTGTTTCAGCTGTAAGATAATTCCCCCATTCTCCTCTCTCCAATCCGGAATTGAGGCTCTGGTGCCATTTTGGCTAAAGTGAAGATTCTTTCCATCCCGATGAAGGTTCAAGGTTTGAGGCCTTGCACAATAATCACACAGAGAAATAAATGACCTCTCAAATTAGATAGGAAACGTTATCTATGTCAATTCTTTTGTTCTGGATCCTCTGTACCAGTTGTGAAGGAAAGCTCAGGGTCTGTACTGTCCTATAGAATAATGCATTCACCCTGTCAAAGGACTAGTTTCTCCATTTCCATCTGCTTTTTGACCTTTAGCTTTTTTGATTTGATTTATTATTGTTATATATATTAACATACAGTGAAAAGTATTGTTTCTTGCGCGCAAAGCATAGTGAAGGAAACGAGAGCATGCAGAGTTATATTCATAGTTAGGGTGTAGAGAAAGATCAACTTAATGCAAGATAGGTTCATTCAAAAGTCTGACAGCAGGAGGGAAGAAGCTGTTCTTGGCTCGTATGTGACCTCAGACTTTTGTACCTTTTTTCTGACGGAAGAAGGTGGAAGAGAGAATGTCCGGTATGCGTGGGCTCTCTACTTATGCTGGCTGCTTTGCCGAGGCAGTGGGAAGTGTAGACAGAGTCATTGGATGGGAGGCTGGTTTGAGTGATGAACTGGACTTTGTTCATGACCCTTTATGGTTCCTTGTGGTCTTGGGCAGAGCAGGAGCCAATGCCAAACTGTGACACAACCAGAAAGAATGCTTTTTATGGTGCATCTGTAAAAATTGGTGTGTCGTAGCTGACATGCCAGATTTCCTTGATCTTCTGAGAAAGTAGAAGCATTGGTGGGGCTTTCTTAATTATAGTGCCGGCATGGGGGGGAACCAGGACAGGTTGTTGGTGATCTAGGCACCTGAAAACTTGAAGCTCTCAACCCTTCCTACATCATCCCCATTGATGTACATTGGGGAATGTTCTCCTTTACACTTCCTGAAGTTGATGACAATCTCTTCATTTTGTTAACATTGAGAGAGGAATAATTGTCATCTCACTAGTTCACTAGATTCTCTATCTCATTCCTGTACTCTGTCTCATCATTGTTTGAGATCTGACTCACTATGGCGGTGTCATCAGCAAATTTGAAAATCAAATTGGAGGGGACTTTGACCGTACACAGTTTTGTCTGTTACAGATTACCCTTTCAGCCAGGAGACAATCAAACCTTTACTCAGTAACCAGCAAACTCCTTCCTCACTAACCTTTTCTTGCACAGTGGCACTGTGTTAACACTGCTGCCTCACAGCACCATGGACCCAGGTCCAATCCCCAACTCGAATCATTGTCTGTGCGAAGTCTGCACATTCTCCCTGTGTCTGTATGGGTTTCCTCCAAGTGCTCCGGTTTCCTCCCACAGTCCAAAAGACGTATTGATTGGGTGCATTGGCCATGCTAAATTCTCCCTTGGTGTACCCGAACAGGCGCCGGAGAAACTAGGGGATTTTTGCTATAACTTCATTGCAGGGTTAATTGAAAAATATTGAAAAAAAAGCTTGAAAAATATAGAGAGTGTAGACGGGATCTTAAAAGGGGTGTCAGAAAGGCAAAAAAGGGCCACGAAATGGCTTTGGCAGGTAGGATTAAGGAAAATCCTAAGGCATTTTACTCCTATGTAAGGAGCAAAAGGATGGTTAGAGGGAAGATTGGACCTCTCAGGGACAGAGGAGGGGAACTATGCTTAGACCCTGAGGGGATGGGGGAGATCCTGAATGAATACTTTGCGTCGGTATTCACGCAGGAGAGGGGCCTGATATCTGATGCCGGCTTTGAGGATTTTGAGGACCCGTTAAAGGAAATAATCATTACGAGGGAAGAAGTGTTGGGGCTTTTAGGTATCATAAAGACTTATAAAGTTCCAGGGCCTGATAGTATTTATCCCAGGCTGCTAAGGGAGGTGAGAGATGACATTGCTGGGCCTCTGACGCAAATCTTTGTCTCTTCTTTGGACACAGGTGAGGTCCCAGAGGACTGGAGGATTGCAAATATAGTACCGTTGTTTAAAAGGGTCAGAGGGATAATCCAGGGAACTATAGGCCAGTGAGCTTGACTTCAGTTATAGGTAAGCTAATGGAGAGGATCCTCAGGGACAGGATGTATGAGCATCTGGAGCGCTGCGATCTGATCAGGGATATGCAGCACGGCTTCGTTAAGGGGAGGTCGTGTCTTACGAATCTAGTGGAATTTTTTGAAGAGGTGACAAAAACAGTTGATGAAGGACAAGCTGTTGATGTCGTCTACTTGGATTTCAGTAAGGCGTTTGACAAGGTTCCCCATGGTAGCTGATAGAAAAGGTGAAGGCGCATGGGATACAGGGCCAGGTATGTAGATGGGTTGAGAACTGGCTTGGGAGGAGGAGACAGCGGTAGTAGTGGAAGGCTCTTTTTCCAACTGGAGGTCAGTCACTAGTGGTGTGCCACAGGGCTCAGTACTAGGACCCCTTCTATTTGTGATTTATATAAATGACTTGGAAGAGGGAGTAGGTGGTGTGATCAGCAAATTTGCTGATGACACTAAGATACTTGGATTGGCGGGGACTGAGGAGCAGTGCCAGGCAATACAACAGGACATAGATAGGTTGGTAGATTGGGCAAATAGATGGCAAATGGAATTTAATCCGGATAAATGCGAGGTGATGCATTTTGGCCGGAATAATGTAGAGGGGAGTTACAGGATAAAAGGTAAAACTATTCGGAGTATAGAGATACAGAGAGACCTGGGGGTGCAAGTTCACAGGTCTCTGAAGGTGTCAGTACAGGTGGAGAATGTGGTAAAAAAAGCGTATGGTATGTTAGCCTTCATAGGAAGGGGTATAGAATATAAGAGTAGGAGTCTGATGTTGCAGGTGTATAGAACGTTGGTTAGGCCTCATCTGGAGTACTGTGTCCAGTTCTGGTCACCGTACTACAGGAAGGATGTAGAGGCCCTGGAGAGAGTGCAGAGGAGATTTACCAGGATGCTGCTGGTATGGAAGGGCTGTCTTATGAGGAAAGATTGAAAACACTGGGGTTGTTTTCCCTTGAAAGACGTCGGCTGAGAGGGGATCTTTTAGAGGTATATAAGATTATGAGGAGTATAGATAGAGTAAATGGTGGTAAGCTTTTTCCACCATTAGAATTGGATAGAACGAGGGGTCACGGCCTTAGGGTGAGGGGGGCCATGTATAAGACGAATATTAGAGGGTATTTTTTCACACAAAGGGTAGTGGGGGTGTGGAATGCACTACCGAGTAAGGTGGTGGGAGCAGGCACGCTAGGGTTGTTTAAGGTTCTCTTGGACAGCCACATGAGCGGTCTGCAGATAGAGGGATATAGGAGGACTGTTTAAATACTTTAATTGTTTCCACAGGCTATTCGGTCCACCTTGTTGACCAACAAGGCGCATGCATTCGACAGGTCGTGCGAGGGCTGCTCTTGGATGTTACTTCAGGAGTGGCCTAGTGCTTCATGTCGTTAGTGTATGCTTAAACTGGACCATCAGATTGGCAACATGACAGCTCAGAGACTATCGCTGTTGCTGTGCAGACACATGGATTTGAGCCTGTGTCTGCGGGAGTTTGCGCGTTCTCCCCGTGGTTGCGTGGGTTTTCTCCGGGTGCTCCGGTTTCCTCCCACATCCCCAAAATGTGCTCTTAGGCTGATTGGGTAACAAATTGTCCCTATATTGGTCTCTATATGTCATTAAGACGTTAGGAAGGCGGCGCGGGCTCGTTGGGCCGAAGGGCCTGTTTCCCGTGCTGTGTTGTTCTTTGTTAATGTAAGCCAACTTGTGTCATTAATAAATAAACTTTCCCTGAAAGAATTCTGGGAATAGAAACATAGAGGATAGGAGCAGGAGAAGGCCATTTGGCCCTTTCAGCCTGCTCTGTCACTCATTATGATCATGGCTGATCATCCAACGCAATAGCCTCTTCCTGCTTTCTCCCCATACCCTTAACCTCATTCGTCCTAAGTGCTTTTTCCAGACACCTCTTGAATACATTCAATATTTTGGCATCAATTTTTTCCTGTGGGAATGAATTCCACAGGTTCATCACTCTTTGGGTGATGAAATGTCAATGACAAAATGACAATTTCATTATTTTTAGCCACAGTATAAGTCTACAAGCTACAATCGGAAGTAAACTTCTTCATCACTTGATATTAAACTAAATTTCTCCATGTGGATGAGCCATGCAGCCTCCTAACACTTGATTTAAATTCAAATAGATTATTTTTCTTCATCTTGGCATTCTATCTGCATACCCAGAATGCCAGTGCACCTTGACTTTAAATCCTACGTATATATTTACATAATTCAGACTGAATGGGAGGAGGTCAGGTCATGACCATGAGGACAGGGTTCATTGTCTGACCCTGGCCAGCCTTCTTATCTTTAACTGCCTCACTGTGCACTGTGTGTGTACACTGCATTTGCCTGAGGAAGACACAGAGTGTTGAAAGCACGCGTTTTTACTATCAAATAAATCGGTTGGATTATAAATTGGTGTTGCTAAATTCTTACTGTGGCACTGTGCAGCTCTGATCAGTTCCAAACTAAAGTGCCCCATGTGATCTCCAATTCCCACACTGAAAGGAAGATCTCACTGTGAAAGAGGCAGCACTTTGGACACCCAATCATAGACTCCTTTTCAAAATGGATGTACTGGTCATTGGTATGGACAAGTCTGATTTAGATTGCTTCCTTTACAATACTCTCAGTTTCCACAAGTAGATGATTTCTACGTGCGTACGTCTGTGTTCTGTGTGTAGTTCTGCATCCTGTCTATAGTTGTACATAGTTTTGCATACTGTGCGTAGTTCTGTGTACTGTGCGTAGTTCTGCGTACTGTGCGTAGTTCTGCGTACTGTGCGTAGTTCTGCGTATTGTGCGTAGTTCTGCGTACTGTGCATAGTTCTGCGTACTGTGCATAGTTCTGCGTACTGTGCGTAGTTCTGCGTACTGTGCGTAGTTCTGCGTACTGTGCGTAGTTCTGCGTACTGTGTGTAGTTCTGCGTACTGTGCGTAGTTCTGCGTGCTGTGTACAGTTCCACATGACAAAAACAATGGAGGCATTGGAGAAGGTGCAGAAAGATGCACAAGAATGATAGCAGAACTGAGAGGATAAAACTATCAGGAAAGACTAAGAGAAAAAACAGGTAGAGGAGCAACCTGGTTGAGGTCTTCAAGGAAGAATTTAATCAGGTAGAAGAGATTTTTTTCTGTCATAGAGGAGAGAATCGCAGAGAATCATTACAAACTCAATGATGAATGCAGGAAGTAACTTCACTATGAGAGTAATTAGTGAGCACAGTAAGAAATCTCACAACACCAGTTAAAGTCCAACAGGTTTATTTGGTAGCACGAGCTTTCAGAACACTGCTCCTTCATCAGGTGAGTGAGGGAAGAGCAGCACTCCAAAAGCTCATGCTACCAAATAAATTTGTTGGTCTTTAACCTTGTGTTGTGAGACTTCTTACTGTCCCCACCCCACTCCAATGCCACATCTTCACATCAGTGTAGTAAGTTGGGGAAAGGAGTGCTTCAGGTGAAAAGTATAGGTGTTTTTTAGCGAAAGTGTGATAATTCATGAAGGAGAAGGGAATAGAGAATATGCTAATGGAGTGAATTATAAGTGGGTGAGTGGGGTGGAGGGGTAACCAGTATAACGCAGCTTGGCTAAATGGCCTGTGACCTCAATGTGAGACCCAGTTTGTGCTGCTTTGCTTAGAGTATGTGAGGGTTAAATCTAATTACATTTCCTCTTCCTGTCCAATCACCGCAGCACCGAAAGCTGGTGTTGGAGTAAATACAAGTTAGAAGGAAGCAGCACTGCACTGTGAACCGACCTCAGTTGGAGGAAGCTTGGTGGTACAATTGGTCTCAGTTCCTCGGGTTGGCGAGACAGGGGAAAAGAAAAATAAGCCTGGGTTCCTGCTCCCGATTGCTACGCAGTGCCTCTGCTGAAAGCACCAGTGTGCTGGGAGAGAGGGAACTCACTCAGCCCCTAGCGTAGCCAACCAGGCACACGGAAAAAGAGCAGCCTCTTTGGCAGAATACCAAATGTGTACATTGTACCCATGGAACCATATCCCAGTTACAACCACCATCTCAAGGAGAGAGGGAAAGCTCACAAGAAAATAACTGCACACAGCAATCTTTTCCTGATACGTACTGTATAAAACATGGCCTGGCTCCAGATTTGAGAGAGTAGGAAAAATGTATTCCATCAGCTGTCAGAGAGAGTGCATCACACTGTTCTGGAATTTAGTTCAGTAACTAAAAGGCATTTTTATTTTTGGCAGCAATTCAAAAGAATAACATCAGCAGCAGAACATTTTTGTTTTATTTATGAGTGTGACCTTTTCCAGCGTGCTTGCCCCATAAGGTAGTTTATTACATAAATATCCTGGCAAAGCACAGGGAAATACTGGAGGAAATTCAGGAATGGCGTACTCTCAACTCAAAGAGAGAGGACAAACTTGCATTTAAACAGTAATTTCTTGTCCAGAAGATGCCGTCAAAGCCCAATAATTATTTCTAACGGGAGATTTCTGTCGCTGCAGAAATGCATTTCGGTAAAAATGTCAAAGTCCTGCAGAAAAATCAGAATTGAATTGATAGTTTTATTGGCTCTTGGTGTTGTGTGCATAACTGAGTGTTCAAATCAAACTTGCTCATCGAATGATGTCATGGCATATTTTACATCACTTAAGCAGATGTTCAGCGGGGAGGCGGTGGTGTAGTGATATTATCACTTAACTAGCAATTCAGGGGACGCGGGTTCGAATCCTACCACAGCAGCTGGCGAAATTTGAATTCAATAAAAACATCCAGAATTAAGAATCTACCGGTGACCATGGAAACCGTTGTCGGAAAAACTCATCCGATTCACTAATGCCCTTTCGGGAAGGAAGTCTTATCTGGTCTGGTCTACACTTGGATCCAGACCCACAGCAATGTGGTTGACTCTCAACTGCCCTCTGAAATAGAGAGCTGTTAGCGATGGGCAATAAATGCTGGCCCAGCCAGTGACACCCACATCCCATAAAAACAAATTAATCCAAAAAACAAAATCACTAATCTCTTCTGTCAGGCATCTCCCAGGTGTGTGACGTGAGATGCTTTGAAATGGGGGGTGGGGGCGCGTAACCTTTTGCATTATATAAATTCCAGTTTGTATTGTCACGGCAGGAAGACAATAAAATTCCAAAATTGCAATCTCGCCATGTGATATTCTGTCACCCACCTCCTTCCTGGGTAACCCAATATCAGAAATGTAGGAATGATTAATGCAGAACATACTGCAAAAATCGTAGAGCAGAACATTTTTATTTGGGACATTTCTTTACAAGACTGTAATTACAAAAAGAAAAGAGATTGCCGAATGGGGCAACTCCAGTAAAAGCGCAGACTTGCTACCTCACCTTACATTTCTTTTGTGTCAGGTGAACTGTGAGCAGCCTGGCGAGGTTGTTGGCAGGCTGCCACAGCTCCATCGGGCATCGAAACTTTCACCGGGCTCTGATGAAGCTGCAACTTTGTTTTTGGAAATAACACAGTGAGGGAGAGAGGGAGGGAGGGAGGAACGCCGGAAAACGAGGTCAAATTGCAGTTGCAGAATGCCCTTGAAAGACTCGATTCCAAAAACACCAGCCCCAGAGAAAGAATTCTTTGGACAAAACACCAACCGAGGTTAAAGTGCAGTTATGCATTTTATTAATAATTGATGGTTTTAATTGACACCTGAGCTAATGTATTCAGTAGTTACTGCAATGCTGATACTGGTTAGCTTTCAGTACAACCATAATGAATTAACAATGATTTAATTGTTACTGTACATTTTAAACACTAACTCATTGAAGGTATTTTGGAATGTCAACAGGCAAAGTTTAATTCAAAATCATTAACCACTTCCCCCGTCATTTTGTTATGACGAGGAATGGTTTTGTTTCATTTTCTTTCAACATACATGCGGACTATCTGAACCTCAATTACATTTCAAAGACTGGGTGGAATATTGAGGAATGTCAGCCTGCCCAGATCTATTGAATCGATAAGATTCTCCACGATTGCAGTTTCTTTCTGTCAGAATTGCGTGTTTCTGCGAAGCAGGGAAGATTTGAGGATTATTTCTATTCGGGATTTAACTCTTCATTTCTTCAAGGGAGGTTGGCGTCACTGGCTGAGACTACATTTGCTGTCCTTCCACGGTGGCACAGTGGTTAGCGCTGCTGCCTCACAGCGCCAGGGACCCGGGTTCGATTCCTGGCTCGGGTAACTGATGGTGTGGAGTTTGCACATTCTCCCTGTGTCTGCATGGGTTTCCTCCAGGTGCTCCGGTTTCCTCCCACACTCCAAAAGATGTGCTGGTTAACATGCATTGGCTGTGCTAAGTTCTCCCTCAGTGAACCCAAACAGAAGTGTAGTGACCAGGGGATTTTCACAGTAACTTCACTGCAGCGTTAATGTAAGCCGACTTGTGATATTAATAAATAAACTTTAAAGAAATTGCCCTGGAACTGAGTGTCTCATTAGACGTTTCAGAGGGACAGCTGAAAGTCAACCACATTGGTGTGGCTCTGGAGTGACATGTAGGTCAGGCCAGGTAAGGATAGCAAATTTCCTTCCCTGAAGACCAGATATGACATTGAGGATAGGTTCACACTCATTATTTCCGGATTTACATTCCCAATTTTTGTTTCTATTAATTGAAAATTTGCAGCAATAGCCGATATGGGATGAGAACTCCGGCTGTATGAGTCCGGTCTGTAGAGCTCGAGTGCAGTGAGAGTGTCACTATCCCTCTATCTCCCCAATCTGAATGAAATGTGATAGAATTCATTTCGTACATTGAATTTGTGCTGCTCATCTTGTTAAAATGCTTGGCAGCAAATAGCATGAATATAATCCACTCTGTAACTTCTAATCTTCCTCTTCAGTTGCAAATTAACTAACTGGTCTTGCTTCTGTTATTAAAAACTCATCAGCATCTAAATGAAAATGGTGCAGAGATTTCCACTCCCCCCCTCCCCCCACCAATCCCCTCTCCCCCTCCTCCTACCCTCCCTGAGGATGAAGCAAGCTGCACTCTGATTTGGAATTGAAAAACCACGGATGTTACTTAACAGCGGATGATGGATTCTCCTGGACTGCCAGAGGCTTGTACCCAGCGGCAGTGTTGGACTTTCTCCAACATGTTAAGTGTTCGTGATCACAGCAAGAAAGGGTTGTAATGCACTTGCTGGCACAGTGGTTAGCTCTGCTGCCTCACAGTGCCAGGGATCCTGGTTCGATTCCTGGCTCGGGTCACTGTCTGTGTGGAGTATGCAAGTTCTCCCCGTGTCTGGTGGGTTTCCTCCCACAATCCAAAGATATGTGGGTTAAGTGGATTGGCCGTGCTGAATTCTCCCTCAGTGTACCAGGATGGGTAGGTTAGATGGATTAGCTATCGTAAATGTGTGGAGTTATGGGGGTAAGTTGGACGGGAGGGCCTGGACTGGATGGGATGCCCTTTGAGAGAGTCAGTGCAGACGTGATGGGCTGAATGGCCTGTTTCTGTACTATAGAGATTCTCCAGTTTTTCAATGGGATAACAGCCAACAGTAATGAGAAATGACCCAAAATGTATCGCAGGCCACAGAAACTGCACCATTACAGGCCCAGACCTCAGCCATTAAATATCACTGAGGTGAAAGGTTATCTAGATAATGCCAGTTTGATATGCCTCAACAGCAAGTCAAGTCCCATTGCATCATGGTCTTTTATCTCAGCTTTCCAACTTAGGACCAAGATAAGTTATAGTAAACATCTCAACCCCAATCCCAACTCGCACAGCAGTGTTAGCAAACTTGTACTGAATAAGATTGATGTGTCTAAAAAAGGCAATGGCTGTACTGTACCAAGGAGAAAGAAGTTAGAAACTACTTTAATCCTGTGGATACTATACAGTGAAAGGAATGTCATGGAAAGTATATTCCCAATGTTAGGAATTGTCAGCAATTCCCTTGGGAATATTCCCAAATAGAAGCCATAACTTCAGCAGAAACTGGGAAACATGGATTTCCCTGCGGTGCTATTTTGGTAAAAAAACAGTGAGGAAACTCTGTAATTTTGCCCCGGGTTACAATGTTAACACAAAGCTCCGATTGGAGTTTTACACAGCTGTGTTCTCAGGTGCTCTGACCCTACTGTGTTTCAGTATTATTCAACGTCAGCCCAATTCCCGGTGTATAACGGTGTGAGAAATAGACATTGGAACAGACCATTGGCCTTTTGAGCCTGCTCCTCATTCAATAAAATCAAGCTAATTTTCTACTTAAAGTTTATTAGTCACAAGTAAGGCTTATATTAACACTGCAATGAAGTTACTGTGACATTTGCTTTGCTTGCCCTGCTTCACCTCACCGGTTCTCCATAATCCCTTCATTCCATTGACTCTGTCTGCACTTCCTGCTGCCTCGGCAAAGCAGCCAGCATAATTAAGGACCCCATGCACCGCGGACATTCTCTCTTCCACTTTCTTCTGTCGGGAAAAAGATACAAAAGTCTGAGGTCACGAACAGGCCAACTCAAGAACAGCTTCTTCCCTGCTGCTGTCAGACTTTTGAACAGACCTACCTCACATTAAGTTGATCTTTCTCTACACTCTAGCTATGACTGTAACACTACATTCTGCACCTTCTCCTTTCCTTCTCTATGAAAGGTATGTTTTGTCTGTGTAGTGTGCAAGAAACAATACTTTTCACTGAGTACTAATATATGTAATAACAATAAATCAAATCAAATCAAATCTCCCAGTCTCTGTCTCGAATATATCCAGGGTATATGTGCCCTGTGATTCTATTCCCCCAGAAATGAGAAGCATTTTCACAATATCTATCCTGTCAAACACCTCAAGAATGTTTTGAGTCAGCCAGTTTCTCCTAAATGCCCGGAAATTTAGACCTTGTGTGAAAATAGTATCAGTAGAGTCCACTATTAGATGGTTAGATTTAACACAGAACGCAGGCCATTCAGCCCCAATAGCCTGTGGTATACGAGCCTCCGCCCACTCCTGTTCATTGAACTCCATCAGTATTTCCTTCAGAAAACTAGCATGCAGATACAGCAGATAAAAAAAAGTGAATGGAATAGTGGCACTTATAACTAAAGGAATAGAATATAAAGATAAGGATTGTTGCAACTATGCAGGGCATTGGTGAGGCCGCACCTGGAGTATTGTGCACAGTTTTGGTCCCCATATTTGATGAAAGATGTAGTGGCACTGGAGGCAGTTCAGAGGAGGTTCGCTGGATTGATTCCAGAGATGAGAGGGTTTGTCGTACGAAGAGAGATTGAACAGTTTAAGCCGATACTCTCTGGAATTTAGAAGAATGAAAGGAGATCAACTTGAGGATACAAGATGATTAAAGCTCTGGATAAAGTAGATGTGCGGCAGATGTTCCTGTTGCTGGGCCATTCTAGGACGAGAGGTCATAGTCTTAGGATAAGGGGCAGCAAATTTAAAACAGAGTTGAGAAGAAATTATTTCTCCCAAAGGGTTGTGAATCTGTGGAATTCGCTCCCCCAAAGTGCAGTGGATGCTGGGACAGTGATTTAGGAAGACGTTAGAGAGATTTTTAGTTAGAACATAGAACATAGAACATTACAGCACAGAACAGGCCCTTCGGCCTTCGATGTTGTGCCGACCAAAATAAAAAGCAATGCCCCTCCAAACTAAACCATTCCTTCTCTTCCATATACTTATCAACTAACCTCTTAAACGCCACCAAACTTGGCGCATCTACAACAGCTGCAGGCAGGGCATTCCACTCCCTAATCACTCTTTGAGTAAGAACCTACCTCTGATATCCGTCCTATAACTCATACCCCTTAATTTAAAGCTGTGTCCCCTCGTGCTAGCTTTCTCCATACTAGGAAAAAGGCTATCACTGTCCACCCTATCTCAACCTCTAATCATCTTATATGCTTCAATAAGATCCCCCCTTAGCCGCCTCCTTTCTAACGAAAACCACCTCAAATCCTTCACCCTCTCTTCATAGGACCTGCCCTCCATACCAGGCAACATCCTAGTAAACCTCCTCTGTACCCTCTCCAATGCCTCCACATCTTTCTTATAATGTGGCGACCAGAACTGCACACAATACTCCAAGTGCGGCCGCACTAGAGTTTTGTACAGCTGCAACATGATGCTGGGGCTCCTAAATTCAATCCCCCTACCAATAAAAGCTAAGACTCCATAAGCCTTCTTAACAAATTTATCCACTTGACTGCCTACTTTCAGGGATCTATTGACACATACACCAAGATCCTTCTGTTCCTCAACACTATTAAGAGCCCTATCATTAGCCCTATACTCTACACACTTATTGTTCCTGCCAAAGTGCATTACCTCTCACTTTTCCACATTAAACTCCATCTGCCACCTCTCGGCCCAGCTCTGCAACTTGTCCAAGTCACTCTGTAAACTATAACACCCCTCTTCACTATCTACCACTCCACCAACTTTAATGTCATCTGCAAATTTACTGATCCATCCCTCAAAACCCTCATCCAGATCATTTATAAAAATTACAAACAGCAGGGGCCCCAAAACAGACCCCTGAGGCACACCACTCGTCACCGAACTCCACGATGAATATCTCCCCTCAACCACCACCCTCTGTCTTCTATCTGCCAGCCAATTCCTAATCCAATTAGCTAAATCACCCTCTATTCCACACATCTTCATTTTCTGTAGAAGTCCACCATGGGCCACCTTATCAAACGCCTTACTAAAGTCCATATATACTACATCAACCGCCTTACCCCCATCCACCTCTCTGGTCACTTTCTCAAAAAACTCAATGAGGTTAGTAAGGCACGACCTACCCTTCACTAAACCATGCTGACTATCCCCAATCAATTCATTTCTCTCTAAATAACTATAAATCCTATCCCTAATAATTCTCTCCAATACTTTGCCCACAACAGAAGTAAGACTCACTGGCCTATAATTCCCTGGAAGGTCTCTCTTCCCTTCTTGAACAACGGGACCACATTCGCTATCCTCCAGTCCTCCGGAACCACACCCGTAACCAACGACGACCTGAAGATCAGAGCCAGAGGCTCTGCAATCTCCTCTCTTGCCTCCCAGAGAATTCTAGGGTAAATCCCGTCCGGCCCAGGGGACTTATCCAACTTCAAACCCTCGAGAATTTCTAACACATCCTCCCTATCCACTACAATACTTCCCAATTTGCAACCCTGTACCTCAGTGTTCTCCATGGCTACATTTCCAGCACTCTGCGTGAATACCGAAGATAAATATTTATTCAGTGCCTCACCAATCTCTTCAGGCTCCACGCACAACTTCCCACTGCTGTCTATGACTGGCCCTAATCTTGCCCTAACCACTCTTCTATTCTTAACATATCGAAAGAAAGCTTTAGGATTCTCCTTAATCCTATCAGCCAACATCTTCTCGTGTCCCCTCTTAGCTCTCCTCCATTCACTTTTTACCTCCTTCCTGGCTAATCTATAGCTATCCATTGCACTAACTGAGCCTTCAAGCCTCATCCTGAGGTAAGCCTCCTTTTTCTTCTTAACCAGCAAATCAACTTTTTTCGTACACCAAGGCTCTCTTACTCGACCATTTCCTCCCTACCTGACAGGGACATACTTATCAAGGACTCGCAGCAGCTGCTCCTTGAATAAGCTCCACATTCCAGATGTTCCCAGTCCCTGTAGTTTCCTAGTCCAATCTATTCACCCTAATTCTCTCCTGATGGCCTCATAATTACCCTTCCCCCAGCTATAACTACTGCCCCCAGCCTCACGCCTATCCCTGTCCATCACTAAGGTGAACGTAACCGAATTATGGTCACTATCACCAAAATGTTCACTAACTTCCAAGCCTAACACCTGGTCTGGCTCATTGCCCAGCACCAAATCCATTGTAGCCTCACCTCTAGTTGGCCTATCTACATACTGAGTCAAAAAACCTTCCTGCACACTCTGTACGAAAACTGACCCCTCTAACGAGCTAGAGCTATATCTATTCCAATCAATATTAGCAAAGTTAAAGTCCCCCATCACAATTACCCTACTACTTTCACTCCTAATCAGAATTGACTTTGCAATCCTTAAAGTTGGTAAGTTGGTAAGGTGTTGAAGGGTTATGGGGAGAAGACAGGAAAATGGGGATGAGGAGCATATCAGCCATGATTCAATGGCGGAGCAGACTCGATGGTCCAAATGACCTGATTCTGTTCTTACATCTAATGAACTTATGAACATCAAACCTGAAAATGTGTGGGAAATTCTTGTCTCTGATTTGTGTTTCAGCCCATCAGTTGGACAGGACAAATTATTTGTTTCTGTGCAATGGGGTTGGACGTCGATATGTTTGAAGGTGGCAGGAAAATTCACAAAGACAGTTTAACAAGAAGGTGCGGGATTCTTGATTTTAGCAAGAGAAACATAGAATTTAAGGATGGCATGTGACTGGTGCTCACCATCCCGAGAGTTGGCACCTCATGCAAAGCCCCCAATTCTCGAACTCCCAACGCCGTTTATCTCTGACTCCATCATTGATTCACAGGGGGTGGGATTCCGCCGTTGGAATGAGGTCCCACCCCTGTGTGAACTGTCAGCCAGTCAGATTGGCCAACAGCTGTTGAACCAGGCCGAGCGTGGCGCTGCAGTGGCCAGAAGTGGTATTGCAGCTGCTTTACCTGGGACTGAGAGCTGGGGCATTTGTAAAGATAGGTCCTGGGGGATCGCAGGGGCAGGTGGGTAGGGGATAGCAATGGAATTGGGGAGGGGTACTTTAAAGTTAATTTGAGGAGGAGACCTTGCAGTGTCTTTAGCCTCCCTCTCATTCATGGTGCAAATCACCTCCCACCCACCCCCTCCATCCCCCCCAAACCCCTCAACAACCACACCTCCAAACCCCTCAACCATCACACCCCCCTCCTCTGGAAAAAGCCCTAAGTTGAAGAAGATTGCATTATGCTACAATGGATGATCCCGGTGCGGATCACAGCACACTTCCCCCCGGAGGCAAGAGTCAGTTATTTCTTTGGAGGATAGCGGCCAATGAGTTTAAGCTGCCCTGGCATAGGTCATCAGCTGTAATAGACAATCTGAGTGGAGCATCGGAAATGTAGAATATCAGAAGGAAAGGTTTCCATCCCTCAAGAAAACCAAGAGGGTGGCCCAGCCACATCCAGATTTAGGGGAGGCGGTGATATCGTGACAATCTAACTGGGCTGGTAATCCAGAAGCTCTGGGATCAGAGGTTCAAATCTCACCTCGGCAGCTGACGCAATTTGAATTCAATGAATAAATCTGGATTCAAAAGCGTGTCTCAGTAATGATGCAGTAAGAATTTAGCAACACCAATTATTAATCCAACTGATTTATTTGATAGTAAATGCCTGAGGAAGACACGGGAGTGTTGAAAGCTCGCTTTTTTACTACCAAATAAATCGGTTGGATTAATAATTGGTGTTGCTAAATTCTTACTGAGTTCTTACCACCCGAATCCAACGCCGGCATCTTTACATCAGTAATGATGACCATGAAACCATTGTCAATTGTCTTAAAAACCCATCTCATTCCCCAAATGACCTTTAGGGAAGGAAATCTGCCATTCTTACCCGGTCTGGCCTACATGTGACTCAGAGGTACAACAATGTGGTTGAATTTTAACTCCTCTCTGAAGTTATTGAGTGAGCCACTTGCGCAATGATAACCAGAGAGGGACAACAAACACTGGCCCAGCCACCAATGCCCATGACTCCTGGAAGAAAAAAATTCCATTTTCAGAAACTGATTTTGTAATGAACTTGTAGTTTCTTCATTTATGATTTTTTGAATCAGTCTCCTTGGACCTATATGTACTCCTTTCAAATTCTAAAATAATGACCTGTCACTGAGACTGATAGTCGCGCTGCTCAGGGAATCGATACTAAAAGCATTAGAAAATCACTTAACAGCTACCGGTAATGTGCGGGTCATTTAGAATCCTTTTAAAAGAATGCTTAAGAGACAACAATGGAGCAGGCACTTACAGATAAGTAGAAAAAGGCCCCCAGTGGCACTAATCTCCATGGATTCTGTTACGTATGTGGAAGGCAATAGGATTCTCTGTGACAGAACTGTCAGAACGCAGCCTGATCAGTGAGTTTGTCTCTTAACAGCCCTGGAATGGGCCATCAGTCTGGCTTCCCCACGAGACCCTCCCTTTCCTTCAGTCCATCATAGAGACAGATTCAATCGTGACTTCAGAGGGATAATTATCAGAAGAAGAAAGATTTGCGGGGGATGGAAAAGCTGGATATATTTTGAAAGATCTGAAACTTGTAGATGCTGATTTTCAAAGAGAGGTGGGTGTGCCTGTATGAAGAACAAAGGAAATATCTCTGTTACCTCCCTCATAGCTCCTACCACCCTCCACGATCTCTATCACTTGTACCTCCTTGAGCTGGTTCACTACACCACTGGCAGCAGTGTTTTCATCTATCCAGACTCCATGTTCTAGAATTGCCTTCCTAAACCATGATCTGACTGAATGGTGGAACAGGCTCGAAGAGCAGAATTTGGCTGTTCCTGCTCCTAATTCCTCTGTTCCTCTGTCATCCCCTCCCCACGCACCATCACCATCCTTGCAGGCAGCCAGTTCCAGGTGATTACCACTCACTGTGTTAAAATATAACACTTTCCCCTTGGCATTTTTGCCCAAACATTTAAATCCACACATTGCTCTTGTGCCCTTAATGAACGGGAATCTCTTTTCTTCTCCCAGCTTCTCTAAAACTGGTGTCATCTTGCATCAAATCTCCTGTCAGTCTCGTTTGCTCCAAGGAAAACTTCTCTAACCCTAACCTGGCAGCTCAAATCAAAAACAGAAGGTGCTGCGAAATCTCAGCCAGTCTGTCAGCATCTGTGGAGAGAGAACAGAGTCCACACAGGGTCATCAAAACGCTGGCTCTATTCTCTCTCCACAGTCTCTCTCAGACCTGGGGAGATTTTCTAGCATTTTCTGTTTGTTTTTCAGATTCCAGCAGTAATTTGCTTTAATCCTGTGGCTACAATCCTTTATCACTGGGAGTGTTCTGGCAATGTCCCTCCGCACTCTCTCAAGGACTCTGCTGAAGATGTTGGCCCGAATTCTCCAGCCATTCCCGTCCCATCGCTGTGAGAATGGAGAATTTGGCACTCAGTCAATGGTCCATTCGCTGCAACGGGAGCGGAAAATCCCAGCCACAGGTAAGGTCGGGGAATTCCAGCCCGTCATGTAGTTGCAAGCTGATGTGTCCAAGTGCTGCCAAAAAGCTGTTCTGCGTCGATGTGTGTAGAATGCACAGTTGCAATGTTAAAGGCCGGACAATATTGCAGTTTCCAGTTGTAAAGAACACTGACCCAGCTGAATGGGAATGTCGGAGGTGTAATCAGCCATAATCACTGGTTTATGTATCACTCACACATTTTCCTATACTCTCTGACATATTGAGGTCACTGGCTTGTGGGGACGGAATGGCAAAACCAGGCTACGCTTCCAGTTTATGGTTAATTAACTTCACGCACAGGCCCGAAGCGAAGGGTTTTAATGAGAACACTCGAGGAGAAAAACAAAACAAAATTAATTGCTTGTGAGTGAACATCTGAGGCACGGGGACATTCAGCTCCAAAGATACCCAGGAGAAGCATTGCCACTTCCTTCATCACTTCATTCACTGCATCCATCCCAAACTTGGATGACTTTTCACCAGGCAAACCCCCACCTTCCCTCTTCCCCTGTCAGTGCTCTCTAACCGGCGGGAGGGGAGAGATTGAGTCGGTTAGGATTGTATTTGCTGGAGTTCAGACAAATGAGGGAAGATCTCATAGAAAGCTAAAAGATTTTAACAGGACTAGACAGGGTAAATGCAGGAAAGATGTTCCTGATGGTGGGGGAGTTCAGAACCAGGGAGCCATAGTCTGAGGATTCAGGATAAACCATTTACGATGGCGAAGAGAAGTTTCTTCACCCAGGGAGTGGTCAGCATGTGGAATTCACGACCGCAGAAAGTTGTTGAGGCCAAAACATTGTATGTTTTCAAGAAGCAGTTAGAAATAGCACTTGAGGTGAAGGGTTATGGGGAGGAAGCAGGATCAGGCTATTGAGTTGGATGATCAGCCATGATCATAATGAATGATGGAACAGGCTCGAAGGGCTGAATGGCCTCCTGCTGCTCCTATTTTCTTAAAGTTTAAAGTTTATTTAATTATGTCACAAGTAGGCTTACATTAACACTGCAATGAAACCAGCTTCCCACACACTGACTCTGTCTACACCTCCCGCTGCCTTGGCAAAGCAGCCACCATAATTAAGGATCCCACGCACCCTGGACATGCTCCCTTCCACTTTCTTTCTTCGCAAAAAAGATACAGAAGTCTGAGGTTATTCATTAACCAACTCAAGAACAGCTTCTTCCCTGCTGCTGTCAGACTTTTGAATGAACTTACCTTGCATTAAGTTGATCTTTCTCTACACCCTAGCTATGATTAACACTACATTCTGCAAACTCTCCTTTCCTTCTCTATGAACAGTATGTTTTGTCTGCATAGCGCGCAAGAAATAATACTTTTCACTGTATGTTAATACATGTGACAATAAGAAATCAAATCAAATCAAAGTTACTGTGAAAATCTCCTAGTTGCCACACTCCAGCACCTGTTCGGGTACACTGAGGGAGAATTTAGCATGGCCAATGCATCTAACACATTGTGGGAAGAAATTATAACCCAACAGATTGTGGGAGGAAACTCGAGCACTGGAGAAAACCCACGCAGACACGGGGGGAACGTGTAGACTATGCACAGACAGTGACCCAAGCCAGGAATTGAACCCTATGAGGCAGCAGTGCTAACCATCATGCCACCCATATTAGGTTTCTATGACCAGAATGTTAGGGCAATTCACACCGGCGGGATTTTCCCATTCCGCGCACAGTGAATGGAGATTTGGCTGGTGCCAAATTCTCCAATCTCAGTGCAGCAGGCTGGTCAGATCACGCCCAATATTTCTATAACCTCAGTCCAGAGCTCCTTTCCTGTTTCTGTGTAGTAAGTTATTTGTTTTAATTTAATCACTCGCTAAGCTTGGGCATGTGAGGGATTTAATGTTCTTTAAATGAGATGGACAGTACAGAAATACTTCATGTCAGCAACATAGAAAATATTGTAGCACAGAAATGAAACCACTCAATCTATTATCTTTGTGCTGGGTGAAAATGAGTTCTCTGCTTTATCCCACATTCCAGCTCCTGCTCCTGTAGAACTTTGATTGCTTATCCAAAGACTTTCTCAATCTGATCATTCTCTCTACCTCTCTTTCAGTCAAAATCCCTTCAGTCTCTGAGTGAAAGAAAAACTCCTCAACTTTAATTCTTCTACCAATGGTTTAGAGCAATTCCTCTTGGTTATTTACCTCTCTGCGAAGGGAATCTGCTCCTTTCCATCCACTCTTATTTAGACTCAACTTAATATTATGCATCTCAATTCTACACACTCACTATCCTGCTTTGGAAATACATCACTTGCCGTTCTTTCACTGTCACTGGATCAAAATCCTGGAAGTTCCTCCGTAGCAGCACTGTGGGTGTACCTGTGAGAGAAAAGAATTTCGTCCCATCTCCCTCTCAAGTGGGACATTCTTATTTCTAAACTGTGGCTTCTCATTCTAGTCTCTCCTCTTGTAAACTGTACCCTCCCTAATGTGATCGCATCCTTTTTGTGATGTGGTGACCAGAACTGTGCACAGTTATTACCATTCTCCAAATATATATGTGATAACAACATAGGGCTGCAGTTTGTATGTCACAGCGTGACCAGCTAGACTTTTTCTGACATCTTTCATGTCAAAAAATATTTGATGTTGTGGAGATGCCGGCATTGGACTGGGGTGAGCACAGTAAGAAGTCTCACAACAACAGGTTAAAGTCCAACAGGTTTATTTGGCAGCACAAGTCATTAGCTTTCAGAGCCTCAAGCTCCTTCATTGGGTGAGTGAGGAGTTGTGTTCACAAACAGGGCCTATATAGACACAAACTCAATTTACAAGATAAAGGTTGGAATGCGAGTCTTTACAGGTAATCAAGTCTTAAAAGGTGCAGACAGTGTGAGTGGAGCAGAGGATTAAGCACAGATTAAAGAGATGTGTACTGTCTCCAGCGAGAACAGTAAATGAGGTGTTGCAAGCCCAGGCAAGTCATGGAGGTTACAGATAGTGTGACATGAACCCAAGATCCCGGTTGAGGCCATCCTCATGCGTGCGGAACTTGGCTATCAGTCTCTGCTCATTGATGCTGCGCTGTCGTACGTAGTGAAGGCTGCCTTGGAGAACGCTTACTCGAAGATCAGAGGCTGAATGCCCGTGATTGCTGACGTGTTCACCGACTGGAAGAGAACACTCCTCCCTGGTGATTGTTGAGCGATGTTCATTCATTCATTGTCGTAGCGTCTGCATGGTCTCCCCAATGACGAAGGAAGAGCAGTGGACGTGGTGTACATGGACTTCAGCAAGGCATTTGACAAGGTCCCACATGCAAGACTTCTTGAGAAGGTGAGAGGCCATGGGATCCAAGGGGCTTTGGCCTTGTGGATCCAGAACTGGCTTGCCTGCAGAAGGCAGAGGGTGGTTGTGGATGGCTCTTTTTCTGCATGGAGGTCGGTCACCAGTGGAGTGCCCCAGGGATCTGTTCTAGGACCCTTGCTGTTTGTCATTTTCATAAATGACCTGGATGAGGAAGTGGAGGGATGGGTGAGTAAGTTCGCCGATGACACGAAGGCCGGTGGTGTTGTGGATGGTCTGGAGGGATGTCAGAAGTTGCAGCATGACATCGACAGGATGCAAGACTGGGCGGAGAAGTGGCAGATGGACTTCAACGCAGATAAATGTGTTGTGGTCCATTTTGGCAGATCCAATGGGATGAATGAGTACACTATCAAAGGTAGGAGTCTTAGCTGTGTGGAAGAGCAGAGGGATCTTGGGGTCCAGGTCCATAAGACTCTCAAATCGGCCTCCCAGGTGGAGGATGTGGTTAAGAAAGCTTACGGTGTACTGGCCTTCATTCATCGAGGGATTGAGTTCAGGAGTCAGGAGGTAATGCTGCAGCTTTATAGGACCCTTGTCAGACCACACTTGGAGTACTGTGCGCAGTTCTGGTCGCCTCACTATAGGAAGGACGTGGAAGCTATTGAAAGGGTGCAGAGGAGATTTACAAGGATGTTGCCTGGATTGGGAGGCATGCCTTATGAAGACAGGTTGAGGGAGCTGGGACTGTTCTCCCTGGAGAGACGAAGGTTGAGAGGCGACCTGATAGAGGTTTACAAGATGTTGAGAGGAATAGATAGGGTGGACTCTCAGAGAGTATTTCCCAGGGCTGAAATGGTCGCGACGAGAGGGCACAGATTTAAGGTGCAGGGAAGCAAGTACAGAGGGGATGCTAGGGGAAAGTTTTTCACTCAGAGGGTGGTGAGTGAATGGAATCGGCTGCCGTCGGTGGTGGTCGAGCCAAACTCGCTGGGGTCTTTTAAAAGACTTCTGGATGAGTATATGGGATCCAATGGGATTGGAGGTTATAGATTGGTCTATGGCTGGGTAGGTTTTGATGTGTTCGGCACAACTTGTGGGCTGAAGGGCCTGTTTGTGCTGTAGTGTTCTATGTTCTATGTTCTATGTACCATGCCTTGGGACATCCTTTCCTGCAGCGTATCAGGTAGACAATGTTGGCGAGTTGCAAGAGTGTGTCCTGGGTTCCTGGTGGATGGTGTTCTCACGTGAGTTAGAACCATAGCACCATAGAACCCTACAGTACAGAAACAGGCCTTCAGCCCATCAAGCCTGCACTGACCACAATCCCACCTAAACCCTATCCCTACACACTTACCCGCTAATCCCTCTAACCTACACATCCCAGGACACTAAGGGACAATTTTAACATGACCAATCAACCTAACCCGCACATTTTTGGACTGGGTCATCTGTGACAATGATCCGGCATGTCTTGCAGAGGTTGCTGTGGCAGGGTTGGGTGATGTTGTGGTCACTGTTCTCCTGAAGGCTGGGTAGTTTGCTGCGGACGATGGTCTGTTTGAAGTTGTGCGGTTGTTTGAAGACAAGAAGTGGGGGTGTGGAGATAGTCTAGGTGAGGTGTTCGTCTTCATCAATGACACGTTGAAGGCTCTGGAGGAGATGTTGTAGCTTCTCCGCTCCAGGGAAGTACTGCACGATGAAATATTTGGCCAAGTGACTTCCTGTAAGTGAGAAACAGTAGGGATGTCGTGATGGCACAGTGGTTAGCACTGCTGCCTCGCAGCTCCAGGGACTCGGGTTCGATTCCAGCCTTGAATGACTGTCTGTGTGGCATTTGTATGTTCGCAAGAGTCCATAGTTATAATTGTTGCGTTTCTGGGTCAGGTGTGTGATTGGCTATCAGCAATAAACATGGCAATCCTTCAACTGGTTTAACTTTCTATGGAGAGTTTATCAAATCATAGATTCCCAACAGTGCAGAAGGAAGCCATTCAGCCCATCGAGTCTGCACTGACCACAATCCCACTCAAGCCCTATTACCATAACCCAATGTATTTACCCTAGTTAGACCCCCAACACTAAGGAGCAATTTAGCATGGCCGATTCACCTAACCTGCACATCTTTGGATGTGGGAGGAAACCAGAGCACCCAGAGGAAACCCATGCAGACATGGGGAGAATGTACAAACTCCATACAGAAAGTGACCCAAGACTGGAATTGAACCCGGGTTCCTGGCACCGTGAGGCAGCAGTGCTAACCACTGTGTCACTGTGCCGCCCTAATGGACAATTTAAATGAACAAACACAACAACTTTATGAAAATTACTGAGAAGTTAAGACTGCAATATTGGCTCAACTTAGACAGATGTACAAATACCATTTGGTGCTTCAAACCTGCTCCCCCCACTCAACAAGATCATAGCTGATATTCCACCTCAATGCCATAAATTAGATTATCCTCACATCTCTTTCATTCCCTTATTAATCTATCAATCCCAGACTTGAACATACTCAATGACTGAACATCCACAGCTCTCTGTGAAAAGAAATTTCTCCTTATATTTAAAAATTCATTTTACGATCATGGTTAAATGCATCTCAAGTGCTTTCTAAACATTATGGTTAGGAAAGAGAAAGTGAAACGTTCTGTCTAGTGGGTAATTGATTCAACCTGTCGATCAAAAGCAGAATGCTTTTAAACATTGCAGTTAGGAACAAAGACAGAATTTGAGATGCATTCGATTATGAAGTGAAAGAGAAACAAACACGGCTCACAGTTGTGGGTAGTTGATCCAACTGGCCAATCAAAGGCTAGTTAAAAGTAATGGAGTATAAAATTGAATGCACACAAAGCTTTCCAAGGTTTTTGAGCTCTCCGGGAAGGTTCCGAGGCTGGAAAGAAATGCAGTGTAACAAAAATGGAGCTGAATGAGCCAGTCTAGAGGAATGGGGAGATCCATGAGGCTCTCTGGATTGTGTCTACAATGAACTGTCTGGTTTGCTATACAACTGTGAATCATCATGGTCAGGCTGCACTCACTGCTCATTCAAGCTACAGAAGGGAATCCCCCCCAGTGAAACTGACATCTGCTGTCAGCCCGAGAACTTCAAAGGGATCTACTCACACCTGGAATTCTGAGAGAGAAAAACAGTAATCTCAATTGCAGTATGGATTGCTGCTGTGATTCTGAAGGCTTCCAGGTATCAATGAGACATGGGTATTAAAGTGATCGGGCCATTTCCAGAGTTTTACAGTAAACAGACAGGGATGAAGATTTTGAATAGAAATCTGCTCCAATGTGGTAATAACATTTAAACGTGCCTTTATGAGTATCAGTCAGGTTTGTGCCACCCTGGGCGATCAAAGCCAGTGGGGTGCTCCAGAAGAATCGTGATGGGTCTGATGCCAGGCACAATTCCCAATTCACTGATCCATTATCATTCCCTGCAGGGTCTACAGCCCCGGAGAGTCATGGCCACTGAATCTGTCTGTTACACATGGGGGAATTCAGCTGACTGGCATGCTTTTACTTAATGAAGCTACTAAAGGTTCCTGATGAGTGAATTGAAAAAGGAGTGTGGTGACTGGGAGATTTTCACAGTAACTTCACTGGAGTGTTAATGTAAACCTACTTGTGACACTAATAAATAAAGTTTAAACTGGGAGTAGTTTAATGGTAAAAATTGGGCAGCATGAACAAGTTATGACTCTATAGCTCTATAACTCCCTGAAATTTACCAACATTTCCTTGACAGCTTTCACAAATCATTGCACTTCCATTTTTTTTTTTTGCTTCTGTTGTTTTTGTTATCAGAATTGATTGTAAAGAATCTTTTATTTAAATTAGGCACAGGAGTAAATCTTCCATCACTCCGAATTGATTCCACCATCACAGCATTTCTGTAGCTCCATCCATCCTCCATAAATGTAGGATCATTACTGACACTCGAACTGTCAATTTACTAAAGCCTTTCTTACTCAAAGAGTGGCGAAAATGTGGAACTCACTGCCACGGGAAGTGGTTTGTCAATATGGTATCAATTTGCTTTAATTATATAGATAAAGGAGGCATTAGTTAACACCATAAAGAGGAATTTACTGAAATTTGACCAGAATTTGACCAGAATATCCACCCCGATTCCGGGAGCAGGCTTGGCTCGGAGAACAACATTCTCTATTGGTCTCGGGCAGGATCGTACAAACCTCGGGTGGGCGTGCCGGTAAAATTCCGTCTTATGTTGTAGTTAAATTAGGAGATATATACTGATATTGCTTCACTTTGTAAATACATGTTGTCTGTAAATAATGATTGGTTTCAATCCTATTCTTCACTGGCTTCCAGGATTACAATATGATTAAGGCAAATATGGATTAACAATGAAGCTGGATAAGTATTTGAGAGAGAAATTTTATGATGATAGAGTTAAATGGGAGAAGGTTCATGTGGACTGTAAACATCAGCCCTGAATCTTCAATGGGCGGCACAGTGGCACAGTGGTTAGCACTGCTGCCTCACAACTCCAGGGACTGGGGTTCGAATCCTGGCTTGGGTCACTGTGACTGCATAGGTTTCCTCTGGGTGCTCCAGTTTCCTCCCGCACTCCAAAGATGTGTGGGTACGGTTGATTGGCCATGATAAATTGGCCCTTAGTGTCCCGGGGTGTTAAGGTTAGAGGGATTATTGGGGTAAATATGTGGGGTGACATGGATGGGGTCTGAGTAGGATTGTTGTCAGTTCAGACTCGATGGGCCAAATGGTCTCCTTCTGCACTGTAGGGATTCGATGATATCATTTGAGACCCAGCATTTCCCTTTCTCAATAGGTGGAAGCTACAAAGAAAGTTCTGGAAGACCTTAATTTTAATGTCGTTGAAATGACAGATGAAGCAGCAACTCTTGATGGTGGTGATATCCTCTTTACAGGTACATGTCTTCTCAACTCTGATCATTGTCACACACCTGGAATTGGAATGAACCTTCTCTCTGTGTCTGTTATTCAATGTCATGTCACTTGCCAATAAAATTATCTAAGCACATAAGTGAGAGGAACATGAGTAGACTGTATGGTTCTTTGACACTGCATTGCCATTCAGTCAGATTATAGCGATCTTCTTAATCAAGTGCCACAGGGTGGCACAGTGGTTAGCATCGCTGCCTCACAGTGCCAGGGACCCGGGTTCAATTCTGGCCTAGGATAACTGTCAGTCTGTGTGGAATTTGCATGTTCTACACAGTAAGAAGTCTGACAACATCAGGTTTAAATCCAACTGATTTATTTGATAGTAAACTCACTAGCTTTCGACCCTATGGTCTTTGTCAGGTGAATGAGGTGTTCTGCCCTCCAACAACACACTAAACAGCACAGGTCTGTGCTGGATTTAAACCCGGTGTTGTCAGACTTCTTACTGTGTTTACCCCAGTCCAACACTGGCATCTCTACATCAATTGCATGTTCTCCCAGTGTCTGCATAGATTTTCTCTGGTTTTCTCTCACAGTCCAAAGATGTGCTGGTTAGGTTAATTGGCCATGCTAAATTGACTCTTGGTGTCAGGGGAATTAACAGGGTAAATATGTAGGGTTAAGGGGATAGGACCTGGGTAGGATTGTTGCCTGTGCAGGCTCGATGGGCTGAATGGCCTCCTTCTGCACTGTGGGGATTCTTAACTCCACTTTCCAATAGGCAGCACTGATTAGAAATAAATGGGGAAGGGTTTGCTCAGAAGTCACACATCTTCACCCTAGAATCAGCATGAAAGCATCTCGCCATGAACAGAATTGTAACAACTGATTACCATAATAAGATTCATAATGATAGCTAGATAGAACAAGCTGCAAACTCTTACAGTCTAACAAGGTAAAATTGGCAGGTTATTTAAATATGTGTGATAGTGATGTTCCAGGCTGTATCACAGTAATTATCAAACACTTCTCCCAAGATTATTCACACAATAACAACATTACGATTTTATACAGTTGTTAAACCTGACAACACATGGCAATAATCAGCTAATGTGCTACATCCACTTTTCACATACAGGTCGCTTGTGTTTCTACATCCCACCATCTGCAGCTCTTAGTGATTTAACCCCCAGCCACTGGAAACAGTTTGAAATAATTACCTTTCCTCTTAAATAACTTCATTACAAATGATGATCATTTACAGATCTGCTCCATTCATAGAATCACAGAATTATAGAATCCCTGCAGTGCAGAGGGAGGCCATTCTGCCCATCGTGCCTGCACAGACCATAATCCTACCCAGACCCTGTTCCAGTAACCCCATGCATTTGCCTTAGCTAGTCCCCCTGACACTAAGGGGCAATTTAGCATGGCCAAAACGCCTAACCCACACACCTTTGGATATTGGGAGGAAACCGGAGCACTTAGAAGAAACCCATGCAGAAACGAAAAGAATGTGCAAACTCCACACGGACAATGACCCAAACCGAGAATCGAACCTGGGTCCCAGGTGCAGTGAGACGGCAGTGCTCACCACTGTGCCACTGTGCCGCCCAATTGAGTCCTTGGGTGGAATTTTACCGGCTTGCTCTGCCCATCGATGGGCCAGCCAGTAAAATCACAGGAGAGGCAAGAAATCAGATAACGCCCAATTTCCTCGCGTTTGTGACTTTATGGGAACTGTATTTCCAGTGCAGTTAGCGCTTCACCCATTTCTGGTAAAATTAGTTAAACGTGTTCTAATCTTCATTTACATTTGGCTATAAGCCTGGCAATGCATCGTTCGGGCTTTCTTGCCTTTGTAATCTCGTCGGACACAGTAAAAAATCTCACAACACCAGGTTAAAGTCCAACAGGTTTATTTGGCAGCACGAGCTTTCAGAGTGCTGTTGCTTCATCAGGTGAGTGAAGGGAAAGGTTCTCTCTGGTGGGGAAAACAACTGCTCCCCTTGATCAGGGAACAGTCGTGTTGGCCTTGCTGGTTCAACCAGAGGACAGTGTGGGCCCCTGGGAAGTCCAAGGGCAAGGTGGTGGGGGGGGGGGGGGGCGGTGCCCTTGGGCATGTGTCAACCTGGCAGTGCCATCCTGGCACTTTGGCACTACTGGCCTGGCACCTGGGCAATGACCAGCAGGCACCTTGACGCTGCCAGCTGGCCAATGGAGAGGGGGCATAGGGAGCCATGAAATGGAGGGGCCTATCGGGGTAGGGCATGAAGGAGGAGAACCTATGAGGGCATGGCATGAAGAGGCAGAGTCTATGGGGTGGGGCATGAAGGGGTCGGCCTGATCGGGAGGGAGGGAGGGGGACCTGCTGCCAGTGTCTAATTGCAATCAACTCATGGTGGGAGTGGGGGAGCCTGAGTGGCGGATGGGGGGGGCGCAGATGTTGGGTGCTCGATGTCCACGCGTGTGGGACTCACGATTGGCCGTGGGTGGGGGGTGGGGCTGGTTGAGACTGCTTGCAGTAGCAGGGGCCTGACACATCTCTCTGTCCATCTGTTAGACACCAATAGTTGACCATGTACAGAATCTGCACTTGCACAATAGCTCCCAATACAGGTTGGCTGGTGAATGACACCCAGCCCACTACCTGCAGCAACTAGAAACAGTTTGGACCATATTTTCAAATATCTCATACATTTCACATATTTCACCTGAGGTTGACTGCTTCTTGTTCCTTTCAGCAGACTCTCTTTCCCACCACCCAGTCATTTCTTTTGTTCTCTGTTTTTTCCCACATCATCCCTGACTGCTTATCACCAGATACTCTGCTCAGCAGAAAAAAACTTGCATTGGCTGCGATCCCAGACAAAGGTTGCATGGTGGCACAGTGGTTAGCACTGAGACAGGGTGGATCCTTTCAGAATCCAACCTGCCAAACCCCCTCAGAATCTGACACAATTCAATAGCATCTCTGCTCATTCTTCTGATCTGCAGTGAGCACAGGGACAAACTGCTGCACCTTTCTCAGGCGACCCCTTCATCCCAGGAATCAGCTGAATGAACTTCCTCTGGACTGAGAGAGGTACACCTCTCATCGAGTAAGGTGAACAAAAACATGCACAGTGCTCCATGTGTCCTCTACAGATATTGCTCATAGAAACTTATAAAATTCTAACTGGGTTAGACAGGGTAGATTCAGAAAGAGTGTTCCCAATGGTGGGGGAATCCTGAACTAGGGGGTGATAGTTTGAGGATAAGGGGTAAACCTTTTTGAACTGAGGTGAGGAGAAATTTCTTCACCCAGAGAGTGGTGAATGTGTGGAATTCATTCCCACAGAAAGTAGTTGAGACCAAAACATTGTCTAATTTCAAGAAGAAATTAGATATAGCTCTTGGAGCTAAAGGAATCAAGGGATATGGGAAGAAGGAGGGGGAATTAGGATATTGAATTTGATGATCTGCCATGATCAAAATGAATGGCAGAGCAGACTCAAAGGGCCAAATAGCCAACTCCTGCTTCCAGTTTCAATGTTTCTCTACTCTTATTCACCAAGGTTTTTGTTGTAAAGGCTATTTGGAGGGCTGGTAGAAGATGACACAGTGTGGAGTTTGTTAGTTGACAGAGGGAACAGTATCATCCCTGCTGTAACAATGTCATTATTCAACTAGTGAATAGCCCCCGCCGTGGTCAGTACAAATCCAACACTGTTCTTTTTTGGCCTTATTTGTATTCAGGGAAAGAATTTTTTGTGGGTCTTTCCAAGAGAACCAACCAGCGAGGTGCCGAAATTCTGGCTGATGTGTTTAAGGTGAGTGTGAGCATTTTTCTAATGTAAATTTATGAGGCTTATCAGAAAGAGAAGGCTGAAGGTGACCTGGTAGAGACCCGAAAGGAATGAGTTTCAGTCGGGGTAAATGTAAACAGGATTTTTCCATTTGTGGAAAGCTTGAAATCATAGTCGCCACCAGAGTCAGGCAGTGATTAATAAACCAGATAGAGAATTCAGGGGAAACTTGATAAAAATGTGGAACTCGCTATCACAGGGAGTGGATGTGGGGAACGGTATTGATAGGTTTGTGGGGGTAAAGTACTGCAAATGCTGGAAATTTGAAATAAAATCAGAAAGTGCTGGATCTGGCAGCATCAGCAGAGAGAGAAACAGAGTTCAGGTTTGAGTTCATGTGACTTCGTCAGCGCTGGAGAGAGGTAGAAATGTGATGGGTTTTATAAGGGGAGGGCAATTGGAGAAAAGGAAAAAGGGATAGGCTGGAGATTAGTAGCGATTAAATGACTAAGATGTCAGATACACAAGATAAAGGAACGGTAATGGTAATGTTCAAAGTAGTTATTAATAGTGACGTAAAGGTCAGTGTTGTCTGAAAGCAAGAGCAGAATATATCAATATAACAAAGGTCAACACTTTCTGAAAGCAAAACATGAGAACAAGATAGAGGCTGGCATGTGGGAAAGTGGAAGAGAGTGAGATTGGAAAAGAAATCAAACTGAAGCGCAGAGTTCATGATCTGAAATAGTTGAACTCAATATTCAATCCAGAAGGCTGTAAAATGCCTAATCAGAAGATGAGGTGCTGTTCCTTCAGTTTGTGTTAGACTTCACTCCATGGGTTTGTGTGTGTGTGTGAGTGTGTGTGTGTGTGTGTGGATATGTGGGTGAATGTGTGTCGGTTTATTGTGTGGGTGTGCATTGGTACATGTGTGTTTTTCATTTGTGGGACATGGGCATGACTGGCTGGCCAGCCTATATTGCCCATCCCTAATTGCCCTTTAGAAGGTGGTTTCTCGAATTGCTGCAGTTTACATTATGTCGGCACACCCACAGAGCTGTTGAGGAGCAAACTCAAGGATTTCCAGTAACAGTGAAGGAACAGCAATATATTTCCATGTCAGGATGGTGAGTGGTTTGGAGGAATTTGCAAGTGATGGTGGCCCATCACTGCTGCCGTTGTCCTTCTAGATAGTAGAGGTCATGTGTTTGGAGCTTTCATGCATTTCTGCTCCAAATAACTTTGGTGAGTTGCTGCAATACATCTTGTAGATGGAATGCACATGGCTGTCACTGTGCGTCAGTGATACAGGGAGTTAATATTTGTGGATGTAGTGCCAATCAAGTGGGCTGTTTTGTCAAATGGGGTGTTATGTTTCTTGAATGCTGTTGGAGCTGCACCCATCCAGGGGAATATTCCATCACACTCCTGACTTGTGCCCTTTAGAGGGTGATCAGGCTTTGGGAAGTCAGGAGGAAACTCATCACTGGATTCCAAGCCAGGATTCCTGATCCTGTAGTCACAGTATTTATATTCCTGATCCAGTTCCATCTCTGGTACATTGTAAGCCCTGGGATGTTGATAATGTTTGTGTGTGTGTGTTTGTGTGTGGGTATATGAGTGTGTAGATTTGTATGTGTGTGTGTGTGTGTGTATTTATGTGAATGAGTATGTTAGAATGTGAGTGTGTGTGTGTGTATGTGAGTGTAAAAATGTATGTGTGAGAGTGTGAGTGTGTGTATGTGAGAATGTGTGTGTGTGTGTAAGACCGTGTGTGTGTGAGTATGTGTGTATGTTGTGTGTGTGTGTGTGTGTGCGTGTGTGAGAGAGTTATGTGTGAGTGCGTCAGTGAGTGTGAGTGAACGTGAGTGTGTGTGTGTGTTTGTGGTGATATTCCCCCATTTTCCCCTACAGCGAGCACCTTGCTAACGCACTCAGTGTGTGAGTCACATTGACAGGGTGGATATTAGAGCAGAATATTGAAGTCACCTGACCCATAGAGAAAGAAAAAGCAGGAGATTGAGGAGAACATTCGGGGAAAGAAAATCAATTTTAATGCAGTAGATAAATAATAATCCTGTTTGTTCACAATTGGCTATAGCTATGGAGATATTGATTTGATTTAATATTTTGTACAATAAATTTTCCATTCTCCTTTCCTCCGATACAGGACTATGCTGTTTCCAAAGTCACCGTCACGGGTACTTTGCATTTGAAGAGTTTTTGCACCATGGCTGGTCCAGGGCTGATCGCTATCGGCTCCAGTGAGCATGCTCAGAGAGCACTACAGGTACATGGGGAGGGATAGGAGACGCCATTCAGCCCTTTGTATAGCCAATCATTGAGATCATTGCTGCTCCTAACCCATTTTCCCACTTTGCCTTCATGTCCCTGGATTCCAGCATTGTCAAAATCTGTTTGCTTGCAGAGTTTGCAGATACGAATTATGGGAGAAAATTCCAAATCTTTTCCAGTTTCTGTGTGTTCCCTAACTTTTCCCCTGAACAGACTGGCTCAGAGTTTCCACTGTAATACTGACAACAATTCAAAGATGTTTCATTGGCTACAATCACCGTAGGAGATCCTGGGGTCAGGAAAGTAGCTATACAAACGGAAGATCATTCGAATGAACTTCAGTGCACTTGGATGATGTGACACAATACAAATGTTTAATTTGTTCATCATAGATAAATGAGAGGTGATGCATTTTGGTCGAGCGAACCAGGGCAGGACTTACTCAGCTAATGGTAGGGCATTAGGAAGAGTTATAAAACAAAGAGTTCCAGGGGTACGTGTTCATAGCTCCTTGAAAGTGGAATCACAGGTGGACAGAGTGGTGAAGAAGGCATTCGGCATGCTTGGTTTCATCGGTCAGAATACTGAATACAGGAGTTGGAACGTGTTGTTGAAGTTGTACAAGACATTGGTGAGGCTACACTTGGAATACAATGTACAGTTCTGGTCACCCTATTATACAAAGGACTTGATGGTTTGAGTTGTAAGGAGAGGCTGGATAGATTGGGACTTTATTTCCTGGAGCACAGTAGGCTTTGATGCGATCTTATAGAGATCTATGAAATAATGGATTTGTTCTGATGAGTGCCAGATGAAAAATTTCAGCTGCATGCCTCTCTGTTCAGCAAGATTCAAGTTCCAAGTAACTGTAAATGTGACACATCCAACAAGGCAACCCTTTTAAAATAAGGAAAACATTAAGCAGCTGCGCAATGAAGCAACATCTTACCCAAGGCTGAGAGGCATGAACCGTCAGCTAAAATCACAATTAGAAAATGGTTCTGATAGCTTACTGCTGGGTTTACCTCTGGATATAAATTAATAATGCTGGAGTTTTGGATTTAATGGGAGTGAGGGGGGTGGGGGGAGCTTGGGGCGGGGGTGGGTGGGAACGGCACTTGTCTACATTTCTGCTAATGGCGCCATCCCAGTGAGATCCCATTGATTTATTTTAAAATTCGTTTTGGACCTGCGCGTTTTCTTGTTTTGATGCTGAGTTTTTGTTTAGCGTCCCTGACTTTCAGAGAAGCAGCTAATATCGATGTGTGATGCATCGAAGATCTCGAGAGTTGGACTCTTTGCCTCAGCTGCTGCGACTGTGTTGAAATTGTTGCAGCCGGCAGGGTTCTCTGTTAATCTCTTGATTTTGAAAGACTGTGCAATGAGAATGGGAAATGTAATTGTTGTGAGAACTCTCTCTCTTTTTCCTGTACTTCTGACTCCGTTGGCAAAGTGACTCTGCTAGATGTTGACCCCCGAATGTGCCCTGTTCAATTAGGAGTGAATTGAGTATAGTTTAGACACATTTAGTCAGTGGAGAGGACAGGGGTGGGGGCATGGAGGGGGAATCAGCCAGAGCCCCATTCCTCATCATTGGCCCATGGAATTCCAGCTGGAAGTACAGATGGATGAGTATCAGGTGAGGATTAGATCAGGCTTCACTGTAAAGCTTCGGACAGTTCACTGATGCCCTGACACCCATTTATTCAGTTCATTCATTGAGGCGAAGGGTCAGGAGGCAATAGTTCTGTCAATAATTTAATGAGTTTAGGGGCACAGTGGTTAGCACCGTCTGTCTGCTACTGGGATTAACTCTGGATACAAATTAATAATCCTGGAGTTTCACTCACAGCCCCTGGGTTCAATTCCATTTTTGGGTCACTGTCTGTGTGGAGTTTCCAATGTTCTCCCTGTGTCTGCGTGGGTTTCCTCTGGATGCTCCGATTTCCTCCCACAATCCAAAGATGTGCAAGTTAGGTGGATTGGTTGTGCTAAATTGCCCTTAGTGTCCTAAAAATGTGTAGGTTAGGCATATGGTAAATTGCCCCTTAGTGTGTAAGGTAAAGGGATGAGGAGGGTAAATACGTGGATTTGTGAGGTGTGACTGGGTTGTGGGCCTGGATAAGAGTTGAGTTGGAGAGTCAGTGCAGACTTGATGGGCTGAATGGCCTCCTTCTGCACTGGAAGGATTCTATAATTCTATAAGTTGAGAGGGGAAGAAATTGCAGAGGAAAGAGTTTAATAGGGCAGTTGGAGGGGCATTTAATTCAATGGGAATGTGGTGGACGGGGTCCTCATCCCCTTCCTGGCTGCGTCCACTCGGTTAAGTACATGGTAAAGTGGCCCAACCCATCACCAATTTAGCCCTTTCAGTGACCAACTAATGGCCGCTTAATGTCCTCGTCCCACCATCGCTGGCACTGTCCCAGCCGTGGGTATGAGGCTGCTATTGAAGGAATTGAAAAGAAGTCCTAGCATGTTGCTTATGGCCTTCAGGTTGGGGTTCCTCGTTCATGTCTAACCGAAGGATCTGATATCAGGGAGGGAAAGGTCATTGAGAGGCAGTCCCTGCTCTTGTTGCCAAGCCAGTAAGGGTTATCAGTTTGGTAAGGATAATCTTAGCCAACTATTGGCATGCGAGAGTGGAATGTCACTGTTGGAATGTCACAAGTGTTTTCTCATCTCATGCCAGAATGTTCTAAATTACATGACAATGTTTACAAACACTAACATTCTTGAGATGGTCCTATACACAGAGAATTGTAGTCACATTTCCAAAAATCCAGCATCCTCTTCACAGACTGTGACAAATTGTGGGCCTGAGTGGATTTTATGACATAGTAATTAACAACTCTCTGCTCTCTCAGTCTGAGGAATTTCCACCCTAAACTCCTCCATCTTGCTGCCCTTCTTAAAGATGTTCCTCAACATCCATCTACAAGCCTTCAGGCACCTGTCCCACTATCTCCTCACGTGGAACTTTGTTTGATAATGTTCCTGTGAAACACCTTGGAATGTTTTGAGAACACAAGAAGCAGGAAATGTGTTAATGACCGATTCACAGAACATCATAGAAACCCTACAGTACAGAATGAGGCCATTCAACCCATTGAGTCCACACCAACAACAATCCCACCTCGGCCCTAACCCCACAGCCCCACACATTTACCCTACCAATCCTTCTAACCTGCGCATCGTGGGATACAAAGGAGTAATTTAACATGGCCAAAGCACCTAACCCACACATCTTTGGAGTGTGGGAGAAAACCAGAGGAAACTTGGAGAGAACTCCACACAATGATCCAAGCCGGCAATCGATCCCAGGTCCCTGGAGCTGTGAGGCAGCAATGCTAACCACTGTGCCATCTGTTAATTATATTGTTAAAATATGCTGGTGAGAGTGTTGGTTAATTAAGTACATAGAACATACATAAATGGAAACTGCCAGGACACTGGGGTATTTGGTAGTAAACAGCTATATGTAAAGCTGTACTCTGTAAATAAACAATTTATCAGGAAAATATTAACGTCCCAGTGTATAATGCACTAGCAGAGCTGGAACTAAATTAGCAAGTAGGAGCTTGCTGTCTGGCCTCTCAAGCCTTGATTGTGTTAATGCATTTTTATTCTTAATCCATCTCCAAACAGTGACAGTTGCCATGTCATTCAACATTACAATACTTATCTTTTCCCTTTAATTTTTAATTGCTCAGCCCACAATTGAACTGTGGGAAAGTAGGTCAGCGGCTTGCTGCAGAGAACTTGCCAATATATCACTGCCCATCGCAAAGCCCCTCAGCTCTTTGCTGACTTGTTTACTCTCGAGTTATTTTTAAACTTCACTGCTGCCTGGAGGAGCTGAGACTTGGTGCATATGATTGCCAGATGCTGTTCATCTGAACTGCCGAGATGGGAAATGGTAAGGTAGCTGGCTGTTTCTAAAGTTAATTTGTGGGTTTTTACTCTGCAATTCACTCAGGGTCCCATGACACTTGTGTGTATATATTTATGTAGCCAGTTTCAGAATGTCTTTGGGTGTTAATGAATGAAAGGTCAAAACCTCAGCATAACAATGACTTTGACAAATTTCCTGACATTGAATACTGATGGTGTGAGGAATGATTACCACCTCATGCTTTTGATTCATTTGAACTCAGACTAGTTCCCTTCATGTTCTATAACCTTTACAGTCTCCACAGTCAAGTCAATGAAGAATATTTTGGCGATATTGTCATGTCTCCTCCACCAGCAAAAAATAACAACACATTAAGAAAGTGGTTTCTTTGCAACTGTTAATGGAAACCTCCCAATCTATTTGATATGAGATTTAGAATTTGTCTTGCTATGTAATTTTATAGGGTAGGACAGTGGTTAGCACTGCTGCCTCACAGTGCCAGGGACCCGGGTTCAATTCCCGTCTTGGGTCACTATGTGAAGTTTGTTTGCACGTTCTCCCTGCATGGGTTTCCACTGGATAATCCAGTTTCTTCCCACTCACCAATGTTAGTGTCAGGGAGATTAGCAGAGTAAATATGTGGGGTTACAAAGAAAAGGCCTAGATGGGATAGTTATTGGTTTAATGGACCAACTGGTCTCATTCTAGACTGTAAGGATTCTACTTTATGAAATTTAATTAATTGAATTAAATGCTATGATATTTCAGTTCTTCACTCCTCCCCACCCTCCCCATCACTCTCCCCCTCCCCCTCATATTGTGTCCAATTCTAGGCCTCACACTTCAGGAAAGATGTCAAGGGCTTGACATGAGAGGGTGCAGAAGAGATTTATCAGAATGTCCCCAGGGATGAGGGACTTCCGTTAAAATGAAGTGACAGGACAAGCTGGGATTGTCCTCCTGAGAGCATGTTTGACAGCCGAGTTCAAGATATGAAAAAGTGTTGATCGAATAATTAAGGAGAAACTATTTTCTGAGGCAAAAGGGTCAGTAAGTAGAGGATCAGATTGAGGGGAATTGGCTAAAGAAGCTGATGAGCATTGTATTTTCCAGTGGATTTTAATTTGGAATCCATAAAGCATATGCTTTAAACTGAGACCACTTTCATTGAGTCATTACTGAGTCATACAGAAGGAGGAGGCCATTCAGCTCTTGCATTCCATCCATCTGAACCTCACAAAAAACATTCACAACCTTTTAAACAGAGGTTTGGTGTTGTTTAATTACCACTTGTTAATTTATTCCATCTTCTCCTCAGCTCAGTTGTAGCGTTAGTCTGCATGGTAAGCTTTGTAACCTCCATTTAGCCTGGCAATTGCAAATAGATAAATGTTCTTAGAACACTGATCCTTTATTGTAATGGATTCCCATGTCCAACGTCTCTTTCTTCTTGGTTGATGCAGGTAACAGTGAGTTCAGAGAAGCAATAAGAAAGCTGAATCTGCCAATTATTTCATTCTGTGTAGAGATGAGAAAGTCACAGAGGGAAAGTTATGATAACTAAAGCAGTTGATGACAAGTTGGTTTGTCCAAGGTGGGCAGGAAAATAAAGAGATGAAAGTGATGTTGTAGAACTTTGTGAGGCCGTACTTGGAATGATGTTTCAATTCTGGTCGCCACACTACCAAAAGGATGTGGAGGCTTTGGGGAGATTACAGAGAAAATTTACTGAGGATGTTGCTTGGTATGGAGGCATTAACTATGAGGAGAGGTTGGAGAAACTTGGTTTTTTTCACACTGGAATGACAGAGATTGAGGGATGACCTAATAGGAGTCTCTATGATTATGAGGAGTATGGATATAGTGGATAGTCTGAAGCTTTTTCCCAGGGTGAAGAGTCTGTTACTAGGGAGAACAGGTTTAAGTGCAAGGCGAAAAGTTTAAAGGAGATCTACAAGGCAAGTTTTTTACACAAAAGGTGGTGGGTGCCGGGAACTTGCTGCCAGGGGAGGTAGTGGAAATAGATATGATAGTGAGTTTTAAGGGGCATCTGGACAAATACATGATTAGGATGGGAATAGAGAGATATGGTCCCTGGGAGGCTAGGGGGTTTTAGTTCAGTTGGACAGCATGGTCAGTGCAGGCTTGGAGGGCCAAAGGGTCATTCCTGTGCTGTAATTTTCTTTGTTTGTTCTTTGATATATCAGCCAGAACTTTACTGACCTACCCGACTCAGAATCAGAGGGTGTGAGGGGTGGACAAATGAAATGTCCATTGACTCCGGATGGAATTTTATGTTTTCAGATGAGTGAGGCTGTAAAACCCATCCTACAAAACGTCGTTAGCACTGCTGCCTAACATACCACTGTCTGTGTGGAGTTTGCATGTCCTCCCCGTGTCTGCATAGGTTTCTTCTGGGTGGTCTGGTTTCCTTCCACACTCCAAAGGTATGCAGGTTAGGTTGATTGGCCACATGAAATTGCCCCTAGTGTCAGGGTAAATGTGCAGCATTACGGAATAGACCCTGGGTGGGATTGTGGTTGGTACAGACTTGTTGGGCTGAATGGCCTCCGTCTGTACTGTAGGGATTCTGTGATTCTGTGACTGAGTTCTGTTCTGGGCTCTGTCCCTCAGGGGGAGATATCAGCCTTGCAGGGGTGGGGATTCACCATGATTGGCCAACAGCACTAGATTGTGAGGATCAATATGGATTAGGATGGTATTTCCCTGAAAATGGAAGATTGAGGGGGTGATCTGATTGAGGTGTTTCAGACAATTGAAAGAGTTGCTCAGGTAGATGGAGAAACTATTTCTTCTGGTTGTGGGGGCCCTGCACAAGGGGGAAATAACATTAGAGCGAGGCCAATTGGGACAATGTCAAGAAGCAATTCATCACAAAATGGGGAATGGTAAACAGGAACTCCCTGCCAATTTACCACATAAACTATTGAAGTTGTGGAGGAGGGCTGGACAGGGGGGAGCAAAGGGACATTTTAAAATACATACTGTTAGATTTTGTACGTTAACATAGAACATAGAACATTACAGCGCAGTACAGGCCCTTCAGCCCTTGATGTTGCGCCGGCCAGTGGACCCTCTAACCTAAACTATTCCAATATCATCCATATGCCTATCCACCGAACATTTGAATGCCCCAAAAGTAGGCGAGTCCACAACTGCTGCAGGCAGGGCATTCCACGCCCTCACCACCCTCTGTGTAAAGAACCTGCCTCTGACATCCGTCCTATAACTACCACCTCTTAATTTAAAGTTATGTCCCCTCGTGTTGGTCATCACCATCACAAGGTTCAAAGGTTATAAAACGCAAGGCAGGTAGACCAAACTATAAGATGTGGATTAGCCATGATAAAACTGAATGACAGAATGGGCTTAAGGGGCTGAATGGCCTCCTCCTATTACACAGACAAACTGTGAAAGGGAATTTAATGCTCTTGCTATTTGATCTGAGCTGTGAGCAGGGCTAGGAGTTTAAAGCAGAGATGCTGTCTCTGTTGGTGGCCATGATGTAGAGATACCGGCGTTGGACTGGGGTAAACACAGTAAGAGGTCTGACAACACCAGGTTTAAATCCAACCGATTTATTTGATAGTAAACTCGCTAGCTTTTGGCCTTTGTAGCCTTTGTCAGGCGAATAAGGTGTTCCGGTCTGCAATAGCACACGTATCAGCACGGGACAGTTTACCCAGACAGAGAAACATTACTTCAGTGGGGATCAGGTGAATAATGTGGACTCTGTTTTTTTCCTATTTCTTACCCCACCTTGACATCCTTGTTTTAATTTCATTTTAACTATTTACCTTTTATTTCTTCATTATCTTTATTTTTCTTCCTCCCCACTGTTTTCTCTTGTTTTATCCTCTCTTTACCTTTTCTCCTCCTTTGTTTCCTCTTTCCCTCTTTTTCTCAATTTTACCTCTCTCACACCTATCTTCTCCCCCCACCCCCACCCCCCACCCCCTCGCTCCACATCTTCATCTGTTACAGCTTATTCTCTAATTTCAGCTTCTCTGCCTTTTGGCCATTCACACCTTCTATTCGGGCAGCACGGTGGCACAATGGTTAGGACTGCTGCCTCACAGCACCAGGGACCTGGGTTCGATTCCCAGCTTGGATCACCGTCTGTGTGCAGTTTGCACATTCTCCCTGGGTCTGTGTGGGTTTCCTCTGGTTTCCTCTCACCGTCCAAAGATGTGCAGTTAGATGGATTGGCCATGATAAATTCTCCCTTGGTGTAGCCAAACAGGCACCAAAGTTTGGCAACTGGGGGATTTTCACAGTACCCTTCATTGCGGTGTTAATATAAGCTGACTTGTGGCACTAATAAATAAACTCTAAAACTACTCTCTCTATGGGCTGCCATTAGCAGCATTTACCCTTATTTTCATACCGTCCTCTTGCAGTACAAATATCTCCCACTTTCTGTATCTATTAGCTTTGGCAAAAGGTCACCTGGACTCGAAATGTCAGCTCTTTTCTTTCCTTTCAGATGCTGCCAGATCTGTTGAGGTTTTCCAGCATTTTCTCCATTTCCTTTTTATCTGGTTTTTATTTTCTTCCGCCCAGTTCCTACCTCTCTCTGCTCTCGGCTGATATATGTACCTCATCCCTCACTGTCATCTTCAGTCCATCTGCTAGTGAATCAGTGAAGTCAGCAGCATTACCTGTGGGAAGAATTACTCTACTGAGTTTACTCCTAAACAACAGCAATCGAACACTGGGGAGAAAGAAGCAATTTATTTCCGATAAAAGCTGGATGCAGTTTATTCATTGCATGATGTACGATTCTCAGATGTGTGAAAATGGTCTGTAGAAATGTACAAGCTGTCTTTCTTAATCATTACTGGGTCAAACAGCTTCAGATATCATGCAGTGGCATTCACACCATTAAACTAAGAAACGGCAATCTTATACTTGCTAAACAGATTTGCCTTGGCTCAAGTGCGCCACTTTCTTCATCACCAACAACTACCACCCCCACCCCCAAAACACTAACTATAGAACCTGCACTGTGCAGAAGGAGGCCATCCAGCAATCGAGTGTGCACCAACTCTCCATAAGAGCATCTTACCCAGACCCTCCCCTCTGCCCTATCCCCACAGCCCCAATCCATCTAACCCACCCATCCTTGAGACTGTGAGAGGAAACTGGAGCACCCGGAGGAATCCCACACAGACAGTGACCCAAGGCCGGAATTAAACCCAGGTCCAAGTGCCAGGGCGAGATGTTCTGTTGGAAAGTTAGTGTAGACTCAATGGGCTGATGACCTTTTCTGCCCAATAGGGATTCTATGATTCTTGTCAAAGTTTATGAGGATTTTGGACACCTCTATTAATCATCCCTGAACCTTCTCTGCTCCAGAGAATAATCCCAGCATCCCCAGTCATTTAAAACTTCCAAAAGGTTTTTACAGATGCAGCATAGAAAGCATCTATCCTAATGTATTATAGTTTGGTACGGCTCTTGCTCTGCCCAAGACAGCAAGAAACTACAAAGGGTAATGAACGAAGCCCAATCCATCAGGCAAACCAGCCTCCCATCTATTGACTCTGTCTACACTCCCTACTGTCTCGGAAAAGCAGCCAGCATAATTAAGGACCCCACACACCCCGAACATTCTCTCTTCCATCTCCTTCAATTGAGAAAAAGATACAAAAGTCTGAAAGCACAGACCAACCGACTCAAGAACAACTTCTTCCCTGCTGGATGCAGACACTTGAATGGTCATATCATATATTACACTAATCTCTTCACCTGATCCTAAACTGAAAGATTATATTCTGCACCCTATCCTTTCCTTCTTTCCTATGTTCTCTATGAATGGTATATTTTGTCTGGATGGTATGCAAGAACTGATACATATCTGACAATAATAAATCAAATCAAATCAGAAGTTATACATCAGGTTTGCAAAGCTTTCAGAGCTTCCGGCTTTGTGCTATTTTAATTCACCACCTTACCCTCGCGCTCACATCTCTGTCCTCGATCTGCTGCAGTGTTCCACTGAACACCAACAAGTATCAGCATCTCATCTTCCAGTTAGGCACTTTGCAGCTTTCTAAACTCAGATGATGAACTCTGTACTGTGTTTTAATTCTTTTTTTTTTGTGATGTGACAATCCAAATCCTGCTTTATTGTCTTTCATTTTTGAATAGAGCTCTTTATTTTTCTGATATTCACACTCACTCTGGGCCAATGCTTTGTTTCTTTTTCACCAATATTATAATCCTGAATAGAATCCCGACAGTGCAGAAGGTGGCTATTCAGCTCATCAAGTCTGCAATGATCACAATCCCACCCACGCCCCATAAATTTACCCTGCTAATCCTCTGACACTACGGGGCAATTTAGCATGGCCAATCAACCTAACCCACACATACAAAGAACAACACAGCACAGGAAACAGGCCCTTCGGTCCAACAAGCCCATTTTAACAGCGTGAGTTCCCTCTTCCACTTATGACCCTTGTCTATGTTTGTGGAAATCCACATTGGAAACCAGACTGGGGAGACAATATAGGGACAATTTGTTTCACCAACCACACCTTTCGGACTGTGGGAGGAAACCAGAGCACCCGGAGGAAACCCATGCAGACACGGAGAGAACGTGAAAACTCCGCACAGAGAATCATCGGAGGCCAGAATCGAACCCGGGTCCCTGGTGCTGTGAGGCAGCAGTCCTAACTATTGTGCCACCATGCCGCCCTGTATTACTGAGATTGTGCATTTGGAGCCGCATGTTTGTGATACATTTCTCCGTAAATAAAAGCTTCTAAGTTGATAAATAATAGCAGTGCGAGATAGCAGAATAACACAGAAAATAGGAGCAGGAGGAGACCATTCGGCCACTTGAACCTGCTCTACCATTCATCATGATCACGGTTGGTCATCCCACTCAGTAACCTGTTCCCACTTTCCCCCATACTCTTAGATCCCTTTGGCCCCAAGTGCAATATCTAACTCCTTCTTGAAAATGTATGTTTTGGCCTCAGCTGTTTTCTGTGGTAGAGAATTCCACAGGCTGACTGGGTGAAGAATTCTTCTCATCTCAGAATAGCCACAGCAGCGTGTGCGGTAAGAAGGGTAGAAATGATGAAAGTACGAGCGTGGATGCTATATATAGAAAAGTGATGAAATACTAAACCTTAATGAGTTATGACTCACAAGAGCTCTATTACAGTCCAAACGTTAACACAAAACTTGAAAGAGGAGCCACATTCCATAAACTCAATCGGGAATTCAGGAGAAATGTCTTTACCAGAAAGTGGTAAGAATGTGGAATTTGCGACCACAAGGAATAGTTGAGGTGAATAGTACAGATATATTCAAGGGGAAGCTGGATAAACAGATGAGGGAGAGAGTTGCGTAGAGTTAGATAAAAAGAAGTGTGAGGAGAATTGTGTGGAGAATACATGGATCAGTCGGGTCAAATGGCCCGTTTCTGTGCTGGAGACATCTTCTAATCTCTGACTTTTATTTCAGAGTGTAATGACAAACACATATATATCTTTATTGGTTTTGTTTTCTGTTTTGCGAAAGGAGGGGGTTGTTAAGGCACAGTGGGTAGTGTTTCGTTTCCAAGCCAAAAGCTACAAGTGTGAGTCCTACCCCAGGACTTGTGGCCAAGGGAAGTGCATTAATAATACAACCAACCAGGTTTAACGTCAACCAGTAAATCCTCCACAACACATCGGTAAGAGCAGGAGAGACTCCCGGTCAGTCACACTTGATATGGAGCAACACCTCTCAAGTTATAGCAGGCTAGTGAACTATTCCAGGAAAAAGCCTCACTGTGGGAACAGATGAAAGTCTGTCTTGTGCTCCAGCAGGTGCGGGAGGTGGTCGCTTACTGACACTGTCACCAGAATCATAGAACCCTACAGTGCAAAAAGAGTCTGCACCAACCACAATCCCACCCACACCACATTCCCGTAACCCCACACATTTACCCTGCTAATCCCACGATATTAGGATCAATTTAGCATGGCCAATCAACCTAACTCGCACATCTTTGAACCCGCAGGAAACCCACAGAGTGTTCTGGGAACTCTGGATTTGAACCCAGATCCCCAGAGCGTTACTCTGGGTAAAAAAAAATCTGGAAGTAAAAATCTACTGAGGACCATGAAACATTGGTTGATTGTTGTAAAAACTGATCTGCTTCGCCACTAATGTCCTTTAGGGAAGGAAATCTGTCGTCTTTACCTGGCCTGGCCTACATGAGCTACAGCAACAGGGTTCACTCTCAATTGCCCTCTGAACTGGCCGAACACCCAGTTCTTTCAGTGGTAATAAATGTTGGTTCAGACAGTGACGCCCACATTCCCCGAACAGTTGAAAAAAACAAGGAAAGATGTGTTGTTGAACTGTCACAGGTTCAATAAACTGAACAAATATCCAAGAAAACCGGAAGGTCTTATCAAAGTCTATCTATTAGTGTCACAAGTGGGTTTACATTAACACACAGCAATGAAGTTACTGTGAAAATACCCTAGTTGCCACATTCTGGCACCTGTTCTGGCACACTGAAGGAGAATTTAGTGTGGCCAACGCACCAACACTTTTTTCAGACGGTGGGGAGAAACTGGAACACCCGGAAAAATCCCACGCATATCTGGGGAGGATATGCAGACTCCAACAAATAGTGACCCAAGCTGGAAATCAAACTGGGGTCCCTGGCGCTGTGAGGCAGCAGTGGGAATTGAACCCGGGTCTTTGGCGCTGTGAGACAGAAGTGCTAACCACTGTTTCTATCAGATGATAAAAATGTAGGGAATGGTCTGATGGCTAATTGAGCCAACTTCTTATGATCCTATTGGTTTTGCTTTAACTTCTTTTACTCAACAGATCATGCAGGAGATGAGTGACCATCGCTACGACAAGCTGACACTGCCCGACGACCAAGCTGCAAATTGTGTTTACCTCAATATACCCAGCAAGGGGCATGTTCTGCTGCATCGGACTGCTCAGGAGTTCCCCAATAGTGCAAAGGTAAATCAAGCAAAAATGTGTGAAGTCTGCACATTCTCCCTGTGTCTGAACTTCGGGTCAACTTCATTTCAAAACATTCTTCTTTCAATGACAGGAACTTTAACTGGCTGTGTTTAATTTTTCTTCTTATTAGAAACATAGAAACACAGAATCCGTGCAGTGCAGAAGGAGGGTGTTATCGAGCCTGCACTGACAATAATCCCACCTCAGCCCTATCCCTGTAACTGCACATATTTATCCTGCTATTCCCTCTAACCTATGTATCCTGGGACACTAAGGGGCAATTGAGCATGGCCAATACACCTAACGCACACACTTTTGGAGCATGGGAGGAAACTGGAGCACTTGGAGGAAACCCAGAGGGAGAACGTGCTAATTCCAAGCAGACAGTGACTCAAGAAACTATGAGGAGAGGTCGAATAAACTAGGATTGTTTTAATTGGAAAGATGGGGGCAGAGGGGAGAACTGATAGAGATCCGACAAAATGATGAGAGGCATAGACAAGGTAGATGGTTTCTCAGGGTGGAAATATCGATTAGAAGGGAGCACGGGTTCAAGGTGGGGGGGGGAATTTAAAGGAGATGTACAGTGGGGGCGGGGGGGGGGCAGTTTCTCAAGCAGAGAGTGGTGGGTGTCTGGAAAGTGCTGCCAGAGGAGATGGTGGAAGCAGGTATATTAGCAATATTCAAGAGACATCTGGATGGGTACGTGAATAGAGAGGGAATAGAGAGATACGGACTGAGTAAGGGCAGGAGATTTTTTTTTAAGTTTAGTTGGAGCATTTAGTTTAGGCACAGGCTTGGTGGGCCAAAGGGCCTGTAATGGTGTTGGACTTTTCTTTGTTCCTTGTTTTGTTTTAGAACTTAAAGTCTGGGGACGATCCAAAGGTACAGACACTATCTGTGGTATTTTTAAAGCACAGGCTCGCAGACCACAGAGATTCAAACAAGGTCTTCATTGGGAAGGTGTTTATAGATAGACTGTCCACTTATCCACACAAACAAACAACGGCAGTGTGTGTCATTGTGTATATTATGTGACTGGACAGCAATATACATAAATACACAACACTACCAAATTGAAATGATAAAATCACACAGCACAGAGGAAGGCCATTCAGCCTATCGTACCTGTGCTGGCTTTTTGAAAGAGCTATCCAACTTACACCCCCTGCGTTAGAGAACAGCTACAGACCATAAATTCAGTAATAAAGAAAAAAGCTGCACATACTTCAGATAAATACAAAGAATTGCCATGAAGCTAAATATCCAGATGTGACCTTGAACAGTCTTCAGATATAGGGAGCAGGGTTTTCCAACCTCACTTGCCCCGAAACCGGAAAATCCCACCCGAGATCAATGGATATCCCCATGGTCCGCCTGGTGAACGAGAACATTCATCTCAAGGAATTTTACAGGAAGAGGCAATTAGTGTTTCTCTGTTCAAATGCATGGAGTTTATTAGATCAGTACAGGCCCTTCAGCTCTCAATGTTGTGCCGAGTTTATCAGAACCCAAGATCAAGCTATCCCACTCCCTATCATTCTGGTGTGCTCCAGTAATCACTTGAAAGTTCCTAAAGTTTCTGACTCCACTATCACAGCAGGCAGTGTATTCCACACCCCAAATGCTCTCTCAGTGAAGAATCTACCTCGGACCTTCCTCCTATATCTTCCACCATGAATCTTATAGTTATGCCCCCTAGTAACAGCTACATCCACCCGAGGAAATAGTCTCTCAACATCCACTCTATCAATCCCCCTCATCATCTTATAAATCCCTATTAAATTGTCTCTCATCCTTCTCTGCTCTAAAGAGAAAAGCCTCACCTCCCTCAATCTTTCCTCATAAGACCTACCCTCCAAACCAGGCAGCATCCTGGTAAATCTCCTCTGCACTCTCTCAAATGCTTCCACATTCTTCTTATAGTGAAGTGACCAAAACTGAACATAATATTCCGAATGTGGTCTCACCAAGGTCCGGTATAGTTGCAGCATAACCCCACGACTCTTAAACTCAAACCCCCCATTAATAGACGCGAACACTATAAGCCTTCTTCACAGCTCTATCCACTTGAGTGGCAACCTTCAGAAATCTGTGTATATGAACCCCAGGATCTCTCTGTTCCTTCACATTCCTCAGAATCCTGCCATTGACCCTGTAATCCGCATTCAAATTTGTCCTACCAAAATGAATCACCTCGCACTTAGAACATAGAACAATACAGCACAGAACAGGCCCTTCGGCCTTCGATGTTGTGCCGACCAAAATAAAAAGCAATGCCCCTCCTAACTAAACCATTCCCTTCTCATCCATATACTTATCAACTAACCTCTTAAACGCCACCAAACTTGGCGCATCTACAACAGCTGCAGGCAGGGCATTCCACTCCCTAATCACTCTTTGAGTAAAGAACCTACCTCTGATATCCGTCCTATAACTCATACCCCTTAATTTAAAGCTGTGTCCCCTCGTGCTAGCTTTCTCCATCCTAGGAAAAAGGCTATCACTGTCCACCCTATCTAAACCTCTAATCATCTTATATGCTTCAATAAGATCCCCTCTTAGCCGCCTCCTTTCTAACGAAAACAACCTCAAATCCTTCAACCTCTCTTCATAGGACCTGCCCTCCATACCAGGCAACATCCTAGTAAACCTCCTCTGTACCCTCTCCAATGCCTCCACATCTTTCTTATAATGTGGCGACCAGAACTGCACACAATACTCCAAGTGCGGCCGCACTAGAGTTTTGTACAGCTGCAACATGATGCTGCGGCTCCTAAATTCAATCCCCCTACCAATAAAAGCTAAGACTCCATATGCCTTCTTAACAACTTTATCCACTTGACTGCCTACTTTCAGGGATCTATTGACACATACACCAAGATCCTTCTGTTCCTCAACACTATTAAGAGCCCTACCATTAGCCCTATACTCTACACATTTATTGTTCCTGCCAAAGTGCATTACCTCACACTTTTCCACATTAAACTCCATTTGCCACCTCTCGGCCCAGCTCTGCAACTTGTCCAAGTCACTCTGTAAACTAAAACACCCCTCTTCACTATCTACCACTCCACCAACTTTAGTATCATCTGCAAATTTACTGATCCATCCCTCAATACCCTCATCCAGATCATTTATAAAAATTACAAACAGCAGGGGCCCCAAAACAGACCCCTGAGGCACACCACTCGTCACCGAACTCCACGATGAATATCTCCCATCAACCACCACCCTCTGTCTTCTATCTGCCAGCCAATTCCTAATCCAATTAGCTAAATCACCCTCTATTCCACACATCTGCATTTTCTGTAGAAGTCTTCCATGGGCCACCTTATCAAACGCCTTACTAAAGTCCATATATACTACATCAACCGCCTTACCCCCATCCACCTCTCTGGTCACTTTCTCAAAAAACTCAATGAGGTTAGTAAGGCATGACCTACCCTTCACGAAACCATGCTGACTATCCCCAATCAATTCATTTCTCTCTAAATAACTATAAATCCTATCCCTAATAATTCTCTCCAATACCTTGCCCACCACAGAAGTAAGACTCACTGGCCTATAATTCCCAGGAATTATAGGGTTAAACCCCATTTGCCACTTTGCAGCCCAGCTCTGCATCCTATCAATGTCTCTTTGCAGCCTGCAACAGCCCTCCACCTCATCCACTACTCCACCAATCTTGTGTCATCAACAAATTTACTAACCCACCCTTCAATCCCATCTTCCAAGTCATTGATAAAAATCACAAATAGCAGAGGACCCAGCACTGATCCCTATTTGAAAATTTTCCCTCCACCACCACCCTCTGTCTTCTATGAGACAACCAGTTACTTATCCAATCGGCCAAATTTCCTTCTATCCCATACATCCTTACTTTCTTCATGAGTCTACCATGGGGAACCTTGTCAAATGCCTTACTAAAATCTATGTATACGACATCAACTGCTCTACCTTCATCCATACACTTAGTTACCTCCTCAAAGAATTCAATTAAATTTGTGAGGCAAGACTTACCCTTCACGAAATGACACTAAAGTCGGTGGAGTGGTAGATAGTGAAGAGGGGTGTTATAGTTTGCAGAGGGACTTGGACAAGTTGCAGAGCTGGGCCGAGAGGTGGCAAATGGAGTTTAATGTGGAAAAGTGTGAGGTAATGCACTATGGCAGAAATAATAAATGTGTAGAGTATAGGGCAAATGGTAGGATTCTTAGTAGTCTAGATGAACAGAGGGATCTGGTGTGTATGTGCATAGATCCCTGAAAGTAGGCAGTCAGGTCGAGAAGGTTGTTAGGAAGGCATATGGAGTCTTGGCTTTTATTGGTAGAGGGATTGAATTTCGGAGCCGCAACGTCATGTTGCAACTGTACAAAACTCTAGTGCGGCCGCACTTGGAGTATTGTGTGCAGTTCTGGTCCCCACATTATAAGAAAGATGTGGAGGCATTGGAGAGGGTACAGAGGAGGTTTACCAGGATGTTGCCTGGTATGGAGGGCAGGTCTTATGAGGAGAGGCTGAGGGATTTGAGGTTGTTTTCGTTAGAAAGGAGGAGGCTAAGAGGGGACCTGATCGAAACATATAAGATGATTAGAGGTTTAGATAGGGTGGACAGTGATAGCCTTTTTCCTAGGATGGAGAAAGCTAGCACGAGGGGACACAGCTTTAAATTAAGGGGTGATAGTTATAGGACGGATATCAGAGGTAGGTTCTTTACCCAAAGGGTGGTTCGGGAGTGGAATGCCCTGCCTGCAGCAGTTGTAGATGCGCCAAGTTTGGTGGCGTTTAAGAGGTTAGTTGATAAGTATATGGAAGAGAAGGGAATGGTTTAGTTTGGAGGGGCATTGCTTTTTATATTGGTTGGCGCAACATCGAAGGCCGAAGGGCCTGTTCTGTGCTGTAATGTTCTATGTTCTATGAAACCGTGCTGACTATCCCGGATTAAGCTGCATCTTTTTAAATGACCATAAATCCTATCCCTCAGGACCTTTTCTATTAATTTATCGACCACTAAAGTAAGACTAACTGGCCTATAATTACCAGGGTCATTTTTATTTCCATTCTTGAACAGAGGAACAACATTTACCACTCTCCAGTGCTCTGGCACAATCCTTGTGGACAATGAGGATCCAAAGATCAAAGCTAAAGGCTCCAAAAACTCATCCCTTGTCTTCCAAAGTATCTTGGGATGTATCCCATCTGGCCCAGGGGACTTATCGACTTCCAGGTTTTTCAAAATTGCTAGTACATCTTCCCTCAGAACATCTACCCCCTCCATCCTATCAGCCTGTATCACGCTGTCATCCTCAAAACATGGCCCCTCTCCTTAGTGACCAGTGAAGAAAAGTATTCATTCATCACCTCATCTATCTCTTCTGACTCTATGCACAAGTTCCTAGTACTATCCTTGACTGACCCTAACTTCACTTTGGTCATTCTTTTATTTCTCACATAAGTATAAAAAGCCTTTGGAATTTCCTTTATCCATTCCGCCAAGGACTTCTCATGCCCCCTCCTAGTGCTCCAAAGCCTTTTTTTTTAGCTTATTCCTTGCTTCCTTGTAATCCTCAAGTGACCCAACTGTACCTTGTTTCCTCATCCTTACATATGTTTCCTTTTTCCTGTTTTCAAGACATTCAACCTCCTTTGTGAACCATGGTTCCCTCACTCAGCCATTTCCTCCCTGCCTGACAGGGACGTACCTATCAAGGACACGCAGTATTTGTTCCTTGAAAAAGGTCCATTTTTCATTTGTGCTTTTACCTGACAGTGTCTGTTCTTATCTTATGCTCCCTAATTCTTGCCTAATTGCATCATAATTACCCCTCCCGCAATTATAAACCTTGCCCTGCTGTGTGACCCTATCCCTCTCCATTGAAAGCATGAAAGAATTCTTTGCATCAAATGCTTTAGTTTCGACTGAAACAAGGGCAGCTTCGCGTAATTCAGAAATATTTTTGGTTAATGTCAGAACCTGAAGAATCAGGTTAATGCCTGTGGATGTTCCAGGAACCAAAGTGCGTGAGCAAGCAGAAACGATAATGCATATGTTGCTCTTCTGCTTTGCACAGCTACTGCCACGCAACACAAATATTTGTGGAAGTAAAATTTGTCCAAGGCTTTGATGTAATTTTTGCAAACAAAAACAAGCTTCGGGAAAGGAGAGCCACATTTAGCTTCTAAGAATTCAGCCTCTCCAACAAGCAATTGCATTTTCAATCATCAAGTGCTTTTCTTTCAATTTATTTGCTCAGGAGGTTATTATTATAATTTATCAGCACGAATAAACACAATTTTCTTGAAATCTATCCTAAATGTACTTCTCAGTAATTCCCCTGCTGCTATTTTATAGCTGCCAGACAGACCTGTCTTGGTGCCATTCTTGGCCCTTGACAAACAACTTGTTGCTGAGAAAGGAAAATAAAAAATGCTGGAAAACCTCAGCAAGTTAGGCTGCATCTGTGGAGAGAGGTTGAGTTAACAGGTGGAATTTTCCAGCTTCTCCCACTGGTGACATCTTCCAGTCTCAACAAACTATCATAGAATGCTGCAGTGCAAAAGGAGGCTATTTGACCCATCGAGTTTGTACCAACCACAATCCCACCCTGGCTCCGTCCCCATAACCCTATACATTTACTCTAGCTAATCTTCCTGACACTAAGGGGCAATCTAGCATGGCCAATCCACCTACCTGCACATCTTCAGACTGTGAGAGGAAACAGGATCATCTGGAGGAAACTCACGCAGACAGGGGAGAATGTTCAAACTCCACACAGACAGTGACTGGGAATTGAACCCAGGCCCCAACGCTGTGAGGCAGCACGGTGTCACCCCGTGGGAGAACATTGATAGCAGCGCTAGAAAGTTCTGTCCCAAGATTCAGGTGTTTATCTGGAGTTAGGGGGAAATGTGAAGACATCAGGTAGAAAATTGGACAAGTAAACTGGAAGGAGGTGTTCTTGGGGAAAAGTACTGAAGGAAGGTGGCGGATTTTCTAGGAATGTTTGTCTGGAGCTCTACACTACAGTGTTCCGATGAGAGGGAAGTTTTAGTAGGTCGTGGGAACCATGGTGCATGAAGGTTATGATGAACCTAGTAGAAAGAAAAGAAAGGCATACAAAAGGTTCAGAGAACCAAGAGATGTTGAGGATCTAGAGGTGTATAAGGCTTGTAGAAAGGAGCTTAAAAAGGAAATTAGGAGAAGGGGTCATGAGAAGGCCTTGGTGGGTAAGATTAAGGAGAATCCCAAGGCGTTCTGCAAATATGTGAAGAGTAAAAGGATGAGAAGTGAAGGGATAGGACCTGTAAAAGATGAAGGGGGAAGAATCTGTGTGGAACGAGAAGAAATGGCAGAGGTGCTTAATAAGTACTTTGCCTCGGTATTCACGGTGGAGAATGATCTGGGAGGTTTTACTGCAGGTTTGTAGCGGATGAAAAGATTGAGTATGTGGATGTTAAGAAAGAGGATGTATTAGAACATAGAACATAGAACATTACAGCGCAGTACAGGCCCTTCGGCCCTCGATGTTGCGCCGGCCAGTGGACCCACTAACCTAAACTATTCCAATATCATCCATATGCCTATCCACCGAACATTTGAATGCCCCCAAAGTAGGCTAGTCCACAACTGCTGCAGGCAGGGCATTCCACGCCCTCACCACCTCTGTGTAAAGAACCTGCCTCTGACATCCGTCCTATAACTACCACCTCTTAATTTAAAGTTATGTCCCCTCGTGTTGGTCATCACCATCCGAGAAAAAAGGCTCTCACTATCCACCCTATCCAATCCCTTGATCATCTTATACGCCTCAATTAGGTCACCGCATAACCTTCTTCTCTCTAATGAAAATAACCTCAGGTCCCTCAGCCTTTCCTCATAAGGCCTTCCCACCATACCAGGCAACATCCTGGTAAACCTCCTCTGCACCCTTTCCAATGCTTCCACATCTTTCTTATAATGCGGCAACCAGAACTGTACGCAATACTCCAAGTGCGGCCGCACCAGAGTTTTGTACAGTTGTAACATAACCTCACGGCTCCTAAATTCAATCCCTCTACCAATAAAAGCTAACACACCGTACGCCTTCTTAACAACTTTATCAACCTGGGTGCCAACTTTCAAAGAGCTATGTACTTGTACCCCTAGATCCCTCTGCTCGACAACACTATTAAGGGTCCTTCCATTAGCCCTATATTTCATATGCCTGTTATTCCTACCAAAGTGAATCACCTCACATTTATCCGTATTGAATTCCATTTGCCACCTCACGGCCCAGCTCTGCAACCTGTCTATGTCCCTCTGCAAACTATAACGTCCATCCTCGCTGTCTACAACTTCCCCCACTTTGGTATCGTCAGCAAATTTACTATTTGAACTTATTGTTACTTATTGGAACTTTTAAATTCTATCAAGATAAATAAGTCGCCGGTACCAGGTGGGACACACCCCAGGTTATTGTGGAAAGTGAGAGAAGTGATTGTAGAGCCCCTGGCGATGATCTTTGTGTCATCAATGGAGACGGGAGAGGTTCCTGAGGATTGGAGGATTGAGATGTGGTTCCTATTTTCAAGAAAGGGAACAGGGATAGCCCGGGAAATTACCAACCAGTGAGTCTGATCTCAGTGGTCGGTAAGTTGATGGAGAGGATTCTGAGGGACAGGATTTATGAGCATTTAGAGAAGTTTAGCTTGATTAGAAATAGTCAGCATGACTTTGTCAAGGACAGGTCGTGCCTTATGAGCCTAGTGGAGTTGTTTGAGAATGTGAAGGAAGCAGTGGATTCCTTCCCAAGGAAAGCAGTGGATGTGGTTTACATGGACTTCAGCAAGGCATTTGATAAGATTCCCCCATGCAAGACTTCTTGAGAAGGTGAGAGGGCATGGGATCCAAGGGGCTGTTGCCTTGTGGATCCAGAACTGGCTTGCCTGCAGAAGTCAGAGAGTGGTTGCGGATGGGTCTTTTTCTGCATGGAGATCGGTCACCAGTGGAGTGCCCCAGGGATCTGTTCTGGGACCCTTGCTGTTTGTCATTTTCATAAATGACCTGGATGAGGAACTGGAGAGATGGGTTAGTAAGTTCGCCGATGATACGAAGATTGGTGGTGTTGTGGATAGTCTGGAGGGATGTCAGAAGTTGCAGTGTGACATAGATAGGATGCAAGACTGGACGGAGAAGTGGCAGATGGACTTCAACGCAGATATATGTGTGGTGGTCCAATTTGGCAGAACCAATGGAATGAGGAGTATGATATCAAGGTAGGAGTCTTAGCAATGTTGAGGAGCAGAAAGATCTTGGGGTCCGGGTCCATAGGACTCTGAAATTGGCCCTGCAAGTGGAGGATGTGGTCAAGAAGGCATACGGTGTACTGGCCTTATTAATAGAGGGATTGAATTTAGGAGTCAGGAGGTAATGCTGCAACTTTATAAGACCCTTGTCAGACCCCACTTGGAGTACTGTGCGCAGTTCTGGTTGCCTCATTATAGAAAGGATGTGGAAGCTATTGAGAGGGTGCAGAGGAGATTTACAAGGATGTTGCCTGGATTGGGGGGGGCATGCCTTATGAAGGTAAGTTGAGGGAGCGAGGTTTCTTCTCCCTGGAGAGACAAAGGTTGAGAGGCGATTTGATAGAGGATTATAAAATGGTGAGGAATAGATAGGGTGGATTCTCAGAGGCTATTTCCCAGGACTGAAATGGTCACTATGACAGAACACAGGTTTGAGGTGCTGGGGAGCAAGTACAGAGGAGACGTTAGCTTTTTCACTCAGAGGATGGTGAGTGAGTGGAATTGGCTGGCGTCAGTGGTGGTAGAGGTGAACTCGCTGGGGTCTTTTATGTGCCGCACTGTCAGAGGGTCAGTGTTGAGGGAGGACCGCACTGTCAGAGGATCAGTACTGAGGGAGTGCCGCACTGTCAGGGAGTCAGTACTGAGGGAATGCTGCACTGTCATAGGGTCAGAGCTGAGGAAGTTCTGCCCTGTCAGAGGGTCAGTGCTGAGGGAGTGATGCACTGTCAGAAGTTGAGGGAGTTCTGCACTGTCAGAGGGTCAGTGCTGAGGGAGTGCCGCACTGTCAGACAGTCGGTATTGAGGGAGTGCTGCACTGTCAGAGGGTCAGTGCTGAGGGAGTGCCGCACTGTCAGAGGGTCAGTGCTGAGGGAGTGCCGCACTGTCAGAGAGTCAGTGCTGAGGGAGTTCCGCACTGTCAGAGGGTCAGTGCTGAGGGATTGCTGCACTGTCAGAGGGTCAGTACTGAGGGAGTGCTGCACTGTCAGAGGGTCAGTGCTGAGGGAGTGCCGCACTGTCAGAGGGTCAGTGCTGAGGGAGTGCCGCACTGTCAGAGGGTCAGTGCTGAGGGAGTGCCGCACTGTCAGAGGGTCAGTGCTGAGGGAGTGCCGCACTGTCAGAGGGTCAGTGCTGAGGGAGTGCCGCACTGTCAGAGGGTCAGTGCTGAGGGAGTGCCGCACTGTCAGAGGGTCAGTGCTGAGAGAGTGCCGCATTGTCAGAGGATCAGTGTTGAGGGAGTGCCGCACTGTCAGAGGGGCAGTACTGAGGGAGTGCCGCACTGTCAGAGGGTCAGTACTGAGGGAGTGCTGCTATGTTGGATAGTCAGTGCTGACAGAGTGCCGCACTGTCAGAACTGCCGTCTTTTGGATGGGATCTCAGCTTGAGTTGTTTACTCTGCCAACAAGGAGAGGGAATTTTGCATTCAGCCAAAATCCCACTCATTGGAGAATCCCAGCTGGGTACGAGCTTGGAGAAATCCGGCTGTTAAATACAAACCCCCATCTGTTCTCGGAGTTGGATGTAAAAGATCAAATGGGCACCATGTTGAAGAGGGGCAAGGGATTTACCCCCCAGCGTCCTGACTGATCCCTCAATCAATGTCAGCTATTGCAGATTAAAGCACATTCTGTGTGTTTTTGCAAACTGGCTGCTATGGTACCTATATTACAGCAGTGACTACACTTCAGAAATATTTCAGTTAGCTGTAGAATGCTTTGAAGTGTCCTCTAGCTGTGAAAGGCTGTGTGTAAATGAACATTCTTTCCTAGCTAAGGTCATTTGGCAGAACCCACAGGAAGTAAATCTGCAGGTAATGGCTAATCAGAGAAAATACAATCGATAGATGAATCATTGGAATTCCTAGACAATTCTGAGTCAGCGTGACTCCATTCTATTCACTGAAGCAGATTTGATAATGTCTAGAAATGATTTAGAGCCAAAGAATGTTACTGTTTTCATCCTGGAACATTTGCAATCCAGTAAACGCTGGATAGTGATTTATCTTTACAAATATCTTTCAAGAGGATAGCTGGCAGCACAGAACGAGAGATATGACGCTGAAGTTTTTCACCATAGACTCATCAAGACAAACAGGATTACAGCTGTAATCAGTTTTTGGAGGCAGGAGTCCCTTCACCAAAATCCCTTTATTTACAAACTCCAATAGCGGTACACAGGGGTGCTAGTGGTCAGCAGTCTATCTCTGGGTGTGTCAGAGGAACTGACACACCCGGTTAAGTACAAGGCAAAGACTCCCTGATGAGCCCATCCATCAGGTCCTTAATCAGGGAGTTCATATTCCAATAGGTCAACCTCAGAGGTCCGACTGAAGTTATTATAATGGGCAATACTGTCAGTGGGAATTTCTGGCCCTGTTGTTGGGGATCTCCCCCGTTATGGTGTGAACAGCGGGAAACCCCACTGACAGGACCGGAAGGTTCTGTGGGCAGAAAATGGCAGGCCACCTACACTACCGCAATACAGGTGGGAGGGGAGACCTGGAGGGTGTGGGTGTGGTAGGGCGGGGTGCAGGGTGGGGGTGGGAGAGGGGATGTGGTGAAAACCTTCGGCAATATTACTGGCCGTGCTTGATTTTTCGAGGCAAACTTGAACAGGTAACCGGAATAGCCTCTCTCTCCCTGGCAGGTCTTTGAAAAGCTGAAGGACTACACGCTGATTCCGGTCTGCAACACTGAACTGGCCAAAGTTGACGGTGGTCTGACCTGCTGTTCTGTTCTGCTGAACAAGAGAGCTTGAAACACGAGGCTCACTATTTTTAAAACAAAATGATATTTCTTTTGATTTGCAATAATGTGATTATTATGTAACTGAGCCGACAAATGCTATCCGATTTCCATGTTGGTCTTAGACCTTTAACTTTCACTGTGCTACTATGAGTGCTATGTTTTTTAAGAGATCAGATAGTCTTATATTGCCACCTTGTGATTTGAATCATGTATAACTTCCCTTTCTGTGGTGAATTGCTGTAGGGTTGTGACAAGCAGGATATATACATGTATATCTGTTTGTATATATATGTATTCAGGTGTTAAAAGGGTGCATTTAATCAAAGTTGGATTTTTATTTAGGTACTGCAGTCATTCTGTAAGTGAAGATTAGTTTTGCTCTGCTGTTAAATCCATTGACAGTTTCCTTTGCCTCTCTTTCCACTGAGGAACACAATTATTGGTTAATGCTTAGTCGCACCAATATTGTAATACAGTGCTTTGGGACTTGCATGCCAAACAATACCCCCTCCTTCTGCATTCCGCAGCAGCACATGCACTGAAGGGGTGACTTATTGGATAATCCAAAATGATCCAGATCCATTTACTTTTTTTGGGTTTTGTTTTAAATTAATCTGGCTTGTTTGCTCCGGTGTCTGTGCCAAAGGCATCGGGGTGATTTCAGTTTAGTCTCAAAAGGACATTATTGGTACTCAGTCCCGCTAAACCTGATCGCTCGATGTGTTTTCCATCTGCTTCATATAAACGAAATAAAAGTCATTATCAATGCTACATCCAACGTGTCCAGTCCATTTTACTTGCACTGGCCACAATTAAAATTTATTGCCATATTCATAATTTCAAAACAAGTTCTACTTTCGTGCAAACATGCTACTGCTTCACATGAAATTTTATTGCATTTCCTTATGGCTTTGCCACCATATCCATGCATTTTGGACACTGTTGTTGCCACTTTTACATTCCACAGACAGCTTCAGGTTGTTTGAACACCCTTTTAACAGTGAAATATTGCTGCTTTTTTTTGTATAATTTAAAAGGTGTTTAAATATTTCAAACATTGCCAAGGAAAATGATCAGAGAATGACAGCTTTTGTATGGATTTTTCTGTAATAGCCTTTTACTGAATTTCGTTTTTATTTTGTGTGACAAATCAACAGGTTTCTGCTCAACCAATCTGAAATAAAAAGGTCGCGTACTTTTATTCCAAATGTCAGTTTTTAATGAAGCAAAAGGATACTTTTGATATATTTTATGGGAGAAAAAAATGCACATTTGAAGTGTTAAGAAGTGAGACAACATTGTTCAAAATAATCAGATACAGGGAAATTGGGAAGACACTTCTCCCTTTAGCAGAGGAGTCAATAAAATTTTAAAATTTATTTATTAATGTCACAAGTAAGCTTACATTTACCTGCAATGAAGTTACTGTGAAAATCTCCTCTTTGCCACACTCCTGCGCCTGTTTGGGTGCACTGAGGGAGAATTTAGCATGACTAATGTACCTAACCATCTTGTCTTTCAGACTGTGGGGGGAAACCAGAGCACCCAAAGGAAACCTATGCAGACACGGGGAGAATGTGCAAACTTATACAGAATGGAGGATAGCAAATGTTGTTTCCTTGTTCAAGAAGGGGAGTAGAGACAACCCTGGTAATTATAGACCAGTGAGCCTTACTTCTGTTGTGGGCAAAGTTTTGGAAAGGATAATAAGAGATAGGATTTATAATCATCTAGAAAGGAATAATTTGATTAGGGATAGTCAGCATGGTTTTGTGAAAGGTAGATCATGCCTCACAACCCTTATTGAGTTCTTTGAGAAGGTGACCACAGAGGTGGATAAGGTAAAGCAGTTGATGTTTGATAAGGTTCCCCATGGTAAGTATTGCAAAAGATATGGAGGCATGGGATTGAGGGTGATTTAGCGGTTTGGATCACAAATTGGCTAGATGTAAAGAAGATAGATGGTGGTGGTTACTGGGAAATGTTCATCCTATTAGTGTTGTACCACAGGATCTGTTTTGGGACCACTGCTGTATGTCATTTTTATTAATGACCTGGATGAGGGCGTAGAAAGATGGGTTAGCAAATTTGCAGATGACAGTAAAGTTGGTGGAGTTGTGGGACAGTGCGGAAGGATGTTGCAGGTTACAGAGAGAGACATAGATAAATTGCAGGGCTGGACTAAGAGGTGGCAAATGGAAATTAATGCGGAAAAGTGTGAAGTGATTCACTTTGGAAGGATAACAGGAATACAGTGTACTGAGTTAATGGAAAGATACTTGGTAGTGTGGTTGAACAGAGAGATATTAATGTTCTTGTACATAGATCCTTAAAAATTGACATCCAGGTTGATAGGGTTGTTAAGAAGGTGTACGGTGCATTGGCTTTTATTGGTAGATGGATTGAGTTTCGAAACCATGAGGTTATGCTACAGCTGTACAAAACTCTGGTGCGATCGCATGGTGGAGTATTGCGTACAGTTCTGGTTGCATTATAGGAAGGATGTGGAAGTATTGGAAAAGGTGCAGAGGAGATTTACCAGGATGTTGCCTGGTATGGTCTTATGTCTTATGAGGAAAGGCTAAGGGACTTGAGGCTATTTTCATTAGAGAGAAGGTTAAGAGGTAACTTAATAGAGGCAGATAAGATGATAAGAGGATTAGATAGGGTGAACAGTGAGAGCCTTTTTCCTCAGATGGAGATGACTAGCATGAGGAGAAATAACTTTAAATTAAGAGGTGATAGATATAGGGCAAATGTCAGAGGTAGGTTCTTTACTCAGAAAGTAGTAAGGGTGTGGAATGCCCTGCCTGCAACAGTAGTGAATTTGCCAACATTAAGGGCATTTAAATGGTCATTGGATAAACATATGGATGAAGATTAGATGGGCTTCAGTTTGGTTTCACAAATCAGTGCAACATCGAGGGTCAAAGGGCCTGTAATGTTCTATTTTTAACTATTCTCTCCTGCATCAGTTCAGAATGTGAGACTATCCTTGATAATGTTTGTGTGTTGTCGAGTGTAACTACACATGGGGGGAAATGTTGAATGAATGGAACTCACAGTTTTGCATTTTGAATGCATTAGAAGATAGGCAATTGTCTCTTGGACATTCATGCCAGCAGGATTCTCCGATTGTTCCTACCAGGAGGATTCTGTGGTCCTGTCGCAGTGAACAGAGATTTAGCGTCAAATTCTCCATCGTTGCTGGCAGTGGAACGTGAATGGCCAGAGAGTTCCAGCCCATGTTTTTAAATCATTGTTCCTTGTGTCTGATAAACCCTCTCCCCACATTATCTCATTTTGAATCTCCCATGGGTTTCTCTGAATTTTGCATTTGCCACAAAGAATCTCAGTTTCTGAGAGCTTTCAGAAGCTGAAAACAACAACTTTTGTTGATATAGAACCCCAAATATAATACCTCCATTTTAATATCCCTATACAACACCCACATACATTACTCCCAATATAACATTCTTATACAACACCTCAAATACAATACCCTGTACAACACCCCATACTTTATCCACTAATACAATGCCCCCATACAATATGCCCTATTCACTACCCAAATACAATATCCCCCATACAATACCCCCATACTTTACCCACCAATATAATACCCCTCTACAATACCCCCAAATAATGCCTCCATAACATACCTCAATGTAATACCCCATACAATACCTCTCTACAACACCCCTCTTTAGTACCCCTGATACAATACCCCCCCATTAAATACACGCATCCAATACCCACAGTACAATAGAAACTCTCCCATGACTTTCAAATACCCAACTTAGGGGTGCAGATGCCTCTCCTGACAATCATGATGCGGAGTTAATGATGTTAGGTTGGGGTGAACATGGTAAGAAGTCTCACAACATCAGGTTAAAGTCCAACAGGTTTATTTGGCAGCACAAGCTTTCGGAGCACTGCCCCTTTATCAAGAGAGTGAAAACAGGGCATACATCGATACAAAGTCAATTTCAAGATAATGCTTGGAGTGTGAGTCTTAACAGGTAATCAAGTCTTTACAGATGAAGGCAATGTGAATGGAGAGAGGGTTCAGCATGGGTTAGAGAGATGAGCATTGTCTTCAGCCAGGACAGTTAGTGAGAGTTTGCAAACCCAGGCAAATCATGAGGGGGAGGTTACAGATAGTGTGACATGAACCCAAGATCCCGGTTGAGACCATCCTCAGGAGTGTTCCCTTCCTTCAGGAACACTTCAGCAGTCACGGGCATTCAGCCTCTGACCTTCGAGTAAGCATTCTCCAAAGCAGCCTTCATGACACACAGCAATGCAAGGTCGCTGAGCAGAAGCTGGTAGCCAAGTTCCACACATATATGAGGACAGTCTCAACAAGGATCTTGGGTTCATGTCACACTATCCGTAGCCCCCCATGACTTGCCTGGGTTTGCAAAATCTTACTAACTGCCCTGGCTGGAGACAATACATATTGCTTTAACTTGTGCTTAACCCTCTCTGTACTCACATTGCCTGTACCTGTAAAGATTTGATTACCTGTTAAGATCCACATTCCAATCATTATCTTGCAACTGAGTTTGTATCTATGTACACGCTGTTTGTGACCTGAACTCTTCACTCACCTGAAGAAGGGACAATGCTCCGAAAGCTCGTGCTACCAAATAAACATGTTGGACTTTAATCTGTTGCTGTGAGACTACCCTGATAAAACTGCCTCACAGCAAAATTTATTTATTGGTGTCACAAGTTACAGTAACATTGCAATGAAGTTACTGTGAAAAATCCACTAGTCGCCACACTCCAGTGCCTATTTGGGTGCAGTGAGGAGTAATTTAGCATGGCCAATGCACTCTAACCAGCATGTCTTTTGGACTGTGGGAGGAAACCGGAGCACCTGGAGGAAACCCACACAGACACGGGGAGAACATACAAACTCCACACAGATAGTGACCCAAACCAGGAATCAAACCCATGTCCCTGGTCCTGTGAGGCAGCAGCGCTAATCACTGTGCCACCCTACCGCACCACTTGCATATCACACACAGACACACACACACACACACACACACACACTCCAACTTGCCAGAATGACATTCTCCCTGGAGATTAAATGCTCAGCCAGCTAATAGTTAGAACAGTCTGTTTCACCACAGTGCTTAGTGCAGCTGAGAGTTTCACTTCATCAATGAACTGATTTCACTGTGACTCTGGCACAAGGCAAAGCTTCACCAAGGCTGGTGCCCATGACACAAGGCAGAGGGAAGAGCAGCAGAGGGGAAGGGGGGAGTGGGGAGGCGAAGGGAGGAGAGGGGAAGGGAGAGGGGAAGGGGGGTTGGGTGGGGACTTGTTGAACACAGAAGGAAGAAGGAATGACAGAAATCTGACTGTAGAAGTGGAGAGAGGAACAGAGTGGGGGAAGGGGGACAGTGTCAAGCCTTCAATACCAAAATCTTTAGGAGACTGACAATGTCTCACACACCACAGGGTCATGACCGTCACTGCCGGGAGAGGCCTACCCCCACGCCCAGGACCTACCCACCATGCGTGTCAGGCAGAGCAATAGCCCATACAGCTTCAGGAAAACCTCTTTACAATTGCCTGACAGTGAGGCCGCACCCCAGATAGTCTCTTCAATCTGCCCCTGAAAGAATAGCCCCAGGACTGCGTACCACTGCCCAACTCTGTTCCTTTGCCACAGCATCCCCCCCTTTCCCCAATCCTCCTTCCCCATCTCCAGTCAGATCTCTGTCTTTCCCCCTTCCTTCTGTGTTCAACAAGTCCCCACCCCACCCTCTTTCCCTTCTCCCTTCCCTTCGCCTCCCCTCTCCCCCCCCCTCCCCTCTGCTGCTCTTCCCTCTGCCTTGTGTGATGGGCACCAGCCTTGGTGAAGGTTTGAAGAAGCTTTGCCTTGTGCCAGAGCCACAGTGAAATCAGTTCATTGATGAAGTGAAACTCCCAGCTGCACTAAGCGCTGTGGTGAAACAGACTGTTCTAACTATCAGCTGGCTGAGCATTTAATCTCCAGGGAGAATGTCATTCCGGCAAGTTGGAGTGTTCGTGAGATGCAAGCGAAGATAAAGTGGGCAGAGATCAGCCGGAAATCCCACCCGCCTGCAAACCACTGTTAAAGTCAGGACAAGAAGTCTCCAAACTAAACTTACTTTCCAAATTATTGTCACCCTACCCACCACAGTTCCTGCTAATGGCAGGAGCGGGGAATTCCCCTGTGGTCTGCTGGTGCTGGGACACCGGTAACTGAGCACATTTGAGAAATCAGTCTAGGGTATATGACTAGCAAGGGACAGACCGGAATGCTGTAAGAGATGGAAAGGAGGATTCCCAGCGCTGGATCAGGTGCAAAGCTTGATGCTGACTCAGGGGCGAAAAAGGCCGTTGAGTCTGAACAACACTGGGCTGCAGCTTAGACTGGTGACTGAATGAGGGAACAGGATGTGAAATTTCCAACGGCAGTCAAACTGGGTGGTTTTGGCTTTGTCAGTTTTAAACTGAGGCAAGTTCTGACTCATCTAAAACAATTCCTCAAACAAACACGTCAATGGGAGGAACTCTGACCAAATTGTTTTCCATTGCAGTCAATCTCTGGTTAACATTAGGAATTCAGTTGGAAGCCAGAAAACTGCCATTCCAGTCAGCAGCCCCAATGTACAGAATCCATTCAGTTCAAACAAAATAGGATCATTTATTGATTCAGACAGTCCAATGGACCCATAATTAGCTCTTGACAAGAGGAACAAAGAACAAAGAACAAAACAGCACAGGAGTCACGCCCTTCGGCCTAACAAGCCCACGCCGCCACCCTGATGTTCCCAATTCTACCCGTGATCCCTGTCTATGTTTATAGATCTATGGATTGAAACCAAATTTGAAACAATTTAGGGAGAGTTTGTTCTGCCAATTAGCCTAAGAGCACATCTTTGGGATGTGGGAGGAAACCGGAGCACCCGGAGAAAACCCACGCAAGCACGGGGAGAATGTACAAACTCCCACAGACACGGGCCCAAATCCATGTATCTGCACAACACAGCAATAGTCACTGAGCTGTCGTGTTGCCCATCAAATGGTCCAGGTCATGCATTGACTAACGATGTGAAGCACTAGGATTCCCTTGAAAAAAATCCAAGAGCAGCTCTCTCACGACCCATTGCGTTAGTCACATTCTCTCACTCTTTCCTCATAGCTCTACAATATCTCTGTTCTTAAAATAATTATCTAATTTTTTTTTTTGAAAGCCATTATTCACTCTAGCAGTGTATAATCGAAGTTCCTCATCCTATGGCTGCTTTCTGGTTAGAACGAAACATTTGCAGTTTTGGTAAACACTGGTCCACGTAATACTTTGGAAAGCAACAGATTTATGTAAAAAGTTCAATCATTTTACAGAATTAGAAGGATGAGGGGGATCTTATTGAAACTTACAGGATACTGTGAGGCCCTGGATAGAGTGGACATGGAGAGGATGTTTCCACTAGTAGGAAAAACTAGAATCAGAGGGCACAACCTCAGGCTAAAGGGACGATCCTTTAAAACAGAGATGAGGAGGAATTTCTTCAGCCAGAGAGTGGGGAATCTGTGGAATTCTTTGCCACAGAAGCTGTGGAGGCCAGGTCATTAAGACTGAGATAGATAGATTCTTGATTCGTAAGGGGTCAGGGGTTATGGGGAAAAGGCAGAAGAATGGGGATGAGAAAAATATCAGCCATGATTGAATGACTCAGTGGGTCGATTTGCCTATATCTGCTCTTATGTCTTATGGTCTTATAATTTCAGAAATTACAAACTGCACTGGATACAGGTTTCAAATTAACATAATTGTCAAACATGTAAATGAGACACAACTACAGCCCTGCCAACTGTGTAACATCCACGCTCTACCACTAATTTTCTTGTAGCATATTGACACCAAAATGTCTGACACCAAAAAAAATGCTGTAAAATCTCAGCAGGTCTGGCAGCATCTGTAAGAAGAGAAAAGAGCTGATGTTTTGAGTCCAGATGACCATTTGTCAAAGCTGGCCTTTGCTCCTAGTTCATTAAGTATATTAATTGAAGCAAGAATCTGTTATAAATGGGCAGTTTCCTAGTCAGTAATGGAAGCAGTCAGAATGGGTATTGGACATAGATTTAGTCGCTGGCATGTAGATGCTGTTTGTGAATTTAAAACAACCAATTTTCTCACGATGTGTTATGGTTCATTTGGTTTGATTTGATTTATTATTCTCACATGTATTACCATTACAGTGAAAAGTATTGTTTCTTGTGTATTATTCAGATAAAGCATACCATTCATAGAGAAGGAAAAGAGAGAGTGCAGAATGTAGTGTTACAGTCTGTAGCTAGAGTGTAGAGAAAGATCAACTTAACGCGAGGTAAGTCTATTCATAAATCTGATAGCAACAGGGAAGAAGCTGTTCCTGAGTCAGTTGATCCATAACCTCAGACTTTTGTACCTTTTTCCCAATGGAAGAAGGTGGAAGAGAGAATGTCTGGGGTGCTTGGGGTTCATAATGATGCTGGCTGCTTTGCCAAGGCAGCGGGAAGCGTAGAGTCAAAGAACAAAGAACCATCCTGGTATGCTGGTATGAGTCAATGGATAGAAGGCTGGGAGTCTCAGGGAGTCTAAATTACAGAGCTTTACAATGCACCTTATAATCTGGAGCTATGCACAGTGTTGGAGGACGCTGTTACCATCCATCATGGGTTTGTATTGAAAGGATTTCCAGGAAGATTAGAACAAATTGATCTGACTAGTCTATAGGCCACCAGTTAGAGAAAGGATGTTGAGGGCAGCTCCAACAACACTTAAGGAGTCTAAAACCATCCAGGGCTTGGTCGCTGGATTTGCACCATTCAATCCCTCCATCACCAACATACAGCAATGTGTAAGCATGTACAAGATGCACTGCAGCAACTCCCCAAGCCGACATTACCATCCACAACAGTGATGGATAAACTGGGCTAGTGAGTGAGCTGCATAAGTGACTCTTCTTCATCTCATGAGCCACAAGATTGAAACCGGGCTTGTTCTAACTGTGACCTTATGAATAGGATTAAATACATTTAATACAAGCTGGATGTTTCATAACGGTTTATACAAAATGCTTCATCATTTATACGTTAATCAAATGATCATCAACTTCAAATGGTAAAAGCAAAAGAAGTGTTTGCACTGTGGACATTCAGTCAGTGTTGGGAGCTATCAGAACCCATCTTGCTTCACTTGTCCTTGGTTTACGTGCGAAACACTTCAGTCATCCTGATAGGAAAAAGAACTACGCAAACACAAATCAGTGGAACTTCGTGTCTGGGCAATAGTCCAGAAAATGTCTTGTGGGCCACACTCAGGACCCAGGTGGGCCATAGGTGGCCTTTTGCTAATAAAGAACAAAGAACTAAGAACAACACAGCAGGGGAAACAGGCCCTTCGGCCCAACAAGCCCGCATTTTAACAGCGTGAGTTCCCTCTTCCACTTATGACCCTTGTCTATGTTTATGGAAATCCACATTGGAAACCAGACTAGGGAGACAATATAGGGACAATTTGTTCCACTAGTCAGCCTAAAAGCACATCTTTGGGGGTTGTGGGAGGGAACCGGAGTACCTGGAGAAAACCCACACAATCACAGGGAGAATGCACAAACTCCCACAGATACCAGGTCAAATCCATGTATCTGTACAGCACACAGTGATAGTCACTGAGCTGTTGTGTTGCCCATCAACTGGTCCAGTTCAAGCGTACACTAATGACGTAAAGTACTAGACTACTCTTCAAAAATCTAAGAGCAGCCCTCGCACGCCCTATTGCGTGTGTGCCCCTTGTTGGACAATAAGGCGGACCGAAGCATCTGTGGAATAAAAGAGAAAAACATCAAAAACCTGCACAACTTATGCACACTTTCAAGGGAATCCCCAGAAGCTTAAAAGTAAAGCAAATGAGCCAGAAAAGCACGTTGGAAGGTCCGTAGGAATCAATTGATTCCCAGGAATGTCGCAAGGCTCTTGATCCCTATTTAAAACAGTCTTCTATATCCCTCCATCTCTATTCCACTCATGTGCCTATCTAAGTACTCCTTAAATAACTCCAGCAATCCTGCCTCACCACCTTACTTCAGTGCATTCCATACCCTCACAACCCTCCATGTGAAAAACCTCTAACATCCAAATTATAGATCTCCTCTCAGTCTCCATCTTTCTGAAGAAAACAGTCCCAATTTGCCCAACGTTTCCTCGTAACTCAGTCCTTCCATACCAGGCAGCATCCTAGTAAACCTCCTCTGCACTCTCTCCACAGTCTCCACGTCCTTCTGGTAGAACTGGATGCAGTATTCCAAATGAGGTCTAACCAACATTTTATACAACTGCATCATTAAAGGCCAGCTCTTGTACTCTATATCCCTTCCTATCAAGGCTAGCATACCATAAGCTTTCTTCACAACCTTCTCACCCTGTACTGCCACCTTCAAAGACTTGTTTGTTCACTTGCACCCCCAGGTCCTTCTGCGTTTCTATATTCTTAATAGGTCTACCCTTTATCATATAATTCCCCCCTACATTATTTCTCCCAAAATGCATCACCTCATATTTATCAGGATTAAATTCCATCTGCCATCTATCAGCTCAATATACCAGCCTATCTATGGCCTGCTATATTGTCTGACACTTCCCCTCACTGTCCGCAAGTCCAGCCATCTTCGTGTCATCTGCAAACTTGCTGATCACACCACTTACTCCCTCTTCCAAGCCATTTATATATATTACAAATAGAAGAGGTCCCAGTACTGAGCCCTGTGGCACACCACAGTGAAAGACCTCCAGCTACTCCTACTCTCTGCCTCCTGTTACCAAGTCAGTTATTAATCCATCTAGGTGCCTGTCCTTGTATCCATGAGCCTTGACCTTTTCAACCAACCTCCCATGAAGGATTTTGTCAAATGTCTTACTGAAATCCATATAGACGACATCAACAGCTTGTCCTTTGTCGGCTGTTTTTGTCACCTCCTCAAAAAATTCTACCAGGTTCGTAAGGACAACTTTCTAGATACTGGGAACCACCTGAAGATTCCCCGCTAAGTCACTCACCATCCTGACTCAGAAATATATCGCTTTCCTTCACTGTCACTGGATCAAATCCTGGAACTCCCTCCCTAACAGCACCGTGGGTGTACCTACACCACAGGGACTGCAGCGAGTTCAAGAAGGCAGCTCACCACCATCTTCTCAAGGGCAAGCTTTATTTATTAGTATCACAAGTAGGCTGACATTAACACTGCAATGAAGTTACTGTTAAAATCCTCTAGTCGCCACACTCCACCGTCTGTTTGGGTACACTGAGGGAAAAATTTAGCATGGCCAATGCGCCTAACCAACATGCCTGTCAGACTGTGGGAGGAAACTGGAGCACCAGGAATAAACCCATGCAGACAAGGACAGAACGTACAGATTCTGAACGGTGCCGCAGTTAGGACTGGGCAATAAAAGCTACCTAGCCAGCAATATCCACATCCATAAATAATATTTTTAAATCTTCTTCAGAAACCATCCTTCACAAAGAATCCCTGGGAAATTCAGGAAACATCTGTTCAACCAGGGAGTGGCTGGAATGAATATTATCGATACTTTGATGGGGAAGCTGAATAAACACATACAGAAGAAGGGAACAGAAGGAGATGCTGAATGGATGAGACGGAGAGGGAGTGGAGCATAAAAACCAACAGAAACATTTGGGCTGAATGCCTTGTTTCTGTGCTGCAAGTGCAATGTCATCCTGACTAATCAGTACCAGTTTCTTGAACTGTGCGTGATGGCCAATTCATCACTGTAACTGAGAATATGTTGTGTAAACATTTCCCAGCTAATTGCAGACACAATGGTAAAGATTTTCGCCCGTCATATTAGCCGATTTGATCAGTCTCAAGGAGCAGACTAATCGTGGCAATTCATTCTGTCTGCCTGTGAATAGAAAGATATCAAAGAGAAATAGTACAAGGGTCAACTTGTCACTGAGGTACAGATAACTCACCCCCTCGGGGAATATGCAAAGTGAATAATCATAAGCATAATGTCAACAGTCAGTTTCACCTTGTTTCTACAGTAACTTATATCATTGCAAAAAAACAATTATTTTAAAACCAGGACTTGTATCTATGTAATGCTTTTATGTCTCAAATGCCAACAAGGTGTAGTCACTAAGATAAAGGCAAAATATTGTGGATGCTGGAATCGGAAACAAAAACAGAAAATACTGGAAAATCCCAACAAGTCAGACAGCTTCTGTGGAGAGAGAATAGAGCCAATGTTTTGAGTCTGGATTAACCTGCACTGTTTAATACACACGGAAAGATCCCAGAAACAGCAATATCTTGTTGATTGAAGGCTAAACATTGGTCAGGACACTTTACATAAATGCATAGTGCCATAGTTACATAGTTATATTCACTCAATTAGGTAATTGAAGACTTGGTTTGCCTCATCTGAAAGACTGCACCATCAGCAGTGCAGAACTCCTGCAGTACTTCACTGGGGAATCCGCATTGTGTCTTGAACCTAGAACTTTCTGTTTCAGAGTTGAGATGATACCAATTAAACCACAGTTGACAATGTCGTTTGTACATAAACCTCAGGCTATTTTACATAATTTGAAATGAAAGGTGTATGAATGAATGTTTTTCATTCCCTCCATCACTAACACACAGTGACAGCAATGCGTCACTTCCATCCATAACAACTCACCATGGGCTCCTTCAATAGCACCTTCCAAACTCACACCTTCCACCATCTAGAAGGACAAGAACCACAATTGCACGGGAACATCTGCATCAACTTCTGGAATTAATCTCTACTGATGACCATGATTTTTGTAAAAACACACCTACTTCACTAATGTCCTTTAGAGAAGGAAATCTGCTGTGCTTACCTAGTGTGGCCTCCATGTGACTCCAGGGCCACAGTAATGTGGTTGACTCTTAAATGCCTTCTGTATTGGCAAAAGAAACACAGGCCACCCAGGATTGAACCGGGCACTGGAAATGCCACTGGGCAAACCCAGCCTTGTCAACCCTGTAAAGTTCTTTTCCTAACATCTTGAGGTTTATGCCAAAACTGGGAGAGCTGTCCCAGAGACTAGTCTGACATAGACATACTCATGGAATCATACCTTACAGATAATGTACCAGCCAGTACCATCACCATCCCTGAATAAGCCCTTTCCCACTGGCAGAACAGACCCAGCAGAGGTGGCTGCACAGTGGTATACAGTCAGGACAGAGTTGCCCTGGGAGTTCTCAACACTGAATCTGAGCCCGTGAAATCTCATGGCACCGGGTCAAACCTCCTGCTGATTACCATGTACCATCCCTCTCTCAGATGATGAATCAGTACTCCTCCATATTGAAGGAGAAGCACTGAGGGTTGTGGGTGCAGAATGTACTCTGGGTGGGGATTTCAATGCCCATCACCAAGACTGGCTCGGTAGCAGCACCACAGACCAAGCTGGCTGAGTGCTAAAGGACATCGCTGCTAGACTCGGATGCAGCAGGAGGTAAGGGAACCACCAAGAGATAGAAACCATACCTAACCTCATCATCACCAAGCTGCCTGCTGCAGATGTATCTGTCCATAACAGTATCGGTAAGAGTGACCACCGCACAGTCCTTGTGGAGACAAAGTCCTGTCGTCACATTGAGAATAACCTCCATCCTGTTGGTGTGCTAAATGGGACAGACTTTGAACTGATGTAGCAACTCAAGACTGGGTGTCCATGAGGCACTATAGTCCATCAACAGCAATGGAATTGGACTCCAGCACAATCTGTAACCTCATGGCCCAGCATATCCTCCACTCAACCGTTCCCACCAAGCCAGGGGATCAACCTTAGGTTCAATGAAAAGTGCAGGAGGGCACACCAGGAGCAGCACCAGGCACACCTAAAAATGAGGTGTCAACCTGGTGAAGCTACAACACAGGACTACTTTGGAGAGTTGGTGCAGATTCCATAGAATCCTGACAGTGCAGAAAGAGGCCATTCAGCCCATTGTGTCTGCGCCGACTTTCCAAAAGAGTATCCCACCTCCTTCTGCCAAATCCCCACAACCTCATATTTACTATAGCCAATCTCATCTAGCCTGCAGATCTTTGGAGCATGGGAAGAAACCGGAGCACCTGGAAGAAACCCATGCAGACATGGGGAGAATGTGCAAACTCCACACAGATAGTGATCCAAGGTGGGAATCAAACATGGGTCTCTGAGGCTGTGAGGCAACTGTGCTAACCACTGTGCCACCTGCAGTCCTTAAATATCACCATCTGCTGCACTGGGATTCTAACCCAGGTCCCCACAGCGTTAGTTTGGGTCTCTGAATTGCTAGTCCGATGATCATGATTTTGTCTCAAATGCCAACAAGGTGTAGTCATTAAGATAAAGGCAAAATACTGTGGATGCATCCCTTTGATGGGCTGAATGCTGTTTACACTGTTGAGATTCTCTGGTTCTACAATTCTATAACTTTCTTTCCATCACAAGTTCAGAAGTGGGGATTTTCACTGAATACTGTACAATGTTCAACACCATTTGCTATTCCTGAAATATTGAAGCGGTCATATCCAAATGCAACAAGTCCGGACATTATCAAGGCTATGCGTTAACAAGTAGCAAATATCATTCGTAACGACAAGTGCCAAGCAATGGCCATCTCCAATAAACGAGGATTGAACTATTGACATTCAATGGCATTACCATTGCTGAATCCCCCACTATCAACATTCTGGGAGTTACCATTGAAACTGAACTGGACTAGCCAGATAAATACTGTGGCTACAAGAGCAGGTCAAAGGCGAATCATGTGGTGAGTAACTCACTTCCTATCTCCTCAGAGTCTGTCCATTGTCTACAAGGAACAATGAAATGTGTGATGGGATTCTCTCCACTTGCCTCAAGTACAGCTCATCAACTTTCAACAAATTCAACAATATCCAGGACAAAGCAGCCACTTGAGTGTTATCTCTTCCAAAAACATTCAATCCCTCCATTACTGATGGACAGTGGCAACCATTTGTATTGCCTACAAGATGTACTGCAGGAACTCATGAAGGTTCCTTGGGCAGCATCTTCCAAACCCACATTCACTTCCATCTAGAAGGAGAACAGCAGCAGATACATGGGAACACCAAGTTCCCCTCCAAGTCATTCACCATCCTGAGTTGGAAATATATTGCTATTCCTTCACTGGGTCACAATCCTACAACTCCATCCCTAATAGCACTGTGGGAATACCTACATCACAGAAACTGCATTGGTTGAAGAAGGCAGCTCACCATCACCTTCTCAAAGGGACAATAAATGCTGATCTAGCCAGTGACACGCACACTCTGTAAAATGAATTTTTAAAAGTTCCTCTCCAAGACACACTCTGTCACCAAGGAATTAGAAAATCTATTGGCATGAAAATGCAAGAACCCATTATCAACAAACCCATCCATTGAAATAAATATTAATGTGAGTCCAAGAAAGTGATATCCAATAGACGCACTTGATTGTTAAGGATCTAACCAGGTCAGTAGATAAAGGAATATTCTAAATAATAGCTTGACTTGAACAAAGCATTTAACACAAAGAGGGGATCAAGAATGAAAATGAAAATTGAATACTGTCTTGAAAATAGGAACAGAAGGAAGATATAATGTGGAATTATTTAACTTGGCAAGCAGCAATTAGTGCAATCCCTATAGGGTCTGTTCTGAAACTTCCAATGTTCCATTTATAAATAGCTGAAACAAGGATATTGCAAGAAAAATGCCTGTTTTGGTTCCAATGCAGATTTCTGAAAGATGGGGATATGCATGGAGGGAGTCGTGTGTACATAATTAACATCTGCAAATAAAACATGGCACTGGCAAACATAAGTTAATGTTGGCACTTAATAATGACAAATATTTGTGATACAGTGACAACTATAATCTTCCAAAACACTGAGATAACAGCTGAGCAATCCTTTAAAGCCTTTGTACAGCTGGAATGAGGATTGTTAATACTTCATAATGAATTGACTAAACTGTGTTTGGAGTGCAGAAGCTATTCCTGAAGTAATACCTGGATTCAAATAACAGTCGATTTAACTCATGGCTATAGCATTAGTGTGAAATAATTTCACAGTAACTTCATTGTAGCATTAATGTAAGCCTATTTGTAACACTAATAAATAAAACTTAACTTAAATCCATCAATTCCCTGCAGCAAAATATTTTGTTTCATCTTTGCTGTGAGTCTGCAGTTACAGTATTAATACAGCCCAAATCTGCAGCCAGGCTCTGAAATGGTGCTGAGGCGGCACTCTGGCACAGTGTTTAGCACTAATGCCTCAGAGCTCCAGGGACTCGGATTCAATTCCCAGCTTGGGTCACTGTCTATGTGGGGTCTGCACGTTCTCCCTGTGTCTGCATGGGTTTTCTCTGGGTGGTCCAGTTTTCTCCCATAGTCCAAAAGACGTGCTGGTTAGGTGGATTGGCTATGTTAAATTCTCCCTCAGTATAACCGAACAGTTACCAAAGTGTGGTGAGCAGGGGATTTTCACAGTAACCTTATTTTAGTGCTATCAACGGGGTTTCCTGCTATTTGCATCTTTGTAGTATTAAAATAAGCCTATTTGTGACACTAATAAATAAAACATAACTTAAATCCATCAATTCCCTATATGAGATATTTTGGTTCATCTTGTTCCAAAGGTAGATTCATCAACGCTTAAATTAAACAAATAAAGTTTGGCTTTGGTTCAAAATTAAAACCACCACGTATCACTTTTAAACATATAATACAAATGTACATTAAAAGCAGACAGCTCAAATTACTGAGAGCAGTTAGTTGGAGCAGCGTATTCATTAGAAAAAGATAGAATTGATGAGTAATGGGCAAATCATAGGCAACAAATGAAGCTGGTTTTATTTTTGAGGAGGTGACGGATGTGGTGAATTTCAGAGTTATTTCTATGGAATTTCAAGAAGAATTCAACAATGTTCCATGAAAAAGACTGAAAAATGCGATTACTTGGAATGAAGTATGTCTAACAGTCATAGAGTCATAAGGTTTACAGCTTGGAAACAGGCCTTTCAGCCCAAATTGTCCATGCCGTCTTTTTTTAAACTGCTAAGTTAATCCCAATTGTCCACATTTGGCCCCTATCCCTCTATACCCATCTTACCCATGTAATTATTTAAATGCTTTTAAAAGACAAAATTGTACCCATCTCTACTACTACCTCTGGCAGCTTATTCCAGACACTCACCATCCTGTGTGTGAAAAAATTGCCCCTCTGGGCACTTTTGTATCTCATCTAAAACCTATGCTCTCTAGTTTTAGACTCCCCTACCTTTGGGAAAAGATATTGACTATTTGGCTGACCTATGCCCCTCATTATTTTATAGACCTCGATAAGATCATCCCTCAGCCTTCTACGCTTCAGAGCAAAAAGTCCCAGTCTATCCACCTCTCCTTATAACTCAAACTATCAAGTATCAGTAGCATCCTCATAAATCTTTTCAGCATTCTTTCTAGTTTAGTAATGTTCTTTCAATAATAATGCGACCAGAATTGTATACAGTATTCCAGATATAGCCTTACCAATACTTTGTACAACTTTAATAAGACATCCCAGTCCTGTATTCAATGTTCTGACCAATGAAACCAAGCATGCTGAATGCCTTCTTCACCACTCTATCCACCTGTGACTCCACTTTCAAGGAACTATGAACATGTGCCCCTAGATCTCTTTGTTCTGTAACACTCCACAACACCCTACAATTAACTAAGTCCTAACCTAGTTCGATCTACCAAAATGCATCACCTCACATTTATCTAAATTAAACTCCATCTGCCATTCGTCAACACACTGGACCAATTGTTCAAGATCCTGTTGGAGATAATCTTCTTCACTGTCCACTAGACTACTAATCTTGGTGTCATCTGCAAACTTAATAACCATGCCTCTTAAATTCTCATCCAAATCATTAATATAAATGACAAATAACAATGGACCCAGCATTGATAACATTGATAGCAAACGGAGAGAGGGATAGGAATCTGGGGAGTAGCGATGATGCATATGGATAGAATCAAAGAAATTAGAAGCAGGAGCAGGCCATTTGGCTCTTCGAGCCTGCTTCACCATTTATTTTGATCATGGGTGATCATCGAATTCGATATACTGATTCCTCCTTCCTCCCATATCCTTTGATTCCATAGAAACCATAGAAATCCTATAGTGCACAAAGAGGCCATTTGGCCCATTGAGTCTGCACTGACTACAATCCCACCCAGGCCCTACCCACTATATTCCTACATATTTACCCATTAATCCCTCTAACCTACACATCTCAGGGCACTCAGGAGCAATTTTAGCATGGCTAATCAACCTAACTCGCATATGTTTGGACTGTGGGAGGAGACTGGAGCACCCGGAGAAAACCCATGCAGACACATGGAGAATATGCAAACTCTACACAGATAGTGACCCAAGCTGGAAATTTATCCCTTTAGCCCAAGAGCTATATCTAATTTCTTCTTGGCCTCAATTACTTTCTGTGGAAGTGAATTCAACACCCTCTGGATGAAGAAATTTCTCCTCACCTCAGTTCTAAAAGGTTTATCCCAAAGCATTGTGAATCTGTGGAATTCGCTTCCCAAAGTGTAGTGGATTGCTGGGACAGTGTACAAGTTTAAAGAGGAGTTAGGTAGGTTTTTAATTGGGAATGGGTTGAAGGGTTATGAGGAGAAGGCAGAAAAATGGGAATGAGGAGCATATCAGCCATGATCGAACGGCAGAGTGATCTCGATGGGCTGAATGGCCTAATTCTGCCCCTGTGTGTTATGATCTTATGAACGTATCCTCAAACTACAATTCCTAGTTCTGGACTCCCCCACAATTAGGAACATTCTTTCTGAATCTATCCTGTCTGACCCTGTTAGAATTTTATATATTTCTATGGGACCCCCTCTGACTCTTAAATTTCAATGAATATAATCCTGACTGACTTAATCTCTCCTCACATGACAGACCTGCCATCCCAGAAATCAGGCTGGTAAACCTTCACTGGACTTTCTCTGTAGCAAGGACATCCTTTCTCAGATAAGGACACCAAAACTGCACACAATACTCCAGAGGTGGCCTCCCCAATGCCCTGTACAATTGCAGCAAAACATCTCTATTCCTGTATTCAAATCCTCTCACTATGAAAGTACTGCTGCTGTAATTGCGCGCTTACTTTCAGTGACTGATGCACGAGGATGCAAGATCTCATTGAGTATCCACCTCTCTCAATTTACACCCATTTAAGTACTAATCTGTCTTCCTATTGTTGCTACAAAAGTATATAACCTCACATTTATCCACATTCTACTGCATCTGCCATGCAGATGCCCACACACTTAGTCTAAATCATGCTGAAGTATCTCTGCATTCTCCTCACAGCTCACCCTCCCACCCAACTTTGTATCATCTACAAATTTACATTAAGTTCCCTCTTCCAAATCATTAATATATAATGTGAATAGTTGAGGTCCTAGCACAAGTCTGTGCAGAACCCCACTAGTTACTGACTGCCAATCAGAAAAAATAATCATTTATACCAACTCTTTTCTTCCTATCTGCTAACCAGCTTTCTGTCCATCTCAGGATATTACCTGCAATCCCATGTACTTTAACTTAGTAATCTGTTATGTGAGGCCTTATTGAAAGCCTTTTGAAAGTCTAAATAATTCACTCCTGCTAATTGCCTTGGTCAACTCTATTAGTTACATCCTCAAAGAATTCCAATAGATTCGTCAAACATGATTTTCCTTCTGTAAATCCACGCTCATTTTGTCTCATTTTATCACTGCCCTCCAAATGTTGAATTATGAAATTCTTTATAATGGACTCTAGCAACTTCCCCAGTATCAACGTTGGGCTCACTGGTCTATTAGTGCTTTGTTTTTTCTCCACCTTTTTGAATAGTGGGTTTATATTAGCTACCCTCCAATCTGGAGAAACTAATAGAACATAGAACACTACAGCACAAACAGCCCTTCGGCCCACAAGTTGTGCCGAACACATCAAAACTTACCCAGCCATAGACCTATCCTATAACCCCCAATCCCATTGGATCCCATATACTCATCCAGAAGTCTTTTAAAAGACCCCAGCGAGTTCGCCTCGACCACCACCGACGGCAGCCGATTCCATTCACTCACCACCCTCTGAGTGAGAAACTTTCCCCTAGCATCCCCTCTGTAGTTGCTTCCCTGCACCTTAAATCTGTGCCCTCTTGTCGCGACCATTTCAGCCCTGGGAAATAGTCTCTGAGAGTCCACCCTATCTATTCCTCTCAACATTTTGTAAACCTCTATCAGGTCGCCTCTCAAACTTCGTCTCTCCAGGGAGAACAGTCCCAGCTCCCTCAACCTGTCTTCATAAGGCATGCCTCCCAATCCAGGCAACATCCTTGTAAATCTCCTCTGCACCTTTCAATAGCTTCCATGTCCTTCCTATAGTGAGGCGACCAGAACTGCGCACAGTACTCCAAGTGTGGTCTGACAAGGGTCCTATAAAGCTACAGCATTACCTCCTGACTCCTGAACTCAATCCCTCGATGAATGAAGGCCAGTACACCGTAAGCTTTCTTAACCACATCCTCCACCAGGGAGGCCAATTTGAGAGTCTTAGGGACCCGGACCCCAAGATTCCTCTGCTCTTCCACACAGCTAAGACTCCTACCTTTGATAGTGTACTCATTCATCCCGTTGGATCTACCAAAATGGACCACAACACATTTATCCGTGTTGAAGTCCATCTGCCTCTTCTCCGCCCATTCTTGCACCCTGTCGATGTCCTGCTGCAACTTTTGACATCCCTCCAGACCATCCACAACACCACCGACCTTCGTGTCATCGGCGAACTTACTCACCCATCCCTCCACTTCCTCATCAGGTCATTTATGAAAATGACAAACAGCAAGGGTCCTAGAACAGATCCCTGGGGCACTCCACTGGTGACCGACCTCCATACAGAAAAAGAGCCATCCACAACCACCCTCTGCCTTCTGCAGGCAAGCCAGTTCTGGATCCACAAGGCCAAAGCCCCTTGGATCCCATGGCCTCTCACCTTCTCAAGAAGTCTTGCATGTGGGACCTTGTCAAATGCCTTGCTGAAGTCCATGTACACCACGTCCACTGCTCTTCCTTCGTCAATGTGTTTAGTCACATTTTCGAAGAACTCAATTAAGCTCGTAAGGCACAACCTGTCTTTTACAAAACCATGCTGACTATTTCTAATCAACCTAAACTTCTCCAAATGCTCGTAAATCTTGTCCCTCAGAAGCCTCTCCATTAGCTTACCAACCACTGAGGTCAGACTCACCGGTCGGTAATTTCCAGGACTATCCCTGTTCCCTTTCTTGAAAATAAGGACCACATCTGCAATCCTCCAATCCTCCGGAACCTCTGCCGTCTCAATCGACGACGCAAAGATCATCGCCAGGGGCTCTGCAATGACATCCCTCACCTCCCACAATAACCTGGGGTACATCCCATCTGGTCCCGGAGACTTGTCTATCTTGATAGAATTTAAAAGTTCTAACACATCCGCTTCCTTAATATCCACATACTCAATCTTTTCAGTCTGCTGCAAACTTGTAGTGCATCCTCCCAGATCACTTTCCACCGTGAATACTGAGGCAAAGTACTCATCAAGCACCTCTGCCATTTCTTCCGGTTCCATACAGACTTTTCCCCCTTCACCTTTTATAGGTCCTATCCCTTCTCTTCTCATCCTTTTACTTTTCACATATTTGTAGAAGGCCTTGGGATTCTCCTTAATCCTACCAGCCAAGGCCTCCTCATGACCCCTTCTGGCTCTCCTAATTTCCTTTTTAAGCTCTCTTCTATAAGCCTTATACTTCTCTAGATCCCCAACATCTCCTAGATCTTTGAACCTTTTATACACCTTTCTTTTCTTCCTGACTATGTTCACCACAGCCTTCATGCACCACGGTTCCCACGTCCTACCAAAACCTCCTTGTCTCACCGGAACGTTGTCGTGCAGAGCTCCAGACAAGCATTCCTTGAATATCTGCCACCTTCTTTCTGTGCTTTTCCCCAAGAACACCTCCTTCCAGTTTATTCGCCCCAACATCTGCCTGATGTCTTCATATTTCCCCTTATTCCAGACAAACACCTTCCTAGCCTGCCTGATCCTATCCTTTTCCAATGCAAGGATGAAGGAGATAGAATTATGATCTCCATCCCCAAGATGCTCTCCTACCAAGAGATCATCACCTGTCCTGGTTCATTAGCTAGTACCAGGTCCAGTACAGCCTCTCCTCTCGTAGGCTTGTCCACGTGCTGTGTCAGGAAACCCTCCTGAACACAAACTCCTCCCCATCCAAACCCTTTACCCTTGGGATATTCCAGTCGATGTTTGGGAAATTGAAGTCTCCCATCACAACAACTCTGTTATTTCTACATCTCTCCAGTATCTGTTTCCCTATCTGCACCTCAACTTCCCTGTCACTATTGGGCGGCCTATAGAATACACCCAGCAACGTCACCGACCCTTTGCTATTCCTAAATTCCACCCACAGAGACTCCGTAGACATTCCCTCCTCGGTATCCACCTTCTCTGCAGCCATGACACTGTCCCTGATCAACAGTGCCACTCCACCACCTCTTTTGCCTCCCTCCCTGTCCTTCCTGAAGGATATGAATCCCGGGACCTGTAGTACCCAGTCCTGTCCCTGAGACATCCAGGTCTCTGTAATGGCCACCACATCACAATCCCAAGCAGCAATCCACGCCCTAAGTTCATCCACCTTATTTACTACACTCCTGGCATTAAAATAGACACCCCTCAGCCCCTCAGACTGGACATTTCCCTTCTCCCCCACTCGTCTAACCTGCCTCTCATCCTGCCTAGAGTCCTTCCCTACCTGGGAGCTAACTTTCTTGCTCCCAGTCTCCACATCACTATTCCCTCCCCCTAACCTTTCTAGTATAAAGTTCCCCCAGTAGCCCTAGCCAGTCTTCCCGCCAAGATATTAGTCCCCCGGGATTCAGGTGCCACCCGTCTTTGCTGTACAGGTCACACCTGCCCCTAAAGAGGTCCCAATGATCCAGGAACCGGAATCCCTGCCCCCTGCTCCAGTCCCTCAGCCACGTATTCAACCTCCACCTCATACTATTCCTGCTCTCACTCTCCCAAGGCGCAGGCAGCAATCCTGAGATTACTACCTTCGCTTTCCTCTTTCTCAGCTGCCTACCCAGTTACCAATAATCCCTTTTCATGTCCACTTCCCTCTTCCTGCCTATGTCAGTAGTACCTATATGTACTACAACTTCCCGTTCCTCACCCTCCCCTTTCAGGATGTCCGGGACGCGTCCAGAGACATCCCGAATCCCAGCTCCAGGGAGACATACCACCATCCACGACTCCCGTCTGCGTCCACAAAAACGCCTGTCCGCCCCCCTCACTAGGGAGTCCCCTATAAGCACTGCCTTTTTGCTCTGTTTTTAGGTTTTTGTTTTTGTTCAGCTCCAGGGAGCTGGCCACCGCTGCCTCCCTTGGATGAGCTGTCCCCCACAGTAGTACTCAGGCAAGAGTACTTATTTTGAGGGGGGACATCCACCGGTGTACTCTCCATCACCTGAGGTTTCCCCTTCCTAATAGTTACCCATGTGCCTTCTCCCCTTTGCCCTGGTGTGACTACTTGTCTGTAGCTCCTATCAATAATCTCCTCATTCTCCCTAATGAGTCGAAGTCCTCAAGCTGCATTTTCAGTTCTTTTACCTGGTCCCGTAGGGATTGCAGCTCCACACAGCGATCACAGGTATGGACATCTGGGAGACCAGGAGCCTCCAAGACCTCCCACATGTTACACTGGCAACAACATGCTGGCCTCACACCCATGCTTGCCCCTTTTTAGTAACCCAGAGAAAAAAAAAGTAAGAAAGATAAAAAAAAAACTTACCTTGCCTCCCCTTTTTGCTTAGGCCCTGTGAGCCAAGGACCTTACAGCTCACACAAAAACAAACTTACCTGCTCCTTCTCAGAGCTCCTCTCTCTCTCTCTCTCTCTTTCTTTCTTTCTTTTTTTAGGTTAGAGGAGGAGGGGGGGTTGGGATACTCTTTTGTGTAGAGTATCAGGATTCCACACCACTCCAATTTATAGTGAGGTTGAAAAAAAAACTACACTACCCAAGGTGCTTTGCAACACCTTCCTGGGTTTACAAATTTAAAACATTTAAAAAAACTAGTAAAATTTAGACTTAAAAAAAATCGCTCTATTCACTCACAAGCTCTCCACTCGCAAATCGCTGCCTCTCCACAGTGCTCCCAAGGAACAATAATCCTGAGTCCAAAGAATTTTGGAAAATAACCAACAATGGTTCTATTATTTCTAGGGCCTTTTCCTTAAGTACTCTGGGCTGCAGATTATCAGGAGATTTATCCACCTTCAGTCCCATCAATTTCTCCAAAACTATTTCTCTACTAATGCTGATTTCCTTCAGCTTTTCATTAAAACTTGTTTCTCTCAGCACCTTTGATGCATTATTCAAGTGTTCCTTTATGAAAACTGAAGTAAAACATAAATTTAATTCCTCAGCCATTTTTTTTATTCCCCATTATGAATTTTCCTTTTCCTGACTGTAAAAGGCCTACATCTGTCTTTGTCAATCTTTTTCCCTTTACAAACTTAGTGGATTATAGCCGATTAATTCCTTTGTGGACTATAGCTGATTAATTACTTACTAACATAAATTGGCCAGATGTGGTTAACAACCAGGTGTGGTTATCGACTAGGTGTGGTTATTGAGTAGGTGTAGTTATTGACTAAATGTAGTTACTGAATGGGTGTGGTAATTGGTCATGTGTGACTATTGGCCAGGTATGAATATAGGACAGGTGTGGTTATTGGCCGGGTGTGGTTATTGGACAGATGTGGTTATTGGCTGGGTGTGGTTATTGGCCGGGTGTGGTTATTGGACAGATGTGGTTATTGGCCGGGAGTGGTTATTGGCCGGGAGTGGTTATTGGCCGGGTGTGGTTATTGGCCGGGTGTGGTTATTGGCCGGGTGTGGTTATTGGACAGATGTGGTTATTGGCCGGGTGTGGTTATTGGCCGGGTGTGGTTACTGGCCGGGGTGTGGTTATTGACCAGATGTTGCTATTGACCAGGGAATTAAGGACACCTATGTCTGACTACTATTTATCAACGACAGTTCAACCTTCAACATCATTATACCAACAAAACTAATTTCCAAACTCTGTGACCTGGGACTCAGCTCTTTCCTCTCTGACTGGATCCTCGACTTCTCACCTGCAGACCGCAATCAGTAAGGATATGCAATGACATCTCTTCCACGGTCATCCTCAACACCTGTATCCCATAAGGTTGTGTTCTCAGCCCCTATTATACTCAAAGAACAAAGAACAACACAACACAGGAAACAGGCCCTTCGGCCCAACGAGCCCGCACTGCCATCTCGACGTTCCCACTTCCAACCATGACCCCTGTCTATGTTTATAGAAATCTGCGTTGGCTTCTTATACACTGATGATTGTGTGGCCAAATTCCCCTCCAATTTGATTTTCAAGTTTGCTGATGACACCACTGCAGTGGTGTTGGGATCTCAAACAACGATGAGACAGAGTACAGGAAAAAGATAGAGAATCTGATGAACTAGTGTGGCAACAATAATCTCTCCCTCACTGTTAACCAAACAAAGGAGACAGTCTCTGAAGTGGAGAACATTCCTTTATCTACATCAATGGGGATGAAGTAGAAAGGATCGAGAGTTTCAAGTTTTTAGGTGTTCAGATCACCAACAACCTGTCCTAGTCCCCATGCCAACACTATAGTTAAAGCCTAACAATGCCTCCATTTTCTTAGAAGGCTAAGGAAATTTAACATGTTCACTATGACTCTCACCAATTTTTACAGCTACACTATAGAAAGCATTCTTTCTGGTTGTATCACAATTTGATATGGCTTCTGCTTTGCCCAAGACTGCAAGAAACTACAAAAAGTCAGAAAAGTAGTCAAATGCATCACGCAAACCAACCTCCCATCCATTGACTCTGTCAACACTTCCTGCTGCCTTGGAAAAGCAGCCAATATAATTAAGAACGCCATGCATCTCGGACATTCTCTCTTCCACTTTTTTCCATCAGGAAAAAGATACAAAAGTCTGAGGTCATGTACAAACCAGCTCAAGAACAACTTCTTCCCTGCTGCCATCAGACTTTTGAATGGACTTACCTGAAATTAAGTTGATCAAAGCAAATCAAAGAACATGCAAACTCTACACACACACACACACACAAACACAGTCACTCAGTGATGGAACTGAACCACCCTCTCAAGGGTGGGTCTCTGGCACTGTGAGTCACCCTAATAAGTGAACCAAATGGTTTCTTACATTGAGAGTTTCATGGTCATTACTGACACTAGTTTTATATTCCAAAGTTATTAACTGAATTTAAATTCCACCAGCTGCCATGTTGGGATTAAACCCTTTGTCCCCAGAGCATTAGCCTGGGCCTCTGGATTACCAATCTAGGGCACTACCATCTTGCAGTGTAAAACCGGGTGCATCAATGTAATGTTGACCTGATTAATCCAATCAGAAATTCAGGAGATCAAGAAATCAGGAGAAACCTCTTTCCCCAAAGATTATGGAGAACATGGAATTCACTCCCACAGGGAGTGGGGAGAATGTGGGACTCGCTCCCACGGGGAGTGGGGAGAATGTGGGACTCGGTCCCACGGGGAGTGGAGAGAATGTGGGACTCGCTCCCACGGGGAGTGGGGAGAATGTGGGACTCGCTCCCACGGGGAGTGGGGAGAATGTGGGACTCGCTCCCACGGGGAGTGGGGGGAATGTGGGACTCGCTCCCACGGGGAGCGGGGAGAATGTGGGACTCGCTCCCACAGGGAATGGGGAGAATGTGGGACTCGCTCCCACGGGGAGTGGGGAGAATGTGAGACTCGCTCCCACGGGGAGCGGGGAGAATGTGGGACTCACTCCCAGAGGGAATGTTTGAGATGAATAGTATTGATACATTTCAGGGAGAAGCTGGATAAATACATGGGAGAGAGAGGAAAAGAAAGAGTGGTGAGAGGAAATAAATTAGTTCCAGGTTTGTGTGTGGCCTGAATGCATTAAAACCTATTGGGATGAATGACCTGGGGATTGCTTTGAATCATTTTGCAATTTTGCCATCTAAACAGTTCTACTTTTGCCAAAAAGACATTTTTAAAGGAAATAGTTCAGAGAAATTGATTTTGACCAGATAAGAGAGTTGCAGTTTATTTCTGAAGGAGAAGTTGTATTTTATCAATGTAAAAGCGGTGGCAGTATGATCTTTAATGAAACTTCCGCTCTCTGGTGTCTCTCCCACAATCTCAAACCCCAGAGAAACGTCAGCACTGCCAAAGGAAACTGCTAAACGTGGGGAGGTTGTCATTGGCTCGAATTCACAACCGGCTTCCCTGAAGAGTGAGTTGAAAAAAACACCCCAGGAAGTGCAAAGTTGAACAATACAATCATGCTGCTTCTTGTGGGGGAGAGCTGGTAAATTTTCACCAGGTTAAGCCGGGCAGTTCACACTGTGTGAGGATTCCCCAGTGTGTGTGAACACACACTCCCGGAACTCTGCGCTAATGGAGTCTGTGCAACTCACCGAGGACGAGATGGCTGAAATAAAAAAGGAAGTAAGTGGATGGCCGCTCCTTCTGGCGCTGGGGCAAGGAGCGGATTCCCTTCCTCTGCTTGCCAATTTGCCGGCGCTTTCCTGCCCCCCTCCCCCTTTTATCCGCTTGAAGGACGGGGCAGGTGAGAGAGCTGGAGCAAGGATAATAGACATGGGAGATTGAGGAGGGTGCTGGAGAAGGGGGGATAGACTGGCATACCTAGGGCAGTGTGGGGCAGGGGTGCCTGGGGTAACTGGGGCAGTAGGAATGGATACATCTGGGCACTGAGGTATAGATACACCTGAGCACAGGTACACCTGAGCACTGAAATACAGGGTGGCACAGTGATTAGTGCTGTTGTCTCACAACTCTAAGGACCCAGATTTGATTTCCAGCTTGGGTAACTGTGCGGAGACAGCACATTCTCCCCATGTCTGTGTGGGTTTCCTCCGGATGCTCCGGTTTCCTCCCACAGTCTGAAAGACATGCTGGTTAGGTGCATTGGCCATGCTAAATTCTCCCTCAGTGTACCCAAATAGGCGCAGGAATGTGGCGACTAGGGGATTTTCACAGTAACTTCATTGTGGTGTGAATGTAAGCCTTACTTGTGATATTAATAAATAAACTTAAACTAAACCCGGTCACTGGGGTTCGGGCACGCCCGGGCGACCGGGGTTCGGGCACGCCCGGTCACCGGGGTTCGGGCACGCCCGGGCGACCGGGGTTCGGGCACGCCCGGGTCACTGAAGCTGTGTTGCTGGGGCAGTGTGGAGCCGTGCAATTGGGGAGTGACAAGGTGACTGCACATGGGGCACCGTGGATGAATGTGTGGAATTCACTTCCACAGAAAATAAGCAAGGCCAAAACATTGGATATTGGAGCTAAAAAGATCAAAGGATATGGGGGAGGGGGGACATTAGGATATTGAATTTTATGATCAGCCACGATGGAAATGAATTGTGGAGCAGGCTGGAATGGCATACTCCTGCTTCTAGTTTTTATGTTTCTGTGTTTTGGTGGGCTGGGCTCGGGGCACAAGCTGATCTACTTGGACTGGCATGGGCAAGCACACATGGGGATTGCAGGGAGTTGCACACCCGGGCACTGGGTTATACCTGCGGCAATGCAAGGCCACCAGTCTTTATTTCATTCAGGTCCAGACAGGCCTCATTGATTGGACTGAGACTCCACACGGACTGGCCTCGTTGTAGACACTGTCTCAGTGTCATCCATCCAAATTTACAAAACTCTAAACCAGAATTATTCAGTTCACATCTTCCCTTTGGCTTGGGTTAACAAAATCCCCATCATTCCTACATTGGAAGGGTGTTTAAAATTTGAAATCATGCTTTTTTGAAAACTTTTGTTAAATTGTCATGTGTTTTTAACAATGGCTCTTTTCTCAACTTTTAAAAATAGCCAATGTGATTGTGGTTAGAAGCAGGCTGACAGTATGTAGCAGAGAGAAGGACTAATGCACACATTAACCTGTGAACAGGCCTCCAGTTCCCAGAACACTAGTCTTGTTGGGGAAATGTTGACAAACGCACTGGAATGTAGGCTGCAAATTTGACTGATTTTAATTTTGTTCATTCTTTTCTCCTTTTCTCATACTGACCTTGTAGGAAATTGAATAGAACCATAGCACCATGCAGTGCGGAAGAGGCCCTTGGGGCCATCGAGTCTGCGCAGACTCAGGAGAATAAGAATTAAAATAATTTTTGTAATTCTCATTCTTGTTTGCAGATCTCTAAAAGGTTTGACACCTCATTATTTCTGTGCAGCTCACCCTCTCCTCACCCGCCTTCTGCCTTCCGCCCTCCTCCCCCCCCCCCCTCCCCCCCCCCCCCCCACCCACTGTCGCCCGCCTCTGCATGTAACCTCATCCCCACCCCACCACCCCGGTTGCCTGCCTCTGTGCACCCACCCCCCACCCCCCTGGTCGCTCGCCCCTTTGCGCCCCCCACTTTTTCACAGTAACTCCATTGCAGTGTTAATGTAAGTCCACTTGTGACACTTGTAAAATAAATTAAAACTTAAATTTAAAACCAACCTCTTTGACCAAGCTCTTGGTCACGTTGTCTTATATCTCATGTCACGCTTTCTTTGATAGTTGCTCCTCTGGATTATCTTTACTGTGTTAAAAGCGCTGTTTAAATGCAAGTAATTGGCAAGCGTATTTAGTTAAAAACAAATGCTTTTCTCCTTTTGTAAAATCTAATATTGAACATACAAGTGGTAAATATGGCATTGGTGTAAAGTTCGATAGCTATTGTCACTTTGAGCATTATTGTGAGTTTGAAGGTGATGCTGAGAGTTTGTGAGGTGGAAAGAAAGGAAGGAGAGCAGTGTGAGAGGATATGTAGCAAGCTGTATTAGAAACTGCTAAAACTAATCCCCGAGAGAGGTAGAACCCAACAATAAGATAAAAGAAATAAAAGACTGACATTTCTACAAACGATGTGTTATATTTTGGAAAGTCAAACCAGGGTAGGACTTGTGCAGTGAATGGTAGGGCCCTGGGGAGTATTGAGGAACAGAGGGACCTAGGAGTACAAGTACATTGTTTGTTGAAAGTGATAGCATAGGTAGACAGGGTGGTAAAGAAGGTGTCTGAGTACGCTGGCCTTCATCTGTCAGGGCATTGAGTATTGGAGTTGGGACATTATCTTATAGTTGTACAGGACGTTGGTGAGATGGCATTTGGAATGTTGTGTACAATTTTGGTTACCCTGTTAAAGGAAAGACATTAATAAGCTGGAAAGTGTACAGAGCAGATTTACAGGATTCCCTTCACACACATTGTTCGCCACTTTAACACTTGAATAGCAGGTTAGATGTAAGGATTCGCATTCTAATCAGCAATCTGTAACTGTCTGTGTGGATATGAGTGCTATTGCAGACCAGAACACTGCATTTGCCTGACGAAGGAGTTATATAGAGCTATAGAGTTGAAAGCTCACAAATTTACTATCAAATAAATTGGTTGGATTTAAAATTGGTGTTGTAAAACTTTACTGAGATTCCCACCTCTACCCATGATCCCTGTCAATGTTTATAGATCTATGGATTAAAAACCAAATTTGAGACAATTTAGGGAGAATTTGTTTTGCCAGTTAGCCTAAGAGCACATCTTTGGGATGTGGGAGGAAACCGGAGCACCCGGAGAAAACCCACGCAAGCACGGGGAGAATGCGCAAACTCCCACAGACACAGGCCCAAATTCATGTATCTGCACAGCACAGCGATAGTCACTGAGCTGTCGTGTTGCCCATCAAATGGTCCAGGTCAAGCGTACACTAACGACGTGAAGCACTAGGATACTCTCTAAAAAAAATCCAAGAGCAGCCCTCTCACGACCCATCTGCGTGTATGCCCCCATTAGACAACAAGGTGGACCAAAGCACCTGTAGGATAAAAACAAGTACATCAATATCATCATCTATTTACACACTTCCCAGACTCCCAAGGCTCATGATCCCTATTTTAAATCAGTTTTCTATACCCCTCCATTCCTATTCTGTTCATGTGCCCATCTAAGTATTTCTTAAATAACTCCAGAGTGCCTGCCTCCACCACTTTACTTGGCAGCGCATTCCATACCCCCACCACCCTCTGTGTGAAAAAACTCCCTCCAGCATCCAAATTATACCTTAACCCCCTCACCCTAAGCCCGTGACCCCTCGTGCTATTCGAGTCTATCCTCGGAAAAAGCTTAACCCTGTTTACTCTATCAATACCCCTCATAATCTTGTAACACCTCTATTAGATCTCCTCTAAGTCTACGTCTTTCTAAGGAAAACAGTCCCAATTTGCCTAACCTCTCCTCGTAACTCAGACCTTCCATACCAGGCAGCATCCTGGTAAACCTTCTCTGCACTCTCTCCAGAGTCTCCACATCCTTCCGGTAGTAAGGCGACCAGAACTGGACACAGTATTCCTTGGGGCGTAGGTGAATGAGGGATGACCTTAATGAGGTGTATAAAATCATGACGGGCATTGATGGGATGAACACAAATAGTCTTTTTCCCAGGGAAGGAGAATTAAAAACGAGAGGGCAAAGGTTTCAGGTGAGAGGGGAAAGATTTAAAAGGGACCTGAGGGGCAACTTCACACAGAAGGTGGTGTGTGTATGGAACGAGCTTCAGAAAAAATGTTTGAGGCAGATACAATAGCAACATTTAAAAAGTATTTGGATAAATACATTGGTGGGGAAGGATTAGAGGGATATGGGCCAAACGTGGGCAATGGGGATCAGCTGGGAGGACACCATGATTGGCGGGGCCTGTTTGGGCTGAAGGGCCTGTTTCTATGCTGTATTATTCTATGACTTGGTAACAGTAGAAGAATCATTTAGATCCGAAGTATTAATTCTGTTTCTTTCTCCACATATACTGCCATACCAAGAGTCACAGAGGTTTACAGCATGGAAACAGGCCCTTTGGCCCAACTTGTCCATGGCGCACAGTTTTCACCATTATGCTAGTTCCATTTGCTCGACTTTGACCCATATCCCTCCATAGCCATCTCAGCCATGTAACTGTCTAAACGCTTTTTAAAAAGCAAAATTGTACCTGCCTCTACTACTACCTCTGGCAGCTTATTCCAGACACTCACCATCCTCTGTGTGGAAAAATTGTCCCTCTGGACTCTTTTGTATTTTTCCCCTCTCACCTTAACCTAGTTTTAAACTCCCCTACATTTGCTGAGTTTATGTAGCATTTCCTGTTTTTATATGAGGAAAAATCTTGAGGCAACATAGTGGCACAGTGGTTAGCACCACTGCCTCACAGCGTCAGGGACCCAGGTTCAAATCCTGGCTTGGATCATTGTCAGTGCAGAGTCTGCACATTCTCCCTGTGTCTGCATGGGTTTCCTCTGGGTGCTTTGGTTTCTTCCCACAGTCCAAAAGACATGATGGTTAGGTACTTTGACCATGCTAAATACTCTCTCAGTGTACCTGAACAGATGCTAGAGTGTGGTGACTAGGGGATTTTTCACAGTAACTTCTTTGCAGTGTTAATGTAAGCCTATTTGTGACTAATAAACAAACTTTACATTAGCACTCCAAAGACTGCAATAAACTTTAAACATGAGTGATTTACGTGTGATTAGCATCTCCCTGAGAGTTTGGTAGAGGAAAATTGAGTCAAAGGGGATTGGATACCCAGCTGATGGGGGTGGTGGGAGGCTATGGGGAAACAGCAGATGGAAATTTAACCTAAGTGAGCTTCATTGCACAGTTCTGTAAATTACATAACAACAGGATGGAACTTTTAAAAATTAATTTATGGGAAGTGGATGCCTCTGGCCAGGCCAGCATTTGTTGCCCATCTCTAATTGCCCTTGAGAAAGTGATGATGAGCCACTTTCTTAAACTGCTGTAGTCTCTGAGGTGTAGGTTCACCTGCAGTGTTGTTAGGGAGGGAGTTCAGAATTTTGATCCAGTAACAGTGAAGCAATAGAAATATCTTCCAAGTCAGGATGGTGAATGACTTGGGGGGGAGCCTCTAGGTGTTGGTGTTTCAGCTGATGTGTCAGTTGCTCTTGTCCTTCTAGATGGTAGTGAGCATGGATTTAGAAGGTGCTGCCTAAGGAACTCTGGTGAGTTGTTGCAGATAGTACATAGTGGAGAGAGTGAATGTTTGTGGATGGGGTGCCAATCAAGCAGGGCTGCTTTGTTCTGAATGGTGTTGAGTTCCTTGAGTGTTGTTGGAGCTGCACCCATCCAGGCAAGTGGAGAATATTCCTCCTGACTTGCTCCTGACTTGCTTGGACAGGCTTTGGGGAGTTGGGTGAGTTATTCATCACAGGACTCTTTACCGGTGACTAAGTCTTTTAGCTACAGTAATTGTATGGCTAGTCTATTCAGTTTCTGGTCAATGGTAACCCCCAGATGTTGATAGTGGTGGATTCAGTGATGGTAATGCCATTGAATGTCAAGGAGCAGTTGTTAGATTGGAGATTGTCATTGCCTGGCAAATTGATGGACCAGCTGAAGATGGTTGGGTCTAGGACTCTATCCTGCAGTGATGTCCTGGAGCTGAGATGATTGACCTCCAACCATCTTCCTTTGTCCCGGGTGTGACTTCATTTGGGGGAGAGTTTTTCCACTGATACCCATTGACTCCAGCTTTGCTAGGATTTCTTGATGTTGCCTTGTTGTTGAGGGCTGTCACTCTCACCTCACTTCTGGAATTCAGCTCTCTTGTCCATGTTTGAACCAAGGCTGCAATGAGGTCAGGATTTGAGTGATCCAAACAGGGTGTCGTTGAGCAGGTTATTGCTGAGTAAATGCCGTTTGATAGCTCTGTTGATGACCCCTTTCATCAGTTGACTGAATTTTAGAATGAATTGTTGGGGCAATAATTTGCTAGGTTGGATTTTTCCTATTTCTTGTGTACAGGACATACCTGGGCAATCTTAACATTGGGGGATAGATACCTACGTTGTAGCTGTATTGGAAAAACTTGGACAGGAACATGACAGGTTCTGGAGCACGAGTCTTCGGTGTTTTTGCTAGAATATTGCCAGGGCTTCTAATGAAGCAATTAACCATGTTTTTAAAAAAAAATCACTTCTTATCCTCCAGCGTCTTTTAACTTTATTTCTTCCCCTTGCTGTTCTACAAAAATGTTTGAGAAATGGAATATCAAAACCAGGAATTTTCTAGGAAAGAGTGTTCACTGGACTAAAAGCCTCTGTTGAGAATTTCGGGCTAATAAGCTACTATATAACTGCATCTCAGAGTAAGGTTGGCTAGACTTTATACCCACTGATTAATAACTTGGTAGGTTTCTTTCTCAAAATTCATCAATTCTTGGCCAGAATTCAACAATTTCTGGTATGCTTATGTGTGTAATATTTTTGCCTCATTTGACTTTCAACTCACTGCCTCCATCCCAAATCATAGAATCACAAAGTGCAGATGAGACCCTTCAGTCCATCAAGTCCATACCAACACGCGAGAAAGACCTGAACTTCCACTCAATCCCATTAACTTGGCCCATAGCCCTGAATGTTATAATGTGCCAAATGATCATCCAGGTACTTTGTAAGGGATGTGAGGTTTCCCGTCCCCACCACCCTCCCAGACAGCACATTCCAGACCCTCAGCAACCTCTGGGTAAAAAGGTTTTTCCTCAAACCTCCGGCCTCTCACCTTGAACCTATATCCCCCTCATGACTGACTCTTCAACTAAGGGGAACAGCTGCTCCTTATCCACTTTGTCCATGTCCCTCATAATCTTGTACATCTCGATCAGGTCGCCCCCTCAGCCTTCTCTGCTCTAATGAAAACAGCCCAAGTCTACCCAACCTTTCCTCATAACTTAAATGTTCCATTCCAGGCAGTATTCTAGTGAATCTCCTCTGTACTTCCTCCAGTGCAATCATATCCTTCCGATAATGTGGAAACCAGAACTGTTCACAGTGCTCCAGCTGTGGCCTCACCAAAGTTCTACACAACTCCATCATGACCTCATTATTTTTGTCAGGATGCGAGTGAACTGCTCCACACCCAGGAAAGAGTTTGTTAGCCTACAGTTGACTGCTTTCCATATGATTAGGGAATTCGACACCCTGCTTCCTCCTCCTGGATGCTTCCCCGCTCTCTGGCAAGACATCACGTCAGTGTGAACCAGTGCTACCCTGCAATAGCTGGCGCCAGGCACCATGACCAGACTGGGGTGGGGGGTGGGGGTGAAGGGTGGTCAGGAGGAGGGCATGGCAATGCCCATCTGATGCTGGTCATTGCGCACTTTATGCCAGGGGCAGTGCCAAGAGGGTGGGGCCAGAATGTAGATAGGGCTGTGTACAGTGGGGACTGTAAATGGTGCCTGTGCAAGGAGTTCATGTAGGAATGGATCATAAAGGGGTTACGGGGTCGTGATGATGGTAAGGAGGAAGCATGTCGAAGATCTGCTGGGGAACTCATTACGAGGGTCCTAATACTCAGATACCAGTGACCTGTGTTGGGGTGGCAGGAGAAGGGAACCATGCAGCCAATGAGGAAAGGGGGGATCCTGTGCTCAAGGAGAGTGGTTGGAAGAGCAATGCTGTGAGGTGTTCCTCTGCGGACAAGATATTGAATGATCTCTACCTGTCTTTTCATGTGAGTGTGAGAATCACATTGAACTGTGAGTCACCTTCCTGGTGACTGGATTAATTTTTATCCCTCAAACAACATCAAAAACAGATTTATGGATTTCTTAAGCGTTTATTGGCAGGGAGTCAGGATTGTGTAAATTTGCCTCTGTGTGTAAGTATAGATTGGTTGTTAAAGCTCCATATAGTGGTTGGAGAATGTAACTGAAGGCATATTTTGGATCACAGAATCCTGTTGCCCAAATAAGGCCTGCATGACATTGCAAGTTTGATATATTGATTGATGTAATATACTGATAACCTGAGTTTCCTCTCTGATACATCACATTTATTATTTCTGTTTGGAGTTCAGTTTTCCCATAAATACCACCTTGCTTGTACTGATTTCTGGGGGAATCTCCCTCCAAAAGACTCGATTCTCCAGGGGAAAAGTTTCTTCTGATCGTAAGAGGGAGACAGCTTATTTTTAAACTGTGTCACCTGGACCTCTCAAGATCTCCTGTGTTCCAGTAAGATCACCTCTCACTCCTTTTCTGAAGATGTTTTTTAAAAACCCAACAGGGCAGAAGGAGGCTACAGGGCCCATTGTATCTGCAACAATCCCACACAGGCCCTATCCCTGTAACCCCCACATATTTACCCCAAAAACCTACACATCCCAGGACACTAAGGGGTAATTTGGTATGGCCAATGCACCTAGCCCGCACATCTTTGGACTGGGGGAAGGAAACTGGAGCACCCGGAGGAAACCCACACAGACACAAGAGGAATGTGCAAATTCCACAGTGACACAGGCTGGGAATTGTATCTGGGTCCCTGGCGCTGTGAGGAACCAGCGCTAACCACTGTGCCACTGTTCTTACGCTGGAGGGAGTACAGCAAAGGTTTACCATACTGATTCTAGTGATGGCAGGACTAATGCATAAGGAGAGATTGACTAGGTTAGGATTGTTTTTGCTGGAGTTCAGATGAATAGACTTATAAACTTCTAACAGGACTAAACTGTAGATGCACGAAGGATGTTCCTGATGGTGGGGGAGTCCAGAACCAGGGGTCACAGTCTGAGAATTCAGAGTACACCATTTAGGACGGAGATGAGGAGACATTTCTTCATTCAAAGAGTGGTGAGCCTGTGGAATTCAGGAAGTAATTGATGCCAAAACATTGAAAGTTTTCAAGAGACAGCTTGATTTAGCAATTTGGGGCTACGGGATATACGCATATTTAGATTTTCACTAATCAGTGAAAGGCAGCATGATTTTGTAAGGGGAAGGTCATATCTCACCAACTTGATTGAGTTTTTTGAAGGGATGACAAAGATAATTGATGAGGGAATAGCTATGGATGTAGTTTATATGGACTTCAGTAAGGTGTCCCAGTTGGTATACTGGGATCCAAAGTGGGCTGGCTAGATGGATACAGAACTGGCTTGGTCATAGAAAACAGAGAGGTGATGCATTGTGGAGGAGCAAATTTAGTGTGAATTATACTGTAAATGGCAGATCCCTTAGGAACATTAACGTACAGAAGGATCTGGATGTGCAAGTCCATAGCTCCCTAAAAGTGGTAACACCATGATGGTTAAGAAGGCACATGACATGCTTGCCTTCAGCAGCTGGGCATGGAGTACAAGAGTTGTGAGTTGGGAAATTATGTTGCAGTTATATGTGGTTAGGCCACATTTGGGGTGTTGTGTGCAGTCCTGGTCACCACACTAATGGAAGGATGTGGAAACTTTGGAGAGATGCAGAGAAGGTTCACCAGGATGTTGCCTGGTCTCGAAGGTATTGAATATGACTCTGAGTCTTCCTCACTCTATCCTCTTGGCCCCGAGGATGTTGCCTGGTCTCGAAGGTGTTGGCTTTGAGGAGGGTTTGAATAAACTAGGATTGTTTTCACTGGAAAGACGGAGGCTGAAGGGAGATCTGATAGAGGTCTACAAAATTGAGAGGCACAGACAGGGTGGATAGTCAGAGGCTTTTTCCCAGGATGGAAGAGCTAATTACAATGGGCACAGATTCAAGGTGAGAAGGGGAAAGTTTAAAGGAGATATGCAGGGGAGGTTTTTCACATAGAGAGTTGAGGGTGCCTGGAATAAGCTGTCAGAGGAGGTGGCGGAAGCAGGCACATTTAGCAACATTTAAGAGGCATCTGGATGGGAACATGAAGAGGGAGGGATAAACAGATACAGATTGAGGAAGGGCAGAAGGTCTTTTTTTAGTTTAATTACAGCATCATGATTGGCACAGGCTTGGAAGGCTGAAGGGCCTGTTCCTGTGCTGTAGGGTTCCTTGTTCTCTTGGTTCTTTTCTGGTCCGTGTCCTTGGAGATAAAACCCCTCATGACGTTAGGTCAACAATGGCTTTCCCTTAGAGGAGAGACTAAAACTGGGGACAAAAGAGGTCTCTGGTTTGAGAGGGAGATGAAAGTTTTTTTCTCTCGAGAGGGTCAGGGTCTTTGGAACTCTCTTCCCTGGAGAATGGTGAAGGCAGAGTCACCGAATATTTTTAAGGCAGTGGTAGATAGAATTTTGACCAGCAAGAGAGATAAAAATTACAGGGGTCGACAGGAAAGTGGAGATAAAGCCAGTTAGATCAGTGTTGATCTTACTGAATGACAGAACAAGCTTGAGGGGCCGAATGGCCAGATTCGACTCGTAATTTGTATGTTTATTTGGTCGAAAAAAATAAGAGACATCTTTAAAAAAATGGAGGGAAGTTTGAAAATCCAATGTGTGGAGACAGTGTGTTATTTACAAAGAAGAATCTACTAAGTGAGAGTAGCAAGGAGGAAGATAGCTGATTAAAGGCTACATTATATTAAAGGGTAAACTATTGGCAGACTTATTAGTCAGTATTTTATATCTGTTCTCCAAATGAGACAGAAAAGGGACAGAATGGTGGACTGAAAGTTGTTGGATTCATGGAATCATAGAATGCCTGCAGAACAGAAGGAGGCCATTTGGCCCATCGTGTTCCATACCGACCACAATCCTACCCAGGCTCTCTTCTCGCAACCCTCATTTACCCTGCTAATCCCCTTGATGTTAGGCTCAATTTAGCATCCAATCTAACCCACATATAGAACATAGAACATTACAGCACAGAACAGGCCCTTCGGCCTTCGATGTTGCGCCGACCAATATAAAAAGCAATGCCCCTCCAAACTAAACCATTCCCTTCTCTTCCATATACTTATCAACTAACTTCTTAAACGCCACCAAACTTGGCGCATCTACAACTGCTGCAGGCAGGGCATTCCACTCCCGAACCACCCTTTGGGTAAAGAACCTACCTCTGATATCCGTCCTATAACTATCACCCCTTAATTTAAAGCTGTGTCCCCTCGTGCTAGCTTTTTCCATCCTAGGAAAAAGGCTATCACTGTCCACCCTATCTAAACCTCTAATCATCTTATATGTTTCGATCAGGTCCCCTCTTAGCCTCCTCCTTTCTAACGAAAACAACCTCAAATCCCTCAGCCTCTCCTCATAAGACATGCCCTCCATACCAGGCAACATCCTGGTAAACCTCCTCTGTACCCTCTCCAATGCCTCCACATCTTTTCTTATAATGTGGGGACCAGAACTGCACACAATACTCCAAGTGCGGCCGCACTAGAGTTTTGTACAGTTGCAACATGACGTTGCGGCTCCGAAATTCAATCCCTCTACCAATAAAAGCCAAGACTCCAAATGCCTTCCTAACAACCTTCTCGACCTGACTGCCTACTTTCAGGGATCTATGCACATACACACCAAGATCCCTCTGTTCATCTAGACTACTAAGAATCCTACCATTTTCCCTATACTCTACACATTTATTATTTCTGCCATAGTGCATTACCTCACACTTTTCCACATTAAACTCCATTTGCCACCTCTCGGCCCAGCTCTGCAACTTGTCCAAGTCACTCTGCAAACTATAACACCCCTCTTCACTATCTACCACTCCACCGACTTTAGTGTCATCTGCAAATTTACTAATCCATCCTTCAATACCCTCATCCAGATCATTTATAAAAATTACAAACAGCAGGGGCCCCCAAAACAGACCCCTGAGGTACACCACTTGTCACCGAACTCCAAGATGAATATCTCCCATCAACCACCACCCTCTGTCTTCTACCTGCTAGCCATTCCTAACCCAATTAGCTAAATCACCCTCTATCCCATACATCTGCATTTTCTGCAGAAGTCTTCCATGGGCCACCTTATCAAACGCCTTACTAAAGTCCATATATACCATATCAACCGCCTTACCGCCATCCACCTCTTTGGTCACTTTTTCAAAAAACTCAATGAGGTTAGTAAGGCACGACCTACCCGTCACAAAACCATGCTGACTATCCCCAATCAATTCATTTCTCTCTAAATAACTATAAATCCTATCCCTAATAATTCTCTCCAATACTTTGCCCACAACAGAAGTAAGACTCACTGGCCTATAATTCCCTGGAAGGTCTCTCTTCCCTTTCTTGAACAACGGGACCACATTCGCTATCCTCCAGTCCTCCGGAACCACACCCGTAACCAACGAGGACCTGAAGATCAGAGCCAGAGGCTCTGCAATCTCCTCTCTTGCCTCCCAGAGAATCCTAGGGTAATCCCGTCCGGCCCAGGGGACTTATCCAACTTCAAACCCTCGAGAATATCTAGCACATCCTCCCTATCTACTTCGATACCTTCCAGTTTGCTACCCTGTACCTCAGTGTTCTCCATAACTACATTTACATCACCCTGCGTGAATCTTTGGACTGTGGGAGAAAACCAGAGACCCAGAGGAAACCCATGCAGACATGGGGAGAATGTGCACACTCCATCCAGACAGTGACCTGAAGCTGGGATTGAAACCGATTCTCTGGCGATATGAGGCAGAGTGCTAACCACTGTGCCATCATGTCTCCCTTAAATTCTCCTGGCAGATTTAAAATAAGCTGACAGCGAGATGGGAGATAGAGTAAGCTTGGATGAGAAGAAATACACCGGGGAGAAGGAGGTTCCGAGTGGGCTCAGAGGTCTGGAGTGTATCTGTTTCAATGCGAGGAGCATAACAGGAAAAACGGATGAACTTAGGGCCTTAATGTTTGTGAGGAACTTGGATGTGGTTGCGGTGGTTAAAGGAAGGGGAGCAGTGGCAGCTGAATATTCCTGGGTATAAGTGTTTCAGGCGTGACAGAGGAGGGTCCAGAAGAGGTGGAGGAGTGGCATTGTTAGTTAAGGACAGCATCACAGTGGTGAGGGGGGTAAGGTATAATTTGGATGCTAGAGGAAGTTTTTTAACACAGAGGGTGGTGGGGGTATGGAATGCGCTGCCAAGTAAAGTGGTGGAGGCAGGTACTCTGGAGTTATTTAAGAAATACTTAGATGGGCACATGAACAGAATGGGAATGGAGGGTAATAGAAAACTGATTTAAAATAGGGATCATGAGCCTTGGGAGTCCCTGGGAAGTGTGTAAATAGATGATGATATTGATGTACTTGTTTTTATCCTACAGGTGCTTTGGTCCACCTTGTTGTCTAACGAGGGGCATACACGCGATGGGTCGTGAGAGGGCTGCTCTTGGATTTTTTTTCGAGAGTATCCTAGTGCTTCACATCGTTAGTGTACGCTTGACCTGGACCATTTGATGGGCAACACGACAGCTCAGTGACTATCGCTGTGCTGTGCAGATACATGGATTTGGGGCCTGTGTCTGTGGGAGTTTGTGCATTCTCCCCGTGCTTGCATAGTTTTCTCCGAGGGTTCCAAAGATGTGCTCTTAGGCTAATTGGCAAAACAAATTCTCCCTAAATTGTCTCAAATTTGGTTCTTAATCCATAGATCTATAAACATAGACAGGGATCACGGGTAGAGGTGGGAACATCGGGGTGGCGGCGCGGGCTCGTTGGGCCGAAGGGCCTGTTTCCCGTGCTGTTTTGTTCTTTGTTGTTCTTTGTAATCGAGAGAACAGTGAGACTTTACCCATCCCTTGTTGCCTGAGGACGGTTAAGAGCCAACCACATTGTTGTGTGCCAGACTGGGTAAGGACAGCAGATTCCTTTCCCTGAAGGACATGAGTGAACCAGTTGGGTTTTTTTCCAGAAATTGAAAATAGTTTTATGCTTGCCATTACTGAGGGTTTATTAATTGAATCTTAATTCCATGAGCTGCTATGGTGGGATTTGAACCTGTGTTCTACAGAGCATTAGCTTGCGCCTTTACAATAGTGGTCCAGTGACATTATCACTGCACAGTCATCTCCGCCACTATTGATGTGGCACAGATTGGGAGGGAAGCAACTGAGAGTACAAAGTGTCAAAGTAGGCTTACATTAACACTGCAATGAAGTTACTGTGAAAATCCCTTAGTCACCACACTCCAGCACCTGTTTGAGTACGTTGGGAGAGAATTGAGCGTGGCCAATGCACCCTAACCAACATGTCTTGGGAATAGAGAGTTAAAAATGAACACAGACTAAAACAGATGAGAAAATATTCTTCATGGTGACAGGTGAGGAACTTGGAAGAGAGAGGGATTAGGGATTCCAGGTAAACTAGTTTCCAAAGAGCTACTGCACGGATGAAATAATCGTAGAGGCTAATAGAGTGTGAGTGTGGAGAAGGTTGAAAAGAGGAAGTGACATTTTGTAGAGATTTGCTCAGAATCTGCTGCAGTACATTCAGTGTTGGGTATATTGGCCAGATAGATTCTGTCCTGACCCCTGTTGTTACGAGTGATTTTTATTAATTACTAATCCAAGTCTGTAATTCGAGAAGGTAAGAAATAGAAGCAGGAGTAGATGACATGACCCATCCAACCTCCTCCACTATTCAGTGCAATCATGGCTTCAACTCTATTTTTCTACCCACTCCCCATATCTTTTAATTCTCTACGAGGCTCCAGCCTAACGAAGCAGCTTCTACTACTCTCTGAGGTGGAGAATTTCACATATGCACAACCTTATGAGTGGAGAGATTTCTTCCTATTTCAGCCCATTGTTCTGGGGCACTGTTCCTGTGTTTCAGATTCCCTGATCATCGAAAACAATCTTTCAGTGTCAAACCCCTTCTCAATTTTCTTGGTGTCAGTGAGAACTGGTCTCATTTTTTAAACTCCCAGAGAATATAAACCCAGCTTACTCCTAGGATGACCCCACCCCCCGGCCCTCTTCCCAGGGAGCAACTTAGTGAACCTTTGCTATGCTGTGTGCAAGTTTATCCTTTCTTAAATGCGGAGATCAAAACTCCAAACAGCATTGCAGAAGTGGTTTCACCAAAACCCTGTACAATTCTAGTAACACTTCCTTATTCTTGTACTCCAAGCTACTTGCAACAAAGGCAACATCTCACTTGCCTTCCTAATTGTTTGCTGAACTGCATGTGAACTTTATATATTCTTTCTGCAAGTCCTTTGAACATCAACACTTATAAGTCTCACATAATTTAAAAATAGTCTGATTCCAGAGTCTTAAGACCTTACTGAATAGCTGCACACTCCCTGACATACTTCTCCATTTCCCATCTTGTTGTCTACTCCCTCAACCTCTCTGTATTTTTTTGCAGCCTCTTTCTGATCTCTGCACAACTTGCCTTCCCACCAAGCATTGTATTATCTACAATTTTAGATGATGAGACAGAGAAAATCTATCAGAATCAATTAAATAATTCTCAACATGTCTAAACAAGAGTGATCACTGATCTGAGCTAGGTAGTTTGGTTGTGGGTCAGATGGTAGTACACATGCCTGAGTCACAAGGTTCTGGGTTCAAGCTGTTTCTTCAGAGGGAACTCTTCAAATGTAGACACTAAAAATATGACAAAATCTACTTCAGTTTATAAATCAAAGAAAGGGTTTAGTAAAGAAACATTATTACTCCAAACTTAGGGCTTCGCCCAAGGCCAATCCAAATCCTTGGCAATCAAATCGATAAGGTTGTTAAGAAGGCATATGGAGTCTTAGCTTTTATTGGTAGGGGGATTGAATTTCGGAGCCGCAACGTCATGTTGCCACTGTACAAAACTCTAGTGCGGCCGCACTTGGAGTATTGTGTGCAGTTCTGGTCCCCGCATTATAAGAAAGATGTGTAGGCATTGGAGAGGGTACAGAGGAGGTTTACCAGGATGTTGCCTGGTATGGAGGGCAGGTCTTATGAAGAGAGGCTGAGGGATTTGAGGTTGTTTTCGTTAGAAAGAAGGCAGCGAAGAGGAGACCTTATTGAAACATATAAGATGATTAGAGGTTTAGATAGGGTGGACAGTGATAGCCTTTTTCCTAGGATGGAGAAAGCTAGCACTAGGGGACATAGCTTTAAATTAAGGGGTGGTGGTTATAGGACGGATGTCAGAGGTAGGTTCTTTACCCAGAGGGTGGTAAGGTTATGGAATGCCCTGCCTGCTGCAGTTGTAGATGCGCCAAGTTTGGTGGCGTTTAAGAGGTTAGTAGATAAGTTTATGGATGAAAAGGGAATGGTTTAGGTTAGAGGGTCATTACTTTTTCTTAATTGATCGGCGCAACATCGAAGGCCGAAGGGCCTGTTCTGCGCTGTAATGTTCTATGTAAACGCTCCACAATTCTCAACAGATTCTTATTGAAAGTGAGTCAGCTGGTCAGCTGACCCTTAAAGCTTGTTGCCATTGGTCACATTACATCCAATGCAAAGTTTATTCCTGTTTGGTGCAAGAATGGTCAGGGATTTATGGCTAAACCATGGCTCACAAGGGAAGTCAAAGACAGTATCAGATTCAAGGAAGAAGCCTGCAAATTAGCAAGAAAAAGCAATAGGCCTGAGAATTGAGAGCAGTTTACAATTCTGCAAAGGAAAACCAAGGGGTTGATTTAAGAAGGGTGAAAAAGAGTATGGAAGAAAGCTAGCAGATAACATAAAAATTGACTATAAAAACTTCTATAGGTATGTAAAGAGAAAAAGATTGACAAAAACAAATGTAGACAGTCAGGAATGGAGAAATCATAACAGGAATAAAGAAATGACGGAGAAATTAAATTCATATTTGGCTTCAGTATTCACCAAAAAAAGACATGAATAGTATTGCTGAAGGTTCTGAGAGAAACCAGTTTTAGTGAGGAACTGAAGGAAATCAGCATTAATAGAGAAATGGTTTTGGGGAAATTGATGGGATTGAAGATGAATAAATCTCCAGGTCCTGATAATCTTCAAGCCAGAGTACTTAAGGAAGTGTCCCTGTAAATAATAGATCCTTTGGTGGTTAATTTTCAAAATTCTTTGGATTCTGGACTGGTCCCTGCAGATTAGAGGGTAGCTGATGTAAGCCCGCTATTCGAAAAGGGGGAACTACAGACAGTGAGCCTAATGTCAGTGCTGGGGAAGTTGTTAGAGTTCATTATCAAGGGTTTCATAACTCAGCATTTGGAAGGCAGTGAGACAATCAGACAAAGTCAGCATGGATTTACAAAAGGAAAATCATGCTTGATGAAGTGTATTGGAATATTTTGAGACTGTAACTGGCAGAGTTGACCGAGGAGAACCAATGAGTGAGGCTTATTTAGACTTTCGAAAAGCTTTCAGCAAGGTCTCACATAACAGACTACTATGTAAAGTTAAAGCACATACGATTGTAGGTAATGTCTTGAGATGGATAGAAACCTGGTTAGCGGATAGGAAGCAAAGAGTTGGCATAAATTAGCTTTTTTCTGATTGGCGGACAATGACTATGAGCTTAGGATTATATTCATTAGAGTTAAGAAGAGTGAGAGGGGATCTCATAGAAACTTGTAAAATTCTGACAGGGTAGGTTCAGAAAGAATGTTCCCAATGGTAGGGTAGTCCAGAACTAGGGGTCAAAATCTAAGGATAAGAGGTAAACCTTTTAGAACTGAAGTGAGGAGAAATTTCTTCACTCACAGAGTGATGAATGTGTGGAATTCGTTATCACAGAATGTAGTTGAGGCCAAAATGTTGTGTGATTTCAAGAAGTAACTAGATATAGCTCTTGGGGCTAAAGGGATCAAGGAATATGAGAGGAAGGGGATATGAGGATATTGAATTCAATGATCAGCCAAGATGAAAATAAATAGCAGAGCAGGTTTGAAGGACCGAATGTCTATTCCTGCTTCTAGTTTCTATATTATTGTGAAGGCTTCACTGAGGTTCAGATTTGGTAAGTGGAAGGAAGTGTGGGTTGGTGTTTTATGTTATCTGTGGAGTTAATTATTGTTTTGTTTGCAGGCTTTAGAAAATCTGCGGCCGTATCTGTGTGAGAAAATAATTGCAGAGCGACACTTTGATTACTTACGAGCCAAAAGGATATTGTCAAAGGACGATACAGAGGAGATTTCTCACCAGATAGCTGGCAGACGAAAGGCAGGAAAGTTACTTGATCACCTAATAGAAAATCCAAAAGGTTTGGACACACTGCTCAGCAGTATCAGGCGCGAGGGTACGCAGAACTTCCTCATCCAGAGAATAACAGATGAGGTGCAGAAGATTAAAAATGAAAAGCTGATCCAAAAAGGTAAAAACATATTTTCTCTCTCGCTCCATCAAAGTATGTGTCTACATTTCTTCTCCTTGGGATTAGAGTTAAAATTGTATTTTTTCTCTCACTGTTTGATAACTTTGATAGGTGTTATAATCCAGGTTAGAAACTCCAAGGTTTTTTTATGAAGTGAGCCCAGACCAGAAACTTTGTACTTTGGTACAAGTAAGCATAAGATGTTTTACCCCAGGTATGATTCAATGATCCTCTAGATAGCTTTTATAAGAATACAGTTAACATATAATCAGCAATCATTTTTATCATTTACAAACTAAAAATTACAACCATGGCATTGTACGAACGTTAACAGCTAAATGTGCTGTTCCAAACAAACCCTATTCTGGGTTTAGCGCAGAAGACAAGTATGCTCACGTATGCTGGATTTTGCAGCTTTCCAATCCCTGCTGTGCACTCCTGCATGTTGAGTTGAAAACACTGAAGTCTTCCGTTCCTGGAACTTTCAGCATATTTCAAGAGACAGAAGCACTCCTTGCCTCCAGTAATCAGCTAGCCAGCCACCAAGAGCCACACTTCTAATACCAGGAAGAGAGACAAAAACACACTCTGGGAGTCCCCCGTTATTGGGAACATTCTTTCTGAATCTACCCTGTCTAACTCTTTTGGAATTTTATAAGTTTCTCTTCTAAACTCCAGTGAATATAATCCTAACCGATTTAGTCTGTCCTTATATGACAGACCTGCCATCCCAGGAATCAGTCTGGTAAACCTTTGCTGCACTCCCTCTATGGCAAGGACGTCCTTTCTCAGATAAAGACACCACAACTGCACACAATATTCCAGGTGTGGCCTCACCAATATCCTGCACAATTACAGCAAAGCATCCCTTTCCCTGTATCTCAAAGAATTCTACCATATTATAGTCACTCATCCTCAAGGATTCTCTCACAACTAGATTGTCAACTAGTCCTTTCTCATTGCACAATACCCCCAGTCTAAGATGGCCTGATCTCTTGTTGGTTCCTCAATGTATTGCTCCAGAAAACTATCCTGTCTGCACTCCAGAAATTCCTCCTCTATTGCACTGTGACTAATTCGACTCTTCCAATCTATATGCAGATTAAAGTTGCCCATAATCACAGGTGTTCCTTTAACACATGAAACTCTGATTTCCTGTCTAATGCTTTTCCCAACATTACCATTGCCACCAATGTGTTTTGCCTCTTGGTGTTTCTTCATTTATACAGATTCCACATCATGTGGGCTAATATTTTTCCTCAATATCATATCAATATCATCTTTGATCAACAATGCCAGTCCACCACCACCTCCTTTCTGTCTGTCCTTCCTAAACACTGAATAATCCTCAATGTTTATTTCCCGTCCCTGGTCATCTTGGAGGCACATCTCTGTAATGCCAACTATATCGATCGATCTAGATGAGCTTTCTTCTGCTTCAATGAAATGTTGAGAAGGCTGAAGCTGATATTTTTGATTTCCATCACAAACCCTGAGCTTTGGTCACCAATTCCATCAGCTTCCCTTGCCAATGTTTCCAGCGTTGCAGTCTGCTGTCAACCTCGGGAACTTATTAGGCCCTGAACCACACTTCAGGTCCCATGGCCTCTTCATCACCGGGACTGTCTCCATAATGTAACCCATCCCCACCCCGGCAACAGCTCATGTGAAACTTTCATCCCTGTCATTGCCATCTCTCAGACACCAGGCCATCCTCCTCTCCTTTTGAAATTTCAGTTCTTCCATAATTATAGAACATAGAACACTACAGCACAAACATGCCTTTCAGCCCACAAGTTGCGCCAATCATACCAGGCCACAGAACTATCTGTAACTCCCGATCCCATTTAATCCCATGTACTCATCCAGAAGTCTCTTAAAAGACCCCAGTGAGATCGCCTCTACCACCACTGACGGCAGCTGATTCCATTCACTCGCCACCCCTCAGTGAAAAACTTACCTCTAACATCTCCTCTGTACTTGCCACCCAGCACCTTAAACCTGTGTCCTCTCGTAGCGATCATTTCAGCCCTGGGAAATAGTCTCCGAGAATCCACTCTATCTATTCCTCTCAACATCTTATAAACCTCTATCAGGTTGCCTCTCAACCTTCGTCTCTCCAGGGAGAAGAGACCTAGCTCTCTCAACCTATCTTCATAAGGCATGCCCCCCAATCCAGGCAACATCCTTGTAAATCTTCTCTGCACCCTCTCAATAGCTTCCACGTCCTTCCTGTAGTGAGGCGACCAGAACTGCACACAATACTCCAAGTGGGGTCTGACAAGTGTCTTATAAAATGCAGCATTACCTCCTGACCCTAAACTCAATCCCTCTGTTAATGAAGGCCAGTACACCATATGCCTTCTTGACCACATCCTCCACTTGTGAGGCCGAATTAAGAGTCCTATGGACCCGGACCCCAAGATCCTTCTGCTTCTCAACACTGCCAAGACTCCTACCCTTGATATTATACTGCTTCATCCCATTGGTCCTGCCAAAATGGACCACCACACATTTATCCGCTGTCTGCACTCTTAACTTCATTCTGTGCTCACTGACCTACATCAACTCCCACCTTGTGAAGATTCACTTTAAGAATCCTCATGCTTGTTTTCCAGACACCTTGCCCCTTTGTACCTCTGGAATCCTGTCCAACCCTATTGTCCTCTCTCAAGTCTGCAATTTTCCAAACTTGAAAATGGGACCTCCTGACCCTATCTTACCCCCAACTCCCTGGAGTAAAAGTTGGGTGTAACGGGGTCAAAGGTTGGCAGGAAAACAATAGCTGAATGATGGTCTGTCTTCAAAGAAGAATCCTAGAATCCCTACAGTGCAGAACGTGGCCATTCGGCTGTTGAGTCTCCACTGACTCTCTGACAGAGCATCTTATCCAGTCCCTCGCCCCAGCCCTAGCCCCATAACCCAGTGTATTTACCATGGCCAATCCACCTAACCTATGCATCTTTGGAATGTGGGAGGAAACCGGAGCACCCAAAGGAAACCCATGCAGAATGCAGGGAGAATGTGCAGACTCCGCACAATCACCCAAGGCTGGAATCAAATCCGGATCCCTGGGGCTGTGAGGCAGCAGTGCTAACTATTGTGGAACCATGTCACTAGTAGTTTGGGATACATTCAAATTATATTCACTCGGAAGGCAAAGGCAAGAGAAACAAATCCAGAGCTCCCTGAATGAGAGAAAGTGAGCCAGGAAATTTGCAAAATCAAGCATCCAGCCTTGGTGAAAATCCAAACCTCTGATTTGTTGCTTTTTCACGGAATTGTGTTTCTCTGATAGATGTTCTTTTCTAGTTAAGAAATTAAAATGATAAGTCACATCGAATCAATATTCATCAGTGTTATATATCTCTCTCTCTTCCACCTAAAGCAGGAGCCTTTTCGAGCAGTTGTGAGACGTCCAAAGAATTATCTGGAACAAACAACCTGTCTGTACTTTCTTCCATTGAGACCAGCACTCAGAGGACAGAAGCTAACATTCTGTTTCACCCGGAAGGAGAGTATAGTCCAGTGCCGTCTGTCTCACCAACTCTCTCCCCATTAGACTTACAATCTATGTCCTTGCAGGAGAAGACAGTCGTTTTGAGTAATGTGGAAACAATGCCTACAACATTAAGCCTCCCCAGGCCTGGGGAACCTGGAGCTCCTTCTCTTCCTCCTGAACTCGAAGCTGAATCTGAGGGAGCATGTAGCAGTTCCAGTGACACTGAGTTCTTACCCTTGAGGTCACGTGCACCATGACTTCAAAATCTCAAAATCAGTCTTTCTAAAAGCATATGGATATGGACGTACAAAAGGAAAGACTGATTGCATTTTATTAAGTCATCAAGGTATATTATGAAGCCAAACTAGACCCAAAATCTTTTTTATTTTGACAACAGTGTGAGGATAAGATGTTTCACTCCAGCTGCGATGCTATTGACACACTAGAAAACTTTTATGAAAACAAATTTTATTTAACAATACAGTCTAATTATAACAAATGAATTAGCTTAACATTTAACTGATAGTATCAGCAAAGAATTTCAAAAGTTAATTGGGGGAGTCGATGGGAAGGTAAAGGGATGTCTAGTAAGTGGGAGGCTTTCAAAAGTGTATTAACCAGGGTTCAGGGTAAACACATTCCGCTTAGAGTGAAGGGCATGACTGGCAGAAGTAGGGAACTCTAGATGACTCAGAATATTGAGGCCTTGGTCAAAAAGACGAAAGAGGCACATGACATGCGTAGGCAGCTGGGATCAAAGGAACTACTTGAAGGGTACAGGGGGTGTAGGAGTAAAGAGAGAAATCAGAAGGGCACTAAGCAGATATGAGATTGTTTTGGCAGATAAGGCAAAGGAGAATCCAAAGAGCTTCTACAAATAAAGGGCAAAAGAGTAACAAAGGAGAGAGTAGGGCCTCTTAAAGTTCAACAAAATGTGGATCCACAAGAGATGGGTGAGATCCGAAATATTCCTCATCAATATTTACTGTTGAGAAAAACTGGATGTTAGGGAACTTGTGGAGATAAATAGTGATGTATTCAGGAGTGTACATATTACAGAGAGGGAGGTGCTATAAGTCTTAAAAGCCCATCAAGGTAGATAAATCCCCAGGACCCGATGAAGTGTATCTTAGGACATTGTGGGAGGCTAGGAAGGAAATTGCAGATCCCCTAGCAGAGATATTTGAGTCATTGATAGTCATGGGTGAGGTACCTGAAGATTGGAGGGTGGCAAATGTGGTGCCTTTGTTTAAAAAGGGCTGCAGGAAAAAGCCTGGGAACTACAGGCCAGTGAGCCTCGCATCTGTGGAAGATAAGTTGTTGGGAGGTATTTTGAGAGACAGATCTACAGGCATTTAGGGACGTAAGTACTGATTACGTTCAGTCAGCATGGCTTTGTGAATTGAAAATGATGTCACAAATTTGATTGAGTTAGATGTAGATAAGGGCAGTGCAGCTGATGTTATCTACATGGACTTTAGCAAGGCCTTTAACAAGGTACTGCATGGTAGGTTATTGCAAAAGGTTAAATCTCATGGAATCCAGAGTGAGGTAGCTAAATAGATACAAAATTGGCTTGATGGCAGAAGCCAGAGGGTGGTTGTCGAGAGTTGTTTTTCAAACTGGAGACCTGTGACCAGTGGTGCGTTTCAGGGATCAGTGCTGGGTCCACTGTTATTTGTCATTTATAGTAATGATTTAGATGAGAATATTGAGGGCAGACTTTGTAAGTTTGCAGCTGACGCCAAGATTGGTGGCATAGTGGAACAGTAAAGAAAGTTATCTCCAATTGCAGGATCTTGATCAGTTTGGCCAGTAGACTGATGAAAGGCAGAAGGAATTTAATTTAGATAAATGTGAGGTAGATTGAATCAGGGCAGGATTACTCAGTTAATGATAGGGTGTTAGGGAGAGTTACAGAACAAAGAGATCTAAGAGCACATTTTCATAGCTCCTTGAAAGTGAGGTCACAGGTGGACAGAATGGTGAAGAAGGCATTCAATATGCTTGATTTCATTGGTCAGAACATTGAATACTAGAGTCGGGATGTTAGAACATAGAAAACCTACAGCACAAACAAGCCCTTTGGCCCACAAGTTGCACCGATCATATCCCTACCTATTAGGCTTACCTGTAACCCTCAATCCTATTAAATCCCATGTACTCATTCGGAAGTCTCTTAAAAGACTCTATTGTTGTACAAGACATTGGTAAGGCCACACTCGGAATAGTGTGTATGGTTCTGATTACCCTATTATCAAAAGGATATTAGACTAGAAAGACTGCAGAAAAGATTTATGAGGATGTGGGCCAAATGTGGGCAATTGGGATTAACTTAGGGGTTTAAACAAAAAGGCAGCATGGACAAGTTGGGCCGAAGAGCCTGTTTCCATGGTGTAATCTTTGACTCTATTTGATCAATATTTAAACATGATAAGATACAATTCTTAACTGCTATTAGTTCCAATTCAAGCAATATTCCTCTTATGGACTTCAAACCCAACTTGAAAATCAGCTAGCAAGCCACCACACTGTTGTGCTTGTTATCAGTTTTAGAGCCCTTGAACATCTGTGGGGAGAGACAGAGAGATACCTGTATTCTGACAAGCCAAAAGTAGTCTCTAGAGAGAGGCAGACTACATTTTCGCCGTAAGTTTAGCTGTGCTCATTAACACATGACTGCCTCTGTCAATCAACTCTAATCCAAACCCTACTCTGAAACCCCAGGAGTGAAACCAAAATAAACAAAAATGCATTAACTCCGATTAAAACAAATATATTCCTAGCTAAAATCAATTATTAGCCTGCATTCTCTAAGGTGTTTTGTTTTCCGGACTGGAAGATCCCATTGACAGACCGCCAGAAAATCCCACCTTCTCATTCCATGGTAACTCTCATACACGACCAGCTACAACCCATTTGCTTGCACACTTTTTTTTAAAATCTCCAAATAAAAAATGTTTAGCTTCAATGATAAACCTTGACCGGTAATTGTGTGTACCTAATTGTCACATCGGTTATGTTCGGTGTTGGTTATGATCAGTTATGTGATGTCTGTTTTTTTGATTTATAAGATGTTTTAACAAAATTCATGAACTGACCTGAGAAGGAATTATGTTCTCAAATCCTTTATTGATTTGGATTGTTTTTGAGGTGAGTTCGGAGGGGTGGGGGGAGGGAGGGAGGGTGGGCTGGGGTGGGGGGGGGTTGGTGGTGGCGGTGGTGGTGGCGGTGAGAGTGTTATTTTTGTCTCGACTTAACAGAGCTCTCCATCGGAGCAACATGGAAGAGCTGCATTTATCATGTAGCTGATCACAGTTCTTCAGACACTTTCAAAAGCACTTCATACAGAACAAATTACATTGCAAGTAACTTTTGGCTGTTGTGTAAATAAAGCTGGTGGCCATTTAGTGCACAGCAAGACTCCAAACAGCAGGGAGGTGAATAGCTAATGGCAGGAAATGCCAATCTCCCCGCCACTGGAAGCTCTTTGCATCTGAAATGGACAGGAGCTGTTTATGTCTCACCAGAAGGTGGAATCTCCAAACATCGAGCATGTCCTTAGGTGCAAAATTAACACATTAACCTACGAACATGTCGAAAAATACAAGGTGAAATTACATCTTAAAATTAGAAATAGAATTAGAAGTGTTTGTGCTTTTTTTAATTAAGATGATTTGTTTCTTTTTTTCTGTTACTGCTTACCTTGTCGACTAATAAGAAACGTGTCCTTGTATTTGAATGTATTAAACTGTGAATCTCAGTTTGTATTTTGTTTCTTCCCACAGTCCAATGATGTGCAGGTTGGGTGGATTGGCCATGCTAAATTACTCCTTAGTGTCCAAAGCTGCATAGGTTAGATGGATTAGTGGGGTAAATATGTGGGTTATGGGGAAAGGGTCTGGGTAAGATGCTCTGACAGAGAGTTTGCACAGATTTGATGGGCCAGATGGCCTCCTTTGAAAGTTTATTTATTAGTCAGAAGTAAGGTTTACATTAACACTACAATGAAGTTCCTGTGAAATTCCCCTTGTGCACAGTAGGGAGTCTATGATTCTAAATATGAACTTGGGGAATTTCACAGGAACTTCATTGCAGTGTTAATGTAAGCCTTGTGACTAATAAATAAACTTTAACTTTACTATTTGCTTCAACCATTCCTGCGGTAGCGAGTTCCACATTCCATTCTTTGGGTGAAGAATTTTTTCCTGACTTTGCGATAAAATTTCTAATATTGATGTTTCCTGTTGTGGGGAAGAGACCATTCTCTCTCTCTCCGTTTTATTAAGTCACCCCTCTCCTCTCTGTGAATGGTTCACGGCCCTACACAGCAGGGGGTACAGTTTCAATCCCCAATCTGTCCTGCCTCGCCAGGGTAGTGGGTTGGCCTGCACTATCCTGGGGATTTGGAGAACAAAGAACAGTACAGCACAGGAACAGGCCCTTTGGCCCATCAAACCTGCACTGATCACATTGTCCTATAGAGGCCTGTTATCCCTCTATCCCCCACCTGTTCATGTGTCCAGACAGATAGATCTTAAATATCATTAACTTGTCTGCCTCAACCTCTGCACAGCTGTGATATGTTCCTTAACCAGTATTGCAATTCCTCTACCTCTTTTGCCTTCCCCTCTGTCTCGCCTAAAAAGCATTTGTCCCAGAACATTTAGCTGCCAGTCCTGTCCTTTTAACCAACTCTCCGTTACTGCAACCACATCCAAATTCTGCGCATGAATCAACGCTCTGAGTTCATCTGTCTTACCTGTTATACTCCTTGCATTATTTAGCAGATGCACTCCAGACCTCCAGGCCCACTGAGTTAGATGTCCCCCAGATTGGGTCTTCCTCTTAGCCAGTTGGTCTTGGTCCCATGCTCATCCCCAGCCTCTACACTTGCTGATCTAGCCTTCTGATCCCCAAATCAACTTGCTGCTATTTACTTGTTTCCTGTCTGTCTCTTTGGTACTTTGGTACTCTTTGGTACTGTCACCCTGAAGTATTAGCTGGCTACGCAGCAGAGGGTGCCCATAACTCCCATCAGGAACCAACACTTCAGCGGAAGAAATAGGAGAAAATTCAGGAAATTGTTGCAACCCAGAAGGAGGCCATTTGGCCTATTGTGTCTGTACTGGCCCTCTACAACAACAATTTACCTAGTGCTACTCCTGTGCATTTTGCTAGCAACTCTGTAAACTTTTTCTGTGTGATAATCATCCAATTCCTCTTCTGGAAGCCATGATTGGATCCCCCTCTGGGACAGTGCGTTCCAGATCCTAACTCGATCTCCCTCTGGGACAGTACATCCCAGATCCTAACTCGATCTCCCTCTGGGACAGTACATCCCAGATCCTAACTCGATCTCCCTCTGGGACAGTACATCCCAGATCCTAACTCGATCTCCCTCTGGGACAGTACATCCCAGATCCTAACTCGATCTCCCTCTGCATAAAAAGCAGGTTTTCCTCATGCTGCCGTTGTTTCTTTTACCAATTATTTTAAATCTGCACACCCTCATTCTTGGATCTTCCAGCAATGCGCACACAGTTTCTCCCTGTCCTCTCTACCCAGACCCCTCATGATCTTGAACACATCCACCCAATCACTTCTTAACCACAATTTCAGCTTCTCCAATTAGCTGATGTAACTGAAAAATTGGCCAAAGGATTCTCTCAATGCCAACGTCATTAGTGTTTATTGTATTTCAATCTATTCAATACTGAATTACTTTAATAATCTAGCTGATGTATACCAGGATCTCATTCCTTGTATTCTTGTAGGTGATGCAGCGTAATTCAGGAATTGGTCCTTTCTCTTTCTTCTGAGAGATTAAACTTTTCTAAGGTACTTCTTGATGTGGGAGGATCGGTACTTTGAACTGAGGCTGCAGCTTGTGGGTCTGTTTTTTTGCATTTTGAAAATGTTGCAAACTGATTAGGAAGTTCATACTTGGCACTACTCTTATCCCAGTGGCCGAGCTTTCGATCATCCCCCACCTCCCTGCCCCACATTACAGGATCCAAGCGAGGGGGTCTCCTTTTTCAAATCTTACACTCTTCTGTAAATGTTTGCATGCTGTGATGATTTGCTGTATTTTGCATACTTGTTGAAAGTGTATAGTAATAGCAATGTTCACATTGTTGTTCCTTGACTAGTTTGCTTTAGGTTTTGAGCCATATCTCACCTGCCTCTGATGTGGGGTATTTTAATTCGACATTATGTGCCAATATGCTTAACTCAGACTGCTGACTGTGGACATTTTGTATCAATCACTACTACAATGCAATGTACTGGTAAATGGTGATGGACTTTTTGTTTCAGACATTTGAAATAAAGGTCCCAGTTTGCTAACTCCTAGTCTTGTTATGATTCTTCCTGCATTGTTCTCCATGTATCCTTTTCAGTTTTTCATAAGATAAAGGAGCAGAATTAAGCCATTCAGCCCATCTGCAACTGCTGCCCTTGTCCTCCTAGATGTAGAAGTTGCTGGTTTTGAAGGTGCTATTGAGGAAAGCTAGGTGAGTGTTATAGATAGCACACATTGCTGCCATTACAGGTGAGTGCTGGAACGAGTGAATATTTAGGTTGGTGACTGGGCTGCTTTGTCCTGGATGGTGTTGAGCTTCTTGAGTGTTGTTAGAACTGCACTCATCCAGTATTCCATTACAGTACTGATTTGTGCCTTGAAGATGGTGGATAGATTTTGGGGAGTCAGGAGATGAGTTACTCACCACAGGATTCCTAACTTTTGCTCCTGACCTGTTCTTGTGGCCACAGTATTTATATGCTTGGTCCAGTTCAATTTCTGGTCGATGTGAAGCCCCAGGATCACCCCTCAGTCTCCTATGCTCCAACGAAGAAAATCCTGGCTTGCCTAGTCTCTCCCTATAACTCAGTCCCTTGAGTTCTGGCAACATCGTTGTAAACCTTTTCTGTACTCTTTCCAGTTTAATTACATCTTTGCTACAGTTGAGCAACCAAACCTAAACACAATGGTCTAGATTGATGGCCTCATCAACATCCTGTATAACTGCAACATAACTTCCCAACTTCTATATCACTGCCTTGAGTGATGAAGACTAGCATGCTAGAAATCTTTTTCACTTTTTCACCATGCACCTGAACTCCAAGGTCCCTCTGTTCCACAATACTCCCTAAGGTCCTACCATTCACTGTGAACTCCTGCCTTGATTTGACTTTTCAAAATGCATTACCCCACACTTATCTGTGTTGAACTCCATTTGCCATTTCTTGGCCCATTTCCCTCGCTGATCAAGATCCTGCTGCAATTTTTGACAACCTTCCTCACTGTCTGCAATTTCACCAATTTTAGTGTCATTCGCAAATTTACTGATCATGCCTTGTATATTCTCATCCAGATCATTGATATAGATAATAAACAACAACGGACCAAGGACTGACCCATGAGGAACACCATGAGTCACAGTTCTCCAGTCCAACAAGCATCCTTTCACCATTACCCTCTGCTTCCTATCGCCAAGTCTATTGTAAATCCAATGTACCAGCTTCCCCTGGTGATCTGTGTGATCTAACCTTCCAGAGCAGCTTCCCATGTCGAACTTTAACAAAGGCCTTACTAAAGTCCATATAGACGACATCTATCACCCTACCCTCATCAACTTTCCTGATCACTTAACAGAACATAGAACACTACAACACAAACAGGCCCTTCGGCAAGTTGCGTCAATCGTATCCATACCTAGAAGGCCATAGAACTATCCGTAACTCCCAATCCCATTTAATCCCATGTACTCATCCAGAAGTCTTTTAAAAGACCCCAGGAAGTTCGTCTCTACCACCACTGACGGCAGTCGATTCCATTCACTCACCATCCTCTGAGTGAAAACTTACCTCTAGCATTTCCTCTGTACTTGCCCCCCAGCACCTTAAATCTGTGTCCTCTCATAGTGACCATTTCAGCCCTGGGAAATAGCCTCTGAGAATCCACCCTATCTATTCCTCTCAACATTTTATAAACCTCTATCAGGTCACCTCTCAACCTTCGTCTCTCCAGGGAGAAGAGACCTAGCTCTCTCAACCTATCTTCATAAGGCATGCCTCTCAATCCAGGCAACATCCTTGTAAATCTCCTCTGCACCCTCTCAATAGCTTCCACATCCTTCCTATAGTGAGGCGACCAGAACTGCGCACAATACTCCAAGTGGATTCTGACAAGAGTCTTAAAACGTTGCAGCATTACCCCCCAACTCCTAAACTCAATCCTTCGATTAATGAAGGCCTGTACACCATATGCCTTCTTGACCACATCCTGTACTTGCAGGGCCGATTTAACAGTCCCATGGGCCTGGACCCCAAGATCCTTCTGCTCCTCAACACTGCTAAGATTCCTACCCTTGATATTATACTCCTTCATCCCATTGGTCCTGCCAAAATGGACCACTACACATTTATCCGCATTGAAGTCCATCTGCCACTTCTCCGCCCAGTCATGCATCTTACCTATGTCTTGCTGCAACTTCTGACATCCCTCCAGACTATCCACAACACCACCGACCTTTGTATTGTCGGCGAACTTACTAATCCATCCTTCCACTTCCTCATCCAGATTATTTATGAAAATGACAAACAGCAAGCGTCCTAGAACAGATTCCTGGAGCACTCCACTGGTGACTGACATGTCCCATCCCATCAAAGACCCATCCACAACTACTCTCTGCCTTCTGCAGGCAAGCCAGTTCTGGATCCACAAGGCCAAAGCCTCTTGGATCTCATGCCCTCTCACCTTCTCAAGAAGTCTTGCATGAGGGACCTTTACAAACACCTTGCTGAAATCCATGTAAACCACGTCCACCGCTCTTCCTTCATCAATGTGTTCAGCCACATTTTCAAAGAGCTCCACTAGGCTCGTAAGGCCCTTGACAAAGCCGTGTTGACTTTTTCTGATCAAACTAAACGTCTCTAAATGCTCATAAATCCTGTCCCTCAGGATCCTCTCCATCAACTTACCAACCACTGAGGTCAGACTCACCGATCGGTAATTCCCCGGGCTATCCCTGTTCCCTTTCTTGAAAATAGAAACTACATCCGCAATCCTCCAGTCCTCCAGAACCTCTCCTGTCTCCATTGACGATGCAAAGATCATCGCCAGGGACTCTGCAATCACTTCCTTCACCTCCCACAGTAACCTGGGGTACATCCCATCCCGTCCCAGCGACTTATCTATCTTGATAGAATTTAAAAGTTCCAACACATCCTCTTCTTAACATCCACATACTCAATCTTTTCGGTCCACAGCAAACTTGCAGTACAACCTCCCAGATCGCTTTCCACTGTAAATACCGAGGCAAAGTACTCATTAATAATCGCTGCCATTTCTTCATGTTCCACACAGACTTCTGCCCCTTCACCTTTTAAAGGTCCAATCCCTTCACATATTTGCAGAACGCCTTGGGATTCTCCTTAATCTGACCGGCCAAGGCCTTCTCATGACCCATTCTGGCTCTCCTAATTTCCTTTTTAAGCTCCTTTCTACAAGCCTTATACTCCTCTAGATCCTTAACATCCCCTAGCTCCCTGAACCTTTTATACACCTTTCTTTTGTTCCTGACTAGGTTCATCACAACTTTGTGCACCACAGTTCCCTCGGCCTACCAAAACCTCCTTGTCTCATCGGAACATTGTCGTGCAAAGCGCCAAACAAACATTCCTTGAAAATCCGCCACTTTCCTTCAGTACTTTTCCCCAAGAACACCTCCTTCCAGTTTACTCTTCCAATTTTCTGCTTGATGTCTTCATATTTCCCCTTACTCCAGATAAACACCTTCCTAGCCTGCCTGATCCTATCTCTTTCCAATGCTATCGTGAAGAGATAGAATTATGATCACCATTCCCGAGATGCTCTCCTACCGAGAGATCCGACACTTGTCCTGATTCATTAGCTAGCACCAGGTCAAGTACAGCCTCTTCTCTCATAGGCTTATCCACGTACTGTGTCAGGAAACTCTCCTGAACACACCTAACAAACTCCTCCCCATCCAAACCCCTTACCCTAGGGATATTCCAGTTACTGTTTGGGAAATTAAAGTCTCCCATTACAACAACTCTGTTATTACTACATCTCTCTAGGATCTGTTTTCCTATCTGCACCTCAACTTCCCTGTCACTATTGGGTAGCCTATAGAAAACACGCAGCAAAGTTATCGACCCCTTGCTGTTCCTGACTTTTACCCACAAAGACTCCATAGACAGTCCCTCCACGGCATCCTCCTTCTCTACAGCTGTGACACTGTCCCTGATCAACAGTGCCACTCTGCCACCTCTTTTACCTCCCTCCCTGTCCTTCCTGAAGCATCTGAACCCGGCACCTGAAATCCCAGTCCTGTCCCTGAGATGTCCAAGTCTCTGTAATGGCCACCACATCATATTTCCAAGCAGCAATCCAGGCCCTGAGCTCATCCACTTTATTCACTACACTCTTGGCATTAAAATAGACACACCTCAGACCCTCAGTCACTTCATCAAAGAACTCCAACAATTGTGTAAGGCACGATCTCCCATGCAGAAAGCCGTGCTGACTACTCCTAATCAATCCTTGCCTTTCCAAATGCCTGTATATCTTATCCCTCAGAATCCTCTCTAGTGACTTACCTACCACAGATATTAGGTTTACCAGTCTATAATTCCCAGAGTTTTCTTTGCAGCCCATCTTAAATAAAGGCACAACATTTGCTCCCCTTGGGTCTTCTGGTAAATGGCCCAACCCAATCACCCATGGCCAACAATGATACAAATATCTCAGCCAGAGCTCCCTCAGCTTCTTCTCGAGCCTCACCCAGTGTTCTTGAATATACCTGGTCAGGGCTATGAGATTTATCCACCTTCGTTTATTTTAATATATCCATCACCTCCTCTACTGTAACGTGAACTGTCCCCAGTATATTGCCACTAACTTTCCTAGGTTCCCAAGTCTTCATGTCTTTTTCTACGATGAACACAAAATCAAAGTCCACTTGCCAACCAATCACTTGCCCTTTCTCATACAGTATATTATTGTTTCCCGGATGTTGGTATTTTTCTGATGAGAGCAAAACAGATTGTCTTATTTCAGGAACACTCAAGTTATGTTCTGAGATACCTGGGGTTGTACACAAACTGGAGCCATTTTAAAACATCCCTAATGTTGTGGCCAACTACTCGGTGGCCAGGGGCATTCATAACACTGTCTCCATCTCTTCTTGGCTCATCCTCACTCTGGGGTGAAGTGGGGCGGAAGGAGGTGGGGTAGGAATGTGGGGTGGGAGGGTGGGGTTACCATAACGCCTCCTGAGCAGCCCAGGCGTTGGGAGGTCATTGGAAGGTGGCAAGTATCTGCTGCACTCAGGTTGGCACGATCTGCATAATGCCTCCCCTCTCTCTCAGATCTTGGGACCCTCACGGGTGTGTTAAGAAATCACTCCAGAGGATTGCCCTTCTCGTCTGAAGGCCAACCCGAGTGAAGAGATGGAATTTTACAGTTTGTTTTATTATTGTCACAAATAGGCCTAGGTTAACACTGCAATGAAATAATTGCGAAAATCCTTTAGCGGCCACACTCTGCCCCGGTTTGGCTACATTGAAAGAGAATTTAACATGACCAAAGCACCCCTAACCAGCACGTCTTTCAGACTGTAGGAGGAAACTGGAGAGCCCGGAGGAAACCCATGCAAACACGGGGAGAACTCGCAGACTCCGTACAGAGAGTGACCCAAGCCGGGAATCAGACCCAGATCCCTGGCGCTGCTGCCTGGATATCTGGCTCATGACCAACTGGGCATGGGCACAGAGTGGAATCTGTTAATATGTGGGGCTGGTCTGTGGGAGCCTGGATGGTTATGTGAGTCTAAGCAATGCCTCTTTGAATCCTGGGGAAAGCAGCAATGGCAGTGAACCCTCACATCCTCTCACTCTGGCTTTAGGCATCATGGGTAAAGGATAGGTAATTGTTGGCACTCCAAACATTTCACCTTAATGTGACGAGCACAACCTCAGGCTAAAGAGACGATCCGTTAAAACAGAGATGAGGAGGAATTTCTTCAGCCAGAGAATAGTGAATCTGTGGAACTCTTTGCCACAGAAGGCTGTGGAAGCCAGGTCATTGAATGTCTTTAACACAGAGATAGATAGATTCTTGATTAATAAGGGGATCAGGGGTTATAGAGAAAAGGCAGGAGAATGGGGATGAGAAAAATATCAGCCATGATTGAATGGCAGAGCACACTCGATGGGCCGAGTGGCCTCATTCTGCTTCTGTGTCTCATGCTCTCTAATGGTGTATGGGTGGCTGGGCTAATCCAGCTGGCTGGGGCTATTCCTGCCAGGTCACTGGGTACTGCCCGTTGTGAAAAGTTCAGCGCCTCTGTGACATTCAGGGCATCAGGAGCACTCTTCACCCCCTCCCCCCCCCCCCCCCCCCCCCCCCCCGCCGCCACACCCCCACCACACCAAAGGCAGTTGGACAAAACCTCTTCTCTTCAACAACTCACAGAGGGATGTGTCTGAGACCACTCACCCTTGGTTGACGGAGAGAATGTTCGTTGAAGTTTCGACGATGCTCTCTCAGTGGTCAGAGATTCGCTGTGAAGGGTTTTTTTTAAATAGCAATCAACATTTTTAGGCTTTAGCTGAATTCACATTTCACCACCAGCCATGGTGAGATTCGAACCCTAAGTCTTTGGATTACTAGCCCAGTGACAATACCACTGCATCATGATTTGCATGTAATGCACTTTGGCAGGAACAATAAATGTGTAGAGTATAGGGCTAATGGTAGGGCTCTTAATAGTGTTGAGGAACAGAAGGATCTTGGTGTATGTGTCAATAGATCCCTGAAAGTAGGCAGTCAAGTGGATAAAGTTGTTAAGAAGGCATATGGAGTCTTAGCTTTTATTGGTAGGGGGATTGAATTTAGGAGCCGCAGCATCATGTTGCAACTGTACAAAACTCTAGTGCGGCCGCACTTGGAGTATTGTGTGCAGTTCTGGTCGCCACATTATAAGAAAGATGTGGAGGCATTGGAGAGGGTACAGAGGAGGTTTACCAGGATGTTGCCTGGTATGGAGGGCAGGTCTTATGAAGAGAGGTTGAGGGATTTGAGGTTGTTTTCGTTAGAAAGGAGGCGGCTAAGAGGGGACCTTATCGAAGCATATAAGATGATTAGAGGTTTAGATAGGGTGGACAGTGATAGCCTTTTTCCTAGGATGGAGAAAGCTAGCACGAGGGGACACAGCTTTAAATTAAGGGGTGATAGTTATAGGACGGATATCAGAGGTAGGTTCTTTACCCAGAGGGTGGTTCGGGAGTGGAATGCCCTGCCTGCAGCAGTTGTAGATGCGCCAAGTTTGGTGGCGTTTAAGAGGTTAGTTGATAAGTATATGGAAGAGAAGGGAATGGTTTAGTTTGGAGGGGCATTGCTTTTTATATTGGTCGGCACAACATCGAAGGCCGAAGGGCCTGTTCTGTGCTGTAATGTTCTATGTTCTATGTTCTATTTGTAAGTGACGTGTAGTTGTGAAACAAGGTGAAAAGTTTATTTATATTGTATGTGATAAGGCGTTTGTTGGTAGTTGATGATGATGATTTCCTGTAAAGAAGGAGTGAAGACAATGTAAAATAACCTTCACTGTGGTGAAACTGAGGAGGAGGATGTGAGAAACCTCCAAAGAGAAAGGAAATAAAGACTTTATTTCGGGAGTTTTTAAAGGACTGAATGTCCAGTTGTAGATAGGCTTTGTGGTTCCTGTGTCTGTGTCTGTGTGTGTGTCTGTGTGTGTATGTGTGTGTCTGTGTGTGTGTCTGTGTGTGGTGTGTGTGTGTGTGTGTCTGTGTGTGGTATATGTGTGTATATGTGTGTCTGTGTGTGGTGTGTGTGTGTGTGTGTGTGTGTCTGTGTGTGGTATATGTGTGTATATGTGTGTATGTGTGGTATATGTGTGTCTGTGTGTGTCTGTGTGTGGTGTGTCTGTGTGTGTGTGTCTGTGTGTGGTATATGTGTGTATGTGTGTGTGTGTGTGGTATATGTGTGTATGTGTGTGGTATATGTGTGTCTGTGTGTGTCTGTGTGTGGTGTGTGTGTGTGCGCTGGCTGGAGGATGACCACATATGGCCAGTTTGTTGTCACTTGTCAGAATGCCCAGCACTGTGTCTGCGCAGAAAACAAACGAGAAGAAACACTGACACGGGGTGAAAAGAAGATCTAGTGACCTGGAAGACGAGGGCGATTGTGGAGAAAGTACACCAGGCAGCTGGGCATGGGAGGAGGGGGGGGCAATAAAAGGCAAGTCCCAAAACAAGAAGATGTCAAACTTTGGAATGGGATAGAAAGAGCAACCAGATGACAGTCCCCATTAAAGGACAAGTATATAAATCAGAAACAGCTCCTGCTAATAAAGATTAAAAGCAAGGAACAGAGAATTAAAGGCGGAAAGTTGTGAAGATCGGATTTGAAGCCCGGTGGGTTTCACAAAGGTTGGTGGTTCCATTCTGTGGACCTGAGTGGTGAAGGTATCATTTTGGAGCAGTGATGTGCTGCTTGGCAAAGCTCAATGGGAGGTGAAACTTGAGTGGAAGTGAAGATCGAGGGGAAGGCACAATTGAAACCCTGGAGGTGGCCTGAGTGAAAGTGACATTTGGGACAGAATTCTGATAAAAGTTCTTTGAATGTGAGATTGGACACCCTTTTGAGAAAGACAGAGTTTCGGTGAGACTGGTTGGCTCATGGTGTAACGTGCACCTGGAAAATCATTGAGAAATCCATGGAATCTGCTTTGGTAGCACCTGTCACTTAATTTGGGATGTGATTTATGTGACCACAGTTTGCCTGTTAATTCACATGAACTGCATACTTATCCTGAATATTGTACAAAAATGATGTAATTTGACTTATTAACTGCACTTAAATGGAAATCTTTTCAATCAGAAGTACTAGCATTTATTTTTCTTGACTAATAATGATTTTATTGTTTCATTAAAAGTTCATCAGCAGTTTCCTGTGAATCTGTTCAGTAACTTCCCTCCACTGTTTCTAAAAAAATAAAATTAGAATTTATCAAGCCAGGTTTCACTCTGATATCTGACTTGTCCAGTGTTAACAGCAGCTGGGGATATAACACCAGGCAAAATGAAAGGAGACAGAGTATGGTTTTTCATAAGAACATAAGAAATAGGAGCAGGAGTTGGTCATCCAGCCCTTCGAGCCTGCCCTGCCATTCAATAAGATCATGGCTGATCTGACGTGGATCAGTTCCACTTTCCCGCTTTCTCCCCTTAACCCTTAATTCCCTTATTGATCAGAAATCTATCTACCTGTGACTTAAACATATTTAACGAGGTAGCCTTCACTGCTTCAATGGACAGAGAATTCCACAGATTCACTATTCTCTGGGAGAAGAAGTTCCTCCTCAGCTCTGTTCTAAATTCTCATAGAGGTGTATAAGATTATAAGGGGTATAGATAGAGTAAATGGAGGTAAACTTTTTCCACCTTCAGAAATGGGTAGGACGAGGGGTCATGGCCATAGGGTGAGGGGGGCTATGTATAAGACGAATATTAGAGGGCAGTTTTTCACACAAAGGGTAGTGGGGGTGTGGAATGCACTACTGAGTAAGGTGGTGGGAGCAGGCACGCTAGGGCTGTTTAAGGGTCTCTTGGACAGCCACGAGCGGTATGCAGATAGAGGGATATAGTAGGACTGTTTAACTACGGCTTTTTTTCCCCACAGGTAATTCGGTCCATACTTGACCAACGTTGAGCATGCATTCGGCAGGTGGTGCGAGGACAGCTCTTGGATGTTGATTCATGGGTTGCCTGGTACTTCATGTCGTAAATGAGTGCTTTATGTGGACCATCTGAAGGGCACCAAGACAACTCAGAGACTATCGATGTGGCTGTGCAGACACTTGGAATTGGGCCGGTGTCTGCGGGAGTTTGCGCATTCTCCCCGTGGTTGCGTGGGTTTTCTCCGGGCGCTCCGGTTTCCTCCCACATCCCAAAAATTCGCTCTTAGGCTGATTGGGAAACAAATTGTCCCTATAGTGAGAGTCTTCCATATTAGGAATAACCTAAATCTATAATAGGAAAATGGAATTGCTACTATATAGTTATGACGGCGGCGCGGGCTCGTTGGGCCGAAGGGCCTGTTTCCTGTGCTGTGTTGCTCTAAACAAAAAAAAATTGACTCCCCCTTATTTTGAGGCTGTGTCCTCTAGTTCTTGTTTCCTTTCTAAGTGGAAATAATCTCTCTGCTTCTACCCTGTCTAGCCGCTTCATTATCTTATATGTCTCTGTACGATCACCCCACAGCCTTCTAAACTCCAACAAGTACAGGCCCAATCTACTCAATCTCTCCTCATAAGCTAACCCTGTCATCTCTGGTATCAACCTGGTGAACCTTTTCTGCATTCCCTCTAAGGCTAATATATCTTTTTGCAAATAAGGGGACCAAAATTGCACACTGTACTCTAGCTACGGCCTCACCAGTGCCTTGTGCATTTGCAGCAAGACCTCCCTGCTTTTATATTCCATCTCCCTCGTGATAAAGGCCAACATTCCATTTGCCCTCTTGACCTGCAGAATGAGTTTTTGTGATTCATGCACAAGGACCCCCAGGTCCCTCAGCACAGTAGCACGTTATAATTTTTCACCATTTAAGTAATAGTCCATTTTACTATTATTCCTTCCAAAGTTGATGACCTCCCACTTGCCAATGTTATACTCTATCTGCCAGATCCTCGCCCACTCATTTAGCCTATCCAAATCTCTCTGCAGACTTTCTGCTTCCTCCATGCAATTTGCTTTCCCATTCATCTTTGTGTCATCACAAACTTCATTACCCCACACTCAGCCACCTCCTCCAGATCACCTATGTATGTAGTAAACAGTTGAGCCCCCAGCACCGATCCCTGTGGCACGCCACTAGTCACCAACTGCCAACTAGAAAAGCACCCATTTATTTCCAACTCTGCTTCCTGTTAGATAGCCAATCCTCAATCCACGCTTACACTTTACTCCCATATAACTTAATCTTCTGCAGCAACCTTTTGTGGGATACCTTATTGTACACCTTCTGGAAATCTAAAAACAGCACATCCACCGGTTCCCCTCTGTCAACTGTACTCATTACATCTTCATAAAAATCCAACAAGTTCATCAAACACGATTTTCCCTTCATGAATCCATGCTGTATCTGCTTATCAAACCACTCTTTTCCAGGTGTTCTGCTGTTTCTTCTTTAATAATGATTTCTTCTTTTAATGATCGTTTTATTATTATATTCTTTTCTGTGTTGTGACACAATATTAAATCCAACCGATTTATTTGATAATAAACTCGCAAGCTTTCGGCTCTATGGCCTTCGTCAGGCGAATAAGGTCTCCAATAGCATACATATCAGCATAGACTGTTTACAGATTATAAAGCCGAAAGCTTGTGAGTTCACTATCAAATAAATCGGTTGGATTTAAACTTGATGTTGTCAGACCTCTTACTGTGTTTACCCCAGTCCAGCACCAGCATCTCTATATGGTAAATCTCTATGCCAGGTTTTGCAAGTTACACTTGCAACTCGGCCAACGTTGTCTACCTAATACGTTGCAAGAAAGAATGTCCTGAAGCATGGTATATTGGGGAGACCATGCAGACACTACGACAGCGGATGAATGAGCATCGCTCAACAATCACCAGGCAAAACAGTTCCCTTCCTGTGGGCGAACACTTCAGCAGTCATGGGCATTCGGCCTCCGACCTGCGGGTAAATGTTCTTCAAGGGGGCTTTCGTGATACACGACAGCGCAGAGTCGCTGAGCAGAGACTGATAGCCAAGCTCCGCACACATGAGGACGGTCTTAACAGGGATCTTGGCTTCATGACACACTATCTGTAACCCCCGTAACTTGCCTGGGTTAGCAAAAAACCTCACTTACTGTGCTGTCTGGAGAAAATACACAATTCTCTAACCAATGCTCAGGATTCCCTTCACACACATTGTTAGCCACTTTAACACTTGAATAGCAGGTTAGATGTAAGGATTCGCATTCTAATCAGCAATCTCTGACTGTCTGTGCTGATGTGTGCTATTGCAGACCAGAACACTGCATTTGCCTGAGGAAGACACAGTGTCGAAAGCTCGCAATTTTACTATCAAATAAATCGGTTGGATTAAAAATTGGTGTTGCTAAATTCTTACTGAGTTCTTACCACCCCAATCCAACGCCGGCATCTTTACATCATGACTACTATCGACACCGCATACTGCCGGATCCAAGTGGAGAGGATCTCCAAGAGGATTGCACTATCGACACAGACATCAAGTTTCTACAGAGATGCAAGAAAGCAGACAGGATACCAAAGGGACTACAGATCACGAACCCACTCAGGTCAACCTATAACACAGACTACGCTGAGAGGCTTTGCCGTTGCACCTCTCTCACACTCCTCAATCATCTCATACACCAGCTCTATAGCAAACACCACACCCTGGAAAGTAAAATGGAATACATATTCTCAACTTGCGCTCAGGACGCAGACCAGCTGCGAAACTTTGCCAAGCAGATGAGACAAAGAAACTACACCATTTACATGCACACCAAGAACAGGAAACTTGAAAAACTCGGCATCGCCACCAGCAACAACCAAACCTCCCTTGGCACCACAGTAGAAAACAACACTACCGCAGGGAGGTCCATTGTTAACTTGTCGGACTACACACTTCAATCAGAGGAAATCGAAGTTCTCAGCCGAGGGCTCAATTTCTGTCCCACCACCAAAATGGACCCCATCAGTCTCGCAGTGGACACAGAGGAATTCATCAGGCGAATGAGGCTGCGTGAGTTCTTCCACAAACCCCAAGAGGCCAATAGTGGACTCAATGAGACAGCTAATGAACCAGAACAGCCGACAGAGGGATCCGCAGTGCAGCAACCGAAGAGGAATGAATCCAATTGGACTCCTCCGGAAGGCCACTGCCCCCGACTGGACATGTATGCCCAAGCCATCAGGAGGTGCGTGAACACCAGATTTATCAACCGCACTTACAAGACCGTCCCGAACATCACCCAAGTACAACGCAAGGCCATCCGTGCTCTCAAGACCAACCGCAACATTGTCATCAAACCAGCAGACAAAGGAGGCGCCACCGTCATACTGAACAGAACGGACTACTGTGAAGAAGTGTACCGACAACTAAACAATGTGAAACACTACAGACAGTTACCAGCAGATCCGACCAAAGAACACACTCGTCAACTCAACACTCTGATCAAAACCTTTGATCCGGACCTTCAGAACACCCTCCGGGCTCTCATTCCACGTACTCCCCGCATTGGAGATCTCTACTGCCTCCCAAAGATACACAAGGCAAACATACCCGGCCGTCCCATCGTATCGGGCAATGGGACCCTGTGTGAGAACCTCTCCGGCTATATCGAGGGCATCCTGAAACCCATTGTACAAAGAACCCCCAGCTTTTGTCTTGACACTACGGACTTCCTACAGAAACTCAGCACACTTGGGGCAGTTGAACCAGGGACACTCCTTGTCACAATGGATGTCTCAGCGCTCTACACCAACATCCCCCACGACGATGGTATTGCTGCAACTGTCTCAGTATTCAATGCCAACAACTGCCAGTTTCCGGATGCAATTTTACAACTCATCCGCTTCATCTTGGACCACAATGTCTTCACCTTCAACAATCAGCTTTTCATCCAGACACACGGAACAGCCATGGGGACCAAATTCGCACCTCAGTATGCCAACATCTTCATGCACAGGTTCGAACAAGACTTCTTCACCACACGAGATCTCCAACCAAGGTTATATACTAGATACATTGATGACATCTTTTTCCTTTGGACTCATGGTGAACAATCATTGAAACAACTGTATGATGATATCAACAAGTTCCATCCCACCATCAGACTCACCATGGACTATTCTCCAGAATCAGTTGCATTCTTGGACACACGCATCTCCATCAAGGACGGTCACCTCAGCACCTCACTGTACCGCAAACCGACAGACAACCTCACAATGCTCCACTTCTCCAGCTTCCACCCTAGACACGTTAAAGAAGCCATTCCCTATGGACAAGCCCTCCGTATACACAGAATTTGCTCAGATGAGGAGGATCATGACAGACACCTCCAGACACTGAAGGATGCCCTCGTGAGAACAGGATATGGCGCTCGACTCATCGATCGACAGTTCCAACGTGCCACAACGATAACCCGCACTGATCTCCTCAGAAGACGAACACGGGACACGGTGGACAGAGTACCCTTTGTTGTCCAGTACTTCCCCGGAGCGGAGAAGCTACGACATCTTCTCCGGAGTCTTCAACATATCATTGATGACGATGAACATCTCGCTAGGGCCATCCCCACCCCCCCACTTCTTGCTTTCAGACAACCGCACAACCTCAAACAGATCATTGTTCGCAGCAAACTACCCAACCTTCAGGAGAACAGTGACCACAATACCACACAACCCTGCCACAGCAACCTCTGCAAGACATGCTGGATCATAGACATGGACGACATCATCAAGCCGTTGAGATACCCCGATCACCAGGTACATGGACATACACTTATAAACATAGAACATAGAAAATACAGCACAGAACAGGCCCTTCGGCCTTCGATGTGTGCCGACCAAAATAAAAGCAATGCCCCTCCAAACTAAACCATTCCCTTCTCTTCCATATACTTATCAATTAACCTCTTAAACGCCACCAAACTTGGCGCATCTACAACAGCTGCAGGCAGGGCATTCCACTCCCTAATCACTCTTTGAGTAAAGAACCTACCTCTGATATCCGTCCTATAACTCATACCCCTTAATTTAAAGCTGTGTCCCCTCGTGCTAGCTTTCTCCATCCTAGGAAAAAGGCTATCACTGTCCACCCTATCTAAACCTCTAATCATCTTATATGCTTCAAAGATCCCCTCTTAGCCGCCTCCTTTCTAACGAAAACAACCTCAAATCCTTCAACCTCTCTTCATAGGACCTGCCCTCCATACCAGGCAACCTGGTAAACCTCCTCTGTACCCTCTCCAATGCCTCCACATCTTTCTTATAATGTGGCGACCAGAACTGCACACAATACTCCAAGTGCGGCCGCACTAGAGTTTTGTACAGTTGCAACATGATGCTGCGGCTCCTAAATTCAATCCCCCTACCAATAAAAGCTAAGACTCCATATGCCTTCTTAAACTTTATCCACTTGACTGCCTACTTTCAGGGATCTATTGACACATACACCAAGATCCTTCTGTTCCTCAACACTATTAAGAGCCCTACCATTAGCCCTATACTCTACACATTTATTGTTCCTGCCAAAGTGCATTACCTCACACTTTTCCACATTAAACTCCATTTGCCACCTCTCGGCCCAGCTCTGCAACTTGTCCAAGTCACTCTGTAAACTATAACACCCCTCTTCACTATCTACCACTCCACCAACTTTAGTGTCATCTGCAAATTTACTGATCCATCCCTCAATACCCTCATCCAGATCATTTATAAAAATTACAAACAGCAGGGGCCCCAAAACAGACCCCTGAGGCACACCACTTGTCACCGAACTCCACGATGAATATCTCCCATCAACCACCACCCTCTGTCTTCTATCTGCCAGCCAATTCCTAATCCAATTAGCTAAATCACCCTCTATTCCACACATCTGCATTTTCTGTAGAAGTCTTCCATGGGCCACCTTATCAAAAGCCTTACTAAAGTCCATATATACTACATCAACCGCCTTACCCCCATCCACCTCTCTGGTCACTTTCTCAAAAACTCAATGAGGTTAGTAAGGCATGACCTACCCTTCACGAAAACCATGCTGACTATCCCCAATCAATTCATTTCTCTCTAAATAACTATAAATCCTATCCCTAATAATTCTCTCCAATACCTTGCCCACAACAGAAGTAAGACTCACTGGCCTATAATTCCCAGGAAGGTCTCTCTTCCCCTTCTTAAACAATGGGACCACATTCGCTATCCTCCAGTCCTCCGGAACCACACCCGTAACCAACGAGGACCTGAAGATCAGAGCCAGAGGCTCTGCAATCTCCTCTCTTGCCTCCCAGAGAATCCTAGGGTAAATCCCGTCCGGCCCAGGGGACTTATCCAACTTCAAACCCTCGAGAATTTCTAACACATCCTCCCTATCTACTACAATACTTCCCAATTTGCAACCCTGTACCTCAGTGCTCTCCATAGCTACATTTCCAGCACTCTGCGTGAATACCGAAGAGAAATATTTATTCAGTGCCTCACCAATCTCTTCAGGCTCCACGCACAACTTCCCACTGCTGTCTATGACTGGCCCTAATCTTGCCCTAACCAATCTTCTATTCTTAACATATCGAAAGAAAGCTTTAGGATTCTCCTTAATCCTATCAGCCAACATCTTCTCGTGTCCCCTCTTAGCTCTCCTCAATTCACTTTTTACCTCCTTCCTGGCTAATCTATAGCTATCCATTGCACTACCTGAGCCTTCAAGCCTCATCCTGACATAAGCCTCCTTTTTCTTCTTAACCAGCAAATCAACTTTTTTCGTACACCAAGGCTCTCTTACTCGTCCATTTCCTCCCTGCCTGACAGGGACATACTTATCAAGGACTCGCAGCAGCTGCTCCTTGAATAAGCACCACATTCCAGATGTTCCCAGTCCCTGTAGTTTCCTAGTCCAATCTATGCACCCTAATTCTCTCCTGATGGCCTCATAATTACCCTTCCCCCAGCTATAACTACTGCCCCCAGCTTCATGCCTATCCCTGTCCATCACTAAGGTGAACGTAACCGAATTGTGGTCACTATCACCAAAATGTTCACTAACTTCCAAGCCTAACACCTGGTCTGGCTCATTGCCCAGCACCAAATCCAATGTAGCCTCACCTCTAGTTGGCCTATCTACATACTGAGTCAAAAAACCTTCCTGCACACTCTGTACGAAAACTGACCCCTCTAACGAGCTAGAGCTATAGCTATTCCAATCAATATTAGCAAAGTTAAAGTCCCCCATCACAATTACCCTACTACTTTCACTCCTAATCAGAATTGACTTCGCAATCCTTTCCTCAACCTCTCTAGAACTATTAGGAGGTCTGTAAAAGACTCCCAACAGGGTGACCTCTCCTCTCCTGTTTCTAATCTCAGCCCATACTACCTCAACAGACAAGTCCTCATCAAACTTCTTTTCTATCACCGTGATACAGTCTTTGACCAATAACGCCACTCCTCCCCCCCTTCTACCTCCTTCTCTACTCCGACTAAAGCATTTGTACCCCGGAACCTGCAACATCCATTCCTGTCCCTGCTCTACCCAAGTCTTGCAACTCGGCCAACGTTGTCTACCTAATACGTTGCAAGAAAGGATGTCCCGAAGCATGGTATATTGGGGAGACCATGCAGACACTACGACAGCGGATGAATGAGCATCGCTCAACAATCACCAGGCAAAACAGTTCCCTTCCTGTGGGCGAACACTTCAGCAGTCATGGGCATTCGGCCTCCGACCTGCGGGTAAATGTTCTTCAAGGGGGCTTTCGTGATACACGACAGCGCAGAGTCGCTGAGCAGAGACTGATAGCCAAGCTCCGCACACATGAGGACGGTCTTAACAGGGATCTTGGCTTCATGACACACTATCTGTAACCCCCGTAACTTGCCTGGGTTAGCAAAAAACCTCACTTACTGTGCTGTCTGGAGAAAATACACAATTCTCCAACAATGCTCAGGATTCCCTTCACACACATTGTTCGCCACTTTAACACTTGAATAGCAGGTTAGATGTAAGGATTCGCATTCTAATCAGCAATCTCTGACTGTCTGTGCTGATGTGTGCTATTGCAGACCAGAACACTGCACTTGCCTGAGGAAGACACAGAGTGTCGAAAGCTCGCAATTTTACTATCAAATAAATCGGTTGGATTAAAAATTGGTGTTGCTAAATTCTTACTGAGGTTTTGGGAGGGCAGAGGTGAGGGTGAGAGCAGAGGCGAAGGAGACCAATAGAGGGCGGAAGTTTGGGAGGTCGGAGCACTTTCCCCTCGACACCACCAGAGGGCGCGAACATTGGGAACTCCACACTCTTTCCACTATTGGCCTGCAGATGGCGCGGCATTGGGAGGTCGATTCTCTTCCCCCTGGAGACCTGCAGAGGGCGCGAGAAATGGGAGGTCAGACTCTGTAGCGCTTCTTCCTGGAGACCTGCAGACGGCGGAGGTTTCGGAGGTCGGAAATCTTTCCCTGTAAGTCTGCAGAGGGCCCTAGAATTGGGAGGTCAGAGCGCGGAATTCTTCCTCTTGGAAGTAAGCAGAGGACGCGGGAACTGGGAGGTCAGAGCCCTTTCCCTTGGCAACCTACAGGAGGCTGGGATTGGGAGGCCGGATGGCGTACCGCTTCCCCTGGAGACCTGCAGAGGGCGCAGTTATTGGGAGGTCGGATTTTTTGGGCCGGGTGCACTCTTGTCGCTCGCTGTGCCTTTGGCGCCGGTGGCGGTTGCCATGGCGGAGGGGCCTAGCGACCCGCTCTCCTATTTCGCCGCGTACGGGAGCTCGGAGTCGGAGAGCGATTCGCACTCGGAGTCAGAGTCCGGGCCGGAGGCCGCGGCCTCGCGGTCCTTGGGCAAGGAGAACCGAGCGGGAGCAGACCCGGCCCCCGCTCCGGCCTCTCGGGCGGTTCTCCCGCGGCCGGACGAGCTGTTCGGCAGCATTTCCAGACCCAGTTTCCTGGGCAGCTCGAGGAGCGGCGTGATCGACTGGGAGCGGCGGCTAGTGCGGGCCCCGGAGGAGGTGAGAGCGGGGTCTTGGGGGGTGGTCAGGGACGTGGGGAGTGCGAAGAGCTGCAGCCCTCGGCCACGCAGGGAATCCACAACAACAGGGAGCTGGACAGAGAGAAACCCAGTTAAAAGTCTGACAACACCAGGTTAAAGTCCAGCCGATTTATTTGACAGTAAACTCACAAGCTTTCAAGGTTATCCTCTTCATCAGGTGAAGGGTGAAAGCCCGAAAGCTTGTGAATTGACTGTCAAATACATGGATTGGACTTAAACCTGATGTTGTCAGACTTGTTACTGGGTTTACCCCAGTCCAACGCCAGCATCTCTACATCATGACCGCACAGAGAGAAACCTCCCATTGCCACAAGGTGGAGAATAACGAGCAGTTTAAAACCCTGCAAAAGAAACAAAACCAATGGAGAGGAAAAATATTATTAAAATTTTAAAGTATTTGATTGTCACAGGTAGGCTTAGTTAACACTGCAGTTAAGTTACTGTGAAAGTCCCCTAGTCAAAGGGCAAAGTATTGGAGAGTATTATTAGGGATAGGATTTATAGTTATTTAGAGAGAAATGAATTGATTGGGGATAGTCAGCATGGTTGCGTGAAGGGTAGGTCATGCCTTACTAACCTCATTGAGTTTTTTGAGAAAGTGACCAAAGAGGTGGATGGGGGTAAGGCGGTTGATGTAGTATATATGGACTTTAGTAAGGCGTTTGATAAGGTGGCCCTGGAAGACTTCTACAGAAAATGCAGATGTGTGGAATAGAGGGTGATTTAGCTAATTGGATTAGGAATTGGCTGGCAGATAGAAGACGGAGGGTGGTGGTTGATGGGAGATATTCATCGTGGAGTTCGGTGACGAGTGGTGTGCCTCAGGGGTCTGTTTTGGGGCCCCTGCTGTTTATAATTTTTATAAATGATCTGGATGAGGGTATTGAGGGATGGATTAGTAAATTTGCGGATGACACCAAAGTCGGAGGAGTGGTAGATAGTGAAGAGAGGTGTTATAGTTTGCAGAGAGACTTGGACAAGTTGCAGAGCTGGGCCGAGAGATGGCAAATGGAGTTTAATGTGGAAAAGTGTGAGGTAATGCACTTTGGCAGGAATAACAAATGTGTAGAGTATAGGGCTAATGGTAGGAATCTTAATAGTGTTGAAGAACAGAGGGATCTTGGTGTGTATGTGCATAGATCCCTGAAAGAAGGCAGTCAAGTCGAGAAGGTTGTTAAGAAGGCATATGAGTCTTAGCTTTTATTGGTAGGGGGATTGAATTTCGGAGCCGCAACGTCATGTTGCAACTGTACAAAACTCTAGTGCGGCCGCACTTGGAGTATTGTGTGCAGTTCTGGTCCCCACATTATAAGAAAGATGTGGAGGCATTGGAGAGGGTACAGAGGAGGTTTACCAGATGTTGCCTGGTATGGAGGGCAGGTCCTATGAAGAGAGGTTGAAGGATTTGAGGTTGTTTTCGTTAGAAATGAGGCGGCTAAGAGGGGATCTTATTGAAGCATATAAGATGATTAGAGGTTTAGATAGGGTGGACAGTGATAGCCTTTTTCCTAGGATGGAAAAAGCTAGCACGAGGGGACACAGCTTTAAATTAAGGGGTGCTAGTTATAGGACGGATATCAGAGGCAGGTTCTTTACCCAAAGGGTGGTTCGGGAGTGGAATGCCCTGCCTGCAGCGTTTGTAGATGCGCCAAGTTTGGTGGCGTTTTAAGAGGTTAGTTGATAAGTATATGGAAGAGAAGGGAATGGTTTAGTTTGGAGGGGCATTGCTTTTTATATTGGTCGACGCAACATTGAAGGCCGAAGGGCCTGTTCTGTGCTGTAATGTTCTATGTTCTAGTCGCCACACTCTGGTGCCTATTCGGGTACAGTGAGTACAATTGAGCACAGTCAATCCATCTAACCAGCATGTTTTTCGGACTGTGGGAGGAAACCGGAGGAAACACACAGACATGGGGGGAATGTGCAAACTGCACACAGACAGTGAGCCAAGTTGGGGATCGAACCCTGGCGCTGCGAGGCAGCAGTGCTAACCATGTTGCCACTGTTTTCACACAGCGAGTGATTCAGGTCTGGAAAGCACTGCCTGAATCCGGAAGAGAAAGGTTGAATTGACACATTCGACTACAGACTATTGTCTGTAAAGGATGAATGTGCAGGGTTACAGAGAGAACATAGAACATAGAACATTACAGCACAGAACAGGCCCTTCGGCCTTCGATGTTGCGCCGACCAATATAAAAAGCAATGCCCTCCAAACTAAACCATTCCCTTCTCTTCCATATACTTATCAACTAACCTCTTAAACGCCACCAAACTTGGCGCATCTACAGCTGCTGCAGGCAGGGCATTCCACTCCCGAACCACCCTTTGGGTAAAGAACCTACCTCTGACATCCGTCCTATAACTATCACCCCTTAATTTAAAGCTGTGTCCCTTTGTGCTAGCTTTCTCCATCCTAGGAAAAAGGCTATCACTGTCCACCCTATCTAAACTCTAATCATCTTATATGCTTCAATAAGATCCCCTCTTAGCCGCCTCCTTTCTAACGAAAACAACCTCAAATCCTTCAACCTCTCGTCATAGGACCTGCCCTCCATCCCAGGCAACATCCTGGTAAACCTCCTCTGTACCCTCTCCAATGCCTCCACATCTTTCTTATAATGCGGGGACTAGAACTGCACACAATACTCCAAGTGCGGCCGCACTAGAGTTTTGTACAGTTGCAACATGACGTTGCGGCTCCGAAATTCAATCCCTCTACCAATAAAAGCGAAGACTCCATATGCCTTCCTAACAACCTTCTCGACCTGACTGCCTACTTTCAGGGATCTATGCACATACACACCAAGATCCCTCTGTTCATCTAGACTACTAAGAATCCTACCATTTGCCCTATACTCTACTGAGAAGGTGTGAGAATGGAATTAATGATTTGCTGGTGCAGCCCTAATGGGCCAAATGGCCTCCTGCACTGGAACAATTCTGTGATTTGCAATTTTAAATGTGAGGATGAGAATTGAAAGTGAAGAAACCAATAAATAAGAATAGTTACCCATCAGTTTGCCAATAATAGAAAAGGATGCAATGTTTAACAATCAAACTCTCAGTATAAGGCAGAAATGAGATTTATAAGATGTTTTGGTTCAGTACCTTTAATTTTGGGAAAAATTGAAAGGGGTCATGTAATGTTTTTTGAGATCTGCCCAATAACTGTTCTGAGTGACGTGACTGTTAACAATTAGATAGTGGCCTGGTTTTGTTTGCTGGAAAGAAGGTGTAAAGTGTTCACACTCAGAGATAATGACAGCAGCATCTGTGTTTACAGTGCTCAGACTGCTTGTCTTTATAGTCCAAGAAGTTTTTGAGTGAGCTTGTTTTTCAAGTTTGTTTCATAGTATTTTAGAATTAGTAATAAAGAAAGAGAGAAGAATTTTTAATCATTGTTTTCTGTGCTAATGCTTGGGTTTAGACTAATCTGCATTTCTGCTGATTTGACAGCCACCAAAAGAATTTAAAGCCTGGAAAACAAATGCTGTGCCCCCACCAGAGACCTACGCAGTGGAGGAGAAAAGGCCACCATTGGGTGTGGACATGGCAGTCAAATGGTCCAGCATGTATCAGGACAATGGTGATGACGCTCCACAACGCAGAGCTGCCTTGCTACCTGAGGAGCCTGAAATCTCAGAATCAGGTAAGATCAAGCCCCAGTTCCTTGGAAAGCACTCAACATGCTTTTGGTCAGCTCCACATGGAGGTCACTCAAATATTAAAAACCATTTTCCCTCCGCTGGCAGTGCACTTAGCCCTGAACCATTTGTGGATGCGACATTATGAAGTGTTTTGCTCTGTGGCAATTTCATTAACTTGGTCAGAGAACATGTTGAATTTCAAAGCAGTTGCAGTCATTAAGGCACATTGTGGTGTTTGCTTTTATTGGCCAAAACCTAGAGTAATAGAGCAGGGAGGTTATGCTTGAATTTCCGATATGAAACACTAGTTAGGCCACAGCTGGAATCCTGTTGATAATTCTGGTCATTGCATTGCAGTAAATATGTGATTCCATTACTTATTCATTTATTTGTGGGACATAGCTATCTTTGGCTGGGCCAACATTTATTGCCAATCCTTAGTTGCCCTTGAACTGAGTGGTTTGTTAGATCTTTTTAGAGGGCAGTTGAGAGTCTGCCATATTACTGTGGCGCTGGAGTCACGTGTAAGGATGGCAGATTTCGTTTTTTTTAAAGCACATTAATGAACCAGATGGGTTTTTTTTCTCTACGATCGTTTCAGTAGATTTTTAATTCCATACTTCTATATTGAATTAAAATTCCACCATCTGCTGCAGTGAGATTCGAACCTGGATACCCAGAACATTCATTGAATGAATTTCTGACTTGGACTGGGCACAGAGGAGATATATGAGCATGTTACAACAACAGAAAATTTTAACTCTGCTGCTAGAGCTGACGGGTTGGGATTGTTTACTTTGGGACAGAGGAAGCAGAAAGGAGATTTCATTGTGGTGTTGAGAATAATGAATGTTGACAGAGTGGATAGGAAGGAATTAGTCCCCTTAGCACTGATGACAATTCTCTGTCTCATGAAATTGTTTGCACTGTGATGGCTAACTCTGTTAAACATTACCTGGAATGACTCAGGAGCCGCTCCACTGGCACAGCAGTCTCTGTCACGTCTGCTTCGTAGGCAGTGGACTAAGAAGGTGCATGATTTGGTGGCCTGTTTTCTCTGGGCTGGCTTCTTGGCTTTATTTACTGCTTACTTTCAATTCCTTCAACTATCTCCCTGTTTTCAGTATCAATGTCCACCACCTTCATACAAGTTTGTGGGTAACCTTGTAACAGAGGTACTGGTGCCCAGAAGATCATGACCCAGGACCCAGTTCACCATACTGGAATTTTTTGGGAGTATGGCTGTCATCCATCCAATCAACGTAACTGAGGGAGCGCATACATCATTGGCTTTGTAGTGTGCACATGCTGGTGGAGTTTGCATGCTCCAGGATCTGAGTTGGTGACCATGTCCTGCCAAGAGATTCCTAGGAGATGTCTGAGACAGTAAAGGTGGAAACAGTTCAGTCTTTCTTCCTCCCAACGTATGATGTGCCCAGGTTTCACCACAGCAGCAGAGTTTGCTGGAGACATAAGCTCGGTAAACTCACGGCTTGGTGTTCTCAATCAGATTGCTAGGATATATTCCATTTGCCTAGAGGATTTGTCGTCGTCAGGTTTTTCAAAATTGCTGATACATCTTCCCTCAGAACATCTACCTCCTCTGTTCTATCAGCCTTATCACACACTCATCTTCAAAAACAAGGCCCCTCTCCTTAGTGAACACTGAAGAAAAGTATTCATTCAGTTCCATGCACGTTCCCACTACTATCCTTGACTGCCCCTAACCTCACCATGATCGTTCTTTTATTTCTCACATTAGAGGTTTGGGGTTTTCCTTGATCCGACCTGCCAAGGACTTCTTATGCCTCCTCTTATTTCTCCTAAGCCCTTTTTTTAACTCGTTCCTTGTGACCTTGTAATTCTCAAGTGTCCCAACTGAACCTTGTTTTCTCATCCTTACATTTGCTTCCTTTTTCTTCTTGACAAGACATTCAAAATCCTTTGTGAACCATGGTTCCCTTATTCAGCCACTTCCTCCCTGCCTGACAGGGACACACCTATCAAAGACGTGCAATATTTATTCCTTGAACAAGCTTCGCTTTTCATTTATACCTCTACCTGACAGTTTCTGTTCCCTTCTTATGCTCCCTAATTCTTGCCTAATCGCATCATAATTACCCCAGCCCATTTATAAACCTTGCCGTGTCGTGTGACCCTATCCCTCTCCATTGCAATAATGAAAGATACCAAGTTGTGGTCACTATCTCCAAAGTCCTCTCCCACAAATAAATCTAACACTAGGCCCGGTTCATTACCCAGTATCAAGTCCAATGTGGCCCCACCTCTTGTCAGCTTATCCACGTATTGTGTCAGGAAACCCTTCTGCACATGTTTTTAAAAAAAACTTTTTTAAAGGTACACTAACATTATACTATCCACAGCCTCCAGCATTGTGTTGTCTATGTTGATGAATCGTGATTGCGACAACATTTTGGACCATGACGTATGTCTTCGTGGTGATAAAACCAACACTTTACTGACAAAGGAGAGTTTGACTGTATGTTATGAGTGTGCTCCTTGATATGGAATGTGAGTGTGACACTATCAATGTAAGACAATCCTCAAGAACACTTGTCTTATCTTTTGTCTTCGATCTCAGGTTACCTAGACCAAACAGCTTTCTGTTCTAGTATGTGTAATCCTTTTGCAAATGGGAATAGTTTCTTCACACAGAATCCATCCAAAACCATGATGATTTTGAATACCTCTATCAAATTTGTCAGCCAAGATTGGACAGATGGGACAAAGAGACAGCAAAGGCTTAGTGGGCCAAATGCCCTCATTACATGCTGAATCTTTGTTTTGATGTCACTGCAGATTCAGTCCCTCCTCTGACTGTACCTCTCAAACTTTACAATTTTGATTCCCAGATACCAGTTGCTGATTGGCAAAATGCCTCTGAGTTTTTATGCTACCTTGCACTAAGTTCCTTAGACACTTAGTCTGCCAAGGTCTCTCAAATTAAAAAAGTCTATGAATAGTTATTTGTATGTAATTTTTAAAATCATACAATGAATACAACATTATATGTGTTTCATGTAGTCACTTCCCAAATTATCTCCCAAAGATTTCTCAGGACAGAGCTTCACTTGAGTTATTGCCTTGATGTATATTGATTATACTCTGCTGGGCTTCATTCTCTTATATGAGTAAGACCAGATTTGGAGAATTCCACATTCATCCTTTATCTTCCCATTATCTTCATGTCAAGTTACAGAAAAGTATCAGGGTTTTTGAATTAATGAATGTAAGGTTCAGCACAATCAGAAGCAGACAGAGGAGATGGTGGAGTAGTGGTATTGTCACTGGACTAATAATCCAGAGAACCCAGGGTAATGCCCTGGCGACCCGGGTTCAAATCCCATCATTGCAGATGGTGGAATTTAAATTGAATTTTAAAAAATCTGGAATTACAGAATCCGATGACTGTGAAACTATTGTCGATTATCAGAAAACCCATATGGTTCACTGAGTAAAAGTAAATGAGTGCAGATGCTGGAATCTGAAACCAAAAGGGAAACTGCTGGAAAATCTCAGCAGGTGAGGCAGCATCTGTAAGGAGAGAAAAGAACTGACGTTTCCAGTCCAGGTGACTCTTTGTCAAAAGTTCACTAATGTGCTTTAGGAAAGGAAATCTGCCATCCTGACCAGATCTGGCCTATATGTGACTCCAGATCACAGCATTATGATTGAGTCTTAAATGTTCTCTGAAATGGCTGAGCAAGACACTCAGTTCAGAGGCAATTTGGGATGGGCAATAAATGCTGGCCAGTCAGTAAAGCTCATCCCCTGAGCAAATAAAAAAAAATTTGTTCCACATCTGTGTCTGAATCATTCATTACTTCATTCCAATTGAAAACAAATCCTAGAAGATTGTATAGAATTTAACTTTCTCACCATCATTTCCCTGCTTTTTTAAATGTTCTTAGATCAAAGCTAGAATTATAATGAAATATGGTACGGGCTGTTCTGTTTCCCTTTCCACTGCTGTTCAGGGCAAGTCGGCATTTCTAGCTGCATAATGAAACCTTTTGTAATTGGCAATTGTTCTGTGTCAAACCGAGTTACTTACTGCTGAACACATTCTCTCCTTTTAGACGAAGACGATGTAGAGGACTCATCAGCAAAGAAGCGCAAGATTGAAACGTTTCAACAGAAGGAGAAAAGAAAGCGAAATCAGGGGCAAGCCAATAGGGAGAAAAGCTTTGTGGAGGAAGAAAAGCGAATTCTCAGACAGGAGTTTTGCTTAAAGGATTGATGAGAATGGTAACTAGGTAACCTCCTTCCCTCATCCAGCTTGCCCTATTCTGCCAGGAGAAGTGGCTCACTTCTCTTCAGAAGATCAGATCACAGACTTGGTGTTCCAGATTAAACTGTTTTGTGAATGCTGTGTAGAGGCTGCAGTTATGTGAAATAAACCTGATATACATTGTTCGCTCATTCATCTCAAATAAACAGTAAACCTTTTGACAGAAAGCAGCGTGAAATCTACCTGCTGGTGCTGACTACTTGGTGTGAACTTAACAAATTTCTCCTTGATCTGGCACTTTGATGCCATGCAGCCAAGACAAGCACTTTTATTAAGAAAACAGTTCAAAAATGAAACGTGTACAGCTGGCTCAAGAATTGAAAAACAAGTTTAATTTGTCTGCTATTAGTGGTATTTGTTACACCACTCCTAATCTACAAAACACAAGAGCGTGAAGCCTTGGCACAACCTGCAAGGACTTGTTATCCATTGTTCTCACTATGTTTTCTGGTATTCTTGATTTTTTTAAAATTCTGTCACATTTAGCATTGACAGTTTCATGTCTGTGGTTATGCATAAATTCCATTGTGTATGAAACAATGTGGCCATGGTGTATGAATTATATAGTTAATACAGACTAGAAGAAGGGCCCATACTTACAAGCTGTTCAGTCACTAATAAATCCAGTAGGAAATTCTTTACTCAGAGAATGGTGAGAATGTGGAACTCACTTTGACTGGAAGTGGTTGATGCAAGTTGTATGGATATGTTTAACGGGAAAGCTGGATATACCCAAGGGAGAAAGGAACAGAAGAATATTCTAATAGGGTGAGGTGAGAGGGATAGAAGGGTGCTCATGGAGCAGAAACTCCAGCATGGTTGGGCTAAATGGCCTGTTAGTGTGTTATAAATATTTTCTAAATTAAGAGTTTCAATATTTAGTTGATAAGATTTGAAGCTTTTTTAAGTGAATGCAATACAGTTTTGGATGCTTCTCGTGCTCACGTGGACATGCTGATCTTAATTAAATCCTTGCTGTTTCTACATAAAATGGCCTCAAGTGTACGTGACTGAATCTGTTATGTGGTAATTAACTTGTCATTTGACTACTAACCATTGTTTCAGTTGCAAAAGGGTTGTGTCGTAGCTTAGATATGTCTCTGTTAAATATAAGCTTTAGAGCAAAGGAATCAGGGGTTATGGGGAAAAGGCAAGAGAATGGGGGTGAGAAAAAAATCAGCCATGATTGAATGGCAGAGCAGACTTGATGGGCCTAATTCTGCTCCTGTGTCTTATGGTAGATTTCAGAGAAAAAGTAATGAGCGGAGAACTTTGACATGAGCAGCAGAAAGACATCACGGGTTAATTAGTACAAAGGGTACAACATGTGTTTAACACATCTCTGTAGAACAAACAGCTCACATAGGATCAGACAGCTGGTGTAGGAATTAACTGTCCTTGGATGGAAATTGTAACATGTGACTTTAGAAGTGTGTCAGATAGTTAAGTGAAGTTACCACGAGTACAGAAGTAGAAGGAAGAAAACAGTGAAGAGAAACTTTGAAGAAATGACATTTTACAATCTGAATTATAGTACTGAATCAAAACCAGTTTGTACCACATTTCAGACTAGCTAATAGTGGCTGTCACAGCATTGGTGGACAGGAGTTTGACAGTTGGTGTTCTCCATCCTGTACATCCAGATTGCACCTTGGTTGCCAGAGAAACTCTGTGTCTAATTTAAGTTATTGTGGATGTGTGGGACTTGTGTGTTTACTATGCTTGGTATATCAATATGAGACAAGGCAGAGACTCTTGTATTCCTTAATAAAGTAAATAAGTTGATTAATTTGTGGACTTATTATTTAATAAACACAATCTGGCACTGGGATTGTATGTGTAGTGAGTTTAGATATTTTCAGCCCAGTTGTTATGCTATTTGGCTTTGAGGCAGCTCCAGCTTCAATAGGATCATCACTCAGCATCCACCTTCCCTCCATCTTACACCAATTCACTAATTCCCAAATGTCTAAATCCCAGATAACCAACATCTTATTCTGAAATTGAGAGTCAGTGTTTTTGATTGCATAATGTAGAGATGCCGGCGTTGGACTGGGGTAAGCTCAGTAAGAGGTCTGACAACACCAATTTTAAATCCAACCGATGTATTTGATAGTAAACTTGCTAGCTTTTGGCGTTTGTGCCTTCGTCAGGCGAATGAGGTGTTCTGATCTCCAAAAGCACACGTATCAGCACAGACAGTTTACAGATCGCTGATTAGAATGTGAATCCTTACACCTAACCTGCTATTCAAGTCTTAAAGTGGCTAACAATGTGGGTGGAAGGAACACTGAGCACAGGTTAGAGAGATGTGTATTGTCTCCAGACAGCACAGTAAGTGAGGTTTTTTTGTTAACCCAGGCAAGTCATGGGGGTTACAGATAGTGTGACATGAAGCCAAGATCCCTGTTAAGACCGTCCCTGTGTGTGGAACTTGGCTATCAGTCTCTGCTTAGCGGCTCTGCGCTGTTGTGTGTCGTGAAGGCCCCCTTGAAGAACATATACCCTAAGGTCGGAGGCCGAATGCCCGTGACCGCTGAAGTGTTCGCCCACAGGAAGGGAATTGTTTTGCCTGGTGATTGTTGAGCGATGTTCATTCATCCACTGTCGTAGTGTCTGCATGGTCTCCCCAATGTACTGTGCTTTGGGACATCCTTTCTTGCAACATATTAGGTAGACAACGTTGGCCGAGTTGCAAGAGTATGTACCATATACTTGGTGAATGGTATTCTCATGTTTGATGATGTCGTCCATGTCTATGATCTGGCATGTCTTGCAGAGGTTGCTGTAGCAGGGTTGTGTGGTATTGTGGTCACTGTTCTCCTGAAGGTTGGGTAGTTTGCTGCGAACAATGATCTGTTTGAGATTGTGCGGTTGTCTGAAGGCAAGAAGTGGGGAGTGGGGATGGCCCTAGCGAGATGTTCATCATCACCAATGATATATTGAAGACTGTCTGTGCTGATATGTGTGCTTTTGGAATCCAGAACACCTCATTCGCCTGACGAAGGCACAAACGCTGAAAGCTAGCAAGTTTACTATCAAATAAATCGGTTGGATTTAAAATTGGTGTTGTCAGACTTCGATTGCATAGCCAGGGAATGCATTTTCTCAGCGTCTACATTTAAGAATTTTATGTTTCAATTAGATATCTCATTCTTCTACATTCCATGGAATATACTTCTAGGCCATTCAATAGCTGGGATTCTCCCAAAAAGGTTTTCAGTGTTGAATTTTTGGGAAAACTGGAGTAAACCATGCTGTTCTTTTCAGTGGGAGTTCATACTAGAATCTCCCACACTCTGTGCAATGTAGAGGCCTGCCACCAGTGTGAATATTATTAGATTTCAGGGGATGGGGCCTATTCCCACCTGACAGGTGAGGGCTCAGGGTCTCTGCACAGTGGTCTGAACTGTCAACCTTTTTTTTTTGCTGATGAGTTATTGGCTAGCCTGGAACTGCCACAGTGCTGCCCCCTGTCCTGGACTGTCCAGTCTCGAGCCCCATTTTCCTTCTGCACACAATGACGATTTCCCCAACCACTCCCACACCCCCCCCCCCCAAACTCCCCAGCTGCGCCCACCGGGTGACCACCTGTGCCTGCCCTGATCACTGGTCTCCCTTCTGCCCTGACTGGATCCCAATGCAGAGTAGCAGCAGGACTCCCCCACCCGTTCTGATCCCTCTCTAGGCCCCATCCTCCTTGGCTGATAGTATCAAGGTGCCCCTGGGCATTGGCACTTTGCCTCTTAGGTATTGCCAGGAGAGACAGGCTGGCACTGCTAAGATGCCTATGCTCAGAAGACACCACCTCTACAAAGAACAAAACAGCATGGGAAACAGGCCCAACGAGCCTGCGCCGCCACCTCTATGTTCCCACTTCTACCCATGATCCCTATCTATGTTTATAGATCTATGCATTAGAACCAAATTTGAGACAATTCAGGGAGAATCTGTTCTGCCAGTCAGCCTAAGAACACATCTTTGGGATGTGGAAGGAAACCGGAGCACCTGGAGAAAACCCACGCAAGCACGGGGAGAATGCGCAAACTCCCACAGACACAGGCCCAAATCCATGTATCTGCACAGCACAGCAATAGTCACTGGTAGCTGGATGGATAAGTAACTGGCTTGGTAATAGGAGACAGCGAGTAATAGTGGAAGGATGTTTTTCCAGCTGGAGGTCGGTCACTAGTGGTGTGCCACAGGGCTCGGTACTGGGACGTCTTCTATTTGTAATACATGTAAATGACTTGGAAGAGGGAGTATGTGGAATGATCAGCAAGTTTGCAGACGATACAAAGATGGCTGGACTTGCGGATAGTGAGGAGCATTGTCAGGTGATACAGCAGGACATAGATACTCTGGTAGCTTGGGCAGATAGATGGCAGATGGAATTCAATCCTGATAAATGTGAGGTGATGCATTTCGGGAGAAAGAATGTAGGGGGGAGGTTTATGATAAAGGGTAGACCTATTAAGAGTATAGAAATGCAGAAGGACCTGGAGGTGCAGGTGCACAAGTCTCTGAAGGTAACAGAGCAGGTGGAGAAGGTTGTGAAGAAAGCATATAGTATGCTAGCCTTTATAGGAAGGGGTATAGAGTACAAGAGCTGGCCTTTAATGTTGCAGTTGTATAAAACGTTGGTTATACCTCATTTGGAATACTGCGTCCAGTTCTGGTTGCCTTACTACCAGAAGGACGTGGAGACTCTGGAGAGAGCGCAGAGGAAGTTTACCAGGATGCTGCCTGGTATGGAAGGTCTGAGTTATGAGGAGAAGTTAGCCAAATTGGGGCTGTTTTCCTTAGAAAGACGTAGACTTAGAGGAGATCTAATAGAGGTGTACAAGATTATGAGGGGTATAGATAGAGTAAACAGGGTTAAGCTTTTTCCTAGGATGGACTCAAATAGCACAAGGGGTCACAGGCTTAGGATGAGGGGCGGGGTAAGGTATAATTTGGATGCTCGAGGGAGTTTTTTCACAAGAGGGTGGTGGGGGCAGGCATTCTGGAGTTATTTAAGAGATACTTAGATGGGCACATGAATAAAATGGGAATGGATGGATATAGAAAACGGATTTAAAATAGGCATCATGAACCTTGAGATTTCCCTGGGAAGTGTGTAAATTGTCGATGATATTGATGTATTTGTTTTTATCCTACAGGTACTTTGGTCTGCCTTGTTGTCTAACAAGGGGCATACACGCTATGGGTCGTAAGAGGGCTGCTCTGGATTTTTTTTGAGAGTATCCTAGTGCTTCATGTCGTTAGTGTACACTTGACCTGGACCATTTGATGGGGAACATGACAGCTCAGTGACTATCACTGTGCTATGCAGATACATAGATTTGGGCCTGTGTCTGTGGGAGTTTGCACATTCTCCCTGTGTTTGCGTGGGTTTTCTCCGGGAGCTCCAGTTTCCTCCCACATCCCAAAGATGTGCTCTTAGGCTGATTGGCAGAACAAATTCTCCCTAAACTGTCTCAAATTTGGTTCTAATGTATAGATCTATAAACATAGACAGGGATCGTGGGTAGAAGTGAGAACATCGAGGTGGTGGCGTGGTCTCATTGGGCCGAAGGGCCTGTTTCCTGTGCTGTTTTGTTCTTTGTTCTTTGTCTATCTATCTGCATTATGAGAGGAGCAGCAGGAAGGTCTCAACGTGTCATGGTAGTCAGGGAATACTTTTTTGGCATCAGAGTGTCTAAAGGATAGCAGGCAAAACACGCAGGACTGGGATAAAAAGATATCTAAGATAGAAGTCTTCCAAGTGAGTACAGGACATACATCGCCAAGTTATGCAGCATGTTTAATTAGTTACGATGATATTTACACTGCGATACAGAATATCCTTTCAACGCTTTGCTTTTCCTGAATCGGAGTTCAGTTTGCACCAAGGTGCAGCTGCTGAACTGCTCCCAAACACTAAGGTGAGCTGCCAGCTCTGTGGTTGTCCATGCTGGTCACACATCCAGACCCTTCACCCACAGAAGACATTAAAGTCATTCATAGGTTAGACGTACTTGAACAATGTAGTGTCAGCAGCTGAGAAACTTAAATTGAATTGATTTAATGAACCTGCAGTAAAAAGCGGTACACATTTAACACTGATCATTACACCACCGGCTTGTTGTAAAAACCCCAAACAGATTCAGTAATGTCCTTCAGGAGAGGAAAACCTGCCATCCTTGCCTGGCCTGGCCCTACATGTGACTCCAAACTCGAACAAGCCACTCAGTTCAGGGGCAGTAATGGATGAACAATAAATACTGATTTTAACAGTGAAGATCACCATCTCAAGAACACATTTAAAAACCATTTCAGTGAGGAGCAGGAAACGCGTCCCAACTCCTGATTAACAAGTGTCGTTCGATCAGTCCCACAAAAATAAATGATCTCATCGTTTATGTTGCTGCTGTTTATGGGATCTTGCTGTGCACACATTGGCTGCCGCATTTCCTATGTTACCACAGTGACCACACTAATTCAAAAGCATTTGGGGAGATCCTTTGGTGGTGAATGGTGTAAGCCAAGTTCCGTACACATGAGGACGGTCTTAACAGGGATCTTGGCTTCATGTCACACTATCTGTAACCCCCATGTCTTGCCTGGGTTAGCAAAAAACCTCACTTACTGTGCTGTCTGGAGACAATACACATCTCTCTAACCTGTGCTCAGTGCTTCTTCCACTCACGTTGTTAGCCACTTTAAGACTTGAATAGCAGGTTAGGTGTAAGGATTTGCATTCTAATCAGCAATCTGTAAACTGTCTGTACTGATATGTGTGCTTTTGGAGACCAGAACACCTCATCCGCCTGACGAAGGCACAAAGGCTGAAAGCTAGCAGGTTTACTATCAAATAAATGGGTTGGATTTAAAATTGGTGTTGCCAGACCTCTTACTGAGTTTACCCCAGTCCAATGCCGGCATCTCTATATCATGACTACGTGGTGAATGGCACCAAAGAAAAACAAGTCTTTCTTTAAATTGAAGGCTTGTTTTCAGACAGTGAGAGGGAGGTGATGACAAGTACTGACATGAGGAGAAATGTTTCTGCCCAGATTGCGACCGTGATCACCCACTGAGGTCAGTGCCTCTGAGGTCAGGTCAACTAAACCCAGGAAAAATAATCCTTCAGCGCTCCAGGCACCTTGTGTGTCTTGCACGAATGGAGATAGACAAACGTTCATTGGCGGTTTCGTGACAAATCTCAGCTACTTTGACATGTCACTCAGATGTTGCAGTGCCATCCTGCACCAGAGGAGCCCCCCCTAGTTGTTTCACCAAAACGTGACCTCTCGCTTGAGGTAATGTATTATTAACAATTTTCATAAGTGCCAGACACAGTCTACGCTCTCAAGCAGCGGCCTTTGTTGCAACAAGTATTTAAGTCCCTTTAGGCTACAGGCTGCCAGACTGGAGACTATCGTGAGAACTGTACATACTCAGCACAGCTATCAGTCTTTAAGATCTCCTTCTGTGACTGAGATATTTAGCTTTCAGTGTGAGTTTCTGCATGCCTTTTAAAAAAACATTCTCAGGTTTAATGGAGCTGTTGGTGATCCCTTCATCCACAAGGTGGCAGTCACTCACTGAGTTGCTTTAAACAGGGAATTCAATGAGCAGTTCGCAAATCATCAGCCCAGATCAATTCTTCATTGGTGATAACCCCAAAGCTCAAAGATGGGTCAGAGAGGTCAAGAGGAGATAGTTTGGTAGTCTAGCTGCAGCGGCACAGTGGTTAGCACTGCTGTCTCACAGCGCCAAGGACCCAGGTTTGATTCCTGGTTTGAATCACTGTCTGTGTGGAGTCTGTACGTTCTTCCCATCTCAATGTGGGTTTCCTCTGGATGCTCCAGTTTCCTCCCACAGTCCAATGATGCCCAGGTTGGATGAACTGGCCATGCTAAATTCTCTCTCAGTACACTGAACAGACATCAGAGTGTGGTGACTTGGGGTATTTCACAGTAACTTCACTGCAGTGTTAAGTTCACCTACATATGACACTAATAAATAAACTTGTTAATTTTACTCTCATACTTGAAGCATTAATGCTGCCTAGTCAGACAATCTCATTACCAGGAATCATAGAATCACTGTATCATAGAATCCCTACTGTGCAGAAGGAAGCTATCTGGCCCATCAAGCTTGCACTAACAATAATCCCAACCTGATCCCAAGATTGTAACCCTGCATACACTTTGCTAATCCTCCTAACACTAGGGGGCAATTTATCATGGCCAATCAACCTAACCAGCACATCTTTGGACTGTGGGAACAAACCGGAGTGCCGTGAGGAAACCCACAAAGACACAGAGAGAACATGCAAACTCTACACAGGCAATCACCCAAGATTAGAATTGAACGCAGGTCCTGGTGCTTTGAGATAGTAATGCTAACCATTAGACCACCATTTCAAGCTTTTTAAATTATTTTCACAGGATCTGGGTGTCGCTGGCTCAGCCAACATTTATTGTCCATTCCTAGTTGATAGAACCATAGACAATAAAAGCCATTTGGCCCGTTGAGCCTGCTGCATCATTCATTTGATCATGGCTCATCATTAGATTCAATATCCTGAATCTGCCTTCCCCTCGTATCCCTTAATCCCCATAGAAACCTAGAAGTATAGAAACATAACTCCCTTGAGAAGGTGGTGGTGAGCTGCCTTCTTGAACCGCTGCAGACCCTGAGGTGTAGGTACAGCCACAACACTGTTAAGGAGGGAGTTCCAGGATTTTGACTCAACGACAGTGAAGGAATGGCAATAGATTTCCAAGCTGTTGTAGATGCGCCAAGTTTGGTGGCGTTTAAGAGGTTAATTGATAAGTATATGGAAGAGAAGGGAATGGTTTAGGTTGGAGGGGCATTGCTTTTTATTTTGGTCGGCACAACATCGAAGGCCGAAGGGCCTGTTCTGTGCTGTATTGTTCTATGTTCTATGTTCTATGTTCTAAGTTAGGATAGTGTGTGACTGGAAGGGAACCTGTAGGATGTGCTTGTCTTATATAGTGATAGTTGTGGGTTTGGACTTATCTTGCATTAAGTTGATCTTTCTCTACACCCTAGCTATGACTGTAACACTACATTCTGCACTCTCTCCTTCTCTATGAATGGTATGCTTTGTCTGTATAGTGTATGAGAAACGATACTTTTCACTGTATGTTAATCCATTGTGACAATGGGTGCGATTAAGTTTTGGAGTGTGAGACTTATTTCTCCCTGCTGGACATCTGGATTATACTGGAGGCAAAATCCCTGGCGGTCATGGCTATTAGGGCTTTAGATAGATTTATGAAGGTCCTGATGTCTCATTGCAGAAACTGTGTGAGCCAGGGGATCTCCAATCAGCAGTTGAGAATGGGCCTAAACATCCCCCCAGCGAGTGTTTTCTGTACCACAGCATTGCCAGTGACCAAGATTCCATTCGCTCCATCAAAGGCTACGTGCCCGCATGTTTCTGAGGTTTATCTTTCCACTCTGCATGATGTTGGAAACACAACTTTCCACATCTTGGTAATTGCTGTCAATCGTTGTAGGCTGAGATACGGTTCACCGAGAATGAAAATATCAAGCAGCCAGCAGAAATGGAGATCAAATGAGACAGAAAAACTCACAGTAACCACAGTGAACTTCAATCAAGGGAATGATTGCCAGCAAAAACGTAAATTAATGACGCATGTTTAACATAGTGAGATGTCCCAAAGTGCTTAACACGAATGATAAAAGCATTTTTGGAATGTTTGACATCCAGCCACAGAAGCGAAGGTGACTAAAAGCATGATCAAAGCTTGTAAGTTTTAAAGAGCAGCTTCACAGAGGAAAGAGAGGGAACAAGGTTTAAGCAGAGGATTTTAGAATCACAGAGTTTGGCAGCACTGAAATTGGCTCTTCGGCCCATCATGTCTCTGCTAGACATTAGACAGGTTAGTGCCAAGGCAGCTGAAAGCACAGGCACTGATGGTGGAGTAATGGAAATCGGGGATGAGCAAGTGGTTAGAATCAAAGGAGCACAGAAATCTCAGAAGATCGTGGGACTGGAGGAGGTCACAAAGATAGGGAGAGTTTGGGGCTGGAAGAGGTTTCAGAGATAGGGAAGGATGTAGGATTGGAGGAGCTTACAGAGATAGGGAGGGGTTAAGGGCTGGAGGAGATTGCAGAGATAGGAAGGTTTAGAGGCTGGAGGAGATTACAGAAATAGGAAGGATTGTAGAGGCTGGAGGAGATTACAGAGATAGGGAGTGCTATAGATGGAGGAGGTTTACAGAGATAGTAAGGGTTGTACAAGCTGGAGGAGGTTACAGAGATAGGGAGGGTTGTACAGGTTGGAGGAGGTTACAGAGATAGGGAGGGGTGTACAGGCTGGAGGAGGTTACAGAGGTAGGGAGGGTTGTACAGGCTGGAGAAGGTTACAGAGATAGGGAGGGTTGTACAGCTGGAGGAGGTTACAGAGATAGGAGGGTTGTACAAGCTGGAGGAGGTTACAGAGATAGGGAGGGGTGTTGGAACTGGAGGAGGTTACGGACATAGGAAGGGTTGTAGAGGTTGGAGGAGGTTTATAGAGATAGGGAGGGATGTAGGGGTTGGAGGAGGTTTATAGAGATAGGGAGGGATGTAGGGGCTGGAGAAGGTTATAGAGATAGGGAAGGGTGTAGGGGCTGAAGGAGGTTACAGAGGTAGGGAGGGGTGTTGGAACTGGAAGAGGTTACAGAGATAGGGAGGGGTGTTGGAACTGGAGGAGGTTATGGAGATAAGGAGGGCTGTAGGGGTTGGAGGAGGTTACAGACTTAGGGAGAGGTGTAGGGGCTGGAGGAAGTTACAGAGATAGGTTTCCTCATAAGTCTAAGGATGTGCAGGTAAGGTGGTTTGGCTGTGCTCAATTGTCCCTCAGTTCGTCTATGTGTGTCGTGTGATGGGCTAATGTTCCATCCTGGATGTATCCTGCCTAATGCCCAGTGTCTGTTGGGATAGGTTCTGACTCCTTCGACCCTGAATTGGAATAAGTGAGGTAACAATTCTAGTCTCTATAGCCTACCTTTATAATTTAACCCTTTTGGCCCCAGTCTCATTCTGGCAAATTTATGCTGTAACCCGTTCAGGGCCAATATCTTCTTCCTGTGCTCTGGGACCCAGAACCGAACACTGTGCTCTATATAGGGGTCTAACTACAACTCTCTACACCAATAGCAGAACTGACATTTATAGAATTGTATCAGTTGCTTAGTTTTAATCTCTCACTAGATTGCATTGTTTCCAAGTGTCTCTGGCAGTGAAATGGAGTTAGCTGAACTGTCCAACGATATGTAAATGTTTTGTATGCAGCAACATAAATAATTTTTCATTAACAATGCTAAAGATGGTTGTGAAATTAACAATCCTTTTCCTGCTCCAATTAGAATTGCAGGGTTTGCTATCTGCCCTTGCCGTGTGTATTTCCAGCAGTTTCTGGTATTTCTTTTTCTAGAGTTCTTTCTTCAATTGCATGCTTTTATTGTTGTTGGCATTACTGCCATTGATCGAGCTGTTACCATGGGTCTCATCCCAATGTGAGTTTAGAGATTGCTTATACCCTCCTGCAGTAAATTACTTAGGTGACGTCTTGCCGGGACCTTGCTCAGAAACTGTGTCTGCTCTCACACGCAATGTGCCTCACTTTGTTTGTACGGCAGATGTTCTTTTGGACTTCTTTATGGGAGTCTGTAACCACTGGGAACAAGCCGAGAGTGGAATGCTTAGCGGGCCTGATGCAAAACAGATGTTGTAAATCATAGAAATTTCTTTGTCCGTTTATGTGACGACAATGTGCGCCATTGAAAAATTACAATACATGTTATTTCAGTGACCAGTTTGCAAAAAGAAACCCTTTGAATTCCCAATCTATTTTCTTTACATGATTCTGAGCGTGTAATGCAATCCAGCAATATATTCCCCTCAGATGATAGGACTTGATTGTGAAAAGCACCCTTTTAACCTTTCAGGAGAATACTGACAAAACATTTCAGGTTTTCAAATTTCAGGCGAATGATCCTGAGGCTCAAATGAGAAGTATTTGTATGTTTCTTACACAGTGAATTGTTGTGAGCTGGAATGTGCTGCCAGAAAAGGCAGTGGAAAAAGATCCTTCAAACCTTTCAGAAGGGAATTGGATAATTACCCAAAAGGATTTAAAACAAATTGTAGGGCAGGTGAGTGAAAGTAATTGGATAGCAAAGGGCTTGCATATATACAATGGTTGAATGGACTCCATCTCTACTGCACAATTCTATGGATTCGTTGGACTCTCTTCATTCTGCTATTCAGCTATAACTGGAGAAGAGGGGTGCAGGCGAGTGTGGGGAATGGTGGTGATTGTGCCACCATTGGGATTGGTGACTGTGTCATTTATGTAGCGAAAACATTTCACCGTACATCTAGGATCAGCATTTCACTATTGTTTCAGACAACAAGCTGTTGTTGGGGCTTTTCCGGGAAGATGTGTAGGTTAGGTGGATTGGTCATGGTGAATGTGTAGGGTGGCAGGGATGGAGTGGGGTGATGGGCCTGGGTGAGTGCTCTTTTGGAGAGACAGTGCAGACCTGATGGGCTGAATGGCCTCCTTCTGCACTGTAGGGATTCTGTGTGTCGGGACACACACAATATTGTTAGGGAGGAAGAATAACCCAGCAACAATGAAGAAAGGACGATATATTTCTAAGTCAGGATGGTGTGTGACTTGGAGGGGAACTTGCAGATAGTCATCCTTATATATGGTCAGTAGTTGCAGGTTTGGAAGATGCTGTCTAAGAAGCTTTGGTGAGTTGCTGCAGTAAGTAATACACAATCCTGATACTGTGTATCTGTGGGAGAGGGTATGAACATGTAAATTGTGGGATGGAGTGTTAATCAAGATTTGTCCTGGATGGTATTGAGATTCTTGAGTGTTGTTGAGCTGCATTCATCCAGGCAAGAGGAGATGTTCCATTACACTCCTGACTTTGCCTTGTTGATGGTCGACAGACTTTAGAGAGTTGGGGTGGGTTATTTGTCACAAGATGCCCAGCCTCTGACCTGCTCTGATAGCCTCAGTATTTAATAGTTAGTCCAGTCCAGTTTCTAGTCAATGGTAACCCCCAAGAATTCCCTGCTTTATATTTCATTCCCCTTGCAATAAATGACAGTGTTCCATTAGCCTTCCTAATTCATGCTGTATCTGCATACTAACTTCTTGTGATTCATGCAATGCATTATTGTGTAACGAGATGATAAAGTATGAGTCTTTATCTCATTTTGCTCATTGCAAAAACTGGCAGGGGGATTGGAGGAGTACTCCAATTCTGGACCACTAGGGATGTCAGCCCATCCAGTTTTGCTGGTTTTATTCTGGTAATTATAAACTGACCTCAATCATAATGACAGCTTCAACCAAAGCCCTTCCTTTGTGCCAAAATCACAAAACCCTTACATTCCTGCTGAGGGAAATGTGAAATTGCTGCTGAGGTAAGAATGGTGCAATGTACTGCCCGATGAATTATCTAAAAAGCTTTCGTTGCTAACAGTCTGAAAATGTGATTGTACACCACTCCCTTTTGAAGGTTTTGCAACCCCCAAATCAAGATAAAGACTTTAAGATAGATTAACATCTAAATTACGCAATTATGCATACCTTTCGAAAACTGTGCTCGTAAATGATTTCTACATGATAATTTCTCACCTTTTAAAATTCCTGTTTCTTTCTGTGCTCTGAGGACTCATTCTACATATACCTACCATCCAATTGAGCAACTCTGCAACTAGGTCTGAAATAATCAGGTTTCTGGTTTATAATCTGCAAACATGAAATTTCAAACTGAATATATGAAACCTCAGAACGTGACGATTTGGAACAACAGCTAATTGTTCTTAGACAATAACAAAGATTAACCCAGGAAGCACACCTCTAACTAAACAAATCACATTATGAGATAGGTGTCCTCTTAAATAACCTAGATAGTTAGAGCCCAGTCAGCCAGAAGGGAAATATGGACAGAGAGAGAAAGATGTCATAGAGACATAGAGTCATAGAGGTTTACAGCATGGAAACAGGGCCTTCGGCCCAACTTATCCATCCCACCCTTTTTATACAACCCTGAAGCTAATCCCATTTGCCTGCATTTGGCCCATATCCCTTTGTACCCATCTTACCATTATAATTGCCAAAATGTTTTTAAAAGACAAAATTGTACCCGTCTCCAGTACTAACTCTGGCAGCTTGTTCCAGACACTCACCACCCTCTGTGTGAAAACATTGCCCCTTTGGACACTTCCCTCTCACCTTAAACCTATGCCTTCTACAAAGAACAAAGAACAAAACAGCACGGGAAACAGGCCCTTTGGCCCAACGAGCCTGCGCCGCCACCCCAATATTCCCACCTCTACCCGTGATCCCCTGTCCATGTTTATAGATCTATGGATTAAAAATCAAATTTGAGACAATTTAGGGAGAATTTGTTTTGCCAATTCGCCTAAGAGCACATCTTTGGGATGCGGGAGGAAACCAGAGCACCCGGAGAAAACCCATGGAAGCATGGGGAGAATGCGCAAACTCCCACAGACACAGGCCCAAATCCATGTATCTGCACAGCACAGCAATAGTCACTGAGCTGTTGTTTTGCCCAACAAATGGTCCAAGTCAAGCGTACACTAACGATGTGAAGCACTAGGATACTCTTGAAAAAAAAAATCCAAGAGCAGCCCTCTCATGACCCATTGAGTGTATGCCCCTTGTTAGACAACAAGGTGGACCAAAGCACTTGTAGGATAAAAACAAGTACATCAATATTATCATCTATTTACACACTTCCCAGGGACTCCCAAGGCTCATGATCCCTATTTTAAATCAGTTTTCTATACCCCTCCATTCCCATTCTGTTCATGTGCCCATGGAAGGCTTCTGCAGAAAATGCAGATGTATGGGATTGAGGGTGATTTAGCTAATTGGATTAGGAATTGGCTAGCAGATAGAAGACAGAGGGTGGTGGTTGATGGGAGATATTCATCGTGGAGTTCGGTGACAAGTGGTGTACCTCAGGGGTCTGTTTTGGGGCCCCCGCTGTTTGTAATTTTTATAAATGATCTGGATGAGGGTATTGAAGGATGGATTAGTAAATTTGCAGATGACACTAAAGTCGGTGGAGTGGTAGATAGTGAAGAGGGGTGTTATAGTTTGCAGAGAGACTTGGACAAGTTGCAGAGCTGGCCGAGAGGTGGCAAATGGAGTTTAATGTGGAAAAGTGTGAGGTAATTCACTTTGGCAGGAATAACAAATGTGTAGAGTATAGGGCTAATGGTAGGACTCTTAATAGTGTTGATGAACAGAGGGATCTTTGTGTATATGTGCATAGATCCCTGAAAGTTGGCAATCAAGTCGATAAGGTTGTTAAGAAGGCATATGGAGTCTTAGCTTTTATTGTAGGGGGATTGAATTTCGGAGCCGCAACGTCATGTTGCAACTGTACAAAACTCTAGTGCGGCCGCACTTGGAGTATTGTGTGCAGTTCTGGTCCCCACATTATAAGAAAGATGTGGAGGCATTGGAGCGGGTACAGAGGAGGTTTACCAGGATGTTGCCTGGTATGGAGGGCAGGTCTTATGAAGAGAGGCTGAGGGATTTGAGGTTGTTTTCGTTAGAGAAGAGGCGGCTAAGAGGAGACCTTATCGAAGCATATAAGATGATTAGAGGTTTAGATAGGGTGGACAGTGATAGCCTTTTTTCTAGGATGGAGAAAGCTAGCATGAGGGGACATAGCTTTAAATTAAGGGGTGGTGGTTATAGGATGGATGTCAGAGCTAGGTTCTTTACCCAGAGGGTGGTAAGGGTATGGAATGCCCTGCCTGCGTCAGTTGTAGATGCGCCAAGTTTGGTGGTGTTTAAGAGGTTAGTAGATAAGTTTATGGACGAAAAGGGAATGGTTTAGGTTAGAGGGTCATTGCCTTTTCCTAATTGGTCGGCGCAACATTGAAGGCCGAAGGGCCTGTTCTACGCTGTAATGATCTATGTTCTATCTAAGTATTTCTTAAATAACTCCAGAGTACCTGCCTCCACCACTTTACTTGGCAGCGCATTCCATACCCCACCACCCTCTGTGTTAAAAAACTTCCTCTAGCATCCAAATTATACCTTACCCCCCTCACCCTAAGCCCGTGATCCCTCGTGCTATTCGAGTCCATTCTAGGAAAAAGCTAGTGATAACTCTAGTTTTAGACTCCCCTACCTTTAGGAAAAGATATTGACTATTTAGCTGATCTATGTTCCACATTAGATCTTTACAAGATCACCCCTCAGCCTCCTATGCTCTAGAGAAAAAAGTCCCAAACTATCCAGCCTTTCCTTATAACTCAAACTATGAAGTCCTCATAACATCCCAAAAAACAGTGGGCAGAATGGACAGAGAGAGAGATATGGACAGAGAGGGAGATGTGGACAGAGAGGGAGATGTGGACAGAGAGAGAGATGTGGACAGAGAAGTGGATGCAGACAAAGAGAGGGATGTGGACAGGGAGATGGATACTGAAAGAGAGGAGGATGTGGACAAAGAAGAGTGAATAGAGAGAAAGATGTATAGAAAGGGAAATGTGGATAGAGAGGGGGATGTGGACAGAGCGGGGTTATTGTGGAGTGATTTTAATTTCTCCTATACTGACTGGGACTCACTTAATGCTAGGAGTGTGAATGGGGCAGAGTTTGTAAGGAGCATCCAGGAGGGCTTCCTGAAACAGTATGTAAATAGTCCAACTAGGGAAGGGGCCATACTGGAGCTGGTACTGGGGAATGAGACTGGCCAGGTGGTTGATATTACAGTAGAGGAATAGTTCAGGAACAGTGACCACAGTTCAGTAAGTTTGAAGTACTGATGGATAAAGATAAGTGTAATTCTCAAGTTAAAACGCTAAATTGGGGGAAGGCTAATTAGAACATAGAACATTACAGCACAGAACAGGCCCTTCGGCCTTCGATGTTGCGCCGACCAATGTAAAAAGCAATGCTCCTCCAAACTAAACCATTCCTTTCTCTTCCATATACTTATCAACTAACCTCTTAAACGCCACCAAACTTGGCGCATCTACAACCGCTGAAGGCAGGGCATTCCACTCCCGACCACCCTTTGGGTAAAGAACCTACCTCTGATATCCGTCCTATAACTATCACCCCTTAATTTAAAGCTGTGTCCCCTCGTGCTAGCTTTTTCCATCCTAGGAAAAAGGCTATCACTGTCCACCCTATCTAAACTCTAATCATCTTATATGTTTCGATCAGGTCCCCTCTTAGCCTCCTCCTTTCTAACGAAAACAACCTCAAATCCCTCAGCCTCTCCTCATAAGACCTGCCCTCCATACCAGGCAACATCCTGGTAAACCTTCTCTGTACCCTCTCCAATGCCTCCACATCTTTCTTATAATGTGGGACCAGAACTGCACACAATACTCCAAGTGCTGCTGCACTAGAGTTTTGTACAGTTGCAACATGACGTTGCGGCTCCGAAATTCAATCCCCCTACCAATAAAAGCTAAGACTCCATATGCCTTCTTAACAACCTTATCGACTTGACTGCCTACTTTCAGGGATCTATGCACAAATACACCAAGATCCCGCTGTTCATCAACACTATTAAGAATCCTACCATTAGCCCTATACTCTACACATTTATTTTTCCTGCCAAAGTGCATTACCTCACACTTTTCCACATTAAACTCCATTTGCCACCTCTCGGCCCAGCTCTGCAACTTGTCCAAGTCTCTCTGAAAACTATAACACCCTCTTCACTATCTACCAGTCCACCGACTTTAGTGTCATCTGCAAATTTACTAATCCATCCTTCAATACCCTCATCCAGATCATTTATAAAAATTACAAACAAATTACAATTACAACAATATTAGGCAGGAACTGAATTTGGATTGGGGCAGATGTTTGAGGGCAAATCAACATCTGGCATGTGGGAAGCTTTCAAGTGTAAATTGATAAGGATTCAGGACCAGCACATTCCTGTAAGGATGAAGAATAAGTTTGGCAAGTTTTGAAAATGTTGGATAATGAGAAATATTGTGAGCCTAGTCAAGGAGAAAAAGGAAGCATTTGTCAAAGCTAGGAGGTTGGGAACACACGAAGCAAGTGTAGAACACAAGGAAAGCAGAAAGAAACTTAAGCAAGGAGTAAGAAGGGCTTAAAGAGGTCATGAGAAAGCATTGGTCAGCAGGATTAAGAAAATCTCAAGGCTTTTCATATATATATAAAGAACAAGAGGGTAGACAGGGAGAGAGTTGGCTTACTCAAAGGACGGGGGAGAGAATCTATGCGTGGAGCCAGAGGAAATGGGTGAGGTATTAAATGTGTACTTTGCATCAGTATTCACCATAGAGAAGGACTTGGTGGATGATGAGTCTGAAAAAGGATGTGTAGATAGTTTGAGTCATGTTGAGATCAAAAAGGAGGAGGTATTGGGTTCTTGAGAAACACTAAAGTAACTGAGTCCCCAGGGCCTGATGGGATATATGTCAGAATACTGAGAGAGGCAAAGGAGGAAATTGCTGGGGCCTTGAGAGAAATCTTTGTATCCACACTGGCTACAGGGGACGTCCCAGAGGATTGGAGAATAGCCAATGTTACGCCTTTGTTTAAGAAAGGTAGCAAGAATAATCCAGGTAATTACAGGCCGGTGAATCTAACATCAGTGGTAGAAAAATTACTGGAGAGCATTCACCAAGACAGGATTTATTCCAACTTGGAAATAAGTGGATGTATTAGTGAGAAGCAACATGATTTTGTGAAGGGGAGGTTGCATCTCATGAACTTGATTGAGTTGTTCGAGGAAGTGAAGAAGATAATTGATGAGGGTAGGACAGTAGATGTTCTCTATATGGACTTCAGTAAGGCCTTTGACAAGGTTCCTCATGGCGGACTGGTGCAGAAGGTGGATACAAAACTGGCTTGGTCAAAGAAGACAGAGAGTAGCAATGGAAGGGTGTGTTTCTGAGTGAGGGTGTTCCTCAGCGTTCAGTGCTGGGACCTTTAATGTTTGTAATATATATGAATGATTTGGAACAAAATGTAACTGGATTGATTCGTAAGTTTATGGACGACACAAAGGTTGGCAGATTTGCAGATAGCGATGAGGAACATCAGAGGATACAGCAGGATATAGATCAGTTGGTGACTTGGGCAGAAAAATGGCAGATGGAGTTTAACCTGGACAAATGTGAGGTAATGCATTTTGGAAGATCTAATATATAATAAATGGCAGAGTCTTAGAAGTATTGATAGGTAAAGGAATCTGCGTGTACAGGTACACAGGTCACTGAAAGTGAAGATGCAGGTGGAGAAGGTAGTCAAGAAGGCTTGTCTTCATCGACTGGAGTACTGAGTTTAAAAATTGGCAAGGCATGATGCAGCTTTATAGAATCTTAATTAGGCTGTACTTGAAATATAGTGTTCAATTCTGGTTACCACAATACCAAAAGGATGTGAAGGCTTTGGGGAGGGTACAGAAAAGATTTACCAGGATGTTGTCTGGTATGGAGGGCATTAGCTATGAAGAGAGGTTAGAGAAACTTGGTTTGTTCTTACTAGAGTGACGGAGATTCAGGGGAGACCTGAGAGAAGTCTACAAAATTATGAGAGGCATGGACAAAGTGGATAGTCAGGGGGTTTTAGTTCAGCCGGGCAGCATGGTAGGTGCAGGCTTGAGGGCTGAAGGGCCTGTTCCTACAAAGAACAAAGAACAACACAGCACGGGAAACAGGCCCTTCAGCCCAACGAGCCCGCGCCGCCATTCTAACGTCTTAATGACATATAGAGACCAATATAGGGACAATTTGTTACCCAATCAGCCTAAGAGCACATTTTTGGGATGTGGGAGGAAACCGGAGCACCCGGAGAAAAACCCACGCAACCACGGGGAGAACGCGCAAACTCCCGCAGACACAGGCCCAAATCCATGTGTCTGCACAGCAACAGCGATAGTCTCTGAGCTGTCATGTTGCCCATCTGATGGTCCAGTTTAAGCATACACTAACGACGTGAAACACTAGGCCACTCCTGAAGTAACCTCCAGGAGCAGCCCTCGCACAACCTGCCGAATGCATGCACCTTGTTGGTCAACAAGGTGGACCGAATAGCCTGTGGAAACAATTAAAGTATTTAAACAGTCCTCATATATCCCTCTATCTGCAGACGGCTCATGTGGCTGTCCAAGAGACCCTTAAACAACCCTAGCGTGCCTGCTCCCACCACCCCACTCGGTAGCGCATTCCACACCCCCACTACCCCTTGTGTGAAAAAATGCCCTCTAATATTCGTCTTATACATAGCCCCCCTCACCCTAAGGCCGTGACCCCTCGTTCTATCCGAATCTAATGGTGGAAAAAGCTTACCACCATTTACTCTATCTATACCCCTCATGATCTTATATACCTCTAATAGATCCCCTCTCAGCCGACGTCTTTCAAGGGAAAACAACCCCAGTACGTTCAACCTTTCCTCGTAAGACAGCCCTTCCATGCCAGGCAGCATCCTGGTAAATCTCCTCTGCACTCTCTCCAGGGATTTCACATCCTTCCGGTAGTACAGCGACCAGAACTGGACGCAGTACTCCAAGTGAAGCCTAACCAACGTTCTATACACTTGCAACATCAAACTCCTACTCTTGTATTCTATACCCCTTCCTATGAACGCTAACATACCATACGCTTTCTTTATCACCTTTTCCACCTGTACTGACACCTTCAGAGACTTGTGAACCTGCACCCCCAGGTCTCTCTGCGTCTCTATACTCCGGATAGTTTTACCTTTTATCCTATAACGCCCCTCTACATTATTCCGGCCAAAATGCATCACCTCGCATTTATCCGGATTAAATTCCATTTGCCATCTATCTGCCCAATCTACCAGCCTATCTATGTCATGTTGTATTGCCTGGCACTGCTCCTCAGTCCCCGCCAATCCAAGTATCTTAGTGTCATCAGCAAATTTGCTGATCACACCACCTACTCCCTCTTCCAAGTCATTTATATAAATCACAAATAGAAGAGGTCCTAGTACTGAGCCCTGTGGCACACCACTAGTGTTCCTGTGCTGTAACTTCCTTTGTTCTTGGTTCTAATGTCTAATCCCTGACGAGGGTTGTGTACTTCATCATCATTCCAACCACAATCAGTCTGCAAAATTATTCTAGTTTGAGGTAGATAATTGAGATAAAAGTGTTTCTTTTCTATTTGGTCCGATTCCTGAAGCTGAAATTCTTCAATGCCTCGGAACTGGTTAACTGAGAGGATCAGATGTAAGAAACCAAAGGAACAGAAACACGCACAACATTCTGGTTAGGAGCCAAAAGCTAGTTCACAAGCTCTTTTAAAAATGAGATCTTTAACTTCGAGTTCCAATCTAATTAGAAGAGTATGCATATTACAGAGGAGTGTACATATTACAGAGAAGGAGGTACTAGAAGTCATAAAGCCAAGGTAGATAAATCCCCAAGACCTGATGAAGTGTATCCCAGGGAGGCTAGGGAGGAAACTGCAGGTCCCCTAGCCGAGATATTTGAATCATCGATAGTACGGGTGAGGTGCCTGAAGATTGGAGAGTGGCAGATGTTGTGCTTTTGTTTAAAAAGAGCTGCAAGGAAAAGCCCAGGAACTACAGGCCAGTTAGCGTCACATTTATGGTGGGTAAATTGTTGGAATGTATTTTGAGAGGCAGGATCTATAGGCATTTAGAAATGCAAGGACTGATTAGGGAGAGTCAGCATGGCTTTGTGAGTGGAGAATCATGTCTCACAAATTCAATTGAGTTTTTTGAAGGAGTAACCAAGAAGGTGGATGAGGGCAGTGCAGTGATGTTGTCTACATGAACTTTAGCAAGGCCTTTGACAAAGTACCACATGGTAGATTGTTGAATAAAGTTAAATATCACAGGATCCAGGCTGAGGTAATTAACTGTATACAAATTGGCTTCTTGACGGAAGGTGGTTGTAGAGAGTTATTTTTCAAACTGGAGGCCTGTAACCAGCAGTGTGTCTCAGGGATCAGTGCTTGGTCCATTGTTATTTGTCATTTATATTAATGATTTGGAGGAGAATATTGGGGCATAGTTCGTAAGTTTGCAGATGACACCAAGATTGGTGATATAGTGGACAGTGAAGAAAGTTATCTCCAATTGCAACAGGATCTTGATCCATTGGGCCAGTGGCCTGACAAATGACAGATAGAGATTAATTTAGACATGTGAGGTGATATATTTTGGTAGATTGAATCAGGGCAGGACTTACTCAGTTAATGGTAGAGCGTTGGGAGAGTTCAGAACAAAGAGATCTAGGGGTACAGGTTCATAGCTCCTTGAAAGTGGAATCACAGGTGGATAGAGTGGTGAAGAAGGCATTTGGCATGCTTGATTTCATTGGTCACAATATTGAATACAAAAGTTGGGACACCTTGTTGAAGTTGTACAAGACATTGGTAAGGTTACACTTGGAATATTGTGTACAGTTCTGGTCACCTTATTATAGAAAGGATATAATTAAACTACAAAGAATGCAGAAAAGATTTACTAGGACACCATCAGGACTTGATGGATTGAGTTATAAGGAGAGACTGAATAAACTGGAACCTTTTATCTCTGGAGCGTAGGAGGCTGAGGGTGACTTATAGACGTCTATAAAATGAGGATCAGTGAGATAGTCAATATCTTTTCCCAAGGGTTGAGGAGTCGAAAACAAAGGACATAGGTTTAAGGTGAGAGGGGAGAGATTCAAAAGTGTCCAGAGGGACAACTTTTTCACACAGAGGGTGGTGAGTTTCTGGAACAAGCTATCAGAGGTAGTAGTAAAGGTGGGTACAATTTTATCTTTTAAAAAGCATTTAGATAGTTACATGGGTAAAATGGGTATAGAGGGATATGGGCCAAATGCAGGCAATTGGGACTAGCTTAGGTATTGTAAAAAAACAGCAACATGGACAAGTTGGTCGAAAGACTTGCTTCCATGCTGTAAACCTATGTGACTCGATCTACTTGTTTGAAATCCTTCACATTTAGCAGCTGCCAAAAATTGCCAATATGACATTAATCAGAGAAAAATATTTCAAAGAGTGGAAATTGCTTTGTCAACTTTCTTGATCTTACAGTTCCAAAAGCATTAGAGAGACATCACTGAGTTGATGTGAATTGACAAAACTGTGGCCTCAGATTGACCTTGTTCTTATTTTTGTACGGATCCATTTCAGATGAAAAAGACTAACAGTAATGTTCAAATTGTAATGTTACCTTTGACTGTGAATTTGGTTTCTACCCAGGGCTCTACAAGTTAATTAAATTAATTAAAAGCACTAAAATAGTTGTTTCAAGAGATTACAGGATAACAGTCCTTTGGTCTGTTACTAAATGTAGGTTAGAAATGACTATTGGTGGGTTTGCAGGATGAATACTAAGTGCGATACTGTAACACTGCTTTACCATTGCTCTAATTTAACCCATTGTCTTTTGTCATTTAACGCTAAACTAAAATATCAGAATATTTCAATGTTTCTATGAATGAGAAATCTATCCTTAAGGTATTGAGAAAGATGAGGGAGATCATATTTATATAGTCCTTTACACATTCCCATCATTCTTGAAAGTGCATCAGAGCCAATGAAATAGTTATGAAGTATGGATAACTGGCATTGATAGTGCTTTTAACTAGCAAACCATCTGATCAACATTTCTACCTCTTCTCAGCTCTGCAGACAAGTCGTATCGAACTTGAAACATGAACTTGACTTCAGTTATAGGTAAGCTAATGGAGAGGATCCTTAGGGACAGGATGTATGAGCATCTGGAGCGCTGCGATCTGATCAGGGATACGCAGCATGGCTTCGTCAAGGGGAAGTCTTGTCTTACAAATCTGGTGGAATTTTTTGAAGAAGTGACAAAAACAGTTGATGAAGGACATGCTGTTGATGTCGTCTACATGGATTTCAGTAAGGCGTTTGACAAGGTTCCTCATGGTAGACTGATAGAGAAGGTGAAGGCGCATGGGATACAGGGTCGGGTATGTAGATGGGTCGAGAACTGGCTCTGGAGGAGGAGACAGAGGGTAGTAGTGGAAGGCTCTTTTTCCGGCTGGAAGCCTGTCACTAGTGGAGTGCCACAAGGCTCAGTACTAGGTCCTCTTCTATTTGTGGTCTACCTAAACGACTTGGAAGTAGGGGTAGGTGGTGAGATCAGCAAATTTGCTGATGACACCAAGATGCTTGGATTGGCGGGTACAGAGGAGCAGTGTCAGGCAATACAATAGGACATAGATAGGTTGGTAGACTGGGCAGATAGATGGCAAATGGAATTTAATCCGGATAAATGCGAGGTGATGCATTTTGGCCAGAAAAATGTAGAAGAGAGTTATAGGATAAAAGGTAAAACTATACGGAGTATAGAGACGCAGAGAGACTTGGGGGTGCAGGTTCACAAGTCTTTGAAGGTGTCCTCACAGGTGGAGAAGGTGATAAAGAAGGCGTATAGTATGTTAGCTTTCATAGAAAAGGGTATAGAATACAAGAGTAGGAGTGTGATGTTGCAGTTGTATAGAACGTTGGTTAGGCCTCACTTGGAATACTGCGTCCAGTTCTGGTCGCCGTACTATCGGAAGGATGTGGAGTCCTTGGAGAGAGTGCAGAGGAGGTTTACCAGGATGCTGCCTGGTATGGAAGGACTGTCTTATGAGGAACGATTAAATAGACTGGGTTGTTTTCCCTTGAAAGACGTCGGCTTAGAGGGGATCTCATAGAGGTGTATAAGATTATAAGGGGTATAGATAGAGCAAATGGAGGTAAACTTTTTCCACCTTTAGAAATGGATAGGACGAGAGGTCATGGCCATAGGGTGAAGGGGGCTATGTATAGGACGAATATTAGAGGGCAGTTTTTCACACAAAGGGTAGTGGGGGTGTGGAATGCACTGCCGAGTAAGGTGGTGGGAGCAGGCACGCTAGGGCTGTTTAAGGGTCTCTTGGACAGCCACATTAGCGGTATGCAGATAGAGGGATATAGTAGGACTGTTTAACTATGGCTTTTTTTCCACAGGTAATTCAGTCCATACTTGACCAACAAGGAGCATGCATTCGGCAGGTGGTGCGAGGACAGCTCTTGGATGTTGATTCAGGGGTTGCCTGGTGCTTCATGTCGTAAACGAGTGCTTTATGTGGATCATCTGAAGGGCACCATGACAGCTCAGAGACTATCGCTGTAGCTGTGCAGACACTTGGAATTGGGCTGGTGTCTGCGGGAGTTTGCGCGTTCTCCCCGTGGTTGCGTGGGTTTTCTCCGGGCACTCCAGTTTCCTCCCACAACCCAAAAATTTGCTCTTAGGCTGATTGGGAAACAAATTGTCCCTATAGTGAGAGTCTTCCATATTAGGAATAACCTAAATCTATAATAGGATAATGGAATTGCTACTATATAGTTATGACGGCGGCGCGGGCTCGTTGGGCCGAAGGGCCTGTTTTCCGTGCTGTGTTGCTCTTAAAAAAAAAACTTTGTTTCTTTCTCTATGGGCCTGCTGAGTTTATCCAGCATTTTCTGTTTTTAAACCCTCTCATCTATTTCATATATTGTAACAGCCAATTCCCTTACGTCCTTAGCCTCTTTAGGTTGTTTTTGTGCAATCACAATCAGGCAGTAAAATTCAAAGGGGCAGCTTGGATTGTAGGAGAACTTCCAGCCTGCTGTATTGGTCACCCAGCTTAGAGGGACATTACAAACATATAAAATAGAAGTAACAATAGGCCATCAGCAGTTCAAATCTGCTCTGCTATTCAAAAAGATTAGATCTGCTTTAAAGTTTATTTACTTATTAGTCATAAGTAAGACTTACATTAACACCACAATGAAGTTACTGTGAAATTCCCCTAGTCGCCACAATCCTGCGCCTGTTTGGGTCAATGCAACTAACAGCCTGCCTTTCAAACTATATGGGGAAACTGAAGCACCCAGAAGAAACCCATGCAGACATGGAAGGAACTGCAAACTCCACAAGACAGTGACACAAGCTGGGAATGGAACCCGTATCCCTGGCGCTGTAAAGCAGCAGTGCTAATCACTGTGCTGCCATGCTGCTTATGTTTCAAATTCCACATCCCCATCTACCCCTGACAAATATGAACACTGCCCATTACTTGGTAAAGTGTTCCCAACATTTCTGATACAATCAAACCAAATTTTGCACTAATTGCGGTGTGATGTGATCAAAAGTAGGCTTTGAGGAGGCTTTAAGGAGTAGAAAGATATCATATGTCCAAAAATGGCAACTAGACTGCACGGCAAGATCTTTAAATAGCAAGATGATAAAAGGGCTGATTAACCTGTTTCTGTGATTTAGGAATATTTGGCTTGGAAAAATGGAAAGTTTCTCTACCCTTTAACAGAAAATGCATTGGGATCTTTCAGGTCCGCTGGAGAGAACAGATAAAGCCTTATCCATCTGAATGGCGGCACTCCAACAATGTAGCACTCTCTCAATACAGTGCAGAAATGTTAGCCATGGCTATTTGCTTAGCTATTGGGTTGGGATATGGACCCCTTCACTTTCTGACCCACTAAAGTGCGACCAAAAAAAACCAAGTTAATACTAAAATGTGAGTACCCTGAGAGTCATATTGTGTTTTCTTTTCTCGAATACTTTTCCTTTTGACTTTAGTGATAAATCTACCCGGGCAGATAAATTCCATATTTGGAATTTACTAAATGTAATTGTGTCAGTGGTAAGATCAAAGTATTGAGATAATTACCAGAGGTTCTGAGATATGATAAATTGACTGTTTTCTTGTCGTTCTGCCAACAGTGTGTAATGTTGTAGCTCAGAGAGATTAAAGTTTCTTCACCAGTTAGCTGCTTCTAAAAGACTTAACAAAACAGGAGCAGGTCATTCAACCCCTCCAACATGATCCAGCATTCAGTTAGATCATGGCTGATCTGTATCGTAACTCCATTTACCAGCCTTGGTTCTGTAACATTTCATACCCTCAGTTAACAAAAATCTATTTTGATTTTGAAATTTCCTGTTAACTCCTGCCTGCTTTTTAATGGAGAGAGTTCCAGATGCTCACTGTATGAAGTAATGCCTCCTGATCTCACACCCCCGAATAGGCTAGCTCTAATTTTCGGGCTGATGGCTCATGTTCAAGACTCCCCACTGTCCCCAGCACCAGATAAAATTGTGTAACTGGGGCATTTTAGGCTGAGGCACAAATCCATACAGAATAAAAGCTGTAACTTTCTCAGAGTGGTGATCAGTGTCAGATTGGTTGTCCATACCTAATTTCTTTTGCAAAATTTGTTGTGTATCTATCTCACTCGATTTTCTGACTCAGGTTGGGTGAGACTTAATTAAGCAGCAGCGCATCAGCTCGGAACTCCAGCCTCAAAGTGCAGGCGAGGCGAATTGAAGGAGGACACGCTACTCTTTTTACAGCATCAGCTACCCTAAAACAGGTAGGCTTAAAGATGCAGTGAGGTTATAGGCCAAGAAGAGGTAAATGAATAGGATTGGGGGAGTGTGTGGGGTACAGGAGATTGGCAGTCAGGTGGGGGTGGGGAGGGAAGGGGTGTCAGATATTGGGAGGGGGAATGTGCTTGGTGCCGGACTTTGGGGAGATGGATATGGGGAGAAGTGTTGGACATTGTAGGAGGGTCGGACGTCAAGAGTGTCAGACATGGAGTGGAATGGTGGGGGGGCAGGTAAGACATCTGGTTGGATCTCACCGGTTGGTGAACTTTGGGTGGGGTGGTGCGGGTTTGGATTTTGGCAGATTGGGGGTCAGGGGATCAGAAGTCAGGGGGAAGCTCAACTGAATTGGGAAAGGGGTTGACGGGAATCTTATGGGGAGTGGTGAGGTTCTTAAGGAATACTGTTTGTGGGCATTAGGGTGGGGGATTGGGGAGTCCCTTGTGGTAGGGGGAGAGTAATTGGGGGTGAGGGGAGTCCTCTGAGAAGTCGGTGTTTGCTTAGGAGTCCTTTGGGGTTGGAGGGGCCATCTGTGTCATTATAATATTAGTAAGAAGTCTGACAACAGCAGGTTTAAGCCCAACCTATTTATTTGATAGTAAACTCACAAGCTTTTGAGGCTGTCCTCTTTGTCAGGTGAATAAGGTGTTCTGGTGTCGTCAGACTTCTTACTAATATTATAATGACAGCAGTCCAAAGCCAGCATCTCTATATCATTATAATATAACTCAGACATTAGGTTTTAATTCTTCTAACTTTTTAAAGTTATTTAATCATGTCACAAGTTGTCTTACACTAACACTGCAAAAATCCTCTGGACGTCACCCTCAGCCATCTGTTTAGGTACACTGATAGGGAATTTAGCATGGCCAATGCACCTAATCAGCAGGTACTTCAGACAGAGGGAGGAAACTGGAGTACCCGGAGGAAACCCACACAGACATCATGAGGATGTGCAGATTCCATGCAGACTGTGACTCAAGCTGGAAATTGAACCGGGTCCCTAGTGCTGAGGCAGCAATGCTAACCACTTGCCACCATGGGGGTAATTATTTGTTTAACACAACCATCCGAATTTGTGATTTAAATTGAATTTCGGATAGTTCCTGGCACTGGACAATTTCCCAGAGGAAGTTTGCACTTCTTGGCAATTGCCATTCCCTTACCCTTGTCGCTGAATTTCCAAGAGGGATTCCCCAGCGCTTCTTTCGTGTATGCCTCAAATCCAACACAGAGGAGTTCAGGAATTATGGCCAATTAATTTACCCGCAATTGAACCTGATGTGTCTAGCAGCGGCAGATAATCAGTCTTAATCAGGATAGAATATAGTACTGTTGGCTCAATTGTTTAATCCCAGAAGGGAAATTGTCTCCCATTAACAGCTTCCGCAAACGAACTAATATTCTGCAACAACATCCAGGGGAAATCTTTAAAACACCAGGACAAAGAGTGGAACATGATAATCAGCAGGAAATACAGAGGAGTACAGTCAGAACTCGGCTAATCTGGGGTCTGTGATCTCTGGCTAGACTACAGTCTGCTCCCCCCCCTCCCCCCACTACTTGCGTATCCTTCAGCAAATAACCCCGGGCTAAACTACAATCTGTAAACACCCTGTCCAGCAAAACTCTCCCAAGAGTATCCTGCAGAGTCTGACCCCAGCTGGATTACATTCTGTAGCCCACCCCCCACCAGTGACCAGCATATCCTGCAGACTGTGACCTCCAGCTAAGATGAGAGGCTTTGATTCCCTGCACTGTAGGAACATAGGAATTAGGAACAGAAGTAGGCAAGTTCAACCCTTCAAACCTGTTCTGCCATTCAATCAGATCATTGCTGATCTCTCCCTGGTTTCAAATCTACCTCCCCACACCTGTTCCCCATATTCTCTTATCCCTTTTTTTATTAGAAATGTATCTATCTCCTTCTTGAAACCATTCAATGATTCAGACTCCACCGCGCTATGGGGACAGCAAGTTCCACAAATCCATCGCCCTCTGTGAGAAGTTGTTCCTCCTTATCTCAAAATACCGCCTTTGAACCTATACCTGTGATGTCTTGTTCCAGATTGCCCCAGAAAAGAAATCATTTGGTCCATATTTACTTTATCAATCCCTTTTAAAATTTTATACGTCTTGATCAGATCCCCTCTTATCCTTCTAAACTCCAGCGGGTATAAACCCAAACTATTTAATCTTTTCTCATCTGTCAACCCTTTCATCCTGGAATCAATCTGATGAAACTCCTCTGAACTGCCTCTAATGCCATCACATCCTTCCTTAAATAAGGAGACTAAAACTGCACACAATACCTCAGATGTGGGCCTACCAATGTCCTATACAATTGCAACAATGCTTCTCTACTTTTATATTGCGGGGTAGTATATTCTGCAGAGTGTGATTACCGACTAGTCTACAGTCTATAACCCCCACCCCTACCCCCCCAGTCCCCAGAAGGTTCAGTGGAGTGTGACACTTGTCTAGGTTACAACATGTTACACCACCTCCCCTATGCCCCCACCCCAGAACATCCAGCAGATTGTGATTCTCGGCTAGACTGCAATATGTGACCTGCATGCCGTCCTGCCTTGTCATTGTTGATCATTTGAGAATCACCTTGATTCAGGGCAATAAACGGAAGACAGGAACACGACACAAGATGTAGATATAAATTACACCTTGACCTGTTCTTTTGAATGTCATTTTGAGGGAGCATTCTCAGGATGGTGAGAGGCCTGGAAGGGAACTTGTAGGTGATAGTATCCCCAGATATCTGCTGCTCTTGTCCTTCTAGGTTATCAAGATTGTGTGTTTGGCTGGTGTTGTTAAAGGAGCCTTAATGAGCTCCTGCAGGCGTCAATCAAGCTGGCTACTTTGTCCTGGATGTTGAGTTTCTTTGGTGTTGTCGGAGCCGCACTTATCCAAACAAGCGTAGAGTATTCCATCATACTCCTAACTCGTGCTTTGTAGATGGTGGACAGGCTTTGGGGAGTCAAGAGGTCAGTTATTTCCACAGGATTCCGAGCTTCTGACCTGCTCTGGTAGCTACAATATTTATATGGCCAGTCCAATTCAGTTTAACATAGAAACATAGAAACTAGAGGCAAGATTGGGCCATTCAGCCCTTCAAGCCTGCTCAACCATTGAATTCAATATCCTGATCTCTTCTTCCCCCGACACCTCTTCATCCCTTTAGCTGCAAGAGCTGTATTTAATTTCTTCTTGAAATCACGCAATGTTTTGGCCTCAACTACTTTCTATGGTAACGAATTCCACACATTTTCTTCTTACCTCAGTTCTAAAAATTTACCCTTTATCCGCAAACTATAAGAACATAAAAACTGGAGGCAGGAGTGTGCCATCTGGCCCCTCGAGTCTGCTTCGCCACTCAATAAGATAATGGCTGATCTTTTCGTGAACTCAGTTCCACTTACCCGTCCACTCACCATATCCCTTAATTCCTTTACTGTTCAAGCATTTGCCTTAAAAACATTCAAAGAGGTAGCCTCAACTGCCTCACTGGGCAGTGAATTCCACAGATTCACAACCCTTTGTGTGAAGAAGTTCCTCCTCAAATGAGTCCTAAATCTGCTTCCTCACATTTTGAGGCCATGCTCCCTCGTTCTAGTTTCACCTGTGGAAACAACTTCCCTGCTTCTATGTTATTTATCCTCTTTGTAACCTTATATGTTTCTCCCACTCTTTTTCATTTATATATTTGTAGAAACTTTTGCTATGAATTTTTATAGTCTGAGCTAGTTTGCTCTTGTAATCCATCTTACTTTTCTTCATAGCTTTTTTTATGACTTTCTGTTGACCATCTCCAGTTGCCTTGAGAAGGTGGTGGTGAGCTGTCTTCTTGAACAGAATATGAACATAGAAACAGGCCCTTTGACCCACAAGTTGCACCGATCATATCTATTCTATGTTCTATGTTCTATGTTCTATACCTACCAGACCATAGAACTATCTGTAACTTCCAATCCCATTAAATCCCATGTACTCATCCAGGAGTCTCTTAAAAGACCCCAGCGAGTTCGTCTCTACCACCACTGATGGCAACCGATTCCAATCACTCACCACCCTCTGAATGAAAAACTCACCTCTAACATCTCCTCTGTAAGGTGTACAGCACCTTAAACCTGTGTCCTCTCGTAGCGACCATTTCAGCCCTGGGAAATAGCCTCTGAGAATCCACCCTATCTATTCCTCTCAACATCTTATAAACCTCTATCAGGTCGCCTCTCAACCTTTGTCTCTCCAGGGAAAAGAGACCTAGTTCTCTCAACCTATCTTCATAAGGCATGCCCCCCCAATCCAGGCAACATCCTTGTAAATCTCCTCTGCACCCTCTCAATAGCTTCCGCATCCTTCCTGTAGTGAGGCGACCAGAACTGCACACAATACTCCAAATGGGGTCTGACAAAGGTCTTATAAAGTTGCAGCATTACCTCCCGACTCCGAAACTCAATCCCTCTATTAATGAAGGCCAGTACACCATATGCCTTCTTGACCACATCCTCCACTTGCGGGGCAGATTTAAGAGTCCTATGGACCCGGACCCCAAGATCCTTCTGTTCCTCAACACTGCCAAGACCCCTACCCTTGATATTATACTGCTTCATCCCATTGGTCCTGCCAAAATGGACCACCACACATTTATCCGCGTTGAAATCCATCTGCCACTTCTCCGCCCAGTCTTGCATCCTATCTATGTCTCGCTGCAACTTCAGACATCCCTCCAGACTATCCACAACACCACTAACCTTCGTATCATTGGCGAACTTGCTAATCCATCCCTCCACTTCCTCATCCAGGTCATTTATGAAAATGACAAACAGCAAGGGTCCTAGAACAGATCCCTGGGGCACTTCACTGGTGACTGACCTCCATGCAGAAAGAGACCCATCCACAACTACTCTCTGTTTTCTGCAGGCAAGCCAGTTCTGGATCCACAAGGCCAAAGCCCCTACAGTCCAATAGCTACAGTCCATGTAATGTGTGTTACCTACAAAACTGTTAGGGAAGGAATTTCAGTATTTTAAGTCAGGATAGGTGAGTGGATTGAAGGTGTTGGGATAGAGTAGTGGCTTGGATTGATGATTGGTTGATTGATAGAAAGCAGAGCATTAGAATGACTGCATCCTTCTCCAGTTGGCGATCTGCAACTAGCGGGTTTCCACAGGATTCAGTCCTTGGATCAAAACTAATTACAATCTACATCAATGATCTACAAGCAGGGACAGAAAGTAACATAGCAAAATTTGCTGATAACATGAGAATAGATGGGATAGCGGGCTGTGATGAAGAGATGAAAAGTTTACAAATGGATATTGACAGGCAATGGGAATGGCCAGAATCTGGCAGATGGAGTTTCATGTAGGTAAACGTGAGGTTATCCATTTTGGCCAGAAAAATGAAAGGGCAAATTACTATTTAAATCAGAAACGTATTCAAAAGCATCTGTGCAAAGAGATCTGAGCGTCCTTGTGAGGTAATCCATTTTGGTGGAAAAAAAGGAAGGAAGATTATTATCTGAATGGTGGCAGGTTCAAAAAAGAGAAAGCGCAATATAACCTAGGTGTCATGATGGAACAGTCGCTGAAGGTTGGAATGCAGATACAGCAGGCAGCAGGGAAAGCTAATAGCATGCTGGCCTTCATAGCCAGAGGATTTGAGTATAGGAGTAAGGATGTCTTGCTACCGTTATATACTGCCTTGGTGAGGAAACACCTTGAGTATTGTGTGAAGATTTGACCTCCTAGTCTGAAGAAGGACATTCTTATTATTGAGGCAGTCCAGTGAAGGTTCACCAGACTGATTCCTGGAATGGTAGGACTGATGTATGAAGAGAGTCTGGATCGACTGGGCTTATACTCACTGGAATTTAGAAGAATGAGAGAGAGTCTTAGAGAAACATATAAAATTTTGATGGGACTGGGCAAGCTGGAAGTGGGAAGAATATTCCTGATGTTGGGGAAGTCCAAAACTAGGGGTCACAATCTAAGAATAAGGAGCAAGCCATTCAGAACTGAGATGAGAAAAATTTCTTCACTCAGAGTTGTGAATCTGTGGAATTTTCTACCACAGAAAGCTGTTGGGGACATTTTGTTAGATATGTTCGAGAGGGAGCTGGACGTAGAACATAGAACATAGACATGGTCCTTGTGTCTAGAGGGCTCAAGGGGTATGGAGAGAAAGTGAGAGTGGGATACTGAAAATGCATGATTAACCATGACCATATTGAATGGTGATACAGGCTCAAAGGGTTGAATGGCCTACTTCTGCATCTATTTACTGTGTTTCTGTGTTTCTAATGGTTTAGAAGAGGGAAATGAATGTATTATCTCAAAATTTGCAGCTGATACTAAGTTGGTCAGGAGGGTGAGCTATGAGGACGATGCAGAGACTGTTCAACATGATTTGAACAGGTTATGTGGGTCTAAGCTTGGCAAATGCAGTATAATGAGGTAATCCACTTTGGTGGCAATAAAAGGAAGACAGGTTATTACTTGAATGGGTATAAATTGAGAGAAGTGGATACCTAGCAAGACCTTGATGGCCTATTGCATCAGTTGCTGAAGGTCCTCCACTGTTAGTATCCTTGGGGTTACCGTTGACCAGAAACTTGCTACATGAACATAGTGGCTACAAGTGCAGATCAGATGTTATGAATACTGCAGCGAGTAATTCACTTTCTGGCTCCCCAAAGCCTATCCACCATCCATAAGACACAAGTCAGGTGTGTGATGGAATATTCCCCACTTGCCCGGATGGATGTTTCCCCAACAGTACTCAAGAAGTTCGACACCTTTCTGTTTGTATCACAGCTTGATATGGCTCCTGCTCTGCCCGAGACCGCAAAGAACTACAAAAGGTTGTGAATGTCATCCAATCCATTGCGCAAACCAGCCTCCCATCCATTGACTCTGTCTACACTTTTCATTGCCTCAGCAAAGCAGTCAGCACAATTAAGAACCCTACACACCCTGAACATTCTCTCTTTCACCTTCTTCCATCAGGAAAAAGATACAGAAGACTGAGTTCACGTAATAACTAACTTAAGAACAGCTTCTTCCCTGCTGCTGTCAGAATTTTGAATGGACTTACTTTTGATCTTTCTCTACACCTTAGCTATGACTGTAACAGTACATTCTGCACTCTCTCATTTCCTTCTCGATGAACGGTATGCTTTGTCTGTATAGCGCACAAGAAACAATACTTTTCACTGTACATTAATGCTTGTGACTGTAATAAATCAAATCAAATCAAATCAAAACCATCCAGAGCAAAGCAGCCCACTCAATTGGCACTTACATTTACAAACACCATTCTCTCCACCACTGAAGCTCAGTAGCAGCAGTGTGTACCATCTACAAGATGTACTGTAACAATTAACCAGTACCTTAGACAGCACCTTTCAAACCACTTTCATCTAGAGGGACAAGAGCAGCAGATACATAGGAACACCACCAGAAGTTCACAGGAATGTAGGAACATAGGAATTAGGAATGAGAGGACACAGGTTTAAGGTACTGGGCAGCAAGTACAAAGGAAATGTTAGGGGTAAGTTTTTCACTAGGAGGGTGTGAGTGGATGGAATCGGCTGCCATCGGTGGTGGTGGAGGAAAACTCGCTGGGGTCTTTTAAAAGACTTCTGGATGAGTATATGGGATTAAATGGGATTGGGAGTTACAGATAGTTCTATGGCCTAGTAGGTATGGGTGTGATAGATGCAACTTGTGGGCCAAAGGGCCTGTTTGTGCTGTAGTGTTCTATGTTCTATGTTCTATAGTGAAAAGTATTGTTTGTTTGTGTTATACAGACAAAGCATACAGTTCATACAGAAGGAAATGAGAGAGTGTAGAATGTAGTGTTACAGTCATAGTTAGGATGTAGAAAAAAATCAACTTAGTGCAAGGTAAGTCCATTCAAAAGTCTGACAGCAGCAGGAAAGAAGCTGTTCTTGAGTACGTGGCCTTAGGCTTTTGTATTTTTTCTCATTGGAAGAAGATGGAAGAGAGAACGTCCAGGGTGTATAAGGTCCTTAATTATGCTGACTGCTTTGCCGAAGTAGCGGGAAGTGGAGACAGAGTCATGGATGGGAGACTGGTTTACATAATGGATTGGGTTACAACCCTTTATAATCTTGGCAGAGCAGGAGTCATACCAAGCTGTGATAGAACCAGAAAGAATGCTTTTTATGGTGCATTTGTAAATGTTGGTGAGAGTCATATTAACATGCCAAATTTCCTTAGTCTTCTGAGAAAGTAGAGGCGTTGGTGGGCTTTCTTAATTATAGCGTCAGCAAGGGGGGGTGGGGGGGGAAACTAGGACAGTTTGTTGGTGATCTAGACACCTAAAAACTTGAAGCTCTCTACTTCTACTTCATCCCTGTTGATGTAGACAGGGCATTTCTCCACTACGCTTCCTGAAGTCGATGACAATAACAAAGGACAAAACAGCATGGGAAACAAGCCCTTTGGTCCAATGAACCCGCGCCGCCACTTCGATGTTCCCACTGCTACCCATGATCCCTGTCATCCTTGTCTATGTTTATAGATCTACGCATTAGAACCAAATTTGAGACAATTTAGGGAGAATTTGTTCTGCCAGTCAGCCTAAGAGCACATCTTTGGGATGTGGGAGGAAACTGGAGCACCCGGAGAAAACCCACGGAAGCCAGTGGAGAATGCGTAAACTCCCACAGACACAGGCCCAAATCCATGTATCTGCACAGCACAGCGATAGTCGCTGAGCTGTCGTGTTGCCCATCAAATGGTCCAGGTCAAGCGTACACTAACAACGTGAAGCACTAGGATACTCTCGAAAAATCCAAGAGCAGCCCTCTCACGACCCATCGCATGTATGCCCCTTGTCAGACAAGTGGACCAAAGTACCTGTAGGATAAAACAAATACATCAATATCATCAACAACTTACACACTTCCCAGGGAACTCCCAAGGCTCATGATCCCTAGTTTAAATCAGTTTTCTATATCCCTCCATTCCCATTCTGTTCATGTGCCCATCTAAATATCTCTTAAATAACTCCAGAGCGCCTGCCTCCACCACTTTACTTGGCAGCACATTCCATACCCCCACCACCTTCTGTGTGAAAAAACTCCGTCTAGCATCCAAATTATACCTGACCCCCCTCACCCTAAGCCCGTAACCCCTCGTGCTATTTGAGTCCATCCTAGGAAAAAGCTTAACCTTGTTTACTCTATCTCTACCCCTCATAATCTTGTACACCTCTATCAGATCTCCTCTAAGTCTACTTCTTTCTAAGTAAAACAGCCCCAATTTGCCTAACCTCTCCTCGTAACTCAGACCTTCCATACCAGGCAGCACTCTCCTTTGACTTTGTATTCCTTCCTTCTCCAACTATCAGGGCAATTCAAAAAAGGACATCGACCATAAATTCCAAAGATTACTTGATTAGCCTGTGTCTGGAAACTAACTTAGCGAGGGTCTTATTATTCAAGTGATTAGTCTTAATGCACTCCCCTGCATTAAGGTAAACCTCCTCTGCCCTCTCTCCAGAGTCTCCACGTCCTTCTGGTAGTAAGGCGACCAGAACTGGACGCAGTATTCCAAATGAGATCTAACCAACGTTTTATATAACTGCAACATTAAAGGTCAGTTCCTGTACTCTAATCTCCTGCATTTTATTGACATTGAGGGAGGGATTATTGTTGCTGTATCTATTCACCAGATATTCTATCTCATTCCTGTACTCTATCTTGTCATTGTTTGAGATCCAACCCATTACAGCAGTGTCATCAACAAATTTGAAAATCAAATTGAATGGGAATTTGGCCACACAGTTATAGGTGTATAAGGAATATAGTAGGAGCTGAGAACACAGCCTTGTGGGGCACCAGTGTTGAAGGTAATTGTGGAGGAGTTATTGTTACCCATCCTTACTGATTGTAGTCTGTGAGTTAGGAAATTCAGGATCCAAATAAGTTATGCTGGGGAATCTGATCCATTCTCTTGACCCCTGTACAAAAAGATGCCGTCTGTCAGACAGGACATTAAACCAAGGCCCCATCTGGCCATTTAGATAGTTGGAAAAGATTTCATGGTAATATTTTTAAGAAAAGCATAAAAGGACTCCTTAATATCCCAGTCAACATTTATTATCCAGCTGCATTATTCAAAAATAACTCACCAACCATAAATCTGAATTTATGCTAACTCTTTACTTCCTATGTGCTAACCAAATAAGAGGTAAGTCTTGCCTCACAAATTTCATTGAATTCTTTGAGGAGGTAACTAAGCATGTAGACGATGGTAGAGCAGTTGATGTCGTATATGTGGATTTTAGTAAGCATTTGAGAAGTTCCCTATGGTCAGCTCATGAAGAAGGTAAACTGTGGGCTAGAGGGAAATTTGGCCAATTGAATAAGTAACTGGCTACTCGTAGAAAACAGAGGGTGGTGGCGGATGGGAAAATTTTCAGACTGGAGGCCAGTTACCAGCAGTGTACCACAGGGATCAGTGCTGGATCCTCTGCTTTTTGTGATTTTTATCAATGACTTGGAAGAGGGACTGAAGGGTAGGTTAATAAATTTGCTGATGACACCAAGATTAGTGGAGTATTGAATGAGGTGGAGGGCTCTTGCAGGCTGCAAAGAGACATTGATAGGGTACAGAGCTGGGCCGAAAAGTGGCAGATGGTGTTTAATCCTGATAAGTGCGAGGTGATCCATTTTGGTAGGACAAACTTGAATGCGGATTACAAGGTGAATGGCAGGATTCTGAGGAATGTGGAGGGACAGAGAAATCTTGTGGTTCATATACACAGATCTCTGAAGGTTGCCACTCAAGTGGATAGAACCGTGAAGAAGGCTTATAGTGTGTTAGCTTTTATTAACAGGGGGTTTGATTTTAAGAACCATGGGGTTATGCTGCAACTATACCAGACCTTGGTGAGACTACATTTGGAATATTGTGTTTAGTTTTGGTCATCACACTATAAGAAGGATGTGGAAGCACATCCTGATAAATCTCCTCTGCACTCTCTCTAGGGAGAGAGTGCAGAGGAGATTTACCAGGATGTTGCCTGGTTTGCAGGGTAGGTCTTATGAGGAAAGGTTGAGGGAGCTGGGCTTTTCTCTTCAGGGTGAGGAGGATGAGAGGCGACTTAATAGAGGTTTATAACATGATGAGGGGGATAAATAGAGTGGACATGCAGAGACTTTCCTCGGGTGGATATAGCTGTTACTAGGGGGCATAACTATAAGGTTCATGGTGGGATATATAGGAGGGATGTTCGAGATAGATCTTCATTCAGAGAGTGGTTGGGGTATGGAATATACTGCATGCTGTGTTAGGGGAGTCAGTCACTTTAGGAACTTTCAAGTGGTTATTGGATAGACACATGCAGTGCACCAGAATGAAAGGGAGTGGAATAGCTTGATCTTGGGTTTGGACATAGCTTGGCACAACATTGAGGGCTGAAGGGCCTGTACTGTTCTATGTAACCAGCTTTCTATCCATCTCATATCCTTAGCTTCAATCCCAGGTGCTTTAAGTTTATATAGTAGTCTGTTATGTGACATCTTGTCAAAGCCATCTAAAAGCCTAAATAATCCACATCCACTGGTTCTCCTCAGTCAACTCTACTAGTTACATCCTCAAAGAATTCCAATAGATTTGTCAAGCATAACTTACTTTTGTAAATCCATGCTGACTTTGTCTGATTATACCACTGCCTTCCAAATGTCGAATTATGAAATCCTTGATAATGGACGCCAGCAATTTCCCCAGTACTGACCTTAGGTTTACTGGTCTATAGTTCCCTGTTTTCTCTCTCCCTCCCTTTTTGAATGGTGGGCTTACATTAGCTACCATCTAATTTGTAGGAACCGGTCCTGAGTCCAAAGAATTTTGGAAAATAACCACCCATGGAGCGACAATTTCTAGGGCCACTTCCTTAAGTACTCTGGGATGCAGATTATTAGGATCTGGAGATCCAACTTCAATCCCATCAATTTCTATTTCTCCTCACTAAAACATGTTTCTCTCAGAACTTAAGGTTAAATGTGTTTGAAATATTTGCTGAGCCTCCTCATTAACAGTATTTGGCTATAATTCTGAAAAGTATTATTGGATAAGAAATTTCATATTATTTTACATTCCGAATCTGTTGTAATTTTCAGAGAATTCCAAAGCAGTTAGCAATTTCCTGCTCATTCAGTACCCTTTATCATATCTTGCATGAATATACAATTCAGTTCTGTTTTCCTTTCCAGTTCATTCATGTTATTCTGATTCTGAAATAAGAAATTTCTCTAATCTCTGCAGAAATCAGTTTTCAGCTTCTTTTGCAAAGTGGAACCGCTTACGTTCTGGGTCACAGCTTCCTGTCAATGTGCCTGTGGCTATTGCATTGCTCGGGTGCAAGGAACATGAGAATGTCAGGACCTGAAGGAGGGGAGGTTTGTAAAGAAGCCTGACACATTGTTCGCCTGTTCAAGTAGATGTAACTTTCTGCAATTTCCTTTCCTCCACACCTGAAGATAATCGGTGGCTTCACGAGCACTTGCAACAACATCAAACAACATTTATATAACTTGTTAGTTGGGAAAATGTCCCAGAGTATTTCACAGGAATTATTGTTCAATATAAATTGCCGTCAAGCTACATAAGGAGATATTTGGATGGTTGACCAAAAGCACGGTCAAGAGAATGTCTTACCAGAGTGATGAGACCAGAGTGAGAGAAAGGTTTGGGGAGGGAATTTGGAGCTCAGACAACTGAAAGCACGACCACTGGGGAGGCAGTGGTGTAGTGATATTGTCATTGGACAAGTAATCCAGTGACAAAAACAGAAAATGCTGGAAAATCTCAGCATATCTGACAGCATTTGTGACGAGAGAATAGAGCCAAAATTAAAAGTCCCCCCGCCACCCAAATGTCCATCCTCCTGATGTCTTATCCCCACAACTCCATTCCATGTCTGACATTCCTCATGTCTGACATCCCCCTCCCACAATGTCTGACACATCTCTCAATGGCCCATTTCTTCCATTGTCTGGCACCACCCATGTGCTCCCCAAATCCCCCTCATGTCTGCAATGTCTGACACCTCTCCCCTATTCACCCCTATCTAACCTCTGATCTTCCCTACCCCCAAATCCAATCCACTTGTCTTACCTCCTCCCCAGTGTATCAATTCACTGCATCTTTAAGCCTACTTGCTTTACAGCTGCTCATACTGTGAGGAAGGTGGTATGTCCTTCAATTTGCCTGTCCTGCACTTCTAGGCTGAGCTTCCGAGACTGATGCGCTGCCAGAATGTCACTTGGGAGATCAAACAAGACAGGCACACATGAAATTTTAGATAATTAGTAATTAGGTATGGAATAGCAACCTGACACTGATGCCACTTTGAGGAAGTTATGAGAACGTTGAACATTGGTTCTATTCTCTCTCCACAGATGCTGGCAGACCTGCTGAAATTTTCCAGCATTTTTTATTTTCATTTCAGATTCCAGCATCCACAGTACTTTGCCTTTACTTATCATAATCCAGAGACCTCGGGTAATGCTCTGGGGACCCAAGTTCGAATCCCACTACTGCAGATGGTGAAATTCGAATTTAATGAAAATCTGGAATTAAAAGTCTCCTAATAACCATGAAACCATTGTCGATTGTCATAAAAGTGCATCTGGTCCACTAATATCCTTTAGGGATAGAAATCTGCCATCCTTACTGGTCTGGCCTACATGTCAGTCCAGAGCTACAGCAATGTGGTTGACTATGTTCAATTCCTCTGTTCAATTAGGGATGGGCAATAAATGGTGGCCCAGCCAGGAACTCCCATATTTTATCCATTCACATCACATAAACCAATTTTTAAAAAATCAAGGATACACAAGTGACTATAATTAGAGGAGCAGAGATATCTCAGAGAATTAGGACTGTTGGTAATGCCAGAGATAGAGAGGGGTAAAGCCCTTGAGACATTTAAAGGAAAGGAAAGTTTGAAAATTGTACCATTGTCAAACTAGGATCCATGCGCATGACAGCAGGAGGGATGAACAAGTCTTAATGCAAGAAAGGATACAGGGAGGGCAGTGGTGTTAGACAGAATGACAATGAAGCTCAGAATCAGACCATGCCATTCAATTAATCTATGCCAGTGTCTGTACTCCATATAAACATCCTCCTATCTACTTCTTCTAAACTTGTTAGGGATGCAACTGTTCTATCATTGTTCTTTTGCAAAAGCTGAATCCACTAAAATTTGTATGAACAAGCACATGTATTACCATCCAACACTTCACTCGGCAGAAGAAAACAATCATCGGATATCAAATATTCCCAGTTATGCAAAGCACAGACTGAGGACCTGATGGACCTGATTCAGTAATACTGAGGCAAATAAACCAGATTCAACACAGACAATGTGGAAGTTGTCCAAGTACACCAGCCTGTGATGTTTAACCCAGTGATATTGAATAAGAACCTAAGTAGCAACAAAGCAAGATGTAATGAAAGATTTTCAGGGTTTTGCAGGAGGTTTCACTGGTATTCTGTTAACTATTTTACAAATTAAACAACAAACTGTTCATAGAATCAACAAATGATACCAGCTCAATTGGCAGAGATTTGGGTCCATCAAATGGGTCCTGTCTCTTGAAAGCGCTATCCACTTAGTCCCACTCACCAACCTTGATCTTCACATCCTATAAACATTTTTTTCTCAACTATTATCCCATTCCCTTTGAAAACTGACAGAATTTTTACAGAGTAAGAAGTCTGACAACACCAGTTTTAAATCCAACCGATTTATTTGAATAACTATGGGAGTCCCTGACGAAGGCCATCAAGCTGAAAGCTTGCGAGTTTACTATCAAATAAATCGATTGGATTTAAAACTGATGTTGTTAGACTTCTTACTGTGTTTACCCCAGTCCAACACCGTCATCTCTACATCAGAATCTTTACACTGCAGAAGGAAGCCATTCAGCTCATTGGATCTGTATTGGGGTCTCTGAAAGAACATTCTACCCAAACACACTCCACCTGCCTTATCCCCACAACTTTGCATGTTCTTTCTTTTCAGAAAGCAATCCAATTCTTTTTTGAATACTTTGATCAAACCTACTTCCGCTCTCTCAGGAAGTTCATTCCAGACTCCAACCACCTCTGGATGCAAAATCTTTTCTCACAACATTCTATTCCTTTTGCCATTATTTTGAATTTGTGCCCTCTAGTTCTTGATGTTCTTTTGGGAAGGAACAGTTTTTCACTATTTATCACATCCATACTCCTCAGGATCTTAAATACCTCTATTCCAGTCTTCTCGCAGCCTTCCTTTTGCCAAAGAAAACAATCCCAGTCTCTCCAATCTATCCTCATAGCTACAGCTTTTTATTCCTGGAATAATTCTTGTGAATCTCGTCTGTACTCTCTCCAAAGTCTTCACATCTTTCTCAAGTACTGTACCCAGAACTGAACACAGTCTGCAGTTATCTTATACAATTTCAAGGGTGTCTTATTTCCTATTCCCTTTTCTCAATCTACATCCATTCATATAATATTCTGTTTCCCTGTTTTTGTGACCAGTGTGGATAATCTCACATTCATCCACATGATATTGCATCTGCCATACATTTGCCCAGTCACTAAACTTGTCCAAATCATACTGCAGGACCTCTGCATCCTACTCACAGCTCACCTTCCCACCCAGCTTTGTGTCATCTGAAATCTGGAGATATTACGTTTAGTTCCATCACCCTAATCAATAGTATATGTTGTGAAAACTGTGGTCCTAGCACTGATTCCTGCAGCATCCCACTAGTCACTACTTGTCATTTTGAAAGTAACCTATTTGTTCCTACTCTTTGAGAGGGTGAGAGGGCATGGGATCCAAAGGGCTTTGGCCTTGTGGATCCAGAACTGGCTTGCCTGCAGAAGGCAGAGAGTAGTTGTGGATGGGTCCCTTTCTGCATGGAGGTCAGTCACCAATGGAGTGCCCCAGCGATCTGTTTTAGGACCCTTGCTGTTTATCATTTTCATAATGGATGAGGAAGTGGAGGGATGGGTTAGTAAGTTCGCCGACGATACGAAGGTTGGTGGTGTTGTGGATAGTCTGGAGGGATGTCTGAAGTTGCAGCGAAACATAGATAGGATGCAAGACTGGGTGGACAAGTGGCAGATGGACTTCAACGCAGATAAATGTGTGGTGATCCATTTTGGCAGGACCCATGGGATGAAGGAGTATAATATCAAGGGTAGGAGTGTTGGCAGTGTTGAGAAGCAGAAGGATCTTGGGATCCAGGTCCATAGGACTCTTAAATCAGCCCCGCAAGTGGAGGATGTGGTCAAGAAGGCATATGGTGTACTGGCCTTCATTAATAGAGGGATTGAGTTTAGGAGTCGGGAGGTAATGCTGCAATTTTATAAGACCCTTATCAGACCCCACTTGGAATACTGTGTGCAGTTCTGGTCGCCTCACTATAGGAAGGATGTGAAAGCTATTGAGAGGGTGCAGAGGAGATTTACAAGGATGTTACCTGTATTGGGGGGCGTGCCTTATGAAGATAGGTTGAGAGCGCTAGGTCTCTTCTCCCTAGAGAGACAAAGGTTGAGAGGCAACCTGATAGAGGTTTATGAGATGTTGAGAGGAATAGATAGGGTGGATTCTCGGAGGCTATTTCCTAGGGCTGAAATGGTCGCTATGAGAGGACACAGGTTTAAGGTGCTGGAGGGCAAGTATAGAGGAGATGTTAGAGGTAAGTTTTTTACTCAGGGGATGGTGAGTGAATGGAATCGGCTACTGTTGGTGGTGGTGAGGCGAACTCGCTGGTGTCTTTTAAGAGACTTCTGGATGAGTACATGGGATTGGGAGTTACAGGTAGTTCTATGGCCTGATAGATACTGATATGATCGGTGCAACTTGTGGGCCGAAGGGCCTGTTTGTGCTGTAGTGTTCTATATTCTATGTTCTCTGTTTTCTGTCTGCCACTAGTTTTCTACCCAGTTCACTACATCCGATCTCATGCTCTTTAATTTTACGTTCATTTCTTATGTTGGGGTTAATCAAAAGTCTTCTGAAAGTCCAAATAAACCACAGCCACTGGCTCCTCCTAATCAACTCCACTAGTTATATCCTTGAAGAATTTCAATAGATTTATCAAACATGATTTCCCTTTTGTAAATTTTTTGTAAGTCTTTGCCTGGCAAGGTGTTGTGTGAACTGAGTTACTTCAGGAGCAGATGCAATGGACTGGAGGGAGTCACTGTGGAGGGGGTACTGGGCTGCCGATGGGGGAGGTTGTATTCTGCGATGGGCAGGAAATCTTCAAGTAGGAACAACACTTCACAACAGTATTTAACTGAAGCAGGTTATTGGGCTGCAGACGGGGAAGGTTATTCTGTGATGGGCAGGAAACCTTCAAGTAGGAACAACACTTCACAACAGCATTTAACTGAAGCAGGTTACTGGGCTGCAGACAGGAAAGGTGTACTCTTCGATGGGCAGGAAACCTTCAAGTAGGAACAACACTTCACAACAGCATTTAACTGAGGCAGCTCATTAACATTCACTGCCTGGTGTGCAGCAACAAGTGAAATCTCAATTCCAGGAATTAAAGGACCAGTTCAAAGCTACAGTTTGGAGGAGTTTGGAGTTGCCAAGTAAACAAGAGCACTTGTTTTCAGATTAGATATGTCTGTCTGGAATTCATTAAATAGTGATAGCAGCTCTCTAGCTTTCAACAGCTGCAGGTTTCATGTTTATCCACCATGTCACAAAAGCCTGATTAAATGTATTGACAGGAGACCGACATCAGCCTCTGCACGTGCTGGGCAGCTGGGTAATCAAGCCACAGTACCTGTAACCATGTCAACCATCAGAGATGCAGATAAGACACATTGGCCTGGACATTTGATTAAAACCCAAAATTGAGCTTGAAAGAGCCATTCAGGTGGTCACAGAAATAATATTGAAATGGGAGGACAGCTTATTATCATGAGCTAGATAAATAATTTTAATTTCTTGCATGTCTTTTTTGAGGGTGTCGTATAGTCTGAAAACTGGATTTTGACATCCCTTAAAGGCAGCCAGCTCCTCCTAAATTGGAGATGCGTTCTTGCTGCAGACACCAAGAAAATCTTGCTGGAGAGGAAATAGTTGGAGGAGGTTTAAGCAGGGCACCAAGACCCTGGTCCATGCAGGCAACAGCTCCACCAAGGAGGTCAATGCCAGGAGCTAAGCTCCCGGAATAAAAGAAATTCAATAAGGTCAGCAGAGTTGCTCAGGTAAAAATCTTAACTTGCAGCTGAGCTACTCTCTCCTTACATCTATTTTGTTTCCAGCCTCACTACTCAGAATATTCCCCTCCCATTACAATCCCCGACAATCATCAAACCACATTTCACAGTGCCATCTCCTCTGACCCAGATACTGCACAATTATTTTTCCCACTATTGTTGCAGCTCTGACTTCAAACATCTCACATATTATTGAGGAGAATGTGGCAATGCTACAGAGAGAGGATGTTCTAGAAGAGTCAAGGATTGATTCTAACTGGTTAGTGATAATTAACAATATACTGGATGGAATTCTCTGGCTGTGCTGGTCTAAAAGCTGGAAATCTTGCCCGACCATCAATGGCATTTCACATTCTGCACATCCCGCCTGCTAAAGTTCCACTGGCAGGTGGAATGGGAGAATCCCGGCCATGAGTTTATTCTTCAGATCACTAATTAATGGGAAAAACATTGAAAAACAAATTAGCAAGGAATTCAGAAAGGCACAAGAACAAGAATTGTGATAATGCTGCAATTTCATGATTCTAATATAAACTAGGATAGTAATAATTTTTATTTGTGGGACATAGATGTTGTTGGCTGGCCAGCATTTATTGCCCATCCCTAGTTGTCCTTGAACTGAATGGCTTGCTAGACCATTTCAGAGGGCAGTTGAGATTCAACCACATTGCTTTGGCTCTGCAGTCACATGTAGGCCAGAATAAGAAAGGCAGATTTCTTCTCTATAGGACAATGGTGAACCAGATGGCTTTTTCTGACTATTGACAATAGTTTCATGATTATCAGTATATTTTTATTCATTCAAATTCCACCTACTGACATGGCAGGATTTGAATCAAAGTCTTCAGGCTATTAGCTGAGTTTCTGGATTAATAGTTTATCAATAATAACACTAAGCTATAATAACACTCCCCATAATAAAGAGCCAAGTTTAAGAAATGTGTTCAGGAGCATCATCTACATCAATATGTTTCCAGTCCAATGAAGAAGAAGGCACTGGATTCTGGGGAATGAGATGGAGCAGATGTTTGTTAGCGAACATTTAGGAAAAAGTGACCACAGTATTTATGTTACTATGGCGAAGGACAAGGACAATCTAGAGTAAAAATAATTACTTGGGGAGGGTGAGTTTCAATGAGATAAAACATGATCTGGCCCAGGTAATCTAGAATCAAAACCTAGCAGTCAATATTTTAACAGGTCGATGGACTGCCTTTAAAGAGGAGATAGTACAGGTACAGTCAAGGTACATTCCCACAAAGGGAAAAGATTGGAGATACAAATCCAGAGTTCCCTAAATGATTAAAGAGATAGAGAGTAAGATGAAACAGAATGAGGACATATGACGGACTTCAGATTGATAAGTGACAGACTTAATGAATGAAGAAAGTTCAAAAAGTAAATGAAAAGAAAATTAGAGGGGCAAAGACGGAATATGAGAAGAAGCTGGCAGCTAACATAAAAAGTAATCCAAAAGTTTTTTATATGCACCTAAATAGTAAAAGGATGGAAAGAGGAGGGTTTGGATAGATTAGGGACCTAAAAGGGGATTTACCCATGGAGAGGGGGGCCTGGTTGAGAAAGGAAATGAATGTTTTGTATCTGTCTTCACGAAGGAAGAAGATGCTGCCAGAGCTGTCATGAAAGAGAAGGGAATTGAGATATTGGATATAGTAACAATTGATAAAGATGAGGTATTAGAAAAGCTGGTTGAGCTTCAAGTGGACAATTGATAAGAGCCTGATTATATGTATCTGATGATACTGAGAGAAGTACAAGTGAAAATAGGAGAGATGCCGGCCAAAATCTTCCAATCCTCCTTGGATAAAAAGGTGATGGCAGACAGCTGGAGAATTGCAAATGTTACACCCTTGCTTGAAAAAGCATGTTTGGGTAAAATTAAGCAACTACAGGTCTGTCAGTTTAACCTCAGCAGTGGGAAAGATTGTACAAATGATAAAACAGGGAAAAAGACCAGTCAATTGAACAAGTTTGGAATAATTAAGGAAAGTGATGAGGTAACAGAGAGGGGTAATGCTGTTGATGTGGTGTACTTGGATTTTCAAAAGGCATTTAATGAAATGTCAGCTAAGAGAGTTATCACCATAGTTGAAGCCCATGAATAAAAATAACAACATGGATACAAAGTTGCCTGAGAGACAGGAAATAGACAGTAATGGTGAATAGTTCTTTTTCAGACTAGCGGAAGGTTTATAGTGGGCTTCCGTGGCTTCAGTGTTAGGATCACTGCATTTCTCTATATTTTGATGACGTGGAATTGGGTTTACAAGACACAACTTCAAAATTTTTAGATGCCATAATGCTTGAAGGTATTGTGAACTTTGAGGAGGATAATGATAGAGTTCAAGAGTACATAGACTACTTGAATAGCCAGACATATGCGTTACCCTTCCCACAAAGTCTCAGACTTCACAGAGTTTGATATTGTGGTCTGTTTCTCATTTCATTTTGAGGTTTAGGACAAATTGCAGTTTCTCATCATTGCACAGAGGTGTTTTCCAACTAGATGGTTGTGGAGTTTCTACTTGTTCCTTGGTTCCATCGCGATCTGAATATTCTGTGCAAGGTTCCATTGGTTTCTTTTCTAATAATATTGAGGCTCTCTGGTTCATTTTGATATTTCCATGGTCTGTCTCAATTCTATCTGAAAAAGCCATTCAAATTCAAAATATTAACTGTTTCTGTCTTCATAGATGATGATGTAGAGATGCCGGCGTTGGACTGGGGTAAACTCAGTAAAGTTTTGCAACACCAATTTTAAATCCAACCAATTTATTTGATAGTAAATCCGCGAGCTTTCGACACTATGTTGTGCCTTCATCAGGCAAATGCAGTGTTCTGATCTGCAGAGGCACTCATATCCACACAGACAGTTACAGATTGCTGATTAGAATGCGAATCCTTACATCTAACCTGCTATTCAAGTGTTAAAGTGGCTAACAATGTGTGTGAAGGAAATCCTGAGCATTGGTTAGAGAATTGTGTATTTTCTCCAGACAGCACAGTAAGTGAGGTTTTTTGCTAATCCAGGCAAGTTACGGGGGTTACAGATAGTGTGACATGAAGCCAAGATCCCTGTTAAGACCGTCCTCATATGTGCAGAACTTGGCTATTAGTCTCTGCTCAACAACTCTGCGCTGTCATGTGTCACGAAGGCCCCCTTGAAGAACATTTACCCGCAGGTCGGAGGCCGAATGCCCATGACTGCTGAAGTGTTCGCCCACAGGAAGGGAACTGTTTTGCCTGGTGATTGTTGAGCGATGCTCATTCATCCGCTGTCGTAGTGTCTGCATGGTCTCCCCAATGTACCATGCTTCGGGACATCCTTTCTTGCAACGTATTAGGTAGACAACGTTGGCCGAGTTGCAAGAGTATGTACCGTGTACCTGGTGAATGGTATCCTCACGTTTGATGATGTCGTCCATGTCTATGATCTGGCATGTCTTGCAGAGGTTGCTGTGGCAGGGTTGTGTGGTATTGTGGTCACCGTTCTCCTGAAGGTTGGGTAGTTTGCTGCGAACAATGATCTGTTTAAGGTTGTGCGGTTGTCTGAAAGCAAGAAGTGGGGGGGTGGGGATGGCCCTAGCGAGATGTTCATCGTCATCGATGACATGTTGAAGACTCCGGAGAAGATGTCGTAGCTTCTCCGCTCCGGGGAAGTACTGGACAACAAAGGGTACTCTGTCCACCGTGTCCCGTGTTCGTCTTCTGAGAAGGTCAGTGCGGTTTATCGCTGTGGTACGTTGGAACTGTCGATTGATGAGTCGAGCGCCATATCCTGTTCTCGTCAGGGCATCCTTCAGCGTCTGGAGGTGTCTGTCACGATCCTCCTCATCTGAGCAAATTCTGTGTATATGGAGGGCTTGTCCGTAGGGAATGGCTTCTTTAACGTGTCTAGGGTGGAAGCTGGAGAAGTGGAGCATTGTGAGGTTGTCTGTCGGTTTTCGGTACAGTGAGGTGCTGAGGTGACCGTCCTTGATGGAGATGCGTGTGTCCAAGAATGCAACTGATTCTGGAGAATAGTCCATGGTGAGTCTGATGGTGGGATGGAACTTGTTGATATCATCATACAGTTGTTTCAATGATTGTTCACCATGAGTCCAAAGGAAAAAGATGTCATCAATGTATCTAGTATAAACCTTGGTTGAAGATCTCGTGTAGTGAAGAAGTCTTGTTCGAACCTGTGCATGAAGATGTTGGCATACTGAGGTGCAAATTTGGTCCCCATGGCTGTTCCATGTGTCTGGATGAAAAGCTGATTGTTGAAGGTGAAGACATTGTGGTCCAAGATGAAGCGGATGAGTTGTAAAATTGCATCCGGAAACTGACAGTTGTTGGCATTGAGTTGTTGGCATCTATTCTCCAGAATCAGTTGCATTCTTGGACACACACATCTCCATCAAGGACGGTCACCTCAGCACCTCACTGTACCGAAAACCGACAGACAACCTCACAATGCTCCACTTCTCCAGCTTCCACCCTAGACACGTTAAAGAAGCCATTCCCTACGGACAAGCCCTCCATATACACAGAATTTGCTCAGATGAGGAGGATCGTGACAGACACCTCCAGACGCTGAAGGATGCCCTGACGAGAACAGGATATGGCGCTCGACTCATCAGTCGACAGTTCCAACGTGCCACAGCGATAAACCGCACTGACCTCCTCAGAAGACGAACACGGGACACGGCGGACAGAGTACCCTTTGTTGTCCAGTACTTCCCCGGAGCGGAGAAGCTACGACATCTTCTCCGGAGTCTTCAACATGTCATCGATGACGATGAACATCTCGCTAGGGCCATCCCCACCCCCCCACTTCTTGCTTTCAGACAACCGCACAACCTTAAACAGATCATTGTTCGCAGCAAACTACCCAACCTTCAGGAGAACGGTGACCACAATACCACACAACCCTGCCACAGCAACCTCTGCAAGACATGCCAGATCATAGACATGGACGACATCATCAAACGTGAGGATACCATTCACCAGGTACACGGTACATACTCTTGCAACTCGGCCAACGTTGTCTACCTAATACGTTGCAAGAAAGGATGTCCCGAAGCATGGTACATTGGGGAGACCATGCAGACACTACGACAGCGGATGAATGAGCATCGCTCAACAATCACCAGGCAAAACAGTTCCCTTCCTGTGGGCGAACACTTCAGCAGTCATGGGCATTCGGCCTCCGACCTGCGGGTAAATGTTCTTCAAGGGGGCCTTCGTGACACATGACAGCGCAGAGTTGCTGAGCAGAGACTGATAGCCAAGTTCCGCACACATGAGGACGGTCTTAACAGGGATCTTGGCTTCATGTCACACTATCTGTAACCCCCGTAACTTGCCTGGGTTAGCAAAAAACCTCACTTACTGTGCTGTCTGGAGAAAATACACAATTCTCTAACCAATGCTCAGGATTTCCTTCACACACATTGTTAGCCACTTTAACACTTGAATAGCAGGTTAGATGTAAGGATTCGCATTCTAATCAGCAATCTGTAACTGTCTGTGTGGATATGAGTGCCTCTGCAGATCAGAACACTGCATTTGCCTGATGAAGGCACAACATAGTGTCGAAAGCTCGCGGATTCATAGATGATGCCAGACCTGTTGAATTTTTCCAGCATTTTCTATTTCTGTAAGATCTCAGTTGTGGAGCTTTTTATTACAATCCCAGCTTTCTGTTGATCCTGTGTCCAAACTCTCTGCCTGGGCTATAGCATTTCCCCATTTGTGCTCTGTGCCTAAAGTTGAAATTAGAAGTTTGACAGTGTCTTTGTCACTCCTCATGCTTCCCAACTTTCTCAGGATCATCTGAAGCAATATCAGGTTGTAATATTTGTTATGGAGCTGGGAGTGTCTTCACATCAATAGTTCTGATGGTGGGAACTGTTTTTAACACTGAAGGAAAGCTAAGCTAATGTCTTTGAATATTTCATCAATTCTATCACTGCTCAAACTCCTTTTTCTGCTTCTCCGTTCAACTGAGGATATCTGTATGAACTAGTCACATGCATGAAACCATGTTCCTACACAAAGTTTTGGAACAACTTGTTAGCAAACTGAAGATGTATATCTGACATCACAACATCCAGGATACCATGAATCCCAAAGATTCTTCTCCACCATGATGTTGTGGAGTCTATCCATTTCAAACCATCTGGAGTAGTAATGAATGACAATGATAACAATTTTACCTTTGAACGCAATCACATCCATTCCATTTAAGCAGTTGAAGTACCATGAATTACAAGACTATGTACTAAGTACGAGAAAATGGTGACAGGTTCTTAATGGCTAGTGCAGATGCAATGGGTTGAAGGGCCTCTTTCAGTGTTCTAATCACATTATGGACCAGATGCTCCCATGGTAGTTAGTGCAAGTGGTTAGCTTTGATATTTGATATATTTTTTAATTAATTCACGGGACATGGCTGTCACTGGCTGGATCAGCATTTGCTGCCCAAGCCTAATTGCCCCTCAACTGAGTGGCTTGCGAGCCCAATTCAGAAGGTATTTAAGAATCAACCACAGTGCTGTGGGTCTGGATCACACGTAAGCCAATCAGGTAAGGATGTCAGATTTCCTTCCCTAAAGGTACATTAATAAATCAGATAGGTTCTTATGATGATTGACAATGGTTGCAGTTCTGCCATGGTGAGATTCAAACCCAAGTGTCCAGAACATTACTCTGTGTCTCTTAAGTACTAGCCCAGTGATAATATCACTGCGCACAACCTTCCCCTCTGCATACATAAAACAATTTATAATTAATGCTTCAGTGGAGTAACTGATGCCTGCTGAGTTCTTGTTCTGCATTTCACTACTTCCACACTATAGCCTGGTAATTGTCTGTCCAGCAATTATCTCATTTAATTAAGCTTTTTTTGGTTGCATATATCTCATTATAACTGTATAAACCCAGAATGTAACAGTGACTAATGGACTGATGGGGTATAAACAGGTAGTATCAGTGGAGGAGTATAATGCTGAAATCTTCCTTCCCTGTAACGAAGCACTTGCTGAATTCACATTTGAAGCAACCACTTACTTGACATGTGAAATTCAGCTGGTGGAATTAAATCTGGTCTAATCTGGAATATAAAGATAGTCTTAGTAATGATGGTTATGAAGCTAACATCAAATGTTGTAAAAATCCATCTGGTTCACTAATATCCTTCAGAGAAGGAGATCTGTCTGACTGACATGTGACTCCAGACCCACAGGAATGGTTGACACTTAACCGTTCTCCAAAATAGTCTAAGAAGCCAGTCAGTTCAAGGGCAATTAGGGATGGGCAAGAAATGCTGGTCTAGCCAGCAACATCCACATCCTATGAAAAAATAAATCAAATAAAAATCTGACGTCAGGCACAAAACAGGATGAATATCGAAAAGACAACAATGACAAAAAATACATCAAAATGGGATTTATTTCAACTGGAATGAGTAAATACCCCAAACTGCTGTGTTTTGTGATGTAGTCCTTTTGAATAACAGCCTTAAACTATCTCTTCTGCACAGACACTTTGATACAAAACATAACTGAAGAACCAGCAAAATGTTTCATGCAGTCAGCTAAAAGTCAGTAAGGCATTTCTGCACTCTGCTATTGCTGATGACTATACTGAGCCCCTCAGCGACTCACAGTTAGTGAGTTACAAGTCAGGAAACCCTCACCATAGTAGAGGTACTAATATTACCTTTGGCTGCAGACATGGTGAGTATTATGCTTGGAAAGGAGGTCCTGACATTCAGTCAGTTTGTATCGTTATCAAACTTCACATTAATTTCATGTTCAATGTTATCCTAACCAAAAAATAACTAAAGGACATTAGTGAACCAGATGGGTTTTTCCAACAATAGACAATGGCTTGATGGTCTTCAGTAGATTCTTAATTCCAGATTTTTTTTTATTGAATTCAAATTCCACCATCTGTTGTGATGGGATTTGAATCCAGGTCCCCAGAACATTAGCTGAGTTTCTGGATTAATTGACTCGCGATAATACCACTAGGCCATTGCCTCCCCACAATTTGGGTGCATTGCAGTATACATAGGGTAGCAATCACTGCCCATAAACATATCTACCAACTTGGAGGAGATGCTAGACAATGCTGTGAAGATGATAAATGTTATCAAATGTCCAATCTTGAATTCCAGGAATATGATTTGCTCAATGGGTGGGATTTTATATCCTTGCTTGAATGAGACCAGAAGTTCCCATCTGAAATCAATAGTCATTTCCGTTATCCATCCTTTGCCTGCTCCAATTCAATGATAGGTTGAATGGCAGAATTCTGGCAAATGTGTTGAAAAGGGAATTAGATTGTTATTTGAAAAGAATGAATGTGCACAGTTATGTGGATAAGGCAGGGGAGTGGGACTGGGTAGAATATTCTTACAGTGATTCAGTGTAGACTCAATGGGCTGAATGGCCTCCTTCTGCACTGTAAAGAGTTTGAGATTCTGTGATGCAATGAGATGAGGAGTGAACATCGCAATCGACTGCTTCACATGGAGATTCGATGGCTATTCTGTGGCATGGCTTTAGCATGTTTCTTTGAACATCATTCTGAGGTCAGACATCCAATCCCACCTTCTCACTGGTTGCAGATGATGGCCTGGCTCTCACGGAAAGATTATATTCTCTCACCTGAATAAGCTAAATCTAGGAATTTGAAGGATTGGCTGCAAAATCATCAATGCCCAGAACAAAACTGAGATTGTGTAAAAAAAAACCTTGAAATTGAGGGTGTTCCATCACACTCCTGACTTGTGTCTTGTAGATGGTGGAGATGATAGACGTTGAAAGTCAGGAGGTGAGATACTCGCAGCAGGATTTGATTAGGTTTTCATCGATGTTTTGCCCAGTATTAATACCTCAACTAACTTCTCTTTCTCTCTCTCTTTCTGATTTATTTCATCAATGCATCTTTGAATATAGCCATGAGGTGTCTCTGACTCAATGCACCAAATTCCTGATGTAACATGATGCATAATTTTATAAAAGGAAATAACTAAATCAATTCTTGTGGGAGCCACTTATTAATGAGAGTTACTGTTAAAAAGCACAACCAGAGTGGTTTCTTTACGGTCTCCAAATATTAAAGATTTATTTTAACAAAATAAAAATATTTTGGCAAACTTCTAATTCGACATTCATCCCACCAACGGGGGATAGATTCAAATTCAGATCCTGAATACAAAAGGATAGTTTGGGGACTCAATCGACCATTCAGTTCACATGCTTGAATTGCTCTTGTATCTGAAGATTCTAGGTATAGCATCAAATATATTCATGGAATGTACATCAGTAATATCATCATGTGCTAAAAACCCGACAAGACTGGACAAAGATGGATTTTGTTCTTCATTCTTCCATGGGATGTGGGCATTGTTGGCAAGGCCAGCATTTATTGTCCATCCCTAATTGCCCTTGGTCATTTCAAAGGGTAGTTAATAATCAACCACATTGCTATGGATCTGAGGTTAAGCATGAACCAAATCAAGTAAGGTTGGCAGATTTAACTAAAATGATATAAAATTTTAAAGTTTATTTATTAGTCACAAGTACATTCCTATTGTGTTATTGTGAAAATCTGTGAAAGTTGCCATACTCTGGCACCTGTTCAGGTAAACGCAGGTGAATCACTCACCTGACGAAGGAACAGTGATCTGAAAGTTTGTGGGTTTACTGTCAGATAAATTTGTTGGATTTTAACCTAGTATTGTGAGACTTCATAATGCGTTTACCCCAGTCCAACACTGGCATCTCCACATCATGACCTGTTTGGGTAGACAGAGGGAGAACTTAGCATCATCAATGCACCTAACCAGCACATCTTTGGACTGTGGGAGGAAACCAGAGCAGTCAGAGGAAATCGATGCAGATATGGGGAGGTTGTGCAGGATCTGCACAGAGAGTGGCCCAAGCCAGTAATTGAACCTGGGTCCCTGGCACTGTGAGGCAGCAATACTAACCACTATGTCATCGTGCCAGGTGGAACGGGCAGTCAAGTGCAGTTGGATTTTAACATCGAGAAATGTGATGTACTGCATTTAGGGAGGTCAAGCAGTTATACAGAATACACAATAAATAGAATATACTAAGAGGGGTAGATGAAGTGAGAGATCTTGGCATGCAAATATACAGCTCCCTAAAAGCAGCAGTTGAAGTGGACATGGGCCAGGATTCTCCCAAAAACATTCTAACTTCCAAATTTGTGTAAAAACGGGAGTAACTCCTGTTGATTTTTTTAGCAGGATTTTCATAATGAATCTCCTACACTTTGAGCACTTCAGGGTACCTCAGGGAGGTTCACACTGAAGATCTGGGAGCGGGCCTGCTAGAGATGCTGGCCGCAAAACACTGAGAGGGCCACTGTCAGCGCTGAGATCAGTGCATGTGCAGTGGCCCTGTACTGCCGGCCTCCCCATCGCTGGCCAGTCCTGCGATCCCCCAACACTGCTCCGCTGATCTCCCCCATGCCCAATTGCTGCCTTCCCTAATGTCTCCGGGCTATCCTCAACTCTCACACCCCGTCCTATCTCGATCTCCCTCCCAGCACCCACCATCAGTCCTGATTTCCTGAGCCTCCTCCACTCCCTCCCCCCCCACCACTGGCAATTCCGAACCTCTGCCATAGCACCGATTCCCCGACAACCTCAATCACCAGCCCCAATTGCTGCCCTCCCTCCTACTGCCACTGATTCCAATTGCAGACCGGCAGTCGGAACGTTCCCCCCCACCCCCAACCACCCCCGTCCCCTGTCCCTCATCTCTGCCCCAATAAGCCTGGCCCATTGGCCCAGCTCCTTGACACTGTCTGATGCCACTTGCACTTTGGGCAGTGCCAGGGGGCCAGACTGGTACTGCCAGATTGGCAATGCCCTGGGGGCACCCCCTTTCACTCCGATCACCTGGGGGTCTCTGTGACTCCCCTCTTAATTCCAGCAGGGTCGGATTACCAGTTGTAAACTTGCTAGAGTGAACAACTCCTGCTGGAGGAGAGAGGCCTGGATGCCTACAGACTAGCATGGACAAATGAACCTGTAGGCCTCCTTCTGTGCTCTAACCTTTCTATGGTTCTCACTCCTTCTCTAAAAGGCATTAGTAAAGCAGACAGATTTTACAGCAATGGTGTGATGGTCATCAAACTTTTCGAAATTTTCAGATTTATTAATTGATTTAAATTCCTTCCTGTGATGGCAGGATTTGAACCCAGAGCATTACGTTGGGCCTATTGATTATGAGATGAGTCATACTGCAGTTGTGGGAGTTTGCTGTATGCATTGACTGTTGTGTTTCCTATACTACAGCAATGACTACAATTCAAATATCCTTCATTAGCTGGAATAGGACAAATGAAGGTCATGAAAGGTGTTGAATAAATGCTTGTTTTAAAATCTCCGTTTATGTTCACCTGACCCTTATATACTCGCCCTTTAAGGATTGACCGCGTGCGGGCATGGGCAAAATAAGACCATCATAGACTGATTGTGATGGTTCCCATATGTGGCATCTGTCCTGGCACATGGTCTAGTTTTATGTTCAGAAACAAAGCACTTGAGATTTTGCCAGCAGAGAAAACTAGCCATTGAAACATCTTCAAGAAAGTAATTAACATCTTTAGAATCATAAGATCCTAAAATGGTACAGCATAGAAGGCCATTCATGTCTATCCAGCCTATTCCAAACATTCAGAGGAACATACAAATTTAGAACAGGAGAAGGCCATTTGGTCTCTTGAGCATGTTCTACTGTTCAATTAGATCTGAATTTGATTGTGGCCCCAACACCACTATCCTGCAAACTTCTTTTGACTCCCTTGTTCGTCAAGAATCAACATCTGCCTTAAAACACTCATTAGTCCTGCCTCTATTGCTTTCCAGGTAAAAGAGGTGCAAATCCACAGCCCTCTGAGAGAAATAAATTCTCCTCATTTCCATTTCCGTCTGGGGGATCTCTTATTCTTAAACTCTGTTCCTTTACTCTGGTCTCTTCCACAAGCGAAAACATCCTTTCAGCATCCGCCTTGTCAAGCTCCTTGGTAATCTTCGCTGATCTGAATCTTAACTCCATCCGCCTGCCTTGCCACAATCTTTTTAACTGCTTGTCTGGTAAATATCTACAAAACTCAGATTGAAAACTGATAATTGAGCTAATATCTACTGCTTTTTGTGGTTGAGAGTTCTGCACTTTCCCCATCCTTTGTATGATTAACTGTTGGCTCACATTTCTCCTGACATTTCTCTGGCTCAGGTTTGATGTCCTCACTGGACTATTCAAACAGCAGGAAAGCCTTCTTTCTATCTACCCTATGAGTTCCTTTCAAATTCCTGAAACTTCACTCACGCCATCCCATAAAACCTTTAGGGGGAACACCAGCCTAGTCAATGTAATCTCTCCTCATAATTGATCCCTTCTGTTAACATCTGGTGAAATGCATTATATTTCTTCTGAGGCCAATCTGTTCTCTCTAAACTGGACTGGTCAGGACTGTGAACAGTTCATTAGATGTGCTGTAACAGGGTTTACAGCCAGAGTGTCATTTATTCAGCAAAACTGAACAGAGATTGATTCATGCAGGATTGAGTGACAAGAATGCAAGTTATCAGTTTTTACTGAATCTTGCATGCTGCAACAGACCCTGAGTATAACTGTAAAACTGGTCTGGCAGGATTGTAAGACTGATAGGCTAAACTACCTTCTCCAGCCCTGCAGGCTTTGACCTGCAATTAGATTAAAGTCCCGATTTGATCTGCGATGCATGCATGCACATCCAGATTTCTCCAAAACAATGATAACCTCCTGTCTTAATTTGCCATGTTTTAGCCAGTATTCCCAACCAAACAATAATTTAAGCACTGGAAGTTGATTTCTGACAAACATTTAAGAAAAATATTGAAACAAAATTATACAAAGCCAGGGAACACTCAGGAAGTCAGGAAGGCGGGCGGATGGAGTTAAGATTTGGATCTTAACAGTTTTACAGTTATACTCAGGGCAGTTAGAATGCAACACAAATATGGTTTGCAACGTACTCCTTTTGTTTGAGAAAGTCCAAACACAAACAATTTGGGCAGGTTTGTAATTTGCTCAAAACTCATTCACTTCACAGGGTTAAAAATAGGCCAATGTCTTTGAATAATAAACATACAAAGAAAGAAACAAGATTACCCATGTTCCTCAGGTAGACAGTTGACCAAACTTAATCCTATTTTGACTCTCTCTATAAATTGTGAAGGAAAACTTTATAAGTCATCTGTCATGAACATTGTCATTGCTGATTCATTCTGGCAAGGCAAGTTTTATCTGATTTGCTTTTGATTTGATTTATTATTGTCACATATAATATTATGAAAAGTAGTGTTTTTTGCGCACTATATAGACAAAGCATACCGTTCGTAGAGAAGGAAGGGAGAGAGTGCAGAATGTCGTGTTACAGTCATAGCTAGGATGTAGAGAAAGATCAACTTAATGCAAGTTAGGTGCATTCAAAAGGCTGTTCTTGAGTCAGCTGGTATGTGACCTCAGACTTCTGTATCTTTTTCCTATGGAAGAAGGTGGAAGAGAGATTGTCCATTGGGAGCATTGGGGTCCTTAATTATGCTAGCTGCTTTGCTGAGGCAGCGGGAAGTGTAGACAGAGTCAATGGATGGGAGGCTGATTTGCGTCTTGGATTGCACTACATTCACGACCTTTTGTACTTTCTTGTGGTCTTGGGCAGAGCAGGAGCCATACCAAACTGTGAAACAACCAGAAAAAATGCTTTCTGTGGTGCATCTGTAAAAGTTGGCGAGAGTCGTAGCTGATGTGTCAAATTTCCTTCGTCTTCTGAGAAAGTAGAGGCATTGTTGGGTTTTGAGGCCATTACAGAGACTTGGTTGTCTCAGGGACAGGACTGGGTACTTCAGGTGCCGGGATTCAGGTCCTCAGGAGGGACAGGGTTAGGGGCAAAAGAGGAGTGGTGTGGCACTGTTGATCAGGGACACTGTCATGGCTGTAGAGAAGATGGAAGACGGAGAGGGATTGTCTACAGAGTCTCTGTGGGTGGAAGTTAGGAACAGCAAAGGCTTGATAACTTTGCTGGGTGTATTCTATAGGCCGCCCAACAGCGGCAGGGAACTTGAGGTGCAGATAGGGAAACAGATCCTAGACAGATGTAGAAATAACAGGGTTTGTCGTGATGGGAGATTTCAACTTCCCAAACATCGACTGGAATATCCCAAGGGTAAGGGGTTTGGATGGTGTGGGGTTTGTTAGGTGTGTTCAGGAAGGTTTCCTGACACAGTACGTGGAAAAGCCTACAAGAGGAGAGGCTGTACTTGACCTGGTGCTTGCTAATGAGCCAGGGCAGGTGTCGGATCTCACGGTAGGTGAGCATCTTGGGAATGGGGATCATAGTTCTATCTCTTTCACGATAGCGATGGAAAGAGACAGGATCAGGCAGCCTCGGAAGGTGTATGTCTGGAGTAAGGGGAAATATGAAAACATTAGGCAGGTAATTGGACGCATAAACTGGAAGGAGGTGTTCTTGGGGAAGAGGACAGAAGGGAAGTGGCGGTTTTTTCAAGGAATGTTTGTCTAAGGCACTGCAAGACAACGTCCCAAGGAGTCAAAGAGGTTCAGGTAGGACGCGGGAACCGTGGTGCACGAGGGTAGTGATGAACCTAGTTAGGAAGAAAAAAATGGTATATAAAAGGTTCAGAGAGCTAAGGGATGTTCGAGATCTAGAGGAGTATAAGGTGTGTAGAAGGGAACTTAAAAAGGAAATTAGGAGAGCCAGAAAGGGTCATGAGAAGGCCTTGGCAGGGAAGATTAAGGAGAATCCCAAGACCTTCTACAAATATGTGAAAAGTAAAAGGATGAGAAGAGAAGGCATAGGGCCTATAAAAGGTGAAAGGGGAAAAGTCTGTGTGAATCCAGAAGAAACGGCAGAGGTGCTTAACGAGTACTTTGCCTCGGTATTCACGGTGGAAAGTGAATTCACTTTCACGGTGGAAAGTACCTTATTGAAACATATAAGATGATTAGAGGTTTAGATAGGGTGGACAGTGATAGCCTTTTTCCTAGGATGGAGAAAGCTAGCACGAGGGGACATAGCTTTAAGTTAAGGGGTGGTGGTTTTAGGACAGATGTCAGAGGTAGGTTCTTTACCCAGAGGGTGGTAAGGGTATGGAATGCCTTGCCTGCATCAGTTGTAGATGCGCCAAGTTTGGTGGTGTTTAAGAGGTTAGTAGATAAGTTTATGGATGAAAGGGGAGTGGTTTAGGTTAGAGGGTCACTGCTTGTTCCTAATTGGTTGGCGCATCATCGAAGGCCGAAGGGCCTGTTCTGCGCTGTAATGTTCTATGTTCTATTAAGTGAACTGGGAGATTGCACTGCAGGTTTGCGGCATACGGAAAAGATTGAGTATGTGGATGTTAGGAAAAAGGATGTGTTAGACCTGTTAAATTCTATCAAGATAGACAAGTCGCCGGGACCGGATGGCATGTACCCCAGGTTATTGTGGGAGGTGAGAGAAGTGATTGCAGAGCCCCTGGCGATGATATTTGTGTCGTCCATGGAAACAGGAGAGGTTCTGGAGGATTGGAGGATTGCGGATGTGGTTCCTATCTTTAAAAAAGGGAACAGGGATAGTCCAGGAAATTACCGACCAGTGAGTTTGACTTCAGTGGTTGGTAAGCTGATGGAGAGGCTTCTGAGGGATAAGATATATGAACATTTGGAGAAGTTTGGACTGATTAGAAATAGCATGGTTTTGTCAAGGGCAGGTCATGCCTTACGAGCCTGGTTGAGTTCTTCGAAAATGTGACTAAACACATTGACGAAGGAAGGGTGGTGGACGTAGTGTACATGGACTTTAGTAAGGTGTTTGATAAGGTCCAACATGCAAGGCTTCTGGAGAAGGTGAGAGGGCATGGGATCCAAGGGGCTTTGGCCTCGTGGATCCAGAACTGGCTTGCCGGCAGAAGGCAGAGAGTGGTTGTGGATGGGTCTTGTTCTGCATGGAGGTCGGTAACCAGTGGAGTGCCCCAGGGATCTGTTCTGGGACCCCTGCTGTTTGTCATTTTCATAAATGACCTGGATGAGGAAGTGGAGGGATGGGTTAGCAAGTTTGCCGACGATACAAAGATCGGTGGTGTTGTGGATGGTCTGGAGGGATGCCAAAAGTTGCAGCGGGACATAGACAGGATGCAAGACTGGGCGGAGAAGTGGCAGATGGACTTCAACGCAGATAAATGTGTAGTGGTCCATTTTGGCAGGAATAATGGGATGAAGGAGTACAATATAAGGGGTAGGAGTCTTAGCTGTGTTGTAGAGCAGAAGGATCTCGGGGTCTGGGTCCATAGGACTCTTAAATCGGCCTCGCAGGTGGAGGAAGTGGTCAAGAAGGCGTACGGTGTACTGGCCTTCATTAATCGAGGAATAGAGTTTAGGAGTCAGGAGGTAATGATGCAGCTCTATAAGACTCTTGTCAGACCCTAGTTGGAGTATTGTGCGCAGTTCTGGTCACCTCATTATAGGAAGGATGTAGAGGCTATTGAGAGAGTTCAGAGGAGATTTACAAGGATGCTGCCTGGATTGGGAGGCAGGCCTTATGAAGATAGGTTGAGGGAGCTGGGACTCTTCTCACTGGAGAGACGTAGGTTGAGAGGCGACCTGATAGAGGTTTATAAAATGTTGAGAGGAATAGATAGGGTGGACTCTCAGAGACTATTTCCCCGAGCGGAAATGGTCAATACGAGAGGACACAGATTTAAGGTGCAGGGAAGCAAATACAAAGGAGATGTCAGGGGTAGGTTTTTCACTCAGAGGGTGGTGAGTGAATGGAACCGACTGCCGTCGGAGGTTGTTGAGGCAAACTCACTGGGGTCTTTTAAGAGACTTCTGGATGAGTATATGGAAAAGAATAGGATAGGGGGTTCTTGATAGGTCTGTGGATTGGTAGATGTGATCAGCGCAACTCGTGGGCCGAAGGGCCTGTTTGTGCTGTATTGTTCTATGTTCTTACCAAAACAGAACTGCAAACTCCACTCCCTCATGCAACAACGTGGCCCCACTGTGGAAGAACTCATACATCCAGAGTCGAACTCCCCAGTCATCTGAAGTCTCACCAAGCTTGATGAACATCATCCTCAATTTTAAAAGACCATCATCGACGACACCACACGAGTATTGGCCAATCTGCTACAGTTATTCATTCATATGTTGCTTTACTGGACCATATATTAGAGCTTCTTAACAGAAAGACTGGCTGCATATTACATAATCAAGAGAGAGGACCTTGTTGAACACCTAGGGCTGAAATGTACAAGAGCAATGGAAATACATTTTGCATATTGGTGTGCAGTACCAGTGTTCTCTACTTAACAAACTCATTAAAAGACCCATTAAGATGCACAATAAGAGGATCAGCACAAAAGAACAAAGATTTAAAATAATTGACAAAAGAATGAGAGGACAGATGAGGAGATATTAGATTATTGTGATCTGGAATAGGTTGCATGCAAAGCAGTGGAAGCAGATTCAATAATAACTTCCAAGTGGGAATTGGAAAAATGGTTGAAGAGGAAAAATTTACAATCAGTGGAGTAAGAGTAGGAGTGTGAGACTAATTGGTAAGCACATTCAAAGAGCTGACACAGACACAAAGGGCTGAATGGTCTCCTGTTCTGTAAGATCCTACATGCAGAGTGCAGCCTCCAAGAATCACACCAATGAAAAAGAATTGTAATGAGAAAATAAAAATGGAAGCAAAATTTAAAAATGGGAAAACATCTAAGATCAAACCTGACCAAATCTGGGTTTTGAAAATACTTGCCTCTTTTATTGTTTGCACGGGGCATGTAATGTGCCAAAAGTATTTCTTTCTGTCCATTGTGTTTAAATTCTTCCATGGCATCTCACCTCCTTCTTCCTATCATCTCCTCTAGCCCTACAACCCTGCCCTAATTCCAGTCTCTTGTACATCTCCAATTTTAATTATTCCATCACTCGTGGCATGTGCTCAGTTTCCCAATCCACAAGCTCTGGAAATCCCTCCCTAGATTTCTCCACCTCTCCACCTCACTTTCTTTCTCGAAGATATACTTTAAAACATTGGTTTTGGTCATTTTGGTCATCTGCCTTAATATCCCTTATATGATTAAGTGTTATCCTTTGTTTCATAATGCTTCCATAAGTGCTAGAGAAATGTAAATTGGTGTTGTTGTCTGATAGCAGCACATTATCACCTGTGTGCGTGCTGCGTGGTCTAGGTAGTATAATGTGATCGGCGTAGGCTTAGTGGGCCGAAGGGCCTTTTCCTATGCTGTACTGTTCCACGTTAGCTGGATCAGGCTGTAGTGCATTGCTTCTGAGTGAGAATTTTGCGGGCTTAAGACCCGGATGTGACTCATAAAGCTGGTGCCCAATTAGCAAGGGGGTACTTGATTGTCATCGGTTTGCATGTGGTACTAAATAAAGGTCAAGGAAGTGTGGAGAAATTGCACCTGTCCTAGCCAATATTCTCTCTGGAATATTTGTGTTAGAAAACAGCTTGACTTCTCATACATCCTTTTGCTCTGCGTAGTACTTTACTGATGTGGAGATGCTGGCGTTGGACTGGGGTAAACACAGTAAGAAGTCACAGTACATAATAACTTGGTGTTGTGAAACTTCTTACTAATACTTTACTGATGCAGAAGTATTGTATTCTTTTAACAACAGTCAGCATAGCTCAAAGTTGTTTTAATAGCATGATGAGCTATATATGTTGACTGATTTTTTATTTTCTATCATATTTTCAAATCTATAATAAATGATTCTTTAACATAATAAGGGTAAAATCTTTGAGTTCATAAATATTTAATCAATTAATTTTAGAACGATAAGCTACTTTTGGGGGGGAATGGATTAGTTTATTAGTGTTACAAGTAGGCTTGCTTTAACAATAAAATGAAGTTACTGTGAGAATCTAGTCGCCACACACCACTGCCTGTTCAGACACGGGATTGGCGGGGTGAATTTCCTGTGGCCAATGCACATAACCAGTACATCTTTTGGAAAATGGGAGGAAACCAGAGCACCCAGAGGAAACTCACACAGACATGGGGACAACTTGCAGATTCTGCACAGACAGTGACCCAAGCCGGGAATTGAACCCAGACCCCTGGCGCTATGAGCCCAGCAGTGCTAATCCTGCTAAAGTGCTGATCCTGCTTCTAATTGTAATGAATTACTAACATTGGGGTGCAGTGGCAAGAACAGAGAATCAGACACATGGTTTGCTTGTGGCAAAAATAATATATAGTACAAAAGACACTTTGTGGTGTTGCAGCACCAGCCATGTGCAATCCAATATTGTTTCATCCTGAAAATGATGCGTGGGTGACTTGCGTTGACTCATAAATCAATAGGATTTACAAATATAAACCCAGCATTAACTGAAATCACTATTTGGAGATTACACCTTTCTGCAGTTGCTATCTGGTTCAGAAATTGTGCATTGTATAAATCAATCTCCAGTGACCTCCTTTGAGATGGCATAGTTCGCCATTGTGGTCAATCAGTATGAAAGAAAAATCCATATTCGTTAATTCCTTATTGCAATAACATCTTTAAGTTCATAATCCACCTGTTCTGCATCCAAGATAACAAATCAAATACAACTTACTGTTCTTGGGATATGGATGGTTCTGACTGCACATTAATATTTCTGAACTTTATTAGAAATAACGAAACTGACTCACATTTCTCATCAGAAGATTATGGTATAAAAATAGAACAATTCGATTATTTCTTGACCCTGTATTTTTTTTATTACATAGCCAGATTGTGTAACTCAGTAAAACACAATAATCCACAACACTTTTTCTGAACCTTAAGCTTCCCACATCTACATAAGGGGTGGAATTCTTTGGCCTTTCAAACCCCACTGCAGCTGCCAGCAAGAACGGAAAATTAGGTGCTCTGTTCACTGCAGCGGGATGGGATAATCCCAGCTGTAGGCAAGGCTGGAGAGTAGTCAGATTTTATGCTAAGAGTGCTTCATCCACTCCCTGCGGAAGCGAGTTCCTGTTCTCAGCACTCTCTGGTTAAAGAGGGTAAAGGAGTTTCTCCTGAATTTCTGATTGGATTTATTGCTGACTGTTTTTTATTGATGGCCCCAATTTTTGTCTCTTCTACAAACTGAAACATCTTCCCCACATCTATCATATCGAACAATTCATAATTGTCAATGATCTTAACAGATTACCTGTTAAATTTCCCTGTTCAAGACAATAGGGCCCCAGCATTTGCAACCCTTTCTCAGAAATATATTCTGTCAGTTCCAGTATCACCCCCTTATAGTTACGTAGTAAGTTTATGGTCTACTGATCTGTAAGTTAGCTTCCTTAAGGGTGGCATGGTGATGTTGCTGTCTCAGGTGCCAGGGTTCAATTCTGACCTTGAGTGATTATGTGGAATTTTTACCTTCTTCTGTGTTGCATGGGTTTCCTTTGGTTGCTTCGGTTTCCTCTCACAGTCCAAAGATGTGTAGGTTAGGTAGATTAGCCATGATGAATATGTGGGTTTACAGGGATAGGGTGGGGCTTGGGCTCAGGAGGATGCTGTCTTGGAGAATCACTGTAAGGATTCTATGTTCGAATTCTTTGATCAATTGTTAGATCTATTTTGTATAATAATATAAACTATCAATAACATAATTTAAAGTTTTATTAGTGTCACAAGTAGGCTTTCATTAAAACTGCAATGAAGTTACTGTGAAAATCCCCTAAGTCGCTACACTCCAGCATCTGTTCGGGTACACTGAGGAAGAACTTAGCATGGCCAATGCACTTAACCAGCATATCTTTCAGTATGTGGCAGTAAACTGGACTACCTGGAGGAAACCCACACAGACAGTGACCTAAACTAGGAATCAAATTTGTGTCCCTGATGTTGTGAGGCAGCAGTGCTAACCACTGTGCCACTGTGCTGCTTTGAGAAATGGATCACAATATACTTTAATGTTGTGTAGCATTCTCGATTCATCATTACATAGTATTGTTCAAATATAACAGTATAACTGTAGCTAATGATTTTCAAAATGTTACCGAATTAAACACCAGTTTGGAAGGACAAAGCTTGCTGAGAATTTTCACAGATTAAATGTATCACGTCTTGTTCATCCATCACCTCTTGCTTGTGGACTTATATCAGCTCCCAGTCTGACATGCCTTGAGTTTAAAATTTGCATCCTTGCTTTCAAACTCCTCCATAGCCTCACAGCCACCCCACTATCTTTGTAACCTCCTTCAGCTCTGCAAACTCTGCAAAGTTCTTCTAAGTCTGTTTGGAATTGCTTCACCATTGGTGGCTTGACTTCAGCTAACTGGGCCTAAAATGCTAAATCCCTTCTTCAACCTCTTTGCCTCCTCCCCACCCCGCATCTTTCCATAAGATGCTGGTTACAAACAACCTTTTTGACCTTGATTCCACATAATCACTCAAGGTCAGAATTGAACCCTGGTCCCCTATTATTTCTTTGTGAATTAGGTCAGACTTTCATCATCTACTGTATTTCCCAATGGAAGTCCTGAGCCCACAGGGGCAAACAGTAAAACTGCACCCTACTGTTGCTGGCCAATTAAGAGGCTGCAGCTGAGTGCACCAATTTGGCAGCTCTACAAGCTTGGTAGTGCCACTGATTGAGATGGTCACTGCTAAGCCTGCAGATAGGAGAGTACATTTCTATATTGAGGTGCCCTTAGAGGGACAGTAAGTGAGTCATAGGTATCCAAGGCCCCAGTGATTGGAAGGGTGATCTCTCTTCATGCCAGATTTGGAGCCAAGCATGGGAAGAGTGGGGGGAGGGGGAGCCTCTGAGTCATCCCCAGTTCCCAAGAATTGGTGACAGGCTGCCTTGAAATGACCGATGGTCTCTCCAAACATGATGGCAGCCATTCTAATTCATGTATAATCCAGGTAACCCGGTAAAATGCCTATCAATGGGGCACTGAATTGGATGATCTGGCTGTTTGACTTCAGTTGTTGATGTCCCATTGCTGGGAATATCCGCTGGTGGCAGAAACATATTGAGCTGCTTTTCCAATGGCCATTTATCGCTGTTCCCCCTACCTACCTCTCTTGATTGAGCTGATAACATTCTGCTGTCAAATTTTGTCTTATAATCACTCCCTATGAAATGCCTTGGGAAGTTTTAATGTGTTGAAGGTAAATATATTCCTTTTATTCATTCATGGGATGTGGACATTGCTGACTGAGCCAGCATTTGTTGCCCATCTCAAATTGCTCTTGTACTGAATGACTTCCAAGGCCATTTCAGAGAACATTGCCGTGGGTCTGGAGTCACATGTAGGCCACACCTAAGGATAGCAGAATTCATGCTCTAAAAGGCATGAGCAATTGGCAATGGTTTTGTGGTCATCATTAGACTTTCAAATTCAACCGTCTGCTGTGGTGGGAATTGAACATGAGTTTTCAGAACATTACCCTAAGTCTCTGCATTACAAGTTCGGTGACAATACCACCACGGTACCACTTGCTTCCAATGCAAGTGGTTATTGCATTAAAACATAAAGAAACATATTCACACAGAATTGATTTTATTGAAATTCTTGCACTGTCTATGTTATAGAACATAGAACATAGAACAATACAGCACAGAACAGGCCCTTCGGCCTTCGATGTTGTGCCGACCAAAATAAAAAGCAATGCCCCTCCTAACTAAACCATTCCCTTCTCATCCATATACTTATCAACTAACCTCTTAAACGCCACCAAACTTGGCGCATCTACAACAGCTGCAGGCAGGGCATTCCACTCCCTAATCACTCTTTGAGTAAAGAACCTACCTCTGATATCCGTCCTATAACTCATACACTTTCTGATTCTAAAATCTTGATTACTGTACTCCCAAAACAAATCATCGTTCCCTCTGCCCAAAATAAGACTTTGCATCTGAAATACCCTCATATTCAACCTTTTGTTCATAATTGAAGATGTGATCCCACACTGAAAGAGAACTTGAAATTTTTGATTTTGAGTTGATTTATTATCACATATTATCACATATCACATACAATGAAAAATATTGCTTCCTGTGCACTATACAGACAAAACATAGCATTCATTGAGAAGGAAATGGGAGAGTGCAGAGTGTAGTGTTACAGTCATAGCTAGGGTGTAGAGAAGGATCAACTTAATATGAGGTAGGTCCATTTTTTACGAAAAACTATATTTTCTTGACACTTTTAAGCACTCACGTTTCTGGCTTTTTCTTCAATTGGCAAATTTCAACAAATATATTTCAGCTCATCCTCAAAACATAAAAATATCTCTGATTTTTACCTTTCATGTAAAAATATGATTAAAATATTCATACCCAAGCAAACATTACTAAGTTCAGAAAGAAAAGCAAAATTAGTATGATTGATATAATTAATACAAATTTTAACCATTGACTTTGATATTTTATTATTATTAAGCAACACAGCACGGGAAACAGGCCCTTCGGCCCAACGAGCCCGCGCCACCGTAGTACCAAATACATTATCCTATTTTAATATTCCTATATAATAATATATATATTAATCCTAATTTGGAAAATTTTCACCATAGGGACAATTTGTTACCCAATCAGCCTAAGAGCGAATTTTTGGGTTGTGGGAGGAAACCGGAGTGCCCGGAGAAAACCCACGCAACCACGGGGAGAACGCGCAAACTCCCGCAGACACCGGCCCAATTCCAAGTGTCTGCACAGCCACATCGATAGTCTCTGAGCTGTATAAATGATATAAATGTTATATCTCAGCATCAACATTTTACTTATAAATGAGTTTTTATTAGGGCTCTGTAAGGATTTAAAGTTTCCCACTCTTAGGACCTATGGACATCAACAAATACTGATTGAAAAGCAGTGGAACATGAAGTGACTGACGGCTGGAATTCCAAGCATCTTTTGAAAAGCCAACACAAGTAGGATATTCGATCCGCATACGATCTGACAAATCTAAGATTTGTGTAGACACAGCTCCAGGCCGACATTTGCTCCCAGTTTAGAGTGAATAGCTGAGATTACAATTCTGCTGGTACACAAAGTGATCACAGACTAACTGATCAGTTGGTTCTGAGTCAGAGAATCAAATCTAGGCTGGTACTTCCATTGCAGTGCTGAGGGAGTGCGGCCCTGTCAGAGCACCAATACCGAGGGAGTGCTGCTGGGGTCCTCCAACAGTGCAGCATTCTCTTTGTAATGAATAATAGTGTCCGCTTAGATTTCTGGTTTCTGCAGTGGGACATGAATCTGGTGATTCAGAGATGAGAATGATATCAATGGAAGGAAGACTGGTGCCACTAATAAATAGAGTGTCTCCCAATTTTTAAATCTCACCTGGAAGACAGTTCTATCGGCCATGAGCAATCTCTTAAAATATCAGTGTAAGATTACTGCTGAACTTTCCCAGCTCATTGACGATGCTGGCAATATGGCAGGACCAGGTATTGCAGGTCAGCCTAACGTCTTCCCACCAGCATGGCATATTGCCAAAAGGGGAAACTAGAGGAAAATCAAAGCAGCAAGACTGGCCACAGGCATCCAATTGAGACAATTAATTGTCCAGTTAAGAGATTCTTTTTATACTCGCTCCAGCAGGTATTGTGTCCATGCCAAAGAACATACGACAGTTTGGGTAGCCTCCCAGCAGGTTCCTAAGAGGTAATCCTCCTAAATGGGATCCCCAGTGGCAATGGGTAAATAAAACCTCCTCTCAATTACCAGGATATATTTGCTTTGTGCCAACTACTGCCCCCCCTCATTAAAAAAAAAGCTCATCTCTCTTTGAGGTTGCCTGGGTGTTGAAGTACTCTTTCCTTGATGATGCAGTAAATATATTTGCTCTGGATTATTTTATTTCTGTCCTATGTGAAATCAACATGTTGGCACAGTGGTTAGCACCGTTGCCTTACAGCACCAAGGACCTGAGTTTGGTTCCTGTCTTGGGTCACTGTCTGTGCAATTCTCCCATATTTTTGTGGATTTCCTCCAGGTGCTCTGATTTCTCCCACAGCCCAAAAGACATGCTGGTATGACCAAACAGGCCATCTAAGATGGTGATTTGTAAGAGCATGCTGAGATAATTGGACAAATGCTGGAACATACAGGCTGCAGTTGCAGGAGCTAGAATACACAGTATATGAGCCATCTCGAGGACGAAGGAAACTTTCTGGTCAAGCTGGATTGTTTACCAGACAAAGGGGTGCCTTAACCCCTTATTTGGGAGGGAGGTATGTGACTTAGTACCCTTAGCACCTACAGACATGGCCTTGGGAGACACATCACAGATGTGGCAGCACCTGACTGGACTCTATCGATCAGGGCAAACAAATCCTGATCAAATGATTGGCAATGGCTGAAAGGGGTGCGAAAACCAACAGGTATAAAAGGTGGTGCACAACAAAAGAATCTCTCTCTTTCTCTGACCCCACAAACGAGCAACAACAATGGTGACTATTGCCAGCAACGACCAGCACAAGGAGAGCCACCATACCTAAGAATGAAGGAAGACCAGAGCCACAGTATCAGACCAGACCAAAGGACCAGACTATGCAAAGGACTCCAGAGATCAACGCATGGATAAAGGCCAATATCTGCCAGAGTACTTGCCAGTCACACAAAAGTTAAGTCAAAGTCTAGTACTGGGTTTGAACTTTAGTACTTCTATAAGATAAGTTGATTGGGTGGGTGATTATTGATTGTATGTTTAAATAAATATTGTTGTACTAATAAGAAGTCTACTCATAATTCTTTGTCCACCATATAAAGACTAAAACAGACTGTGCAGCGGACACAACATTGGTTAGTGTATTGGCCATGTTAACTCCTCCGTTAGTGCACCAGAGAAGATGTTGGAGAGTGGTGATTAGGGGATTTTCACCATAACTTCATTGCAGTGTTAATGCAAGCCTACTTGTGACAATAATAAATAAACTTTAACAAAACTTCTTAAAACTTTATCATAGAATGGTTACAGCACAGGAGGAGACCCTGATGGAGTTGGCAGCTGCACAGAGTGAACTGCCAATCTTGAAGCTGCCTGGCTTCTGCCCAGTAAATTGCTGCCCAGCATGCTGCCGATTGCTGGAACAGCATCTGCCAAAATCACAGAATATTGCAGTGCAGAAGGACACCATTTGACCTGCTGTGTCTATATCAGTTCTCCAAATGAGCAATTCACTTACTGCCATTCCCACATTTTCATCCCATAATCCTGCACATTCTTCCTTTTCAGAGTATAGTTTCATCTCTTCTTCAATGTCATGATTAAATCTGATTCCATCTCATTCTCAAGCAACACATTCCAGATCCTAATTGCTCACATTGTGACAACATTTCTCCTTGTGTCGCTTCTGCTTCTTTTACAATGATCATAGAACATAGAACAATACAGCACAGAACAGGCCCTTCGGCCTTCGATGTTGTGCCGACCAAAATAAAAAGCAATGCCCCTCCAAACTAAACCATTCCCTTCTCTTCCATATACTTATCAATTAACCTCTTAAACGCCACCAAACTTGGCGCATCTACAACAGCTGCAGGCAGGGCATTCCACTCCCTAATCACTCTTTGAGTAAAGAACCTACCTCTGATATCCGTCCTATAACTCATACCCCTTAATTTAAAGCTGTGTCCCCTCGTGCTAGCTTTCTCCATCCTAGGAAAAAGGCTATCACTGTCCACCCTATCTAAACCTCTAATCATCTTATATGCTTCAATAAGATCCCCTCTTAGCCGCCTCCTTTCTAACGAAAACAACCTCAAATCCTTCAACCTCTCTTCATAGGACCTGCCCTCCATACCAGGCAACATCCTGGTAAACCTCCTCTGTACCCTCTCCAATGCCTCCACATCTTTCTTATAATGTGGGGACCAGAACTGCACACAATACTCCAAGTGCGGCCGCACTAGAGTTTTGTACAATTGCAACATGATGCTGCGGCTCCTAAATTCAATCCCCCTACCAATAAAAGCTAAGACTCCATATGCCTTCTTAACAACTTTATCCACTTGACTGCCTACTTTCAGGAATCCTAAATCTCTGCCCTCTGGTTTTTGAATCTTCCACCATTGGGAACAGTTTCTCCCTATTTACTGTGTCCAGACCTCTCATGATTTTGAACACCTCAATCAAATCTCCTCAGTCTTCTCTTCTCAAAGGAAAACAATTCCAACTTCTCCAATGTAATACCGTGGCACCCTTTCAGCAACATCAGGACACTTCAGGCTTTATTATGAACACAATGTATTTGTTGATAAGGAGACGTCAGTTTTCATGGATTGCAGCCGATTGCTGCCTTGCATATTGACTAGATGGCTACTCGATGATTCTGCATGAAAGAGGACTCCATCATTCAGAATGATCATCGCTCTCCATTCCCATTGGTTCCTCAAGCCAGGTGACCCTGTTTTGCTGTGCTGATTTAAACAGACAGATACCACACTCACAACGCCAATCAATGCAGGTAACTGAAACTTCTCATCCATCAGACCAGTCTCATGAATTTTTCCTGTACTAACCTTCCGGTTCCAGTACTAGGATTTCCAACTCGTTAGAAAATATCAGCCCTAAATGAAGAGTTGGATGGTGATTAAACTCCAGTCTTCTGCCTTAAAAATGGGAGAACTTCCAGTTCAACCTTGCCCTTATAACATTGCTATCTCACAGTATCAGGGACTAGGGTTTGATTCCTGGCTTGGGTAATTGCCTGCGTGGAATCTGCATATTCTTCTTATGTCTGCATGGGTTTCCTTCAGTTGCTCCCGTTTCCTTTCACAGTACTGGTTAGGTGCATTGGCCATGTTAAATTCTCCCTCAGTAACCTAAACAGGTGCTGGAGTGTGGCAACATAGGGATTTTCACAGTCACTTCATTGCAATATTAATATAAGCCTACTTGTGACAATAATAAATAAATTTAAACTTAGCAATTCAAGCAACTAATTTGCGTTGCCTGTTGGGGTGGACCTATTGTTAATGATTCTATGAAAACATTTTATGAAATGGAGGTAATGATGTGTAACGTGTTCTTCGATTTTACATCATAAATACAGCAATGTAAACATACGGCCATGGGGAATGATCTTACCAAATCAATTCTAGTGCTGAATGAGCATGAAAACAAGAGACAATTGTGCTTTTTTTTGGGCGAGCAAAAATTCAAGTTTTACTTCACTCTGAAAATAATAATGCAAGATCTGTTTCCACCAAAAGAAAGGGAATGGGATCCAAGCTCACCAAAAGCCAATTGTTTGCAGCATAGAGTGCCATTTTGCATGGTCAGATCTCTGCGTTCTGTGATGAGGTGGCATGAGGCTGATCTCACCAAATATCTGGTGCTGGTAAGACCGCAAGAGCTGTGAAATTGGGCAATTTCTTGGCTGTCTCACGATCATACCAGTTTGACTTTCCCATCAGCAGGCGGGGTGAAATTGTTAGATTGTGGCCATAGAGAGTCACATCACAGAAACAGGCTCTTTGGCCCATTGTGTCTCTGCTGGCCATTGAGCACTTATTTATTCTAATTCCATTTTCCAACACTTATAGAGTCATAGAGTTAATGAGCCTCGATACAGATTTCTATGTTGGTACTATATAATTTCCTAATGAAGATTCTCAGACTAAAATATTAAATTATATCTTCTTCCTTTTCAGATGCTGAGTGATATGCAGTTCTTAACATTTTCTATTTTGCGTGCCATTTATATTACAACCAATGTTTATGCAGTTACATTGTGAATTGTTGAGTGAAATGGAATGTTCATTACTCCGTGACTTAGAGCCTTTTTCTCATCTTCCCAATGGTAATTCTAGCCATGGCCAATTGTAAGTGTCTTGCTGGTGGTTACAGCTGACAGTGTTCACGTGCTGCGTCTGCTGGCTCTTCTGCCTCGCTGGTGCTGGGAAAATGAAATTTACCTGAATAATGTGGAAAGTTTCTCTTTCTGAAAAAGTGAATTCAATCCATCTTCAAAGTCTGGCTCTCATGGGCCTAGAGGCAATGTGAATGAGTGCAGTCATGATGTCTCTTGGTGTGGTTCTTATTGTTTAGTTAAGAGCAATTTTTTACAACCTTTAAGTTCGTGTCAAATATGTTTGGTGTGGCTCAAGTCATCAGGTGAAAATCCCCACAGGGGTTTTGCGGTAAGCAACAGGAATGTGAGAACATAACAAATAGGAGCAGAGAGAGACCATTCAGCCCATTGAACATACTTTGCCCTTCAGTAAGACCGTGGCTTATCTTCTGCTTGACTTCTACCTTCTCGCACTCCACCCATACACCTTGATTCTCTGATATCCAAAAGTCTATTGACCCCAGTCTTTTATATATTCAATAACTGACCATTCACAGTAGTCTAGAGTAAAAAATTCCAAAGATTCTAACAGTTTGGATGAAGAAATTTTCCTCATCTGATTCCTTTTGTTTTGTTTCAAAAGGCTGAAGAGGAATGACTATTATGGGGTAGGTAGTCTCAACACATGGTGAGGAGAATCCCTCAAACCATATTTACAAATGAAAGGAATTTTAGAGACAGTTATTTGCATTATTGTGGAGCTCTCTATATCACAGAATCATAGAACCTTCCAGTGCAGGAGGAGGCCATTTGGCCCATTGAGTCTGCACTGACCACAATCCCACCCAGACCCTAACCCCAAGCATTAATCTTAGTTAGTTCCCCTGATACTAAGAGGCAATTTAGCATGAAAAATCCACTAACCTACACATCTTTGGATTGTGGGAGGAAACCAGAGCACCCGGAGGAAACCCACACAGACACAGAGAGAGTGTGCAAACTCCACACAGACAGTGACCCAACCCGGGTGTGAGGCAACAGTGCTAACCACTGTGCACCATACTGCCCTATGTGGGCATTTTTCTCAAGGACCAAGTTCTCTTAGAGAAACCAGCTTTTAAACAATGCTTCTACGATGAAGCCATTGCTATTTAATGAAGAACTTTTTTAATATTGGAAGATGACATTTCCTAAGGAATGCTGGCCAGACTAATGAGAGTTGCTTTCTGCTCTGAGGCTTGGTTGATGACACAGTTTCCTGGAACATTACTCTGGTTCAGTCCTGTCAGCAGTTTGCTGCCTTCAGTCTTGTCGATTTTTATTCATATTCAGGAGTTATTCTTAATTACTTCAGTCTGTCCATTAAGGGAATTAATTCAACATGCTTTCACAACTGCCACATCATTCTGCTGTCTTGCTAAAGAGATCAGTCTTCAGAAAGTATTTAATCCAGATGAGGGGTATCTCATCCACTGACTAGACAGACAAAAAGAAACCTGTGTTTTGCCTCTTTTAGGGAAGGTCCACTGGTTTTAAGTATCACTCAGGCATGTAAATGGCCAACAGCTGACCTTTCCTGAATTAAAGACCCCAGGGGATAGAAATACTGTTTCCTGAGAGCTACTAGCCAATCAGGGTCAGCAGCTGTCCATTGCAGGCAGGTTCAGTGGTAATGTAGCCAAGGAGAAGCCGAGGGTTGTCAAGGGACACAGGCCAAAGTGAGTGAGAGCAGGATGGGTGTCGCAGGGTAGTAGTTTAATGAGAAGGGAAGAGTTTGAGACAGCAAGAGCAGAAAAGGAGACTCTCAGCGATTGCCCCACCCTGATGCCAGGCCCCTTAATCAGGAACTGCACCATTGAACCAGGAACCCCACCCCACCCCAGTCTTTGGATAGAATGAGGCACTGATTATTCAGGACAGGAAGGACATTTACAAACCTTGCCATCCCAGCCTTAATCAGGGTAGAGGCGGGAGCGTGGCGGGGTAACCACCAGAGATTTTCTTTCACCTGATTAAATTCTCATTATGTGTGAACCTACCTAATAGTATCCATCACAGTCACAGCCAATCGTTTTACTCAATGATTTTCTTGCTGAACCAAGACTGACACCTATATTCAAATCAGGAACAGCAACTTTGGACGTATACACTATTACCTTCTTATCCAATTGAAACTGAGGTTAATTGTAGAGTCCAATTACTGTCTAAGATCAGTTTAGTCACCACTGACCAGAGACTGAACTTGAAGCCTTGTGTTGCTATGCAATTTTTTTATTTCTGCCCTATCTGATATCATAGAACGATATAATGGTTACAGTTGAGAAGGAGACCTTTCATCCATACTAGCTCTCTGCAAGAGCAACTTAGTTAGTCCCACTTCCCGCATTTTTCCTGCAGCTTTGCAATTTATTTTTCTTAGGTGATTATCCAATTCCCTTTGGAAAACCATGATTGAATTTGTCTGCACTGCACTCTGAGGCACTGCGTCCCTGATCCTAACCACTTGCTGTGTTAAAAGGTTTTCCTCATGTTGCTTTTGGCTTTTTTTATCTTAAACAGATTTTCAACCTTTTCACCAATGGGAATAGTTTCTCCTGATCTACTCTGTCCAGACACCTTATGATTTTGAACATCCTTTCAAATCTCTTCAATCTTCTCTGCAGTATGAAGAACAGACCCAGTTTCTTTTCAAATAACTTCATTCCTCATTCCATTCTAAAGCTTTCATTATCTTTCTACCAGAACTGGACACAATACTCCAGTTGAGGAAGAGCCAGCATTTTTAAAAATCTTCATCTTAATGCTCTTGCTTTTGCCTTGATTTATAAAGCCCAGGATCTTTGTGCCTTTTTCGTCATGTTCCCGAGCTGCTCTTCCACATTCAATGATTTGTTCATATACAACCCTGGGTCTCACAGTTTTTACATGCCTTTTAGAATTATTCTCATTGTTTGACATCCTAACTACCAAAATGATTCACGTCACACTTCTGTGTTAAAATTTCATCTGTCCATTGCACCAGTCTGTCTATGTCCTCTCTAAGTCTATCACTATCCTCCTCACAGTTCACAAAACTTACAAATTTTGAAATTGTGCCCTGCACATACATGAATCTATGTCAAGAAGATCAGTGGTCCCAGAAGAACACTGGAAAACACGTGTATGCCTTTCTCCAGTCTGATAAACAATCCTCACTCCTACTTTCTGTTTCCTGTCACTCAACAAGTTTCGTTCTCCCTGCTGTCACTGCCCCTTTTATTCCATAGGCTTCAACTTTATTGTTGCAGACATAGTGGACCAAATGGCCTCCTTCTGTGCTGTAACAGTTCTATGAAACATAAACCCATTCCATAACATTTCATCAAAATGCATTTTGGTAGTCCATGAACAACACATTAAACACATCATCCTCTCTCTGTCACTTTATTAAAAAAACTAATCAATTACTTAAATCACTTACATGATCCATTCTGGCTTTCCTTAATTATTCATTTTGAAGCATTCATTTTGACTGTCAACTTTTCCTGGAATATTATTTCTGTAAGTTTTCATACCACCAAAGTTAAACTAACCTGTAATTGCTGTGTATGTCATAGAACATAGAACATAGAACATAGAACATTACAGCACAGAACAGGCCCTTCGGCCTTCGATGTTGTGCCGTCCAAAATAAAAAGCAATGCCCCTCCAAACTAAACCATTCCCTTCTCTTCCATATACTTATCAATTAACCTCTTAAACGCCACCAAACTTGGCGCATCTACAACAGCTGCAGGCAGGGCATTCCACTCCCTAATCACTCTTTGAGTAAAGAACCTACCTCTGATATCCGTCCTATAACTCATACCCCTTAATTTAAAGCTGTGTCCTTGGTCTTTCTTTTTGAACAAGGGTGTAATATTTAGAATTTGGCTCCACTCTGTATCCACTCTAATGTTTCCACAATTTCCATCCATGCTTATCTCAGAATCCTGGATGCACCTCATTTAGTCCTGCTGATAATTAAGTAGCTGATTAACAGTTTCTGATCATTGCTATGCATTTTCCAATAATAGCAATCTAACTGTTTTCTAACACAGAAAATAGTCTTGCAAAACATAATTTTATCTGGTTCCTATTTATGTGTGGGTTTTTTAAAATCCTGCAATTGAAATCTGTATTCAGATGTGCGTGTGCGGTATGACTTTTTCTTGTAGTTTTCTGCTATGTATGTTCTGCCTTTCTGATTGTAAAATGTAAAAAATAATAATTTTAATTGTATATGTATATATGAGAATCTTATGTATAATTGATACCAGAAAAGTATTTACAAGGCAACAATGAGCACTTGAAATATCATAATATGCAAGGAGATGGAAGAAGTGCTGGAAAATGAAGTTAGTGCAAATTCAGTGGTAGTTATTGTCAATGCAAACTTGATGGACAAAAGGGTCTTTTCTGCACTGTATGACTCTGACATTGGACCTCAAATCAAGAAGAATCTAATAACAAATCGTACTTTAAAAAAACGTAAATTGGGAAATTGAAACTGGAGGATTATAATACATGAAATCAATCTATAAAACTGTGATACAGTAGAACAAGTAAAATATGAATTACAATCTTCAAAGGCTGGATAAAAACTATTTCAAAGGATTTATTTTACCCCTTTCTATTGACCTCTCCTGAGGGCACTAGAGTGTGTATGGCTCTCAAAGTAGCTGCTCTTGTTGTGTTAGTTAGCTGGTGTGGAAGTTTCACAAGTGCCCTGGTCATTTCCTTACCTGAACTCTACAGCAAGTCATTTTATAGTGTCTATCCTTTTCCTCTCGGAGAAGGACTAAAAGACTATATGCACAGTGTCAAGGTGAGCCTAGTAGCAACATTAACAAGAATTTAAAAATTCCTGTTAGATAGAAATTTGCCTAGCAACAGTAATTGCTGCATTTCTGGGGCAGGTAAGACTTTAAAAGTGACCAGGGCAAGAGCATCTCTAGATTCCAAAATGGTGTCCAGCATACCTTCTAATTCTATCTTTTACTCTTGTTTTATGCTTCTAAAACTTCATAACTTTTGAATGGACTTATCTTGCGTAAAGTTGATTTTTAGCTATAACTAACACTATGTTCTACACTCTCGCACTTCCTTCTCCATAAATGGTATACTTTGTCCGTACAGCGCACAAGAAACAATACTTTTCACTATATGTTAATACATGTGACAATAATAAATCAAATCAAAGCATCTAAAGATGAATAGATATGAACTGCTCTAGAAGTAGAAACAGCTTACTTAGATGACTGCTATAGAAATGTTAAATTACCCAAGCAGAAACAGTTTACTCAAATATTGTGTGATTCAAGGCTACAGAAATGCTAAGTTTCATGAAAGGAAATAATTCAAAATATGTAGATAGTTGACTCTCGGGTCTGAAATAACACAAGGAGAACAAATTTAACTGTTACTCCTTCTCAGAAGCAGAGAGGCCAATCCATACATCTCAGCCAGAAGCCTGTATGTAATTCACAGCCAGGAGAAAAGGACCCATTTCACAGCCAAGGGATCTTTTAATTCTCAGAAATGCTAAAGTGTTGCATCAAAGTCTTGGAGTCAAAGCGTTGCAGGGAACCTTCAAAAAGGCAGTTTAAATAAAGATTTAAGGTGCAGGGAAGCAAATACAGAGGGGATGTTAGGAGTAAGTTTTTCACTCAGAGGGTGGTGAGTGAATGGAATCGGCTGCCGTCGGAGGTGGTAGAGGCAAACTCGCTGGGGTCTTTTAAAAGACTTCTGGATGAGTATATGGGATCCAATGGGATTGGGGGTTATAGATAGGTCTGTGGATTGGTAGATATAGATGTGATCTGCGCAACTCGTGGGCCGAAGGGCCTGTTTGTGTTGTAGTGTTCTATGTTCTATGTTCTAAACTGTGTGTCTTTAGTTATCTATGTACTTAAGTGTCTTAGAGTATTTTAGTCCTTTTCATCATGCATTTTTCTTTTAAGCTAATACAAATTCTTTAATAATTATTATATGATGGCTGGACTGTTTCCTCATTGGGGTTTTACATGACTCCTCACGACATTCCAAAAAACTGTACACCAGCATGAACCTGTGTTTCAAGTTGGGACAATCTCATTAATAGCATAGGTGTGGTTCATGACAGCAAATCCCTAAAGGTGGCAGTTAGATGGATAAATTGGTTAAGAAGATAATATGAAATACTTACCTTTATGCTTCTAGGGATTATTTTTATACTTTTTTACTTGAGAAATGTGTCCTAAACTGGTAGATCTATTTAAAAAAATACCTGATGCATAGAATACAAGAGCAGAGAGGTTGTGCTGGAACTGTATGAAACACTGGTTAAGCCACAACTAGAACACTGTGTGCAGTTCTGGTCTCCACATCATAGGAAAGATGTAATTGCAGTGGAGAGACTGCAGAGGAGATTTACCAGGATATTGCTTGGACTGAAGAATCTGGGCTATGAAGAAAGATTGGATTGGATCCAAATAGGCTATCTATTTGGATAGCCAAATAGAAGATTGGCTGGGGCTGCAGTAATGAAGGTGGACAGTTGATCTGATTGAGATGTGTAAGATTATGAATTTATTTAAGTTTAGTGTCACAAGTAGGCATACATTAACACTGCAATGAAATTACTGTGAAAATTCCCTAGCCACCATACTCTGGTGTCTGTTCGGGTACAATGAGGGAGAATTTAGCATGGCCAATGCACCTAGCCAGCATGTCATTCAGACTGTGGGACGAAACCAGAGCATCCTTAGGAACATGGGGGAAAATAAAGACTCTGCACAATGACCCAAGATGGGAATTGAACCCGGGTCCCTGGCACTGAGAGGCGGTAGTGCTAACCACTGTGCCACCCAACGTAGGGAACAAAGATGTCTAAATGCTGGAAATCTGAAATAAAAACAAAAATCACTGGAAAAATTCGAGATCTGGCTGCATCTGTGGAGAGGAAACAGAACATTTTAAGTTGATGACATGCAACAAAATTGAAGAAAGAAGCATAAGAGTTTCTTAAGCCAGTGGAAGTGGGGAAGGAGTATAAAGAGAAAAAGTAAAGATCTGTGGTAGGCTGGAGGTTAGATAAATTAAATAACAAAAGATTCCAAGATGGGTCAGACAAAGAGAGTGGTAATGTGTAAAGAACTAAAGGCTGTGTCCAAATGAGCATGAATAGCTACAAAAAAACCCATCTGAATGTAACATGAAGGGACAAAGAAATGAAAAGTTAATTAAAAAAATACAATAAGATGGTTATGATCTAAAATTGTTGAACTCTTAAGTTCAGTCCAGAAGGCTGTGGAGGGCTAAGTTCAAAGTTAAGGGGCAGGATTTGCTGCACAACCTCCTCTGATTTTGCCATGGTGAGAGGTGGCCTACCACTGGTCAGTTACTGGGTCTTCTGGTCCTGCTGTTGGCAACATGATTGAATGCTCGCCTTGCTGCTGTGGAACCTGTGGTCGGGGTATACCGTCAGCAGGACTAGAAGTGGGTGGTATGATGGCACATGATTAGCACTGCTGCCTCACAGTGCCTGGGACGCATGTTCGATTCCGGTTTGGATTCTCCCGTATCTGCATGAGTTTCCTCTAGGTGCTCCGGTTTCTCCCACAGTTTGAAAGACGTGCTGGTTAGGTGTATTGCCCCGAACAGGCGCTGGTATATAATGATGAGGGGAATTTCACAGTATCTTCATCGCAGCTTTAACGTAAGCCTTATTTGTGATTAGTAAACATTACAGATCTTGTTGACATGGGCAGCTGGAAAGTTCTGGCCAAGATGTGGTTCCTAGAGCTTACAATTAGCTTCACTGGAACATTGTAGGAGATCTTGGACAGGGAGGTCAACATGGGGAGAGGGTAGATAATAAAATATGTCCTTTCTTGGTCCAAATATTCAAATGCATTCTATAGCAGCTGTGACTCAGTGGGTATCACTCTCTGAGCCAGAAGGTTGTGGGTTCAAATTCCACTACTTCAGGAACTTGAGCACAAGACGTAGGCAGACGGTCCCAGTGTGGTCACAAGGGAATGCTGCACAGTTGGAGGTGTTACATTTTGGATAAAATATTAAACTGAGATCCCACAACACTATTTGAAGAGCAGAAGGTGAATTCTCTCTAGCTAATATTTATTTCTGAAGCGAAACACTTAAAAAAACAGGTTACTTAGTTGTTATCACATTGCTGCTTGTGGGAGCTTACTGTGCACAAATTGGCTGTTGTGTTACAACAGTGACTCTACTTCATTGTCTGTAAAGCGCTTTGGGATGTCCTGAGGTCATGAAAAGTATCATTACAGTTGCAAGTTCTCTCTTTAACACAAAGGAAAATATGGCAGATGCTGGAAATTTGAAATATGAACAAAAAAAATGCTGATTCTGGTGAAAGGTCATCGACCTGAAAATCTGCTCTTCACAGATGTTGCCTGACCTGCATTTTTGTTCTCATTTCACATCCTTTCTTTCAAAGAGGGAACAGAGGAGGCAATCCGACCTCAATAACTACTTGTACTTACCACTGTGGGTTTGCTGAAGCGATATAATTGAGTTGAGTTCATGGCTATGCTTTCTGGTTCTGATAATTGTGTAATTGTGCCAGAGTTTAGTCTGTTGGAGTGTACATAGCTGTTAATAATCAGCAAGCTGATCCTTTTACTGTGTTGTACAGTGGTTTAGAAACAACAGTTCTTTCATTCTCCACATATTTGGAATACTCTGTTTACAAGTGGTGGTACATGAAATGATTTACAACCAAGGGTCTGCTTTGAGAGGTTCAACTGCAAATATGGCCCGAAAATTTTAAACAATCTAAAAATGAACATTAGATCTTGCTCAAAGTAAGGATTTTAGATGGTCAGAGAAATACCACAGATGCCAAAACTAACAAATGCTGACAGCTTCAAATTAAAACCAAATACTGAGAAACAGACCAGTTTGTTGTAGTTACGCAGAAAATGCAATGAATTTGCCATGAGCTTAAAGGCAGATATATCCAAATAATTAAATTATGCTCATATGGTTAGAAGATTGTAGCAGATTCCAAAACATTTCCATTTTTATGGTGAAAGTGCAGACTATCATGTACATTGTATAATAACTTTCTTGCTGTGTTAAATTGTTCGTGCGTCTGTCATAGCAATGCCGAGAATGGTCATGCAGATGCTGTGTTAATATGGGTATCTAAGGGATCACATGTTGCTCATGCAAAAGTTCTCTCTGGAGTGCATTTAAGAGCTGCTCAGGATATAGAATAAACTATTGTTGTGAATCCTTGGCCTCCAGTCATTAGATCCCACAGTGAAGGTGGCATAATGCCTCACAGCACCAGAGACTTGGGTTTGATTCCCGGCTTGGGTCACTGTTTGTGTGGAGCCTGCACATTCTCCCTGTGTCTGCATGGGTTTCTTCCGGGTGCCCAGGTTTCCTCCCATAGTCCGAAAGATGTACTGATTAGATATTTTGGCCATACTAAATTCTCCCTCAGTGTACCCAAACAGGTATCGGAGCGCGGTGATTAGAAGATTTTCACAGTAACTTCATTGCAGTCTTAATGTTAGCCTACTTGTGACACTAATAAATAAATAAAATTCACCATGGTGTTAAGAGTTGGCTGAATGACACAGAGACTTTACTGCATCGACTCTCTCACGTTCAACGAAAACATTATGGACAACTGTGTCAAATTTGAAAAAGAGTACTGGATTCTGAACTTCCTAACCCACTGACCACAATCAGTAAAGATAGGCAACAACACCTCCTCCACGATCATCCTCAACACCGGTGCCCCACAAAGCTGTGTTCTCAGCCCCCTACTATGCTCCTTATACACTAATGGCTTTGTGGCCAAATTTCCTTCTAATCCAATTTTCAAATTTGCTGATGACACTACCATAGTGGGTTGGACCTCAAACAATGACGAGACAGAGTAAGGAATGAAATAGAGAATGTGGTGAACTGGTGCAAAGAAAATGTCAACAAAATGAAGGAGATTGTCATTGACTTCAGGAAGCATAGTGGAAAGCATACCCCTGTCAACATCAATGGGGATGAGGGAGATATGGTTGACAGCTTCAAGTTTTTATGTGTCCAGGTCATCAATAACCTATCCTGTTTTCCCCATTCTGACACTACAGTTAATGCTTCTACTTTCTTAAAAGACTAAGGAAATTTGGCATGTCAGCTATGACTCTCACCAACATTTATGATGCACAATAGAAAGCATTCTTTCTAGTTGTATCATAGCTTGGTATGACTCCTGCTGTGCACAAGACTGTAAGGAATTACCAAAGGATGTGACCTTTCACACAAACAAGTCTTTCATCCATTGACTCTGTCCAGCAGAGTCAATGCCTCAGAGACTGCCTCAGCAGTCAGCACTATGAAGGACCTCACCCACTCTTCCACCTTCTTTCATCGAGGAAAGAAATACAAAAGTCTGAAGTCAGGTACCAACCGACTCAAGAACAGCTTCTTCCCTGTCGATATCAGGTTTTTGAATGATGCTACCTCCTGATTTTTCTCCACACCCTAGCTTTCACTGTAACACTTAATTCTGCACTCTCTCGTTTCCTTCTCCCTGAATGGTATGCTTTTGTCTGTATAGTGCGCAAGAAACAATACTTTTCACTGTGTACTAATACATGTGACAGTAATAAATCAAATCAAATCAAATCAAATCTATTGTAGTGATGGTCCATTAGATAAATCCAAAAAGGTACAGGTATAACTTTATTAAACTTAGCAGGCCCCAAGGCCATTCAGAAATTTGAATCTTTTGCTTTTCAAACAAAGGAGAAAAAGGAACCCAAAATACTGCTAAAAACTTTGGAGAATATTGGCATGCCCATAACGAATATCATACTTGATAGACACACATTTAACACTACCAACCAAAACTTTAATGAGTCAATTCACTCGTATATCACAGGCGCTATTTTACCATTTTGATTCTAAGTGCTGGGCGGACTTGAAACTGGCCGTGTTTCAGGTCCAACTTTTAAACCTGTTCTCAGGCGCCCCCACACGCACTTTGCCTGAAAAAATATCAGCAATTCCGAATTGCACTGCACAAGCCTGTAGGCAGGGCTTAACATGCCCGAAATCCTGCAGCTCCAAATGTGCATGCGCAGACAAAAAAAATTAGAATGCTGCTCCCCTGCCATATCATTCCTCCCAGGCTGGATAATGCCTCCAACAGACATTTCCCCACCCCAAAATATTACTGACTGCCTTATTCCCCCAGCCGATCGCCACTCAGACCAATCACAGGTCACTCCCCCTTTCCCCCATCGATCTCAGGCAGAGTGGCGCCAGACTGCCCTTCACCCCCATTGATCTCAGGCAGAATGACAGCAGAACCCCCATTTCCACCCCTTCAATCTCAGGCAAAATGGCATTGGACCCCTCTCTCCCCCTTATTGATCTCAGGCAGAGTAGCAGCAGACCTCCCTTCCTCACCCACTGATTTCAGGCAGAGAGATCCCCCTTCCCCCTCCACACTACACATATCAGACAAAGTGATCCTCCTCACTCTCATCCTGGACCCTCCCGCACAACCTCCCATCTCCTTCGGACTCCAACTCTGTGTGGCACTTCCCTCTCTCTCCCCTGTCCGTAATCATTGAGGCACTAATCCACCACCCCTCCTTCCCCATCAGCACACCTGCAAGTGGTCACTCGCAGGTAACTCATATTACCCACGAGCCACCCCCCCCCCCCCCCCCCCCCCCCCAATCCCCCCCACCCAGCCTGGTCTCCTCCTCAAATCCCTCCGGGATGTCTGAGCTTCTGACAATGAAGCTGTTGTGCACACTGTCTGGATGTCTTGCGCAGACATGTGTAATCATAGAATCATAGAAACCCTACAATGCAGAAGGAGGCCATTTGGCCCATCAAGTCTGCACCAACCACAATTCCACCCAGATCCTACTCCCATATCCCTACATATTTACTTGCTAATCCCTCTATCCTATGTATCTCAGGACTCTGAGGGGCAATTTTTAGCATGGCCAATCAACCTATCCCACACATCTTTGGACTGTGGGACGAAACTAGAGCATGCAGAGGAAACCCATGCAGACATGAGGAGAATGTGCAAATTCCACACAAACAGCGATCCAAGCTGGGAATTGAACCCAGGCCTGTTCAAAAATATCACCAATTATCAAAAAATATCAGCAGTATCCAGCCTAGGGAGGGATGTGACAGGGGAGCAGCCTTCTAATTTTTTTTTTGTCTGCACATGCGCATTTGAGCTGCAGGATTTCGGGCACGTTCAGGCTTGTGCAATGTGATTTAGAATTACAGATATTTTTTTCAGCAATTTTCAGCAATGTTTGAACCCATCCAGGTAATGTTCACGTTATGGTTGCATACTAGTTGAACATTCAGGGAATGGAACCCCTTTCTGTTGATAAATCTCTGTGGATTCTGTAGGGGGGCCTTGAGGAAGACGCAAGTACAATCATTGGCCCCCTTTATGTTGGCTGTGAGCCCTGCAGCCCAATCTTCCTGATGGGCCTGTTCCAGGTTAAATTGATGTACTGCCCAGACCGGACTACAAGGATTCTGTAACCTGCTTGACACAGCTGGTTGAGAGATGCCACAGACATTTCCACTAGGAGTCTGGAAGGAGCCAATCACATAAAAATTCAGAGCAGCTGTCAAATTGACAGCCACTGAGAGTGGGTGCCCCCCACCTCTTCCATGCCTCCAGGTGCCAGGTCCTGCAACAGATCGCACACATGAGCAGCAAAGAGCCATTGGACACTATGCACTTACCTCCACTAACTCTTACTGATGGAGCGCCCGAGTTGGACTTTGATGGAGCATGTCTTTTTCACGCCAACTCTGGATTGGCGAACATGGTGGTAAACGGGGGAACGCCAGTAAAGTTGAGCATGCAACTCATTAATTCAATTTAAATGCATTCAAAAGCATTTAAATGGCTGTAGTGCCCATTTTGGGTGCTATACTGATCGCATCCATTTTCAAGTCTTAATAAAGGAGGAACCGGTGCGAAGGTGGGCATAGATTGTTCTACTCACCTCATGCCTGACTTTACTAATTTTTCCTGCCCAAAAATGGGAACAACTTGATGGCAAAATCAGGTCCCATGACTCTAAAAATCCAAACAAAAAATGTGCATTTGATACTCTTACCAACAAACTTGTCAGGGTTTACAATGTTGTGGGGTCCACAGTGACCTTCTCTACAAACAGTTTCTTCATGAGAAAGATCTAACATTGTAATCTGTTATTAACATCGGTAGGCTGAATGAACAGTTGGAAAAAAGCAGATAGGAAACAGAAGTTTTCACAATACAGAGCATGCTCTGTCCCAATTGTTCCCTGTCCCAGGGAAGGTGATGGTCAAGTGATATTATCATGGGACTATTCAACCAGAAATTCTGCTAATGTTCTAGGAACCCGTGTTTGAATTCCACCAAACAGATCATGGAATATGAATTTAAAAAAAAATCTTGAATTAAGAATCTATTGATGACCATGAAACCATTGTTGATTGTTGGGAAAACCCATCTGGTTTACTAATGTCCTTTAGGGAAGAAAATCTGCCGTCCTTATCTGATCTGGTCTATATGTGAGTACAGACCCACAGCAATGTGGTTGACTCTCAACTGCTCTTTGGCAACTAGGGATAGACAATAAATTCTGGCCAGCCAGTGACGCCCATGTCACTGGAGAGATATGAATTGATTGGGGATAGTCAGCATGGTTTCGTGAAGGGTAGGTCATGCCTTACTAACCTCATTGAGTTTTTTGAGAAAGTGACCAGAGAGGGGGATGGGGGTAAGGCAGTTGATGTAGTATATATGGACTTTAGTAAGGCTTTTGATAAGGTGGCCCATGGAAGACTTCTACAGAAAATGCAGATGTGTGGAATTGAGGGTGATTTAGCTAATTGGATTAGAAATTGGCTGGCAGATAGAAGACAGAGGGTGGTGGTTGATGGGAGATTTTCTTCGTGGAGTTCGGTGACGAGTGGTGTGCCTCAGGGGTTTGTTTTGGGGCCCCTGCTGTTTGTAATTTTTATAAATGATCTGGATGAGGGTATTGAGGGATGGATCAGTAAATTTGCAGATGAAACTAAAGTTGGTGGAGTGGTTGATAGTGAAGAGGGGTGTTATAGTTTACAGAGTGACTTGGACAAGTTGCAGAGCTGGGCCGCGAGGTGGCAAATGGAGTTTAATGTGGAAAAGTGTGAGGTAATGCACTTTGGCAGGAACAATAAATGTGTAGAGTATAGGGCTAATGGTAGGGCTCTTACTAGTGTTGAGGAACAGAAGGATCTTGGTGTATGTGTCAATAGATCCCTGAAAGTAGGCAGTCAAGTGGATAAAGTTGTTAAGAAGGCTTATGGAGTCTTAGCTTTTATTGGTAGGGGGATTGAATTTAGGAGCCGCAGAATCATGTTGCAGCTGTACAAAACTCTAGTGCGGCCGCACTTGGAGTATTGTGTGCAGTTCTGGTCGCCACATTAGAAGAAAGATGTGGAGGCATTGGAGAGGGTACAGAGGAGGTTTACTAGGATGTTGCCTGGTATGGAGGGCAGGTCCTATGAAGAGAGGTTGAAGGATTTGAGGCTGTTTTCGTTAGAAAGGAGGCGGCTAAGGGGGGATCTTATTGAAGCATATAAGATAATTAGAGGTTGGATAGGGTGGACAGTGATAGCCTTTTTCCTAGGATGGAGAAAGCTAGCACGAGGGGACACAACTTTAAATTAAGGGGTATGAGTTATAGGACGGATATCAGAGGTAGGTTCTTTAATCAAAGAGTGATTAGGGAGTGGAATGCCCTGCCTGCAGCTGTTGTAGATGCGCCAAGTTTGGTGGCGTTTAAGAGGTTAGTTGATAAGTATATGGATGAGAAGGGGATGGTTTAGTTAGGAGGGGCATTGCTTTTTATTTTGGTCGGCACAACATCGAGGGCCGAAGGGCCTGTTCTGTGCTGTATTGTTCTATGTTCTATGTTCTATGTTCTATGTCCCATGGATGAATTTTTAAAAACTGGCCATCACTCACAGAACAGGGCCACATGTTTGGCCAACAGATGTAGCAAATGGAAGCATTTTGCAAAATGCTGCTGGTCAAAAAGCCTTTATATGTCACTAGCCACATTGCAGCTGGTCAATTCTCCAGGGTTTGGGGTATAAACAAGGCGAACGAACTGAAGATCGTTCTGCACAACCAAACCACCGAGTCTCCAACAACACTCCGTTGTCAGAGTCCTGACTCCATCACAGTGAAGGGTGAGATTTGTGCTTCTCCAGAAGTGGTGAAACTCTGGTGCGACCACACTTGGAGTATTGCGTACAGTTCTGGTCGTCGCATTATAAGAAAAATGTGGAGGCACTGGAAAGGCTGCAGATGAAGTTTACCAGGGTGTTGCCTGGTATGGTGGGAAGGTCTTATGAGGAAAGGCTGAGGGACTTGAGGTTATTTTCATTAGAGAGAAGAAGGTTAAGAGGTGACCTAATTGAGGCATGCAAGATGATTAGAGGGTTAGATAGAGTGGACAGTGAGAGCCTTTTTCCTCGGATGGTGATAGCTAACACAAGGGGACATAGCTTTAAATTAAGGAGTGGTAATTATAGTACGGATGTCAGAGGTAGGTTCTTTACTCAGAGGGTAGTAAGGGCGTGGAATGCCCTGCCTGCAGCAGTTGTGGACTTGCCAACTGTAAGGGCATTCAAATGGTGAATGGATAGGCATATGGATAACATTGGAATAGTTTAGGTTAGAGGAGCTAACTGGAGTAGCTGGAGCTGGAGTACTGTGTGCAGTTTTGGTCTCCGCATTCGAGGAAGGATGTATTGGCCTTGGAGGGAGTGCAGAGAAGGTTTACTAGGCTGATACTGGAGATGAGGGCGTTGGATTATGAGGAAAGACTGAATAGACTAGGTTTGTACTCTTTGGAGTTTAAAAGGCTGAGAGGGGATCTTATAGAAACGTATAAGATAATGAAGGGGATAGATAAAGTAGAGGTTGAGAGACTCTTCCCACTTAACAAAGATAGTAGGACTAGAGGGCACAGCCTCAAGATTAGCAGCGGGGCGGGGGGGAGGTGCGGTGCGGTTCAGATCGGAGTTGTAGAGGGGTTTCTTCATGCAAAGGGTGGTGAATCTTTGGAATTCTCTGCCTGATGAGGTGGTGGAGGTTTCCTAACTGAATATGTTCAAGTCAAAAGTGGATAGGCTTTTAATTGACAAGGGAATTAAGGGCTCTGGGGAGAAAGTGGGAAAATAGTACTGAACCACTACAGATCAGCCATGATCTTATTGAATGGCGGGGCAGGCTCGAGGAACTGTATGGCCTACTCCTGCTCCTATTTTTTATGTTCTTATGTTCTTATTTATTAATCATAAAAAGTTGGATTATGATACGATACTCCTTTATTCTCACTTAGCTTCACAAATATACACAGGTTTTAAGGCTAACATGGATTACAAAGCATATCTTGAGATACCATTGTCTCAGTAACACTAAGTCTATTTAAATACTGAAGCTGGCTTTGTCAAAACGCATACTCTGCTTTGAAGCCAAGTTAGCATCAGGGGATTTCTCCTCAGAATCCCCCAAGTGATCTTCACATGAGAATTCCAAATTCCAGTCCACCCAAAAAAGACTTTAAAATCTTCTTCTACAATAGTGCTTTCCATCAGCAATTTGCATTCCAAAGTCAACCCCAGGTTTTCCAAATTATTCTTTCAAGCAAAACTTCTGCTCCACTGAATGAATCTAGTATTCAAGTTTTACACCTCCCCCTTCAGGATTTCTTTGACTGTGACAATACAGTGCCTTTAAGAAATGTATTTATACCATGTTTCTTATAAGGGTATGTGTGTTTTACACAGAGCTGGTTTGTCTGCAATACAGCAGCTTACATGCTGAGAACGCTTGCTAATAATTTAATTTAGCTGGGAATGTGTTTGTTTAAATCTGAGTTAATGCATTTTTGTTTGTTTTTTTTCCCCTAAGGTTTCAGAGCAGGATTTGGATTAAGTTGATTGACAGAGACGGTCATGTGTTTAAGGGAAGGAGCTAAGCTTACAAGGAAAAGCAGGCAGTTATTGCTGAGTCCTGAAAGAAGAAAAAAGTGTTTCTCTCAGTCTAGAAGCTATTGTTTGGTACGTGCTAGGAGAAATAGGTTTCTTTCTGTCTTTTTTGTCAGAAGTACCCTGGCAGCTCAAATCAAACATGCAAGATTACGTGTTGTGAACTGATTTTGAAGAGGAGTTTAAGTCTACAAGAGGATTGGAATTAATCCTCTGGATTGGAATTGTTTGGATTGGAATTGTTTGGATTGGAATTGGAACAAACAATCTAAATTGTTTGGATTGGAATTAATAAAGAATTGTATCTTGTGATGTTTAATTATTTCAATTGGTAAAAGTTAAGCTGATAGACTCATTATAGTTAAACTGTATTGTTGAAATAAAGTTTGTTTTGATAAAGGAAGAAGTCTCCCAATGTCAGGTTAAAGTCCAACAGATTGATTTGGAATCATGAGCTTTCAGAGCGCTGCTCATTCATCAGTTAAGTGGATGTAGGTTTACAAACACGGCATATACAGGCCAAGACACAATAGCAAGATAATTACAGATTGGAATGTGAAGAATAGTTGGAATGTGAGTCTTTACAGGTGTAAACAGTGTGTGTATGGAGAGAAGGATAATCACAAATTAAAGAAGTGTGAATTGTCTCAAGCCAGGATAGTTAGTACAAGTAGTGGAACTTCCACCATACTTTCTGGATTTGTAAAATCCTACTAACTGTCTATTCTTCATATTGCAATCTGTAATTATCTTGCAATTGTGCCTTTGTCTATATATGTCATGTTTGCAAACCTATCTTCACTCACCTGATGAAGGAGCAGCGCTCTGAAAGTTTATGATTCCAAATAAACCTGTTGGACTTTAACCTGGTGTTCTTTATTGTGCCCATCCCAGTCCAACACAAACATCTCCACCTCATATTTTAATAAAAACTTCCTAGTGTGTGAATAGAATTCCACCTGGAGTGAAATATCTTATGCTCACAGTAATGCCAAAATAGAAACAACTGTTGGGTCTGGTCAGGTTTGATGCTCTGGTACCCTAATGTGACTGCTGTATAAACTGTTCACAATTGGTTTAATTTACAATTCTCATACTTTATTAAAATGGCAATAAAGTTTTGATTTATTTCTGAAGTCTTCTTTCCAAATTAGCTCTGGCTACCTCAGCTATCTCTCTCATCTACAACTCTTTGTCAGTTTCTCCCTTTGAGTTCTTGGAAGATACCTTAGTTTCTATTGTCTTAACGTTAGTCTTCTTAAGACATTTTGTCCGAGGTGCCTAGTTATCTGGACTTTATCTGGTTTTTTGGGAAGCCTGTCTCTTTGCAGCTTCCTTGTACTGTCCAGCTTCTGCTGACAGAGTTAAGGGTTGTTTATTCTCCTGTGCCTTGTCTTCAACTGCCAACAATTTCAGTTGTAAAGTAAATTCAAAAGCCTTTCTATCTTGTGAGTGTGGCCAACCTCTCAACGGAAAAAAACCATGTCTGCACATGGGAGAGCTCATGGCTTGTTTAGAATTTTCCATCATCCACACATGGATGTGTATAACCTCTAGCAGCTTTTCCAGACGTTAAATAGAAATGTAGAAATTAGAAACAAGAGTAGGCCATTTGGTCCTTCAAGTCTGCTCCACCATTCATTTTGATCATGGCTGATCATCAAATTCAATATCCTGATCCCTTCTTCCCCACATAACCCTTGATCCCCTTAGTCTCAAGGGCTTTAACTAATTTATTCTTGAAATCAGACAATGTTTTGGGCTCAACAACTTTTTGTGTTTATGAATTACACACATTCACCATACTCTGGGTGAAGGAATTTATCCTCACCTCAGTTCAAAAAGGTTTACCCCTTATCCTTAAACTATGATGCCTAGTTCTGGATTCCTTCACCATGAGGAACACTCTTTCTGAATTTACCCTGTCCAACCCTGTTAGAATTTCAAACGTTTCTGTGAGATCCCATCCCACTCTTCTAAACGCCAATGAATATAATCCTAACTGACGTAGTCTCTCCTGATATGACAGACCTACCATCTCAGGAATCAGTCTGGTAAACCTTTGCTGTACTCCCTCTATGGCAAGGATATCTTCCTCAGACAAGGACTCCAAAATTGTACACAATATTCCATATGTGGCCTCATGAATACCCAATACAATTGTAGCAAAACATCCCTAACCCTATATTCAAATTCTCTTGCTATGAAGGCCAACATATCATTTGCCTTCTTTACTGCCTGCTGTACTTGTGCACTTGCTTTCAGTGACTGACGTACATGGACTCCAAAGACTAGTTGAGTATCCACCTCTCTTAATTTACACCCATTCAAGCAATAATCTCTCTCGCTATTATTGCTACTAAAATGAATAACCTCACATTTATCCACAATATTCCACATTATTCTGTCCAAATCACACTGAAGCATCTCTGCATCCTCTTCACAGCTCACCTTCCTACCAAACTTTATATCATCTGCAAAGTTGGAGATAACACATTCAGTACCTATTTCCAAATCATTAGTCCAGCCTTGGCACAGTCCACATTTGTAAACTGCCAAGACTGGCATAAGAGAACACTATGAAGGGGTTAGGACTTCACTTCTCCTCCTCCCATCCATGTCCACTGTCTTGTCTCTCCATTTGTTGATTGGTTGACTCATGAGATCGTTATTTTGTTTGCTTACTACTCCAGTTTTGCCATCTGTGATTACCTGCTATTCTCTACTCCAGCCAGTTTATGGACTTCCCCCTCTACTGTGGTCTATCCTCCAATGTTGGGCACTCTACCACAGGTTTTGTCTCTTTCCATGCTACTCATGGCTATTACTCCTGCAGGCAGAAGGAGGAATGGTGTGAAGCTCCACGCAAAGGCCAGCACATCACATATACTGCCAGCAGCTTTCTGGCTCATGGTGAAGGCCCCAAATGCTTCCTGTATACATCTAATCTGAAGGCACACGGAGGAGGTAAAGGAAAGAAAACAAGTGGGAAAGCAAAGATAAAGCTGTTGTCCAAATGTATGGTATGATCCCCACTGCCAGTGCCTGGTTATGATGTAGAGATGCCGGCGTTGGACTGGGGTAAACTCAGTAAAGTTTTGCAACACCAATTTTAAATCCAACCAATTTATTTGATAGTAAATCCGTGAGCTTTCGACACTATGTTGTGCCTTCGTCAGGCAAATGCATTTGCCTGACGAAGGCACAACATAGTGTCGAAAGCTCACGGATTTACTATCAAATAAATTGGTTGGATTTAAAATTGGTGTTGCAAAACTTTACTGAATGCCTGGTTAGCCATTCCTTCCCCATGCGGCCCTCCATCCACATTGCCAATTGCCAACTCCCCAGTATGTGGGACTCATCCCAGTGGAGCAGAGGAAGATATTTGCCCAGCAATTCTAGGATTGGGACTGATCCCACAGCTCCTGAACTCTACTGTTGTTTCTATCCAGGCATGCTTGGTCAGTGGGCGGGTGTCAGCTTGCTGTTCCTTGGGAAGAGAAGCTGCTACCTTTTCCCTGGAAGGGAGGTACTGCTAAACCATAGGACCATCCAATGTCTTCCTTTCTCCCTGGAATGTTGGTAGTAGCCTTTTGGTCCACTCTTTGGGCCTTCAGCTGAGTCACACGGGATTTAGGGTTCTTCATTGCAGCCAGAGTATGTTGAGAATGTATCCACAGAGGTCTTCAAAGCAGTGGCAATCTTGGTGAACAAGACTGCACTGCATGCTGCGATGGCAGTCTTTTAAAGATGGAGCCAGCACTTACCTTTCAGACAAGTGACACTGAAATCAGTGTCTTATGGTCTACCCCTATTGAATGGGCCTCACACCTCCAGGTTATTCATTGACCAGCTGCTGTGTGATCAATTGGCTGTGTTTTGCTTGCAGCAAAAATGCCTGCTACAGGATCTGTCAAGGAGAACCAAATCATCCAAATTAAATGCAGCTCTTTTTTTCAAAGAGTATAAAATACTGGAAATACTCAGCAGGTCAGGTAGTGAATGTGGGGAGAGAAACACAGTAAATGTTACAGAATGTAAAATTTGCATCAGAACTGGAAGAAGTTAAAGACTTGAAAAGGCTTTTTCAGAAAGTACAGAGATAGGGAGGATCTACGGTCATGTGAGGAAGAAACATTTACCAAAACCTGAGATTATATTACTGCATCTCAGCACTCACACAATTTACATCCCACCGCAAGTGGACATGAAGATCATGCTGGATGAAATATACACCACTACGAATAGCCTTGAGACAAAACATTCTGAGGCTTCGTTAATCGTGTCCAGAGACTTCAATCAGATAAAGTTCAAGAGTGTACTACCAAGTTACCACCAACATGTCTCCTTTCTACCAAAGGCCCAAACATCCTAGACCACTGCTATACAAATATCACCGTAAGAAGTCTCACATACCAGGTTAAAGTCCAATAGGTTTATTTGGTAACATGAACTTTCGGAGCATTGCTCCTTCTTCAGGCAAGTGAAGATCGTGTTCACAAACTGGGCATACATAGACACAGACTCAATTTACAAACTAATGGTTGGAATGTGAGTCTTTGTAGGTAATTAAGTCTTTACAGATACAGACAATACAAGAGGAGAGAGGGTTAAGTTCACGTTAAAGAGATGTGAATTGTCTCAAGCTAGGACGGTTAGTGAGATTTTGCAAACCCAGGCAAATCATGGACGTTACAGATAGTGTGACATGAACCCAAGATCCCAGTTGAGGCTATCCTCATATGTGTGGAATTTGACTGACAGTTTCTGTTTGGCGATTCTGCATTGTCATGTGTTGTGAAGGCTACCTTGGAGAACGCTTACCCGAAGATCAGAGGCTGAATGCCCTTGACTGCTGAAGTGTACCTGACAGGAAGAGAACACTTCTGCCTGGTGATTGTCAGCTGGTGTTCATTCATCCATTGTCGTAATGTCTGCATGGTCTTGCCAATGTACCATGCCTCGGGGCATTCTTTCCTGCAGAGTATCAGATAGACAACATAACATATGAAACATGCCTACTGCTCTATCTACCTCCCCAACCCCCAACACACAATTAGACAAATCAGACCACAAAGCTGTGCTCCTGCTCCCGGCTTACAGGCAAAAACTGAAGCGGAAGAATCCATCAATGCATATGATAAAGGGTAGACCTCTTAAGAGTATAGAAACACAGAGGGACCTGGGGGTGCAGGTGAACAAGTCTCTGAAGGTGGCAGAGCAAGTGGAGAAGGTTGTGAAGAAAGCATATAGTATGCTAGTCTTTATAGGAAGGGGTATAGAGTACAAGAGCTGGCCTTTAATGTTGCAGTTGTATAAAAAACGTTGGATGGACCTCATTTGGATGACTGCGTCCAGTTCTGGTCGCCTTACTACCGGAAGGACGTGGAGACTCTGGAGAGAGTGCAGAGGAGGTTTACAAGGATGCTGCCTGGTACGGAAGGTCTGAGTTACGAGGAGAGATTAGGCAAATTGGGATTGTTTTCCTTAGAAAGACGTAGACGTAGAGGAGATCTAATAGAGGTGTACAAGATTATGAAGGGGATAGATACAGGGTTTGAAGTTAGATAAGTCCCCTGGGCCGGACGGGATTTACCCTAGGATTCTCTGGGAGGCGAGAGAGGTGATTGCAGAGCCTCTGACTCTGATCTTCAGGTCCTCGTTGGTTACGGGTATAGTGCCGGAAGACTGGAGGATAGCGAATGTGGTCCCATTGTTCAAGAAGGGGAATAGAGACTTTCCGGGGAATTATAGGCCAGTGAATCTTACTTCTGTTGTGGGCAAAGTATTGGAAAGAATTATTAGGGATAGGATTTATTGTTATTTAGAGAGAAATGAATTGATTGGGGATAGTCAGCATGGTTTTGTGAAGGGTAGGTCGTGCCTTACTAACCTCATTGCGTTTTTTGAAAAAGTGACTAAGGAGGTGGATGGGGGTAAGGCGGTTGATGTGGTATATATGGACTTTAGTAAGGCGTTTGATAAGGTGGCCCATGGAAGACTTCTGCAGAAAATGCAGATGTATTGGATAGAGGGTGATTTAGCTAATTGGGTTAGGAATTGGCTAGCAGATAGAAGACAGAGGGTGGTGGTTGATGGGAGATATTCATCGTGGAGTTCGGTGACAAGTGGTGTACCTCAGGGGTCTGTTTTGGGGCCCCTGCTGTTTGTAATTTTTATAAATGATCTGGATGAGGGTATTGAAGGATTGATTAGTAAATTTGCAGATGACACTAAAGTCGGTGGAGTGGTAGATAGTGAAGAGGGGTGTTACAGTTTGCAGAGAGACTTGGACAAGTTGCAGAGCTGGGCCGAGAGGTGGCAAATGGAGTTTAATGTGGAAAAGTGTGAGGTAATTCACTTGGGCAGGAATAACAAATGTGTAGAGTATAGGGCTAATGGTAGGACTCTTAATAGTGTTGAAGAACAGAGGGATCTTGGTGTATATGTGCATAGATCCCTGAAAGTTGGCAAATCAAGTCGATAAGGTTGTTAAGAAGGCATATGGAGTCTTAGCTTTTATTGGTAGGGGGATTGAATTTCGGAGCCGCAACGTCATTTTGCAACTGTACAAAACTCTAGTGCGGTCGCACTTGGAGTATTGTGTGCAGTTCTGGTCCCCGCATTATAAGAAAGAATTGGAGGCATTGGAGAGGGTACAGAGGAGGTTTACCAGGATGTTGCCTGGTATGGAGGGCAGGTCTTATGAGGAGAGGCTGAGGGATTTGAGGTTGTTTTCGTTAGAAAGGAGGCGGCTAAGAGGTGACCTTATTGAAACATATAAGATGATTAGTGGTTTAGATAGGGTGGACAGTGATAGCCTTTTTCCTAGGATGGAGAAAGCTAGCACGAGGGGACATAGCTTTAAATTAAGGGGTGGTAGTTATAGGACGGATGTCAGAGGTAAGTTCTTTACTCAGAGGGTGGTAAGGGTATGGAATGCCCTGCCTGCTGCAGTTGTAGATGCGCCAAGTTTGGTCGCGTTTAAGAGGTTAGTAGATAAGTTTATGGACGAAAAGGGAATGGTTTAGAAAAGTCATTGCTTTTTCCTAATTGGTCGTCGCAACATCGAAGGCCGAAGAGCCTATTCTGCGCTGTAATGTTCTTTGTTCTATGTTCTAAACACGGTTAAGCTTTTTCCTAGGATGGACTCAAATAGCACGAGGGGTCACGGGCTTAGGGTGAGGGGGGGTAAGGTATAATTTGGATGCTAGAGGGAGTTTTTTCACACAGAGGGTGGTGGGGGTATGGAATGCGCTGCCAAGTAAAGTGGTGGAGGCAGGTACTCTGAGTTATTTAAGAAATACTTAGATGGGCACATGAACAGAATGGGAATGGAGGGGTATAGAAAACTGATTTTAAGTAGGGATCATGAGTCTTGGGAGTCCCTGGTGTAAATAGATGATGATATTGATGTACTTGTTTTTATCCTACTGGTGCTTTGGTCCACCTTGTTGTCTAACGAGGGGCATACACGCGATGCATCATGAGAGGGCTGCTCTTGAATATTTTTCGAGAGTATCCTAGTGCTTCACCATTTGACCCGGACCATTTGATGGGCAGCACGACAGCTCAGTGACTATCGCTGTGCTGTGCAGATACGTGGATTTGGGCCTGTTTCTGAGAGAGTTTGCGCATTCTCCCCGTGCTTGCGTGGGTTTTCTCCGGGCGCTCCAGTTTCCTCCCGCATCCCAAAGATGTGCTCTTAGGCTAACTGGCAAAACAAATTCTCCCTAAATTGTCTCAAATTTGGTTTTTTAATCTATAGATCTATAAACATGGACAGGGATTGTGGGTAGAGTTGGGAACATCGGTGTGGCGGCACGGGCTTGTTGGGCCGAAGGGCCTGTTTCCCGTGCTGTTTTGTTCTTGGTTCTTCTTTGTTCTTTGTTCAAAGAAAGTCATGCAATGTTGGTCTGAGGAATCAGATGATCTCCTATGAAGTTGCTTGAGTCTGTGGACTGTCAATTTTTAAAAATTCTGCCTGACTGAATATGCCACTACAGTAATTGACTTCATTAGTAAATGTATAAAAGTCTATCTGCTAAAGAAGCAAATCTATGTGTTCTCCAACAGAAACCATGGATGAACAGGGATATCACTGCTTGCTGAAATCCAGGTTGAGATGTTCAAGTCAAGTGACACTGACCTATGCAAGAAAGCCAGATACAATTTAAGGAGATCCCATTAAAGAGGCCAAAAGATAGTACCGGACCAAGCTACAGTCCCAGGCTAGCTAAACTGATCCCTACCGACTATGGCAAGGTGTGCAAGACATAACATGCCACACAATGAAGACATGTAAAATCACCGGCTCCAATGCACTCCTCATTGATGAGCTCAATGCATCCCATACCTCTTCTGAGCAAGAGGTCAACGAGAGCATGCCCTCCACACTGGAAACCCTAGATGAACCTGATCTGAGGTGAACATTGCAGATGTTGGAGCAGCTTTCTCAAAGGTCAACCCATGGAAAGTGACTATCCAGACGAGCATTCAGATTCTCCGCAGATCAACTAGTGGCATATTCACAGATATCTTCAACCTCTCTTTACAACAATCTGAAGTCCCTATCTGGTTCAGGAAGATGACCCTCATCCTGGTGACTAAGAAAAACGAAGCAGCCTTAATGATATCGGCTGGTTGTTCTGACATCCATCATTACAAAGTGCTTTGAAAGGCTAGTCACGGCACAAATCAGTCCCAACCTCCTGGAACGCCTGGATCCACTACAGTTTGCCTACTGCCACAACAGGTCGACAGCAAACGTCATCTCCCTGGCTCTGCACTCAAACCTGGAACACCTAGACAAGAAGGACACCATGTCACACTCCTATTTTTTGACTACAGCTCAGCCTTCAACACCATTATTCCCATGAAACTCATCTCCAAACTCTGTAATCTGAGCCTCGGCACTCCCTCTGTGATGGAATCCTGAATTTCCTAACTCTAAGACCACTATCAGTAAGGATAGACAACAATACCTCCTCCACAATCATCTTCAACAATGTTGCCCCTCAACGCTCTGTTCTCAACCCCCTGTTATAATAATCCTTTTACACCTGTGACTGTGTGGCCAAATTCCCCTGCAACTCAATTTTCAAGTTTGTTGACAACATCACTGTAGTGGGTCGTATCTCAAACAATGATGAGACAGAGTACAGGAATGAGATAGAGAACTGGTGCAGCAACAATGATTTCTCTCTCAATGTCAACAAAACAAAGGAGATTGTTATTGACTTCAGGAAGCATAAAGGAGAACATGCCCCTGTCTACATCAATGGGGGCAAAGTAGAAAGGGCCAAAAGCTGAAGTTTTTAGGTGTGCAGATCGCCAACAATCTATCCTGGTCCCTCCATGCCAACACTATAGTTAAGGAAGCTCACTAACAGCTCTATTTGCTCAAAAGACTAAAGGAATTTGGCACATCAGCTACAACTCTCACCAACATTTACAGATGCACCATAGAAAGCATTCTTTCTGGTTGTATCACAGCTTGTATGGCTCCTGCTCTGCCCAAGAATGTAAGGAACTACAAAAGAATGAATGTAGCCCAGTCCATCAGGCATACCAACCTCCCATCCATTGACTCTGTCTACACTTCCCACTGCCTCGGCAAAGCAGCCAGCATAATCAAGGACCTCACGCACCCCAGACATCCTCTCTTCCGCCTTCTTCCTTCAGGAAAAAGATACAAAAATCTGAGATCACATACCAACAACTCAAGAACAGCTTCTTCCCTGCTGTTGTCAGACTTTTGAATGGATCTACCTTGCATTAAGTTGATCTTTCCCTACACTCTAGCTATGATTGTAATACTACAATCTGCATCTCCTTTCCTTCTCTATGAACTTTGTCTGTATAGTGTGCAAGAAGCAATACTTTTCATTATATGTTAATACATAGAACATAAAACATTACAGCACAAACAGGCCCCTTGGCCCACAAGTTGTGCCGATCATATCTATACCTACCAGGCCATAGAACTATCTGTAACTCCCTATCCCATTAAATCCCATGTACTCATCCGGAAGTCTCTTAAAAGACCCCAGCGAGTTCACCTCTATCACCACTGACGGCAACCGATACCATTCACTCAGCACCCTCTGAGTGAAAAATTTATCTCTAACATCTCCTCTGTACTTGCCCTCCAGCACCTTAAACCTGTGTTCTCTCGTAGCGACCATTTCAGCCCTGGGAAATAGCCTCCGAGAATCCACCCTATCTATTCCTCTCAACATCTTATAAACCTCTATCAGGTCGCCTCTCAACCTTCATTTCTCCAGGGAGAAGAGACCTAGCTGTCTCAACCTATCTTCATAAGGCATGCCCCCCAATCCAGGGAACATCCTTGTAAATCTCCTCTGCACCCTCTCAATAGCTTCCACATCCACATGTGACAATAATAAATCAAAACAAATCAAATCAATTCAAAAATCAAAACACATACTCTGGCTGGAAACCTCAAACTTTTTCTAATTCTAACAATATACCAATTCTTCCCCAGAGGCAATAATGTGGCCATTTGGCATCCTCTTGTCTAATTAAATGTTGGGGGAATTGGGTCAGATTCAGGAGGGATGGGGGAGGGAGAGGTTGGGTCAGGTAAGGATGAGAGTCAGGCCCACAAGTTGGGGTGTGTGGGGCATGGGTAGTCCCTTGTGGTTGAGGATCGGGTGTGTGAGAAATCCCATGGGGTTCGGGGATTGTGGGGAATACTGTGGAGGGATGTGGTTATTCAGAGTGGGGGTTGCTCCTGGGGGTTCCAGGTGGGAGCTTTATGTAGAGATCAGTCTGAATGTTTGAAATAGTTGCCCCAGAAGTTAGAAGTTTTAATTTTTTTGGAATAACTATTTAGTATAACCCTGGCAGAACCATCCAAAGTTAGCAATTTAAATCACATCTTGTGAACAGTTCACAGTGCATCACAATTGCCCAGCGGAAGTCAGTTCTTTTGGTTGCCTAATAAACAGTTACCTGGGAAATTCCGAGAGGGGTTCTCTAGTGAATCTTTGGGGTGGCTCCCATATCCAAAATTGGGAAGCCCAGAAGTTACGCCCTGTGGTTTTGTGTGGGTTTCTTCAGCTTTTGTACACAATAAACCAGTACAGAAAGAGAAAGCGATTGAATTGTAGAATATTACAAATATGCTGGCAGTGGGTGGAGAGGTATAATATTGTAAAGTCATGTTCAAACACACTCAGTGAAATAAAAGAAACAATCTATTTGTAATTTCACACCAAAGGTCTGGAATGAAACTCTTTTGATTGACAATCCGATAGTCAGCCAAGTTGATCATTTTCAATGTAGGGAGCTGCAGGGTATAACAACCATAGCAGTGGGAACATCTGGTTTATATATCATTATACCAGTGAGTGTGGATTTATAAGGAGCTTTTAAGTCACAATGTCATTTGATCTGATTGCTGGGATATTTTTTCATTCTCAGTGATATTACTGAATTTTCAGCAGGGCTTTCTTCCTTCCGAGTGAGTTATTTAAAGTCAAATACCCGCATGCTTGTTTAGGCAAATGTAAATGATCCCACAGCACTCTTTGACAGGGGCAGCAAGTTCGTCTGGTAGGCTGATAATCTTTCCTTGCTCAAACAACCTTGCCAAAAGCAGATCATGTCACCATTCATTCATTGCTGTTTGTGAGACCTTGGTCTCTGTGTATTGCATTGGCTGCTGTGAATTGCATTGGCTGCTGCACTTGCACACAAAATAACACTCAATAGAATTCAAAAGTTGTAAAGTGGTTTACATGCTGAGAATGTGTTCAGGTGCTATATATAAATACAAGCTCTTTCATTCAAGAGACAATGACCTTGGTGCTCAGTATACCATGCAGTCAATGCTCTGTACGAAGAAGTTCATTGCAATCATTGCATGGGACGAGTTGTTACATTAAAACGTTGGTGGGGGACATAATCCAGGATCCAAATCACTGCCGGGCAGTAATAGCTCTTGACACCAACGAGCCCCAGCAAAACTGAAGTCAGTAGCAATCAGGGGAAAGGCCTCCGCTGGTTGGAGGGATATCTGGCAAAAAAGAGGATGGTTCTGGTGGTTGGAAGTCAATCATCTCAGTTCTAGGACATCATTGCAGGGATTCCTGGGTAGCGTCTCAGGCCCAACCACTTTAGCTGCTTCATCAGTAACGCTCCCTCCATCATAAAAACGAAAGCAATTATGATTGCTGATGACTGCATAATGTTCACTACCATTCATGACTCCTGGGATAGCATGTCCAAAATAAAGTAAGTCCCAGACAGTATCAATACTTGGACTGATAAATGGCAAAGAATAATTACATCACACGAAGGCTATTCTCCAACAAAAGAGAATCCAACCATCTCCTCTTGACATTTAATGGTGTTTCTATCACTGAATCCTCCACGTGGGGATTTTCACAGTAACTTCATTGCAATGTTAATGTAAGCCTACTTATGACAATAAATAAACTTTATTAATATCATGTGCGTTATCATTAGCCAGAAATTTAACTGGACTAGCAGTATAAATGGTGTGGCTACCAGTGCAGGTAACAGGCTGAGAATTCTGCCACGGGTAACATTCCTTCCGACTTCCCAAATTCTGTCCAAAGTGTACAAGGCATGAATGAGAAGTGAGATGGAATACTTTCCAATTGCCTGGATGAATGCGGCTCCAATCACAAAGCTCAACACCATCAACAAAAAAGCAGCCCAACTTACTGGCACCCCATCCACCACCTTCAACAGCCATTCCTTCCACCACTGACACACAGTAACAGCAGTGTGCAACATCTAAGATTCACAGTAAATTTCAAACTACCATATTGGAGAACAGGAGCTGCAGGCACATGGGAACACCACTACCTGCCCTCTCCAAGTCACTGATCTTCTTGACTTAGAAATATATCACCATTCCTTCGTTGCCACTGGGTCAAAATTCTGAAACTCTCTCCCTAACAACACTGTGGGTGTACCTACACTCAGGGACTGCAATAGTTCAAGGAGACAGCTAACCACGACCTTCTCAAGGACAATTAGAGGTGGGCAATAAATGCTGATTGAACAATTGACGCCCACATTCTATGAAAGAATAAAAATCTGACACTGTGCCACAAATAAGGATATTTAGCAACTGACCAGAAGCTTGGTTGGTCAAGTGGTTTCAAGGAACATCTGAAAGAATTGCTGGAGGTAGAAAAGCAGAGGAGTTTATGGAGGGAATTCTGGGGCTGAGTGCCCAAGCTGAAGGCACGGTCACGAACAGTAGAGCAATTAAAATCAGGGATGAGCAACACAGCAAAGTTGGAGGAGCACAGAGATCTCAGAGACTTGTGAGAATGGAAAAAATGAAGAGACAAGCTGAGGGTCCATCATCATAGACTCACAGAGTCATAGAGATTCACAGCATGGAAACAGGCCCTTCAGTCCAACTTGTCCATCTGCCCTTTTTTTTAAAACCCTAATCTAGTTCCAGTTGCCTGCATTTGGTCCATATCCATCTATATGCATCTTACCATGTAACTGTCTAAATGCTTTTTAAAAGACAAGATTGTATCTACCTCTACCACTACTTCCGGCAGCTTGTTCCAAGCACTCAACCACCCTCTGCGTGAGAAAATTGCCCCTCTGGATTTTTTGTATCTCTCCTCTCTCACTTTAAACCTATGCCCTCTAGTTTTAGACTCTTCTACCTTTGGGAAAAGATATTGACTATCTAGCTGAATCATGCCCCTTGTTATTTTATAGACCTCTGTAAGATCACCTCTCAGCCTTCTAAGCTCCAGAGAGAAAAGTTCCAGACTATCCAGCCTCTCCTTATAACTCAAACCATTAAGTTCCTGGTAGCATCTTAGTAAATCTCTTCTGCATTCTTTCTAGTTTAATAATATCCTTTCTCTAACAGGGTGACAAGAACTGTACACAGAATTCCAGTGTGGTCTTACCAATATTTTATACAACTTCAACAAGACATCCCAACTCCTGTATTTAATATTCTGGCCAATAAAACCAAGCATGCTGAATGCCTTCTTCACCACTCTGTCTGCCTGTGACTCCACTTTCAAGGAACTATTAATCTGTACTCTTGGATCTCTTTGTTCTATAACTCTCCCCAGTGCCTGACCATTAAGTGAGTATATCTTGTCCTGGTTCAATCTACTAAAATGTATCACCTCGCATTTGTCTAAATTAAACTCCATCTGTCATTCGTCAGCCCACCGGCCCAATTGATCAAGAGATCCTGTTGCAATCCAAGATAACTTTCTTCATTGTCCACTTTGCCACCAATCTTGGTGTCATCTGCAAACTTACTAATGATGCCTCCTACATTCTCATCCAAATTGTTAACATAAATGACAAATAAAAGTGGGCCCAACACTGATTCCTGAGACACAACACTGGTCACCGGTCTCCAGTTTGAAAAGCAACCCTCTGGCTTCTATCATCAAAACAATTTTGTATCCATTTAGCTACCTCACCCTGGATCCTGTAAAATTTAACATTATGCAACAATCTACCCTGTGGTATCTTGTCAAATTCTCTGGACTGAGAATCCTGAAGAACCAGAAGAAATCTAACTGAAAATATCTCTTCACCTGAGTCCTAAAATGCTGATCCTGGTCTGAAAACAATACCCAGAGTTGTTGTATATATTCATAATTATGATTGGTAGATTTTTGGATTAAGAGAATCAAGGAATGTAGGAATCAGCCAAAAAGGTGTAAGATCAATCAAATCTTAGTGAACAGCAAATCAAGCTGAACATTTTGGTGATAGTGACCACAATTTGGTTATGTTCACCTTAGTGATGGATAGGGATAGGCATGAAGATGGGGGCAGTAGTTATAGCTGGGGGAATGGTAATTATGAGGCCTTAAGGAGGGAATTAGGGTGCATAGATTGGACTAGGAAACTACAGGGACTGGGAACATCTGAAATGTGGAGCTTATTCAAGGAGCAGCTACTGTGAGTCCTTGATAAGTATGTCCTTGTCAGGCAAGGAGGAAATGATCGAGTAAGGGAACCATGGTGTACTAAAAAAGTTAATTCGCTGGTTAAAAGGAAAAAGGAGGCTTATGTCAGGATGAGGCTTGAAGGCTCAGTTAGTGCAATGAATAGCTATAGATTAGCCAGGAGGGAGCTAAAGAGTGAGTTGAGGAGAGCTAAAAGGGGACACGAGAAGACTTTGGCTGATAGGATCAAGGAGAATCCTAAAGCTTTCTTTAGATATGTTAAGAATAGAAGATTGGTTAGGGCAAGATTAGGGCCAGTCATAGACAGCAGTGGGAAGTTGTGCGTGGAGCCTGAAGAGATTGGAGAGGCACTGAACAAATATTTCTCTTCGGTATTCACGCAGGGAGATGTAAATGTAGTTGTGGAGAACACTGGGGTACAGGGTTGCAAACTGGAAAGTATTGAAGTAGATAAGGAGGATGTGCTAGATATTCTTGAGGGTTTGAAGTTAGATAAGTCCCCTGGGCCGGACGGGATTTACCCTAGGATTCTCTGGGAGGCGAGAGAGGTGATTGCAGAGCCTCTGGCTCTGATCTTCAGGTCGTCGTTGGTTACGGGTATAGTGCCGGAAGACTGGAGAATAGCGAATGTGGTCCCATTGTTCAAGAAGGGGAAGAGAGACTTTCCGGGGAATTATAGGCCGGTGAGTCTTACTTCTGTTGTGGGCAAAGTATTGGAGAGAATTATTAGGGATAGGATTTATAGTTATTTAGAGAGAAATGAATTGATTGGGGATAGTCAGCATGGTTTTGTGAAGGGTAGGTCGTGCCTTACTAACCTTATTGAGTTTTTTGAAAAAGTGACCAAAGAGGTGGATGGGGGTAAGGCAGTTGATGTGGTATATATGGACTTTAGTAAGGCGTTCGATAAGGTGGCCCATGGAAGGCTTCTGCAGAAAATGCAGATGTATGGGATTGAGGGTGATTTAGCTAATTGGATTAGGAATTGGCTAGCAGATAGAAGACAGAGGTGGTGGTTGATGGAAGATATTCATCGTGGAGTTCAGTTACAAGTGATGTACCTCAGGGATCTGTTTTGGGGCCCTTGCTGTTTGTAATTTTTATAAATGATCTGGATGAGGGTATTGAGGGATGGATCAGTAAATTTGCGGATGACACCAAAGTCGGAGGAGTGGTAGATAGTGAAAAGGGGTGTTATAGTTTGCAGAGAGACTTGGACAAGTTGCAGAGCTGGGCCGAGAGGTGGCAAATGGAGTTTAATGTGGAAAAGTGTGAGGTAATTCACTTTGGCAGGAATAACAAATGTGTAGAGTATAGGGCTAATGGTAGGACTCTTAATAGTGTTGATGAACAGAGGGATCTTGGTGTATATGTGCATAGATCCCTGAAAGTTGGCAATCAAGTCGATAAGGTTGTTAAGAAGGCATACGGAGTCTTAGCTTTTATTGGTAGGGGGATTGAATTTCGGAGCCGCAACGTCATGTTGCAACTGTACAAAACTCTAGTGCGGCCGCACTTGGAGTATTGTGTGCAGTTCTGGTCCCCACATTATAAGAAAGATGTGGAGGCATTGGAGAGGGTACAGAGGAGGTTTACCAGGATGTTGCCTGGTATGGAGGGCAGGTCTTATGAAGAGAGGCTGAGGGATTTGAGGTTGTTTTTGTTAGAAAGAAGGCGGCTAAGAGGAGACCTTATTGAAACATATAAGATGATTAGAGGTTTAGATAGGGTGGACAGTGATAGCCTTTTTCCTAGGATGGAGAAAGCTAGCATGAGGGGACATAGCTTTAAATTAAGGGGTGGTGATTATAGGACAGACGTCAGAGGTAGGTTCTTTACCCAGAGAGTGGTAAGGTATGGAATGCCCTGCCTGCGTCAGTTGTAGATGCGCCAAGTTTGGTGGTGTTTAAGAGGTTAGTAGATAAGTTTATGGACGAGAAGGAAATGGTTTAGGTTAGAGGGTCATTGCTTTTTCCTAATTGGTCGGCACAACATCGAAGGCCGAAGGACCTGTTCTGCGCTGTAATGTTCTATGTTCTATGCTTGAGGGGCCAAACGGCCTAAGTTTGTTGCTGTTCCTTATGTTCTAATAAACAAATTATTCTTTTACCTATAGGAACTGGGTTTTGAAGTTGCTGTACACATGCCTATCCATGATATTTGAATCCTCTCATAAAAATCCACCTCTTTAAAATCATAAGAGCATAACAAAAAGGAGCAGGAGTTGGCCTTTCTGGCTTCACCATTCAATAAGATCTGATTGTGGTATTAACTCCATTTTCCTGCCTATTCCCCCACCATAATGCTTGCCTTCTTTGTGGATCAAAAATCTGCCTAACTCACCTTTGATTAAATTCAATGACCAAGCCTTAGTTGCTTTCTGGGGTAGAGGATTCAAAAGACTAATGATTGTCCGGGAGAAAATTTCTGTTTGTCCCCATCTTAATTTTATATTTGTTTTATGCTTTCTTGTCAATGCTTCTACATTTTTTTAATATGTCCTGGACCTTGGAGTGCTTTTAATCTTAAAGATGCTGTGGAAATGTAAGATGTAATTGCTGATTAAACAATTATGAGCTATTGTGAGCATGAGTTGGCAAACACACTCCAGGTAAATCATGGTTAATAGTCTTATTGCTAAATGGATGTGGGACATGGATAAAAAGAATATTGATGCATTAGATGGTGCATCTGTAGGGATTAAACTATTACATGAGTACATAATCACAATCAAGACAGTAAGGATTAGACCACAAGCCTATAAGAGGTAGGAGCAGAATTAGGCTATTCAGCCCATCATGTCTGACCGCCATTCAATCATGCCTGATATGATTCTCATCTCCATTCTCCTGCCTTCTCCCTGTAACTCTTGATCTCCTTATTGATCAAGAACCTAACACTGTCTTAAAGGCACTCAATGACGTGGCCTCTGCAACCTCTGTGGCAAGAAGTCCCACCCTTTGACTGAAGAAATTCCTCATCTCAGTTTTAAAAGAGCATCCCTTCCCTCTGTGATTGTGCCCTCGAGTTCTAGTCTCTGTCATTAGTAGAAACATCCTCTCCATGCCTACTCTATCTAGGCCTGTCAGTATTCTGTAAGTTTCAATTAGATCCCCCCTTATCCTTCTAAACTCCTTCAAGTATAGGCCCAGACACCTCAACCGCTGCTTATATGACAAACCATTCATTCCTGGAATCAATTTTGTGAACATCCTCTGAACTCCCTCCAAGATCAGCACATCCTTCCTTAGAGCACAAAACTGGGATCTGGATAGGTTGAGTGAGTGGGCGAGGACCTGGCAGATGGAGTATAATGTTAGCAAGTGTGAGGTTATCCACTTTGGTAGGAATAATGGTAGGAAGGATTACTATTTAAATGGCAAAAAGCTGCAGCATGCGATGATGCAGAGGGATCTGGGGGTCCTTGTGCACAAATTGCAAAAACACAGTCTGCAGGGGCAGCAGATGATTAAGAAGGCAAATGCAATGTTGGTCTTTATAGCTAGAGGGATAGAATATAAAAGTAGGGAGGTACTTTTGCAGCTGTATAGGGTACTAGTGAGGCCACAGCCGGAGTACTATGTGCAGTTTTGGTCGCCACATTTGAGGAAGGATATATTGGCCTTGGAGGGAGTGCAGAGAAGGTTCGCTAGGCTGATACCGGAGATGAGGACGTTGGATTATGAGGAGAGACTAAATAGGCTAGATTTGTATTCTTTGGAGTTTAGAAGGCTGAGAGGGGATCTTATAGAGACATACAGGATAATGAAAGGGATGGATAGGTAGAGGTTGAGAGACTCTTCCCGCTTAACAAAGATAGCAGGACTGGAGGGCACAGCCTCAAGATGTCGGGGGGAGGGGGTGTGTGGTTCAGTTCAGAGTTGAGGAGCAATTTCTTCACGCAAAGGGTGGTGAATCTTTGGAATTCTCTGCCTGTTGAAGTGGTGGAAACTTCGTCACTGAATATATTTAAGTCAAGAGTGGATAGGTTTTTGATTGATAAGGGAATTAAGGGTAACAGGGAGAAAGTGGGAAAGTGGTGTTGAACCACTGCAGATCAGCCATGATAGTGAATGGTGGGGCAGGCTCGGGGGCTGAATGGCCTACTCCTGCTCCTATTTCTTATGTTCTTAAAACTGCTCACAATATGCCATACTAGATCAAATCAGAGTCTTATACAGCCTCAGCAGTACATCCCTACTCTTGTATTCTAGCCATCTAGAAATGAACACTAACATTGAAATTGCCTTCCTAACTGTTAATTGAACCTGTACGTTAACCTTAAGAGAATCCTGAATCAGGACTCCCAAGTCCCTTTGTGCTTCAGATTTCCAAAGCCTTTCCCCAAGTAGAAAATAGTGGTGAGTGTTTGGAACAAGCTGCCAGACGTAGTAGTAGAGGCAGGTATAATTTTGTCTTTTAAAAAGCATTTATATAAGTACATGGATAAGATGGTTATAGAGAGATATGGGCCAAATGCAGGTAATTAGGATTAGCTTAGGAGTTTAAAAAAAAGGCGGCATGGACAAGTTGGGCTGAATGGCCTGTTTCCATGCTGTAAACCTCTATGACTCTATGACTCTATTCTTCCTACCAAAGTGCATAACCCTCACTTTTTGCCATATTGTATTCCATCTGCCTCTCCTTCGCCCACTCTCCTAGTCTGTCCAAATCATTCTGCAGCCTCCTTACTTCCTCAATAGTACCTGTCTCTCTGTACATATCTTTGTATCATCCACAAATTTAGCAGCGATGCTCTCAGTTCCATCTTTCAGCCCATTAATTATATAGCCAAAAGTTGTCCAACACTGGTCCAACACTGACCCACGTGGATCACCACATGGAGTTTTCCTGTGCTGATTACGAATATTTGATTTGATTTTTTAAAATTTTATTTGATTTATTATTGTGACACGTATTAAGATACAGCGAAAAGTATTGTTTCTTGCATGCTATTCAGAAAAAGCACACCATTTATAGAGAAGAAAACGGGAGATTGCAAACTGTAGTGTAGAATAACTTCTTCCCTGCTGCCATCAAACTTTTTTCACATTAAGTTGATCTTTCACTACTCCCTAGCTATGAATAGCTAAGGTATAGCAGGGAAGAAAGTATTCTTGAATTGGTTGGTACGTGACCTCAGACTTTTGTACCTTTCTCCCAATGGAAGAAAGTGAAAGAGAGAATGTCCAGGGTCTTTAATTATACTGGCTGCTTTGCCAAGGCAGTGGGAAGTGTAGACAGAGTCAATGGATGGAAGGCTGGTTTGTGCGATGGATTGGGCTACATTCACAACTTTTGATAGTTCCTTGCAGTCTCAAGCAAAATGAGAGCTATAGCAAGTTGTGATACAAGCAGAAAGAATGCTTTCTCTGGTGTATCTGTAAAAGTTGGTGAGAGTCGTGGCTGACATGTCAAATTTCCTTAGTTTTCTGAGAAAGTAGAGGCATTCGTGGGCTTTCTTAGCTATAGTGTCAGCATGGGAGGGGGTACCAGGACAGATTATTGGTGATCTGAACACCTAAAAAAATGAACCTCTCAATCTTTTCTTTTTCATCCCCATTGATGTAGATAGTGGCATGTTCTCCTCTACACTTCCTTCCTTGTGTTGACATTGAGGGAGAGATTATTATTGCCGCACCAGTTCACCAGGTTCTCTATCTCACTCCTGTATTCCGTCTCATCATTGTTTGAGATCTGACTCACTTAATACCCACTGCAGTCATTGACCTTATTTGGTAGTCATTCTTAAATTTTGCAGAACTTTGAAATTATTTACCAAAAGTGACTATTGAGCCCAGTTCATTGTTCTCCTACTACTGGGGGATCATTTGGGCAGCCTACCGTTTTTTTCTCATTTGCTGCCATGCACAAATAATGTTAAAGTTTATTTATTAGTGTCACAAGAAGACTTACATTAATACTGTGATGAAGTTACTGTGAAAATCCCCTACTCACTACACTCCGGCACTTATTCGTGTATACTGAATGAGAATTTAACATTGCCCATGCATCTAACCAGCACATCTTTCGGACTGTGGGAGGAAACTGGAGTAACCTGAGGAAACCATGCAGATGCAAGGAGAATGTGCAGACTCCGCACAGACAGTGACCCAAACCAGAAACTGAATCCGGGTCCCTGGTGCTGTGACCTTGGACCTAAGTTACCAGGTGTATTAAAACTTGCGCTTGTTAAAATGGAATTCTTCCAGAGCAACCACCTACTGCTCTACTAAACTGAAGATTTTAGTTCTTTTTCAACATTTATTCACCATTCCTCGATCGCTGCCAGGTTCTTTGATTCTGCTGTTGGAATGGGATTTCTCATAGACGACCACAAAGTATGGTGTAGCCCTTAAGAAATTGAGGGCTTCTCTGACTCACAGGCTCCACTGCTGGAATTCTGCCATCCTGTCCACCATAGAATCAGAACAGGCGAGAGGTGGACAATGGAAATGTCTACTGGCGTCGGATGGGAATTTCCGATCTCGTTCAAGTGAAATCTCACCGCACATCTTTTGTGGAACGTTCGGTGATTTTTCCACTATCTTACTAAAGTATTCAGTTTTCAGGTCTCACTTGCAATTTTTTTATTTTCTGACAGCTGCCACCGTGTTGTACTTTGTTTTTGATTGGTTCAGGAACAGTTGCAGAAACAGAGATATATCTGACCAATTATTGATTTACTATATCAACATAATTACTTACAGATGTACATGACTAGGTATTATCCAGTCAAAGCCATCAGCATTCTCCTTCCAGACTCTTAGCCATGTGACTCTCTTAATTCATCATGTGTGTGGTACTGTGGGCCATCAACAGCAGCAAAACTGGATTCCAGCAGAATTCGGTCCAAATGATATCAAGAAACACAAGTTGGAGACTTTGGATAAGAAAAGGCAATGGGCCCTGATAACATTTCGGCTATAGTACTGAAGACTTGTGCTCCAGAACTTGCCATTCCCCTAGCTCTTCCAACAATGTGGAAAATTGCCCAGGAATGTCCTGTACACAAAAAAACAGGACAACTCCAACCCGACCAATTGCTGCCCAATGTGTATTGTTTTACTATGTCTTGTTCTCAAGCAGAGACTGAAGATCCAACAGCTGATTAAAGGAATTCAGGCTCCAAAGCCAGAGTGTGGTTTTGGGTTGACTAACGAGGGCCTTAGTGAAACTCATTCTGTTTGGGAGCAGGTAACAGTTGGGCCATTAACATCACATTGGAGATTAGGAGTCACAAACAGCTGCCTTTGTCCTTGCAGACACTGTATCTTTGATGGCCAGAATTCTTCTTCAGAAACGCTAAGAAGCTTTGCATCACACCGGGAAGAAACATTAGCACCTTTTTTGAAAACTTAACAAGACAATTGCTTTGTCTGAAAGTTAAAAGTTCATGTGGTATACTCGGCTACACAGGGTCTCGTCTTGACCATTTAAACAAATAGAAATTAAAATTTTATAGTCCAGCTGATGAAGATATGTAATTATGTTTTCCTTCTAATATCAACCGGGACATCACTCACCCAAATTGTGGAAACTTGTAATGTGCATATTGATTATCGAATACTAAGTTATGAACTTGCACAGGGATATAATTACTTCTGCATTGCTTCCGATTAGTTTCCTCACTCATTTTATAATACACTGGTGCAACATATTATTGTATCCTTTTGTCAACCTATTGTTTTACTAAAATACCAGTCCAAACTGATGGCTATGGTGAGCAGTTTGCAGCAGATAGCACTGGAGTTATATCACAAACTGCCCACAACTGAGGATCAAGATCTGATTTGCACTGTTGTAAGAGTGCTCTCTCCGTACATGGAACTATTAAACCTCTTTCCTAACTCACATTGGATTTCTAGACGTGACACCAAACAATATGGAAAGGGTTCACTTAGGAGTCTGCCCTTTGGATTCATAGGATCTATTGATATTTATGATGTGGAAATGCCAGCGTTGGACTGGGTTAAACACAGTAAAAAGTCTCACCACATCAGGGTTAAAGTCCAACAAGTTTATTGGTTTATTAACAAACAGGTTTATTAACAAACCCATTGTATAATGAACACCCAGCTTTTGTCGAGACATTACGGACTTCCTACAGAAATTAATGACACATACAGCAGTTGAACCAGGAGCATTCCTCATCACAATGGATGTCTCGGCAATTGACACCAGCATCGCCCACAACAATGACACTGCTGTAACTGCCTCAGTACTCAACGCTGAGAACTGCCAGTTTCCAGATGCAATTTTACAACTCATCGCTTCATCCTGGACCACAATATCTTTACCTTCAACTAGTTTTTCATCCAGACACATGGAACAGCATGGGGACCAAATTTGCACCTCAATATACCAGTATCTTCATGCACAGATTCGAACAAGACCTCTTCACCGCATAGGACCTTCAACCAATGCTATACACTAGATATATCAATGACGTTTTCTTCCTTTGGACTCATGAAGAACAATCACTGAAGCAACTATATGATGACATCAACAAGTTCCATCCCACCAGGCTCAGTATGGACTACTCTCCGGAATCAGTTATATTCTTGGGCATATGCACCTCCATAAAGGACAGTCAGCTCAGCACTTCACTGTACCGCAAGCCCACGAATAACCTCACAATGCTCCACTTCTTCAACTTCCACCCGAAACACGTTAACGAAGCCATCCCCCTATAGACAGACTTTCTGTATACACAGGATCTCCTCAGACGAGGAGGATTGCAACAAACACCTCTGAAAGATGCCCTCATAAGAACAGGATATGGCGCTTGACTCATCAATCAACACTTCTGATGCACCACAGCGAAAAACCACATGACGTTCCCAGAAGACAAATATGGGAGATGGTGGTCAGAGTACCCTTCATCATCTGATACTTCCCTAGAGCAGAGAAGCTACAAAATTGTCTCCAGAGCCTTCAACATGTCATTAATGAAGACGAACATCCCGTCAAGTCCATTCCCATATCCCACTCCTTGCCTTCAAACAACTGCACTAACCTTAAACAGACCATTGTCTGCAGCAAACTACCCAGCCTTCAGGAGAACAGTGACCACGACACCGCACAACATTGCCACAGCAACCTCTGCAAGACATGCTGGATCATCGACACAGATACCATCATCTTGCGTGAGAACACCATCCACCAGGTACACGGTACCAACTCTTGCAACTTGGCCAACACTGTCTGCCTGATATGTTGCAAGAAAAGGTACAAGGCATGGTACATTGAGGAGACCAACAGATGCTATGACAACAGATGAATGAACACCCTCAACAATCTCTTCATGGTGGAGAACACTTCAGCGGTCATGGGCATTCGGCCTCTGATCTTAGGGTAAGCGTTTTCCAAGGCGGTCTTCATGACATGCGACAGAACAGAATCACTGAACAGAGACTGATGGCCAAGTTCCACACATATGAGGACAGTTTTGGGTTCATGTCACACTATTTGTAACCCCTATGACTTGCCTGGACTTGCAAACTCTCACTAATTGTCCTGCCTGGAGACAATATACATCTCTTTAACCTGTGCTTAATGCTCTCTCACATTGTCTGTACCTTTAAGACTTGATTATCTGTAAAGACTTGCATTCCAATCATTATTTTGTAAATTGAGTTTGTATCTTAATATGCCCTGATTGTGAATAGAACTCCCACTCACCTGACGAGGGGACAGCAAGCGCTCCGAAAGCTAGTGGTTTTTGCTACCAAATAAACCTGTTGGACTTTAATTTGGTGTTATGAGACTTCTATGATGTAGTCATAGAATCCTTCAATGTAGAACGAGGCCAATTAAGTCTGCACTGACCACAATCTCACCTAGGCCCAACCTCTTTACCCCCCATTATTTACTCCTGCCAGTACCCCTGACACTAAGGGGCATTTTAGCGTGGCCAATCTACCTAACCTGCATATCTTTGGACTGTGGGAGGAAACCAGAGTACTGGAGGAAACCTACACAGACACGGGAAAATGTGTAAATTCCACACAGACAGTGACCCAAGCTGAGAATCGAACTCAGGTCCCAGACACTGTAAGACAGCAGTGCTAACCACTGTATGAACATGCCAGCCCCATCAGCTTAGAGTTGACCTCCAGACTTTGGGGGAGGGGGGGGTGGTGGAGCATGAGTGAGAAACATGGTGTGCAAGGTGACTGAAAGGGGCAATGGCAAGTTGAGGTGCAGAAATAAAGTCAGTTATGCATTCACGATGTGTTGAGCCTTGCACTGGCTTATGAGGCTTTGTACTTAGAATACATTTGCACGTTATGAGTGCTTATTAATGTAATTTAAAAACTTAAAGATATACCATCAAGATAAAATCGGTAGTGGATGTTGTGTCTGAGGAAATCATACTGGACAAGTGATGGGAGCAGGAACTTGCTTGGAGGCTTGGAACAGGCAAAGGGTAAGTCTGGGGTGAAGGGAATGATGTGGAATGGGAATGGCAGCATGTTGAAGCAGAAGATGGTTCCACAGAAGAATGGAAGATTGGGTTGGAGGCTTGGAAAAGTTGAAGAGAGATCAGGAAGATGATGGGATTGAGCTAAGGTGAAGTGAGAAGAGCATAGTGTCCTGGGTCTGGTGGTGGTGGTGTTGTGGGGGGGGAGGGGGGGGGGCAGGTGTGGGGATGGGGGATGGTAATTTGGGAGGGAGGGGGGTGGGGGTGTGATGGGGATGTTCATAGAATCATAGAATCCCACACTGCAGAAGCAGACCATTCAGCCCATCGAGTCTGCACCGGCCACAATCCCCACCCAAAGCCAATCACCATAATCCCATGCATTTACCCTAGCTAGTCCCCCTGACACTAAAGAGCAATTTAACATGGTCAATTCACTTAACCCGCACATCTTTGGATTGTGGGAGGAAACCAGAGCACTTGAAGGAAACCCACGCAGACATGGGGAGAACATGCAGACACCGCACAGACAATGATCCAAGCCGGGAATTGAACTCAGGTCTCTGGCACTGTGAAAGAGCATTGCTAACTACTGTGCCACCCTGCCACTGGCTTTGTACTGAGGACATTCAGTCAAGAAAATTAGGAACCTCAGTCCTGTCCACATGTGGCTCCATCTCAGGGTGTTTACTGACAGAGTCTTTACATTGAGTTTGCCTATAACATGTCAATTATTCCTCTTGGGACTGATCTCAGACAATGTCATTTATAATGTATAGAAGGGATTGCCAGCTAGATGTGCAAGATCAGCCATATGCCACAGAGTGGCGAGTACAGCTGTAGCCATTAACATGAACATTGAATAAAGAGTGAACAAAAGAAACACGTTATTTCTTCTATAATGAAGAAAATATCTCAAGTGATCATCAATGTGTGCCAATGTGTGAGGTATATCAGTACATTTAGTTCTCTGACTAGGTTTAGTCTCAATAAATAACCACGATGAATATAAGAATAAGTACGGAATATTTAGCTTGTGCTCTTAATGAATCTATTGCTAATGGCAGTGAGTTGGACAGGACAGGTGTGACCTTAATGCAGAGCCTCCCTGTTTGACCAAGAAGTTCTTTTCTAGATCAGGCCAAGCTAAAGAATTGTCAGTTGATGGCAGGTTTCACCATTAAAAAGCTTTTGCATCACGCAATTGCACATGATCGCATGTGTCTCCTGTGCATTCTGTCAGCACTTGGAATTTTAATTATAATCAAGTGAGAAACAGTGAGAAGCAAGAAAGAGAAAAGCCTGACTGGACGACTCATCGAGCAGAGGACATAATCATACCAACAAACACCTTCTATAATAAAGAATATCAAACCCTGAAAACAGGAACGGGAATTATGGCTAACAATGCCAAAATTAAAGAAGATAGTAATACCGAGATTGCGGTAGCCTTCATCGAAGAAGTGATTATTGAACCATCTCAAGATCGAACAGGTGTAAAGGAAAGGACCATCCATTATCTTACTGATGCGTTGTTCTGCAAGGCCTGCAACACCATCCTACCAATGGTCGGCTTGTTTAATAAACATCTAAATACAGGCAATAAGATTAAGACAATTTTCTGATTATACCATTGGAAACTGCACACTACTGACAAAATTTCCGCAAAATTGGATCATGACTTCACTCCAAGAGTATTTCGTTGGGTATAACGTATTTTGGGACATTATGGATTTGTGAAAGGTTTTGTGAAAAGTTATTTCTGAATGAATTTACTCTCATATTGTGTGGCATTTACCCACTGATGCCATCAGGAAAGCTATTGTAAGTTGTGTGTAAATTAAACAGTGTTATATAGTGAGGTGTGAATTATTTTTAAAAATTCTTTCATGGGATATAAACGTTGCTGGCTGGGCCTGTAGTTGTTGTCCATGACGGTTGGCAAGGTAGACACAAAACTGGCTCAGTCAAAGAAGTAGCATTGGAAGAATATGTTTCTGAATGGAAGGCTGTATCAAGTGGCGTTCCTCAAGGATTAGTGCTAGGACCTTAGCTGATGGTAATATATATAAATGATTTGGAAGAAAATGTAACTAGTTTGATTAGTAAGTTTGCGGATGACACAAAGTTGGTGGATTTGCAAATAGCGATGAGGACCATCAGAGGATAAAACAGGATATCGCTTAGTTGGAGACTTGGGCGGAGAGATGGCAGATGAAGTTTAATCGACAAATGTGAAGTAATGCATTTTGGAAGATCTAATACAGATAGAAAATATACAGTAAATAGCAGAACCCTTTTGATAGGCAAAGGATCTGGATACACAGGTCATTGAAAGTGGCAATGCAGGTGGAGAAGATAGTCAAGAAGCATACAGCATGCTTCGTTGGCTGGAGCATTGAGTTTAAAAATTGGCAAGTCATGTTACAGCTTTAAAGAACCTCAGTTAGGTTGCACTTGGAATGTAGTGTTCAATTCTGGTCGCCACACTACTAGAAGGATTGGAGGTGTTGGAGGGGGTACAGAAAAGATTTACCAGGACGTTGCCTGGTGTTGAGAACATTAACTCTGAAGAGAGGTTGGAGAAAATTGGTTTGTTCTCACTGGAGCGACGGAGGTTGAGGGGTAACTTGACAGAAGTCTACAAGACAATGAGAGGCATGGACAGAATGGATAGTCAGAAGCTTTTCCCAAGGATGGAAGTGTCAATTACTAACAGCATAGGTTTAAGATGCGAGCAGCAAGGTTTAAAGGAGATGTACAAGGCAGATTTTTTACACAGAGAGTAGTGGGTGTCTAGAATTCATTGCTGGGGGAGGTAGTGGAATCTTGACAAATGCATGAATAGGATGGGAACAGAGAGATATGGTGCTGGAATAAGAGCTTTTAGTTCAGGCAGGCAGTATTGTCGGTGCAAGCTTGAAGGGCCAAAGGGCCTGTTCCTATGCTGTAATTTTCTTTGTTCATCGTTCTCACTCCTTAATGCCTTTGAACTTTATAGGGCGAATAGCATTGATGGGGCAGTTTTTGTACTGTATGTGCAGGAGGGTTTCCTGACACAACATGTGGATAAGCCAACAAGAGGTGGGACTACATTGGACTTAGTACTGGGTAATGAACTGGGCCAAGAGTTAGATTTGTCTGTGGTGGAGCACTTTGGAGATAGTGACCACAATTCGGTGTCTTCCATCATTGCAATGGACCCCCTTCCACCTCCTTAGTCACTTTTTCAAAAAACTCAATGAGGTTAGTAAGGCACGACCTACCCTTCACAAAACCATGCTGACTATCTCCAATCAATTCATTACTCTCTAAATGACTATAAATCCTATCCCTAATTATCCTCTCCAATACTTTGCCCACAACAGAAGTAAGACTCACTGGCCTATAATTCCCTGGAAGGTCTCTCTTCCCCTTCTTGAACAACGGGACCACATTCGCTATCCTCCAGTCCTCCGGAACCATTTGGAAAGATGCAGCTTAATCCAGGATAGTCAGCATGGATTCGTGAAAGGTAAGTCTTGCCTTATAAATTTGACTGAATTCTTTGAGGAGATAACTAAGTGTGTAGATTAAGGTAGAGCAGTTGATGTCATATACTCGGATTTTGGTAAGATGTTTGATAAGGTTCCCCATGGTAAGCTCATGAAGAAAGTAAGGAGCTGTGGGATAGAGGAAAATTTAGCCAATTGGATAAGTAACTGGCTATCTCATAGAAGACAGAGGGTGTTGGTGGATAGACAATTTTCAGACTGGAGACCAGTTACTAGCAGTCTACCACAGGGATCAGTGCTGGGTCTTCTGCTATTTGTGATTTTTATCAAAGAATTGGAGAAGGGTGGATCAGTAAATTTGTTGATAACACCAAGATTGGTGAAGTATTGGATGAGGTGGAGGCTCTTGTAGGTTGCAAAGAGACACTAATAGGATGCAGAGCTGGGCTGAAAAGTGTCATATGGACTTTAACTATGATAAGTGCGAGGTGATTCATTTTGGTAGGACAAATTTGAATGTGGATTACAGGGTCCATGGCAGGATTCTGAGGAATATGGAAGAACAGAGAGATCTTGGGATTCATATCTGCAGATCTCTAAAGGTTGCCATGCTTGAGTGGATAGAGCCCTGAAGAAAGCCTATAGTGTGTTAATGTTTATAAGCAGGAGTATCAGTTTAAGAGCTGTGGGGTTATGCTGCAACTGTAAAGGATCTTGGTGAGATCACATTTGGAATATTGTGTGCAGTTCTGGTCACCTCACTATAAGGATGTGGAAGCACTGGAAAAAGTACAGAGGAGATTTACCAGGATGCTGCCTGGTTTGGAGGGTAGGTCTCATGAGAAAAGGTTGAGGGAAGTGGGGCCTTTCTCTTTAGAGCGGATGATGATGAGAGGCAACTTAATAGAGTTTATAAGATGATGAGGGAGATAGATAGAGTGGATGTTCAGAGATTATTTCCTCAGGAGGATGTAGCTGTTACGAGAGGGCATATAATACATAATACTATAAGGGTCATGGTGGGAGAAATAGGAGGGATGTCCGAGGTAGATTCTTTACTCAGAGAGTGGTTGGGGTGTGGAATACACTGCCTGCTGTGATAGTGGAGTTGGACATGTTAGAAACTTTCAAGCGGTTATTGGATAGACACAATGGAGCACGTCAGAATAATAGGGAGTGGGATAGCTTTATCTTGGTTTTGGACAAAGCTCAGCACAACATTGAGGGCCAAATGACCTATACTGTGCTGTATTGCTCTATGTTCTATGCCCTAACTGTGTGGCTTGCTTGACCATTTCAGAGGACAGTTAAGAGTCAACCACGTTGATCTGAAGTCACATGCAAGCCAGATCAGATAAGGACAGTAGATTTCCTTTAAGACACTAGTGAACCAGGTTTGTTTCACAATATTCAGTGTTAGTTTCAAAATCATCATTTGACCTTTGATTCCAGATTAAGTAATGGTGGATAATCTGTTTTTTAAATCAGTTGAACAGAAATAGATCAGTGAACATAACTTCAGTCATATTCTTGATGTGTAATTGTGAATCCTGATGAAAATCAGAAAGCAGGAGAATTCATAAGTCATGTTGTGTCATGTTAAAAGTGAACAAAATCTTCATTTATTAAAGTGTCAGTAAAAAAGAATGAACTGATGCATTTTTATCTGAACATTGAGTTCAGTTGCTGCGTTGATCAGGGATAACATTGGGTTTTCAAAGCATAATTGATAAATTAAGTCAGCTATCATCTCAAGATTCCCACTCTTATTTAATCAGTCATTTCCATTGTACTTAATCAGTCATAACCTTCATGGAATTCAACTTAATGATTTTTTTTGCGCCACATATATGGAAAGTAATGATCATATTCCTAAACTAAATGGATTTACAATGCAATCAGAATGCTCTTTGATAATTCAATCTCTTTGAATAGATATTTGAGCAACAAATCGTTGATTCTGCCATTGATACCACTGTTGAGAGGTCAAAAAAATTCTTGCACAATAATACTTAGAATAGCATGGCATAGAGGCATAATCTAAAGAATGTACAGAGTCTTGAAATGGAAGCTTGGTTCAAGTTATGAAATTCTCTTTGGGCTGAGTTTTCATTTGTGGATTGCAATCCCGCTGTCAGATTGTGGCTCAGAAACGCATGCCTGCATCGGGACCCAGAGGAGGCAAATAATTAAATGATTGCATCTGGGAGCTTCATCCAATTAAGGGCAGACTCTCAAGGCTGAAGGGCTAATGGAAGGTCCCCCAACACTGACACATCAGCAGCATCAGTGTAGGCTGGTGAAAGAGAAGGCTGTTGAGGATGGAGATGTCTGAGAACACTACAGCATAAACAGGCCCTTCGGCCCACAAGAAGTTTAAAAACAAGCAGTGGCCACAGCTGCCAGGCCATCAATGTGGAGAAGGAACAAACCATAGCGTAGTCTGTGTACACTGCTCAGCATGCTGGCTGCAGGAATGGATTTATAATGATGCTGGAAAGCTGGTCTCCTCAGTCTGCCTCTGGGATACTACCTCCATGCATCAGGTGGACTTTGATGGTCACAAGAAACCTGATATTGGATTTATTAGGCAATTTAATTGCCTTAACAGGATCAATTCTGCTTGGGTTGGGTAGCTGTCACCCACTCTATTCCCCCCACCCCTCAGCGACAGGCTCATCAAAAATGGCATCGAGACAAGATCATCTGAGCAAATCATCACATCGGCCAGTGACACAAAACTGCACGCCCTGTGGCCATTCACAAATCCGTCCCTATGTAATTGAATGTAACTTTAAGTTATTAGAATCTCCATATTTGCTATGCTATATTTTATAAAAGATTTCAAAAACCTATTTAAGTGTAAGCATTAAAATTACAAATCTAGTTTTGTGCACTGTCTCTTCATCTGATGTGTTTGAATCATACTGTTTTCTTTTTCTTTACCTTCATTTCCTTTTTACTGACATCTTTCCTCATTTTATTCAATCATTCATTTTCACAATATATTTATCTAATATATAACATTTAGGGTCAAGGATATGTCAGAACGGCTGCAGAAAATTCTCAAAGGGAGCCAGAAGTCATTGCACACAAATGATGTGAATAAAAATAGGTTCTGAGGTGAGATTATAGAAAGCTAGGAAAAAGGTTAAGAAGCAGGACCTAGGGGTGGTTCTCTCTGGATTACTTTCCAGTGCCATGTGCTCATGAGAGTAAGAACAGGAGAATACGACAGGTGACTGCATGAATAAATAATTGGTGCAGGGCTAGGCATTCAGATTCTTAGATCATTGGGAGTTTTCTTGGGTAGAGGTGATCTGTTTAAGAGGGACATGTTGCATCTGAACTGGAGGGGGACCAATATCCTGGGGAGCAGATTTGCCAGCACTACAAGAAAGGCTTTAAACCAGATTGGCAGGGGAGTAGTGGCGGGTGAGATACTCAACAGCAGGGAAGCAAATGAGAGGCTAAAAGGAGGCGCAGTACTCTGTGAAGGCAAGCTGAATAGACATGATGGACAGGAGAATAGCAGGGAGAAGGAAAAACCTGTTGGATAAATTGCATCAGTTTCAATGCAAAAGGGCTGCCAGATAAACTGATGAACTCAGGACATGAATAGATAAATGGGACTGGGATATTATAGCCATAACTGAAATATTGCTAAGGGACAGGGTCGGTAATGTTCCAGGGTGCAGGTGATTTAGGCAGGACAGAGGTGGAGGAAAGAGAGGAGGGGGAGTTGCATTTTTGATTAAGGGGAGCATCGTGACAATAGTCAGAGATGAAATAACTGAGGGATTATTCAGCGAGGCTTTGTGGGTGGAACTAGGAACATAGAACATAGAACATAGAACAATACAGCACAAACAGGCCCTTCGGCCCACAAGTTGCGCCTATCACATCTACCAATCCACAGACCTATCTATAACCCCCTATCCTATTCGTTTCCATATACTCATCCAGAAGTCTTTTAAAAGACCCCAGCGAGTTTGCCTCAACAACCTCCGACAACATTCACTCACCACCCTCTGAGTGAAAAACTTACCCCTAACATCTCCTCTGTATTTGCTTCCCTGCACCTTAAATCTGTGTCCTTTTGTAGTGACCATTTCAGCTCGGGGAAATAGTCTCTGAAAGTCCACCCTATCTATTCCTCTCAACATTTTATAAACCTCTATCAGGTCGCCTCTCAACCTACATCTCTCCAGTGAGAAAAGTCCCAGCTCTCTCAACCTATCTTCATAAGGCCTGCCTCCCAATCCAGGCAGCATCCTTGTAAATCTCCTCTGCACTCTCTCAATAGCCTCTACATCCTTCCAAAGTGAGGCGACCAGAACTGCGCAGGAAATAAGAAAGAGATGGTGACCTTATTGGGGTTGTACTATAAGCAGGAATTAGAAGAACAAAAATGCAGAGAGATTTACAGGAATAATAGTGTTGTCATAGAAGGGGATTTTACTTTTCCTAATGTAGACTGGGACTGCCATAATGTTAAGAGCTTAGATGAGGTGGAATTTGTTAAGTGTGTTTCAAGAAAGTTTCCTCCGGCAATACGTGGGAAAGGCCAAAACTCGACTTACTCTTGGGAAGTAGGGCAGGTCAAGTGACTGAGGTGATGGTAGGGGTCCACTTTGCGACCAGTGACCATAGATCTATTAATTTTGGGCAGTACGGTGGCACAGTGGTTAGCTCTGTTGCCTCACAGCACCAGGGACCTGGGCCCAATCCCCAGCTTGGACCATTGTCTGTGTGAAGTTTGCACATTTTCCCAGTGGGTTTTCTCTGGGAGCTCCAGTTTCCTCCCACAGTCTGAAAGACATGCTGGTTAGGTGCATTGACCCGTACAGGCAGCGGGCTAGGGGGATTTCACAGTAACTTCATTGAAGCATTAATGTAAGCTTTACTTGTGACTAATAAATAAACAGCAAAAAAAACTTTAAACATTAAAATAATTATGAAAAAGGACAAAACTTCAACAAGTGCAAGTTCTAAATTGGTGCAAAGTGAGTTTTGATGGAATTAGTCAAAAGTTTGCAAGGTTGGTTGGAGTAGCTTGTTTGAGGGCAAAGGGACCCCTGGCAAATGTTAGGCCTTTAGAAGTGAAATAGATAGAGTTCAGGGTCTATATATTCCTGTTAGGGTGAAGGGCAAGGCTGGCAGAACTAGGGAACTTTGGGTGACAAAACATATTGAGGTTTTGGACAGGAAAAAGGAGGCAACATGGCTCAGGTACATGGCTCTGGAATCAAGGAATTCCCTGGAGGTGTACAGGTGATACAGGAGTATACTCAGAAAGGAAATTAGGAGGTAAAAAGGAGGCATGATGCAACTTTCGCTGAGAGGATTAAGGTAAATCCAAAGTGATTTTTTAAGTATATCAAAAGAAAAAGAATAATTAGAGAGAGAATAAGACCCTTCAAGGACCAAAGAGCACACAATGTGAATGGAGCAAGGGTTAAGCACAGGTTAAAGAGATGTGTATTATCTCCAGCTACAACAACCAGAAGACTCGAGGATAGCAAACATTGTGCCCTTATATAAGAAGGGCTGCAAAGAAAAACCTGGGAATTATAGACCGGTAAACCTAATGTCTGTGGTAGGTAAGTCACTAGAGAGGATTTTGAGGGAGAGGATATACAGACATTTGGAAAGACAAGGATTGATTAGGAGTAGTCAGCATGGCTTTGTACTGCGAGATCATGCCTTACAAATTTGTTGGAGTTCTTTTATGAAATGACCAAGAAGGTTGATGAGGGCAAGATGGTAGATGTTGTCTATGTGGACTTTAGTAATGTCTTTGGTAAAGTTCCATATGGTAGGCTGCTGTGGAAAGCTAGATCACATGGAGGCCAGGGAGAGCTGGTAAATTGGATTGACAATTGGCTTGATGATAGGGAGCAGAGATTAATGGTGGAAGAATGCTTGTTGGACTGGAGACTTGTGACTTGTAGTGTTCCTCAGGGGTCAGTGATGGGCCTGTTGTTTATTATCTATATCAATGATTTGGATGAGAATGTGCAAAATTAAAGTAAAAGTTTATTTATTAGTCACAAGTAAGGCTTACATTAACACTGCAATGAAATTACTGTGAAATTCCCCAAGGCATGATCAATAAGTTTGCCGATGGCATTAAAATAGGTGCTATTGTACACAGTGAAGAAAGTTATCAAAAATTGCAGCAGGATGTTGATTAACTAGAGAAGTGCACTGAGAAATGGCAAATGGAATTCAATACAGATAAGCGTGGAGTGTTGAACTTTGGAAAGTCAAATCAAGATTAGATTTTCATGGCGAATGGCAGGACTTTGGGGAGTATCGTGAAACAACCAAAATGCCCATCTAAGCTAACCACATTTTCCTATATTTGGTCCATATCCCTCTAAACATTTCCTGTTCATGTATCTGCAAATGCCTTTTAAATGTTGTCAACGTCTCTTCTCAACCACTTCCTCCGGCAGTTCATTCCACATACGTACTATCCATTGTGTAAAAAGGTTGTTCCTCAGGTTCCCATTAATTATTTCCCCTCTCAACTTAAACCTGTGTCCTCTAATTCTTGATTCCACAACCCTGGGAAAAAGATTGAGTGCACGATAGTGTAAAGGTGGTGTCTCAGGTAGACAGGAAAGTGAAAAAGGCTATTGGCATGCTGGCCTTCATCCGTTAGCATTGGATATAGAAGTTGGGAAGTTATGTTGTAGTTGTACAGGATGCTGGTGAGGTCGCACCTGGAGCATTGTGTTCAGTTTTGATAGCGTTGCTATAGCAAAAATGTTATCAAACAGGAGAGAGCACAGGACAGATTAAGCAAGAATGTTGCCAGGAGTGAAGAGGCTGAGTTATAGTGAGAGATTAGACAAGCTGGACCTTTTCTCTTTGGAGCATAGAAGATTGAGGGGTGATCTTATAGAAGTGTATAAGATCATAAGAGGCAGGGATAGGGTGAATGCACTCAGTCTTTTTCCCAGGGTTGGGGAATCGAGAATCTAGAGGGCACAGGTTTAAGTTGGGAGTGGAAATAAATAATGGGAACCTGAGGACAACTTTTTTTTACACAGAGTGGTATGTATATGGAATGAGCTGCCAGAGGAAGTGGTTGAGGAGAGATATTGACTACATTTAAAAGGCATTTGGGCAAATACATGGATAGAAATGTTTAGAGGGATATTGATCAAATGCAGGCAAATGTAGTTAGCTTAGATGGGTGTTTGGTCAGCATGGACCAATTTAGGCAAAAGGTCTGACTCCATGCCATAGATTCTATGATTCTATATGACTGTATCCATTTTTTCAACATTCCAAAATAGTGGCTAGAAGGAGCAGCATATAGCAAACAGAACTGCAGTTATATCACTTGGGATAAAATCAGAAACAGAAAATGCTGGAAAACCTGAGCAAGACTGGCAGCATCTGAGGCAAGAGCCTCTATGATTCAACTCAGAGGAAAAAAGATTAAAGAGTCTTAATGGATGTGGGTGTCACTGTCTGGGCCATCACTTATTGCCCATTCCTAAGAACATGTAAGAGTCAACCACAATGCTGTGGCTTTGGAGTCACATGTCGATCAGCCAGACCACGTAAGGATGGCTGATTTCCTTCCCTAAAGGACATTACTGAACCAGATGCGATTTTACTACAATTGACAATAGTTTCATGGACAACATGAAACTTAATTACAGATTTCTTCATTAAATTCAAGATCCACCATCTTCCATTCAAACTCTTCTCTCTTCACAGATGCTATCAGACCTGCTGAGTTTAAGTTCAAGACACAAACAACCACAAGAGGGTAAAATAGTATGAGGAAGAACAGAGAAGCATCACGTTTGAAGTTTAATCGTAGGTACTGAGCATGTGAATTACCACTGCTGAAGCCTGGTGAGAGAATGGGTTCAAGACAAACAGAAGCAAGGTGCAATCATTAAAAAAATGCCACAACTAAAATCATTGAGACAAACCAGAGTCTCATAAAGGGAAAACAAAATGGATGGAATTCTCTGGCTGCGTGCAATCCAAAACTGGAGATGGGAAAGAGGAGAACATTCAATCTGGTGTAGAAGCCTAAAGATGTAAATATTCCTGCAAATTGAATGGTTTCACTGAAGCTTCTCCAAGAGATATCTCCTTCTCCATGAATAAATGCCTGATTCTATTTCCTGAATTCAATTTATCCTTATAATTAGCACTGCTTTCTTTTGTTAAATCCTTTCTTGCTTGAAAGAAATCTGAAATGCTTTGTCTAGGATCGCAACCATGATTCTGTCAGAGTTAATTCTTTAAGTTGTAATTATAGTTCCCTGCAGCCAAAATAGATTGTTGATTAACAGATTTATGCTTTGCTTTCATTTATTATGTGGCAATGCCAGTGTTGGACTGGGATAGCATAGTAAGTCTCACAAATAAGAAGGCTTATGGAGTCTTAGCTTTTATTGGTAGGGGGATTGAATTTAGGAGCCGCAGCATCATGTTGCAGCTGTACAAAACTCTAGTGCGGCCGCACTTGGAGTATTGTGTGCAGTTCTGGTCGCCACATTATAAGAAAGATGTGGAGGCATTGGAGAGGGTACAGAGGAGGTTTACTAGGATGTTGCCTGGTATGGAGGGCAGGTCCTATGAAGAGAGGTTGAAGGATTTGAGGTTGTTTTCGTTAGAAAGGAGGCGGCTAAGGGGGGATCTTATTGAAGCATATAAGATAATTAGAGGTTTGGATAGGGTGGACAGTGATAGCCTTTTTCCTAGGATGGAGAAAGCTAGCACGAGGGGACACAGCTTTAAATTAAGGGGTATGAGTTATAGGACGGATATCAGAGGTAGGTTCTTTACTCAAAGAGTGATTAGGGAGTGGAATGCCCTGCCTGCAGCTGTTGTAGATGCGCCAAGTTTGGTGGCGTTTAAGAGGTTAGTTGATAAGTATATGGATGAGAAGGGAATGGTTTAGTTAGGAGGGGCATTGCTTTTTATTTTGGTCGGCACAACATCGAAGGCCGAAGGGCCTGTTCTGTGCTGTATTGTTCTATGTTCTATGTTCTATAAATACTAGTTAAAGCCCAAGAGGTTTATTTGGTAGCACAAACTTTTGGACTGCTGCCTCTTCATCAGGTGATGAAAGGGTCAGCCTGATGAAGGGGCAGTGCTCTGAAAGTTCCTGCTACCAAATAAACTTGTTGGACTTTAAACTAGTGTTGTGAGACTTCTCACTCTTTCAAACAGAAGCTGAATGCTTGCAGGATTTCTTAGTAAAAAAGTCAAATTTCATCAACTCCCAGGCTTGCTATCATGTCATCAGTCACAGATCTAACTGCATAGTGTACTAACCTGGTCTCTTGGCTCCTTTTCTATAATCTTGAAGTAATTCTTTATTTTGTGAACATTTTTTTCCAGTTGTTCTAGCTCTGAGCTTGTTATGAGCCTTCGGGAAGTGGTGGTGCAGATTCCATGCTTCTGTTGAGCCCTGGAATTATTCTTGCTTCTGTGCTGCTGCTTGTTGCTTTAGGTCTGTGCTCATTGTTGTCCAATCTTTGGTTTGTGCCTCAGCTCGCATCTGTTGCATACATGATGTTGCAATGTCTTGGTGAGTTTTAAATTATTTTTTCCTGCCTTTGAGGATCTCTTTTCTTGCCAGCCCTGCCTTTTAAGGTTCACTGGGTCTTTACTCACTGCCACCATGTTTTATTGTGTTGTCAGGGTCTAGACAGGGTTTGGGAGTTGCCTCTTCTTCCAAAGTATGCTGTTACACTCTATATTTTCTCAAAGACATGGTGGTTAGCACTGTAGCCTTAGTGCCATGGACTCGGGTTCAATTCCAGCTTCAGGTCACTGGAGTTTGCACATTCTCCCCATGTTTGCATTGGTTTCCTCCCACTATCCAATGATGTACGGGTTAGGTTGATTGGCTATGATAAGATTGCTGCTTAGTGTCGGGGGATTAGCAGGTTAAATATATGAGGTTACAGAGACAGAGCTTGGGTGGGATTGTTGTCGGTTCAGGTACAATGAACTGAATGGCCTCCTCTGCACTATCATGATTGCATGAGTCTTTATTTACAGCAAATATTTACATCTTTGGACCTCTAAGGAAGATTGCAGCTTTTCCTTGTTCCAGCTCCCTCTTACTTTTCAATCATGTGATCAGACATCATTACCACATCAGCATCATGTAAAGGTAAAGTTGTCACAATCCCAGATGACCACAGGCTCTTCAACCCTTTGAGAGGGAGAGCTGACTGATGGTGATTTAACCTGAGGATCACCACACTTCAGGCAAAAGGCAATGTTCAGAAAATGAGCCTTTATGAATAACCTCAGCTAGCACAGGAATTGAATCTGTCCTGTTAGAACATAGAACATAGAACATTATAGCGCAGAACAGGCCCTTCGGCCTTCGATGTTGCGCCGACCAATTAGGAAAAAGCAATGACCCTCTAACTTAAACCATTCCCTTTTCGTCCATAAACTTATCTACTAACCTCTTAAACGCCACCAAACTTGGTGCATCTACAACTGCCGCAGGCATGGCATTCCATACCCTAACCATCTTTGATGATGTTGGCATCACTCTACCAGCCATCCAGCCAACTCAGCTAACCAACTCTATGATTCTGATTTTAACTCTTTACTTTGCAGATACATAACTAGATTAATCCAGAGACATTGTGATGAAATCCGGAACAGAGATTTTGAAGAGTGGCTGGTGAGACTGATGATTTGCGATTTCTGTCTTTTACTTTAGTTTGTAGAGTGTTTATTTCGGCGCTCCGTAGCGGGAGATAGGCGCGGGGGCTGCAGGGAAGGAAGCGCGGGAGTATATAAGGAAGGCCAAGGTAGACAGCGGGCAGCGTCGGGAGCGGGCAGTGGAGTGAGACAGGAATTAGAGTGAGAGCAGTAAGGGCTTAAGCTCACTGGGCTTGGGCGAGCGCAGGCTTGGACGCGGTGAGTACCTTGATTCCTATCTAACCAACAATCTTTTCCCAACACCTTTAAAGGGGGTGTACAAAATGCCACGACACTTGGCCAAATGCGTCCACTGTGTATGCTGCCATATGTGGACCTTCTTGGAGGCATCACGTCTCCCGAAGGCCCACATATGCGCAAAATGTTTAGAATTGCATCGTTTAAGAGCTAGGGTAAGGCAGCTGGAGCTGCGCTTGGAGGACATGTGTCTAGTGAGGGAAAACGAAGTTATAAAGAATAGGGAAGGTAGTCCTGAGGGGACCCCAGGATCTAGTAGTAGGGACGGGCTGGTTACAGATAAGAGGAAAAAGAATAAAAATCAAGGCACAAAGGCCATCTCTAAGGAGGATTCCCAGAAAACCAAGGGAGGGGCAAAAGCTGTGGTGGAGAGGGCAAGTGAAGGGGAACAGAATGCCACAGAGAACAGCAGGAAAGCAGGAAGAGAGATATTGGTGGGGGATGGGATGGTTAAAGGGATCGATAGGCGTTTCTGTGGGCAAAAGAGAGACTCCAGGATGGTAGTCTGCCTCCCTGGAGCAGGGGTCCAGGATGTTTCGGAGAGGGTAGAGGGAATTTTGAAGGGAGAAGGGTCAAAGGCAAATGTAATAGTTCACGTGGGACAGAAAGATGTAGGAAGAAAACGCAGGGGGACATACGTAGGCAGTTTAGGGAGTTGGGTGCTCAGCTGAAAGGTAGGGCCTCCAGGGTGGCGTTCTCTGGGCTGCTGCCTGTGCCCGGGACCGATTGGGTAAAAACTAATGAGACACTACAACTAAATGCATGGATGAGGAATTGGTGTAGGGCAGAAGGCTTCATATTCATTGATCATTGGGAAGTCTTCAGGAGGGAGGGTCATCTATTCAAGAGGGATAGGGAGCAGTTGACTGGGAGGGGAACACATATTTTAGCTGGGAGGTTAGATGGAGTGTTTCAGAAGTGTTTAAACTAATAGGGAGGGAGGGTGGGGAGAGAGAGGGAACTGGGAGTGGGAGAGAGAGGGATGATAGGGTAACACCAGAAGGTAGAAATGAATATCCGAGAGCTGAGGGTCTTCAGTGCATGTGTTTTAATGCGAGGAGTGTGACTGGCAAAACAGATGAACTGAAGGCAATAATGTTCACGAGGAGTTTAGAAGTGGTGGCGGTGACCGAGACGTGGTTGAAGGAGGGGCAAGACTGGCAATTAAATATTCCAGGATATAAGTGTTTTTGGCATGACAGAGTTGGTGTGAGGAGAGGCGGGGGAGTGGCTTTATTAGTTAAGGACAACATCATAGCAGTGCAGAGGGAGGGAGGTATAGATGATTTAGGAATTGAGTCTCTATGGGTGGAGTTGAGGAATAGGAAGGGAGTGGTTACTCTGTTGGGTGTTTACTACAGACTACCCAACAGCCCGCGGGCCGTGGAAGAAGGGATATGCAGGGACATTTTAGATAAGTGTAGGAAAAATAGGGTAGTAGTAGTGGGAGATTTCAATTTGCCTGGAGCAGATTGGAGAGTGCCCAGAGCTGTAGGAGTGGATGGGGAGGAATTTGTACATTGTGTTTTGGAAGGGTCCTTGGACCAGTATGTGGATGGCCCGACTAGAGAGGGGGCTAAACTGGATTTGGTTCTGGGGAATGAGCCAGGGCAGGTGGTTGACGTCGAGGTAGGAGAGCATGTGTCAAATAGTGATCACAACTCTGTCTGCTTTAGGATATTAATGGAAAAGGACGAGACCTGCCTAAAAGGGAAGGTATTTAACTGAGGGAGGGCTAGATACAGCCAGATTAGGCAAGATCTTAAAGATACCGACTGGGATAAGCTTTTCGAGGGCAGGTCGACGAGGTACATGTGGGAGTCTTTCAAGGGAAAACTAAACTCTCTGCAGGAAAGATACGTGCCGGCAAAGAGGAAGGATGGGAAAGGTAGGATTAGAGAACCGTGGCTTACCAGGGATATTGAGGACTTGATCAGGAAGAAGCGAGAGGCTTACATTAGATCGAGGCAACTGGGGACTGAGACAGCGCTGGAAGCTTATAGAGAGTGTAGATGGGATCTTAAAAGGGGTGTTAGAAAGGCAAAAAGGGGCCACGAAGCGGCTCTGGCAGGCAGGATTAAGGAAAATCCTAAGGCATTTTATTCCTATGTAAGGAGCAAAAGGATGGTTAGAGGCAAGATTGGACCTCTCAGGGACAGAGGAGGGGATCTATGCTTAGAGCCTGAGGGAATGGGGGAGCTCCAATGAAATTACTTTGCGTCAGTATTACGCAGGAGACTCGGCAAGATGTCGTTGCTGATTTGACAAAGTTGAGGACGTTGAGGGAAAATAAGATTACGAGGAACGAGGGTTGGGCTGTTAGAAGCTACTTAAGACACATAAAGCTCCGGGGCATGATGGCATTTACCCAGCTGCTAAGGAAATGAAACATAGAACATAGAACATAGAAATGGGAAGAGTTGGGCTGAATGGTCAATGTCGGTGCAGTCAATTCTTTATGATTATTCAATGATGAGTCAAAAACCAAACTAGCTGAACATTTTTATAGGAACTGGAGCCCACAAACAAAATCAAGAACAGGAACCTAGGGTTCCTGTGCTCTAAACCCATCCCACTACGCTTTCTGGACCCCAAAATCCAAGACCACAGACTGTGGATCAAATCCAGTTCCTTCCTGATTTCTTTGGCACAGTTACTGACTGAATAAACTTGTTGAACTATCTGGGGAGCTCTCAACGGAAGTTTAATTATATTCTTTAATATGCTTCCATTAGGTTGTCTCTCAGGAAGTTCTAACATTTACCTTCACTGATTGTAAGTATAACTTCTGGTCTTTAGCATTATTTACAAGTCTGAAAAAGTATTTACTTCATGTAAATATAAATATTTTGTGTTATGCTTGTCATTGACAAGCATCCCATTTAGTGCTACGTCGACCATAAAATAATATACAAACCAGATGTTCTTGCTTTTATGGGGGAATATTTTGGTTGATTGCATCAGATAAAAAAATTGCAAACTAAAGCAAATATTTAGCACATCATTCTCAAAATATTTCCAGATCTGTCAAAATACATTATTGGAACTATTTTTGTAGCCAAATGCTTTTACATTTTCAGTCAGATTTATAACACACTTGGGAAGTGTTACTTGAAAGAGGCTAAGAAGGTTTCAAGTCCAATTCTCGATCTATGCTGCTATAGTTAATCACTGGCAAACAGTAACGCTGAGTTTAAGTGAAGAAAAATTATGTTGGCTGCCCATCTCCATTCTTGCCCGTACAATTGAATGAATAGAGTCAGATTTGACTATAATGGCCTCAGTGACAAAATAACCCACTTGTCACGTCACACAAACATAATAATTAAAAGTGGGAGCGAGCCATTCAGTCTCTCGAGCCTGTTCTGCCATTTGATAAGAGATTGTCTAATATAGCATAAAGCATTTCTAGAGATGAAGTTAAGATGGAGCATTTGAGCAATGAGAGACTGGATAGACTCGGATTGTTTTATTCGAGCAAAGAAGGCTGAGGGAGAATGTGATTGAGATGTTTAAGATTATGAAAGGTATGACAGGGTGAATCGGAAGCAGCTGTTTCCCTTGGTTGAGGGGTCAATCATGGGTATAGATTTAGAGCAAGGGGCAGGAGATTTAGAGGAGACCTGAGAAAAAAACATTTCATTGAGATGGTGGTGAGAATCTGGAATGCACTGCCTGGGAAGGTAATGGAGGCCAGATGCCTTACAACATTTAAAAAGTATTTGGGTGAGCACTCGAAATATCAAAACATTCAGTGAAATGGGGCAAGTGCTGGGAAAATGAGATTAGCATGACTTTAGTGGTAGTTATTGTCTGTGCTGAGTTGATGGGTCAAAAGGCCTTTTCTGCACGGTACAGCTCAATACGACTGACTGTATGACGATAAGATCTTAGCTAATAGAAAAACAAAACTGGAATGTTAGTGGTGAATGTATCCCTGCTGAATCTGACAGACCTGCTGCCAATTTATATTTTAATGAGTTTTGATTGGCAGCAGGGCAGGACTTACATCTTCACATGGAAGGAGAGCAGTGAGCTAATCAGAATGGCCTATCAGCTCTCCACTCCATCCATGCACTGTGGTGCAGTGGCCAAAAAAGGCGCTGCAATGCTCTGCCTGCATTATATCCAGGAGGACAGTGTGAGACAAGTGGCAGGGACCCCAGTAAATGGAATAAAAAGGTTTCACTGGAGGCTGTCAGAATGAGGGATGGTGAGTGAGCAATTGAGGGATAGGCTGGGGAGGAGGGAAGTCTGGAGGTGTTCAGTTGGTGAGGGGAGGGTATCCCACTCAGAAGAGAGTGGGTGGGATTTTGCACTCGCCCCTACAATCCTGCCTCAAAACTTGCCAGGGGGGTAAAATTCTCTTAGCAAATACCGGCTGTATTTTTCCAGCACTTTCTATTTTATTTCATGGGAAATCTGACTATACCTCAACTCCAGATTCTTGTCTGCTTTTCATAACCCTTGACTCTCTGTCGGTTGAAAATCTAACTCAGTCATGAATACAATAGCCATTCAAATAATACTCTTTGAAAATGGACAAAGTGGTGAAGAAGGCATTCGGCATTCTTGTTTACATTAATCAAAACATTGAATGCAGGAGTTGGGATGTCTTTTTGAAGTTGTACAAGACATTGGTAAGGCCAATTCGTAAAACTGTGTGCAATTCTGGTCAATATTATAGGAAGAATATTATTAAACTAGAAAGAGTGCAAAAGAGGTTTACTAGGATGCTACTGGGACCTGATGGTTTGAATGATAAGGTCAGGCTTGATAGATTGGGACTTTTTTCTCTGGAGCGTAGAAGGCTGAGGGGTGATCTCATAGAGGCTATAAAATAATGAAGAGCATAGATCAGCTAGAACTTTTCCCAAAGTTCAGGGAGTCTAAAACTAGGGGGCATAGATTTAAGGTGAGAGGAGAGAAATACAAAAATGTCCAGAGGGTCAATTTTTTTACACAGAGGATGGTGAGCGTCTGAAACTAGCTGCCAGAGGTAGAATAGAGTAGTGGAAGCAGATACTGTTTTGTCTTTTAAAAAGCATTTAGACAGTGATATGGGTAAGATGGATAAAAAGGGATATGGGCCAAACGCAAGTAATTGGGACTAACTTAGGGGTTTAAAAAAAGGGATGGCATGGACAAGTTGGGAAGAAGAGCCTGTTTCCATGCATTAAACCTCTGTGACTCTATGACTCTAATAATAACCTGCTTTTGCTACCAATGTCGAAAACTCAGATTTATCTACATTATACTGCATTTGCCATGCAATTGTCCACTCAGTCAACTTACAAAAGTCACACTGGCTCTCTGCATCTTCCTCACAGCTCAATCTCCCACTCAGCTTTGTGTCATCTGCAAATTTGGAGATATTACATTTAGTTCCCTCATCTAAATCATTAATATATTTTGTGAATAGCTGGAGTCGTACCTCCAATCTCTGCAGTACTTCACAAATTACTGCCTGCCATTAAGAAATTTATCTATTTATTCCTACTCTGTTTCCTGTCTGCCAATCAGTTTTCTATCCACCTCAACATGCTTTAATTTTATATGTTAATCTCTTCTGTCAGACTTTGTCAAAAACACTTCTGAAAGTCTAAATAAACCATAAACACTGGCTCCTCCTCATCAAATCTATTAGCTATATCCTCGAAGACTTCTAGTAGATTTGTCAAGCATGATTTCTGTTTCGTAAATCCATGCTGACTCTGTTTGATTCCAGCACTGTTTACCAAATATTCTGCTTGCTGAGATCGAAAGTGGACTCTAGAATTTTCTTCATTACCAACATCAGGCTGACTGCTCTATAATTCCCTGTTTTCTCTCTCCCTTCCTTTTCAAATAGTGGGGTTATGTTACCTATCTTTCAATCTGTAGGAATTGTTCTAGAGTCTATAAAATCTTGGAAATGTGAATGCATCTGCTATTTCTAGGGTGACTTTGTTAAGTATTCTATTGAGATATACATTATCAGGCACTAGGGATTTATTGGTCTTCAATCCCATTGATTTCTCCAATGCCATTTCTCTCCTAATACTGATTTCCTTCTCTTCCTCCCTGTCATTAAATCCTGAGCTCCCTAACATTTCTGATGTTATTTGTGTCCTCCTTTGTGAAGACAGAACCAAAGTTCATATTTAGTTAGTCAACCATTTCTTTGTTTCACATTATAAATTCCCATTTCTGATGTAAGGGATTTATGTTTGGCTTCACTAATCTTTTTCTTTTCATGTACCAATAGAACTTTTTACAGTGAGTTTGTGTTCGCTGCAAGCTTAGGCTTGTACTGTATTTTCCCCTTTTTAATCAATCTCTTAGTTCTTCTTTGCTGAATTCTAAACTGCTTCCAATCATCAGGTCTGTTGTTTTCTTCTGGCCAATTTGTATGCCTCTTAGTTCTAATGCTATCTCTAATTTCCCTTGTAAACCATACTCCCCATTTTATTTTGCACCAAATAGGAATAAACAATTGTTGCAAATCATCTACAAACTCTTTGAATATTTGCCATTGTCAATTCATCATCATCTCTTTTAAATAACATTTCCCAATCTATCATAGCCAACTTGTACCTCATACCATTGTAGTCTTTTTTGTTAAGATTCAGAATCTTTGTCTCGGAATCAATTACATCATTCTCCACCTTGATGGAAAATTTGATCATATTATGGTCACTCATTCCCAAGGGGTGTCGCACAACCAAATTGCTGATTATTCCTTTCTCATGACACAATACCCAGTCTAGGGTGGCCTGTTCTCTCTTTGGTTCCTCAATGTATTGATTCAGAAAATGTATGCACTTCAGGAATTCTTCCTTGACTAATTTGTGACTAATTTGATTTGTCCAGTCTATATGCAGATTAAAGTCACCCATAATTACAGATGTTTCTTTATTGTCTGTGTCTCTAATTTCCTGTTTAATGTTACTGCCAACATCACTACTATAGTATGGAATCTATATGCAATCTCCACTAACATTTTTTGTCCCTTAGTTTTTCTCAGTTCTACCCATATGGATTTTGCATCATCAAAACTAATAGCTTTCTTCACAAATGTGTTAATTTTCTCTTTGACAAGCGGTGCATCTGCACCGTCTTATATGTTTCATTAAAATCATTCTTCTCAACTCCAGTGAGTATTGGTCCAATTTGCTCAACCCTGTCTCACAAGACAAGTTCCTTCATCCCAGTGGAACTATGCTGGCTCCAATGATTTTTCTTTTAATCATAAATGCCCTTACAAAATCACATTCAAGAAAATATTCTATTTCAAATTCTTTTATTCAAACAGGTCTAGGCTTCCAAACATATTTTCTCTTGATATGAAGCTTCTAATTGCATGCTCATTTAAAATGAGTTGAAAGGCCAGAATGAAATCTGAGCCCAGTAACAAGCAAGCCCCTTAAACATCCAAAAGAGTCAGATTTTTCAGAATGCCAAAGGGAAGAAATTGTTTCATCACCTGACTGAAATAAATTGCTATTGTCTTTCCAACTTTAGATTTATCCCTGTATAATAATTGTCTGCTGCTTTATTTGAAATTAGAAAATTACAGAAAAAATGTAAGAACACTTGAAATATTGAATAATTTTAGCACTAGACTGAGAGTAGACCATGGCCTGAATAGGGTGTTTTATATTAAGCTTCATGGAATAAGTAATAGATCTTTTCCTAATGCCTAGTCACGGAAATAATGGTTTAAAGATGTGGTATCATAGAAAATTATTATTTTAGGGATCCAGAATTCCCTGTGATATTGCAGCCACAGTTAATGGGACTTGCTATATTAATGCACAGATCTCCCTTCCCTTTAAACAGACTGAGATGCTTAGATTGAGTGGACGTGGAGGGGATGTTTCCACTAGTGAGAGAGACAAGCACTCAAGGGTGCAACCTTAGAGTGAGGGGATGCTCCTTTAAAACTGAGATGAGGAGGAATTTCTTCAGCCAGAGGGTGGTGAATCTGTGGAACTCACTGCTACAGAGGGCTGTGGAGGCCAGGTCAATGAATGTCTTTAAGACAAGATAGATAGGTTCTTGATCAATAAGGGGATCAAAGGTTATGGGGAGAAGGCAGGAGCATGCGGATGAGAGTCACATCAGCTATGATTGAATGGTGGAGCAGACTCGATGGGCTGAATGGCCTAATTCTGCTCCTATATCTTCTGATCTGATCTCAGAAGGATGTGCAGATAGAATAGTTGAAGAAGGAGCTCACGTGAATCGCAAAAAAGCCAATAACAGTTGGGTTGAATAATGTGTTTTTGTGCTTTACATGCTATGTAATTCCAAACTCAAAGAAAACAGCTACAATGTGCAGAACATTCTTCATTGGTCTGATTTGATTTATTATTGTTATATATATTAATATAGTCAGTAAGTCAGTAAAATATAAAATGTTGAGAGGAATAGGTAGGGCAGATTCTCGGAGGCTATTTCCCAAAGCTGAAAATAGTCATTATGAGAGGACACAGGTTTAAGGTGCTGGGCAGCAAGTACAAAGGAAATGTTAGGAGTAAGTTTTTCACTCAGAGGGTGGTGAGTGGATGGAATCGGCTGCCATCGGTGGTGGTGGAGGCAAACTCACTGGGGTCTTTTAAAAGACTTCTGGATGAGTAAATGGTTTTAAATGGGATTGGGAGTTACAGATAGTTCTATGGCCTAGTAGGTACGTGTGTGATAGATGCAACTTGTGGGCCGAAGGGCCTGTTTGTGCTGTAGTGTTCTATGTTCTATAGTGAAAAGTATTGTTTGTGTGCGCTATACAGACAAAGCATACAGTTCATACAGAAGGAAATGAGAGAGTGCAGAATGTAGTCATAGTTAGGATGTAGAAAAAAATCAACTTAGTGCAAGGTAAGTCCATTCAAAAGTCTGACAGCAGCAGGAAAGAAGCTGTTCTTGAGTACGTGGCCTTAGGCTTTTGTATTTTTTCTCATTGGAAGAAGATGGAAGAGAGAACGTCCAGGGTGCATGGAGTCCTTAATTATGCTGACTGCTTTGCCGAAGTAGCGGGAAGTGGAGACAGAGTCATGGATGGGAGACTGGTTTACGTAATGGATTGGGTTACGACCCTTTATAATCTTGGCAGAGCAGGAGTCATACCAAGCTGTGATAGAACCAGAAAGAATGCTTTTTATGGTGCATTTGTAAATGTTGGTGAGAGTCATATTAACATGCCAAATTTCCTTAGTCTTCTGAGAAAGTAGAGGCGTTGGTGGGCTTTCTTAATTATAGTGTTAGCAAGGGAAAGGGGGGAGACTAGGACAGTTTGTTGGTGATCTAGACACCTAAAAACTTGAAGCTCTCTACTTCTACTTCATCCCTGTTGATGTAGACAGGGCATTTCTCCACTACGCTTCCTGAAGTCGATGACAATAACAAAGGACAAAACAGCATGGGAAACAAGCCCTTTGGTCCAATGAACCCGCGCCGCCACTTCGATGTTCCCACTGCTACCCATGATCCCTGTCATCCTTGTCTATGTTTATAGATCTACGCATTAGAACCAAATTTGAGACAATTTAGGGAGAATTTGTTCTGCCAGTCAGCCTAAGAGCACATCTTTGGGATGTGGGAGGAAACTGGAGCACCCGGAGAAAACTCACATAAGCCAGTGGAGAATGCGTAAACTCCCACAGACACAGGCCCAAACGCATGTATCTGCACAGCACAGCGATAGTCGCTGAGCTGTCGTGTTGCCCATCAAATGGTCCAGGTCAAGCGTACACTAACAACGTGAAGCACTAGGATACTCTCGAAAAATCCAAGAGCAGCCCTCTCACGACCCATCGCATGTATGCCCCTTGTCAGACAAGTGGACCAAAGTACCTGTAGGATAAAACAAATACATCAATATCATCAACAACTTACACACTTCCCAGGGAACTCCCAAGGCTCATGATCCCTAGTTTAAATCAGTTTTCTATATCCCTCCATTCCCATTCTGTTCATGTGCCCATCTAAATATCTCTTAAATAACTCCAGAGCGCCTGCCTCCACCACTTTACTTGGCAGCACATTCCATACCCCCACCACCTTCTGTGTGAAAAAACTCCGTCTAGCATCCAAATTATACCTTACCCCCCTCACCCTAAGCCCGTTACCCCTCGTGCTATTTGAGTCCATCCTAGGAAAAAGCTTAACCTTGTTTACTCTATCTCTACCCCTCATAATCTTGTACACCTCTATCAGATCTCCTCTAAGTCTACTTCTTTCTAAGTAAAACAGCCCCAATTTGCCTAACCTCTCCTCGTAACTCAGACCTTCCATACCAGGCAGCACTCTCCTTTGACTTTGTATTCCTTCCTTCTCCAACTATCAGGGCAATTCAAAAAAGGACATCGACCATAAATTCCAAAGATTACTTGATTAGCCTATGTCTGGAAACTAACTTAGCGAGGGTCTTATTATTCAAGTGATTAGTCTTAATGCACTCCCCTGCATTAAGGTAAACCTCCTCTGCCCTCTCTCCAGAGTCTCCACGTCCTTCTGGTAGTAAGGCGACCAGAACTGGACGCAGTATTCCAAATGAGATCTAACCAACGTTTTATATAACTGCAACATTAAAGGTCAGCTCCTGTACTCTAATCTCCTGCATTTTATTGACATTGAGGGAGATATTATTGTTGCTGTATCAGTTCACCAGATATTCTATCTCATTCCTGTACTCTATCTTGTCATTGTTTGAGATCCAACCCACTACAGCAGTATCATCAACAAATTTGAAAATCAAATTGAATGGGAATTTGGCCACACAGTCATAGGTGTATAAGGAATATAGTAGGAGCTGAGAACACAGCCTTGTGGGGCACCAGTGTTGAAGGTAATTGTGGAGGAGTTATTGTTACCCATCCTTACTGATTGTAGTCTGTGAGTTAGGAAATTCAGGATCCAAATAAGCTATGCTGGTGAATCTGATCCATTCTCTTGACCCCTGTACAAAAAGATGTCATCTGTCAGACAGGACATTAAACCAAGGCCCCATCTGGCCATTTAGATAGTTGGAAAAGATTTCATGGTAATATTTTGAAGAAAAGCATAAAAGGTCTCCTTAATATCCCAGTCAACATTTATTATCCAGCTGCATTATTCAAAAAAGCAAATTATTCAATATGGTTATTGTCTCTGTATATGTTATTGTATCTTTCTGTAAATTGCCAGATCCATTTCTTACAGTGCAACCAGTATTATTTCCCACCATCATCATGAAGATATCCTTTATCCTAAATAATAATTTTTAATTCACCAACCAGAAATTTGAATTGAATTTTTAAAACAGACTTTTAAAAAAATGCAGAGATTAAAGTGACATGAATGCACAGCCTGAGATGGCTAACCCAATTTGCATCACTGCACATTCCACATGCCAGTTCACTGGAGTGGAGTCAATATGTCTGCAGAATTCATCAGTGTCATGTGAAAGACTCACATCTCTCTCATGAGCAAGACATCTATAGCAATCATCCGAGGTATTCAACTGTTTGGGGGAGGTGGGTGGTAGGGGAGTGCATTAAGACTTGAATAATAAGATCCTCGCTAAGTTAGTTTCCAGACATAGGCTAACCAAATAATCTTTGGAATTTATGGCCGATGTCCTTTTTTGAATTGCCCTGACAGTTGGGGAAGGAAGGACTACAAAGTCAATTCTTTGGATGTTTAAACAAGTTTTCTCAGCAAAACTGAACAAGCAGCTAAAGGAGAACATCTAAGTGGGTGCCTTTTGCTTCTTTTTATCTTCAACCCACCTGTAAGCTTCAAAATCATTTGCTGACTGTGAACATCCAGAGATACTCTGCTGCAGATAGAATTCTTAAAAGAATTCAACCAGCACTATTGTCTCCCTAGGAACAACCATTCAGTTGTCTACATTTTTGAATTGGTTGCATCAAAACCATCAAACTCAACTGAAGCCAGCTAAGTCACCAAACTACAGTGTACATTCTCTTACTGTTTTTACAACTTCTAATGTGGCTAACCTTTTCTTTCCCAATTTGTAGTGTGTATATGTATGTCTTTTTTTATTCTTCAATAGAATGCAAGTGTCGCAGTCAAGGCCAGCATTTATTGCCCATTGCTAATTGTTCTTTAACTGAGTGGCTTGCCAGGACAGTTAAACCCTGTCACATGTAGGCCAGACCAAGAATGGATGTTTTCCTCCCAAAAGGACATCAGTGAATCAGATGAGGTTTTACAACAATTGATTATAATTGTCATGGTCACCATTACTGAGTGTAGCTTTCAATTCCGATTTTATTAAGTGAATTTAAATTGCACCAGCTGGCATAGTGAGATTTGATCTCATAGCCCAGAGTATGTTATGCGTATGTATGTGTGAAAGTCAGTGCATACTTCATTACTTAACCTAGATCAGTCTAGATATAATAAAACTAACCTCTTTCTTTGCTGAACTCAAGTAAATCTGCCCTTTTGATTCTTTTATAATCACAGCACATAATCAGCTAAGTACTCACTGAATTGGCAAATGTATACTTTGCAAACAAAAAAACCTACTGTGGTCAAATGAGAAGAGGGCAAAGAAGGGAGCCATTCAGCTGCTCCTCACCTGGTCACAACATTTCTATTTCTCAGCTCCCAAATTAATCTCTGTCTCCACTATGCTACAAGATCATGGTATAGGATGGTCCATCTCGCTAAATCTTCGTAGGCTGAATCAAGGAAAATCTTCATTTACCTTCCACAAAGTGTACTCCTAGGTACTGCAGTACGCGATTCCTCCCCAGCAGATTTGGCTGTGACTCAATTGTGAAAGGCCAAACAGGGATATGGTTTGAGAGATGGCCTTGAAAACAGATTCTTTGCAATGAGCTCAGACTATTGTAACATTGCACCAGTCTACTTTATTTGTATAGACTGCTTAACTTTAGGAACTTTGCTGCAGCAATAAGCCCCAAGCATAATTGTACATTAACTTAATGCAGTGAGCAGTGAACTCAACGTGTTTTTTTTAACTGAGCTGGAAGCTGAATTCAGAAATCTAACAGTTTAGCCTCTAAATACAGTGAAACCAGCCAAGATTTACTCGATATGTGGCGCATCTGACAGCTGCTCCACTCGATTTCACCAAGCAGAACTGATGGTCCGACCTACAGCATGCCTGTCCAGTTGAGCAGTTTTTTATTCTAAGCTGCTCACTGTTTACTTGCCATCAGAGCTAGCAACCGAATGGTAACTAATGCATAGTCTTAATGAGTGAATTAACTGTGTATTAGATGTAGGGATTTGTTCAGAGAACAACATTCATTTAGGCAAGAAGTGAGACTTGAAAAGTAGCACAGTGTATTAAAATCTATAAGCACACACCTTATTCAACATTGTCACTAAGCAATGTATATTTTTTGATTACATGGTTTGCTTCTATTTTTTATTTACTTCTTCAGATTTCAGACAGAACATTTGTGAAAGAAAGAAAGGTTTGCATTTATATAGCACTTTTTATCACCTCAATGCCCAAAATGCTTTACAGCAATTAAGCATATTATTAGATACTTCAGTATAAAAAAAGGTAAATATATCATAAATGCTTAGGGTTTAGGGAATTTGGGGTTGGACTAGGTGTTCACCTCAATTTGGCTCATGAATTTGAATGTTTACAAACTTGTACTTTGTTTACATTGAGTTACATCTGGTTCAGAGCACAGAAACAGGTCATTCAACACAAATGGTCTGTGTTGTACTTGTTAGACAAATAGATTAGTGATCTAGAGTTAGTACTGATGATCCAGAGGCATGAATTTAAGTCTCGCTACAGCAGCTGAGGGAATTTAATTTCAGCTAATTAGATAGATCTGCAATAAAAAGTTAATTTCAGTAACAGCGATCAGGAAACAATGGGACTGCCATTAAGAAGGGAAAAGAAAGGAAGAGAGATTATAGCATTGATTATGGTATCAATAATGGTGACTATGAAGCTACTAGATTGATTTTAAAAATGTTTTTGGTTTTTTTTTACTTTCATGAGATGTGGACATAGATGGCATGGCCAAGACTGGTTGTCCTTTCCTAATTGCCCTTGAAATGAGCAGCTGGTTAGGCCATTGCAGACATCAGGTAAGGGTCAATTTTGAGTCAATCACAGAATAGAGTCCCTACAGTGCAGAACGAGGCTATTCAGCCCATCAAGTTTGTGTCAACTCTCCAACAGAGCCTCCCATCTAGCCCTATCCCCATAATTGCACATAATTACCCCGCTAATCCCCCTAATCTATACATCTTGGAACAACTTAGCATGGCCAATCCACTTAACTAGCATATCATTGGACTGTGGAGAAAAATGGAGTACCCAAAAGAAAATCATTCAGACATGGGGAAACATGCAAATTCCACTCAGGCAGTCACCAAGACCAGAATTGAACCCGAGTCTCCGACACTGTGAGGCAGCCGTGCTAACAATCGTGCCGCACATGTAGAATGACAGATTTCCTTTATTAAAGGACATTAGTGACTCAGATGGCTTTTTAAAATAATCAATTATAGCTTTCATGGTTACCATTATCAAAATGAGCTTTATGTTCCAGATTTATTACTTAGATTGAAATCCCAATGACTGCCATGGTGCGATATGAGCCTATAATCTCAAACATAGTGGTCCCCATTAATGTCCTTTAGGGAAGAAAATTCTCCATCCTTACATGGTCTGGCCTACGTGTCACACCTGATCCACAGCAATTAGAGATAGGAACAAATGCTGGTCTTCCCATGGCACTCACATCCCAAAAACTTGTTGCAGTTTGCCAACCTGAAAATGATCCAGTCATCCAGAGATTTTGCTTCCTGTTAGCTAACCAACCCTCTACTGACGCTGAAAGATCACCCCTATGCCATGAGCAGATCTTTTGCAGAAACCTTTCATGTGGTTTGCTCAAACAAAAAGTACAAAAATAATCACAACAACTTCAGGTAGTCAGTTTAACCTAAGAGATGGGAAAATATTGAAAAATGATAACCTGGGACAAAATTAACAGTCACTGGTCAGGTGGTAAACAGGGAGGCAAAGAAACTTGGGCTATAAGATGATGTAGACAGAATGATCAAATGGGTAGATAAGTGGCAAATAGAATATAATGTTCAAAAGTGTGAGGTAATACAGTTTGGAAGGAATCATTTGATAAAGTATTCAATGAATGGTAAGACGCTAGGAAGTTCTCTGGAACAAAGGGGTCTCAGCATGTTTGTCCACAGATTTCTGAAGGTGAAAGGGCATGTTAGTAGAATGGCGAAAAAGGAATATGGGACACTTTCTTTTATCAATCGAGGCATAGCTTACAAAAGAAGGGAAGTCATGTTTGAGTCATATAGAACTTTGGTGAGTCCACAGCTAGAGTACGGAATATAGTTCTAGTTGCCATATTATAGGAAGGATGTGATTGCACTGGAGGGGGTGAAGAGAAGATTCACCAGGATGCTGCTTGAGATAGAACAGTTGTTATAAAGAGTTTTCGCAGAATATTACGCATCAAATGGCAAGACAAAGTACCAGACACTGAAGTTTTCTCTACAGCAAGTCTATCATCAGTCCACACGCTGCTGATGAGAGCACAGACCCAATGGGCAGGTCATGTAATCCGTATGTCAGACGAGCGCATACTCAAGCAGCTCTTTTTTGGGGAACTTTCTGCTGGAAGATGCTTGCATGGAGGGCAGAAGAAACGTTTCAAAGGCACACTCAAAGCCTCCTGAAATTGCTTGACATTGACATGATCACCTGGGAAATACTGGCGCAAAATCGCTCTACTTGGTGCTGCCTCATCCACAAAGGCTGTCAAGCTCACGAAGCAAAGTGTACTGCTGAAGCACAACTTAAGTGCAAGCTGCGCAAGTCCAGAGCCACAAATGCAACAGCTACAGTGTCAACACAAGTCTGTCCAATATGTGCCAGGACATTCTGTGCCCGAATTGGCCTGATCAGTCATCTTCGGACACATCGCAACCAGCCTCAAAATGACTAATGGTGTTGAGGTCCTTATTGATGATGATGGACCAACAACAATATATAGAGTGGTTCGATAGGCTTGGTTGTTTTGTTGGAGCAGAGAAGACTGAAGGGTGACCTGATCAAGATGCACAAGATTATGAGGGATATGGACAGAGTGGATAAGGAGCAGCTATTCCCTTAGATAAAGGATAAACCATGAGGGGACATAGGTATGGGAGGCTGTGTGAGGAAACACTTTCTTTTACCCAAAGTGTAGTTATGGTCTGGAATGCACTGCCTGAGAGGGTGATAGAGGCTGGTTGCCTCACATCCTTTAAAAGCAATCTGGATGAACACTTGACATCTTCAGGACTATGGGCCAAGTGCTGATAGATGGAATTAGGTGGGAGTTCAGGTATTTCTAATGTGTCAGTGCAAGTTGAGGCGTCTCTTTTTCACTATATGATCCTAAAATATGTTAAAAGCAAATTGAGACATTGAGGTTTCATTGAGATTTGTATTGAGACAACAGGTATGTTTGATGCAGATAATATAGTTGACATGGTATACAGGGACATGTACATTATTGAAAAAGCCCACATCTGATGCTGATCCTTAATTGCCTTGAATGGAACATTTAGGGACAATTAAGAGTCAACCACATTGCTGCGGATTTGAAGTCACACCAGACTAAACTGGTAAGGACAATAGATTTTCTTCCCTAATAGACAGATGTGTCTTTATACCAAACAATTGTAGTTTCACGGTTGCCAATACTGAGGTTAGCTTTACATTGCAAATATACTAATTGATTTTAGACCTCAATGGCTGCCATGGCGTGATCTGAATGCATATCACTAAAGCGTTAGCCTCTGTTGTAATAGGTAAGTACAATTGCCATATGCCAGAAAACATATGCCACCATCATCCCATTTTCAACTGCTATGTGGTTGGGCCAACAAAGCTGATACCCCTAGAATAAAAGCTGAAGTGGCAACTTAGGTATGAAGTTGCCGAGTGACAGGAAATAGAGAGTAGTGGTGAACAGCTCTTTCCTAGACTTGAGGATGACACAATTAGATTTCCCTGGGATCAGCACGAGGACTGCTGATTTCCTTAAACATATTGTGTTCTGGGACCCCTGCTGTTTGTCATTTTCATAAATGACCTGGATGAGGAAGTGGAGGGATGGGTTAGCAAGTTCGCTGACGATACAAAGGTCGGTGGTGTTGTGGACGGTCTGGAGGGATGCCAAAAGTTGCAGCGGGACATAGACAGGACGCAAGACTGGGCGGAGAAGTGGCAGATGGACTTCAACGCAGATAAATGTGTAGTGGTCCATTTTGGCAGGAATAATGGGATGAAGGAGTACAATATAAGGGGTAGGAGTCTTAGCTGTGTTGTAGAGCAGAAGGATCTCAGGGTCCGGGTCCATAGGACTCTTAAATCGGCCTCGCAGGTGGAGGAAGTGGTCAAGAAGGCGTACGGTGTACTGGCCTTCATTAATCGAGGAATAGAGTTTAGGAGTCAGGAGGTAATGATGCAGCTCTATAAGACTCTTGTCAGACCCCAGTTGGAGTATTGTGCGCAGTTCTGGTCACCTCATTATAGGAAGGATATTGAGGCTATTGAGAGAGTTCAGAGGAGATTTACAAGGATGCTGCCTGGATTGGGAGGTAGGCCTTATGAAGATAGGTTGAGGGAGCTGGGACTCTTCTCACTGGAGAGAAGTAGGTTGAGAGGCGACCTAATAGAAGCTTATAAAATGTTGAGAGGAATAGATAGGGTGGACTCTCAGAGACTATTTCCCCGAGCTGAAATGGTCACTACGAGAGGACACAGATTTAAGGTGCAGGGAAGCAAATACAAAGTAGATGTCAGGGGTAGGTTTTTCACTCAGAGGGTTGTGAGTGAATGGAACCGACTGCCGTTGGAGGTTGTTGAGGCAAACTCACTGGGGTCTTTAAGAAACTTCTGGATGAGTATATGGAAAAGAATAGGATAGGGGGCTATAGATAGGTCTGTGGATTGGTAGATGTGATTGGTGTAACTCGTGGGCTGAAGGGCCTGTTTGTGCTGTATTGTTCTATGTTCTATGATATCAATGACCTATCTTGGTTTGATGACACCACATAACCTCAAACAGACCACTGTCCATAGCAAACTACCCAGCCTTCAGGAGAACAGTGACCATGACACCACACAACTTTGCCACAGCAACCTCTGCAAGACATGTCAAATCATCGACTCAGATGCCATCATTTCACGTGAGAGCACCATCCACCGTGTACATGGTACATACTCTTGCAACTCAGCCAATGTCATCTACCTTATATGTTGCAGGAAAGGATGTCCCAAGACATGTTACATTGGAGAGACCATGCAGACGTTATGACAACAGATGAATAAACACTGCTTGACAATCACCAGGCAAGAGTGTTCTCTTCCTGTTGGGGAACACTTCAGCAGTCACAGGCATTCAGCCTCTGACCTTCAGGTAAGCATTCTCCAATGTGACCTTCACACCTTCACAACACACAATAACGCAGAATCACTGAGCAGAAACTGATAGCCAAGTTCCACACACATGAGGATGGCCTCAACCAGGATCTCGGGTTCAGGTCACACTATATGTAAACCCCATGACTTGCCTGGTCTTGCAAAATCTCACTAACTGTCTTGGCTGGAGACAATACACATCTCTTTAACCTATGCTTAACCCTCTCTCCATTCAAATTGTTTGTACCTTTAAGACGTGATGATCTGTAAAGACTCACGTTCTATTAATTTGTAAATTGAGTTTATGTCTTTATATGGCCTGTTTGTGAACAGAACTCCCATTCACCTGATGAAGGAATAGCGTTTGAAAAGCATGTCGTTTGTGCTATCAAATAAACCTGTTGGATTTTAACCTGGTATTGTGAGACTTCTTACCATCTTGGGTGTACAAGGCAAAATGTGCACATGGCATCTAACTTGGAACTATTGTAAGGATATTGATAGACTCAAGAGGACATCAACAGCTGGTAGAATGGGTAGACGTAGCAGATGAAATTAATGGAGAAAATGGTAAAAATGTATTTTGGTAAGGAGAATGAGGAAAGGTAATATAAGAGAAGGACACAACTCTCAAGAGGTATGATAGCACAAATCATCGAAGACAGGTTAAAAAAGTGGTTGAAAAGCCTATGGAATTCTGAGCTCTTTCAATTATTGAATAGAGTAGAGAAAAAGGAAGTATTAATAAAGTACTATAAACCCCTAGTTGGGCCTCAACTGGGATATTTGTCCAATTCTGGGCACCATGCTTTACGAAGGATGTGAAGATATCGGAAAGGATACAGAAAAGATTAAAGACAATGCTTTCAGCGTTGAGGACTTCAATGACATGGATAGACCGAGGAAACTCAGACTGTTCCCCTAAGAGATAAATAGTTTGAGAGGAGATGAAATGGAAATACAAATCATGAGATGTATAGAGTGGAGATGGAATGAAATAGTTCCTATTCAGAGTAGTGATCCAAAGGGTTTAAGGTGATTGGTTTTTTTTGCAATGTGAAAAAAATCTTTTTATGTAGTATATGTTTAGGACCTGGAATGCAGTGTCTTCAGAAGGTGACAGAGACAAATTGAATCTGACCTTACAAAAGGGGATTGGATAAGCACCTAGAGAACAAAACTGTAGAGCTGTGAGGAAAAGATGTGGGAATGGGACGAGCAGAGTTGCTCTTGCAGGGAGCAGGCATAGATACAACAGGCTGAACAGCCTCTTTGTACGATTCTATATTCCTTGGAGTTTAGAAGGATGAAAGATCATCTAATTGAATTTATGAAATTCTTGAGGGACTTGACAGTGTAGATACAGAGAGAAATACTCCCCCTGGCTGGGAAATCGAGGATTAGGGGTTGATTTTTGAAGACTGAAATGAGGACAAATCTCTTAGCTCATAGAGTTAAGGACATTTGGAATTCACCACTCCAGAGAGTTCTGGTTGCTCAGTTATTGAATAAATGATAAGTATAACAAGGGAATTGAGGGATAAGGGAGTGTGGAAAGGTGGATTAAGGTAGATCAGCTGTGAACTTGTAGAAAGACAAAGCTGACTTGACACACCAACACCTTGTTCCAGCTCTTTCTTCTGTTTTTATGTGTGATCCAGATTCTCATCTTTTGCTTTTTTCTAACTTTTTATTTTCTGGTTTCTCCATTTCTCTTCTGAATTTTGCACTCTTCTGTCTCTGTTCTTTCACTTTCCTCCAACTCAAGCTTCCCCATTTTTTCATTCCCTTGCCCTTTTTATTTCATTCTCTAACATAAAAACATAAGAAATAGGAGCAGGAGTAGTCCATTTAGCCCCTCAAGTGCCCCGCCATTCAATAAGATCATGGCTGATCTGAAGTGGATCAGTTCCACTTCCCCGCTTTCTCCCCATAATCCTTAATACCCTTGTTTATCAGAAACCTATCTACCCATGACTTAAATATATTCAGCAAGGTAGCCTCCACCACCTCAACTGGCAGAGAATTCCAAAGATTCACCAGCTTTTGAGTGAAAAAGTTCCTCTTCTACTCCGATCTAAACCGCACCCCCACACCCCCCTTATTTTAAGGCTATGCCCTCTATTACTGCTATCCTTTCTAAGCAGGAAGAATCTCTCTATCTCTACATTATCCATCTCTTTCATTATCTTATATGTCTCTATAAGATCCCCCCTCAATCTTCTAAACTCCAACGAGTACAAACCTAGTCTACTCAATCTCTCCTCATAAGCTAACCCCCTCATTTACGGTATCAGCCTAGTGAACCTCCTCTGCTCTCCCTTCAAGGCCAATATATCCTTCCGCAAATGCGGTGACTAAAACTACACACAATACTCCAACTGCGGCCTCACCAGTACCCTGTACAGTTGCAACAAGACCTCCCTGCTTTTATATTCTATCCCCCGAGCTATAAAGGCCAACATCCCATTCGCCTTCTTGATCACCTGCTGCACCTGCTGACTGGGCTTTTGCGACTTGTGCACAAGGACCCCCAGGTCCCTGTGCACCGTAGCATGCTGCAGCTTTTCGCCTTTTAAATAATAATCCCTCCTACTATTATTTCTACCAAAGTGGATAACCTCACACTTGCTAATATTATACTCCATCTGCCATGTTCTCATCCACTCACTCAACCTATCTAGATCCCAGCAGTTGTCTGGGAGGGGAACCCATATTTTAGCTGGGAGGTTAGCTGGAGTGTTTCAGAAGTGTTTAAACTAATAGGGAGGGAGGGTGGGGAGAGAGAGGGAACTGGGAGTGGGAGAGAGAGGGATGATAGGGTAACACCAGAAGGTAGAAAGGAATATCCGAGAGCTGAGGGTCTTCAGTGCATGTGTTTTAATGCGAGGAGTGTGACTGGCAAAACAGATGAACTGAAGGCAATAATGTTCACGAGGAGTTTAGAAGTGGTGGCGGTGACCGAGACGTGGTTGAAGGAGGGGCAAGACTGGCAATTGAATATTCCAGGATATAAGTGTTTTTGGCATGACAGAGTTGGTGTGAGGAGAGGCGGGGGAGTGGCTTTATTAGTTAAGGACAACATCATAGCAGTGCAGAGGGAGGGAGGTATGGATGATTTAGGAATTGAGTCTCTATGGGTGGAGTTGAGGAATAGGAAGGGAGTGGTTACTCTGTTGAGTGTTTACTACAGACTACCCAACAGCCCGCGGGCCGTGGAAGAAGGGATATGCAGGGACATTTTAGATAAGTGTAGGAAAAATAGGGTAGTAGTAGTGGGAGATTTCAATTTGCCTGGAGCAGATTGGAGAGTGCCCAGAGCTGTAGGAGTGGATGGGGAGGAATTTGTACATTGTGTTTTGGAAGGGTCCTTGGACCAGTATGTGGATGGCCCGACTAGAGAGGGGGCTAAACTGGATTTGGTTCTGGGGAATGAGCCGGGGCAGGTGGTTGACATCGAGGTAGGAGAGCATGTGTCAAATACTGATCACAACTCTGTCTACTTTAGGATATTAATGGAAAAGGACGAGACCTGCCCAAAAGGGAAGGTATTTAACTGAGGGAGGGCTAGATACAGCCAGATTAGGCAAGATCTTAAAGATACCGACTGGGATAAGCTTTTCGAGGGCAGGTCGACGAGGTACATGTGGGAGTCTTTCAAGGGAAAACTAAATTCTCTGCAGGAAAGATACGTGCCGGCAAGGAGGAAGGATGGGAAAGGTAGGATTAGAGAACCGTGGCTTACCAGGGATATTGAGGACTTGATCAGGAAGAAGCGAGAGGCTTACATTAGATCTAGGCAACTGGGGACTGAGACAGCGCTGGAAGCTTATAGAGAGTGTAGACGGGATCTTAAAAGGGGTGTTAGAAAGGCAAAAAGGGGCCACGAAGTGGCTCTGGCAGGTAGGATTAAGGAAAATCCTAAGGCATTTTACACCTATGTAAGGAGCAAAAGGATGGTTAGAGGCAAGATTGGACCTCTCAGGGACAGAGGAGGGGATCTATGCTTACAGCCTGAGGGAATGGGGGAGATCCTGAATGAATACTTTGCGTCGGTATTCACGCAGGAGACTGGCCAGATGTCTGTTGCTGATTTTGACAAAGTTGAGGATCGGTTGAGGGAAATAAAGATTACGAGGAAAGAGGTGTTGGGGCTGTTAGGCAGCTTAAAGACATATAAAGCTCCGGGGCCTGATGGCATTTACCCCAGGCTGCTAAGGGAGTTGAGGGAAGATCTAGCTGGGCCTCTGACGCAAATCTTTGTCTCTTCCTTGGACACAGGTGAGGTCCCAGAGGACTGGAGGATAGCAAACGTAGTACCGTTGTTTAAAAAAGGTCAGAGGGATCACCCAGGGAACTATAGGCCGGTGAGCTTGACTTCAGTTATAGGTAAGCTAATGGAGAGGATCCTCAGGGACAGGATGTATGAGCATCTGGAGCGCTGCGATCTGATCAGGGATACGCAGCATGGCTTCGTCAAGGGAGTCTTGTCTTACAAATCTAGTGGAATTTTTTGAAGAAGTGACAAAAACAGTTGATGAAGGACATGCTGTTGATGTCGTCTACATGGATTTCAGTAAGGCGTTTGACAAGGTTCCTCATGGTAGACTGATAGAGAAGGTGAAGGTGCATGGGATACAGGGACGGGTATGTAGATGGGTCGAGAACTGGCTCAGGAGGAGGAGACAGAGGGTAGTAGTGGAAGGCTCTTTTTCCGACTGGAAGCCTGTCACTAGTGGAGTGCCACAAGGCTCAGTACTAGGTCCTCTTCTATTTGTGGTTTACATAAACGACTTGGAAGTTGGGGTAGGTGATGAGATCAGCAAATTTGCTGATGACACTAAGATGCTTGGATTGGCGGGTACAGAGGAGCAGTGCCAGGCAATACAACAGGACATAGATAGGTTGGTAGACTGGGCAGATAGATGGCAAATGGAATTTAATCCGGATAAATTTGGATATCAGAGGTAGGTTCTTTACTCAAAGAGTGATTAGGGAGTGGAATGCCCTGCCTGCAGCTGTTGTAGATGCGCCAAGTTTGGTGGCGTTTAAGAGGTTAATTGATAAGTATATGGAAGAGAAGGGAATGGTTTAGTTTGGAGGGGCATTGCTTTTTATTTTGGTCGGCACAACATCGAAGGCCGAAGGGCCTGTTCTGTGCTGTAATGTTCTATGTTCTATGTTCTAAATGCGAGGTGATGCATTTTGGCTGGAAAAATGTAGAAGAGAGTTATAGGATAAAAGGTAAAACTATTCGGAGTATAGAGACGCAGACAGACTTGGGGGTGCAGGTTCACAAGTCTCTGAAGGTGTCTTTACAGGTGGAGAAGGTGATAAAGAAAGCTTATAGTATGTCAGCTTTCATAGAAAAGGGTATAGAATACAAGAGTAGGAGTTTGATGTTGCAATTGTATAGAACGCTGGTTAGGCCTCACTTGGAATACTGCGTCTAGTTCTGGTCGCTGTACTATCGGAAGGATGTGGAGTCCTTGGAGAGAGTGCAGAGGAGGTTTACCAGGATGCTGCCTGGTATGGAAGGACTGTCTTATGAGGAACGATTAAATAGACTGGGGTTGTTTTCCCTTGAAAGACGTCGGCTTAGAGGGGATCTCATAGAGGTGTATAAGATTATAAGGGGTATAGATAGAGTAAATGGAGGTAAACTTTTTCCACCTTCAGAAATGGATAGGACGAGGGGTCATGGCCTTAGGGTGAGGGGGGCTATGTATAAGACGAATATTAGAGGGCAGTTTTTCACACAAAGGGTAGTGGGGGTGTGGAATGCACTGCCGAGTAAGGTGGTGGGAGCAGGCACGCTAGGGCTGTTTAAGGATCTCTTGGACAGCCACATGAGCGGTATGCAGATAGAGGGATATAGTAGGACTGTTTAACTATGGCTTTTTTTTTCCACAGGTAATTCGGTCCAACTTGACCAACAAGGAGCATGCATTCGGCAGGTGGTGCGAGGACAGCTCTTGGATGTTGATTCATGGGTTGCCTGGTGCTTCATGTCGTAAATGAGTGCTTTATCTGGACCATCTGAAGGGCACCATGACAGCTCAGTGACTATTACTGTAGCCGTGCAGACACTTGGAATTGGGCCTGTGTCTGCGGGAGTTTGCGCGTTCTCCCCGTGGTTGCGTGGGTTTTCTCTGGGCGCTCCGGTTTCCTCCCACATTCCAAACATTCGCTCTTAGGCTGATTGGGAAAGAAATTGTCCCTATATTGAGATTCTTCCATATTAGGAATAACCTAAAATTAGAATAGGAAAATGGAATTGTTACTATAAAGTTATGATGGCGGCGCGGGCTCGTTGGGCCGAAAGGCCTGTTTCCCGTGCTGTGTTGCTCTAAAAAAAAGATCTCTCTGCAGATTTTCCACACCCTCCATGCAATTTGCTTTTCCACTCATCTTCGTGTCATCAGCAAATTTCGTTACCCTTCACTCAGCCCCTTCCTCCAGATCATCTATGTATATGGTAAACAGTTGAGGTCCCAGCACCGATCCCTGGGGCACTCCACTAGTCATCAGCTGCCAACCAGAATAGCACTCATTGATTCCTACTCTCTGCTTCCTATTAGACAACCAATTTTCTATCCACGCTAATACCTTACCCCCAATTCCTTGCAACCTAACCTTTTGCAGCAATCTTTTGTGAGCCATCTTATCAAACGCCTTCTAGAAATCCAAAAACACCACATCCACCGGTTCCCCTCTGTCTACCGCACTAGTCACATCCTCATAGAAATCCAATAAATTCGTCAAACACTATTTCCCCTTAATGAATCCATGCTGTGTCTGCTTGATCAAACCGTTCTTTTCTAGAGCCTCGCTATTTCTTCTTTGAAGACGGATTCAAGCATTTTTCCAACTACAGACGTTAAACTAACCGGCTTTTAATTCCCTGCCTTTTGCCTGCTACCTTTTTTAAACAGCGGCGTAACATTAGCCATTTTCCAATCTTCCGGCACTTCCCCAGAGTCTAGCGAATTTTGATAAATAATTACTAAGGCATCCATTATCACTTCTGCCATTTTTTCAGAACCCTGGGATGCATTCCATCCGGTCCTGGGGACTTATCTACCTTCAGCCCTGTTAGACTATCAAGCACTATCTTCTAGTGACTGTAATCGCATCAAGGACCTCACCTCCTACCATCCTTCTATCTTTAATATCAGCAAATATCCATTTGTGTCCTCCTCCATGAAAACCGACACAAAAAACTTGTTTAAAGCCTCAGCCATTTCATCATCGCCCACAGCTAAATTCCCCCTCTCGTCCTCCAACGGTCCAACATTCACTCCAGCCAGTCTCCTCTTCTTTATATATTCTCTACTTTTTTCTGAATCTTTTTCTTTTCAGTTTTCTCCTTGCACTATTTTTCTTCTTTTCTCCCAAACTTTTAAGTTTTTACATTTTTCCTATTTATTGTTATGTTCTCATCCTCAAGTTCCTTTCCCCCACTGTCTCTCCCACATGAAGTGGAGATGCTAGCATTGGACTGCGGTAAACACAGTAAAGAAGTCTCGCAATACCAGGTTAAAGTCCAACAGGTTTATTTGGTAGTAAACGCCACTAGCTTTCAGGATTTGCTCCTTTGTCAGGTGAATGGGGAGTTTTGATCACAAACTAAGTACTTTGTGTGTCATATGCTCTATTTGTGATCGGAACTGATTTTTGGGTAAATATTCTCCAAGACAGCCTTCACAATATACGACAGGGCAGAGTCACTAGCAGAAACTGATAGTCAAGTTCTGCACACTCGAGGACAGCCTCACCTGGGATCTTGGGTTCATGTCACACTGTCTGTAACCTCCATGGCTTGCCTGGGCTTGCAACACCTCACTTACTGTCTTGTTTGGAGACAAATGCGCATCTCTTTAACCTATGTTTAATGCTATCTCCATTCACATTGTCTGCACCTTTAAGATTTGATTAGCTGTAAAGACTGACATTCTAATCAGTACTCTGTAAATTGTGTGTGTCTTTATATGCTCTGTTTGCGATCAGAGCTCCCCACTCACCTGACGAAGGATCAGCGTTTCCTAAAGCTAGTGGCGTTTACTACGAAATAAACCTGTTGGACTTTAACCTGGTGTTGTGAGATTGTCTTCCACATGAATCCAGGTGTGTGGAGAAGGAGGCGGGGCACTTACCTGGTATAGTCTCGCGGGGGTTGTGCCCTCCGCTCCCCTCCTCCCCCTTCTGCAACCCATCTCCCATTGGTTCACCCGGTGAAGTAGGCGGTGCCTTGGTGGCTCCGCGCCTGCGCAGTGTCCGCCCTGGTCGGCTCGCGCAGCGGCGGTTGGTGAGCCGAACTTCAAACGGGTTGGAGGGGGCGCTCGAGGATGGTTGACGCGTGCGCGAGAGGTACCGGGCTGAGCGAGGAGGTAGCCCGAAGCCTGGAGCCAGTTAGATCGCGCAGGAGCGCGGCCAGAGTGGAGGTGTTGGTGCTGCTGGCCGGGCAGCAACAGTTAGTTTAGGAGAGGAAAAACAGCGAGAAAAAAAAGACAGACATACGCATATATACATACACATATACATACACATATACATACACACACAGAGCGATGGCTGATCCCTTACGCCGGACCCTCTTCGCCAAATTTCGGGGCAAGAAGTCCAAGAAGTCGGCGGGCGGCGGGACGAGGAGCCAGGAAGGTAAAGCGAAGCCTCCCGAGGAGCGGTGGCGGCAGCAACAGGAGGCTGGGCCCGGGCTAGCGGTTGGTGGTGCGAAAGTTTTAGTAGGGTCGGGAAGCAACGGAGGAGAGGAGGAGGAGGACGAGGAGGAGGAGGCGAGGAGTTCAGGCGGCGGCATCGCCACCGGGCTGGGAGCGCAGAGTCCGCTGCCAGCGGACCAGCCCGCCACCGAAGCCCAGGAGGTGCCAGGGGGGAGGTGGGGGGGAGCCGACTGTCCGCTAGAGACGGACGGTTTCGGCGCCCTGAGCGGCTTGGAGCTGCCGGGTTCCCCTCTCCCCGCTCCCCTGCGTGTGTCCCCCGGCTCTGAGCAGCAGCAGCAGCAGCCTAGCCACAGGCAGTCCGTGCATTCACTGGACAGCCAGGAGGAGGAGGAGGATTACTATGATAACCAGTGTTTGCAGAGCTACTACCAGCCGCATACCCGAGGCTTTAGATGCCCCAAGCTGCCCATTGCCCAGCAGTCCCCCTTGCAGGCTGCTCTCTCCCCGAGCTGTGACTGCAGCAGGCACAGGAAGCACAGTCTCGACAGTGCCCAGGAGAAAGAGAGGCTCAGGAGCCAGTTGCAAGAAGCCTACTACCTGCTCATACACGCTATGCACGACATGCCAGTGGGTAACCCTGCCGGCAGCAGGTTGGCTGGTGTGAGCTGCCATTCACAAGATAGTGTTTGCACTCAGTCATCGACTAGAGTGGTAGACAGTGACGCTTGGTCCTCCGATGAGATTAGCCTACAGCAACAGGTATCCGACACAGAATCTCTGCCAGGTAAACACACTGGGACCCCCAAGAAAGAATTTGCCAGCAAAAGCACTGCAGACCTAGTTAGCGTGTCAGGCAGACCGTCCTTGCAGCGGTCAGTGAGCGATGGAGTTATTAATTATGCTAACGTATCTTGTTTTAATGACTCGAAATTGAAAGATGAACAGTCAGACAGTGGGTATTATCATGTTTCCAGGGGTCTTCAAAATGAAGGCCAGGCTTCTTGGGATGCTGGGAGCTCAAATCCTGGTTATTCGCCCTTAGTTAACACTTCAGAGCGCATTAAAGATATCATTCAGCCGTCTGAAGGTAGCATGATATTTAAGGACTCTAGCTGTGATGTGAATAAGTTGAGAGATTCCACTATCATGGTATGTGGATCATGTGACAAACAAGATGATAGCCAGGGATGCTCTTTAAAACCACCTGCAGTGACAGTCAACAAAATGCAAGAATGGATGCACAGAGGACGCATGCTGTCCTTGGAGATGAAAGAGCGTATTAGTGGGTCTGTCAGAGTCAGTATGCCATCTGGTTCATTGCCAGGTCAGGCAACCAGCAAAGAAATAGAAGTACAGAAGACCAGTTTCCCTGCTGCTATAAGAGTACAAGGAAACAAAACAGCACCGTCTTCTACCAGCCAGAGAGTCTTGCTGACAGGTAGGAAGTTGCTATGGCAACTGGATCACTACTTCATCGGGCCTTTTGCACGGATCTGTCGTCCACTGTGAAGTGTCCAGCTGGTGTCTTACACTCCAGAATAGGCTGTCTGCAAATGGGATTCTGCCTCTTATCTGTTTGACTGACTGGTGACTAACTCTGGTGGAGGCTCTTTCTTTCCTAAGATAGTTGAATTGGAATTTTAACCGTGGCGATAGGCTGCCACTAACACTGGGTTATGATGCATGACTAACTTTATACACCAGTGCAGTACATGGTGGATTATTATTACTGTCTTATAATCAAGTAGGTATTGAAAATGCTTGTGAAATCAATTGGCAATTCATATTGTAAGTACTGTATGGTGTTAGTTTTGTACTTAGAACATAGAACATTACAGCACAGAACAGGCCCTTCGGCCTTCAATGTTGTGCCGACCAAAATAAAAAGCAAAATAAAAATACTTGTTGCATACTTATCACTGGTTTGTAAACATTTCAAAATGTTTATTCATGGCAACATTCGTGTAAAATACGAAAAAGTTAGGGAACTGGAAGTAATGCTTGCTTCCCCCACAACTGCCCTGCCATTTGCAAGCTTCTGTTTGCATTCTGGTAAGTGTTGTACTTGTTGGTACTATCTATTGCTGCGATCCATCGAATGAAACTTGCGAAGTTCTTGTGTATATTATCTCTTTCTCTTGCAACGCGCATTGGATTTGCATGTACAGAATTGTTGTAGGTGACTATCTGGTTACAAAATATTTTGAAGAAAATGTTAAGTATTGCTTTGAATAGTGCAGTGATTTAAATTGAACTGCAAACTTACCGCAGAAAGTAATTGTTGAAATGTGTTTAAGTAATACCAGACAGTGTCTAATTTCACAGTTGAAGCTTTATGGTATATTTTAGAAACACATTCCTTAAGCTATTTAGTTTTTATAGCATTTATTGTTTCATTTATTTTCTAATTGCACAAACTCGTATTTTGTTGATTTTGTGTACATCTTACATCATTTTAACATACTGAAAAATGTTTCTTTTTTGTATCATTTACTTGTTTACAAATCTATCTACAATACTGAAAAATGATAGTTGAAAATGTTGAAAAGATTTAATTTGGTTTAAAACATTTATTAAAAAAACTTATTCTGACCATGTGCAAAGTTCCATTCTGCTGAAACAAAATGCCAGCTCAAATGGTAGAAGGAATTCATCGCAGACTACCATCGATGTTGTAGGAAAGTAAGAATACAAATGTATTTTGAAAGCAATCTCTTCCCTGTCATTGAACAAGGTTCACTTTCGCAATGTCACATTGATTTTTCTTTAGTATTATAGTCATATGATATGCAGTGGCAGTACCATGCTAAACAGTTCATGTTCTGTATTGTTGGCCAAAATTGTTTTGTAACCCGAATGCTGCCACGTGCATTGCTGTAATTCATCAATCATCTTTAGAGGTGAGCCAAAGAACAATGTTTATCAGTTTAAGGTAATTACATAAATACAAAATAGATGGAATTATACTGCTTTTTGCTTATATACACTAGAGGAAAATAATAGACATTTTTGGAATGTATGAGTAATCAGTGTTGCAGATGTTAGATGGCTGTTTAATGGAATACATTTTAATTACAATATAAGAACTAGTGGAGCAGGCCATCAGTCACATTTAGTCCAGTATAAGGAAATATAAATGTTGTTTCACTCTAATTACAACCATGCATTAATGTTGACATTGTAGCATTTGACGCTTGTATTCTTTTCAGTTCCTCAACTGAACAGAAACTCCTTTATTTCAGTCCGATGTACTTCCCTACTTGCCTTAAATTTTGTTCTTTATAGTTAAAGAATATTGATTCCAAATAACTTGTCAAGTACAAGAATGGAAAGTGAATTGCATCTAAATGTCCTGGCCTTATTTTCCATTAGGATCTCGGGGTCAGGCTCCATAGGACTCTTAAATCGGCCTCGCAGGTGGAGGAAGTGGTCAAGAAGGCATACGGTGTACTAGCCTTCATTAATCGAAGAATAGAGTTTAGGAGTCAGGAGGTAATGATGCAGCTCTATAAGACTCTTGTCAGACCCCAGTTGGAGTATTGTGCGCAGTTCTGGTCGCCTCACTATAGGAAGGATGAGGAGGCTATTGAGAGAGTGCAGAGGAGATTTACAAGGATGCTGCCTGGATTGGGAGGCATGCCTTATGAAGATAGGTTGAGGGAGCTGGGACTCTCTTCACTGGAGAGATGTAGGTTGAGAGGTGACCTGATAGAGGTTTATAAAATGTTGAGAGGAATAGATAGGGTGGACTCTCAGAGACTATTTCCCCGAGCTGAAATGGTCACTACGAGAGGACACAGATTTAAGGTGCAAGGAAGCAAATACAGAGGGGATGTTAGGGGTAAGTTTCCCACTCAGAGGGTGGTGGGTGAATGGAATCGGCTGCTGTCGGAAGTTGTTGAGGCAAACTCGCTGGGGTCTTTTAAGAGACTTCTGGATGAGTATATGGAAACGAATAGGATAGGGGATTATAGATAGGTCTGTGGATTGGTAGATGTGATTGGTGCAACTCGTGGGCCGGAGGGCCTGTTTGTGCTGTATTGTTCTATGTTCTCTGTTGTAATCTTGCTTCACTTGAAGACTTTCCTTGATCTTGACTACATCTGTGCAACACGATGGAATATCTAATGGTGATTAAGTGCTTTCTGATGTGTTACCTCAATTCAAATAGCACAATATGAATATGGAAACTTTCCAAACTGATTTGCTAAAAGAATTAAAATTTCAGTAAAATAATAGGGTTTGATCTAATTTAAGTTGCCTTTAGTTACAGCCCAAGATGGATAGTGTGGTGATGTGCTGCTCATTCCACCCTGATGGCATGGTTGTTATCAAGAATTCTTAATCTGAAGTGCCACATTCATGTTAACTCTCCTGTAGTATATTGTGTTGTCTTGTGACTTAGCTTCATTCCCCTTGAGTTTTCCTTTATGTCACCCCTAGCAAAGTTAGTGAGTAGTGATGTAATACAGTTCCAAAATTTATAGCTGTACAATATTTTGCCGATGTGGCCATCTTAATGAAGAAGTCTTTTGAATTGCTGATGTTCGCATGAATGAGAGTCCTCGGATTTGCCTGTTTTAATTCTTTTAATCTAGGACGGTTATTGTGCTCCTCTGCTGCATGAAATTGGAAAACATGGCATATGCTGGGAAGGGAATTAGGATGTCCTTTTGATAAAGGAAATATGCAAGGAAAAATTAGACTTGCACAATTTAATTCAAAGCCTGGGTTGGTGGATGCGGTAAATTCTGCAAAAGAATTCCTGGCTTCATTTTGGAGCTGCTTGTTGGAGAAGTTGATTTCAAGCAGCAGGGAAAATTTGCAGGGTTAGAACAAAGAACAAAACAGCATGGGAAACAGGCCCTTCGGCCCAACAAGCCCGTGCTGTCACCTCGATGTTCCCACTTCTACACGCAATCCTTGCCCATGTTTATAGATCTATGGATTAAAAACCAAATTTGAGACAATTTAGGGAGAATTTGTTTTGCCAATTAGCCTAAGAGCACATCTTTGGGATGTGGGAGGAAACCGGAGCTCCCGGAGAAAACCCACGCAAGCACGGGGAGAATGCGCAAACTCCCACAGACACAGGCCCAAATCCATGTATCTGCACAGCACAGCTATAGTCACTGCGCTGTCGTGTTGCCCATCAGATGGTCCAGGTCAAGCATACACTAACGATGTGAAGCAGTAGGATACTCTCGAAAAAGGTCCAAGAGCAGTCCTCTCACGACCCATCGCGTGTATGCCCCTCGTTAGACAACAAGGTGGACCAAAGCACCTGTAGGATAAAAACAAGTACATCAATATCATCATCTATTTACACACTTCTCAGGGACTCCCAAGGCTCATGATCCCTATTTTAAATCCGTTTTCTATACCCCTCCATTCCCATTCTGTTCATGTGCCCATCTAAGTATTTCTTAAATAACTCCAGAGTACCTGCCTCCACCACTTTACATGGCAGTGCATTCCATACCCCCACCACCCTCTGTGTGAAAAAACTCCCTCTAGCATCCAAATTATACCTTAACCCCCTCACCCTAAGTCCGTGACCCCTCGTGCTATTTGAGTCCATCCTAGGAAAAAGCTTAGCCCTGTTTACTCTATCTATCCCCTTCAAAATCTTGTACACCTCTATCTGATCTCCTCTAAGTCTACGTCTTTCTAAGGAAAACAGTCTCATTTTCCTTTCAGACCTTCCATACCAAGCAGCAACCTGGTCAACCTCCTCTGCACTCTTTCCAGAGTCTCCACGTCCTTCCGGTAGTAAGGCGACCAGAACTGGACACGGTATTCCAAATGAGGTTTAACCAGCGTTTTATACAACTGAACATTAAAGGCCAGCTCTTGTACTCTATACCCCTTCCTATAAAGGCCAGCATACTATATGCTTTCTCCACAACCTTCTCCACTTGCTCTGCCACCTTCAGAGACTTGGGTTGGATTGATGTCTTTAATGTATTTCACCCACTAAATTATAATTGTGATTTTGTAAGACTTAACCCATCACCCGTTTTTATGTGGACCAAAGTACTGTCAGCAATATGTTTGTCTCAAAATCAGCCATTCTGTGTGGAACTTAGATTTTTGCTAGAAAATATAAATCTGCATTTACACTGTAGTTAGTGATCTTGCAGAATTGTGCTCATGTTCTTTGAAATCCTAACAGTATTCTTTCCCACTTCAACAACAACATGCAGTTACATCCCACTCCTACGCTGTTTGAGGGAAATTATGACCAAACCTAGACATTCCTCTTTGAAATGCCCCATTTCTCTGAAATGTGACTTGTTAAAGGTTCATGGGCGTAAATTAACGTAAACTGTTATAATTCTTGGAAAATGCTGAATGTGGCTGGTATGTAATTTGCAGTAAACTACAGTATTATTACCACCATTTACCATTGGATGTAGCTATTTCCAGCAAGCTTTAGTTCTGTCCAAGTACTGCAACAAAGGGAATGAACCACATTCTGAAAATCTGAAGTAAACAGCAAATGCTGGAAGACACTCCGCATCTGTGAAGAGAAAAACCAAGCTAATGTTTCAGTTTGATGACCTTTCACATGAGTACCTACGTTTGATGAAAGTAAACATTGCTGCGTTGAATCGGATTACAAAAGCAGGACTATTAAAGTAAATGATATTCATGTTATAGGCAGAGGATTACATATGGGCTAACTATATACTGGTCCAACATTTTTATTCCTGAAGTGACTGTTAACACGTTTTACAGCTGGAATAGATTTTTAAACAATAAGCTGAATACTAAAGATCTGTTTTAGAGAGGAAATTGCCCAGTCATTCTAATATCTTAAATTTCAAATACACAATTTGATTTTTGAGGTTCTTTGAAAATTGATCTTTAATTTTAAGTTGTGTATATATAGAATACTGCTGTAAAGGTTGTCAATATTATGGTCATATTAAAGACTGGTCATGAGAAGAATTAGTAGCCTCGGGCACTGATTCCAGACATGTATATGGTCTGTTGATTCTGGTATGTGGACTATTCTGCAAGAGTTTTCTTCAGTGAATGTATGTGTTATTTGAATTACTGGTCTTAAATTCAGCCTCAAGCTACAAATTCCCTCCTCTTTAACCCCTTCCCCTTTATCTCCCCACCCTTGCAGAAGTGTCTGATTAAATTGTAAGAATGTTTGGGTATTAATCAAAGCACTTGATTTGTTGTATGAAAAAGGAGCTTAGCCATGGCATTGTCCAGTAAAATCTACAGACTTACAGCATGACTAAATGAAAGGTTGTATGGTGGGAAGGCTGTAATTGCAAATAGGCAGCTTGATTAAAGGATGAGGCCATGCCAAAAATCCTTTGGTCTAGTGGCTGCCCTCCATTACGCAGGCAGTTCATTATTGTGGTTGTTTATTTTCTAACTTGGTAGAATCATGTGTAGCAGTGAAAAGCAAATAAAACAGACCAATGTCACTTATAAATAAGTGTTTTAATGGGTAGTTGAGAGCAATGTTAGCAAGAATTCTTTCACCTATTTACATTTACTCCTTCAATAAATTCATTAATAGGGTACAGTGAAACTGACAGCAAACTGAGACACCACTGTTCAGTGGTTAGGAAATGTACTTGGTTATATTTGCAGCAAGAAGATGCTAACTCAGAAATGAGTGAGATTATCTGATGTACATGAATTTCACACTTTCTCTCCTGTTTATTATTTTCTTTATACTCTGGGAGGTAGATCCGTAGCTGACAGTTGTTCCTCAGTACCTTACTGAAATGCTTATTGATTTGTGATTCATAAGTTTAAACATCAAGCCAACCTCAAAGGATTTTACAGCAAAGTTGACTCCATCTTTTCATAGATTGTAGAATCCTGAAGTTGTAGAAAGAGGCCGTTTGGCCCATTGAGTCTGCACTGGTCACAATCCCTCGCAGGGCCTATCCCTGTTTATTTACCCTGCTAATCTCCTGATATTAAGGGACAATTTAGCGTAGCCAATCAACCTATCCTGCACATCTTTGAAAGTTAGAAGGAAACTGAGACACTGGAAGAATGTCTATGAGGAATTTGCACAGTCACCCAAGCAGGGAATCGAACCCGGTCCCCTGGCGTTGAGGCAGCAATGTGAACCACCATGCCATCCTGATGATCACAATTGTGTTTTCAACACTGAGTTACTGGATAGTGCTTGGGCGCATGAATCTTGTCTATCTGAAGTGGTTCTTTTCCATTTTCAAAACCAAGAACATTGAAGTTAAGAAAGGTCCCAAATTCTTCACTTTATCTGGAGCTGAGTATTTAATGAATAAGGCTCTAAACCATGAAATAAGTTACTGTTATCAAATAATTAATCAAAGTTAAACTAGTAATATGGAACACATAAGATAGTGTACTTGTTCAGATAAGGCCCTGTCACCTGTGAGGCCTAGATGTAATTTTTTTAGCCATTTCGGAGAAGTCTTTTCGCTCCATTGAGGACCAGAAACAAAAAGTTTAGCAAGATTTAATAACATTCCTGGCAAAGGCAAACTCAGAGTAACCACTGCCTGTGATCAAGATCAGTTATATAGAAACATAGTTACACTGTATATGTGAAGTATATTTATCATTTGCCACGTCATTTATGCTGGTTAGATTGTCTTTCCGTTCGTAAATTGGCTAGTTGTAATGGTGCTTATTTCTAAAGAAGCCAGAAACATGTGATGCTCAGATCATAAAAAATAAAAACACAATACATGCAACAGGTAACCCAGCTGCACAGACTGTTGTATACTTAAAATCATACAATCCCTATAGTATAGAAGGAGGCCATTTGGCTAATTGAGACTGCAGTAACAACAGTCCCACCCATCTCTATAACCTCACAAATTTACCCTGCTAATCCCCCAAAACCAGGGTCAATTCAGCATGGCCAATCAATCTAACTGGCCCATTTTTGGACTGTGGGAGGAAACTGGAGGACTCCCACACAGACATGGGGAAAACATGCAAATTCTACACACAGTGATCCAAGCTAGCAATCGAACCCAGATCCCTGGTGCTGTGAGGCAGCAGTGCTAACTACCATGCTGCCCTTGTCAAAGGTTTTGGAATAATCCTGGGCAAATGTCACATTTGGTGGATATGTTCTTGGGATGTAAATGTCATGAGAGAGGCAAGTATTTATTGTCCATTTCTACTTGTCCCAAAGAAAGTGATAGTGATGTGCTGCCTTGAACTGGTGGGGTCCATGTGGTATAAGTAGAACCAAAGTGTTGTTAGGGAGGGAATTCCAGTATTTTGCTTCTATGAAAGTACACTAATTATGGTCCTAAGTCAGGATGGTACATGGGTAGGAGGGGAACTTGTTCTCATCCTCCTAGGTGTAGAGGTTTCCAGTTTGATAAGTACTGTTGAAGGAGGCGTGATAAGTTGCTGCATCTTGAAGATGGTATACACTGCTGCCACTGTGCACCAGTATGAGATGCATTGCAGTAACTTCAGTTGAGCTGGAGTTGCCAAGTATTAAATGTTGTCATCACTGGGTGTGATTGAAAGGAAAACAGAAGAGGAAGGGGGAGAGAGGTTCCATTATCCAATTCTAGCAGCAGTAAATATTTGTATTCAGTCATGGAGTTAATAGCAAGAAAAAGGCCCATTGACCCATCGTGTCTGAGCTGGTCAATGACAAACCACCTAACTACTTAAATATTATGAGAGTCTCTGCCTCGACCAGCCTTTTAGAATCCCACCATCCTTAGTGAGGAAAAACTTTTTTCACACTTCTCTAAACCACCTGCCTCTTAGTGTAAATCTTTGATCCCTCCACTAAGGGGAAACGTTTCTTCCTAGCTACCCTTTCTAGGCTCCTCATAATTTTATACATTTACATCATGTCTCCTTCTGTTTTCTCTGCTCAAGGATAAGTCTATCCAATATCTCAACTAAAACTATCCAGGCAGCATCCTGGTAAATTTCTTCTGTGCTCTTTCCAAAGCTGTTGCATCCTTTTGATAATATAAGTTCCAGACTGTACACAATATTCTAGCTGTGGCTATTCAACATTTCACATAATTTTAGCATAATCTTTCTACTCTTAAACTCCATGCCTCAGTTAACGCAGGCAATTATCCAATATGCCTTCTTAACCACTTCATCTGCCCATCCTGCTACATTAAGGAATGGTGTACATGCACACCAAGGTCAGTCTAATCCTTGGTGTCTCCCATGACCTTGCTATTCATGTAATCTTTGCTTGTCCTGCCCAAGTGCATCACCACTCATTTATCTGTATTGGATTTCAATTTGCCACTATGTATGTATCCTCCTGTAATATAAGACTATCTGCCTCATTATTTTCAATGCCACCAATTTTCATTCATCTGCAAATTTACTGATCAGCCTTCCTTTAAGTGTAAATTACTTATATAAACCATAAACATCAAGGGCACTAATACTGATCCCTGCAGGACTCCATGGACAGTCTTCCAGTCTGAAAAACATCCCTCAACCATCACCCTCTGCTTCCTGCTGCTCAGTCAATTCTGGATCCAATTTAACAAATTTCTTTGGATCCATGGACTCTTAGCTTTGCTGTCGGTCTCCCATCTGGGACATTATCAAAAGCCTTGTTGAAGCCCAAGTAGAATATGTCAAATGCATTGCCCTCTACTTAGTCACCCCTTCGAAATGTTCAATCAAGCTGGTCAGGTATGACCTCCCCATAACAAAACCATGCTGACTGTTCTTGATTAATCTTTGTGTCGCCAAGTGTCATTTGATAGTACAATAGTATTGCTTGGAAAAAGGAGACACTCATTGAAGTTTTTTGTTTTGTATTCATCAGGATAATTTACAAGAATATCAAAAGGAAAATGACAAATGTGTAGTGAATGAGAAAAAAGTGCTGACTGGTTGAAGCATTGCCATGGCGAATACACTAGTTGATAGTGACTGACAGTTAAATGTCAGTTAATTGTTTGAAATTTAGCCCAGGCAGTTTGGCTCTGGTTGAAGCATTTCCCTGAGGTATAAACCAGCAAATGGCTGTTACTTTTTTGTAGCTGTTTCAGCCAAACAGAACAATATGTGTACACACATATTGTACGGGAGTGGAATGCCCTGCCTGCAGCAGTTGTAGATGCGCCAAGTTTGGTGGCGTTTAAGAGGTTAGTTGATAAGTATATGGAAGAGAAGGGAATGGTTCAGTTTGGAGGGGCATTGCTTTTTATATTGGTCGGCGCAACATCGAAGGCCGAAGGGCCTGTTCTGTGCTGTAGTGTTCTATGTTCTACACTCTTTCTGTTTGCAAAGAACAGGGCCCTGTGTATTAATTAATAAGTAGCTTCCAGTACATGCAAATGCACTGACAGTCTTAAATTGATTGTCAGCATTGAGCAAATGTTACCCAATTGTAGAATCGCATCCAATGTTGGACGCAGTTTTCTAAACACAGGCCATTTGAGTACGGCTTATACCTTGCCCAAAGCAAATATATCTGCCTGTCAGTTTTCGTGATGTAGAGCCTATGTACATAGAGCTATGCTGACAACCAATCGTGGCAAAAGTAAGTGTTGACTTGAGTGAGATCCTGAGGGGTCTTGACAGGCTGGATGTGGAATGAATGTTTCCGTTATGCAGAACCTAGAACTTGTGATCATTGTTTAAAAATAAGGGTAGGCCATTTAAGACGATAAGAACAATTCTCTGAGGGTGGGAAGTCTTTGGAACTCCCTTCCTCAAAAGACTGTGGAAGTAGTGTCTTTGAATGTTTTGAAGGCAGAGTATACAGATTATTGATAACCTTTTACCCCTAATTTATTGAGGGGTGGCAGGAGATTGCAATCGGATCAACTATGATCTTATTGGTAGAGCAGGCTTAAAGGGCCTACTGTTCCTAATACAAATGTATGCAACACCTATAACAATCATACAGTATAAATTTGTTTTCTCTTGCATTTAGTATTCTTGCAATGTGTCCTGATGAGTGCATGATGAAAACTTTTGATAACATGTCTCCTTTTCAGTTATATTTAGATTTAATCAGAGAGCATTAGATCAATTTTTGCCAATTAGATATGAAAATCCTTGAGGAATTTTCCAATTTCTCCCAAAAAAAAGGAGCAATAATTAAAAATTGCTGTGCATAGTTGGTCGCTGGGAGATTGAATGTTGGTCTTTTGAAATACTGATCTACAGAAAGTGAGAGCATTGTTTGAAACTTAGTCTGTAATTGGCAGAATAGTTTGTGTTGAAGGAGAATGGTAGACCTGCTGGTATTTCATAGCTTGCCACTTCAAAGGAGAATGTGTATTGCCTGATAGTTAATTAGACAGTAGAAAAACATAGTGGCATGAGGATTATTGTTTTACTTCATTATAATCTGTCTATGCATTCCTGGTGTTATAAGAATACCATTTCTGAAGCAACATAGTACTTTGTAGGCATGCATTATCAGCCTAGAACTTCTGAGCTCTTTAACATTGCCTAGAGGACTCTTCATGGCAATTACTCAGAAGTGCTAGGTGTCCTCAAGCTGGCATGGGCAAGGTGGGCTGAATTACTTCATTGAACTGTAAGTGCAAACATCATCTGGACTATTGCCCTGCAGTGACAACCTTCCAAAAATGTAGTTTAAATCGCAAACTTCAGGTCTGCCAGAGTTATGCCAATTATTACCCAGAAAAAGTTAAAGAACCGCCCCATAACCATTCAGTATGATCAAGAGTGATCTTGGGCTTCAGTTTCATTTCCTCGTTCATTCCCCATATCCCTTGATTCCTTGAGAGACCCACAGACTTTCTGTTCCAGCCTTCGATCATCCACAGCTGTCTGGGGTAGAGCATTCTAGATTTTCAACTGAGTGAAGCAAACTCCCCTCTCCCTAGTCCTAAATAATTGGCCCCTAGTCCTGACCCCCCATTCTGCATCTCAGATTCTCCAATCAATGGGAATATTGTTTGTTTCGGTAAGATTGTCTCTTATTCTAAGTGAAGTGATATTACTGCTATGCAGTGTGGCCCAGAAGTGAACCACGTTTCAACTGGAAAAAACATCTTAAAAAAAGGTGCATGGCAGCTCATTAGGGATGACTTGTTCTTCATTCACAAGCGTGTCTGAACCCATTAACTACAAAACAACCACATTTTATGTTTATACTAAACATTTATCATAATCAAAATTCTCGTTACTTCGAATCAGCTAGTTCATATGCTACAAAGAGTTTTGAGATGTTAAGTGTCTTGATGGATGCTTTATGAATGTGCCATCTTTTTCTGAGGTTCAAGTCTTAAAATCTGGAGATTACAAAATTTACTTAAATGCTCAAACAGTTCCACTTTACACCTCTAAATGGTTCTGCATGTGAACTAGCTGATTTGAAGAAGCAAAAGCTTTGCTGAATAAATGTTTAGTATCATAAAATGTGGTTGTTTCATAGTTGGTGCGTTCAGACATGCTTGTGAATGAAGAGCAAACCATCCTTAATGAGCTGCAATGCACCTTTTTTAGGTTTCCAGTTAAAAAGTGGTTCAGTTGGGAGTTAATTTCTAGACTGTGTATATGTTTATTAAAACATACCTGATAGTATCAGCATTGAGAGAGAATTGAGAACTAGTTGAATCTGTTATCTGAATTCAGTTGGAATGTAATGCAAGTACAAACGTGCTGATTATTTGTAGTCCCTTAAAAGTGGTAATATACCAAAGTGCTGCAGTGCTTGCGTGTTTTGTGACCACTGCATTCCTGTGAAAGTATTTGCCTAGAAGGCAATATGTGGTATAGCCAACTACTGCTGCAAAGACTGGAAGTAAACATATCTTTGTCAATGTGACTCAGATGTGTTTACACCCAGCACAACATAGCAGTCTTGAGTTGCCTGTTCTGCCAGGAGCAATTGGACATATTATTTTCGTGTTAAATTGCAATGTTTTAATCCAAATATTGGAAATCTTGTTCCAAATGCAAAGTGTGCCCACATAGAGCTTAACTAACTTACTGAGGCCAGATATAGCACACGGCAGATTTTTCAGGAAATAGCATGTATCAATTGATTTTCCTCTTAGGCCTACTACTATTTCTTTTTGCTGTTCAGACACAATTCACCCGCTTGAATTATATGCGGAATAACACCAACTTTTGTATTTTACATAATGAATGTACACCTAGGATTTTACAGGACATTCATTTTAATTCTGAAAACTAATTAAAATTTATCTGTGGTGCTTATTGTGTTTACAAATCCAGGCACTTGCAAGAGAACTGAGCAAATTCACATCTGAAATGTCAACATCTGTAACTAAGTATGCAACAACAGTAAATATGAATACTTTTTAATATATTTGTAGCCTGGAGCTATTGGCAAATCTAATTCCATACAGTGTATAGGCATTTAGGTTATAATGAAGCACTATTTAATTCCAGTGAACTCTGGATTGCAGGGTTTGGAATGCCATCTATTTTAAGAGGTGCAATAAACTTTGTACCTGGATGTGTATTTCCTGTTTTGCATTTTTTAGTATAAACACTCCCACTGTTTTCACCTGCAAAACTGATAAGCTGTTTCTTTTTTCCCCTTCAATAAAGACGTCATTGAAAATGTTCATACATCTTCAGTTAACAAGAAAGAATTGAAAGCCATTGACACTAATGAACTCAATGACTACAGGCCACACATAAACAACATTACGGTGTCCAAAAAAAGAAACTGGCTGCAGCAAAGTACTCTCAACCCTTGTTTGAATGAAGAGACCAATGCCTCTGTAACGGTAGAGCTAACAAATAATACAAGTGGCCCAAGCTCCTTACAAGAAAGCAGACAGCAGTGTGTAGATCTACCAAGAGAGTATATCCGACAAAATGAGCCAAAACATGCTGTGGAGCACATTCTGGATCATAGTGAAGAAAATGACGCAGATGATGAGGGGGAGATATGGTACAATCCCATCCCAGAAGATGATGACGTTGATCTACTACAAATTCAGTCCTCTCCCAGGATTTCTGTGACTAGAATTGATAATTCCAGCAGCAGTATGCAGGTGAAGCAATGTTCATTGCCTACTGGTGACTTGACTAAGGGACCAATGACAATGGTGACCTCTTCAAATTGCTGTGAAAATGTGAAGGAAGTCCAGATAACTCCAGCAATTGATCTGAATCAGGGGAATTCTGTGAATTCTACAAATTCCACAGACGGTGGGCAGCTGCATAGGCAGATCTGTGCGTGCAAGTTTCGGAGTGGGGTGAGTGTGGAGGGGATCTGTGTCCACAGACCTCCATCTTCAGGTAAGCTGTTTGTATTGCATAACGGGAAACCCTTAACTTGAAAGAATCCAGCCTTTCAAAAGCATCAAAGCACTCATTGGAATTTAACTTGTTTAGTTTTAATTGTTTAACTCTGAATTGGAATTTAAAATTGTGTATTTACTTTTTTAACTGAGAATTGTCTCATTTATTCTCAAATTTTCTAGAACTTCAATAATTAAGTGATAGTTCCTCTGCGTACATTTGCACTTTTTTGGGAGCATTGTAAACATTTAGCTATACATATTTGAGCCTAGAAGGATGGATGTACCTTGCCCTACATCTTGTTAAAGTCTCTAAATTTTTCGTTCTTCAGTTTTGTGTACAAATCTTCCCCGATTCATGACTACCACCACCGTCGGGGTGACTATTATTTGCGACCACAGCAATAACATGTTTTGCAGTCACGGTATATTGAGTTACATTGCTATCGCTGGTAGGATATGCATTTTTAGTGATGTGCAGCAATTTAACTCATTTGCTACAATTGGAGAGTTGGATTGTAAACATTTAATGAAAAGGAGAGAAATTATGAAGCCTAAACATTTAAAGATTTTTGAGAAGCATTTAGCTCTGTTTATACTGCATTTTTAAAAATTGTGCAGCTGAGCACCCATGGTACCACTGACTTGACACTGGTTGCACGCCCCTGAGGAATCATCACCAAAGCAGTATCCAAAATGGATAAGCGGTTCATGAATGAGATGGACTTGTGACTCCAACAATACCTTCCCAGTCCATCTAGATTGCCTGGTGGTCAACCATTCCTCTGTCTTCACTCTCTCAACCTGTGGTCACACGCCCTCCCTAAGTGTACTACCCATGTAGTTCTTAGCCTTGTGAATATCCCACAGAGAGTCCAATTCTAAAAGTTGGAGCTCAAGTTTTTATAGCTGGTGATGTTTTCTGCACCTGTGGTTGTCTAAGTCATTGTAAGTGTCCACAACTTCCCATATGCCACAGGGTGCACACTCTACATGGCTTTGCTGCCCTGTCATGCATTAACTTTGCATCACTCCCCTCCTGTTTAAATTTCTGATTTGCTGCTTTTAATTGTTTTGAATTTTCAGCTACTTATAGGCACCCTGAACAGCAGTTTCCCATCTACCAAGCAACTTGCAGGTTTCCTGTGATGTCACTTTGGTTTTTTTCAAACATCGTCAGTTCTTGAGGCTTCTGATTTTTTTTTTAGAACGTAGAAAATCGACAGCACAAACAGGCCCTTTGGCCCACAAATTGCGCTGCTCATATCCCTACTTACTAGGCCTACCTATAACCCTCAATCCTATTAAATCCCATGTATTCATCCAGAAGTCTCTTAAAAGACCCTAATGAATTCACCTCCACCATCACCAACGGCAGCCGATTCCACTCTCAAACCACCCTCTGAGTGAAAAATGTACCTATGACATCTCCTCTGTACTTACTCCCCAGCACCTTAAACCTGTGTCCTCTCGTAGCAACCATTTCAGCCCTGGGAAATATCCTCTGAGTATCCACCCAATCTATATCTCTCAACATCTTATAAACCTCTATCAGGTCACTTCTCATCCTTCGTCTCTCCAGGGAGAAAAGGTCAAGCTCATTCAACCTATCCTCATAAGGCATGCCACTCAATCCAGGCAACATCCTTGTAAATCTCCTCTGCACCCTTTCAATAACTTCCACATCTTTCTTGTAACGAGCCAACCAGAACTGCGCACAGTACTCCATGGGGTCTGACTAGGGTTTTATAAAGCATTATCTACCGACTCCTAAACTCAGTCCCTCGATTGATGAAGGTCGGTACACCATTTGCCTTCTTGACCACATTCTTTACCTGCGAGGCCGATTTAGGAGCCCTAGGGACCAGACCCCAAGGTCCTTCTGATCCTGTACACTGCTGAGAGTCTTACCCTTGATATTATATTCCTTCAAACCATTTGACCTGCCAAAATAATCACAACACATTTATCCAGGTTAAAGTCCATCTGCCACTTTTTTGCCCAGTCTTGCATTCTATCTATGTCACGCTGCAACTTCTGACATCCCTCCAGACTATCCACAACATCACCAACCTTCGTGTTGTTGGCAGACATACCAACCCATCCCTCCACTTCCTCATCCAGGTCACTTATGAGAATTACAAACAGCAAGAGTCCCAGAACAGATCCCTGGGGCACTCCATGTAGAAAAAGACCCATCTACAACCACTCTCTGCCTTCTGCGGGCAAGCCAGTTCTGGATCCACAAGGTAACACCCCATTGATCCCATACCCTCTCATTTTCTCAAGAAGTCTTGCATGGAGGAACTTATTGAATGCCTTGCTGAAGTCCATATGAACCACAATCTACTGCTTTTCCTTCGTCAACGTTTAGTCATATTTTCAAAGAACTCAACCAGGCTCGTAAGACACAATCTGCCCTTGACAAAGCCGTGCTGTCTACTTTTGAAAATACTAAACTTGTCTAAATGTTCATAAATCCTGTCCCTCAGGATTCTCTCCATCAACTTACCAAGCGCTGAGGTTAGACTCATCGGTCGGTAATTTCCTGCACTATCTCTATTTCCTGCTTTAAATACAAGAACCACATCTGTAATCGTCTGGAACGTCTCCATTGACAACGCAAACATCATCGTCAGAGGCTCTGCAATATCTTCCTTCGCCTCCCACAGTAACCTGGGGTACATCCCATCTGGTTCTGGTGACTTATCTGTCTTGATGTTATTCAAAATTTCCAACACATTCTCTATTTTAATGTCCACATACTCAATCTTTTCAGTTCACAGCAAACCTGCAGTACAACCACCCAGATCATTTTCCGCTGTGAATACCAAAGTAAAGTATTCATCAAGCATCTCTGCCATTTCTACTGGTTCCTACAAACTTTCCCACCTTCGCATTTTATAGGTCCTATTCATTCGTGGGCATTACTGGCTGGCCAGCATTCATTGCCCATCCCTGGTTGCCCTTGTTTAGCATGCAGTTGAAAGTCAACCACATTACTGTAGCTCTGGAGCCACGTGTATGCCAGACTGAGTAAGGACAGCAGATTTCCTTTCCTAAAGGATATTAGGTTTTTCCAAAAATCGGCACTGGTTTCATTTAGTTCCGGGTTTTTTTTCTATTGAATTCAAATTCTACCATCTACTGTGGTGGTATTTGAACTCAGGTTCCCAGAACATTAACTGAATTTCTGGATTGATAATACCACTAGGCCATCGCCTCCTTTGCAAACAGCTGCAGTTTCCTTTGGCTCCCTTTCCACACCTTTCTGTTAAGGCTCTTCAGGAGCTTGTAAGTTTCTCTGAACTGCATCCCATGCATTCTTATCTTAAATAAGACGGCCATTGTACGCAGTACTCTGTGGTCTCGCCAGTGTGCTGTTTTCTTCTTTCTCATATTATACTCCATTTGCCAGGTCTGTCTATCTTTGTCCTTTCATTCATTCATTTGAATTGTAAGCAGTTGAGGTCCCAACGCTAATCCTTATGACATAGTATTTGTTGCATTTGGCCAACCAGAAAAAAGATCCATTTATATCTATTTATGCTAACCCATTTTCTATCCATGCAGTATGTGATTTGATTTTGATTTATTATTGTCACATATTAGTATACAGTGAAAAGTATTGTTTCTTGAATGCTATACGGACAAAGCGTACGATTCACAAAGGAAAGGAGAGAGTGCCGAATGTAGTGTTGTAGTCATACCTAGCGTGTAGACAAGGATCAACTTAATATGAAGTAGGTCCATTCAGAAGTTTGGCAGCGGGGAAGAAGCTGTATTTGAGTTGGTTGGTACGTGTCCTCAGACTTTGGTATTCTTTTCCTGATGGAAGAAGGTGGAAGAGAAAATGCCCAAGGTCCATGGGGTTCTTGACATAGAACATAGAACATTACAGCACAGAACAGGCCCTTCGGCCTTCGATGTTGTGCCGACCAAAATAAAAGCAATGCCCCTCCAAACTAAACCATTCCCTTCTCTTCCATATACTTATCAATTAACCTCTTAAACGCCACCAAACTTGGCGCATCTACACAGCTGCAGGCAGGGCATTCCACTCCCTAATCACTCTTTGAGTAAAGAACCTACCTCTGATTTCCGTCCTATAACTCATACCCCTTAATTTAAAGCTGTGTCCCCTCGTGCTAGCTTTCTCCATCCTAGGAAAAAGGCTAGCACTGTCCACCCTATCTAAACCTCTAATCATCTTATATGCTTCAATAAGATCCCCTCTTAGCCGCTTCCTTTCTAACGAAAACAACCTCAAATCCTTCACCCTCTCTTCATAGGACCTGCCCTCCATACCAGGCAACATCCTGGTAAACCTCCTCTGACCCTCTCCAATGCCTCCACATCTTTCTTATAATGAGGGGACCAGAACTGCACACAATACTCCAAGTGCGGCCGCACTAGAGTTTTGTACAGTTGCAACATGATGCTGCGGCTCCTAATTCAATCCCCCTACCAATAAAAGCTAAGACTCCATATGCCTTCTTAACAACTTTATCCACTTGACTGCCTACTTTCAGGGATCTATTGACACATACACCAAGATCCTTCTGTTCCTCAACACTATTAATAGCCCTACCATTAGCCCTATACTCTACACATTTATTGTTCCTGCCAAAGTGCATTACCTCACACTTTTCCACATTAAACTCCATTTGCCACCTCGCGGCCCAGCTCTGCAACTTGTCCAAGTCACTCTGTAAACTAAAACACCCCTCTTCACTATCTACCACACCACCAACTTTAGTATCATCTGCAAATTTACTGATCCATCCCTCAATACCCTCATCCAGATCATTTATAAAAATTACAAACAGCAGGGTCCCCAAAACAGACCCCTGAGGCACACCACTCGTCACCGAACTCCACGAAGAAAATCTCCCATCAACCCCCACCCTCTGTCTTCTATCTGCCAGCCAATTTCTAATCCAATTAGCTAAATCACCCTCTATTCCACACATCTGCATTTTCTGTAGAAGTCTTCCATGGGCCACCTTATCAAACGCCTTACTAAAGTCCAAAACAGCCAGACTATGCTGGCTGATTTTGTTTTGAGGCAGTGGGAAGTGTCGACAGAGTAGAGGCTGGTTTGAGTGATGGATGGGCTTCATTCATGACTCTTTGTAATTTATTGCTGTCTGGACAGAGCAAGAGCCATACCAAACTGTGATTGAAAACAGAAAAAATACTTTCATCTGTAGAAGTTAGTGAGAATTATAGCAAAAATGCGAGATTTCCTTAGTCTTCTGAGAAAGTTGACATATTGGTGGGCTTTCTTAATGATAACACTGGCACAGCAAGACCAGGACAGGTGGTTGGTGATCTAGACATCTGAAAACTTGAAGCTTTTGACCATTTCACTCTGTCCCCACTGATGTAGACAGGGGCAAGTTCTCCAATACGCTTCCTGAAGTTGGTGACAATTTCCTTTGCTTTGTTGTCATTGAGAGGTTATTGTTGTTGCATCAGTTCACCAGATTCTCTCTCATTCCTGTATTGTGTCTTGTCATTGTTGGAGATTCAACCCACTATGGTGGTGCCATCAGCAAACTTGAAAATTGAGATGGAGGGAAATTTGGCTAAATGGTCATAGGTATAGAAGGCATATCCTACAGAATGAACTTTTATTTTTTCAAACAGCATTTGATGTGATACCTTATGGAAATCTAGAACAGTATATCACAAGTTCCCCTCTATCCATTAGATGTATTATTTCTTCCAAGAACTCCAATAAATTGATTAAACATGACTTCCCTTTCGCAAAACCATGTTGACACTACCTGATTATCCTAAAATATTTCCAAGTGCCCTGCTTTTAGATCTTTAAGCATTGCTCTAATATTTCCCTATGACAGATGTTTGACAAACCTATTGGACTTTTTGATGATGTAACAAACAGAATAGATAAAGGAGAAACCAGTGAGTATAGTATGTATTTAAACTTTCAGAGGGCTTTCAATAAGGTTTCACATATAGTTTGTAAAAAAGAAAAATTAGAGCTCAGAGGATTAATGTTAATATACTGGCATCATTTGAGAATTGCTTAATGGACAGAAAACAGTAAGAATAAGACACAGGAGCAAAATTAGGCCATTCAATTGTGGCTGATAATTTTCTCATCGCCATTCTTCTGTCTTTTCTCCATAACCCGATTCCCTTATTAATCAAGAACCTATCTATCTCTATCTTAAAGGCACTCAATGACCTGGCCTCCAGAGTCTTCTGCTGCAAACAGTTCCACAGATTCACTACTTTTTAGCTGAACGAATTCCTCCTCATATCTGTTTTAAAGGATCGTCCCTTTAATCTGAGATTGTGCCGTTTTGTTCTAGATTTTCCTATTGGTGGAATCCTCCTCTGCATGTCCATTCCGCCTTGTGGTATTCTGTAAGTTTTAATATGATCCCCGTTCCCCCATCCTTCTAAACTCCAATGAGCACAGACCCTGCGTCTTCAACTGTTCCTTAAATGACAAGCTCATCACTCCAGAGATCATTCTTGTGAACCTCCTTTGGGCCCTTTCCAAGCATTAGGGTTACCCTAACCCTTTCCAAGGCCAGGACATCCTTCATTAGATACTGGGCCCAAAACTGCTCAGAATATTCCAGATGGGGTCTGACCAGAGTCTTATATCGCCTCAGGAGTACATCCTTGCTCTTGTATTCTAGCCCTCCTGACATGAATGCTAACATTGCATTTATCTTCCTAACCGGCGATTGAATCTGCCAGTTAACCTTAAGAGAATCTTGAACAATGACTCCCAAGTCCCTTCATGTTTCTGATTTTCTAAGCATTTCCCCATTCAGAAAATAGTTATACCTACATTCCTCCTTCCATTTACACTTTTCACATTGTATTCCATCTGCCACTTTTTTGTCCACTCTCCCAGCCTCTCTGATTCCTTAATACTACCTGTCTCTCTCTCTCTCTCTCTCTCTACATATTATTGTAACATCTTCTATTTGTGGTTTACATAAACGACTTGGAAGTTGGGGTAGGTGGTGAGATCAGAAAATTTGCTGATGACACTAAGATGCTTGGATTGGTGGGTACAGAGGAGCAGTGCCAGGCAATACAAGGACATTGATAGGTTGGTAGACTGGGCAGATAGATGGCAAATGGAATTTAATCTGGATAAATGCGAGGTGATGCATTTTGGCCGGAAAAATGTAGAAGAGAGTTGTAGGATAAAAGGTAAAATTATTTGGAGTATAGAGACGCAGAGAGACTTGGGGGTGCAGGTTCACAAGTCTCTGAAGGTGTCTTTACAGGTGGAGAAGGTGATAAAGAAGGCGTATGGTATGTTAGCTTTCATAGAAAAGGGTATAGAATACAAGAGTAGGAGTTTGATGTTGCAGTTGTATAGAACTTTGGTTAGGCCTCACTTGAAATACTGCGTCCAGTTCTGGTCGCCGTACTATCGGAAGGATGTGGAGTCCTTGGAGAGAGTGCAGAGGACGTTTACCAGGATGCTGCCTGGTATGGAAGGACTGTCTTATGAGGAACGATTAAATAGACAGGGGTTGTTTTCCCTTGAAAGACATCGGCTTAGAGGGGATCTAATAGAGGTGTATAAGATTATAAGGGGTATAGATAGAGTAAATGGTGGTAAACTTTTTCCACCTTCAGAAATGGATAGGACGAGGGGTCACGGCCTTAGGGTGAAGGGGGCTATGTATAAGACAAATATTAGAGGGCAGTTTTTCACACAAAGGGTAGTGGGGGTGTGGAATGCACTGCCGAGTAAGGTGGTGGGAGCAGGCACGCTAGGGCTGTTTAAGGGTCTCTTGGACAGCCACATGAGCGTTATGCAGATAGAGGGATATAGTAGGACTGTTTAACTATGGCTTTTTTTCCCCACAGGTAATTCGGTCCAACTTGACCAACAGGGAGCATGCATTCGGCAGGTGGTGCGAGGACAGCTCTTGGATGTTGATTCGTGGGTTGCCTGGTGCTTCATGTCGTAAATGAGTGCTTTATCTGGACCATCTGAAGGGCACCATGACAGCTCAGTGACTATCGCTGTAGCTGTGCACACTTGGAATTGGGCCGGTGTCTGCGGGAGTTTGCGCGTTCTCCCCGTGGTTGCGTGGGTTTTCTCTGGGCGCTCCGGTTTCCTCCCACTTCCCAAAAATTCGCTCTTAGGCTGATTGGGAAACAAATTGTCCCTATATTGAGATTCTTTCATATTAGGAATAATTTAAAATTAGAATAGGAAAATGGAATTGTTACTATAAAGTTATGACGGCGGCGCGGGCTCGTTGGGCCGAAGGGCCTGTTTCCTGTGCTGTGTTGCTCTAAAAAAAAATCTGCAGCCTTAGCAACATTGGCTTCAGTTTGTCCCTCCAAATTGTTAATGTATATTATGAAAAGTTGTGGTCCCAGTACTGACCTCTGAGGCACACCTAGTCACTGGCTGCCATCCTGAAAAAGACCCCTTTATCCCTGTTCTGTGCCTTCTGCTAGTCAGCCAATCCTCTATCCACGCCAGGATCTTTCCCTTAACACTGTGGGAGTCTTAACTTATGTAATAGTTTCCTACATGGCATCTTATTAAAGGCCTTCTGGAAATCTAAATAAATCAGGTGCACTGGCTCTTTAACTTCCTTGTTATCTCCTTAAAGAACTTCAACATAGGACATAGAATACTACAGCACAAACAGGCCCTTTGGCCCACAAGTTGTGCCGATCATATCAGTACCTACCAGGCTATAGAACTATCTGTAACTCCCAATCCCATTAAATTCCACGTACTCATCCAAAAGTGTCTTAAAAGACCCCAGCGAGTTCACCTCTGACGGCAGCCGATTCCATTTATTCACCACCCTCTGAATGAAAAACTTATCTCTAACATCTCCTCTGTACTTGCCCCCCAGCACCTTAAACCTGTGTGCTTTCGTTGTGACCTTTTCAGCCCTGGGAAATAGCCTCCGAGAATCCACCCTATCTATTCTTCTCAACATCTTATAAACCTCTTTCAGGTTGCCTCTCAACCTTCATCTCTCCAGGAAGAGACCTAGCTCTCTCAACCTATCTTCATAAGGCATGCCCCCCAATCCAGGCAACATCCTTGTAAATCTCATCTGCACCATCTCCATAACTTCCACATCCTTCCTATAGTGAGGCAACCAGAACTGCACACAGTACTCCAAGTGGGGTCTGACAAGGGTCTTATAAAGTTGCAGCATTACCTCCCGACTCCTAAACTCAATCCCTCTACTATTGAAGGCTAGTACACCATATGCCTTCTTGACCACATCCTCCACTTGTGGGGCAGATCTAAGAGTCTTATGGACCCAGACCCCAAGATCCTTCTGCTTCTCAACACTGCCAAGACTCCTACCATTGATATTATACTGCTCCACCCCATTGGTCCTGCCAAAATGGACCACCACACATTTATGCACGTTGAAGTTCATCTGCCACTTCTCCTCCCAGTCTTGCATCCTATCTATGTCTTGCTGCAACTTCAGACATCCCTCCAGACTATCCACAACACCACTAACTTTCGTATGATCGGCGAACTTACTAACCCATCCCTCCACTTCCTCATCCAGGTCATTTATGAAAATGACAAACAGCAAGGGTCCTAGAACAGATTGCTGGGGCACTCCACTGGTGACTGACCTCCATGCAGAAAAAGACCCATCCACAACTACTCTCAGCCTTCTGCACGCAAGCCAGTTCTGGATCCACAAGGCCAAAGCCCCTTGGATCCCATGCCCTGTCACCTTCTCAAGAAGTCTTGCATGGAGGACCTTATCAAACGCCTTGCTGAAATCCATGTAAACCACGTCCATTGCTCTTCCTTCGTCAATGCGTTCAGTCACATTTTCGAAAAACTCAACTAGGCTCGTGAGACACGATCTGCCCTTAACAAAGCCGTGTTGACTCTGATCATATTGAACTTCTCTAAATGCTCATCAATCCTATCTCTCAGAATCCTCTCCATCAACTTACGGACCACTGAGGTCAGACTCACTGGTCGGTAATTGCCTGGGCTATCCCTGTTCCCTTTCTTGAAAATAGGCACCACGTCCGCAATCTTCCGGAACCTCTCCCGTCTCCATCGACGACGCAAAGATCATCGCCAGGGGCTCTGCAATCACTTTCTTCACCTCCCACAGTAACCTGGGGTACATCACATCCGGACCTGGCAACTTATCTACCTTGATGGAATTTAACAGTTCCAACACCTCCTCTTTCTTAATGTCCACATACTCAATCTTTTCAGTTGCTGCAATTCTGTAGTACAACCCCCCAGATCACTTTCCACTGTGAATACTGAGGCAAAATACTTAAGTGCCTCTACCGTTTCTTCTGGTTCCACACAGACATTTTCTCCTTCACCTTTTATAGGTCCTATCCCTTCTCATCCTTTTACTCTTCACATATTTGTAGAATGCCTTGGGATTCTCCTTAATCCTACCCACTAAAGCCTTCTCATGACCCCTTCTGGCTCTTCTAATTTCCTTTTTAAGCTCCCTTCTATGATTCTTATACGCCTCTAGATCCTTAACATCCTCTAGCTCCCTGAACCTATTGTACAACTTTCTTTTCTTCCTAACTAGGTTCATCACAACCTTTGTGCACCACGGTTCTGTCGACGTACCAAAACCCCCTTGTGTCACCGGAATGTTGTCGTGCAGAGCTCCAGACAAACATTCCTTGAAAATCCGCCACCTTCCTTCAGTACTTTTCCCCAAGAACACCACCTTCCAGATTTGTCAGACATGACTTTTCCTTGACAAAGCCGTCTGCCTCAGTCCTAATTTTATCATGCACTTCCAAGTACTGTGCGAGCTCATCTTTAATAATTGACTCTAAAATCTTGTCAATGACTGAAGTCAGGATAACCGTCTGATAATTTCTTGTCTGTTGCCTCTCTTAAACAGTGGCGTTACATTAGCTACATCATCTGGTACCTTCCCTACCTCCAGTGATTCCTGAAAGATCACTATCAATACCTCCACAATTTCCTCAGCTCTGTTTTGGAACTGTATGGTGTAGTCCATCCAGTCCAGGTGATTTATCAGACTTTTCAATTTCCCCAGAGTCTTCTCTTTAGTGATGGCCACTAAACTTACTGGTGCCGCTTGATCCTCCTGGAGCTCTGGTATCCCACTGGAGTTCAGTTCTTCTGCCACTACTTTGTTTCCTATTATTACTTTTCTAGCCTCATTTTCTAGTGGTCCAATATCTATTTTTATCTCTTACCTTTTATATTAGAAAAACCTCTTCCTATCTTCTATTACTAGCTAGCTTGCACTCATACTTCTTCATCTCCCCCTTATTGCTTTTTTTAATTGTCCTCTGCTTGCATTTAAAGGCCTCCCAATCATCTGGCTTTCTGCTAATCCTCGCCATTTTATATGTTTTCTCTTTTGCTTTTGTTGTGTCCTTGACTTCCCTCATCAGCTATGGGTGCCTTGTCCTTAGCACGCTTCCTCCTCCTTGGGATGGATTTCTGTTGTCTCTTGAATAACCGCCAAAAACTCCTGCCATTGTTGTTCCACTGTTTTCCCTGTCCAATTCTCTTTCCAATTAACTCTGGCCAGCTCCTCCCTCATGTCTTTGTAGTTATCTTTGTTTAATTGTAATACCATCACATCTGATTCCAGCTTCGCTGTCTCACTGCAGGTTAAATTCTCTCATTATGGTCAGTGCTTCCTAAGGATTCCTTCACCTTCAAGTCTGCCTCATTACACATCACCAAATCCAGAATTGCCTGTTGCTTAATAGGATGTGTCACAAGCTGCTCCAAAAAAACTAGACATTCCACAAATTCTTTTTCTTGGGATTCACGATGTACTTGATTCTTCCAATCCACCTGCAAGTTGAAGTCTCCCATGATTATTATGATATTGCCTTTTTTGGATGTCTTTTCTATTTCCTGATTTATTTTCTGCCTCACACCTGACTACTGCTAGGGGGCTGGTACGTAACTCCCATCAGTTTTTTTATCTTTGATTCCTCAACTCTACCCACAGAGATTCTGTGCCTTCTGATCCTATATCGCTTCTTGCTATCAATGTAACTTCATTCCTTACTAATAATGCAACCCCAATTGCCCATTTGCCTATTTTTCGATAGGACATATATCTTGGATAGAGTGAGGTTTTCAGCATGCAAACAGGCCCTTTGGCCCGACTTGTCCATGCTGCCCAGTTTTTTTAAACCCCTAAGCTAATCCCAATTGCTCGTATTTGGCCCATATCCTTCTATACCCATTGAACCCATGTAACTATCTAAATGCTTTTTAAAAGATAAAATTGTACCCACCTCTACTACTACCTCTGGCAGCTTGTTCCAGACTCTCACCACTCTCCGTATGGAAAATAAGCCCCTCTGGACACTTTAGTGCATCTCCTTTCTCGTGTTAAACCAATGCCTTCAGTTTTAGACATTCTTACCTTTGGGAAAAGATATTGATTATCTACCTTGTCTATGCCCTTCATTATTTTATAGAACTCTATAAGTCACTCCTTTCCCTCCTGTGCTCCGGAGGAAAGAAGTCCCAGTCTATTTGACCTGTCCTTTATAACTCTGTTGTTCTGTTGTTCATCCGTCGTCATCAATGAGGACCTTGACACCATTACTCATTCTGAGACTGGATGCGGTGCGTCCGGAGATGACTGATCAGGCCAGTTTGGGGCACGGAATATCCCGGCACATATCGGACAGACTTGTGTAGACACTGTAGCTGTTGTGCTGATGGCTCTGGACTTGCGCAATCCGTGCTTGAGTTGTACTTCAATACATCTTTCTTTGTAAGTTTGACAGCCTTTGTGGATGAGGCAGTGCCAGGTAGGGAAGTTTTATGCCAATGTTTCCCAGGTGGTCGTGTTTATGTCAAGTGACTTCAGGGAGACCTTGACTGTGTCTTTGAAACATTTCTTCTGGCCTCCATGCAAGTGTCTTCCAGCAGAGAGTTCCCCAAAAAGGAGCTATTTGAGTATGCGCTTGTCTGACGTATGAATGACATGACCTGCCCACTGGGTCTGCGCTCTCATTAGCAGTGTGTGGACTGATGATAGACTTGCTCTAGAGAGAACCTCAGTATCTGGTACTTCGTCTTGCCTTCGGATGCATAATATTCTGCAAAGACAAGTCAAGTGGAATCTATTATAACACCATCCTTTATAACTCAATATTTAGAATAAGCAAGTCAATTTCAGCTTGGCAGGCTGAGATGAGTGGGTTCTACAAGGGCCAGTGCTTGGGTTCCAATCTAGCAAAGGCTTAGATTGTGAGAACCAAATGTAATATTTCCAAGTTTGATGTGACGCAAAATGAGATGGGCATGTGAGTTGTGAGGAAGGTGCAGGGACTTCAAGGGGATTTAGACAGGCTAAATTAGTTGACAAGAATGTAGCAAATGGAAAAGAAATGAAGTTATCTACTTTGTTAGGAACTGCATAAATGCAGACTATTACTTAAATAGTGAGATTGGGAAATGTTGACTTTCAAAGGGACTTGTCTGTCCTTATTCATTAGTCACTAAAGCTAACGTGGAGGTACATCAACCAGTTAGGAAGGCAAATAGTATTTTGGCCTTGATTACTAGTGGATTTAAACACAGGAATAAAGATGTCTTGTTGCAATTGCATTGAACCTTGGTAAGTATTGTGTACAATTATGGTCTCCTGAGGAAGGATCTACTAGTCACAGTGATATTGCAATGATGGTTTGCCGGATTGATACTGGGATGGTGGAGTTGTCCTGTGAGGAGAAATTGAGGAGACTAAACCCATATTCTCTAGACTTTAATGAGAGGTGATCTCATTAAATCGTACAAAGCTTTCATAGGGCTCAACAGAGTAGATGTAGGAAACGTTTCCCCTGGCTGAGGGGATATGAACCAGAATGCAGATAAAATAAGAGGTAGGTTATCCAAGATATGAGGAATTTCTTTACTGACAAGGTGGTGAATCTTTTGTAATTCCTTATTCCAGAATGAGTCACAGAGATGTGGAAGCTATTGAAAGGGTGCAGAGGAGATTTACAAGGATGTTGCCTGGATTGGGTGGCATGTCATATGAGGATACATTGAGAGAGCTTGGTCTTCTCTCCTGGAGAGATGAAGGATGAGAGGGGACTTGATAGAGGTATAAAAGATGTTGAGAGGTATTGATCAGGTGGATTTTCAGAGGCTTTTTCCCAGGGCTGAAATGGCTGCCACAAGAGGACACAGCTTTAAGGTGCTGGGGTATAGGTACAGAGGAGATGTCGGTAAATTTTTCACTCGGGTGAGTGGAATCGGCTGCCATCGGTGGTGGTGGAGACAAATTTGATAGGATCTTTTAAGAGACTTCTAGATGACTACATGGGACCTAATAGGATTGAGGGTTATAGGTAATCCAGTAGGTAGAGGTATGATTGGCGCAACTTGTGGGCTGAAGGGCCTGTTTATGCTTTAGTTTTCTGTTCAAGACAAAGATTGATAGATTTCTAGATATTAAAGACAGGAAGAGATTATGGGTTTAGTGTGGGGAAAATGGTATTGAGTAAAAAATCAGCCTTAATCTGGTTGGTTGGCAGACTGTGCTTTGAGGGGCAGAGTGGCCTGCTTTCCCTAATTCCCATGTTAAGAGATGTGACACTAAAATGGGTAAATAAGCCTTAATCCTGACAGCCACAAAGGACTGGATGACTATCTCTGAATTTTTTCCAAAATAGGAGTCACAAATGGTATAATATTTTGAGTTAATTAAAATAATTTTTTTGGTGTGATCACTGTTCAGGCATTCAGTTCACTATCAAAAAGTTAATATAACTAATAAATATGACAGAGTGAGATTCCAAATGCATTGTATTTCTAGTGTGGTCACCAAGTCAGTGTGTATTATTTGCAGAATAGGTGTGTTAGCACATCGTCCTTTCACTTTTGAACCCTGGCATCAAATGAAGCCAACAATTGGTGAAGTATAAATAAAGTAGATTGCACAGTCTCAAGCTAATTAACTATTCTTAACATTAAGCGCTTCTTTTTGGCATTTGGTAATTTCATTTGGTGGTCACACATCATAGTTTGTGTTGGAAATGTCATTGTGCACTAGTACATCCAAGACACTTGTCAAGCAAGAGCAACACGGACTTGGGATTGTTTGCTGGCACTGGTATCTAAAATTAATCTGTTCTGAGCAGAATTAAACATCATAAAATGACTGCTTAATGTATATGGTGTAAAAATGGAATTGAGATAGATAATCAGCATTAATCATATTGTATGATGGATCAAGTCTGGGAGGCCATATTTATTTTGATTTATTGGACTTTACTGCCGTACAATGCAAAGACATTACACAATATTAAAAACAAGGACTGCAACAATATTGCCAGTTAGTACGTGCTTAGAAATCACACTTTCTGACAAGTCTTCTAAAGGTCACTTTCAGCATTTCACCAAAATCAGGCAAAGCATTCCAAGTATCAGCAGTTTTGTGAAACATTTGTGAATACCCAGATGTGACCAAGTTTCTGCAGTTTATATCGACAATCAAGCAAAATACCATAATTGCAAGTAAAGAACCTTTTGAGCTCAGAAGTAGTCAGGCCGTGTATCAATTTCAAAACTTCAACTAAATCAAAAATCAATCTTCTCTTCTGTAAAGATTGTAATCCAAGAATTCTTAAACGATATGATATACGATATTCTTTATGCCTTCCATTTTCTTGGGAACATATTTTTGTGTGTGCATTGTAAACTGTGTATCTCTCGTGTGGATGCAGACTCCAAATGTGGGCACACCAGTTGCTCATCAAGTTTAAAATGAAGCTAGCATCCTGTCTCGAAATGAATGCATTCAGTACTTCTAAAACACTTTCTACCTGTTCATAGTATTGCCTAAATCACATGATTTATGAACTTCGATTACTTGTAACAGTCACACCCAAATGCTTATTAATAGTTGAAAGTGCCAAAGGTTAGCCATCGATATGGTACTGCGAATTCAGTTATTATGACCAAAATGGAGAGCTGAACATTTTGCCACACAAATTCTTGCACCACTGCATCATTGTAGAGTTCACTCTGGAGAACTATATTCAAGAGCCCTATGTTGTTTTCTTAACTTCTGAAATCATCTGCATATTTCAAAACTATACAGTGCTGAATTTGGCTATTATTTTAATATAAGCCACAAATAAAGGGGCCCTAAGACACTCCTTGAGGGACTCCAGAAATCATGTTAGATTTAATAATTGCCCATTAACAATGACCACTTCCCCATAGTCCAACAAAACTGGTAAAGTTTGCCTTTAATCCCTAGTACAGATAACTTGTTCAATATCTTCACAATAACTTCATTGCAATTTAATACAAGCCCTCTTGTGACTCAAACTTTGTGGCACTGAATTGAAGGCTCTGAAAATCCAAGTAAATAGCATCACACCATTAGCCTTTGTCAATTATAGCAGTTACATCTTCTAAAAATTGAAGTAATTGTGAAGCACGTGAACCTGTAGGAATGAAGTCAAACTGCTTGGCCCCCCCACCGCTCTCCAAAAGACTACACTCCTTCAAAAGATCCATTAAGGTGGCACACTGGTTAGCAGTACTGCCTCATAGTGCTAGGAACAATTCCAGTCTCAGGTGACTGTATGGAGTTTGCACATTCTTCCCATGTCTGCATGGGTTTCCTTCAGTTGCTCCAGTTTCCTCCCACACTCAAAGATGTGCAGGTTAGTGGATTAACTATGCTAAATTGCCCCATGGTGTCTCAGATATATAGCTTGGAGGGATTAGTGGGGTAAATACTTAGGGTTATGAGTAACAGCTCTGGGTGGGATTGCCCTTTAGTATCAGGGAGATTAGGTGGGGCTTTAAGGATAGGACCTGAGTGTTGTTGGTGCAGACTCGATAGGTCAAATGGTCTCCTCCTGCACTGTAGGGGTTCTATGGTCTTTACATTAATTCCAATGCGGCAAGTCAAACTGACTGTCTGATAATTCTGTCTCCTTTCTGCTCCCTTTTTTAAAATTAGGTACGATGTCGCAGGTTTCTATTCTTTACGTGTTTCTCCATCTCTCAAACAGCTTTTAACAAGTAGATAAAGCAGATGCAATTAAAAAAGCCTCTTTTCAGAGCATAATAAGGTATCTAGTCCAGAAGAGGCAAAAGTTTTGCCTTTGTTGAGGACCATTAGTAAAGTTTATGGTCTCCAATCAGTTAGCTGTACATTGAGAAGCAATCAAGACTTCACCTAAATCTTTGTTGCAGATTGTTGAATAAAAGTCAGTAAATATTTGTGATTTCCAGTTACTGGATTAAATAGTAGGTCAGTAAGATTTTTACTGTTTGGATTGCATATCGTTTCAAAATGGTTTACTGTCCTCACTTGCTGCAACTATAAGTTCAAAATTTAGCACTGCTTGTCGCACTGCAGATTTGAGATTGTAAGCAAATCTATTCCGATTTTCCTCTGTCCTGTGCGTGCTCAGTCAACTTGGCTAACCATTGTTGTCTCTTTATTTTACGTAAGAACACAAGAAATAGGAGCAGGAGGAGGCCATCTAGCTCTTTGAGCCTGCCCCGCAATTCAATAAGATCATGGCTGATCTGAAAGTGGTTCAGTCCCACTGACCTGCCTGCTCCCCATGATCCTTAATTCTCTTATTAATCAGAAATCTATTTATCTGTGACTTAAACATATTCAACAAGATAGCTTCCACCATTTCAATGGACAGAGAATTCCAGAGATTCACTACCCTCAGAATATCCTCCTCAACTCTATTCTAAACTGACCCCCCCTTTCTATTTTGAGGCTGTGTCCTCTGGTTCTTGTTTCCTTTCTAAATGGAAAGAATCTGCATCAACCCTGTCTAGCCCCTTATATGTCTCTATAAGGTCACCCACAGCCTTCTAAACTCTGAGTACAGGCTCAATCTACTCAATCTCTCCTCCTTAGCCAATTCTGCCCTCATCCTATTGTACTCCCCTCTGTTCAAGCAGAGGACACTGGTTTGGGACCCTACTTTCTTACCCATTAGAACATAAGAAATAGAAGCAGGAGTTGGCCATCTAGCCTTTCAAGCCTGCCCTGCCATTCGATAAGATCATGGCTGATCTGAAGTGGATCAGTTCCACTTTCCTGCTTTCTCCTCATAACCCTTAATTCCCTTGTCTATCAAAAATCTATCTACCCATTGACTTAAATATATTCAACGAAGTAGCCTCCACTGCTTCAATGGGTAGAGAATTCCAGAGATGATCTTATCTGTATTAGAAATTCAACCAATTGTGATCACTCATCCCAAGAGAATCCTTCACAAGATGTTTAATTCTACCTGTCTCATTACACAGGACCAGATCCAAGATAACTTGTTCCCTCGTAGGTTCTGTAACATACTGTTCAAGGAAACTATCCTGACAGCATTCTAAGAACTCTTCCTCAAGTCCACCGCATCTGACTTGAATCAACCAATTTGATTCAATATGCAAGTTAAAATCCCCCATGAATTGTTGCTGTTTCCTTTTTGCACGCATCCATTATTTGCTTATTTATAGTCTGGCCCACCTCAGTTATTATTTGGGGGCCTATAGACCACGCTCACCAGTGACTGTCTCCCCTTACTATTCCTTATCTCCACCCACAGACGATTCCACATTTTGCTCCACAGAGGCTATATCGTCTCTCACTACTGCTGTGATATTTTTTATTAAGAGTTACTCCATCTCCTTTTTCTTCCTATCGATCTTTTCTAAATGTCTCATGCCCCTAGATATTCAATTCCCAGTCCTGGTCACCCTGCAGCCACATTTCTGTAATGGCCAACTAAATCATACGCATTTGTACTGATTTGTGCCATCAACTCATTCACTTTGTTTTGAACGCTTTGTGCATTCAAGTAAAATGTCTTCATGCTAGCCTTTATCTGGACCCGATTTGCTGAAATGCTACTAACCTCTCCTGAGTCCTCCACTCCTTTAACTAGTTGAATGTCCTCAACATTAATCTGCACTCGTACCCTCTCCTTTATCTTTGATTTTTTAATTTCCCATCCCCTGAATCCCACTCACCCCCCACCCCCAGTCTACAGCCCTAGTTATGCAATTCGCCAGGACTCTCGTCCCAGCATGATTCAGACGAAGACCATCCTATTCCCTTTTCTTTTGTTTGATATTCTTTGCTTACTACCCATATTTTAATCGCAATAAACTTCACTCATGCTGTGATGCATTTGTGTTTAAATTGATGCTTGTATTGCTTTTAAAGTCATCAAAAATCCTTAGACTGCCGTACAACTTCAACACCGCTTTACAATGAATAAAATTAAAACACAAATTCAGAGTTGTACCTATAGAAAATGTTTTGTGTAATCCACTTTGTTAGACTATTTTAAGCCTTTAAATTTCTATCTATTTGAAGACTGTCTTATACTGTCAGCTGTTTTTTAATGTTAGTGATTTTAACTGCTGTGAAGATAGCTCTGTCCAAGGGTTCTCGTGCATACATAACGGTTCTGATTCTCCCACTTAGCACTGCAGTTTGCAACGCGAACATCAGTTGCATGTCTGCACCATTGTTTAAGGTACTATACACTTCCAACATTGTGGCATTAATAAATTCTGTGTATTATATTCACATTGTAATGTTTTGGTGATAGTTATAGGACGGATATCAGAGGCAGGTTCTTTACCCAAAGGGTGGTTCGGGAGTGGAATGCCCTGCCTGCAGCGGTTGTAGATGCGCCAAGTTTGGTGGCGTTTAAGAGGTTAGTTGATAAGTATATGGAAGAGAAGGGAATGGTTTAGTTTGGAGGGGCATTGCTTTTTATATTGGTTGGCGCAACATCGAAGGCCGAAGGGCCTGTTCTGTGCTGTAATGTTCTATGTTCTATGTTCTAATTGAGTACCATATACTTTTTTCCTGCTTACGTCTAACTACAAATCATCAGGGCATATTGAGACATTTGTATCAATTGCATATGCATCAACTTCTTTGAGTCAAGTTTAATATGTAGGGGAAGGATAAAGATCATAAATTAAAGCATTGATATCCAGTCGCTGTGATCCAAATATGTTCTCTCCGGTTGCCTTTAAATAGCAGCGTATCTATTTTTAAAAATACCAGTGCATATTTGAATCTTCCCTAAACTGGGTATCTCTGGGATTAATTTCACAAAGGGAAGTCTTTACTAATTTAATAGAAACCCTTTATAATCTTGTAGTGAATGCCAGCCAACTCCTCGCGTGAATTCTATATTTTGGAAGTACAGTATTTATCACTTGATCCTTGCTACCATTCTGAAAGTTTGAACTTTTCTCCCACTGGCGGTCGTCTTATTTGAATATATTTTATCACAGGAAAATGCAATCTCATTAGTATTAGTACAGCACTAATTTGTTTTTGCCTGCTGTCATTAGTTGGATTTAATTTGACAGTTGAGCTGATGTTTGTTCGTTGTCAGAGGGCATTGAAATCAGATAACAGGATGTATCTTTTAAAACAGCCATGCTGAGCACTTGACAGTCATGTGGAAATGATTTTGAATAGCAGTCAAACAGGAAACTAGACATTTTTCAAATTTTATCTAGCCTTCCTGTTGAAATCAGGATTATGAGACATTAGCCAGTGGGAGGTTGAGGTTTTAAACTTCTATGCAGAAGTCATCCTGATGCTGGAAAGACGCATGGATCACTTTGCTGTACATACTCCAATGGCATAGGGCACTGAAGCGTAATTAACCTGAAACTATCAATAGTAGAACTGGATTGTGAGCGTGCTGATAATCTATTCAGTGAATCTGGCCTCAATGATCTTTTCTGCTGGTTCACCATCATAGCAGCTGTTCAAGTCTGCAAACAAAATATCTGTCAGAAGAAATGTGTGATTGCAAAGAAAAATGTGTGGAGTTAGCAAAAAAAAATTGGTGAAGGAGTTTGTTTATGTTCTTGAGGGGAATTTCCTGTCAAGGGACTGAATAGTGATCCATGAAGTTGTGTATCGAAGCATTTTTTAAAAATTGTTACCGAATGAATTTGAGTAGTTCATCTCCTGGTATTAAAGCTTCAGGTTACCACAAGATTTGAAAATACACCTGGTTTATATTTAATGAAATGTGCAACTGCAGTTCATAAATGAAAAATAAATGTTATTAATAAGACTCATGCTGTCAACAGCTGACAGTTAATCAGAGAAGGAAGTTGTTAGACTTTTTCCTGTGACTGACTGAAAAGATATAGAAAAGATTTACCAGGATGTTGCTTGATATGGAAGGCATTAGCTATGAGGAGAGGTTGGAGAAACTTGGTTTGTTCCCACTGGAGCGACAGAGGTTGAAAGGAGATCTGATAGAAGTCTACAAGATTGAGAGGGGCATGAACAGAGCGGATAGTCAGAAGCTTTTTGCCCAGAGTGGAAGAGTCAGTTACCAGGGGGCAGGGGTTTAAAGTGCTGGGGGCAGGGGTTTAAGGTGCTAGGGACAAGTTTTAAAAGAGATGTATGAGGCAGATTTTTTACAGAGTGTTGGGTGCCTGGAACTTGTTGCTGAGGGAGTTAGTTGGAACAGATACAGTAATAACTTTTAAGGGGCGTCTTGACAAGTACATGAATAGGATGGGAATAGAGGGATATGATCCCCGGGAGTGTAGGGGGTTTAAGTTAAGCCAGGCAGCATGGTCAGTACAGGCTTGAAGGGCCAAAGGCCCTGTTCCTGTGCTGTAATTTTCTCTATTCCTTGTTTTTTTGACTTGGATGCTTTCTGTATGATAGTAGCTATAGCTGAAAAAATTCTGCATCAGTCAAGCACACGACTTCCTTGGAAAAAGGAGGATGCATGTTTTGATTGAAAACAAAAATTAAAGGATAATTAAGATTCCGGAGGTAAGTTTTGACACCAAGATTTTTGTTTGAAATTTTGATCTGGAAATTGACTGTTGTGTTTGAAACAGTACTCCGGTTATTACAAAGTGATTGAAAAAAAGACCTTGGAAAAGTTTGCATTGGCTATTTAAGTTGCAATTCTGTTTAAGCAACCTGGGTAAAATTTGAATTCTGTTGCTCAGGAGAGAATAGTGATTTTGCATCTATATATTTGCAGGGCTGCCATTTGAGCAGTTAAATTTTAAGTAGTAAGATATATAGCAGCACCTGCACTATCTAATTGCAGATCAATGTACAAGTCTATCTGTGTATTTTGCTGGGCACAGTGGATTGACTGCACTATGCTTAATGCACACAAAGGGTATATCTGGCATGGTGGCACAGTGGTTAAGACTGCTGCCTCAGTGCCAGGGATCTAGGTTCAATTCTTGGCTTGGGTCACTGTGCAGAGTTTGCATGGGTTTCCTCCAGCTGTTCTGGTTTCCTCTCACAGTCCAAAAGACATGTTGGTTAGGTGCATTGGCCGCGCTAAATTCTCCCTCAGTGCACCCAAATAAGTGCTGGAGTGTGGTGACCAGGAGATTTTCACAGTAACTTCATTATAGTGTTAATGTAAGCCTACTTGTGACACTAATAAAAATTGAATCCATCAAGAAGTGATATCCACTTTTCTCCAGCAGCAGCATTTGTATAGCAATTAAAACACTGAGGTGTTTCATGGGGGCATTTTAAAGCAAAAACTGGCAGAGGCACCTATGGTGATATTAAGGCAGATGGTCAAAATTTTCTGAAGGAGAGAAGAGAGGCTTATGTAGGAATCCAGAGTTTGGGGCCTAGTCAGCAAAAAGGGCAAGTTTTTCACTCAGGAGGTGGTGGGTGCATGAATCAGCTGCTGGCAGTGGTGGTGGAGGTAGATTTGATAGGGTCTTTTAAGAGACTTCTGGATGAGTACATGGGACTTAATAGGATTGAGGGTTATAGGTAAGCCTGGTAGATAGAAATGTTTGGCGCAACTTGTGAGCCGAAGGGCCTATTTGTGCTATAGTTTTTCTATGTTGTAAAGTACAGTCATCTTTAGTTTACAATTTTGGAATTTCAAAAAAAAATTCAAAATCTATTCAAGGAATCTGGGCATTTCTGGTGAGGCCAGCATTCATTGCTCTTAATTGTCCTTGAGAAGGTGATGTTGAGCCATCTTCTTGAACTTCTGCTGTCCGTTTGTTGTAGGTACATTCACAGTGCTGCTAAGGAGTTCCAGGATTTTGACCTGGTGATATTGAAGGAATAGCGATCAATTTCCACATCAGGGTGGTGAATCACTTAAGCAGGGAGCTTCTAGTTGGTGGTCACTCTAGAAATAGTAGATCCAATAGTAGTCATTTTCCAAAAATCTTTGGATGTTCCTACAAATTACTGGGTAGCTTATATAAGCCTGCTATTCAAAAAGGAAGGTAGAGTGAAAAAGGGAAAATATAGACCAAGAAGTCTAATGTTGGTAGTTATGAAGTTGCTAGTGTCCATTATCAAGATTTTCACAAGCAGTGGTATAATCAGACAAAGTTGGCATGGATTTATGAAAGGGAAATCATGCTTAACAAATCGAGAGGAATTCTGAGGGTGTAACTAGTAGAATTGACTGAGGAGAACCAGTGGATGTGGTTTATTCAGGCTTTCTGAAAGCTTTCGGCATGGTCTCGTAAGTATTTATTAGTGTCACAAGTAGGCGTACATTAACACTGCAATGACGTTATTGTGAAAAATTCTCTAGTTGCCACGCTCTGGCGCTTGTTAGGGTACACAGGGAGAATTTAGCATGGTTGCTGCCTCTACCAGCACATCTTTTGGACTGTGGGAGGAAATCGAAGCACCTGGAGGAAACCCATACAAACATGGGAATAACATTAGATTCAGCACAGAAAGTGACCCAAGCTGGGAGTCGAACCCAGATTCCTGGACCTGAGAGGCAGCAATGCTAACCACTGTGCCACCATGCCACCCACTTTATGTGAAGAAATGTTTCCTGACATCCATTTGAATGGCTTGTCTTGAATCTTGAAAATTTGTTTTCTTTGTTCTGGGCTCAGTTTTGTGCATAAGCCTGCACTCCTATTTCCATTTGTGTGACATCGTAATCAAAATTATGCACAAAATAGTCTAAATGAGTTATAACCAAGGTTTGATACAACTTTGTAATAATATCTTCCTCCTAGCATCTGAGTAAACGCAGATTTTGTGGGTTGAAAGGTCTGTTCCTGTGCTGTACTATTCTCTGCTCTTTATTCAGTTTTAATATCACTTGATTTCTTAAAAATGAAAGACAACAATTTGAACTGTGTAGCATTCCCTCAGTACTGCACTAAGTACTAGCTGGATTATGTACACAAATCTCTGGATCATGATCAGAATCTCCTGACATTTTGTTTTTTAAAAACAAAGTGAGAAAGATTGATTAAATATTTGTACTATTTCTTCCCAATTTATCCTCCCTCCTCACCACCAACCAGTACCATAATCTTGGAAATGAAGGGCAACCAACAATCATTTAAAATTTAGGCTATTAGTTGCTCTCGAGATCCAAGGCTGATGAAAAACATGGTGTACTGTTGAAATTGTACTGACATAAACATGTCAAAGTTGGTTTTCATTTTCAATCTTAAATTGATATTTTATCCTTGTCTATTAATCTAATATTTCTTGGAGTACAAGAGCTAAATGCAGAAGTATAGATGGGGTCTCAGATGGTTAACTGGCTGATGTATGCATTAATTCTAGCAATTACTACTTTACCAAAGCACAAAACTTGCACTTAATTTTGCCATCTAGATATTTGGATCAGCAAGGACTGATGTGGCTAACTGTTCTAGTGTTGGGTAATGTGATAAATTGTGTAAAAATGTTTCCAATAAAAGAATCATGTCACAAAGAAGACTTTGGTTGGCTTTTCATGCAAATTTGTTATCTGCAGCATTTTTTTCCAGTTCATGGTCGCAAGATATTTTTGTGCTGTTCCATGTGGTACTCAACTAACTGTCAAAAGTACCAATTCAGTAGAATCATGTGAACACTTACAGCACAGCAGGAACTCCCTTGCTCTTTCACTGCGGCCTTGCTAATTTTTCCTTAAGGTGCTCATCCAATTTGAAAGCTACAATTGAACCTGCCTTCACAGCTGTTTGGATGGTGTGTTCCAGATCGTAAACACTCAGCTTAACAAAGCTTTTCCTCACAACACCTCAAATTCACTAATCACTCAAATCTATAGTCCGGTTCTTGACCTTTTTTGCTGAGAGGACCCGTGATGATTTTGAACACCATGAAATCTCTGCTCTATTTTCCCTTTTGTAAAGAGGAAAGCCTCAGTTTCCCATTCTATTCGTGGAGTTGAAATCCCTAATCCTCAGAGCCTGCCTTGTAAGCTTTGCTACACCTCTCTAAGCCTTCATGTCCTTCCTAAGTGTGGGGTCCAGAATTGTATGCACTCTTTTATGCCACCGAACCACTCTTGTTAAAAATATATAATCATAACATCCTTGCTTTTGTACTTTGTCCCCATTTTTATGAAGCTCTGGATCTCCCAGGCCTTTTTAACCACTTTCCCAGCATTTCCTGTGACTATCAGTGCAGATTTACCTCCTGGGCTTTCATAAATTGAATTGTATTAATTTGAAACAACAAATTATAATTAATATTTTTCCCAATTTTATCCTTTTTCTCCTCTTCCACTCTCTTCCTGAGACCAATAGTGTACAGCATATGAATTTATGGTCATCTGCTATCTTCACATGTGAAAATTCTACAAAGGTGAGGAGTGGATGTGCCACATTTGAATCCTATTTGTTCTCATTCTGATGCCCTTATGCATGCTGTTTCCAGTGAAGCATGATAGAGGTTGAAATAGAAAGGTTGTGTGATGCAGTGAATAGTGTTTATCCTTCTGAGTCAGAAGTTCTGGGGTCTTTCACGATCACTGGATCAAAATCCTGGAACTCCCTCTAAACAGCACTCTGGATATTCCTATAACACCTGCACTGCAGTGGTTTAAGAGGAGGCAGCTAACTGCTAACTCCTTTTGAAGAGCAATTAGGGATGGGCAATAAATGCTGGACTAGCCTGTGACACACACATCCAATGAACAAATATTACAAAAAGTCCCACTCTAGGATTTAATGGCCAAGGAAGGTGCATTTATAAAGCGCAAACTAGTTGATTATCAACTTTTAAGTCTACAACATATGCCATTGACAGACAATTGTATAGAAAAGATTACTGATGAGCTGTGTGATGGAAAGAAAATTGGAACCTCCACCATTACTATTCATAACTGCAGACCACAATATGCAAGTGAAAAAGTACATGTTACTGCAGCAACTTGGATTCTGTGTGGTTGGTTGGATGGCCAGTGTGGAACAGATTGGTGCCTACCAGCATAGAGTATGTTCTCTGTTCTGGCAGGGTTGGATTTAGGAGCTTCTTCCTTAACCTACTTCTGGTGGAGGTTGTGGAACTGTGGGCTGAACCTATCTTCAGACTGAGAACCAAAGAAGAAGAGGATTAGATAGGAGCTTCCTTTGGCTTTTTATTCCATTACCCATATACCAGACAAACCTGGGACACTGATGTACTGCAATAATTGCTTTCCCAAGTGGAGAGAAATGAGCTCAAGTTCTGCAGGAAGAGAAGGGCCTTTCTTGATTTGTTCTTGCTAATACAGTGAAGAACTTTAATGTAACCCATAATGTAATTTTGAACTGTTAATGATTTTCAATAGAGGAGTGATTCTGGCATTGAGCATAATATCCTGTTCTGAATAGAATTGTTTCTCAAAGTACAGGAAAAATAAGGTTCAGCAATTTGTGTTTTTTCAGTTGTCTAAGTATGTTTAATGACTGATCAATTGTGTCCCTAGTAGAGTGAATAGGCTGCTGATTCCTGCTGTTACCTACTTTGTTCTTCTGTCATAAGAAAATAGTGAATTAAAGCTTTTTTGAACATTACTTGATCAAAAGTAACTTATTTTAAGAAATTGTCGGTGTGGAAATGATGTGGAATGAGTCCATTTGGATTATGTGCAGATCTTAAGTTTCAAGTTTCACAGCCTATCACTTCATGAAGAAACTACAAATACTGAAACAGTTTAAGATTCCTACAGCCATTACATTAGTGAGTCTTTGGGGGACCACCTTCTACACTGCAGTCTTTCAACTAATAATTCTGATACAATCAGGTGAGTCATGAGACACATGTAGTTATTTTTACAAGGTATGAGGGTTTGTATTTTAAAAAAAAAATTTAAAATTATATTTTTGAACTTAAAAAAATCCATTAATGTTAAGTAGAATTTCTTGGCATACCATAAAATGTGCTATTGATCAGGTAAGGTTACAAAACAGATGAATATGCCAGACAGTATAAGCAGCAGGTAAAAGACAGCTAAGTGGATCTCACAATCAATGGTTCTGATCTAACCACTGCAGTCCTGCTACATCCACCTGTGAATGGTGGTGGACAGTTAAACACCTTTTCTGAACAGAACCTTGCACACATCTGACGAAGGAACACTGTTTCCAAAAGCTTGTGAGATTACTGTCAAATAAACTGGTTGGACTTAAATCTGGTGTTGTCAGACTTCTTACTGCATCCCCAGCATCATCGATGCCAGCCTCCAGCCAATTCGATTCACTCCATATGATTATCAAGAAATGGATGATGGCACTGAATACTGCAAATGCTATGGGTTCTACCAGTATTCCACCAATAGTCCTGACAACTTATGCTCCAAAACTTGCCACAGCCCTAGCCAAGCTTTTCCATTACAGCTGCGACAGAGTTGCTCAGGTATGTTCTGTGCACACAAAGCAGGATAAATCAGACCTGGCCAATTACCACCCCATCAATCTACACTCATTAGTAAAGTAATGGAAGGGATCATCAACAGTGCAATCATGCATCATTTGCTCAGCAATAAGCTGCTCACTGGCACTCCATCTGAGCTCTACCACTGCCACTCCAGTCCTGATCTCACTGCAGAGATAAATATTTGGTCAAAAGTAGGATAAAGGGCTGTGGGGGAAAAAGGTAGAGAGTGGGAGTCAGAATGAGATGGAGATCAGCCATGGTCATGTAGAATGGCAGAGTAGGCTTGAAGGGCTGAATTACCAACTGTCACTTCAAATTCCTATGTTCCTACTGCTAGTCTTCATGTAAACATGGACCAAAAAGATGAACTTCAGAAGTGAGGTGAGAGTGACTGTCTTGTGACATCGAGGCAGTGTATGACTGAGCAAGTGTAAAATAAGTAACCCTAATAAAATTGGAGTTAATGGTGAGGTGGGGGGAGACTCTCTGTTGGAGGATGGCAAATGTTGTCCCCTTGTTTAAGAAGGGGAGCAGAGGCCATCCTGCAAATTATAGACCAGTGAGCCTTACATCTGTAGTGAGGAAAGTTTTGGAAAGAATTATAAGGGATAGGATTTATAGTCATTTAGAAACAAATGAATTATTAGGGATAGTCAGCATGGATTTGTGAAGGGAAGGTCATGCCTCTCAAGCCTTATTGAGTTTTTTGAAAAGGCGACTAAAGAGGGGATAAGGGTGAGACAGTTGATGTGGTGTACATTGATTTTAGCAAGGCATTTGATAAGGTATCCCATGGAAGACTACTGCAGAAAATGCAGATGCATGGGATTGAGGGAGATTTAGCAATTTGGATTAGGAATTGGTGAGCTGATAGAAGACAGAGGGTGGTGGTTGATGGGATATATTCAACCTGAAGTTTGGTTACTAGTGGTGTACCTCAGGGATCTGTTTTGGGGTCACTGTTGTTTGTTGTTTTTATAAATGACCTGGATGAGGGTGTAGAGAGGTGAGTTAGTAAATTTGCTAACGATACCAAAGTCGGAGGAATTGTAGATAATGAGGATGGATGTTACAGTTTGCAGAAGGACATAAGTTGCAGAGCTGGGCCGAGAAGTGGCAAATGGAGTTTAATGTGGAAAAGTGTGAGGTGATTCACTTTGGTAGGAGTAATGTGTGTGCAGAATATAGGGCTAATGGTAGGGCTCTTAATAGTGTAGATGAGCAGAGAGATTTCAGTGTACAGTTGCATATATCTCTGAAAGTTGGGACTGAAGTTGATAAAGTTGTTAAGTAGGCATATAGTGTGTTAGCTTTTATTGGTAGAGGGATTGAATTTTGGAACCGAGATGTTATGTTGCAACTGTACCAAACTCTGGTGTGGCCGCAGTTGGAGTATTGTGTAGTTTTGCTGCCACATTATAAGAAAGATGTGGAGGCATTGGAAAGAGTGCAGAGGAGGTTTACCAGGATGTTGCCTGGTATGATGGGTAAGCCTTGTGAGGAAAGGCCAAGGGACTTGAAGTTATTTTCATTAGAGAGAAGAAGGCTAAGAGATGACTTAATTGAGACATATAAGATGATGAGAGGGCTAGATAGGGTGAATAGTGAGAGCCTTTTTCCTCGGATGGAGATGGATAACACAAGGGGACATAGCTTTAAATTAAGGGGTGGTAGTTATAGGACGGATGCTATAGAGGTGGATTCTTTACTCAGAGGGTAGTAAGGGCATGGAATGCCCTGCCTGCAGCAGTTGTGGACTTGTCAAGTTTAAGGGCATTCAAATGGGCAGTGGATAGGCATATGGATAGCATTGGAATAGTTTAGGATAGAACATAGAACATTACAGCACAGAACAGGCCCTTCGGCCTTCGATGTTGTGCTGACCAATTATGAAAAAAGCAATGACCCTCCAAACTAAACCATTCCCTTCTCTTCCATAAACTTATCAACTAACCTCTTAAATGCCACCAGAATTGGCACATCTACAACTGCCGCAGGCTGGGCATTCCACTCCCTAACCACCGTCTGGGTAAAGAACCTACCTCTGATATCCGACCTATAACTATCACCCCTTAATTTAAAGCTGTGTCCCCTCGTGCTAGCTTTCTCCATCCTAGGAAAAAGGCTATCACTTTCCACCCTATCTAAACCTCTAATCATCTTATATGTTTCAATAAGGTCTCCTCTTAGCCGCCTCCTTTCTAACGAAAACAACCTCAAATCCCTCAGCCTCTCTTCATAAGACCTGCCCTCCATACCAGGCAACATCCTGGTAAACCTCCTCTGTACCCTCTCCAATGCCTCCACATCTTTCTTATAATGTGGGGACCAGAACTGCACACAATACTCCAAGTGCGGCCGCACTAGAGTTTTGTACAGTTGCAACATGACATTGTGGCTCCAAAATTCAATCCCCCTACCAATAAAAGCTAAGACTCCGTATGCCTTCTTAACAACCTTATCGACTTGACTGCCTACTTTCAGGGATCTATGCACAAATACACCAAGATCCCTCTGTTCATCAACACTATTAAGAATCCTACCATTAGCCCTATACTCTACACATTTATTATTCCTGCCAAAGTGCATTACCTCACACTTTTCCACATTAAACTCCATTTGCCACCTCTCGGCCCAGCTCTGCAACTTGTCCGAGTCTCTCTGCAAACTATAACACCCTTCTTCACTATCTACCATTCCACTGACTTTAGTGTCATCTGCAAATTTACTAATCCATCCTTCAATACCCTCATCCAGATCATTTATAAAAATTACAAATTGCAGGAGCCCCAAAACAGACCCCTGAGGTACACCACTTGTAACCGAACTCCATGATGAATATTTCCCATCAACCACCACCCTCTGTCTTCTATCTGCTAACCAATTCCTAATCCAATTAGCTAAATCACCCTCAATCCCATACATCTGCATTTTCTGCAGAAGCCTTCCATGGGCCACCTTATCGAACGCCTTACTAAAGTCCATATATACCACATCAACCGCCTTACCCCCATCCACCTCTTTGGTCACTTTTTCAAAAAACTCAATAAAGTTAGTAAGGCACGACCTACCCTTCACAAAACCATGCTGACTATCCCCAATCAATTCATTTCTCTCTAAATAACTATAAATCCTATCCCTAATAATTCTCTCCAATACTTTGCCCACAACAGAAGTAAGACTCACTGGCCTATAATTCCCTGGAAGGTCTCTCTTCCCCTTCTTGAACAATGGGACCACATTCGCTATCCTCCAGTCCTCCGGAACCACACCCGTAACCAACGACGACCTGAAGATCAGAGCCAGAGGCTCTGCAATCTCCTCTCTTGCCTCCCAGAGAATCCTAGGGTAAATCCCGTCCGGCCCAGGGGACTTATCCAACTTCAAACCCTCAAGAATATCTAGCACATCCTCCCTATCTACTTCAATACTTTCCAGTTTGCAACCCTGTACCTCAGTGTTCTCCACAACTACATTTACATCTCCCTGCATGAATACTGAAGAGAAATATTTGTTCAGTGCCTCTCCAATCTCTTCAGGCTCCACGCACAACTTCCCACTGCTGTCTATGACTGGCCCTAATCTTGCCCTAACCAATCTTCTATTCTTAACATATCTAAAGAAAGCTTTAGGATTCTCCTTAATCCTATCAGCCAAAGTCTTCTCGTGTCCCCTCTTAGCTCTCCTCAATTCACTCTTTAGCTCCCTCCTGGCTAATCTATAGCTATCCATTGCACTAACCGAGCCTTCAAGCCTCATCCTGACAGAAGCCTCCTTTTTCCTTTTAACCAGCGAATTAACTTTTTTTGTACACCAAGGTTCCCTTACTCGACCATTTCCTCCTTATAGAACATAGAACATAGAACAATACAGCACAGAACAGGCCCTTCGGCCTTCGATGTTGTGCCGACCAAAATAAAAAGCAATGCCCCTCCAAACTAAACCATTCCCTTCTCTTCCATATACTCTTCCTTGCCTGACAGGGACATACTTATCAAGGATTCGCAGCAGCTGCTCCTTGAATGAGCTCCACATTTCAGATGTTCCCATTCCCTGTAGTTTCCTAGTCCAACCTATGCACCCTAATTCTCTCCTTATGGCCTCATTATTACCCTTCCCCCAGCTATAACTACTGCCCCCAGCTTCATGCCTATCCCTATCCATCACTAAGGTGAACGTAACAGAATTGTGGTCACAGGTCATAAAATTGGTTACATTGGTTGGCGCAACATCGAGGGCCGAAGGGCCTGTACTGTGCTGTAATGTTCTATGTTCTATACCTAGGACAAAGGAAGTTGGTTGTGACTATTAGAAGTCAGTCACTTCTGCTCCAGAACATCACTGCAGGAATTTCTCAGTCCTAGGCTGAATCAATAACCTACCTTCTGTGTTGACAGCTATAGGTGAGGTGCCTGAAAATTGGAGGGTGGTAAATATTGTGCCTTTGTTTCAGAAGGGCTACGGGGAAAGGCCTGGGAACTACTGGCTGCTGAGCCTAACATCTGTAGTAGGTAAGTTGTGAGAGAGTATTCTGAGACTGGATCTACAGGCATCTAGAGAGGCAAGGACTGATTAGGGATAGTCACACAGAGACACATACACACACAGAGAGACACAGGGACACACACACACACACATACACACGCGCACACACAGAGATACAGACATGCACGCACACACACACACACGCGCGCACACACACACAGAGACATGCACACACAGACGCGCACACACACACAGATACAGACGCACACACACAGAGACACGCGCACACACAGAGATACAGACACGCACGCACATACACGCACACACACAGAGATACAGACACACACACACACAGACACACACACACACACACACACACGCACACACACACACAGACATGCACACACACAGAGACATGCACACACACACACAGAGATACACACACAGAGACACGCACACACACACAGATACACACGCGCACACACACACAGACGCGCGCACACACACACACAGACACAGACAGAGACACAGACAGACAGAGACACACAGACAGACAGAGACACACACAGACAGACACACACACAGACACACAGACCCCTTTAGGAAATGGTTTTGACTGTTTATCTTAGAGGAACAATTTTTTAGCACAGAGCTAGTGAGTGTCTGGGATAAACTGCTAGAGGGTATAGTAGAGATGAGTACAATTTTTTTTCTTTTTAAAAGGATTTAGACAGTTATGTGGGTAAGATGGTGTAGAGGGGTATGGGCCAGATGCAGGTAATTTGGGATTAGCACAATGTTAAAAACTGGGCAGCATGGACAAGGTGTACCAAAGGGCCTGTTTCCATACTGTAAAATTCTGACCCTATAAGGTCAGAGGTGGGGATGTTCACTGATGATTGCTCAACATTCAGCATCATTTGTGACTCAGATGTTGAAGCAGTCCATTTCCAAATCAGTAAGGTGTGGAAATACTGATGTTGAACTGGGGTAAGCACGGTAAGAAGTCTTGCAATAACAGGTTAAAGTCAAAATATTTATGGTAGCACAAGCCATAAGCTTTCAGAGCACTGCCCCTTCCTCAGATTGAGATTGGGATTTGTGATCACAAACAAGGCACATATAGATAAAAGCTGAATTTACAAGATAATGGTTGGAATGTGAGTCTTCACAGGTAATCAAGTCTTAAAGGTACAGACAAAATGAATGGAGAGAGGGTTAAGTACTGGTTAAAGAGATGTGTATTGTGTCTAAGCAGGACAGTTAGTGAGACTTTGCAAACCCAGGCAAGTTGTGGGGATTACAAGTAGTGTGACATGTACTCAAGATCCTGGTTGAGGCAGTCCTCGTGTGCAGAATTTGGCTGTGATAGCCAAGTTCCACACACATGAGGACAGTCCTAACCTGTTAGCAAGTAACACTCAGGCCACAAGTGTCAGGCAATGACCATCTCCAAAATGAGAGGATCAAACCATCACCCACTGACATACCATCACTGAATCCTGCGCCATAAACATCTTGACCAGACACTGAACTGGTCTAGCCATTTAAATACTGTGGCTATCAGATTAGGTCAAAGTTAGGAATTCTGCAGTGAGTACTGACCTTTTGACTGCCCAAAACCTGTGCACCATTTGCAAAACGTAAGTCAGGGTTGTGATGGAAAACTGTCCTCTTGGTTGGATGAGTGTGGCCCAAACACTCAAGAAACATGATGCCATCCAGGACAATGTAGTCCACTTGATTGCTACACCTTTGACAACCATTCAATCCCTCCACCACCGACGAACAGTGGCACCTATTTATACTATCTACAAGATGCACTGCACGAAATCACTAAGGTTACTTCGGACCTTCCAAACAAATAACCACGATTGGACAAGTGTACAGAATCCTGAGAGTACCACTGCCTTAAAATTCCCCTCCAAACCATTCTCCATCTTGACTTGGAAATTCACCATCACTGGTTCAAGTTCTAAATCTCTCTCCCTAACAGCATTGTGCGTGCATCTACACTTCAGTGACTAGTAGTTCAAGAATGCTTCTTATCACAGTTTCATCAAAGATATCTAGGGATGAGCAATAAATGCTGGCCTAGTCAGTGGCACCCATAACCAATAAGTGAATGTTTTAAAAAATATATATACTTTATTTCCTTTCTTACCTTTTATGCTGCCCACTGCTCTGTTTTCTAACCTTGTGTACAGAACAGCTATACAATTCTACACTATTGTAGATAAAGTTCATTGCAATCAAACTCTACTGCTTATGTTTGTTGAAATTTGATTTAGGGCCATAGTTCTTCAGTTGTTCTCAAACAGTATGTGATAGTGACAGGCAGTTTCATAAAGTTGAAGATGAGAAGAGGAGAAAATTGTCCATTGGCTGCACAAAGGAACATGGTTTTGGTTGTTGGAGACAATCACAGTAGACAATGCTAGTGTTCCTTAGGGCAGTATTCTTGGACCAACCATCTTCAGATTCTTCATCAATGACTTTTACTCATTGATAAAGGTCAGAAGTTGTGACGTTCATTGAGGACTGCACTGTTCACTAGTTCTGTATATAGAAGTAGATTGTGCCTACATCAGGTTAGTAGAATATAGAACATTACAGCGCATTACAAGCCCTTTGGCCCTCGATGTTGCGCCGACCAATGGAACCAATCTAATGATCCTCTAACCTAAACTATTCCAATGTTATCCATATGTCTATCCACTGACCATTTGAACGCCCTTAGTGTTTGGAATGTTCCCCACTTGTCTGGAAGAGTACAGTTTCAATAACACTCGAAGCTCAACACAGTCTGGTATACAAGTGCCAGCTCCTGAACAGGCATGAAGTGGCAACAGTATACCATTTACATGATGAACTGAACAACTTGGCAAAGCTCCTTCGACAGCACCTTCCAAGCCTGTAAACTTTACCCGCCTAGAAGTGCAAGTGTAATAGATGCACGAAACACCAATTTCAATTTTCCCACACATACCATTGTTATTTGGAAATATATGATTGTTCCTTCACTGTCTCTGGGTCAAAACCATGGAATTCTCTCCCTAACAGCACTTTGGGTGTACCTATACCACATGGTCTGCAATGGTTCAAGGCAGCTCATTACCACCACCTTGAGGGCAAATAGGTATTGGTGATAAATGGGATACCCATATCCCATGAATGAAGTTTAAAAAAAATACACATAGGTATAAATGTAGTTCAGAGACTTGGAATTACGTATAAGTAACTCACCACCTAATGCCAAAAAACCTGTTCCCAATCTACAAGTCAGGATGGAAAACTCTGCACTTACCTGGATACGTGTGGCCCCAACAGCACTTAAGCTCAAAATCATCAAGGACAGAGCAGCCCCTTTAATCAGCAGCCCACTGCGGTGTGTACTATTTATGAGATGCACTTCAGCACTTCACCCATACTTCCTTTGACAATATTTTCAAACTCGCGACTTCAAACACTTAGCAGAACAAGTGGTTTCCCACCAAGATTTCCTCCAGGCTTCACACCATTTTTGACTTGGAGCTGCATCCTGTTTTATCATCGTTGCTGGGTCAAAATCCTGGGACACTCCCAAACAGTACTGTGGCTGTATCTTCACTGCATAGATTGCAATGGTCCAAGGCAATGGCTCACCATATATCTAGATAATTGTGGATAAGCAGTAAATGCTGATCTTGCCAGCAATGCCCATATCCAATGAACAAGCTAAAGAGGAGGACTATTAGTGGACAAGTAATGTGTACATTAGTTGTAATCCCAACAAGGCTGTTTCTGTTGAAAGGTTGCCACAGTAATCGAACCATTAATTCTATTACACCTGCACAGACACTGCCAGATCTGCTGAATTTCTCCAATGTTTACTTTTTAATTAACAACGTTTTGGAAATTTGAATTCATTTTTTAAAAAGCCTTGAACTTTAAAAAGTTGCTAGATTGTTGTAAAACTGCACTAATGTCCTTTAATGAAGACAACTCTTTTCTAGCCTGGCCTATATGTGACTACAATATTGTACCAATATAGTTGGCAGTTAGTTTCTGAGTGCTCTGGGAAACCACTGGCTTTACCAAACCGCAAATGACAATACAAGAAAACAGCCCAATGCAGCTGCCTTCATGAGGGCAAATAGGAATGGGCCATGCATGCCAGCTAGATCCTGAAAATGACACCATTAGCAACATAATAATGGAGGTGTTTGCTTGTTGCCACTTTACATGGGTCGTATGGGTAGCAGAGTAAGTTGGGGCAATGATGAGAGTCTAATCTTCCTAAATTTCCATTAGTGTTCTTAATCAGCATTCAGAATGGTGATGTTCTTTTAAAATTTAACAGGTTCATAAATTACTAGTTGGAACTTCAGATGTACAGGCAGCTTTCCTTGTTTCATTTTCCACAGTGCTGCCTGACCCGAGTATTTCTAGCATTTTGCTTAGATTTTCAGCACCTAGAAGATTTTAGCCTTTATTTTCACTACTTTAAGTACTTACTTGTGCAATGTATATATATATATATATATACTATATATATAAATCGTTAATATATACATTGGCAATTCCATGGTCATGGAGTTGAACATTCACATAGAATATTCCATTAAAGCTTTACATTATGCCTCACTATTTTACCTGCAGTCCACATCAATATATAGTGCACTGTAAAACAGAAAAGTATTTGTAGTCCGTCTAAAATATAAGGAAGAACATGACTTAGGAATATAGAAGCAGATTGGTTACATTACTGGGCTATTAATCCGAAATCCTGGATTGATATGGCACAAAAAACAGATTAAATCTCACGACAGCTGAAATAAAATGTTAATAATGGTGACCATGAGCTACTTTATTGTCATAAAAGTTCACCTTCCTCATTTTGGGAAGGACATAAGACCATAAGAAATAGGAGCAGGAGTAGGCCATCTAGCCCTTTGAGGCTGCCTCACCGTTCAATAAGATCATGGCTGATCTGAAGTGGATCAATCCCACTTTCCTGCTTTCTCCCCATAACCCTTAATTCCCTTGTCTATCAGAAATCTATCTACCCATGACTTAAATATATTCAACGAGGTAGCCTCCACCACTTCAATGGGCAGAGATTCACCACCCTTTGAGTGAAGAAGTTCCTCCTCAACTCCGTTCTAAATTGTACCCCCCCCTTATTTTGAAGCTGTGCCCTCTAGTTCTGCTTCCTTTCTAAGTGGGAAAAATGTCTCTACCTCTACCCTATCTAGCCCCTTCATTATCTTGTAAGTCTCTATAAGATCCCCCCTCAACCTTCTAAACTCTAACGAGTACAGACCCAGTCTATTCAATCTCTGTTCATAAGCCAACCCCCTCATTTCTGATATGAGCCTGGTGAACCTTCTCTGTACTCCCTCCAAGGTCAATATATCCTTTCGCAAATAACGGGATCAAAACTGCACACAGTACTCCAGATGCAGCCTCACCAATGCCCTGTACAGTTGCAGCAAGACCTCCCTGCTTTTATATTCTATCGCCCTCGATATCAAGGCCAACATTCCATTCGCCTTCTTGATCACCTGGTGCACCTGCAGACTGAGTTTTTGCGATTTGTGCACAAAGACCCCCAGGTCCCGCTGCACTGTAGCATGCTGCAGCTTTGCACCCTTTAAATAATAATCCCTCCTACTATTATTTCTACCAAAGTAGATAACCTCACATTTGTCAACCTTATACTCCCTTCTGCCAGTTCCTCGCCCAGTCACTCAGCCTATCCAGATCTCTCTGCATAAGAGCCAAATGGCTCTTTTGTCATCCTTATGATATCCACATTTGTCGTCTTTAAATGATCTGGCTTCTCTGGACTCTGATCCTTAGTAATGAAGTTGACTCTTAACTGCCTTCTGAAATGGCATGGCAAACAACACAGTTATATTGAAGAAAGCAGCTCACCACCACCACTTTGAGAGTCTTACCAGCAATGCTCATATGCAGCGAATATATGTTTTAAAAAGACAGGAGGTAAAAATGACAATATATTGAAAACAAATAGAGAGGAGGGTTTGCAAATAATAGAAACATAGAAGATAGGAGGAGGCCATTTAGCTCTTCAGGCCTGCTCTGCCATTCATTATGATCATGGCTGATCATCTAACTCAATAGCTTAATCCTGTTTCTTCCCCATAACCTTTGATCCCATTTGCCTCAAGTGCTGTATCCAGCCACCTCTTGAATACATTCAATGTTTTGGCATCAACTACTTCCTGTGGTAATGAATTCCACAGGTTCATCACTCTTTGGGTGAAGAAATGTCTCCTCACCTCCAACCTAAATGGCCTATCCTGAATCCTCATACTGTGACCACTTGTTCTGGACTCTCCCACCATTGGGAATATCCTCCCTGACTAGTTCATCCAGAATGTTATAAATCCCTGAAATTCTGCCCTTATTCATCTGAATTCCAGTGGAAACAATCCTAACCTAATCAATCTCTCCTCATACATCAGTCCTGCCATCCCTGGAATCAATTTGGTAAACCTTTGCTGCACTCCCTGAAGAGCAAGAACATCTTTTCTCAGAAAAGGAGACCAAAACTGCACACCTGTACTCTGGGTGTGGCCTCATCAAAGCCCTGTATAATTGCAACAACGTATCCCTGCTCCTGTATTCAAAACCTCTTGCAGTGAAGGCCAACATGCCATTTGTCACCTTTACTGCCTGCTGCACATGCATGCTTACCTTCAGTGACTGGTGCACAAGGATACCCAGGTCTTCAATATACAAAGAGATTGTTGTGTTACCTGAATTGATAGTTGTCTTTAACATTTATCTCATGTACTAAACTTAGAAATTAGAAGCAGGAATAGGCTATTCGGCCCTTTGACCCTGCTCTGCCATTCATTTTGATCATGGTTGATCATTGAATTCAATAGGGTCATACTTCCAACCTTCCTCCTCCTCCGTACCTGCTATACCTAATTTCTTCTTGAAATCAGACAACATTTTGGCCTCAGCTACATTCCGCGGAAGTGAATTCCACACATTCACCACCTTCTCGGTGAAGAAATTTCTCCTCCTCTCAGTTCTAAAAGGTTGACCCCTTATCCTCAAATTATGACCCCTAGTTCTGGATTTCCCCACCACTGGGGACATTCTTTCTGAATCTACCCCGTCTAACCCTGTTAGAATTTTATAAACTTCTGAGATTCCCTCTCACTCTTAAGTTCCAGTAAATATAATCCTACCCGACTTAATCTCTCCTCACATGACAGCCTTGCCATTCCAGGAATCAGCCTGGTAAACCATCATTGTACTCCCTTTATAGCAAGGACACCCTTCTTCAGATAAGGGCATAAAAACTGCAGACATTACTCCAGATATGGCCTCACCAATGCCCTATACAATTGCAGCCAAATATCCCTATCCCTATACTCAGTGCATAATCAAAAAGGAACGGCTACTAAATTATGATTTGTCCATGGAATGTGGACGATATTCAAGCACTCGTGTCTAATGATCTGTCATAGGGTTCAATACAAGACCATTGTTTCTGATCCTGAAAAACTGCAGTAAAATGAATGCAAGAAATAGAAGCAGGGGCAGGTCCTTCAAGCCTGTTCCACCATTCAAAGCAATGATGGCTGATCTCTATGCTAGCCTGGACTTTTTTTTAGTGCCATTTCCCCATTGTCTTCTAATTTGTCCAGCTTTTAAATACTGCGCGCAGTTCTGGTGGCCTCACTACAGGAAGGATGTGGAAGCTGTTGAGAGGGTGCAGAGGAGATTTACAAGGGTGTTGCCTGGATTGGGAGCATGTCTTATGAAGATAGGTTGAGGGAGCTAAGTCTCTTCTCCCTGAAGAGACGAAGGTTGAGAGGCGACCTGATACAGGTTTATAAAATGTTGAGAGATATAGATAGGGTGGATTCTCGGAGGCTATTTCCCAGGGCTGAAATGTTCGCTACAAGAGGACACAGATTTAAGGTGTTGGGAAGCAGATACAGAGGAGATGTTAGGGGTAAGTTTTTCACTCAGAGCATGGTAAGTGAGTGGAATTGGCTGCCATTGGTGGTGGTAGAGGCAAACTTGCTGGAGTCTATTAAGAGACTTCTGGATGAATACATGGGATTTAGTGGAATTGGGAGTTATAGGTAGTTCTATGGCTTGGTGGGTATGGATCAGCTCAACTTGTGGGCCGAAGGGCCCGTTTGTGCTGTAGTATTCTATGTTCTAAATATTTATCCACCTCCACTTTAAATACTTCTAGTGATCCAGCCTCTACTACCCTTTGAGGCAGAGAATTCCAGAGATTCACCACCCTCTGCATGAAGAAAATTCTACACAACTCAGTTTTAAATGACTGGCTCTTTATTTTGCAGTCAGAACCCCTTGTTTGAGACTCTTCCACTAGTGAAACATCTTACCATCTACTCTGTCAAGCCCCCCTCAGGAACCTATATGTCTGACTAAGGAAAACAGACACAGACTATTGAGTCTCTTTTGATAGGGCAACACTTTCATCCCAGGAATTGGCCTGGTGAATCTCCTTTGAACTGCCTCCAATGTTACTATATTCTTTTTAAAGTAACATGTAATACTCCAGTTGAGGGCTCACTAATGCCCTGTACCTTTGCAACAAGACTTATCTATTTTTAAGTGCTAACTCCATTGCAATACAGGCCAAAATGCTGTTTACATTCTTAGTTTCTTGTTGGACCTGCCTGCTAGCCTTTTGTGATTCATGTATGAGAATGTCGGGATCCTTTTGTGCTTCACTGACCTGAAGTTGCTGTTCGTGTAGATGATTCCATCTATCAAAGTAAATGACCTCCGACTCACCCACAATAAACTCCCATTTGCCAGGTTTACACCAGTCACCCAATTTATCTATATTCTGCTGCAAAATCACAATTACCTCATCACAACATGCCCTTCCAACCATCTTTGTATAATCAATAAATTTGGAAATGTTACAATCTGTTCCTTCCTTAGTTCATTTTTGTAAATAATGAACAGTTGTGAGCTAAACACTCCTTTAGTTACATCTTTCCACTCTAAAACTCTTCAAACTTTTTGTTTTATACTTGATAACATGTTTTGAATCTACGCTCATACATTTCTTCCAAATCCATTTTACTTCATGTACCAGCCTCTTATGCAGCACCTTATCAAGTGCCTTTTGAAAATCTAAATACACTGTATGTATGGGCTCCCCTTTATCTACCCGCTGTGTTACATCTGCAAAGAATTTGAGCAAATTTGTCAAACATGATTTACCTTCCATAAAACCATGTTTGATTATATTCAGCTTCCTAAATGATTAGCTATTTCCTCTTTTATTATTGACTCCAACGTCTTGCCAATAATAGATGTTAAACTAACTGGTCTATTGTTCCCTGCCTTCTGCCTTTTTCTCTTTAGAACATAGAACATTACAGCGCAGAACAGGCCCTTCGGCCCTCGATGTTGCACCGACCAATTAAAAAAAAAGCAATGACTCTTTAACCTAAACCATTCCCTTTTCATCCATAAACTTATCTACTGACCTCTTAAATGCCCCCAAACTTGGCGCATCTACAACCGTAGCAGGCAGGGCATTCACCACCCTCTGGGTAAAGAACCTATCTCTGACATCCGTCTTATAACTACCACCCCTTAATTTAAAGCTATGTCCCCTCGTGCTAGCTTTCTCCATCCTAGGAAAAAGACTATCACTGTCCACCCTATACAAACCTCTAATCATCTTATATGTTTCAATAAAGTCTCCTCTTAGCCGCCTTCTAACTAACGAAAACAACCTCAAGTCCCTCAGCCTCTCTTCCTAAGACCTGCCCTCCATACCAGGCAACATCCTGGTAAACCTTCTCTGTACCCTCTCCAATGCCTCCATATCTTTCTTATAATGTGGGGACCAGAACTGCACACAATACTCCAAGTGCGGCCGCACTAGAGTTTTGTACAGTTGCAACATGACGTTGCGGCTTCTTTTTGAACAAGGGACTCAGGATGGCTGTTTTTCAATAGTCTTGATATACAGATGCCGGCGTTGGATTGGGGTGGTAAGAACTCAGTAAGAATTTAGCAACACCAATTTATAATTCAACCGATTTATTTGATAGTAAAAACGCGAGCTTTCAACACTCTGTGTCTTCGTCAGGCAAATGCAGTGTTCTGGTCTGCAATAGCACACATCAGCACAGACAGTCAGAGATTGCTGATTAGAATGCGAATCCTTACATCTAACCTGCTATTGAAGTGTTAAAGTGGCTAACAATGTGTGTGAAGGGGATCCTGAGCATTGTTAGAGAATTGTGTATTTTCTCCAGACAGCACAGTAAGTGAGGTTTTTTGCTAACCCAGGTAAGTTACAGGGGTTACAGATAGTGTGTCATGAAGCCAAGATCCCTGTTAAGACCGTCCTCATGTGTGCGGAGCTTGGCTATCATATTGATAGCCAAACACATTTCGTGTTTGCTGTATTCATTCACTTGCAAATTATGCAAATTTAATTTTGGTGCCAATATGCAGTATTACAACAACTTCAATGTACTCCTTGGGACTTGTTAAATGCTTTAGATTGGCAGAGTAATGCATTTCATGGTATGTGAAATGTATGTATGATATCATTCGGAAACCTTTTTTGGACATCTATTTTTTAAGATTAGCATTATGATTAATGGATAATATGTCACCTGTTATAAATTCACAATCTCTGAGATTTTTGTGCTTTAAATGTGTAGATTCCATTTTCATTGTTTTCCATAATAAATATTAATTTTGGGTTATGCATCCAAACCTGCTTAAGTGTGTGTAAAACTGCACCACAGACTTTTTATAATCTTTTTTATGCATTACTGATATCATCGCAAATGACCAAATTTCCTCTAGTTTTGGGGCATTACTGCCTGCAATTTTTCCAGCAATCTATTGTATTGTTTTTATTCTCTTGCTTTTCTTTTCTCCCCAGACCATAATCTTTTCACATCCTATCTAGACATAAACCCCCTTTCCCCCAAAGTCTTGTACAGTTGCTAATGATGTATTTTTGATGGGGCTTTGAAATTTGTGTATCATGGTTGTGATCAGTAATTTTATTTAGATTTAGTTTCTAGAAATGATGGAAATGCTGGTTTAGTATGAGAGAGAGTGGGTGAGTTTGAAGTGGTCTCGCTTTTGAAGAAATGACGCGTATTGGCAAACTTCCAAAATAGATGAAATGTAAAACTAAATTGACTATTGTGGTTGAGGGTTCATTTGAAGAACTAAAAGATAATCTGAATTTAATTTCTAATTCCATTGGTATTAGCTGACTGGGAATTAATTTGGATAACTTGACAGGTGTAGACAGCAGTCATCCTAAATTGTAAAGAAGTTGATTCGTTGAATCTACTGAAGTTTGGAGTGGGGTGAGATGAGGACAAAGAATGATTAATGGTTTTGAAATTCCATACCTAGAACATTGACTTATTTTTGAGTTTGCTGTGTATGGCCAGAGAATAGAATGATGTTTGACGGTCGCATCTTCAAGTTTCCAGAATATATTTGTGGTTTCTCTTCATGAATAGGAAGTCTTAACTTTTAGCTTCATTAACAAGGAATGTCCTTTTCACCTTCTGTTTGTTGGAAGTACTGGATACAATCTAGGATTTCATCCTGCATACTCTGAATCCAAAATCAGTGTAAATATGAAGTCAATGAACATATTTTCCTTCAAATAGGATTCTAACATAGTTTCTTTAATTTATGGGATATGGTCATCTATGATATGGTCAACATTTATTACCAATCCCTAATTGACTATAAGGAGAACTTGGTGAGGCACTCTCTTCACTAGGTCTGAGGAGCTTGATGGGCTGTTTCGGAGGGCACTTGGGAGTAAACTAGATTCCTGTGGGTTTGGAGTCAAATGTAGGCCAGACTAGTTAAGGGTCGTAGATTTCCTTCCTTAAAGAGCGTTAGAGAACAAGATTAATTTTTCCAACAGTTCTAGTTTGTGGCCACTATAACTGAAATTACTTTTCATTCCAGATTCTGTTAAATTAATTGAATTTAAATTGTCCAGCTGCTGCCGGATAATTAAATTCTTATCTCTGGTTCTTTCAATAGATGTCTGGATTAATAGTTTAGTAACATAATCACTAACTAACTGTGCCCATATGCCATTGTATTCCATGCCTTTATCAGTGAAATATAAGATGCCTTCATGACGGTGTCAATAGCTGTTGCAGGTGTTCTTTAAGAATTGCAGTGGTTTCTATGATGTGTTGTTGGTGGAGTCACCAACCTAATACACTGCACTGTTGAACAAAGAACCAAACAGCTGGTTGAGCGGATGCTCCTAAATGTTATAGTGTTGCTCTGTTTGCCTCAAGAGAATCTCAAGATATGTATCCAGTATAAGGAGTTTCTGTTGCGGTTTAAGATTCATATTGCTACCAAAAATCTTTGTTAGAAATTTCACCTTGGACATCATTCTTCAGGATTGCACTGGGAAGGTGAATGCTCTATTCCTTTAATGTCTGCAGGAAGTATCAATTGTATAATAGTCCCACCTCTTTTCAAGTTCCCAACATGAGGATCTGAATTAAAAATTTGGTGTTATACTCAAGATCATCAAGGTAAATATACATAAACTCTGTAATATATGTCTGTCAGCTTGATAAACAGATTCCATGAAATAGCTGATGAGGAAAGTGTGACTTGGATCATGAGCTCCAAGGAGACATCTGGTCTGTGAACAAAAGTCCATACATAGAGAATGTGGTACATGTGCATATCCATCTGAATACACTTAGGAGTACCTTAGCACTTGCCAACTTGCATTGAGATTTTCTGGACTTAGTACTTGAATTGTATCCCTACGAGAAAAGAGCGTGCTGTCCTTAATAGGGAAACATTTTTGAAATACATTACCCAAGTTTAATAAAAGCAAATTTCACATGGAAGATAAATTTGCAGAATTTCAAGAGGAAAAGAAAAGTCTCTCAAAACCAACTATGATGAACAAGAGAAAAACAAAATGATATAAGAAATGTATTTGTTTTTCTACTGTTATGACAGTTGTATTTGTACTTTGAATTGTAAACTCTTAGCTGTTAGGAACTGGATTGAATTGATCCAATTTATTTTGTTTAGGATTCCTTTAGTTGACAAAATTCCATTGGGACGAGATTGAATTTAAGTCAGATCCAAGTGATAATGAGCTGTATGTTGACAGATTGCCTTATCCGTTTGTAAAGTGTGCATTTATTTGGTGGATTATTATGGATAGTATTCAAATATTTTCTATTTTGTTGCAGTAAGGAATGTAAGGGTTAGCTTTTTATAAGTTGTTGAAGTTGTCAGCCATAATTTGCTTGTTTAATTCCCAGTTTATGATAAGAAGTTATACTTGCTGTTTATGCTGTGTGCAAATTGTATATGGTAGAGAGGAAAGATAGCGATCACCAGTGACTTTCTGGCTGCTTTTCAGACATTTTACAAACACCTTTTACAGATGTGACTTCTTTTTCATTCCAAAAAATACTTTAAAAAATGTTGTTTGGTATTTCAGAACTTGAGTATTGCTGAAACAAGAGATGTGCTGTCAAAGCTTGTCACCTTGTAAATTCTAAGGATACTAATTGTAAAGAGATCAATTTGTATGCATAAGGAGAGAGTGCTGTTTGGCTGGCATATGGATAATACAACAGTTAACTGAGCTTTTGTTTAAATTCGGATGAGTCAGGTTGGCTGTGATCAAGGTATTACCATAAGGAATAAACCAGGGAATGGCTATCTCCAGGCTTTGTTCTCATTGAAAGAGGGGCAATGTGTGGATGTGCTGCATTGGACGGGGTCCTGTGTATGAATATATGTAGCTTCTAGTAAGCGTACTTGGGCCATTCTGTGAACCTGATCAGTAATATTAAATTGGTTGTCAGTGTAATTCTTAATACAGGATTGTTTCATAAATATTGTACAATCATGGAATTACATTTTATGTTTGCCACTGTTTTGAGTCTTACAAGCATGGTTTGATTGAGTATGGTCAGTATCATGAACAGCCAAAGGGATGTGTTGTTTGGTATGATCCACCAGTCTTTGGCATGGCCTACATAGCTGGAATCATGTTGGCACTGAAATTCATATAGCACATTGCCCACTGTGTGATAGGCAGAACTGCATTTTGGCATGATGATAGCATCTTAGTGGAGATTACCACTTTTATTGGTACCTCCAAGTAACAGTGTGAAATCACTAGCTTCACCTGTGGCTCAAAGGTTTTGAGACACCTTACCCTTCTAGAGTAATCTGAGGTAGACTGGACCTCAGGCCCATTTGTGAGTTTGCACAATATAGTGAGCAGTGATCAGGTTGGCTATTGTCCCACAAGATGGCTTTATTGTACCCTACACACAGAAGAATCTGGGTGTGCAGATCCACAGTTCCCTAAAAATGACAAAGTGCCTAAGATGACTGAGGATGCATATGGTATGCTTGCTTTCATCAGCTGGGGCATTGAGCACAGGAGTTGGAAAATCATGTTGCAACTGTATGAAACCTTGGTTAGACCACATTTGGAGTATTGTATGCAATTCTAGTCACCGCACTACAGGAAGGACATGGAAACTTTGGAGAGACTGCAAAGAAGGTTTATCAGGATGTTAAGAGAAAAAAGCTGATGTTTTGAGTCCAGATGATTCTTCATCAAAACTTTGACAAAGGGTCATCTGGACTTGAAACATGGCTGTCTTCTCTCTTTACAAATGTTGCTAGGCTGCTGAGATTTTCCAGCATTTTCTCTTTTGGTTTCAAATTCCAACGTCTGTAGTAATTTGCTTTTATACTTTTGTCAGGATGTTGCTTGGCTTCGAGGTTGTTGACTGAGGAAAGGTTGAGTAAACTAAGATTGTTTTCATTAGAAAAATGGAGACTGAGGGGAGATCTAATAGAGGTCTAAAAATTGAGAGGCATGAATAAGGATATCAGGCCTTTTCGTAGGATAGAAATATCAGTTACAAGGGGGTACAGGTTCAGGATGAAAAGGGGAAAGTTTAAGGGAGATGTGTGGGGGAGAAATTTTTCATGCAGAGTATGGTGGGTGCCTGGAGTGCACTGCCAGAGGTGATGGAAGCAGGCACGCTAGAGGCATCTGGATGGGTTCATGAATAGGGAGGGAATTGAGGGATATGGACCCAATAAGGGCAGGGGATTTTCTCAGTTGAGTTAGGACATCATGTTCAGCACAGACTTGGAGGCAGGAAGAGCCTGTTCCTGTGCTGTACTTTTCTTTGTTCTTTGTTATTTTGACATCAAGCTTTCACGGTGAGCAAATGGCTTGAGGGCCTACTTACCTGGCTACCAATAAGGAGTGTGTGGATCTGTAGGAATCCCAAATTGCATATTGACCATGAAGGTAGACTAGTGGTGGATGAAATTGAGACCCATTGGTAGATTTTTACTAATCAAGAGTTCCCATGCCAACCAATAAACACTTTCTTTTCATACAGTATAAATTGTTATGCCCTTTACAGTTGGTATTTTTGCAAATTTTGCCTTGATGGCTACAAGATGAAAAGCTTCAATAGCATGTTTTTTTTCCATGAATGTTGGTGTTTAGGGAAATAGATCAGGCTGTTGGGGGAATGCTTGTAGCAGGTGGTCCAAGAGGCTTTATGAAAGCTGTTGAGGAATAGCCAGGTTAGATGTAGCCACATTATTGGCAACAGTTCTGAGTAAAAGTGAGTGAAATGAGAGCTCCAGAATAAAAAGTGTTAAACTATCTGGGTTTCATTAATTGCAAATGATCTAAATGAACACTTTATAATCTAAGGCCAATCCATGTTTTTTGTCATAAAATATATATAAATGCTCTGGGGTAACTTTCATTGAAAAACTGGCTTATACAATAATAGCTTGGGCTTTGCAACATAAATTGGTGTTTCATTGTTTACTCCTCCTCTCCCCTTTGCTTTTAAGTATCTGCCATTAAAGGAACAATTAATATTTCATGGTCTAAAAATGGCACATATTAATGAATGCTGTTTTTGCTTGCTATTGGGATTTCTGTAATTTACAGTACAGTGAGTTATATTGTCTGAATTTATTAGATGAATTTTTTTTTGGACTAGTTTCTTGCCCAAATAACACAGCAAACGGCTGACATACAAACCTTTTACTGTTCGGAAATGTCTGCTGCTCCAGTACAGAGATGATGTGAAGATGCCGGTGTTGGACTGGCGTAGACATAGTAAGAAGTGTCACAACACTAGATTAAAGTCCTGTCACTTACCTGACGAAGGGACAGCATGCTGAAAGCTAGTGGCTTTTGCTACCAAATAAACCTATTAGACTTTAACCTGGCATTGTGAGATATCTTACCCTATAATGAGATGCAGATGAAAGAAAACTCTGCTCTTATTTCCGTTAAAAAAAATCCAATCTCATTATTTTGTTGTCTTATGTGGATTTAGGAATACATTCATCCGTCAGGCTTTCAATGCACATGCCAGTGCTGCAGGTTCAGTTTCAATTGCAAAAGCCCAGTTAATCACATGTACAGTTCTAGCTCTCTACTTAAACTAAACCAGTTGGAATTTAAATATAATTTTCAACAGATTATTTATTAACCATTTTTTTTTTGCTGTACATCATTTATAAAGCCTGGCTACAGATTGATTTAATTAAATTGATTTATTGCTCCCAAATGCTGATGTGAGATCGTATTGACATGGTTATATTACTTAAAATAAACTAGATGCTATGCTGAAAGCACCCAAATGCGATTAGCTTCAGGATAATAGGTTCTCTTGGGGCTGCATGCATCTGTCGACTTAAGTGGTGTCTGTTTTGTAGTTTCTTGTATGAGGTGTGTGTTGAACAGTTGGTACATTAAAACATGCAGTGTGAATCAATCTTTTTGCCCGATTTAAAAGGAAGACAATTCAAAGACTGAAGATTCTTTTCACAGAGATGATTGTCCTGAATCTTTCTAACTAATAACAAAGTATAATGTTATACTTGTTTTGAGGATACCTTCCCTATCCTGCTGAAAGCACTGACTTCTTGCTGGGATGCTGTTGTATGAGTATCAGATGCACTCCGATATCTTACTTAAATTACCATTATAATGCATGAGACTTTACTGATTGCCAGCAAACTATTTCATTAGATGGGAGGAGAGGAGTGAAGCGTGAAATTGTATAGCATTGTTGTGGCACAGAATAAAGTCATTTGGTCCATCAGAACTATGCCAGCTCTCTGTAAAGCAATGTAGGTAGTCCTGTTTTCTCATTGTTTTCCTCCATATCCCTGTAAGATTATTTCTCTCCAGTGTCCATTTAATTTTGTTTTGAAATCATTCATAGCTTTTGCTTCTACCACCCTCACTGATAGCGATTTCCAGCTCACTACCACTTGCTGGGTTTAAAAAGAAAAATGCTTCAGCTCATCTCCTTTATATCTCTTGCCTAAAACCTTAAATCTGCCTTCCCTCTGCATTGCACCTTCAGTTAATTGTCTATGATGTTTAAACCTGTTATAAGCTTATTAAATGTCTCCTCAATCTCCTTTATCCAAGGGGAAGAACCTCAGATTCTTCAACCCAGCCTTGTAGCTGAAATCCACCGTTCCTGGAACCATTCTAGTAAATCTCAAAGGTGCTCTTATCCTTTCTAAAGTGGTGATCAGAGCTGGATGCCATCAATACTTCATGGCCTAATCAGAGTTTTATAATGGTTCAGTATAAATTGAGTACAAAGGTTAGCAAATTATGAAACCCAAGGTTCCGTATACTTTGCCAATTATTCTCTCAATATGTCCTGCAAACTTAAGAGATCCCTGCACATGAGCCCCAAGCTCCTCGTTCCTGCACACTTTTTTGAACTGTGCTAATAAGACTATATTACCTCTCCTCATTTCTCTTACCTCACACTTTTTTATATTAAATTCCACCTGCAACTTGTGTGCCCATTCTGCGAGCCTATATTTCCTTTTGCAGTCCATTGCTGTCTGCCACACCTCCAAGCTTGATATCGTTGGCAAGTTTTGAAATTTTACTCTGTATCCCAGTCAGTAAAAGCAGTGGTCCAAAGCCCTGACCCTGACTGTTGAGCATCCTCCAATCTGAAAAACAGCCATTTTACTATGACTCAGTTTTTTGTCCTTGAGGTTTTTTTATATTCAAGCTGACATCTTCTATTCCATGAGCCTCAATTTTGTTAATTAACCTTTTGTGTTACTTAAACACTTGAGGCTAGATGCACAGTGACCACTGAATTCCCTTAATTTCTGTTACTTCATCAAAAAATTCAATTATCAAACATGATAGATTATTTATTGTTAACAATATTTAGTCAGATCTTTCTCAATTCATAGTCCCAATAAAGACTAATATGATCAGGAACGTGAGCCAGCTTTAATATTTTAACACTTGTAACCCCAAATCCCATCTTGTTCCCATCAACCCCAACTTGCTGCCACTGAACAACACCTGGGGATTGGACTGTATACTCATCCACCTGTTAGATATACAGGCTAACCTACTGGAAGAAGCCAGCTTTATTTTAATTTTATCAATGTCAATTGCAAATATGTTGCTAATTAAGTTTTAGTTTTTTTTAATTTTCAAAGTTTCAAAGATGTTTGAATTGAGTTTAATATAATCTTCATTAATTTTGGTTTTAGTAGCTGCCACTGATCCTTCCAATGGTCCTGTGTGTGCAGTAGCAGTAGTAGCGACGGCAGCAACACCAACTGAGTTTTCTCCGCCATCCAGCCCCAATCCTTTGAAAAAGGGGACTACAATTATTTGGCCCTTTCCAGAAAAGATAAAATCTCCACGAACTGTGAGGAAGCTATCAATGAAAATGAAAAAACTTCCTGAACTCAGCAGAAAATTGAGTGTTAAAGGCACTTCAAGTTATAACGGTAATGATAATCATAATTCATCACCCAAAGGAAATCATGGCTCCTTGTCTCCTGGAATTGTGACTAATGCTGCTAGGAGGAATGTCATCAGTCGTTATCATTTGGATACAAGTGTTGTTTCACAGAACTACAAGAAGAAAAGTTCAGGAAACTCCAAATCGGCCAGCAAGGGTGGTTACCTTAGTGATGGAGATTCACCAGAACTCGTAGCTAAATCGGGTAAGCACTCCTGTGAAAGCAAACCAGCAAAGGGGAGCATTGCAACCTCTCACAAAACACACAGTACAGAAATTGATATTGATGCTTTCAGGCATTACAGCTTTGTGGACCAGCCTAAGTGTTCTCAATATATTTCAGGACTAATGAGTGTACATTTTTATGGTGCTGAGGATTTGAAGCCACCAAGGATTGATTCTAGAGATGTATTCTGTGCCATACAAGTAGATTCAGTCAACAAAGCCAGGACAGCCTTATTGACTTGCAGAACCACATTTTTGGATATGGATCACACGTTTAATATTGAGTTGGAGAATGCGCAGCATCTCAAGCTGGTAGTCTTTAGCTGGGAGCCAACACCTCGTCGGAACCGCGTTTGCTGTCATGGAACTGTTGTGCTCCCAACGCTCTTCAGGGTTTCCAAGATGCATCAGCTAGCAGTAAAACTCGAACCCAGAGGGCTCATTTATGTGAAACTGACTCTGATGGAGCAGTGGGAAAACTCATTGGACAGCCCTGATGGAGAGCGGGAACCAGTGATGTTTGGCGTTGAGGCACGGAAAATAGTAGAGAAAGAAAATATGGGCTTGAGGGTGCCATTGTTGATGCAGAAATGTATAGTGGAAATAGAAAAGCGAGGCTGTCAGGTAAGTCCATAGTCCACTTTTAAGCTATAATTGGAAAATTCTGTTTTTAATAACATATGTGACAGAATCTGTTTGCTCAACAAGTTGTGGATTCATGGCCTAGCCCAGAGGATTGAGTATATTATCAAGGCTGGCAAAGCAGTGTAGTATTGAGAGAGTGCTGCACTGCTAGAGGTAATGTCTGCTGGATAAAATGTTAAACACCGGCCACATAAGGTGATGCAAAAAGTCCCATCGTGTTCTTTTGGAACAAACCTGGGAGTTCTCCCTGTATCCTGAATGGCAAGCATTCTTCAAGGAATACTAAAAATAAAATTGCTGTTCCCTGCATTATATTTTAAAAACAACTAATTAATTAGGTAAAGCTTTGGAACATCCTGAGAACATGGAAGTTGCTGTATAATGCAGATTCTGGAATTCTTCTTGGCGTAGAGGTACTTAAAGAGAAATTTTGAGTCAATGGCAAGAAGCTATTTTACTGGCAGGAGGTAGCCAGAGATCATAGATTTAAAAAACCACCAGAGAAGCTGGTCATTTTTTCAGATGCAGGAGGTTAGAATGATCTGAAAGGGTTGTGGAAGCAGATTCAGTAGTAACTTCAAAAGGAAATTGGATAAATACTTCAAAAGGATAAATTTATAGATTAATTTCATAAAAGGGTGGTGACTAATTGGAAAGCTCTTTCAAAGAGTCAGTACAGAGACACTGGGGGAATGGCCTATGTTGCATGATTCAAAATTCCTGCTGCTTTCTGAGAAAACTGCAAATTTACACATTAAAAAACGTCAATGTATGTCATATATAAGCTGGATGTTTAATTTACTCATGACCAAGCACAATGGGTATTTGTGCTAGAAACGAATGCAGAAATCATTTGTCTACCCGAAGAAGTAAATTACTTACAAACTGCCAATTTAAGGCATACAGTCCTGTAATGCAAGATGAGATTTATCCTGTTTGGAACAAGATGTTTTGACATTTTATTTCTTCTGTGAAGAAGTTAATGAATGAAGGTGAGATTCTGGCAACAGGGTAATCTAAACATTCATCCTCGTAGTGGCTGAACATGGGTATCTATATCTAGTGCGACTGAGTCCATTTGAACAGTCATGCTGTTTTCTTTAAAAGGGGGAATTCCATGCTGTGCAAATAGGAATAAATAAGCACAAACAATGCTTCATTTATTAGTGACTGAAGATATTAAATGTTATTTAAAGGACAGTGGTGACCCTCACTATCTGACAGATTAATACAGCATATCCCTCTGTAAAACTACATTTTGTGAGTTGTATAAAAACTATGTAGTAGCGAATACATGTCGTATTTTGTGTAACCTTTCTTAGGTGATGCAAATCATTATTATCATGTAACTGTTTGTAATATATGTCTGATGTAAGATGAGAAGCAGCTCTGGTAAACTAATTTTAACTTGAGGCATTGGCATGTGGGTGAAGAGTTTGTGTCCTAAGTGTACCAACTACCAGTTTGATTTTAAGTCCTCTTGTCCTAACTAATAATTAGCTTTTCCTAAAGGCAGAAAAGCTATTAAATGCCTTCTTTCCAAGATAGAACATGCCTATTTTGTCCACTTTTTGCTCTTAACATTTTAAGGGGGTGGATTTCAATGGACTGCAACTTTTGAGCTCCCTGGCATCGGATTTCGGGGTGGGGGGGCGCAGACGGTGCTATCCTGCAGATGCGTGGGGAATCCTTCTTGGAAGTTCAAAGATAAGGTAGCTTTTGTGTAATTGCCCAGAAGTGCAAATTTCCTCTGGGAATTTGCCATTGCTGAGAAACATCTGAAAATGTGAAACCTCAGATGGTTCCACTTGTATTACACACATACTTAGGCACAAAAAGCTAGAAGAATTAAAAGCTCTTTAACTTCTGTATCTACATAGAACACTACAGCACAGAACAGGCCCTTCGGCCTTCGATGTTGCGCCGACCAATATAAAAAGCAATGCCCCTCCAAACTAAACCATTCCCTTCTCTTCCATATACTTATCAACTAACCTCTTAAACGCCACCAAACTTGGCGCATCCACAACTGCTGAAGGCAGGGCATTCCACTCCCTAACCACCCTTTGGGTAAAGAACCTACCTCTGACATCCGTCCTATAACTATCACCCCTTAATTTAAAGCTGTGTCCCCTCGTGCTAGCTTTAGTATCTAGTGCTTCACATTGTTAGTGTATGCTTGACCTGGACCATTTGATGGACAACACGACAGCTCAGTGACTATCGCTGTGCTGTGCAGATACATGGATTTGGGCCTGTGTCTGTGGGAGTTTGCACATTCTCCCCGTGCTTGTGTAGGTTTTCTCCGGGCGCTCCGGTTTTCTCCCACATCCCAAAGATGTGCTCTTAGGCTAATTGGCAAAATAAATTCTCCCTAAATTGTCTCAAATTTGTTTTTTAATCCATAGATCTATAAACATAGACAGGGATCACGGGTAGAGGTGGGAACATCGGGGTGGCGGCGCAGGCTCGTTGGACTGAAAGGCCTGTTTCCCATGCTGTTTTGTTCTTTGTTCTGAGTAACTATTGTAAAGATACAACCATCCCACTCGATCTTTGACCCATTGCCACTCTCACGCTGCTCCAGAGCCTATCCACTTACTTCAGATACTTCCCCAGGTCTGTCCATTTCAATGGACATTCAAACACAGCTGGTTTATGGCAGCTACTGCTGTTTCAAAGAAAAGGGGACCAGTTCTCTTCAATCTGGCTGCTGGATTGTGATGCTGAGTGTTGAGGACTGCTGCATCGCCTGGATCTTGCCCAGTCTGAGTCAGAAGATTGGGCAAGATGGGAAAATTAGAGGTTTTTCATCTTGGAATGGAGGCATTTGATAGCTTTTCTACCTTTTAAGGAAAGCTAATTATTAGTTAGGACAACAGGACATAAAATCAAACTAGTAGTTGGTATGTATAGGACTCAAATTTTTCACATAACCTGCCAATGCTTAAATTTCAAATCAGCTTAGCACAGCTTCTTAGCTTATATCAAACATATACTACAAACTGTTACATGACAATGATGATTTGCATCACCTAAGAAAGTCACATAAAATATTTCATGTAAGTAATTGGGCACATAATGGCAATCTGATGCTGATAGCCACTCCGAGACTGATTGCCACTCTGAGGAAAGTTCGGCCCAGGACCTTTCATTCCTGCTATGATGGATGAAGATTTGTGCAGCACTTAGGGTGTAATCAGAGGGCAATGAAGTTTGATCACGACTTTGCCTTGTATTCTGGTGTTTTGGCTATGTTGTGCAATATTCTACTGGGTTCGATTACTACTTTGTATTGTTTAGTTCTCCTGACCATCGAGACTATTCAAACTTTTTTATTAGCTATTTTGACGCCTTTCTGATATGTGTGTGTGTGTGTGTGTGTGATTTACATTTTACTTTCTAAGTCTTTAAATTTTATCTGCTCTTGTTCTGCCCACTTAGATATTTTATTGAACACATTCTGTAATTTGAGCTGCCGCCTTCAATTTCACTGCCCCTTCTACTTTAGTATTATTTACAAATTTGATTACTTAGAATTGAGTTTCTGAGTGCAAGTTATTTATGTAGAAAGGTTGTTGTCCTTAGCCTTCACACTGGACCATATCCCGTTCCTCATTTTGGCACATTTCTTGTACTCATTTCTATCTACGTTTTCAGATTTTTATCATTCCAATGTTGGATCCATATCCTTTCATGTGGCCATGTGGTTTAGGTTAACCACATTGTGGCATTCTATAGTCTCGTCAGGATGCAATTTCTTTAAAAAAACAAGAGGCTTTGTCATTAAAAGCTTCACCTTAAATTCATGCTCACTGCTTTTTACTGGATTGTTATTGTGCAGGAGTCTGAACAGCAAAACTTACTGTTGGCTGAAATGAAGCCAATTCAGTCAGGAGGAATCCAATTTACTAACATGAAAATCAAAAGCATTTCTGTTTGTTTACATCACCAAGGAATGAGTACATTGCAGAAGCTTTTCATTCACTTTTTTAAAACTACATTTCCCAATTAACAAATTGTGCGGGTCAGTGCCAGTGAGCTGCACTGTGATTCCAAGTTGGGGTCTATAATTGGCCAGTTCTATGCAAGAGGAGGTCACCATTTCTAAGTGAAATCAGAAAGCAATTTTTCACAAGTAGTAGCAGAAATATAGAACGCTGTTCCTCCCAAAAGCCTGTTTATACTGGATCAACACTGAGATTGTTAGATTTTTATTGACAAACACTGACAAAGATTTGGTTCAGACAACGTAAATGGAACATAAGTCCCTATCAACTCCATTCTTACAGCCCAGAGAGTGGCCATTTGATGTAGTGACCCCATGCAAATTCTTTTTGAAAGATCTGCTATTTAGTTCAATGCTCAGCCTTTTTCTTAAACCACAGATCAGTCTTTAAATACATGTCCAGTTGCCGTTTGGACATTCCTATGGGATATGTTCCCACTGCTCTTTCAGCTTGTGCATTTCTCATGGAAAAAAAATTCTAATATTCCTTCTGGTTTGTTTTTTCTACTTATAGAAATCTGTGGCTTTCAGTTACCTGCAGAAGAAAATAGCTGCTGTCCTTAACTGCTCTATCAAAACCCCTCGTAATTTTGGATCTACCCATTAGAACTCCCATTAACCTTCCCAGCTTCTTCAATCTCCCCATATAACTGAAGTTCTTCATCTTTTTAAAAAAAATAAAAAGTTAAAGTTTATTGATTAGTCACAAGTAGGCTTAAATTAACACTGCTATGAAGATACTGTGAAAATCCCTTAGTCGCCACACTCCGACGCCTGTTCGGGTACACAGAGGGAGAATTTAGCTTGGACACTGCATCTAGCATAGTGTGGGAGGAAACCCGTGGGGAGACATGGGGAGAATGTGCAAACTCCACACTAACAGTGACCCAACCCTGGGAATCGAATCCTGGAACTATGAGGCAGCAATGCTAGCCACTATACCACCCTGGTAAACTTGCCCTGTACTCTTACCCAGGCCTGGTTATTCTTCCTGAAATGCAGCACCTGCATCCAGAATTGTATGCAAAAATCTAGCTGGGGTAAAGGAGTGATTTGTAAATCTTTCGCAGAACTGTCTTGCTTTTGTATTCCATGTTGTAAATCACAAAGCAGTTATGCCATGTGCTTTGTTATTTATGCCTTTAAAGATGTGTGAAAATGCTCTACCAGATCCGTTTCCTCTTCCATGCCTCTGAGTGATACCATTTAGATTTATGCAGTCTCTCAAGATTCTCACTTCACAGTAATTTGCATTTAAATACTTGTGTCCATTTCACAAGTCTGATGTCCTTCCATACATAAATACACACAAATTAGGAGCAGGAGTAGGCCATTCGGTCCCTCAAGCCTGCTCAACCATTCAATAAGATAATGGCTGATCTGCTTGTAACTTCTGTCTCACATTCCTGCCAACCACCTCCACCTTCCCTCTCCTCCCCCCACCGCATTGATAACCTTTTCATCACCTTGTTAATCAAGACTATGTCTAGTTCTATCTTTTATTATTCAAAGACTCCCACAGAAGACAGTAGAAGCAGTTCCAGAGATTCACAACCCACTGACAAAAAAGATTCTCCTCATCTCCATCTTAAATGAGTGAACCCTTATTTTTTTAAACAGTGACCACTAGTTCTAGATTTTCCAACCATCAGAAATATTCTTTCCACATCTACACTGCCAATAGCCATCCGGATTTTCTGCTTGTGATTACTATGTTACCAAGCTTTGTGTCACCTGCAAAGTTTGAGATTGTGCTCTCGATTCACAGGCCATTTTATGTCTAAAATAATAGTTATAATACTGATCCGTAGAAGATCTACAGCTACTGCAGTTTCATAAATTCTGTGGCCATGTTACCACCAGCTTTTTAAAAGCCTGTGCTTTTGTTTGGCAAGTATATATGCTAAAGGTACTTTATATCAAAAGCAAAATATTGCAGATGCTAGAAATCTGATATTAAAACAAAATGCTGGAAATACTCAGGTCAGGTAATCCCTGTGGAGGGAAATCCGAGTTAATGTACCAGGTCGATGATTTTTATTGCAAAAGAAAGAAATATAAGAGTTTTTAAAACCTTCAAAGGGGCTAGGAGCCATGAAGAAAGGGAAGCTCTGATAGGGTAGAGGGGAGATTAAATAACAAAATCTTTTATGATATAGTAACTGAAGAGATTGGTATTGAATATATTGAAGAAACAAATGTTGTGCCTGAATGAGATGTGAATAATTATATAAACCATCTGAACGTAATGCAAAACATTAAAGAAACAAAACCACACGAGCCAGCAGAACAAAAAGCAGAGAAGATTTAGAACAAGGTGAAGGCGGAGGTTATAAAGTTGTTAAATTCAATGTTGAGTCCAGAAGGCTGTCAACTGCTGAATGGAAAGATGAGATGCTGTTCACTGAGCTTGTGTTGAGTGCCATTGGAGCAACCAAGGGAGAGAGAGGTCAGCATGGGGGCAGGGTGGAGAATTAAAATGACAAGAAACCAAATGCGCAGGATCATGTTGCAGAAAAAATGACACTGTTCTGCAAAGTGACACCCAGTCTGCATTTGGGCTGCCAGTGTAGAGGAGGCCACATTGAGCAGTGAATTCAGAATACTAAATTGAAGAAATACAAGGAAATCACTGTTTCTTTAGAAAGGAATGTTTGGATCCAGTAAAAAGTGAGGATGTAAAAATCATGTTGCATCTCCTGGGCTTGCACGGATAGGTGTCTTCGGGAAAGATGGGAGTGTTAGGGGTGACTGAGTAATGTATTAGTGTGCTGCTGTGGGGAATGATTCCTTCTGAAAGTGGATTTTTATCAAATGCCTTTTGAAAATCCATACATTATCAACTGCTTTGTTACTTAAAGTTAATCAGACATGATTTATCTTCAGCAAATCCATATCAGTTGTCCTTAATCCATGTTTCTCTGTGAGAATTAGGTTTCTTCTCAACAACAAATTCTAGCATTAGTTGAAAAGGCTTTAAATACTAGGTTTATTCCACTTTCCGTTTTGAGTTGCAGTTCTCCAGTTATTTCCATTTCAAGATTGTGTTATCTGAGCTTCTGCTATCAGCACCATATTTTTTCTAACTTGGATGCATCCCATCTGAACCGGGTGACTTGTTATCTTTGCCAGCCTATTTAGCAGCTCATTTGTTTCCTTTATTTTATTATTCTTCACCTTAGCTGCAATATTACCTTTATCCTCTTGTGAAAAGAGATGCAAAGTCTGTTCCTTAAATATATCGTCTGTCTCCACAGGCAGATTTTCTTTTTTGTCCATAATCATTTCCTTAATTGTCCTCGGGTTTTCTTTTTATTGCTTATTTTTCATCATCCTTTCTTAATTTCCCCTGAACACACTATGCTGTGCCTCGTTTTTAGTCAACATCTGCACCTGATATTTGTCATAAATTTCCTTTAAGTTTGATGTAAAATTTGACTTCCTTGGACATCCAGGGAATTGTATTTTTGGGTGCACCATCTTTCCATTGTCTCTGCCTTAGAGGCCTGCCATTCTTTATTTTTGTGCTAAGAATTTAAGAAATAGGAACAGGAGCAGACCACACAACCTATCCAGCTTGCTCCACCATTCAATACAATTAGGGCTGATCTTAGGCTTCAACTCCACTTTCAGATCTCAAACAATGATGAGACAGAGTACAGGAATGGGATAGAGAATCTGATGAATTGTTGTGACAACAATAATCTCTCTCTTAGTGTCAACAAAACAAGGGAGGCAGTCAGCGACTTCAGGAAGTTCAGTGGAGAACATGCCCCTGTTTACATCAATGGGGACAAAGTAAAAATGGTTAAAGGCTTCAAGCTTTTAGGTGTCCAGATCATGAACTACCTGTCCGGGTCCCTCCCCGGTGATCCTATAGTTAAGAAAGCTCACCAAAGCCTCTACTTTCTCAGAAGACTAAGGAAATTTGGCATGTCTGCTATGTACACTCTAACTTTTGCAGATGCACCATTGAAAGCATTCTTTCTAGTTGTATCACAGCTTGTGATCCGGTGGTACAATGGTTAGCAATCCTGCCTCACAAATCCAGGGATACTGTTTCAATTCAACCTTGGGTGATTATCTGTGTGGAGTTTGTACGTTTCCTGTGTGTCTGCATGGATTTTTTCCCATTGCTCCGATTTCCTTTCTTAGTCCAAAGATGTGAGGGTTAGGTTGATTGGCCATGGTAAATTGTCCCTTCGTGTGAGGGGATTAGCAACATAAATCACGGGGTTATGAGGGTAAGGCATGGTTGGAATTCTTATTCATTGTTCTTTGAAGGGTACAGGATTTTAGTTAAGTCAGACAGCATGGTCGATGCAGACTTGGAGGGCCAAAGGGCCTGTTCCTGTTCTGTAATTTTCTTTGTTCTTTGTTATGACTCCTGCTCTGTCCAAGACTGCAAGAAACTACAAACTGTCGTGAACAAAGCTCAATCCATCATGCAAACCATCCTCTAATACTTCCTGCTGTCTCGACAAAGCAGTCAGCATAATTAAAGATTCCACAACTCCAGACATACTCTCTTCCACAACCTTCTGTTGGGGAAAAAGATACAAACTCTGTATGCATACTGACATATGTCAGAGCTGCTGTAACGAAGGATCATCCTTATTCAACATTTGCGCAATTCTCACCCTCCTTCAGAATCTTATTTCAATAAAATCACTTCTTATTCTTCTTAACTCAGGAAAATATATGAATATGTTTACTGGCCTCTGATCTTAAGACAACTCCTTCATCCCAGAGACCAATTTAGTGATCCTTGGCTGCTCTGCCTCCAATGCAAGCATTTTCCTGACCAGGCATTTCCAGCCTGTCCTAGGTAAATCCCTTCTCACATCACTGAAATTGGTTCCCTGATGCTTAGGTACTCCCACCATTACTTTTTCCTCTCTATTTCTGTAAATATTTTAAACCTGTTTTGTGATCAGTTTAATCCTGCTGTTCTCCAATTGCAGCACATTCCACTTTTTCTACTCCATTCTGTCATACCAGATCCAGCACAACTGCTTATGTATACTAACTAAGTTTTTGTGTCTGCATTAAGAATTCACCATCCATCCTGCTTCTTTACACCTTTTAACCTGATCTATATTGGAGCAATTGAAATCCTCCCAAATTTTTTAATCTTCCTTTGGTTTGCTCACAGAGTTTTCTCCTGTATCCCACTCTGTCTATTTTACCATCTATTGTAAACGTCCAGCAATGTAACTGTCAGCCATGAAGATGTATGGATCCAAGATGGGTAAATGTAGTTGAGGTGCCAAGCAAGCTTGACCAGCTGAATGACCTGTTCCTCTTCCCACTGGAACTACTGTCTGTATTGAAAATACTGTCAGCAGTTCACTATGATATGAGTCAAACATTAAGCAATTTGTTTTCTTTTGATGCCATTTTGATCTATAATTGTTAGTGAATGCATTCCGAGGGAGTTGTGTGATTTTTCTGGATTTGTCTGCCTTTGGAGCAATACAGTTGGTTTGAGTTTGCACGTCTACTCTTTGAATTGGCAGTGCTTCAGGACAGAGCTCCAGTTCTCCCTAAAAGTGATACAATTGCAGTACTTTACCATAGCTGAACGGCCATAGTGGTCTCACACTTTCAGCGTTAAAACCTAATTGAGGCATACAAGATGATCAGAGGGTTAGATATGGTGGACATGAGAGCTTTTTTCCTCGGATGGTGATGGCTAACGCGAGGGCACATAGCTTTAAATTAAGGGTAGTGATTATAGAACAGGTATCAGAGATAGGTTCTTTACTCAGAGGGTAGAAAGAGCATGGAATGCCCTGACGCAACAGTTGTGGACTCGCCAACTTTAAAGGCGTTCAAATGTTCAGTGGATAAGCATATGGATAACATTGGAATAGTTCAGGTTACAGGGTCATTAGATTGGTTCCAGTGATCGGCACAACATCGAGGGCTGAAGGGCCTGTACTGCGTTGTAATGTTCTAAGTTCTAAAACTATTTAGATGAGGGATATTTTTGAGACTGATTTGTCTTTAATAAGGAAAGTAATTTTAATAAAAAGTAAACTACTTTTTTAAATTCAAAAGACCATTATTCCAAAGATAAAAATTGGGAATTGTATTTGTATTGAAACAATATTAATTAATTAATTAATTCAGCCAGTGCTCTTTTCAAAAAAAGAGTGCTTGGTTGAGTTTGCTACGAAATTAGTTTCATTCTTCGGTAGGTCGAAGTATTTCTCTCACATCTTTGCACATGAATTTTTTTGCCTGCAGGACATACAATTCTCCATTGTTTGCACTGAACATGCACTGATACATGAACTGCCACCATAACAAATGACCTGAGGTGTATATAGGACTCAGAAGTGGCAGTAGGCCGTACAGATCTTTGAACCCGCTATCCATTTCATAAGATCATGACTGATGTGGTGCTTGGGTGTACCTAAGCAATCAATCTACTGAAAATGAGTTTATGTTTGAATTCATTGACCTCTGGATTCTAGTGAATATTTATCATAGACACTTGGTAGCTCACCACCTCTTTGAGGACAATTGGGGATGAGCAACAAATGCTAGCAATGCCTAGGGCCCATGAACAAATTTATTAAAAAGTGAGAAGTTGTGTACATTTGAGTCTTTCATATCCACATCACCATCCATGTTAGCCAGATGAAAAATACGGAGAATGTGTCTACATCATGACATGGACTTGACCTTCTGGAAGCAAGTACTAATTTTGTGGATTGCTGAGTTGCTGCTAGCCAAATGTGCTAAAACTTAAGCCAGACAGTTTGGACTTGTTAATTATACATGTAGAAAAAATGATCTCCTTCCGAAAATTATTTTAAAACATTGCATTATATTCCGAGAAAGAGAATGGCAAGCCTTGTGACTAGAGCCACTGTAACCTTTAATAGCAATTGATAAGCAAAGCTGTGGAGTTTGTACAGGATCCAAGTAACATAATGAAGGTTTGGATGATCGCTACATTCCTGAATATTTTTCTTTCCTACGTTCTGGATTTTTATGAGTGGATGTTGCCAAATTCCATTCTAGAGCGCTGTTAATTTATTGCTTCATCCTCCTGTAAGAGGATTAAAGCAGTCTGTTAAAGGTGTGGTCCAGGTGCAGAATCAGTGGAGCTTACAGAAATTGTATGGTTGTGAATTCCTTTCATGTGACCTAGACAAAAAGGACAAGTAGTGAGGGATGTAACATCAAGGGCACAAATTGAGGCCATATTTTACAGGAAAGGTAGACTGGTATCCTACCCTCTGCTTAGCAGCTGGATTGACATTTTAAGTAGCATAAATCATTCTAAAAGTTACAGTACTTTTGGCTACAGTTGAAGGAAACAACCAAGAATATTCTGGTAAATTAAGTGTTGATTATGTTGATGAGGGACAACTAAAAGATAGGAAATTAGTAAAGTGTAGTTCAAGGTGTGTTTATAGCTTCCAGAAAAGCAAATATTGCTTTTCTAGTTTCGTGATTTCTGCTGCATTTCCATTAGAAAAAGGGAATTGCAGTTAAAATTCAGGAGTATTTATCATAATCTAGAAATATATAATTCTTATAGGTGAATATAGATGAAAACTGACCAATAATTATGATGTTTACACAATTTTGTTCGTATCACTATATTGTAGATAATCAAATGATTCTCTAATTGTCCCGGTGCCCAATTCCTCCAAATTGCTCAAAGGTTTTCAGTTTCACTAAAGCCCTTTCCCTTTATCCTGCCATATGTGTTCCATTTACATACATGTAGCTTGCCGAGGTCAGTGAGAGCATTCTGGCAGTGACCAATCAGAGATTAGTAGGAGAAGGTTGGGGTGAATTCAGTGCACCAAGTTCATGGTTAATACAGTAAGTATCATGGAGTGGGGTAGGTTACACTGGCAATGACTGCCCCCCTTCTCATCTGAATTGTGTTCTTAACCACCTGCATGCAGGGTGAGGCTCTGAATTTCAGCGGCATTGTGAGTATGCAGTGAGATGTAACTGTGGTTACCAAAAGCCGGGACTTGGGACTTTCTCAATCTTCATTAATTTTTGTGATGTCATAGGCACAGCTCCAAGATGTTTGCTGTGACTTTCAGTATTCATTTGACATTGAATGACACTAATAGTGAAATGGGACATGAAGGTTGCACATCTTGTGCTCCAAAGGGATTCCATGAATAAGAAACTATTAAACACAAGAGTGACTTATATGCCAGGTTTTATAGTAGTTGGGTAAAGCAGCTGCCTTTTATTGGCCTCTTCCATCATTGGTTTATTGAGGTATGAAGTTATGTTTTATAAATCACTGGTTAGGCCCCAGCTGATCCACTTCTGAGCACAGAAGAATGTTGAGGGTTTTGATAGAGTGCAGGGGCTATTTAGCAGAATGGTAGCAGTGATGAGGGACTTCAGTTAATCAGAGAGATCATCAAAGCTCTGTTCTGCTGAGCAAAGAAGGCAAAGGGGAAATTTAACTGAAGTGTTCAAAGTCAAAAGGGGTTTTAATAGAATAAGTAAGGAAAAATCGCTTTCAATGGTGAATGGTGAGTAACTGGAGGGCACAGCCTTAAGGCAATAAGCAAAAAAAATATAGCCAAGAAATGTTATGATCTGGAACGTACTACCTGAAAGGGCGGTGAAAGCATATTCAGTAATCATTTTCAAGAGAGAATTGGGCAAATACCTGAAAAAAGAAACATTGCAGGCTTTGAGAAAAGACCAGGAATGGGCATTCACTGAGTAACTCTTTCATAGAGCCAGTGGGGAAAACAGTGATTTATGAGTTACTGGTGTTAATTCAATATGAGGTCATGGGGTAATTCAACTCCATGTTTTCCTATAAATGAAACACAGGACCGCTTGAGAGCCTGGATGGAGTCAGCCTCTCAGTAATGACAGAATGTTGACACCAGTCTGCAACTGCAGGCCATGCTTGAAGTGGTAGTCTGACAGTGCCATTGATAAACCACCAATTAGTGCTGAGAAAAATGGCAGGAAGTTTGATTGAATTGTGGTACGTTCAACCAGATTCTCATTGAAAAATAGTGTTTCCTGCTTGTAGGTCTGAGTGCAAACAAAATCTCCCACACTTGTGGTATGTTTTCTACTTTAAAATCCAGCTTCTAGATGAGAGAAATCTTTGTATCCTCACTGGCTATGGAGAGGTTGTCTAGATGAACTTCAGTAAGGCCTTTGACAAGGACCCTCGTAGTCGATTGATGCAGAATGTGAAGTTAGATAGGATCAGAGGTGAATTGGCAAGGTGGATACAGAACTGGCTTGATCATAAAAGACAGAGGGTAGCAGTGGAAGGGTTCATTTCTGAATAGAGGGCTGTGACAAGTCGCGTTCCTCAGAGATCAATGCTGGGACCTTTGCTGTTTGTAAACCAGCATCCCATCCGTTAACTCTGTCTACACTTCCTGCTGCCTTGGCAAAGCAGCCAGCATAATTAAGAACCCCACACTCTCCGGACATTCTTTCTTCCACCTTCTTCCTTTGGGAAAAAGATACAAAAATCGAAGGTCATGTACCAATCGACTCAAGAACTACTTCTTCCTTGCTGCTGTCAGACTTTTGGATGGTCTTACCTTGCATTAAGTTGATCTTTCTCTTCACTCTAGCTATGACTGTAACACTACATTTTGCGGTCTTTGTTTCCTTCTCAATGAACAGTCTGTTTTGTTTATATAGCATGCAAGAATCAATATTTTTCACTATGTTAATACATATGACAATAAATCAAATCAAATATAAATGATTTGGAGGAAAATGTAACTGTTTGATTAAAAAGATTGCGGATGACACAAAGGTTGCAGATAGTGACGAGGACCATCAGAGAATACAGCAGGATGTAGATCAGTTGGAGGCTTAAGCAGAGAGATGGCAGATAGAACATAGAACATTACAGCGCAGAACAGGCCCTTCGGCCTTCGATGTTGCGCCAACCATTATAAAAAGCAATGACCCTCCAAACTAAACCATTCCCTTCTCTTCCTTAAACTTATCAACTAACCTCTTGAACGCCACCAAACTTGGCGCATCTACAACTGCCGCAGGCAGGGCATTCCACTCCCTAACCACCCTCTGGGTAAAGAACCTACCTCTGATATCCATCCTATAACTATCACCCCTTAATTTAAAGCTGTGTTCCCCTCGTGCTAGCTTTCTCCATCCTAGGAAAAAGGCTATCACTGTCCACCCTATCTAAACCTCTAATCATCTTATATGCTTTGATAAGGTAAACAGATGGAGTTTAATGCAGGCAAATGTGAAGTAATGCATTTTGGAAGGCCCAATATAAATAGGAAATATACAGTAAATGGCAGAGTGATCTGGATGTACAGGTACACAGGTCACTAAAAGTGGCAATGCAGGTGGAAAAGACAGTCAAGGCATACGACATGTTTGCCTTCATTGGTTGGGGTATTGAGTTTAAAAATTGACAAGTCGTGTTGCAGCTTTATAGAATCTTTGTTAAACCGCACTTTGGATAGATTTCTAACAGAACAGGTTGAGGTGTTGCCCAAGAAAGAAAGTGGAGTTGAGGCACAATCAGTTCAATTCTAGTTGCCACATTACCAGAAAGATGTGGAGGCTTTGGACAGAGTACAGAAAAGATTTACCAGGATGTTGCCTGGAATGGAGGGCATTAGCTATGAGGAGAGGTTGGAGAAACTGAGTTTGTTCTCACTGGAATGACAAAAGCTGAGGAATGACTTGATAAAAGATTATGAGAGGCTTGGACAGAGTGAATAGCCAAAAACTTTTTCTCAGAGTGGAAGAGTCAATTACTAGAGGGGCATAGGTTTAACGTGCGAGGGGCAAGGTTTAAAGCAGATGTATGAGATTTTTTTTATACAGAGAATGGTGGGTGCCTGGAACTCGCTGCTAGGGGAGGTAGTGAAAGCAGATACAGTAGTGAGTTTTAAGGAGCATCTTGATAAATGCAGGAATAGGATGGGAATAGACGGATATGGTTCCCAGAAAGTAGGGGGTTTTAGTTCAGTTGGGCAACATGGTCAATGCAGGCTTAGCGGGCCAAAGAACCTGTTCCTGTGCTGCAATTTCTTTGAAACAAAAACACAGTGTGCAAATGGAAATAAATGAAGCTTTTGAATCTAGATTGGTTTTACCATTGTGCATTGCATAATATGGATTAGAGAATTTTGGCTGGGTCTTGCGACAAACAAAACTTTGGCTCACGTTCTTAAGAAAATGAGGCAGAAATGTAATTGAACCAGAAGCTTGTGGTTCCTACCTGGTCTCATCAATAATTGGATGTCTTAATAGGGTTACCAACTCTGGCAGGACATGTTCTGAGAGATGTCATTGCATAGGAACAAAGGACTTGGGATAGGCCATTTCGTCCTTCGAGCTTGCTTCAGTAAAATCATAATTGAACTGATTGTGGTCTCAACTCCACTTTCTTGACTGAACAAATCCTCAACCCCTTCTGTTAAAAATCTATCCAATTGAGCCTTGAATGAATCCAGTGACCCAATCCTTCGCTGCTTTCCAGGAAAGAAAATTTCACAGAATTTAAACTTTGTCCTGTCACCCAGTTCTAGCCCCCAACTGGAGAAAATATCTTTCCATTATCCATCCTATCACAAAAACATTACCTCTAACTCTTGGAAACACCAGTGTGTATATAAGCTGAACCTTTTCAACTTTTTTTCATAAGATAAGCCCTTCATCATACGAATAAGTTAATTGAATCTTTTCTGAACTGCGTTTAATGCATTTATATCCTTTCTCAAATAAGAAGACTAAAACAATACACAATACTGCACTTGTGGCCTCACCAATGCCCAGTACAACTGCAGCGAAATTCCCTACTTTTATATTCCATTCCCTTAGCAATAAAGACTAACATTCCAATTGCCTTCCTAATTACTTACTGTATGTAAGTACTAACTGTTTTGTGGCTTGTGTACCAGATTCCTCTGTACCAGTGAGTTCTGCATTGCTGTCCATTTAAATAGCATACTGATTTTCTATTCTTTAGCCTTCAACTGCCCTTCTCCCAGACTTCTGCCATGGGTCACCAAATGTGTCATCATCAGAGCCCACCTTCTCAAATGTTTTCAAAAGGGAGAATTTTTCTGTCCGGCTCACCACAGGAATTTGTAGTGGGAGAAGGGCAGATCATAGAAAGGATCAATTGACCTTGAGTGGGATTTTCCAGTTTCGGGATGAATATGGCCAGAAAATCCTACCCAAAGTGTCTTGGTTTTGACTTTTGAAAACCTGCTCATACTACTTCATTGCTTTACTCTGCTCTAACCTTCTTGTGCTTGCTTTCACTCCTCCAGAGTCTCAAAATAATACTGAGTAGAACTTTATGCACATGATTTTTAAAGTCTTGCACTGACTGGTCTGAAGGAAATATTTGTAATCAAGTTTGTGCCTTTTTAAAATCTGATGCAGCCATTGCTTATCATCCTGTGCCTCTGTTTCTAGGTTGTGGGCCTTTATCGCCTTTGTGGCTCTGCTGCAGTTAAGAAAGAGCTTCGCGAGGCTTTTGAGCGTGACAGCAAGGCCGTTGGCTTATCTGAAAACCTATATCCAGATATCAATGTCATTACAGGTAAATGTGGCATTGTTTCTCTGCTTTTATGTTTGAATAATATCAATTTCCAGAGACTTTTTAGGTCCTTGTTGCAAAATTGAGGAGCTCCTAAAATGTGTAACCCAAGGTTTGGTGCCATATATATAGACAGGTTTTGGCTGGCAGAGAACCAGTAATGGAGGATTGTAGTTGGTGGGACTGGAAAGATCATGCTGAATTGCCTTTAGTGTCCATAGTAAATGCAGGGGGTTATGGGGATAGAACAGCAGCGAGAGCTTAGATGAGATGCTCTTTTGGAGGGTCAGTACAGATTTCTTGGGCCAAATGGTCACCTTCTGCACTGTAGGAATTCTATGAATTTTATGGTTTATGCTTAAAATTGGAAGATCATGATGATCTAAAGGGTCCAAAGTATTTTTTAACAAGCCCCCACCTCCTTATAAAATGACTTTGTGGCTTTGAGTTTTCATCAGCTTTGAGATGAAAAAATAGAATGTATACAAAGTGTAGATACAGTGAGGAAAATCTTTGGTATCCCATTTCAGCGACATGTTAAAACAGTATTGACAGTGGAGCTTAGTCGATTTGATTGTTAATGCACTCCACAAAATCTTCAAATTAACCCAGTCTACTCTTGTGTTCTCTTCTATTCTTGTGTGGTAGCTCATCATTCATCACATTCACTTGGTTGTATCACCAGTGACAGGTCTTTAATTGTCAGTATTTCACCTGTTATAAACCTTCATGATCTCACGAGGCATAGTCAGGTTTGGAAAGGCAGATCTGTAATTAAATCACTGGGTTTTTTATGCAGTTTTATAAGTACCCTTGCAAACAAACTTTGTAGTCTGATATACTTTGCTTAGAAGGAGTGCAGTGGAAGGTGCAAGGAATTAGAAAAGGGTTACATTCTCAGGGTAAGGAGTAGACCATTTAGAACTGAGATGAGAAATTTCTTTACTGAGTGGTGAACTTGTGGAATTCTTTACCACAGAAGGCTGTGGAGACCATAGCCATTGAATGTATTCAAGAAGGAAATAAATAGATTTCTAGACTATCAAAGTGTCAAAGCCGTGGGGAGAGCACTGGAGTATGGATATGCCATGGTTATATTGAATGGTGAGCAGGGTCATATTGAATGGTGAGCAGGCTGGAAGGACCCAGTAGCCTACTCCTGTTTCTAAGTTTATGTTTCTACCTCTGTTTCAGTTTTCAGTCTATTGGATAAATGCACCTTGGTTCCAAAATTGTTTTGGATATGAACACATTGAGCACACACTTTCAAAAATCTCAATCATTTAGAGCATGAGACATAGGAGCAGAATTAAGCCATTCAGCCCATCGAGTCTGCTCTGCATTCAATCATGGCTGATATTTTTCTCATCCCCATTCTCCTGCCTTTTCCCTATAACCCCTGATCCCCTTATTAATTAAGAATCTATCTATCTCTGTCTTAAGGACATTCAATGACCTGGCCTCCACAGCCTTCTGTGGCAAAGAGTTCCACAGATTCACCATTCTCTGGCTGAAGAAATTCCTCCTTATCTCTGTTTTAAAAGATGGTCCCTTTAGTCTGAGATTGTTTATCCTTCTTGTTAAACATGCAACAATCCTTTCCCCATCATTCATCCCTCTTGACGTCCTACCTTAATATTTAATACTTAATAAGTCTATTAAGAAAACTTCAAAGAATTGACATTTTTCAAAGATAGGAATACCTGGAGCCTTCCTTGTTAGCACAGCAGTTAACATTGCTGCCTCAGTGTCAGAAACACTCACAAACCAGCCTCCCATCCATTGACTGTGTCTACACTTTCCACTGCCTTGGAAAAGCAGCCATAATAATTAAGACATTCTCTCTTCCGCCTTCTTCTGTCGAGAAAAAGATACAAAGGTCTGAGGTCACGAACAATTGATTCAAGAACAGTTTTTTCTCTGCTGCCATCAGACTTTTAAATGGACTTATCTTGCATTAAGTTGATCTTTCTCTACACCCTAGTTATGACTGTAACACTATGTTCTGCACTCTCTCCTTTCCTTCTCTATGAATGGTGTACTTTGTATAGCACGCAAGAAACAATATTTTCACTGAAAGCTAATATATGTGACAATAATAATAAATCAAATCAAAAGGTTTGATTACAGACTTGGTTGTATTGAGTTTGCACATTCTGCCGCATCTGTGTGGGTTTCTTCTAGTGCTCTGGTTTCCTCCCCACAGTCCAAAGATATTCAACCTCAGAATTTTGGAAATCCTCAACAAAAGTGTGCTGAAGTAAATGTTGTTTCCCAAACAACAATGCATTTACCTTAGCAAGTTACCTACTAGAATTTAGCATTGAATAGAATGGACATCAAGCTTTTGTCTCAGGACTGCAGAGAACTGTTTCCAACAATTTTCTTACGGTATAATTTTTTTCTTGGCAGGAAATATGGCTATTAATATGGGAGAAAGCAGTAAAAATTCAATTGACAGTACAAACTCCAGGGTGAGGCCAAATGGCAGAGAGTGAAACCTTAAACTAAGGGAAAATTCATTCAATTTCTGAGAGCTGCCTGTGAAGGCAAGCAGCAAGGGCAGATGGCAACCATGATGGCATGTTACCAAAGACAGCAGGTATCACATTGGAGGGCACTGAGCACAAATGTGCCAAACTACTAAATGGAAGGTGAAATGGACAATCTGGCACAATGACCACCAGCTTCTGAATATTTTTTGGCAAAATAAAATTAACTAACTTCTGCTCACTTTGAGCCTAACAGCTGTGCACTAATGTTCACCAGACTGTTTAAGTTCAGCATTTTCAACTTTAAAAATTCCTTTTTATCCTCCCTGGCTTGTTAACAAGCTCTTCAAGGAATTTAATGGGCTGTTAATAAGAAGTCAGGGGTTTTCTATCTCCATCCTCATTTTGAAAATTGTGTTGTGTTCCAGCAGCATCAGGACCAGTGTCACCCTCCAGGAACGCAAACTTAAAATTACAGCCACACCTGGTCCTGACTTCACTAGCAGGTGATAATTCGATTCCTTGTTTCTGACAAACATGTTTCCTGGGCAAATCAAGTGGTTGATTGCTTTCAGGCGCGATCAGAGCCAAAGCCTACTTCAAAGAGCTGATGGCAGCAGTAATCATTGGAGTCTGAGTTAGCAGACTTTTTGTGTATGCTTGAAGAGTTCTTTCATTATTCTATTATCATATAGGCAGAAAAAAAGAATGTCACAAAATGTTCTCCACATCTGTCTTCATTGCATTAAAGCCTTAGGCAAAACTTTAAAGTACAATTCATTGGTTCAGAAAATAAACTCATGCTGAAGCTCATTTTATATTAGCAATCACTATAAATGAGTTTCTGGTATTACCTGAGATCTCTAAAAAAGATATAGTGAGCTATTTTTAGAATTTGACCACAGCACAGCTGTTTGGGAAAGCAAATCGCTGACCTTGTGCTCTGAGGAAATTAGAATTTCCTAATGCAGCAGACTGTATCTGTGTTTCATATATTTTAATCCCTCTGATTTCCTTACTTCTCCCTTTAAACTGTCTTTGGCTGCTGGTCATACAAGATCCATTACAATGTCCAGTCTTGTTAATTTTATTTAGGTTTCTAGTAGATCCTTCCCCACCATTCTTCTAAACTCCAGCAAATATAAAGTCCTAATTGACTCTCTCTCCTTATACATCAGTCCTGCCATCACAGGAATCAGTCTGCTAAACCTTCTTTGCACTCTTTCTATATCAAAAACATAACAAAAAAAGAGTGGAATGCACTGCTTGCTGTGATAGTGGACTTGGACACTTTAGGACCTTTCAAAGCAGTTATTGGATTGGTACATGGAATACACCAGAATGATAGGGAGTGGAATAACTTGATCTTGGGATCTAGAATGATCTTCCAAGTATTTGACCTTTTCATTGTGTACAAAGAACAGGTTAATAAGAGAGGTGAGTTTTTTTTATTATTAGTGTCATAAGTAGGCTTACATTAACTTTGCAATGAAGCTACTGTGAAAATCCCCTAGTCACCATACTCCATTGCCTGTTCGGGTATATAAGGAGAGAATTTAGCACCTAACCAGTACATCATTTGGACTGTGGGGGGTACTGGAGCACTCAGAAGAAACCCACACATTCACAGGGAGAACATGCAGACTCTGCATTGACAGTGACCCAAATTGGGAATTCCACCTGAGTCCGTGGCACTATGAAGCAGCAGTGCTAACCACTGTGCCATCGTGCACGTTCAACTGTTGGAAATGGCACAGCAATTAAACTACTACTGTACTTCTGTCTTCATAGAAGAAGGCACAATCTTGCCCAGAAATGCTAGGGAAGCAAGGTCTAGTGAGGAGGAGAAATTGAAGGAAATTATTATTAAAAGATCAGCCATCACAACAGTAAATGGTGGAGCAGGCTCAATGGGCTAAAGGGCTGGCAATTGTCCTTATTTTCAATGTTGGGACTGGCATTCTCATCTTTGAAAGTATAAGTTAGGCTCTCTATTGGGAGCAGGGCAAATGGCAGAACCTCATTCATATGCAGTTTTGGTTTCCTTATCTGCAGAACGATGTTTTTGGCATAAAGGGAGTGCAGAGAAGGTTTAGCAGACTGATTCCTGGTATGGTGGGACTGATGTATAAGGGGAGAGATAGTCAATTATGATTATATTTGCTGGAGTTTAGAAGCATGGTAGAGAAGGATCACCTAGAAACCTAAAAAATTAACAAGACCAGACAGTGTAGATGCAGGAAGGATGTGCCTGATGGTAGGGATGTCCAGAACCAGGGTTCACAATCTAAGGATATGTGGTAGACCTTTTAGCACTGAGTTGCAATAAGATTTCCTCATCCTGTGATAAACCTGCAAATTCAGTACCACAGAAAGCAGTTAAGGTCACAACATTGTTTTCAAGAAGGAATTAAATATAGCTCTTAGAGTGAAGGCAATCAAAGGATATGGGGGAAAAGTAAATCAGGCTGTTGAGTTGGATGATCAGCCATAATCATAATGAATAGTGGAGCAGGCTTGAAGGGCTGAATAGCCTCCTCCTGCTCCTATTTTCTATGTTTCCTATCAAAATATATAATCTTGTATTTCTCCACATTGAACTTCATCTTCCACCTATCGATCCATTCCAACAACTTCTATATCCTTTTGAAATTCTACATTGTCTTCCTCACAGTTCATAATGCTTCTAAGTTGTGTATTGTCTGCAAATATTGAAACTGTACACCAAGATCTCGATCATTAATATATGTGAAGAAAAGTTTGGGTCCCTGATAACTCCACTACATAAGAACATAAGAAATAGGAGCAGGAGTAGGCCATCCAACCCCTCGAGCCTGCTCCGCCATTCGATAAGATCATGGCTGATCTGTAGTGGTTCAGTACCACTTTCTCGTTTTCTCCCCGTAATCCTTGATTCCCTTGTCAATCAAAAACCTATCCACTCTTGACTTGAACATGTTCAGCAGGGAAGCCTCCACTACTTCATCAGACAGAGAATTCCAAAGATTCACTACCCTTTGCGTGAAGAAATTCCTCCTCAACTCTGATATGAAGGCCCCCCCAGCCCCCTTATCTTGAGGCTGTGCCCTCTAGTCCTGCTATTTTTGTTAAGCGGGAAGAGTCTCTCAACCTCTACCCTATCCATCCCCTTCATTATCTTATACATCTCTATAAAATCCCCTCTCAGCCTTCTAAACTCCAAAGAGTACAAACCTAGCCTATTTAGTCTCTCCTCATAATCCAATGCCCTCATTTCCGGTATCAGCTTAGTGAACCTTATCTACACCCCTTCAAGGCCAATATATCCTTCCTCGAATGCGGCGACCAAAATTGCATTCAGTACTCTAGCTGCAGCCTCACCAGTACTCTATACAGCTGCAAAAGTACCTTCCTACTTTTATATTCTATCGCCCTAGCTATAAAGGCCAACATTGCATTCGCCTTCTTAATCACCTGCTGCACCTGCAGACTGTGTTTTTGCGATTCATGCACGAGGACCTCTAGGTCCCTCTGCACCGTCGCATGCTGCAGCTTTTGCCATTTAAATAGTAATCCTTCCTACCATTATTCCTACCAAAGTGATAACCTCACATTTGCTAACATTACACTCCATTTGCCAGCTCCTTGCCCACTCACTCAACCTATCCAGATCCCTCTGCAGGCTTTCCACACCCTCCACACAATTTGCTTTTCCACTCATCTTCGTGTCATCAGCAAATTTCATCACCCTACACTCAGCCCCTTCCTCCAGATCATCCATGTAAATGGTAAATAGTTGACACCCCAGCACCGATCCCTGGGGCACTCCACTAGTCACCAGCTGCCAATCAGAATAGCACCCATTAATACCTACCCTCTGCTTCCTATTAGACAACCAATCCTCTATCCAGTCTAATACCCTACCCCCCAGCTCCCTGCACCCTAACCTTCTGCAGTAATCTTCTGTGAGGCACCTTATCAAACACCTTTTGGACATCCAAAAACACCACATCCACCAGTTCCCCTCTATCTACCGCACTGGTCACTTACTCATAGAACTCCATAAATTCCTCAAACACGAGTTCCCCTTAACAAATGCGTGCTGTGTCTGCTTGATCAAACAGTTCGTATCCAGGTGCCTCATTATTTCTGCTTTGATGACAGATTCAAGCATTTTTCCGACTACAGACCAACTCAAAAAACTTATTCAAGGTCAAGGTTTACAGACCTTCCTCCAGGCCAGGAAGCATCCATTAATAAATTCTCTCCAGCCAATTTTGTATCCATGTTGTTACTCTCCCTTTTATTCTCTGAACTATAATATCACTCAAGCCTGTTATGGGACACTATATCAAATGCCTTTTGGAAATCCATATACACTACATCAAAGATATTGCTGTCATCAGCCCTCCCTGTAACCTCTCTGAAAAATTTAAAAAAACATAGTTCTGTTAGTTAAGTTCTATGTTGCCTTAAGAAATCCTTGCTGGCTCAGCTGACAGACATTTGTCCATGTGATTACTCTGTCCCTAATAGTTTCTGAAAGTTTCCCCATCCCATGATTTTACCTATGGCAGGGCCTTGGTTTTAACATCTAAAAGACAGTGGATCTAACAGTGCCATTCTCCCTGATGTTTTATTGCAGACATAACACTTGAGTCTCTAAAGTGGGACTTGGAACACAATTTCTTAGAAGAGGCAGGAGTGATGCCCCTGAACTGCAGCTGGCAGTAATTTTAATTTAAAATGAAAAACATAATTACAAATTTCATTCTTGTTGAAATATTTAGACCTTCCAAGTCATATTTTTCATCCAAATGTTTGCTCTTCTTTCACTTTAGGAACACAATTAAGTGTTGTAAGCCCAAGAAGGATTAATCCCATCAAACAAAATGATAGTTTGAAACTTAGTTTTATTTATGTGTTCCAGTCTTGCAGGAAAACTGCAATATCAAATTCCATTTAAATTTTATTAGCATAAAGCTGTTTCACATTAAGGTATCAATAGTTAATTTGAAAATGTCAGATTCATTGTGAATTTTTAGCTAAAGAAAGAAACAGCATTGAGAGAGTCTATATTCATTGAATTATTGGTATTGTGAACATTTCATTGTAAAGACTTTTTAAATTTATTGAACTTAGTCAAAATTGGATAAAAATATTGATGGAACAATTTTTATGTTGCCAATTTTAGATTTTTTTGGAGCATTTAATTTGTGCTTTCTTTTTAAATATGTAATAATACTATATTAACTTTCTCAAGAAATGTGATCCTCATCCATTTATATATGATATCAATCCTCCATTTACCCTATATGAGCAAAGCTATTCAGTAGTTTTGAAGGGACTTGTACTCTCCCTGCATGTTTTTTTTGATAAATGAATGAACTACTTGAGTGACAGGGTTCACCTCTGCATGTATGTTATGTAGTTATTTAAAAATAACATTGGTTATTTGACATTCCAGCAGCATTAATGAAATCCAGTTAAGGAAGAAATGCATAACATCACATTTTGGCGCCACTCGTACACTTAGACAGGGCATAGTTCAGGTAATTGACCATCTAAGTGTATAACCCCTAGGGTGCTTGAAAGTCTGTGATCCTGGAATGTGAGTCTATATCATTAAACGCAACAGGGACCAATTAATGCTAGCAGACAGCAATACCACTGACTGAAAGTTTATTGTCGTCTGTGACAGATTCTGAAAACAGTGCTGTTCTTGTACCTAAATTTTGAGGACTCAACATTTTCTTTTGCCATTTCAGTTGTTTGGCACGGAAGAAATAATGTTTTGTGGAAACCAACAAATTTGATGCTTCATTTTCATTTTGTCTTGTACTTAGCTGTGTTAGTTTTGGAAAAAAAGTACAAGCAGCCATATAGTGTGGAATGCATGTATTGATTATTCTAAACTTGCTTGGGTGTTGATGTGCCTTAGAATTTTAAGAATGCATACACACATATATAAAATAGACTCCTTGACTAAATACTTGAAATTCTCAATAGTGGTCGATTTATTGGTTTAATAAGTTGCATGAGGGGTGCGGGAGGGAGTGGTGGAAGAAAAGAACAAGCAATCTACGTGAATTCCATGGATAGTTTTATACACATTTCCATTTCTTCCTCCTGTTTTCTTTTGGAATTAATCATTATAACTGCAGATTGCTGTGTAGTCATTTTCTTTTATATTTCACACTTTTATTTTATTTGCAGTTCATTTAAATAAAACATCTGAAGGTAAATTAAAATCATAAATTGTCCTATTTTTCCAGCAAGTTGAGACATAACCTGCAGCAAACAATTTATCTTGAATATAGAGAAATTGGCAATGAATTATATAAAACTAACAAACTGAATGGTAATGGGTAGGAGTTCTGTCTTTCTAAATTTGTGATTTAAAATTTGTGATCTTTCTAAGGTAGTATGCTTGGAGAGTTTGGTCAATTTCGTAATTCAATTTTGATCAGGTGAACCTAGTCCTCTTCTGAAGCTGCCCATGATTCAACGCAAATTGTTCTTCTCACCTAGGTTGGAAACATACCTGGAGTGCAAATGAAAGCGAGCAGCTTTGATATTTGAGTTCTGATTCTGAAAATGTATTGAACCAGGATAAAAGTAGCTTTTTTTTTGCATCTAATCCATACTAAAGATCTAATCCATACTTATCCCTGAAAGTAGGCAGTCAAGTGGATAAAGTTGTTAAGAAGGCATATGGAGTCTTAGCTTTTATTGGTAGGGGGATTGAATTTAGGAGCCGCAGCATCATGTTGCAACTGTACAAAACTCTAGTGCGGCCGCACTTGGAGTATTGTGTGCAGTTCTGGTCCCCACATTATAAGAAAGATGTGGAGGCATTGGAGAGGGTACAGAGGAGGTTTACCAGGATGTTGCCTGGTATGGAGGGCAGGTCCTATGAAGAGAGGCTGAAGGATTTGAGGTTGTTTTCGTTAGAAAGGAGGCGGCTAAGAGGGGATCTTATTGAAGCATATAAGATGATTAGAGGTTTAGATAGGGTGGACAGTGATAGCCTTTTTCCTAGGATGGAGAAAGCTAGCACGAGGGGACACAGCTTTAAATTAAGGGGTATGAGTTATAGGACGGATATCAGAGGTAGGTTCTTTACTCAAAGAGTGATTAGGGAGTGGAATGCCCTGCCTGCAGCTGTTGTAGATGCGCCAAGTTTGGTGGCGTTTAAGAGGTTAATTGATAAGTATATGGAAGAGAAGGGAATGGTTTAGTTTGGAGGGGCATTGCTTTTTATTTTGGTCGGCACAACATCGAAGGCCGAAGGGCCTGTTCTGTGCTGTAATGTTCTATGTTCTATGTTCTATGTTAAAGGACTGGATGCAATCACGAGTTGCCAAAGCTGCTTTGACAAGTGAAAAAGGCACTCAATTATAATAAAGGCAGATCAGTGGGAGAGGACACTATTATCCTGGCAACAGATGATGAGTGAATTATACTGTTGATTAGGGAATCGATAATGGACAGCTTCCACTGTCATTCTGAAATAGGTGAGTGATTGGCCACTTTCATTGGCACTTGGAAGAAGCAGCTAATTGGAGACGATTGTCCATTAAGGGAACCATTACTCTTGTAGAATATGGAGGAGATATTGTGAATGAGGTTACGTCAGCATTGCATGTGGAAGGCCAATTAAATATGCACAAGGGACATTTACAAGGATATAGTGCAGTTTCTCTGACATGGGGTAGTAGGTTGGTTGCAGTAGGTTAGCAGTTGCATGCAGCACGTGCATAGTTAATAGTTGACCATGTTTTGGGAGTAGTGATTTTCTTGAAGAGCAAAATAGATGTTATCCACGTGAAAATATGGTATTTTTAGCTCTAAACGGTTTGACAATTCTATTGTAATGAAATCAAGTGTGCGGTAAGTGGTACAAGTTTTTTTTCAGTAAAGATAGGTATCCCAGATATTTTCATGTGCCTGTATTTTGGTTCCAGTACCTGCAACATAGCATGTTTATGATGATTTGACTTGATCTCATAGCCACCTACTTTTTGCATTGTAAGAGGTTCGAAAGTAGGCCATGTACTGAGTTATTGATTGTTGTGAAATGTCTTCGTGCTTTTGGCATGTCAGTCAGGAGAGACTTTTCAAAGAAACTGGGCAATAGACGGAGTGACTACTATTCCTGCAGTATCATGAAAAGTGAAATTTATTTGTGTTGATGGTTTAAAATGTACTTGCTATTGTGAGCTTGATTTATGTATAGTGATGTTTTATTTCATCCATGTGTCTTTTTTTAGGGAATGGTTTTGTGCTTTTTAGTCAAGAAGAAATATTTCACATGTAAATGTTTAGAGCAGAATATCAAATTATTTCAAAACTCTGCAAAATTCAGTGTGAAAAAATGAATTTCAGAGTGGATTTGTGGAGATGTGGGCATGCCACCAAACACTATGCAGGAAATATACTTTTCCATCAATATCAATCACCTTTCCTTTCAAAAATTGCTGAGTCCATCACTGCAAAACTTGAATTTTGTGCACTTTGGCTTTTCCTCAAATAAAAAAAAGCAAAAAACATCCTCTACTACGCTTTGATTGAAATTATTTTTTGTGCATCATATATGAGACATTGCATTATTGTTTCCACAGAATAATAGGGCTATGAAATGTGATCTGAAAATGTCAATTAAAACTGAAAATCGTGCAGTATTTTAAGTTTTATCTTTACAGCTGTGATCTTAGCTATATGTCTTTATTCAGGTTTGTGCAGTTAATTGTTCTTTGAATTGTCAATTTCATTTGCAATTGTATCTGCTTTATTGAAGGTGTTAATCAGCTTTTCTTGGTTTGTGTGTTGGCATGTGTACAGATTTAAACAAATATGTATTAAACTATGACATATAAATCAGAAAATGTTCAATGAGCTGAATAACAAGGGGATGCAGTCTGACATTATGGTGAAATCTAGATTTGGGAAAGATTGGTGTTAGTATGTGGAGCTGCCATAATTTGGGAGAGGAGAAAGATGTAATTCTCATAGATTAGAAACTCCTAATGTCAATCCACTTTCTTAAAAAGTATGCGTTTTCACTTTTGTTTTCAAGGACATGTGATGTATTCAAGTTGGAATTTGATTTACCATGAATATATTAGGAAGCTGTGATTGTGCATTTTTTCATTCATGCTACTTATTATTCATGAACTCAGATACTATTGTTTGGATGATGCACAGATATTAGTGATAGGCACTTTGCAGGTGTCAGTAGAACGTAATCTTGTAATTTGCATATATCATGTCAGAAGTAGGTTTAACTGTTAGGAATTTGGGTACGATGTAGAGATGCCGGAGTTGGACTGGGGTAAATACAGTAAGAAGTCTCAACACCAGGTTAAAGTCCAACAGGTTTATTTGGTAGCAAACACTAGTTTTCGGGGCTCTGCCCCTTTGTCAGTAGGGAGTTCTGATCACAGAGCATATAGAGACACACATTCAGTTTACAGAATACTGATTAGAATGTGAGTCTTTACAGCTAATCAAGTCTTAAAGGTGCAGACAATATGAGTAGAGATAACATTAAGCATAGGTTAAAGAGATGTGTATTGTCTCCAAACAGGACAGTAAGTGAGATTTTGCAAGCCCAGGCAAGTCATGGAGGTTACAGATAGTGTGACATGAACCCAAGATCCCGGTTTAGGCCGCCCTCATGTGCGGAACTTGGCTATCAGTCTCCGTTCAGCGATTCTGTGCTGTCAAGTGTCGTGAAGGCCGTCTTGGAGAATGCTTACCCAAAGATCGGAAGCCAAATGCCTGTGACTGCTGAAGTGTTCACCAACAAGTAGAGAACACTCTTGCCTGGTGATTGTCGAGCGGTGTTCATTCATCCATTGTCATAGCGCCTGCATGGTCTCCCCAATGTACCATGCCTCGGACATCCTTTCCTGCAGTGTATCAGGCAGACAATGTCGGCTAAGTTGCAAGAATATGTACTGTGTACCTGGTGGAAGGTGTTCTCACGTGAGGTGATGGCATTCATGTCGATGATCCAGCATGTCTTGCAGAGGCTGCTGTGGTCACATTGTGTGGTATTGTGGTCACTGTTCTGCTGAAGGCTGGGTAGTTTGCTGTGGACAATGGTCTGTTTGAGGTTGTGCAGTTGTTTGAAGGCAAGAAGTGAGTTGTGGGGATGGCCTTGGCGAGATGTTTGTCTTCATCAATCATATGTTGAAGACTCTGGAGAAGATGTCGTGACTTCTGTGCTCCGGGGAAGTACTGGATGACGAAGGGTACACTGACCACTGTGTTCCGTTGATGGGGTTGGTGAGGTTTTTCGCTATGGCATGTTGGAACGGTCGATCAATGAGTCAGGCGCCATATCCTGTTGTTATGAGGGCATCTTTCAGTGTCTGGAGGCATCTGTTGCGATCCATCTCATCAGAGTAGATTTTGTGTAGAAGGAGGCCTTGTCTGCAGGGGATGGCTTCTTTAACGTGCTTAGGATGGAAGCTGGAGAAGTGGAGCATTGTGAGGTTATCTGGGCTTGCGGTACGGTGAAGTGCTGAGGTGACCGTCCTTAATGGAGATATGTGTGTTCAAGAATGCATTCGATTCAAAAGAGTAATCCATGATGATTCTGATTATAGGATGGAACTTGTTGATGTCTCATATAGTTGTTTCAGTGATTGCTCACCATGAGGCCAAAGGAAGAAAATGTCATCGCTGTATGTAGTGTATAGCATTGATTGAAGGTTTTGTGCGGTGGAGAAGTCTTGTTCGAACCTGCGCATGAATGTATTGGCATATTTGAGGTGTTAATTTGGTCCCCATGGTTGTTCTGTGTGTCTGGATGAAGAACTGGTTGTTGAAGTTGAAGATGTGGTGTAGGATGAAGTGGATGAGTTGTAAAATTGCATCTGGAAACTGACAGTTGTTGTCGTTGAGTACTGCGGCAGTTGCAGCAATGCCATCGTTGTGGGGGATGCTGGTGTTGAGTGCAAAGACACCCATTGTGACGAAGAGTGCCCCAGGTTCAACTGCTCCTTGTGTGCTGAGTTTCTGTAGGAAGCACGCAGTGTCACGACAAAAGCTGGGGCACCTTTGTATAGTGGGTTTCAGGATGATCTCAACATCACCGGAAAGATTCTCGCACAGGGTCCCATTGCCTGATACGATGGGATGGCTGTGTGTGTTTGTCTTGTGTATCTTTGGCAGGCAGTAGAGATTTCCAATGCAGGGAGTACATGGAATGAGAGCATGGAGGGTGCTCGGAAGGTCCGGATCGAAGATCTTGATCAGAGTGTTGACTTGACCGGTATGTTCTTTAAAGAACAAAGAAGAACAAAAACAGCATGGGAAACTGGCCCTTCGGCCCAATGAGCCCGCGCCGCCACCTCGATGTTCCCACTTCTACACGCGATTCCTGTCCATGTTTATAAATCTATGGATTAAAAACCAAATTTGAGACAGTTTAGGGAGAATTTGTTTTGCCAGTTAGCCTAAGAGCACATCTTTGGGATGTGGGAGGAAACCGGAGCTCCCGGAGAAAACTCACGCAAGCACGGGGAGAATGCGCAAACTCCCACAGACACAGGCCCAAATCCATGTATCTGCACAGCACAGCTATAGTCACTGCATTGTCGTGTTGCCCATCAGATGGTCCAGGTCAAGTATACACTATGTGAAGCAGTAGGATACTCTCGAAAAAGGTCCAAGAGCAGTCCACTCACGACCCGTCGCGTGTATGCCCCTCGTTAGACAACAAGGTGGACCAAAGCACCTGTAGGATAAAAACAAGTACATCGATATCATCATCTATTTACACACTTCCCAGGGACTCCCAAGGCTCATGATCCCTATTTTAAATCACTTTTCTATACCCCTCCATTCCCATTCTGTTCATGTGCCCATCTAAGTATTTCTTAAACATCTCCAGAGTACCTGCCTCCACCACTTTACTTGGTAACGCATTCCATACCCCCACCATCCTCTGTGTGAAAAAACTCCCTCTAGCGTCCAAATTATACCTTACCCCCCTCACTCTAAGCCCGTGACCCCTTGTGCTATTTGAGTCCATCCTAGGAGAAAGCTTATAACTGTTTACTCTATCTATGCCCTTCAAAATCTTGTACACCTCTATCAGATCTCCTCTAAGTCTATGTCTTTCTAAGGAAAACAGTCCAAATTTGTCTAATCTCTCCTCGTAACTCAGACCTTCCATACCAGACAGCATCCTGGTAAACCACCTCTACACTCTCTCCAGAGACTCCACGTCCTTCCGGTAGTAAGGCGACCAGAACTGGACACAGTATTCCAAATGAGGTCTAACCAGCGTTTTATACAACTGCAACATTAAAGGCCAGCTCTTGTACTCTATACCCTTCCTATAAAGGCTAGCATACTATATGCTTTCTTCACAACCTTCTCCACTTGCTCTGCCAACTTCAGAGACTTGTTCACCTGCACCCCCAGGTCCCTCTGCGTTTCTATACCTCTTAATAGGTCTACCCTTTATAATATACCTCCCCCTTACATTCTTTCTCCCAAAATGCATCACCTCACATTTATCAGGATTGAATTCCATCTGCCATCTGTCTGCCCAAGCTTCCAGCCTATCTATGTCCTGCTGCATCGCCTGACAATGCTCCTCACTATCCGCAAGTCCATCCATCTTTGTATCGTCTGCAAACTTGCTGATCACTCCACTTACTCTCTCTTTCAAGTCATTTACATGTATTACAAATAGAAGAGGTCCCAGTACTGAGCCCTGCGGCACACCACTAGTGACCGACCTCCAGCTAGAAAAACACCCTTCCCCTATTACTCTCTGTCTCCTATTACTAAGCCAGTTACTTATCCATCTAGATACCTGTCCTTGTATCCCATTAGCCTTGATCTTTTCAACTAACCTCCCATGAGGGACTTTATCAAATGCCTTACTGAAATCCATATAGACAACATCAATGGCTCGCCCTTGGTATATACAGGAATAAATGGTGGAAGGGAAACGTCACAGCATGGTGGCACAGAGGTTGGCACTACTACTTTGCCAGGGACTCAGGTTCACTTCCAGCCTTTGGTGACTGTGTAGGGTTGGCACTTTCTCCCGTGACTTTGTGGGTTTCCAGCAAGTGTTCTGGTTTCCTCACACAGTCCACAGATGTGCAGGTGAGATTGCTAAATTGCCCCTTAGTGTCCCAAAATGTGTAGGTTAATGGGGTAAATATGTAGGGTTACGGGATAGGTCTGGTTAAGATACTCTGTCAGAAAATTGGCGCAGAATCAATGATTTTATGGATAATGAAAAGTAATAAAAGCTTTACTTTATTTCAAAGTTGCCTGGTACAGAGTGGTTTACAGTTCAGAATAACTGAAGTTTGTATGTCTAAGAAATCTATTAATTTTTTTTATATTTATGATTTTAGATTTACTAAGGAAATTACAAAATGTTTGTGTATATGCATATAGAGTTCAATTTATATAAATTACTTGGATGAAGAGATGAATAGGATGGTTGCCAAATCTGTTGATGACACAAGGTAAGTTCTGTTTGGATACAAGGAGGATACAGAAGAACAAAGATAGGTTAAGTGAGTGAGCAAAGATTTGAGAAATGGAGTATAATGATGGAAAATATGAAATAATCAATTTTGGTCAGAACAATAAAAAAGCAGCCTATTAGCTAAATGGTGTGAGATTATAGAACACTGAGGTGCCAAAGGCTCAATGTCTTTGTGAATCACAAAAGGCTAATATGCAGGTACAGTAAGTAATTATGAAATCTAATAGAATGTTGATATATATTGTGAGAGACATTCAATACAAAACTAGGGAGATTATGCTTCAGTTGTGCAAGGCGCTAAAGACCACATTTGGAATACTCTTTATTGGTCACCTTATTTAAAGAAGGTTATAAGTGTGTTGGAAGCAGTTCAGAACAGGTTTACCAGACTAATACCTGGAATGGATGGGTTGATATATGAGGAAATATTGGACAGGCAAGGCTTGTATCTGCTGGAGCTTAGAAGATAAATCAGCAGCATGATTGAAACATACAAGATAATGAGGATCTTGACAGGGTAGATTGGGAATGTCTAGAACTGGAGTTAGTGTTTAGAAATAAGGAAGTTGCTCATCTGAAATGAAGAGGAGGTAAATTTTTTTCTGAGGATTGTGATCTTTAGAACTGTCTTCCTGAAAAAGTGGTGAAAGAAGAGACTGAATTTATTTTAAGGCAGAGGAGGGCGGTAGATGGGATGTAGATTTGGAGTTACTATCAGATCATCCATAATATTAAATGGCAGAGCAAGCTCGAACGGCTGAATGGCCTACTCTTGCTCTTTGTTTATATGTACGAGTACAGTTAGTAGACGTGTGAGTCAAAATTACTAAATATATAAAACAGCCAAAGGGCAAAATGGGTTCAATCTTCGGAACTCAGAAGATACCTGTAAGAGAAGGGAAATACAGTATCTTAAATGTTTCAAAGGACTGAGTTGAGTAATAGAATTAGTTACTGTTAAACTGGTGACTGAATATTTAACAAAAATCCAACTAAGAAATGCACCTGGCCATAGCAGGCTGCAGTGGAGGATGGACTAACTATACTGCTGTTAAGTATATCAAAATTGATTTGCAATTTCTGTCTTTCACTTTAGTTGTTAGAGTGTTTATTTTGGCGCTCCGTAGCGGGAGATAGGCGCGAGGGGCTGCAGGGAAGGAAGCGCGGGAGTATATAAGGAAGGCCAAGGTAGACAGCGGGTAGCGTCAGGAGCGGGCAGTGGAGTGAGACGGGAATTAGAGTGAGAGCAATAAGGGCTTAAGCTCACTGGGCTTGGGCGAGCACAGGCTTGGACGCGGTGAGTACCTTGATTCCTATCTAACGAACAATCTTTTCCCAACACCTTTAAAGGGGGTGTACAAAATGCCACGACACTTGGCCAAACGCGTCCACTGTGTATGCTGCCATATGTGGACCTTCTTGGAGGCATCACGTCTCCCGAAGGCCCACATATGCGCAAAATGTTTAGAATTGCATCGTTTAAGAGCTAGGTTGAGGCAGCTGGAGCTGCACTTGGAGGACATGTGTCTAGTGAGGGAAAATGAAGTTACAATGAATAGGGAAGGTAGTCCTGCAGGGACCCCAGGATCTAGTAGTAGGGACGGGCTGGTTACAGATAAGAGGAAAAAGAATAAAAATCAAGGCACAAAGGCCATCTCTAAGGAGGATTCCCAGAAAACCAAGGGAGGGGCAAAAGCTGTGGTGGAGAGGGCAAGTGAAGGGGAACAGAATGCCACAGAGAACAGCAGGAAAGCAGGAAGAGAGATATTGGTGGGGGATGGGATGGTTAAAGGGATCGATAGGCGTTTCTGTGGGCAAAAGAGAGACTCCAGGATGGTAGTCTGCCTCCCTGGAGCAGGGGTCCAGGATGTTTCGGAGAGGGTAGAGGGAATTTTGAAGGGAGAAGGGTCTAAGGCAAATGTAATAGTTCACGTAGGACAGAAAGATGTAGGAAGGAAACGAAGGAGGGACATACGTAGGCAGTTTAGGGAGTTGGGGGCTCAACTGAAAGGTAGGGCCTCCAGGGTGGCGTTCTCTGGGCTGCTGCCTGTGCCCGGGACTGATTGGGTAAAAACAAATGAGACACTACAACTAAATGCGTGGATGAGGGATTGGTGTAGGGCAGAAGGCTTCATATTCATTGATCATTGGGAAGTCTTCAGGAGGGAGGGTCATCTATTCAAGAGGGATAGGGAGCAGTTGACTGGGAGGGGAACACATATTTTAGCTGGGAGGTTAGCTGGAGTGTTTCAGTTAGCTGGAGTGTTTCAGAAGTGTTTAAACTAATAGGGAGGGAGGGTGGGGAGAGAGAGGGAACTGGGAGTGGGAGAGAGAGGGATGATAGGGTAACACCAGAATGTAGAAAGGAATATCCGAGAGCTGAGGGTCTTCAGTGCATGTGTTTTAATGCGAGGAGTGTGACTGGCAAAACAGATGAACTGAAGGCAATAATGTTCACAAGGAGTTTAGAAGTGGTGGCGGTGACCGAGACGTGGTTGAAGGAAGGGCAAGACTGGCAATTGAATATTCCAGGATATAAGTGTTTTAGGCATAACAGAGTTGGTGTGAGGAGAGGCGGGGGAGTGGCTTTATTAGTTAAGGACAACATCATAGCAGTGCAGAGGGAGGGAGGTATGGATGATTTAGGAATTGAGTCTCTATGGGTGGAGTTGAGGAATAGGAAGGGAATGGTTACTATGTTGGGTGTTTACTACAGACCGCCCAACAGCCCGCAAGCCGTGGAAGAAGGGATATGCAGGGACATTTTAGATAAGTTAGGAAAAATAGGGTAGTAGAAGTGGGAGATTTCAATTTTCCTGGAGTAGATTGGAGAGTGCCCAGAGCTGTAGGAGTGGACGGGGAGGAATTTGTACATTGTGTTTTGGAAGGGTCCTTGGAGCAGTATGTGGATGGCCCGACTAGAGAGGGGGCTATACTGGATTTGGTTCTGGGGAATGAGCCAGGCCAGGTGGTTGACGTCGAGGTAGGAGAGCAGGTGTCAAATAGTGATCAAAACTCTGTCTGCTTTAGGATATTAATGGAAAAGGACAAGACCGGCCCAAAAGGGAAGGTATTTAACTGGGGGAGGGCTAGATACAGCCAGATTAGGCAAGATCTTAAAGATACCGACTGGGATAAGCTTTTCGAGGGCAGGTCGACGAGGTACATGTGAGAGTCTTTCAAGGGAAAATTAAACTCTCTGCAGGAAAGATACGTGCCGGCTAGGAGGAAGGATGGGAAAGGTAGGATTAGAGAACCGTGGCTTACCAGGGATATTGAGGACTTGATCAGGAAGAAGCGAGAGGCTTACATTAGATCTAGGCAACTGGGGACTGAGACAGCGCTGGAAGCTTATAGAGAGTGTAGACGGGATCTTAAAAGGGGTATTAGAAAGGCAAAAGGGGCCACGAAGTGGCTCTGGCAGGTAGGATTAAGGAAAATCCTAAGGCATTTTACACCTATGTAAGGAGCAAAAGGATGGTTAGAGGGAAGATTGGACCTCTCAGGGACAGAGGAGGGGATCTATGCTTAGAGCCTGAGGAAATGGGGAGATCCTGAATGAATACTTTGCGCCAGTATTCACGCAGGAGACTGGCCAGATGTCTGTTGCTGATGTTGACAAAGTTGAGGATCCGTTGAGGGAAATAAAGATTACGAGGAAAGAGGTGTTGGGGCTGTTAGGCAGCTTAAAGACATATAAAGCTCCGGGGCCTGATGGCATTTACCCCAGGCTGCTAAGGGAGTTGAGGGAAGACTTGGCTGGGCCTCTGACGCAAATCTTTGTCTCTTCCTTGGACGCAGGTGAGGTCCCAGAGGACTGGAGGATAGCAAACGTAGTACCGTTGTTTAAAAAAGGTCAGAGGGATCACCCAGGGAACTATAGGCCGGTGAGCTTGACTTCAGTTATAGGTAAGCGAATGGAGAGGATCCTTAGGGACAGGATGTATGAGCATCTGGAGCGCTGCGATCTGATCAGGGATACGCAGCATGGCTTCGCCAAGGGGAAGTCTTGTCTTACAAATCTAGTGGAATTTTTTGAAGAAGTGACAAAAACAGTTGATGAAGGACATGCTGTTGATGTCGTCTACATGGATTTCAGTAAGGCGTTTGACAAGGTTCCTCATGATAGACTGATAGAGAAGGTGAAGGCGCATGGGATACAGGGTCGGGTATGTAGATGGGTCGAGAACTGGCTCGGGAGGAGGAGACAGAGGGTAGTAGTGGAAGGCTCTTTTTCCGACTGGAAGCCTGTCACTAGTGGATTGCCACAAGGCTCAGTACTAGGTCCTCTTCTATTTGTGGTCTACATAAACGACTTGGAAGTTGGGGTAGGTGGTGAGATCAGCAAATTTGCTGATGACACTAAGATGTTTGGATTGGCGGGTACAGAGGAGCAGTGCCAGGCAATACAACAGGACATAGATAGGTTGGTAGACTGGGCAGATAGATGGCAAATGGAATTTAATCCGGATAAATGCGAGGTGATGCATTTTGGCCGGAAAAATGTAGAAGAGAATTATAGGATAAAAGGTAAAACTATACGGAGCATAGAGACGCAGAGAGACTTGGGGGTGCAGGTTCACAAGTCTCTGAAGGTGTCCTCACAGGTGGAGAAGATGATAAAGAAGGTGTATAGTACGTTAGCTTTCATAGAAAAAGGTATAGAATACAAGAGTAGGAGTTTGATGTTGCAATTGTATAGAACGTTGGTTAGGCCTCACTTGGAATACTGCGTCCAGTTCTGGTCGCCGTACTATCGGAAGGATGTGGAGTCCTTGGAGAGAGTGCAGAGGAGGTTTACCAGGATGCTGCCTGGTATGGAAGGACTGTCTTATGAGGAACGATTGAATAGACTGGGGTTGTTTTCCCTTGAAAGACGTCGGCTTAGAGGGGATCTAATAGAGGTGTATAAGATTATAAGGGGTATAGATAGAGTAAATGGAGGTAAACTTTTTCCACCTTCAGAAATGGATAGGACGAGGGGTCATGGCCTTAGGGTGAGGGGGGCTATGTATAAGATGAATATTAGAGGGCAGTTTTTCACACAAAGGGTAGTGGGGGTGTGGAATGCACTGCCGAGTAAGGTGGTGGGAGCAGGCACGCTAGGGCTGTTTAAGGGTCTCTTGGACATCCACATGAGCGGTATGCAGATAGAGGGATATAGTAGGACTGTTTAACTATGGCTTTTTTCCCACAGGTAATTTGGTCCATACTTGACCAACAAGGAGCATGCATTCGGCAGGTGGTGCGAGGACAGCTCTTGGATGTTGATTCGTGGGTTGCCTGGTGCTTCATGTCGTAAATGAGTGCTTTATGTGGACCATCTGAAGGGCACCATGACAGCTCAGAGACTATCGCTGTAGCTGTGGAGACACTTGGAATTGGGCCGGTGTCTGCGGGAGTTTGCGCGTTCTCCCTGTGGTTGCGTGGGTTTTCTCCGGGCGCTCCGGTTACCTCCCACAACCCAAAAATTCGCTCTTAGGCTGATTGGGAAACAAATTGTCCCTATAGCGAGAGTCTTCCATATTAGGAATAACCTAAATTTAGAATAGGATAATGGAATTGCTACTATATAGTTATGACGGCGGCGCGGGCTCGTTGGGCCGAAGGGCCTGTTTCCCGTGCTGTGTTGCTCTCTCTTTAAAAAATGTTAAAAAGTAAATATAAATGATCAAGGGCTATCTTTGCTGCCATGCGACAGTAGAAAGCAACATGTGAATTTAAGATCAATAGATCCAGATTCAGATATAATTCAGGGAAGCATTAATTTGATTGTGTAGTTGATTGATGAAACAGTTTGAAAAATGAGTGTGTATGGAAGCTTAGATATCTTCAAAGCATGATTAGAAAAGTAACTTGAAAGGAAATGCATTATTAAACGCATGGGCTGCATGTTCCTGTAAGCCAGGGTTTTGTGCTTTTGTGCTTGCCAACCTGCAATATTTTGTCTGTCCACTTCAGTAGGTATAAAATTATAGATCAATAGCATTGAAGTAGATAACAGTGGCTGTAGTTTTAAGCTTTCTAGATCTCTCATTTTAACAATATTAATTTGATTTCTGAATTGGTAGCTTAATATGTTTATAGCTGACTCTGTTTTGCTTATTATCTGAAGAAATGTCACCATATTAAAGTTTAAAAGCAAAAGTTTAAATGCCTTGCCAACTGCCAAAGTTTGTGTGACTTAAAGTTAAGGCAAAATTTTCGTGATGTCTAAATTTGTTTTTCCAATAAACCAAGTCAACTTTTTAAAATGTGCTGCATCAGCATGATTACAAATAACTACAATTTAAGCTGGCATAACTGTGATCTAATTAAATAAAATGACGTTTTAAAATTTGCTTACCAAGTTTTTGTGACAGATTGTCAGGTCGTATTTGATAATGTATTTGATAATCTAATCTATCAAAATGATCTAGCTTGAGAAAAAATGTTGCAATTTATAAACATGCAGCAATGTTTGCAGCATGTTATGAAATGAAAAACTGTTTTGAGTATTAGTGACATTGAAATCTGATAGTTGTTTGTTTGACAGATTTACAATAGCTCAGGAATGGGCATTAATGCAGCAAACCTTGACCCAGAAAACAACTGGGCTGATATTGGCTTGCTTATAATGAAGAGCACTGGCAGCCTGCAGTTTGCCGTCCTGTGTTGATTTTGGGAACAGGCCCATAGCAATGTTCTTGCATCGTCACTGCATTCATTCGTGTCAATTTGCATGTCAAAGTTAAGCATGTATGCTTAACAGTTCAGTGAGTAAGGAAAATGAGAAAGCAATGAAGTGGATTCTGGGTTTAGTTTGCTGTCTAAATTTGTTCAGTGCAGATTCAGGGTAAAACACAGCAGTGAGCTGGCAATTGGAGCAGTAAAAGTTACAGTGGAACAAAAAACAACAGCTGTTGTTTTTCATGGGGCTAACTTAACTTGCGGAGTGAGACTATTTACAAGATTCACGGTTCATCATTGTTCCTACACTTCAGGATTAATTTATGGACTGATTCTAGGCATTTGACTTTAGTTGTCACTTTTTAATTATTTCCAGATATGGTAATTCGTAGAATCGTAGAATCCTACAGTGTAGAAGGAGGCCATTTGGACCATCGAGTCTGCATCACCCACAATCCCATCCCGACCTTATACCCATAACCCCATGCATTTACCCTAGCTAGTCCCCTGATATGAAGCAGCAATTTAACATGACTGACCACCTAACCCACACATCTTTGGACTGTGGGAGGAAACAGAAGCACCCAGAGGAAACACACGCAGACACGAGGAGAATGTGCAAACTCCATGCAGGTAGTGACCCAGGCAGGAAATCGAACTCAGGTCCCTGGTGCTGTGAGGCAACAGTGCTAAACACTGTGCCACCATGCTGCCCTGTTTGAAAATAAAATTTCGAGTGGCCTAATTATTATTCTTCCATAAGAACACAAGGCATAGGAATAGGAGTTGGTCATTTGATCTTTTGAGTCTACTACATCACTCAAGATGATCGTGACTAATCTTCCACCATAGCGACTTTTCTTCGCTTGTTGTGTCCCTCTTTGTATCCAAAAAAGCCTGTCAACCTCTGCCTTGAAATTTAACCCCAATATTTAAAAAAGCTGGGGGGGAATAGAGGGGAAAGAGTCTTACAGACTCTTGCTAGCCTGGTATCAGCAGTAGGAAAAGTGCTAGAATCGATAATTGAGGATCTGATAGCAGGACACTTAGAAAATAGTAGCAGGATTGGCCAGAATCAAAAGCATGGGAGTTCGGAAAGGAAGATCATATTTAACAAATCTGGTGGGTATTTTTTTTGTGGATGTAACCAGCAGAATCAATAAGGGTGAATCAGTGAAGGTAGTATATTTAGATTTTCAGAAATTAGATGATAAGGTCCTATGTAGTGGCTAGTAAATGTGATTAGAACACATGGGATGGGAGGGGGTGGTGGGGCTATGGTTAGTGGATGGGCATAGTGGAGTACACTGGCATGGATTGAGAACTGATTAACAGACAGAAAACGATAGAAATAAATGGGTCATTTTCAGGTTGGCAGGTAATGACTAGTCAGATACCATAAAAACCAGTCCTTGAGCCCCAGATATTCACAATATCTATTAATCATAGGATGCAAGGATTTAATGTAATATTTCTAAGTTTACAGATGACACAAAACTAGGTGGAAATGTGAGCTGTGAGGAGGATGCAAAGATGCTTCAAGGAGATGTGAGGAGGTGAAACAAGCGACCAAAATTTGGCAGATGGAATACAATATGGCGAAATGAGGTTTCCACTTTGGGAGAAAAAATAGAAATGCAGGTATTTCTTGAAATAAATGGTGGGAGCCAGGGAAGTGTTGAATTTCAAAAGGACTTTGGTGTTCTTGTTTATGAGTCAGTGAAAGCTAATCCGCAGGTACAGCAAGCAATTAGAAAGGCAGATGGTATGCTGGCCTTTATTTTGATCTCTTACTGAAGGGAAGTATACTTGCCATAAGGGTGCAGCATGGGTTGACTGGAATATAATTCTAGGAGTGGAGGGATTGTTCTATGAGGAAAGATTAAATAGACTGAGCTTTTATTTTGGGACAGTGATCCCTTGCTACAGATTCCACAGCCAAGGGAAACATCCTCCTGTCATCTACCCTGTCAAGAGACTGAAGAATTTATGTTTCACTGAGATCAGACCTCGGAAGTGTAGCCCCCTGTCTAGTATATCTCCTGAAAGAGCATTTTCTACATTTCAGGAGTCAGGATAGTGAACCTTTGTTGCACTGACTCCAAGGCAAGTATATCTTTCCAGGAGAAAGGACAGCAGATTTCCCAACTGCTGTGGTGGGATTTTGAATCCATGTCCCTGGAGCATTTGCCTGGATCTTTGGATTGCTATTCCAGTGACATTACCATTATACCATCATCTTTACATCCAGCTGCTTCTCTCCCACATCCTCTCCTTTCTTGAATCGTGGGATTTATTATTTTCCAACCCATGAGAGTCATTCTAGAATCTCAGGAATTCTAGAAGATCAAAATTGTGCATCCACTATCTATGTAACTATCATTTTAAAATCTTAGGATGTGGTCCATCAGGACTGATTTGTCAGCTTTTAGTTCTGTATCTTTCTCCAATACTATTTCCTTGTAAGTTTCTCATTCTCGCTCAGCACTTGGTTCTCTGATATTTCCAGAATTTGTTTTGACTTCTCCTCTGAAGGCAGATGTAAAATATTTTTTGAAGTATTTATCATTTCCTTAGCCCCCATTAAAATGTCTCCTTTCTCTGCCCTCTTAAATGACCCACGTTTACATTTGCTAGATCTTTTTACGTATCTCTAGAAGATTTTGCAGTATGTTTTTATTTTGTTAGTTTGCTCTAATCATCCGCTACTGGCCATTAAAATAAAACCTCTCTAAGGGTAGCATTTTCATATACTGTCGTTTACAAAATAAACAAATATTTGGAGAAACTATGAATGACAAAGATCTAGCTATAACAAATTTTGCACATTTGACTTGTTCTCCAGAGGATTCTACCTCTGAGGTACCCCAGAACTTGCTCTAGGGAAGCCCACACCACATGGAAAATGTCTGGGAAGTTCAATTACCCTGCACTTGGAACCATTTAAAATGTGGATTTCCATAAAATCGCTACAAGGCAGAAAAAGGTCATTTGGTCCATTTGAGCCTGCACTGATTCTCCAAAAGACCATCTTACCAAGCTCCCCCCTTCCCTAACCCCGTCGTTGGTTACGGGTATAGTGCCAGAAGACTGGAGGATAGCGAATGTGGTCCCATTGTTCAAGAAGGGGAATAGAGACTTTCCTGGGAATTATAGACCGGTGAGTCTTACTTCTGTTGTGGGCAAAGTATTGGAGAGAATTATTAGGGATAGGATTTATAGTTATTTAGAGAGAAATGAATTGATTGGGGATAGTCAGCATGGTTTTGTGAAGGGTAGGTCGTGCCTTACTAACCTTATTGAGTTTTTTGAAAAAGTGACCAAAGAGGTGGATGGGGGTAAGGCAGTTGATGTGGTATATATGGACTTTAGTAAGGCGTTCGATAAGGTGTCCCATGGAAGGCTTCTGCAGAAAATGCAGATGTATGGGATAGAGGGTGATTTAGCTAATTGGATTAGGAATTGGCTAGCAGATAGAAGACAGAGGGTGGTGGTTGATGGGAGATATTCATCGTGGAGTTCGGTGACAAGTGGTGTACCTCAGGGGTCTGTTTTGGGGCCCCTGCTGTTTGTAATTTTTTTAAATGATCTGGATGAGGGTATTGAAGGATGGATTAGTAAATTTGCAGATGACACTAAAGTCGGTGGAGTGGTAGATAGTGAAGAGGGGTGTTATAGTTTACAGAGAGACTTGGACAAGTTGCAGAGCTGGGCCGAGAGGTGGCAAATGGAGTTTAATGTGGAAAAGTGTGAGGTAATTCACTTTGACAGGAATAACAAATGTGTAGAGTATAGGGCTAATGGTAGGACTTTTAATAGTGTTGAAGAACAGAGGGATCTTGGTGTATATGTGCATAGATCCCTAAAAGTTGGCAATCAAGTCGATAAGGTTGTTAAGAAGGCATATGGAGTCTTAGCTTTTATTGGTAGGGGGATTGAATTTCGGAGCCGCAACGTCATGTTGCAACTGTACAAAACTCTATTGCGGCCGCACTTGGAGTATTGTGTGCAGTTCTGGTCCCCGCATTATAAGAAAGATGTGGAGGCATTGGAGAGGGTACAGAGGAGGTTTACCAGGATGTTGCCTGGTATGGAGGGCAGGTCTTATGAAGAGAGGCTGAGGGATTTGAGGTTGTTTTCGTTAGAAAGAAGGCGGCTAAGAGGAGACCTTATTGAAACATATAAGATGATTAGAGGTTTAGATAGGGTGGACAGTGATAGCCTTTTTCCTAGGATGGAGAAAGCTAGCACGAGGGGACATAGCTTTAAATTAAGGGGTGGTGGTTATAGGACGGATATCAGATGTAGGTTCTTTACCCAGAGGGTGGTAAGGGTATGGAATGCCCTGCCTGCGGCAGTTGTAGATGCGCCAAGTTTGGTGGCATTTAATAGGTTAGTAGATAAGCTTATGGACGAAAAGGGAATGGTCTAGGTTGGAGGGTCATTGCTTTTTCCTAATTGGTCAGCGCAATATCGAAGGCCGAAGGGCCTGCTCTGCGCTGTCATGTTCTATGTTCTATGTTCTATTCTCACACCAGCCCCGTAACCCTGTATATTTACCATGGCTATTGCATCTAACCCAGCTTTGGCCACTACGGAACAATTTAGCATGGCCAAGCCACTTAAATCTTGGGACTTAAATCAGAAATTTTGGATTGTTCTGACTCACTTAGCAGAACAGTTAGGAAGAATTATGAAGATTAAAACTGCTTCTAACTCCTGGGTAACTGTAATTATCAGAACAGTGCATTTGCCTGACGAAGGCACATAGTGTCGAAAGCTCGCGGATTTACTATCAAATAAATTGGTTGGATTTAAAATTGGTGTTGTAAAACTTTACTGAGTTTACCCCAGTCCAATGCCGGCATCTCTACATCATAACTGTAGTTATGACAGCCCTTTCCCTTGACTAGTGCTGCTGCACTCAACCCATCTCTGCATTTTTATCTGACTGTGGGTATGGCCTAAGGGACAAAACTTTGTGGCCACATTGCTGCTGCAAAGGTAGATTTTTAAATAATAGCCTGAAAATTAAACACCTTCTACAACTTCTGCCATTTAACAACTCTTGAATCCTCCAAGTTTTTCACTCTGTGGCTAAACAAAATCTGAGGCTTTAAGCAGGGTCACAGCAAGAGAGAATTTGGGAAGCACTATATTAGACATTTACTTTCTTCCTGGCTTCTCAAAGTTGTAGCAATCTTTCAATTTACCTGCTTTATCCCTGCTAGTGCATTTACCCTGACACTGTTGGCCTGGGCTGAAGAGTTCCAGGGGCTGGTACATTGCACGTTTCTTATTCGGCCCAAGTGAGGCAAGGCAAGAACTCTCCAATTCTTGCATAAGATCAGTCAAAAGAAGTAGTGTGGTTGCCACTCCTTGAGGCGGCACAGTGGTTAGCATAGCACTGCTGCTTCTCAGCATCAGAGACCCAGGTTCAATTCCGGCCTTGGGTTACTGTTTATGTGAAGTTTGCACATTCACCCTGTGTCTGCGTGGGTTTCCTCCAGGTGCTCCAGTTTCCTCCCACTGTCCAAAGATTTGCAGGTCAGGTTGATTGGCCATGCTAAATTGATGCTATTGTCAGGGGGATTAGCAGGGTAAATATGTCGGTTATGGGAATATGCGTGGGTGGGATTGTGATCAGTGTAAACTCAATGGGCCAAATTGCCGCCTGCTGCACTGTAGGCATTCTATGATTCTATGAAATTCTGACCCATTAACTAGTAATTCATAAAATCTCTACAGTGACGAGGCGGATATCAAGTCTGCAACAACTCTCTGACAAAGCATCTTACTCAGGCCTTCTGCCCTAACCCTGTAAGAACTCAGTAAGAATTTAGCAACACCAATTTATAATCCAACCGATTTATTTGATAGTAAAAAAGCGAGCTTTCGACTCTTGTGTCTTCTTCAGGCAAATCCTGTAACCCAGCGCACTCAACATGGCTATTCTACCTAACCTACACACTTTTGGACTGAGAGAGGAAACTGGGGTATCTGGAGGAAATTCAGCCTTGAAGTTTAACTTTGTAACATTTTTATTGTTAAGGAAATAGTGCAAAAAATCAATTGAATCTCACTTTGTTAGAAAATAGATGGTAGTTATTTCAGATGATAGGAAGGTGCTGCAAGGAAATTCACCTGACTTTAGAATCTGTCCCCATTTTTCTGCATGATTAACAGTACAGCTGTGTGGCACAGACCTGTTGGTGTTTATGCATAAAACTTTATGCAGATTAAAATATGTCTACAGAGCCTGTTTTTGTGTATATCTACTTGCCCACTCTTCTATAAATTGTTATGCTGATAACAAGCATTGACATATGGTCAGAACTTGACTGAATAAATAACGTGGTTGTTTGATACGAGAACTGTAACAGTTAATTCCAGTTGTTTGAACAGAATTTATTGTTTAAGTTCTAAGATATGAATGTGATAACATTGTATGTCAAGGATTTGGATAATTGTAATGATAAAAGTCATCCACAAACAATGGGGAGGAAAGGGTTCAGAGTAGTAGCAACTTTTGACCCAGGATATCAACCAAATTGTAAGAGTTCTCCCGAGTTCAGAAGTGTCAAAACTCTTTTGTTTGGGCCCATTTTATTGATGGGTCAAATAATGAGTATTTGGCATAATGAGCGGTCAGATAATCAGTGGAATAAATTACTGTTTGAGGCAGCCTCACTGACTGCACAACCCAAAGATGGCAAACTGCCATTGCAGCTATGGAGCTTTTACTCTTGAAATTGAGGAAAACAATTTTTACTTTCAAATGCATTAGTTTTGAATGGCCAGATGACAAAGTTGCTCCGGATAAGTTTAACTTATTTATGAAATAAGCGGACTGATTTATGCCACAATGAACACTTTGACTATGTCAGGATTGCATCAATTTATTATTTAGAACTGAAAGATTGATACTCTAGCCTTTGCATCCTTCAGCTGATTTTGCACAACAAATGGGTTAATGTTTTTTTTAATTTGCTAAAAGCACCTTGACGAAGCTTGTAGATATGTTTTGCTTGTCAGCCTTTTCCCACAAGTTGTCACTGTGTTCAGAACCAAAAATATGTTTCCTAATTAAATTAGGAAAAAATTGATTGCACTGTTAACGTGTCATTAATACAAAAATCAAATTACCTTGTTAAAATTACAAAACCCTTTTAAATCTGCTTAGTGATGAATCTTTTGGTTCCTATCTGACTTTTAATGTTCTGGATTTTAGTACACTTCAGAGTGCTTCTTCCAGTTGCAATTACTTTGAATTTATTACCCTTTTTATAGTAACCCAAGGGTATTGGTTCTTGGCACAGAATGCAAACTCTATAGCACTCAATCAACAGCTGTGTGTCACTATTCAAAAGTTTGATTTAAAACTTCTATTTGCAAATGTATGTAAAGGCCAATGAAATTGAAGCCGAGTGCTCGTGATTTTGACACTTCTATTAAATCTGTCCTTAACCTTCTATTCTAGTAAGCCTCCACTCCACTTTCTCAAAAACCCTGATGTCCTTTCTAATGAACGGTGCATGGAGTGTGGAGAGCAAATTGTAGCTGCAGTCTAATCAGCAATTTATAAAGATTTGGTGGAACTTCTTTACTTTTTGTATGGTTTTCTGTTTATAAACCCAAGTATGGTGAAAGTTTTTTCAACAGTCTTATCAAATTGTCCTATCACTTTCAATGATGTGTGCTTTCTTTTTCTTTACCCTCCTTCAAATTACACCATTTTGTTATATTGAGTCTCTGTTCATTTTGAAGCATGAAGGAGGAAGAATCACTTACACTGCTCTGCATTAAATTTCATCTACTAGGGGTTTGCTGATTTCCAGCTTTCCAAGTTCTTCTGAAATCTGCTGTTATCCTCTTCACTGTTCATTACTTTTGAAAGTTTTGGGCAATCTGCATACTTGTAAGTTACGCCCCTAGTATCCAAATTCCTAATGAGTATCCAAAAGCAGTCATGCTAATCCTGATTCCTGCGTAAATCTGCATATTTTTTTCCAGTATGAAACTCCTATGTATCATGCGTTTGACCAAGTCCCTCATGGGAGGTTAGTTGAGAAGGTCAAGGCTCATGGGATACAAGGACAGGTAGCTAGATGGATAAGTAACTGACTTGGTAATAGGAGACAGAGAGTAATAGTGGAAGGCTGTTTTTCTAGCTGGAGGTCGGTCACTAGTGGTGTGCCGCAGGGCTCAGTACTGGGACCTCTTCTATTTGTAATATGTATAAATGACTTGGAAGAAGGAGTAAGTGGAGTGATCAGCAAGTTTGCAGACAATACAAAGATGGCTGGACTTGCGGATAGTGAGGAGCATTGTCAGGCGATGCAGCAGGACATAGGCTGGTAGCTTGGGCAGACAGATGGCAGATGGAATTCAATCCTGCTAAATGTAAGTTGATGCATTTTGGGAGAAAGAATGTAGTGGGGAGGTATATGATAAAGGGTAGACCTATTAAGAGTATAGAAACGCAGAGGTACCTGGGGGTGCAAGTGAACAAGTCTCTGAAGGTGGCAGAGCTAGTGGAGAAGGTTGTGAAGAAAGCATATAGTATGCTAGCCTTTACGGGAAGGGGTATAGAGTACAAGAGCTGGCCTTTAATGTTGCAGTTGTACAAAACGTTAGTTAGACCTCATTTGGACTACTGCGTCCAGTTCTGGTCGCCCTACTACCAGAAGGACGTGGAGACGTTGGAGAGAGTGCAGAGGAGGTTTACCAGGATGCTGCCTGGTATGGAACGTCTGAGTTACGAGGAGAGGTTAGGCAAATTGGGACTGTTTTCCTTAGAAAGTCGTAGACTTAGAGGAGATCTAATAGAGGTGTACAAGATTATGAGGAGTATAGATAGAGTAAACAGGGTTAAGCTTTTTCCTAGGATGGACTCAAATAGCACAAGGGGTCATGGGCTTAGGGTGAGGGGGGGTAAGATATAATTTGGATGCTAGAGGTAGTTTTTTCACACAGAGGGTGGTGGGGGTATGGAATGCGCTGCCAAGTAAAGTGGTGGAGGCAGGTACTCTGGAGTTATTTAAGAAATACTTAGATGGGCACATGAACAGAATGGGAATGGAGGGTATAGAAAACTGATTTAAAATAGGGATCATGAGCCTTGGGAGTCCCTGGAAGTGTGTAAATAGATGATGATATTGATGTATTTGTTTTTATCCTACAGGTGCTTTGGTCCACCTTGTTGTCTAACGAGGGTCATACACGCGATGGGTCGTGAGAGGGCTGCTCTTGGATTTTTTTTCGAGAGTATCCTAGTGCTTCACGTCGTTAGTGTATGCTTGACCTGGACCATTTGATGGGCAGCACGACAGCTCAGTGACTATCGCTGTGCTGTGCAGATACATGGATTTGGGCCTGTGTCTGAGGGAGTTTGCGCATTCTCCCCGTGCTTGCGTGGGTTTTCTCCGGGTGCTCCGGTTTCCTCCCACATCCCAAAGATGTGCTGTTAGGCTAATTGGCAAAACAAATTCTACCTAAATTGTCTCAAATTTGGTTTTTAATCCATAGATCTATAAACATGGACAGGGATCACGGGTAGAGGTGGGAACATCAGGGTGGCAGCGCGGGCTCGTTGGACCAAAGGGCCTATTTCCCGTGCTTTTTTTTTTGTTTTTTTTTGTTTTGGTTTTGGGTTTTTTTGTTTTTTTCTGTTCTTTATCATTCTCTCTGCTTTCCTTCTCTAAACTGATGTTTTTTTTATCCCTCTTGTTGCTGCTTGTTTACTCCCATGAGCTTCAAGCTTGCTAATAAGTTCATTGTGGTACATTATCAAGCACCTTTTTGAAAGTCCATATACAAATCAACGGCACTACTTTCATCAGTTGTCTCCTTTATTTCATCAAAGAACTCAACCAGGTTTGTCAGACACTAAGTTTCCTCTAGAGCTAGTGCACTAAAACCAAACACATTCCTCCACATAGATTGAGACCAAGGCTGTAGACAACTGAAGCATCACTTGTGAGATTCAAGTGATTATTACCTGAGCTACCTTTGTGACTGCTTTTCTGGATACTTAAATGTCTTTACTCGTTCAGTTTCTAAACTCTAACTATTAAGAAAACTGTTTGATTTACCTTTCTTAGTCCAAAGAGGATGAGTTTATACTTTCCCACATCGAATTCCATGTTCCATAGTCTTCCCTACTAATCCAATATGGGAAATTATAATTTTCTGCTTCCATCCACACAACTTAACTCTTAACTTGGTGTCATCTGCCAACTTGGAAATACAACTCTGTTCCTTCACCATGTTATACAAATACAGATCCTGGGTGATACCACTTGTCACATCCTGTCAAACAAGATTTAATTCACTTTATCCCTTCTCTCTACCTTTTGTCTCCATGCCAATTGCTAGTTCCTATCTGATGGTTACCTTCCACTTCATGCTTTCTAATTTTTGCTGCTACTCTCTTGTAATCATCTGTATTCTGAGATCTATGTAGACAGCATTTATATAGATGTATATAGAGTCGTAAAGAGTGCTTTAGTACATTGGCCTTTATAAATCAGAGTATCGAGTATAAAAGTTGGAATGTTATGGTTAGGTTATATAAGGCATTGGTGAGGCCGAATTTAGAGTATTGTGTACAGTTCTGGTCACCTAGTTGCAGCAAGGATGTAAATAAGGTTGAAAGAGTGTAGAGAAGATTCACAAGGATGTTGCCAGGACTTGAGAAGCTGAGTTACAGAGAGAGATTGAATAGATTAGGACTTAGAATAGGTTAGAATGCAAGCAAGCTTTTTCCACTGATGCGAGTGGAGAAAAAAAATAGATAGCATGGGTTAAGGCTGAAAGAAGAAAAGTTTAAAGGGAATGTTAGGGGGGGTTTCTTCACACAGAGTATGGTGGGAGTGTGGAATGAGCTGCCGGATAAAGTGGTAAATGCAGGGTCACTTTTAACATTTAAGAAAAACTTGGATGGGTTCATGGATGAGAGAGGTGTGGAGGGATACAGTCCAAGTGCAGGTCGGTGGGACTAGGCAAAAAATGGTTCAGCAGACAAGAAGGGCCAAAAGGCTTGTTTCTGAGCTCTAATTTTCTATGTTTCCCTGACCATCATGTGAATTATCTCCTTCAAAATAAAATTTGTGATTTTTCACAGTAACTTCATTGCAATGTTAATGTAAGCCTAATTGTGACACTAATAAATAAAGTTTAAAACTTTAAATTAACTGGTGGGAAATGGTCCGCCCTTCATGTTTCGCTGATTCTGATCAGTTCGTATTCATTCAAATGCTTGGTCTATCTGCCCATGATGAATTCCATTAAATTCCCTATAATTGTTATGAAACTAATATCTGTATTTTCTGGGTTTTCCCCTTGTATGTGTATTAACAAAAGTGACAGTTGGCATTTTTCAATCCAGTGGCACAATTCATGAATTGAAATGAATATAACTGCCCTATTAAAGAATAAAGAAAATTACAGCACAGGAACAGACCCTTCAGTCCTCCAAGCCTGCACCGACTGTGCCACCCGACTTAACTAAAACCCCCTACCCTTCTGGAGACCATATCCCTCTATTCTCATCTCATTCATGTATTTGTCAAGACACCCCTTAAAAATCACTATCGTATCTGCTTGCACTATCTCTCCGGCAACAAGTTCTAGTACCCGCCACCCTCTGTGTAAAAAAAAATCTGCCTTGTGCATCTCCTTTAACCTTATCCCTCGCACCTTAAATCTGTGGCCCCTAGTAATTGACTCTTCCACCCTGGGAAAAGGTTTCTGACTATCCATTCTGTTATTGCCTCTCATAATCTTGTAGACTTCTATCAGGTCACCTCTCAAACTTCGTCGTTTTAGTGAGAACAAACCAATTTTCTCCAACCTCTCCTCATAGCTGATGCCCTCCATACCAGACAACATCCTGGTAAATCTTTTCTGTACCCTCTCCAAAGCCTCCACATCGTTCTGGTAGTGCGGAGACCAGAATTGACCACTATATTCCAAGTGCAGCCTAATTAAGATTCTATAAAGCTGCAACATGACTTGTCAGTTTTTAAACTCAGTGTCCCAGCCAATGAAGGCAAGCGTGATGTATGCCTTCTTGCCTACCTCCTCTACCTACATTGCCACTTTCAGTGACCTGTGTACGTGTACACCCAGATCCCTCTGCCTGTCAATACTGCTAAGAGTTCTGCTATTTACTGTATATTTCCTATTTGTCTGAGACCCTCCAAAATGCATTACCTCTCATTTGTCTGGATTAAACTCCAGCTGCCACCTCTCTGCTCAAGTCTCCAACTGATTTATATCCTGCTGTACCCTCTGATATGCTCATCACTATCTGTAAATCCTTCAACCTTTGTGTTGTCCGCAAACTTACTAATCAATCCAGTTGCATTTTCCTCCAGATCATTTATATGTATCACAAACTGCACTGACCCATGAGAGATGCCATTTATCACAGCCCTCCATTTAGCAACCCTGTATCTTTTTTGACCGAGTGAGAAGTCTCACAATACTAAGTTAAAGTCTAACAGGTTTATTTGGTAGCAAATGCCATTAGCTTTTGGAGCATTGTTCCTTTGTCAGGTGAGTCACCTGACAAAGGAGCAGCACTCTGAAAGCTAGTGGTGTTTGCGACCAAATAAACCTGTTGGACTTTAACCTGGTGTTGTGAGATTTCTCACTGTGTTTGCTCCAGTCCAACGCTGGCATTTCCACTTCTTTGACTGAGCCAGTTTTGTATCCACCTTGCCAGCTCACGTCTGATCACATGCGGGTTTACCTTCTGCGCTAGTCTACCATGAGGGACTTGTCAAAGGACTCCTTGGGTCATTGCTAGTCAGGCTCTGGAAGTTCCTCCTTCAGTTGGTCTGCAATTTCACCTTCCGCTCCTTGTTTAAAATCCTCCTTAAAATGTGCCTTTTTGACCAATTTTATGCCTTTTTTTTTACTTAGCAGCCGTTTTTTTGCTTACATCTGTAAGAAACCTTGAAACGTAAGGCACTCTGTAAATGCACGGAGCAAATTCAAAGAAGCCCAAAGTTCTGACTTGATTTTGACATTTCAAAAATACCTCATGTTGAATACAAGCAACCACCTTGGCTTACGACATTCACATATAATTCTTACTTCATCGGTCTACTTTCACTCCAGGGGTGGATATGATATTTTGGAATATTTTGCAGTTTATATTATCTTTAGCCAGGCTGACTTTGTACTTACAGATATTTTTACCATGATGCATTGAAATCTTCTATAATTTTTTTAATAAATATATTTAGGGGGAGTTCTTTTTGGCTGTTTTTTTAAAAAAAGCCCAGGGTTCGGTTTGAAATTTGCTCACGCTATCAGTTTGTTTACCTGTCCTCACATCCCTCCTCACGTAGTCAACAGATTTAAGTTGTAAATGTCTTACTATGTCTTTGAGCTTTACTGCATGGTTACTAGTAAGCAGTCAAAGGGTTCTGGAAACTTGTTTTGTGTCTAAATGTTTTGAGCAAGTATCAAAGGTGGCTTCATTTGTTGTTTTCTTTCAACACATGCAGGGGTTCTGAAGGATTATTTGAGGGAATTGCCATCTCCTTTAATAACAAAGCAGTTATATGAAGCAGTTTTAGATACCATGGCTAAACAACCCCTCAAGATCACCTCTTCTGGTTGTGAGAATGACGTCAGTGACTCTGAACACACAGTTAGTCTCTTGGACTGTCTGCCTGAAGTGGAGAAGGTAAGCATGAAGAACCTGTGACTGAACAAATCTCTCTCATTTAGAATTGATTAAGATTTGAAGTGCAAGGAGGGATATGTAAGTATTGTGGATCCAGTTTGTGTATATTCTTGTCTCTCCTAGTCTAGTAATCATGCATTACAGTCAGATGTGTATCTTTTTCTATCATTTTGTTTATTTCGTCAGAAAAGTGATGTGACTTTAATCTTCAAAATATTAATTCAAATATGAACTGGCTAACAATTTTAATATGAGGAAAGTGACAATGCATTGGAACAAGATTGCATTATTGCCTCTTTTGCCATGCAATAATATTAATGATTCTATTCTACGTTGCTAAAGAGTAACCTGCTTTGTTACAACCATTGCATATGTATGTGGGATAAACACTTAAATGATGAAATCATTTTAGTAGAATAGATTGTTTCTACTAAATATGCTTAAAGACATGGGGAGACATTTACAAATTAAATTTGGAGACTCCCCTGTGCTTCCAGCGTTCTGCCTTTGAAGAAAGGGCTATTGGACTGTAGCCATGATTTTTCCATCTGTGCTCCCTTCGAGTGCAATTTGATACTGAATTGCTTAAATTACCCTGTAGTAGTATTCATACAGTTGAATATTGTTAAATACTGAATATTGAGGTGTTAATGACTAGCTTGTTTAGATGTAGTATTTACAGTGAGGAGGATAGAACATTGAACTATATGATTATGGTATTGTAAATAAAACTCTATGTTTTAGTACTGTTTTGTCACTTTATTGTGACTATAGAAACTCTTGCATATAAAATCCAATGGATATATCCCCTCAATAAATGTTTGACAATGAAACCTTTAAATAAAAGTATTCTACTCAAAGATTGAAGATATTTAAAGCAAGTGATGAGCTGAATTGAAATTATTAACCTGATCCGAAGTCTTAAATTTAATTATGAAAGTGGGGCAGACAATTCCAATAAAATGCAGTTCCATTGTGCTTTCAACTGAAGCCTTGGCTGAGGCTGGTTTCCAGGACCACAATCAAATGAAAGTGAAATGATCAAAGCTTTAAAGCTTCTGTGATGTCAAAACATTGTACGTGACTATGTATGTTGATATAATTATGTTAGAAAGGCTGCAGAGAAGATTCACAAGGCTGTCGTGTTTCAGCTATGAAGAGAGGCTGGCTAGGCTGCAGTTGTTCTCACTGGAGCAGAGAAGGCTGAGGGGGTATTCTGATTGAGGTATACAAAATTATGAGCGTCATAGGTGAGGTAGATGGAAAGAAACCTTTCTGTTTGGCAGAGGGATCAATAACCTGGGGGCCATAGATTTAAGGCAGATTTGGAAGGAATTTGTGGAAAATCTTCTTCGCCCAGAGGGTCGTGGGAATATGGAATTCTCTGCCTGAAAGTCTGACAGACAAGGGAACCTTCACAGAATGTAAGAGCTTTTAGATGAGCACTCAAAACAGCATAGCATACAAGCCGTGGACCAAGTGCTGGAAAATGGGAATAATTTAAATTGGAGTGGTGTGGAATCCCGATACTCTACACAAGTAGAGTATCCCAACCCCCCCCTCCTCCTCTAACCTAAAAAAGAGAGAGAGAGAGAGGAGAGCTCTGAGAAGGAGCAGGTAAGTTTGTTTTTGTGTGAGCTGTAAGGTCCTTGGCTCACAGAGCCTAAGCAAAAAGGGGAGGCAAGTAAGTTTTTTTTTAATCTTTCTTATTTTTTTTTTCTCTGGGTTACTAAAAAGGGGCAAGCATGGGTGTGAGGCCAGCATGTTGTTGCCAGTGTAACATATGGGAGGTCTTGGAGGCTCCTGCTCTCCCAGATGTCCATACCTGTGATTGCTGTGTGGAGCTGCAATCCCTACGGGACCAGGTAAAAGAACTGAAAATGCAGCTTGAGGACCTTCGACTCATTAGGGAGATCGAGGAGATTATTAATAGGAGCTACAGACAAGTAGTCACACCAGGGCAAAGGGGAGAAGGCACATGGGTAACTATTAGGAAGGGGAAACCTCAGGTGATGGAGAGTACACCGGTGGATGTCCCCTTTCAAAATAAGTACTCTTGCCTGAGTACTACTGTGGGGGACAGCTCATCCAAGGGAGGCAGCGGTGGCCAGCTCCCTGGAGCTGAACAAAAACAAAAACCTAAAAAAGAGAGCAAAAAGGCAGTGCTTATAGGGGACTCCCTAGTGAGGGGGGCGGACAGGCGTTTTTGTGGACGCAGACGGGAGTCGCGGATGCTGGTATGTCTCCCTGGAGCTGGGATTCAGGATGTCTCTGGACGCGTCCCGGACATCCTGAAAGGGGAGGGTGAGGAACTGGAAGTTGTAGTACATATAGGTACTACTGACATAGGCAGGAAGAGGTAAGTGGACATGAAAAGGGATTATAGGGAACTGGGTAGGCAGCTGAGAGAGAGGAAAGCGAAGGTAATAATCTCAGGATTGCTGCCTGCGCCTCGGGAGAGTGAGAGCAGGAATAGTATGAGGTGGAGGTTGAATACGTGGCTGAGGGACTTGAGCAGGGGGCAGGGATTCCGGTTCCTGGATCATTGGGACCTCTTTAGGGGCAGGTGTGACCTGTACAGCAAAGACGGGTGGCACCTGAATCCCAGGGGGACTAATATCTTGGTGGGAAGACTGGCTAGGGCTACTGGGGGGACTTTAAACTAGAAAGGTTAGGGGGAGGGAATAGTGATGTGGAGACTGGGAGCAAGGAAGTTAGCTCCCATGTAGGGAAGGACTCTAGGCAGGATGAGAGGCAGGTTAGACCAGTGGGGGAGAAGGGAAATGTCCAGTCTGAGGGACTGAGCTGTGTCTATTTTAATGCCAGGAGTGTAGTAAATAAGTTGGATGAACTTAGGGCGTGGATTGCTGCTTGGGATTGTGATGTGGTGGCCATTACAGAGACTTGGATGTCTCAGGGACAGGACTGGTTACTACAGGTCCCAGGATTCAGATCCTTCAGGAAGGACAGGGAGGGAGGCAAAAGAGGTGGTGGAGTGGCACTGTTGATCAGGGACAGTGTCATGGCTGCAGAGAAGGTGGATACCGAGGAGGGAATGTCTACGGAGTCTCTGTGGGTGGAAGTTAGGAATAACAAAGGGTCGGTGACGTTGCTGGGTGTATTCTATAGGCCGCCCAATAATGACAGGGAAGTTGAGGTGCAGATAGGGAGACAGATACTGAAGAGATGTAGAAATAACAGAGTTGTTGTGATGGGAGACTTCAATTTCCCAAACATTGACTGGAATATCCCAAGGGTAAGGGGTTTGGATGGGGAGGAGTTTGTTAGGTGTGTTCAGGAGGGTTTCCTGACACCGCACGTGGACAAGCCTACAAGAGGAGAGGCTGTACTGGACCTGGTACTAGCTAATGAACCAGGACAAGTGATGGATCTCTCGGTAGGAGAGCATCTTGGGGATGGAGATCATAATTCTATCTCCTTCACCCTTGCATTGGAAAAGGATAGGATCAAGCAGGCTAGGAAGGTGTTTGTCTGGAATAAGGGGAAATATGAAGACACCAGGCAGATGTTGGGGCGAATAAACTGGAAGGAGGTGTTCTTGGGGAAAAGCACAGAAGGAAGGTGGCAGATATTCAAGGAATGCTTGTCTGGAGCTTTGCACGACAATGTTCCGGTAAGACAAGGAGGTTTTGGTAGGACGCGGGAACCGTGGTGCACAAAGGCTGTGGTGAACATAGTCAGGAAGAAAAGAAAGGTGTATAAAAGGTTCAAAGAGCTAGAGATGTTGGGGATCTAGAGAAGTATAAGGCTTATAGAAGAGAGCTTAAAAAGGAAATTAGGAGAGCCAGAAGGGGTCATGAGAAAGCCTTGGCTGGTAGGATTAAGGAGAATCCCAAGGCCTTCTACAAATATGTGAAAAGTAAAAGGATGAGAAGAGAAGGGATAGGACGTATAAAAGGTGAAGGGGGAAAAGTCTGTATGGAACCGGAAGAAATGGCAGAGGTGATTAATGAGTACTTTGCCTCAGTATTCACGGTGGAAAGTGATCTGGGAGGATGCACTACAAGTTTGCGGCAGACTGAAAAGATTGAGTATGTAGATATTAAGGAAGCGGATGTGTTAGAACTTTTAAATGCTATCAAAATAGACAAGTCTCCGGGACCAGATGGGATGTACCCCAGGTTATTGTGGGAGGTGAGGGATGTCATTGCAGAGCCCCTGGCGATGATCTTTGCTTCGTCGATGGAGACGGGAGAGGTTCCGGAGGATTGGAGGATTGCGGATGTGGTCCCTTTTTTCAAGAAAGGGAACAGGGATAGTCCTGGAAATTACCGACCGGTGAGTCTGACCTCAGTGGTTGGTAAGCTGATGGAGAGGCTTCTGAGGGACAAGATTTACAAGCATTTGGAGAAGTTTAGGGTTGATTAGAAATAGTCAACATGGTTTTGTAAAAGGCAGGTCGTGCCTTACAAGCTTGATTGAGTTCTTTGAAAATGTGACTGAACACATTGACAAAGGAAGAGCAGTGGACGTGGTGTACATGGACTTCAGCAAGGCATTTGACAAGGTCCCACATGCAAGACTTCTTGAGAAGGTGAGAGGCCATGGGATCCAAAGGGCTTTGGCCTTGTGGATCCAGAACTGGCTTGCCTGCAGAAGGCAGAGGGTGGTTGTGGATGGCTCTTTTTCTGCATGGAGGTCGGTCACCAGTGGAGTGCCCCAGGGATCTGTTCTAGGACCCTTGCTATTTGTCATTTTCATAAATGACCTGGATGAGGAAGTGGAGGGATGGGTGAGTAAGTTCGCTGATGACACGAAGGTCGGTGGTGTTGTGGATGGTCTGGAGGGATGTCAGAAGTTGTAGCATGACATAGACAGGATGCAAGACTGGGCGGAGAAGTGGCAGATGGACTTCAACGCGGATAAATGTGTTGTGGTCCATTTTGGCAGATCCAACTGGATGAATGAGTACACTATCAAAGGTAGGAGTCTTAGCTGTGTGGAAGAGCAGAGGGATCTTGTGGTCCGGGTCCATAAGACTCTCAAATCGGCCTCCCAGGTGGAGGATGTGGTTAAGAAAGCTTACGGTGTACTGGCCTTCATTCATCGAGGGATTGAGTTCAGGAGTCAGGAGGTAATGCTGCAGCTTTATAGGACCCTTGTCAGACCACACTTGGAGTACTGTGCGCAGTTCTGGTCGCCTCACTATAGGAAGGACGTGGAAGCTATTGAAAGGGTGCAGAGGAGATTTACAAGGATGTTGCCTGGATTGGGAGGCATGCCTTATGAAGACAGGTTGAGGGAGCTGGGACTGTTCTCCCTGGAGAGACGAAGGTTGAGAGGCGACCTGATAGAGGTTTACAAGATGTTGAGAGGAATAGATAGGCTGGACTCTCAGAGACTATTTCCCAGGGCTGAAATGGTCGCGACGAGAGGGCACAGATTTAAGGTGCAGGGAAGCAAGTACAGAGGGGATGCTAGGGGAAAGTTTTTCACTCAGAGGGTGGTGAGTGAATGGAATCGGCTGCCGTCGGTGGTGGTCGAGGCGAACTCGCTGGGGTCTTTTAAAAGACTTCTGGATGAGTATATGGGATCCAATGGGATTGGGGGTTATAGATAGGTCTATGGCTGGGTAGGTTTTGATGTGTTCGGCACAACTTGTGGGCCGAAGGGCCTGTTTGTGCTGTAGTGTTCTATGTTCTATGTTCTATGTTCTAGAACAGTGATATAGTTATGTACTTGATGGATGGTGCGGACACAATGAGACGAAAGGGGTCTTCTGTGTTGTAAAAGTCTGACTCTAGATTGATAAGCAAAGATTCACTGGCCAAAGTGACAAGTGAATGAATATGTAACCTTTGATCTTGTGATATCATAGGTTCTGTCAAATATTGAAGTGAGCCACAGCTTGTTATAAAGCCGGACTTGATAATTCTTTCATGTTATCTGAGAACTATGGCCCAAAACAGACAACATTCTAATAACCCTCAATAAGACTTGCTGCTCAATAAGACTTGCTCAATAAGACTTGTGGCCTGGAGTCCAAAATTATGCGCGTTACTCAAAATGTGGTCTTAATGAAGTTCAATCCCACATTGCATTTTAATTGTTAAATTCTATTTCTTTTGCTATAAACCTGTATTCAATTTGACTTTTCAATGATGTTATAGAACATCACTATTCCAACTTGCGAACTTGAAATCTCCAAATGCTTTCTTTCATCCATATCACTGCAACTTCCTTTATAATAATGGTACATTTTAGTTTGAATGTAACTTTGTTTCTCCTAGTTTCATGGTTTTATCAATATCTTCTTGCAGCTTCTTTGCTCCTCAAACATTATTCGCTGTCTCCTATTTTAGTCCAGTAGCAAATGTCCCATCCCCTTCATCTAGATCTAAATCCCGGATATACACAGTGAACACTGTGAGACAGCGCTATCCACTTACCACCAATTTGAGAAACTGCTTTTAATATGTATTGTGCCCTCCCTCCATTCAACCAGCTTAGTGCCCCCTAATTCCACAACTCCACTTCTCCATAGTTTCCAGTTTTTTCAGTCTTCAAACTCTAAACATTACATTCACTATATGTATCCCATTAACTGTCACTCCTTCAAATTACTCTCCTCAGGATCAGATAAAATGTTCAAACATTCCCAGAAATAAAATTACTTTTGCTAATTAAACTTTATTACAATGCAAGCAGACTTGACAAGTTTGATGAATAAATCCTTGTTTTATAAAACTTGGGAGGTATATGTATAATTATTGAATCCCCTTGAAGTATAATCACAAGCGACATTTCCTATTGACTTTGGCTCCCAATTTATCTGTGTTGACCTTGCTGCTGTTTTTGTGGTTGGCCACACTATCCTCCTCTAATGGCTGTCCTTGGCCATCTGTCTCAGTGGGACTACTCTTCCTTTGTTCAACCTCAACTATCCAACCTTAGCCAGAATATCTTGGTTGGTTTCGACCCTCGTTAGAACACTGCACTCTGCCCCCTTCCTTTCCTTCTCTATCAACGGTATGGTTTGTCTGTGTAGCGCGCAAGAAACAATAGTTTCTTCTGTATAGTAATATTTGATTTGATTTATTGTCACATGAATTAAGATACAGTGAAAATCATTGTTTCTTGTGTGCTATACAGACAAAACATACTGTTCATAGAGAAGGAAATGAAAGAGTGCAGAATGCAGTGTTACGGTTATAGCTAGGGTATAGCGAAAGATCAACTTAATGCAAGGTAAGTCCAATTTGATAATAATAAATCAAGTCATTGCCTCTCCCCTACACCACTCCCTCTGGAGTTGTTAACCCCCTCCCCCTACGTGTGTGCTATTCTTTGGCAGCATTACTAAAGACATGGAGCCAGATACCACGCATCTGTTGACAATGCCCAGCCTGCCACACCACCATCTGCCTTTACTGTTCTATTGTCCTTGTTGTCAAACTGCTGATTTGACACGCAGTGCTGAATGAGTTACAATTTCCTCAAGCTAAGCACTGGTAAGAATGAAACCATTGTTTTCAACCCCTGTGATAATCTCAGTAACCTTGCCACACCTCATTGTCTTAGTTTGAACCACACTGTTAAGCATGAACTGAGCTTCTGACCACACATCCTCTCCATTACTTGCACCTCCAAAAGATTGCCTACCACATCTTTTCTCCCTCCAAGGTTTCTGCTTAAAATTTCATCCTTGTGAGATTATCTGCAGTACTCACCGAGATATCTTCTACATTCATAAGTTTCAGTTGATCTAAACTCTTAACTCCTATCCTGTAATAATAAGACAGATTTGATGACTCCTGCTGAGTACAGTGTGATTATTCAGTCTGCAAGTCTGTATTAATTTCAATTTCTGAGAGTGAAAGTAAACACAAATAGGGATAGCAGCACTGAAATTAAGCCAAGACTCACAATTGTCCCCTCTTAACCCAAGATCTGAGGGAAGTGACTTTTAAGGGGCATCTCAACAAATACGTGAATAGGATGGGAATGGAGGGATATGGTTATAGAGTCATAGTCTTAGAGGTTTACAGCGTGGAAACAAGCCTTTGGCCCAATTTGTCCATGCTGTCCCTTTTTAAAACACCTAAGCTAATCCCACTTGCCTGCATTTGACCCATATCCCTCCATACCCATTGCACCCATGTAACTATCTAAATGCTTTTTAAGAGACAAAATTGTACTCAACTCTACTACTACCTCTGGCAGCTTGTTCCAGACACTCACCACCCCTCTGAAAAAATTTCCCCTCTGGACACTTTTTTGTATCTTTCCTGTCTCACCTTAAACCTATGCCCACTAGTTTTAGACTCCCCTATTCTTGGGGAAAAGATGTTGACTATCTAGCTGATCTATGCCCCTCACTATCTAATAAACTTCTATAAGATCATCCCTCAGCCTTCTATACTCCAGCGAAAAAATTCCCTGTCTATCCAACCCCTCCTTATAACTTAATTCATCAAGGCCCTGTAGCATCCTAGTAAATCTTTTCTGCACTCTTTCTAATTTAATAATATCCTTTCCATAATAGGGTGACCAGAATTGCACACAGTACTCCAAGTGTGGCCTTACCAATGCCATGTACAACTTCAATAAGACATTCCAACTCCTGTATTCAGTGTTCTGACTGATGAAACTAAAAATGCCGAATGCCTCCTTCACAACTGTGTCCACCTGTGACTCAGTTTCAAAGAGGAGCACAGCTTGGAAATTTGGCCTTGGGTTGGGTCCTTAGAATCAACTGGACAAATCATAGAATCCCTACAGTGCAGAAGGAGCCCACTAAGCTTGCATTGACCACAATCCCATCCAGGCCCTATTCTTGTAACCCCATATGTTGGCCCTGATAGTCCCTCTGACACTATGGGGTAATTTAACAAGGCCAATCAACCTAATCTCGTGGGCTTTTAAGCTAACTCATCTCATGGGCTTTTAGACTGAAGAAGCTGACATTGAGAAGTATAGTTGCTGGAAAAAGTACAAAGAACAAAGAACAAAACAGCACAGGAAACAGGCCCTTCAGCCCAACGAGCCCACGCCGCCACCCCGATGTTCCCACCTCTACCCATGATTCCTGTCTATGTTTATAGATCTATGGATTGAATCCAAATTTGAGACAATTTAGGGAGAATTTGTTCTGCCAATTAGCCTAAGAGCACATTTTTGGGATGTGGGAGGAAACCGGAGCCCCCGGAGAAAACCCACGCAAGCACGGGGAGAATGCGCAAATTCCCACAGACACAGGCCCAAATCCATGTATCTGCACAGCACAGCGATAGTCACTGAGCTGTCGTGTTGCCCATCAAATGGTCCAGGTCAAGTGTACACCAATGACATGAAGCACTAGGATACTCTCAAAAAATCCAAGAGCAGCCATCTCGCGACCCATCGTGTGTATGCCCCTTGTTAGACAACAAGGTGGACCCAACCAAAGCACCTGTAGGATAAAAACAAGTACATCAATATCATCATCTATTTACACACTTCCCAGGGACTCCCAAGGCTCATGATCCCTACTTTAAATCAGTTTTCTATGCCTCTCCATTCCCATTCTGTTCATGTGCCCATCTAAGTATTCCTTAATTAACTCCAGAGTGCCTGCCTCCACGACTTTACTTGGCAGTGCATTCCATGTGTGTGAAAAAATTCCCTCTAGCATCCAAATTATACCTTACCCCCCTCACCCTAAGCCCGTGACCCCTTGTGCTATTTGAGTCCATCCTAGGAAAAAGCTTAACCCTGTTTACTCTATCTATACCCCTCATAATCTTGTACACCTCTATTAGATCTCCTCTAAGTCTACGTCTTTCTAAGGAAAACAGTCCCAATTTGCCTAACCTCTCCTCGTAACTCAGACCTTCCATACCAGGCAGCATCCTGGTAAACCTTCTCTGCACTCTCTCCAGAGTCTCCACGTCCTTCTGATAGTAAGGCGACCAGAACTGGATGCAGTTTTCCAAATGAGGTCTAACTAACGTTTTATACAACTGGAACATTAAAGGCTAGCTCTTGTACTCTATACCCTTTCCTGTAAAGGTTAGCATATCATATGTTTTCTTCACAACCTTCTCCACCTGCTCTGCCACTTTCAGAGACTTGTGCACCTGCACCCCCAGGTCCCTCTGCGTTTCTACACTCTTAATAGGTCTACCCTTTATCATATACCTCCCCCCTACATTCTTTCTTCCGAAATGCATCACCTCGCATTTATCAGGATTGAATTCCATCTGCCATTTATCTGCCCAAGCTACCAGCCTATGTCCTGCTGTATCGCCTGACAATGCTCCTCAGTATCCGCAAGTCCAGCCATCTTTGTATCATCTGCAAACTTGCTGATCACTCCACTTACTCCCTCTTCCAAGTCATTTATATATATTACAAATAGAAGAGGTCCTAGTACCGAGCCTGCGGCACACCAGCTAGAAAAAAACCCTTCCACTATTACTCTCTGTCACCTATTACTAAGAACTCAGTAAGAATTTAGCAAAACCAATTTTAAATCCAACCGATTTATTTGACAGTAAATTTGCGAGCTTTCGACACTCTGTGTCTTTGTCAGGCAATTGCAGTGTTCTGGTCTGCAATAGCACACATATCAACACAGACAGTCACAGATTTCTGATTAGAATGCGAATCCTTACATCTAACCTGCTATTCAAGTGTTAAAGTGGCTAACAATGTGTGTGAAGGGAATCCTGAGCATTGGTTAGAGAATTGTGTATTTTCTCCAGACAGCACAGTAAGTGAGGTTTTTTGCTAACCCAGGCAAGTTACGGGGGTAGTGTGCCATGAAGCCAAGATCCCTATTAAGACCGTCCTCGTGTGCAGAACTTGGCTATCAGTCTGTGCTCAGCGACTCTGCGCTGTCATATGTCACGAAGGCCCCCTTGAAGAACATTTACCCGCAGATTGGAGGCCGAATGCCTATGACTGCTGAAGTGTTCACCCACAGGAAGGGAAACTGTTTTGCCTGGTGATTGTTGAGTGATGTTCATTCATCCGCTGTCGTAGTGTCTGCATGGTCTCCCCAGTGTACCATGCTTCGGGACATCATTTCTTGCAATGTATTAGGTAGACAACGTTGGCCGAGTTGCAAGAGTATGTACCGTGTACCTGGTGAATAGTATCCTCACGTTTGATGACGTCGTCCATGTCTATGATCTGGCATGTCTTGCAGAGGTTGCTGTGGCAGGATTGTGTAGTATTGTGGTCACTCTCCTCCTGAAGGTTGGGTAGTTTGCTGCGAACAATGATCTGTTTGAGGTTGTGCGGTTGTCTGAAAGCAAGAAGTGGCGGGGGTGGGGATGGCCCTAGCGAGATGTTCATCGTCAACAATAATATGTTGAAGACTCCGGAGAAGATGTCATAGCTTCTCCGCTCCGGGGAAGTACTGGACAACAAAGGGTACTCTGTCCACCGTGTCCCATGTTTGTCTTCTGAGGAGGTCAGTGCGGTTTATTGCTGTGGCACGTCGGAACTGTCAACGATGACTTGAGCGCCATATCCTGTTCTCACGAGGGCATCCTTCTGCGTCTGGAGGTGTCTGTCACAATCCTCCTCATCTGAGCAAATTCTGTGTATATGGAGGCTTGTCCATAGGGAATGGCTTCTTTAACGTGTCTCGAGTGGAAGCTGGAGAAGTGGAGCGTTGTGAGGTTGTCTGTCGGTTTGCAGTACAGTGAGGTGCTGAGGTGACCGTCCTTGATGGAGATGCGTGTGTCCAAGAATGCAACTGATTCTGGAGAATAGTCCATGGTGAGTCTGATGGTGGGATGGAACTTGTTGATATCATCATACAGTTGTTTCAATGATTGTTCACCATGAGTCCAAAGGAAAAAGATGTCATCAATGTATCTAGTATATAACCTTGGTTGGAGATCTCGTATGGTGAAGAAGTCTTGTTCGAACCTGTGCATGAAGATGTTGGCATACTGAGGTGCGAATTTGGTCCCCATGGCTGTTCCACGTGTCTGGATGAAAAGCTGATTGTTGAAGTTGAAGACATTGTGGTCCAAGATGAAGCGGATGAGTTGTAAAATTGCATCCGGAAACTGGCAGTTGTTGGCATTGAATACTGAGACAGTTGCAGCAATACCATCGTCGTGGGGGATGTTGGTGTAGAGCGCTGAGACATCCATTGTGACAAGGAGTGTCCCTGGTTCAACTGCCCCAAGTGTGCTGAGTTTCTGTAGGAAGTCCGTAGTGTCAAGACAAAAGCTAGGGGTTCTTTGTACAATGGGTTTCGGGATGCCCTCGATATAGCCGGAGAGGTTCTCACACAGGGTCCCATTGCCCGATACGATGGGACAGCCGGGTATGTTTGCCTTGTATATCTTTGGGAGGCAGTAGAAATCTCCAATGCGGGGAGTACGTGGAATGAGAGCCCGGAGGGTGTTCTGAAGGTCCGGATCAAAGGTTTTGATCAGAGTGTTGAGTTGACGAGTGTGTTCTTTGGTCGGATCTGCTGGTAACTGTCTGTAGTGTTTCACATTGTTTAGTTGTCGGTACACTTCTTCACAGTAGTCCGTTCTGTTCAGTATGACAGTGGCGCCTCCTTTGTCTGCTGGTTTGATGACAATGTTGCGGTTGGTCTTGAGCGCAAGGATGGCCTTGCTTTGTGCTTGGGTGATGTTTGGGTGCTGTCTTGTAAGTGCGGTTGATGAATCTGGTGTTCACGCACCTCCTGATGGCTTGGGCATACATGTCCAGTCGGGGGCAGTGGCCTTCCGGAGGAGTCCAATTGGATTCATTCCTCTTCGGTTGCTGCACTGCGGATCCCTCTGTCGGCTGTTCTGGTTCATTAGCTGTCTCATTGAGTCCGCTATTGGCCTCTTGGGGTTTGTGGAAGAACTCACGCAGCCTCATTCGCCTGATGAATTCCTCTGTGTCCACTGCGAGACTGATGGGGTCCATTTTGGTGGTGGGACAGAAATTGAGCCCTCGGCTGAGAACTTCGATTTCCTCTGATTGAAGGGTGTAGTCCGACAAGTTAACAATGGACCTCCCTGCGGTAGTGTTGTTTTCTACTGTGGTGCCAAGGGAGGTTTGGTTGTTGCTGGTGGCGATGCCGAGTTTTTCAAGTTTCCTGTTCTTGGTGTGCATGTAAATGGTGTAGTTTCTTTGTCTCATCTGCTTGGCAAAGTTTCGCAGCTGGTCTGCGTCCTGAGCGCAAGTTGAGAATATGTATTCCATTTTACTTTCCAGGGTGCGGCGTTTGCTATAGAGCTGGTGTATGAGGTGATTGAGGAGTGTGAGAGAGGTGCGACGGCAAAGCCTCTCAGCGTAGTCCGTGTTATAGGTTGACCTGAGTGGGTTCGTGATCTGTAGTCCCTTTGGTATCCTGTCTGCTTTCTTGCATCTCTGTAGAAACTTGATGTCTGTGTCGATATGTGCAATCCTCTTGGAGATCCTCTCCACTTGGATCCGGCAATCCTATTACTAAGCCAGTTACTTATCCATCTAGCTACCTGTCCTTGTATCCCATTAGCCTTGACCTTCTCAACTAACCTCCCATGAGGGACTTTGTCAAACACCTTACTGAAATCCATATAGACGACATCAACAGATTGCCCTTCGTCGACCGTTTTCATCGCCTCCTCAAAACATTCCACCAGATTTGTAAGGCACAACCTCCCCTTAACAAAGCCATGCTGCGTATCCATAATCAGATCGCAACACTCTAAGTGCCTATACATCCTATCTCTAAGAATCCCCTCCAACAGCTTCCCTACCACTGACATCAAACTCACCGGCCTATAATTTCCAGAGTTATCCCTACTACCCTTTTTAAACAACGGTACAACATTAGCTATTCTCCAGTCCTCTGGGACCTCTTCTGTGTCCAAAGAGACAAAGATTTGCGTCAGAGGCCCAGCAATTTCATCTCACACCTCCCTAAGCAGCCTGGGATAAATGCCATCAGGCTCCGGAGATTTATCAGTTTTAACGCTACCTAGAAGCTCTAACACTTCCTCCCTCGGTATGGAATTTCCCTCAACTGGTCCACAGCTCCCTCAGAGTCAGGAGCTGTCAACAAGCCCCTCTCCTTCGTAAATACCGACGCAAAGTATTCATTCAGGATCTCCCCTATTCCCTCAGGCTGTAAACACAGTTCCTCTCCTCTGTCCCTAAGAGGTCTGATGTTTCCTGTAACCACCCTTTTATTCCTAACATAGGAGTAAAAATCCTAACATTGGATTTTCCTTAATCCTATCTCGCCAAAACCATTTCATGCCCCCTTTTTGCCCTTCTAAGTCCACATTTGAGCACCCTCCAACTCTCCCTATATTCCTCCAACGCTGTCTCCGTTCCTGGCTGCTTTGACCTATCATACGCCTCTCTTTTAGAACATAGAACATTGCAGCGCAGAACAGGCCCTTCGGCCTTCAATGTTGCGCCGACCAATTAGGAAAAAGCAATGACCCTCTAACCTAAACCATTCCCTTTTCGTCCATAAACTTATCTACTAACCTCTTAAACGCCACCAAACTTGGCGCATCTACAACTGCAGCAGGCAGGGCATTCCATACCCTTACCACCCTCTGGTAAAGAACCTACCTCTGACATCCGTCCTATAACTACCACCCCTTAATTTAAAGCTATGTCCCCTCGTGCTAGCTTTCTCCATCCTAGGAAAAAGGCTATCACTGTCCACCCTATCTAAACCTCTAATCATCTTATATGTTTCGATAAGGTCTCCTCTTAGCCGCCTCCTTCTAATGAAAACAACCTCAAATCCCTCAGCCTCTCTTCATAAGACCTGCCCTCCATACCAGGCAACATCCTGGTAAACCTCCTCTGTACCCTCTCCAAAGCCTCCACATCTTTCTTATAATGCGGGGACCAGAAATGCACACAATACTCCAAGTGCGGCCGCACTAGAGTTTTGTACAGTTGCAACATGACGTTGCGGCTCCGAAATTCAATCCCCCTACCAATAAAAGCTAAGACTCCATATGCCTTCTTAACAACCTTATCGATTTGATTGCCAACTTTCAGGGATCTATGCACATATACACCAAGATCCCTCTGTTCATCAACACTATTGAGAGTCTTACCGTTAGCCCTATACTTTACACATTTGTTATTCCTGCCAAAATGAATTACCTCACACTTTTCCACATTAAACTCTATTTGCCACCTCTCGGCCCAGCTCTGCAACTTGTCCAAGTCTCCCTGCAAACTATAACACTCTCTTCACTATCTATCACTCCTCCGACTCATCCGCAAATTTACTAATCCATCTCTCAATACCCTCATCCAGATCATTTATAAAAATTACAAACAGCATGGGCACCAAAACAGATCCCTGAGGTACTCCACTAGTAACCGAACTCCACGATGAATATCTTCCATCAACCACTACCCTCTGTCTTCTATCTGCTAGCCAATTCCTAATCCAATTAGCTAAATCACCCTCAATCCCATACATCTGCATTTTCTGCAGAAGCCTTCCATGGGGAACCTTATCGAACGCCTTACTAAAGTCCATATATACCACATCAACTGCCTTACCCCCATCCACCTCTTTGGTCACTTTTTCAAAAAACTCAATAAGGTTAGTAAGGCACGACCTACCCTTCACAAAACCATGCTGACTATCCCCAATCAATTCATTTCTCTCTAAATAACTATAAATCCTATCCCTAATAATTCTCTCCAATACTTTGCCCACAACAGAAGTAAGACTCACTGGCCTATAATTCCCCGGAAAGTCTCTATTCCCCTTCTTGAACAATGGGACCACATTCGCTATCCTCCAGTCTTCAGGCACTATACCCGTAACCAACGACGACCTGAACATCAGAGCCAGAGGCTCTGCAATCGCCTCTCTCTCTTCCCAGAGAATCCAAGGGTAAATCCCGTCTGGCCCAGGGGACTTATCTAACTTCAAATCCTCAAGAATATCTAGCACATCCTCCTTATCTACTTCAATACTTTCCAGTTTGCAACCCTATATCCCAGTGTTCTTCACAACTAAATTTACATCTCCCTGCGTGAATACCGAAGAGAAATATTTGTTCAGTGCCTCTCCAATCTCTTCAGGCTCCACGCACAACGTCCCACTGCTGTCTATGACTGGCCCTAATCTTGCCCTAACCAATCTTCTATTCTTAACATATCTAAAGAAAGCTTTAGGATTCTCCTTGATCCTATCAGCCAAAGTCTTCTCGTGTCCTCTTTTAGCTCTCCTCAACTCACTCTTTAGCTCCCTCCTGGCTAATCTATAGCAATCCATTGCACTAACTGAGCCTTCAATCCTCATCCTGACATAAGCCTCCTTTTTCCTTTTAACCAGCGAATTAACTTTTTTAGTACACCACGGTTCCCTTACTCAACCATTTCCTCCTTGCCTGACAGGGACATATTTATCAAGGACTCACAGTAGCTGCTCCTTGAATAAGCTCCACATTTCAGATGTTCCCAGTCCCTGTAGTTTCCTAGTCCAACCTATGCACCCTAATTCCCTCCTTATGTCCTCATAATTACCATTTCCCCAGCTATAACTACTGCCCCCATCTTCATGCCTATCCCTATCCATCACTAAGGTGAACGTAACCTTAGTTACGTTGGTTTACCTTCATATTTGTGGATAACTGGGAAGTCTTACTTCCCTTAGTTACGTTAGTTACCTTGGTTTTCTTCCTAACCAAGTCCTCAATATCCCTAGTAATCCACGGCTCTCTAATCCTACCTTTCCCAGCTTTGCTCTTAGCTGGCACATATCTTTCTTGCAACATTTTCAGTATTCCCTTGAAAGAATCCCACATACCTAGCGTGGACTTATTCTCGAACAACCGTTCCCAATCAGTTTCCATAAGTTCCTGCGTAATCCGACCGTAGTTAGCCTTCCCCCAATTCAGTACCCTGCCCATAGGGCATCAAGCATCCTTTTCCATCTGTATCCTAAAGTAGACAGAATTGTGGTCACTGTTAGCCACATGTTCCCCTACTACAACCACCTTTCCTGGCTCATTACTCAGAACTAAATCCAATGTAGCCCCCTCTCTAGTTGGGCTAGCCACATACCGCTCCAACGATCCTTCCAGTACACATTTTACAAATTCCTCCCCATCCAAACCCCCAGCTCTCGGTACCTTCCAATCCACCCTAGGGAGATTAAAATCTCCCACTATAACGACTCTGTTCTTTCTGCACCTATCCAAAATGTCTTTACATATGCCTTCTTCAACTACCCACGGGCTGTTGGGTGGCCTACATTACACCCCTAGCATAGTAATCACCCCCTTCCTATTCCTCAACTCCACCCACAGCAATTCCACTCTTAATTCCTCTGTATTGTCCTCCCTCTGCACCACTGTGATGCTCTCCTTAACTAACAACGCCACTCCCCCACCTCTTCTGGACCCTCCTCTGTCACACCTGAAACACTTATACCCAGGAACGTTCAGCTGCCACTGCTCGCCTTCCTTTGACCATGTCCCCGTCATCGCAACCACATCCAAGTTCCTCGCAAACATTAAGGCCCTAAGTTCATCCGTTTTTCCTGTTACGCTCCTTGCATTGAAACAGACACACTCCAGACCTCCAAGCCCCTTTGGAACTTCCTTCTCCCTGGGGTATTTCTTCTCATCCAGGCTTACTCCATCTCCCATCCTGCTCTCTACCGAGCTATCGGTCTCAGCCCCTCGCCCCCTCCATATTAGTTTAAACCCAACCGAATCACTCCAGCTAACCTCCCAGCTAAGATATTCATGCCCTTCCCATTTAAGTGTTCTCCGTCCGTTCTATACAAGTGCCCTTCTTTCACAAAGACTTCCCAGTTATCCACAAATATGAAACCCTCTGCCCTACACCAGTCCTTCAGCCATGCATTCAGCTGTAGGAACTCATTTCTCCTAGCCCCATTATTACCTGGTCCTGGTAGCAGCCCTGAGATCACCACCCTCAAGACCCTGCTCTTCAGCCTCCCCCCCAACTCCCTGAACTGCCTTTGTATATCCTCCCTGCTCTTCCTTACTACATCCTTCTCTCCTATGTGAATAATCATATCTGCCTGGGTCCCCTCACCCTTCAAAATGCCCTCTACCCTGTCAGACACATCTTGCACCCCTGCTCCAGGGAGGCAAACTACCATCCTGGAGTCCCACCTTTGACCACAGAACCACCTATCTATTCCTTTAACCCTCTCATCCCCCACCACTATCTCCCTTCTAGCCCCCTTCCTCCCCTTTGAGGTATTGTGGTCCTCCTGCCTTACCTTCTTGATCCCTCTGTCCTCAATATTTTGGGGCACTGCCACTGGGGAAGTCCTTGGACTGTCTCCCCTCTCCTTTCTCCCCTTCCTTACAGTAATCCACTTGTAAGGGTCAGGTTTCCCCCGCTTAGGCTCTGGTCCAGCACCTTACTCTGCCTCCCTTCCATTATTGCCTCGTTTTACCTGACTAAAAATGCATCTTCCAATCGCCACTCTAGTTGCTTGACCTGAGCCTTCAGACACTGCAGCTCCAAACACTTGACACATATGTGGACTTTTGGGAGATGTCTCGCCTCCAGGAACTCCCACATATAACACCGTACACAGGTGGGGCGTCTTCCCGTAATCCCTGCCATTGTCCTGAACATCTTTGGAAGTGTGAATGCAACTGGAAAACCAATAGCACACTCTGCCTAAGCCTGCTGTCGCCCAAGTCCAGTGAGCCAAAGCACTTCAATCTTACTCTACTGCCCTGCTCACTCTACTGCCCACTGTCTACTGCCACTTTCTTTTTATAGTCCCCAGTTCCCTTCCCAGCTATCCCCACGCCTAACAACAGCAGCAAAAAGCAATCAAAAACAGAGAGGAAGAAAAAGCAAATAGAAAAATTCACATTCAGCCACCAGCACTTCCAAACACTCTGTCCCAGAGAATAATGAGCAGAATAAGAAACTCGTGTTGGTTACAATGGATAGTTGAACATCTGGAAGAAAAAGCCAAATTGGAGAAGGTCTGGACAGAGGGAGGAATGAGAGTGGTGCACAGTGGTGAAGAAAGAGAGTTGTTTATGGCTCCTTATGGAATGTGGCTAATTATAGATAAATGGTGGTGTTCAGTGTCCAGCCAGTTAAGGTTGCTTCTGCCCACCCATAAGGCTGGTATCTTGATTTCTTGCCATCTTCCTGGGTTATCTGTTTTGCCACTTAATTAGTATGGAAATTTCAAATTGAGAGTTTTGTTCTGTTTCAGTCATTGTCATGCTTTAAATGTTTATTATCCATTGCAAATAGTAGACTAATTCTAACAATGTTTAACTGAGATTCTGAAGTAATATGCAACTGGTAACTTATTGTAAAAATCCTTCATGTCCTTTAGTTGCGATGTGTTTGATTAGTTTTCATATGAATAAAGTCCAAGCATTGATTGATAGCTGAAATGCATATTCAGCGTTTGCAGGATTTCTTGATTATAGAAGGAAAAGTGATTGCAATTTAAAAACTTAAAAGGAAGAAGGTGCGAGTTCAGAGAATCTTTTGTACTGATAGCAGTTGAACCTTTTAGTTTGCTGTTGGCGTTGTGCTGTGATTGAATCCAGGAGGTCTGGAGTATATTTGCAGTGCCATCATGCCATGTTATTGATGTGCTTTACACTGACGCAGCTCAAACATTCTTATCACTGCTTTTGTTCCTTCTGCATTCTTTGAATGCCAGCAATAATATAAAATTAAGTGGGCTGACTTTCTGGGATGAAGGATTTGCTGGTATTTAGGTGTTGGAAGCAACTTCCATTCCTGCTTGAATTTGAAAGTCTGCTTTACACAGTGAACCAAACGAGCTTAATGCAAAGTTGCACAATATTTAGTTCAATCCAATCCACTAAAATTAGAAGTGCTGAAATAAGTATACTGAGAGTGTGCCAGTTCTGAGAATGACTTCTATGTGTTTGGATACACAGTGGACTCCCTTTTAAAAAGCTGGCTTCAAAAACCATGGAGGGTGTTTAATAATGACTCTCTCTTTGTGAGACTTCACAGTGGCTTTTTATATTAAAGGCTGTGATATATTTGAGATCCTTACAAAGGAAGTCTGTTGTAGGACATTAAATGGTTATTTCCAACGACTTCTGTCATGCAGCTGTGTTTCTTCCTATACATCCGATGCTATTTATTAAAATGCATATTGTAGAGTAAAGCAGATATTCTAGAAACCTTGTTTACTCTTTTTTTCTATAACCACGACATGGATATTTTTAATGTATAATGTTACCAGCTACCAGGCTTGAAACTATTTTGTTAGGTTTAAGAACAACCTGGGTTGACAAATTTATCATTTTTACATGAAAATGTATTCAGTTAATACAAAGGTTTTGCCTTGTGAATTGCTGATATCTAAAAACATCCAGAAAATAGTTTATAAAAGTTTACATTTTATTAGCATTAAACTAAATTCATTGACAGATTTTAATCTAGTGCCCATTTTTCAGGAACTCTGCGGATGCTTGAGGCCCCATAAAGATGGGCAAGAAGTCTGTGCATGCTTCCAATTAGAAGTTTGAAACTCTCCAAACTGGAGCAAGGGTAAACAAACTATTGTTACCCATATCTGAAGATATTAGGGCCTGATGAGCTCCCCTGCACCAAGGTTAGCTTGCCCTCAGGTAACCTGTGGGATCACTGGTTTCATATGGAAAGAGTCTTACAATTGCCTGCAAACAAGACCCTAACTGAATGAAGCCAGAAAAGTTAGCCTTCATCAGTGGGCTACTGCGTTACTTTTTGCTTCGTTACAGTGAGGCTCAAAGGCCAATATTTGGGGTGTCGTGGATATCACTATTCAGGACTCACAGTGCTCTTCCAAGTCCAGATGTTCAGGCTGTTATGTCTAAATACGCTCATATTACGTTGCTTTCAAAACTTAAAGTCCATTTAGAGGATGTTATTACTACTTTTTCCCAAATGTACATTGCTAATCCTATGTCTTATCTGTCTTAGGCAACACTGAAGATGCTACTGGATCACCTGAAACTTGTAGCTTCATACCATGAGATCAATAAGATGACTTGCCAGAATTTGGCAGTGTGTTTTGGCCCAGTGCTTCTCAGTCAGCGTCAGGAGACTTCTAATCATAGCCACAGGGTTTTTACAGATTCAGAGGAGTTGGCCAGTGCACTGGACTTCAAGAAGCACATTGAAGTATTACATTATTTACTACAGCTTTGGCCAGGTGAGAGCAATTTGGCAACATCTTTGAATATTTAACTGCAGTAAATATGTTGGAAAACTCAGCATATCTGGCAGCATCTGTGAAGTGAGAAGGATCTAACATTTCAAATCTGATGTGACTCCTGTTTGGAACACCAGGGTTTTTATTTCAGATTTTCAGCATCTGCATTATTTTGCCTGCTTTATAAGTTGTGTTGAAAAAAATAAAAATACCTGATCAATGTTGGGCCGAGGCACCATCTTCTGATTTAAATCAGTACTGTACTTCATCACTGAATATTTTGACTGACCATGACATAATTGAACTTTTAACATGGGGTATTGTGCTATGTTGGAAGGTATTGATAGAACTTTTAACAAATGGCAGAATTTTGCTCTTTTGTTGCGTTATTCTTATTTGCATCTTTGTCAGTTTCTGAACTGTGGTTCCACAGACTATCTGCTCCGTTGTCTGATGCAAGTTTTCCAAAGCTGCTTCCAAGGAGAGTCATCATAGTCAGACTTCGTTTCCGCAGCAGCTACTGGATGAATGTATGTTGGGTACCTGGCAGATTATTCCCTATCCTGCCCCTGGGCTGTGGAGCCAGCAAGGCCACTGCTATCACAACTGAAATTAATTCATTTGATCCAGATCAACATTGCTTTGCTTAGTTAAACTGGTTTGACCAAAATCAGAAACTCAGTAAAACCTTGTTCAATTAATTCTGAATTATAATAATCTGACATTCTTTACCTTTGTACTTCTAATCAATGGTTTTAATGGATTTTTTTCCATTTCTTTCCCTTCCTCTAGCAATTTAAGCAGCTTTGGCCTGATCGCTGTAACCTATGATCCAGGCAACAGTGCCAGAACACAATGGCAAACGAGTCTAGAATCTAGTTTCCCCCTCGTAGAAGTTATTAAATCAATCTAATGGAATCTACATAGAACATTACAGCGCAGAACAGGCCCTTCGGCCTTCGATGTTGCACCGACCAATTAAGAAAAAGCAATGACCCTCTAACCTAAACCACTCCCTTTTCATCCATAAACTTATCTACTAACCTCTTAAATGCCACCAAACTTGGCGCATCTACAACTGACGCAGGCAGAGCATTCCATACCCTTACCACCCTCTGGGTAAAGAAACTACCTCTGACATCCGTCCTATAACCACCACCCCTTAATTTAAAGCTATGTCCCCTCGTGCTAGCTTTCTCCATCCTAGGAAAAAGGCTATCACTGTCCACCCTATCTAAAACTCTAATCATCTTATATGTTTCAATAAGGTCTCCTCTTAGCCGCCGCCTTTCTAACGAAAACAACCTCAAATCCCTCAGCCTCTCTTCATAAGACCTGCCTTCCATACCAGGCAACATCCTGGTAAACCTCCTCTGTACCCTCTCCAATGCCTCCACATCTTTCTTATAATGCGGGGACCAGAACTGCACACAATACTCCAAGTGCGGCCGCAGTAGAGTTTTGTACACTTGCAACATGACGTTGCGGCTCCGAAATTCAATCCCTCTACCAATAAAAGCTAAGACTCCATATGCCTTCTTAACAACCTTATCGACTTGATTGCCACCTTTCAGGGATCTATGCACATATACACCAAGATCCCTCTGTTCATCAACACTATTAAGAGTCCTACCATTAGCCCTATACTCTACACATTTGTAATTCCTGCCAAAGTGAATTACCTCACACTTTTCCACATTAAACTCCATTTGCCACCTCTCGGCGCAGCTCTGCAACTTGTCCAAGTCTCTCTGCAAACTATAACACCCCTCTTCACTATCTACCACTCCTCCGACTTTGGTGTCATCCGCAAATTTACTAATCCATCCTTCAATACCCTCATCCAGATCATTATAAAAATTACAAACAGCAGGGGCCCCAAAACAGATCCCTGAGGTACACCACTAGTAACTGAACTCCATGATGAATATCTCCCATCAACCACCACCCTCTGTCTTCTATCTGCTAGCCAATTCCTAATCCAATTAGCTAAATCACCCTCTATCCCATACATCTGCATTTCTGCAGAAGTCTTCCATGGGCCACCTTATCAAACGCCTTACTAAAGTCCATATATACCACATCAACCGCCTTACCCCCATCCACCTCTTTGGTCACATTTTCAAAAAACTCAATGAGGTTAGTAAGGCACGACCTACCCTTCACAAAACCATGCTGACTATCCCCAATCAATTCATTTCTCTCTAAATAACTATAAATCCTATCCCTAATAATTCTTTCCAATACTTTGCCCACAACAGAAATAAGACTCACCGGTCTATAATTCCCAGGAAAGTCTCTATTCCCCTTCTTGAACAATGGGACAACGTTCGCTATCCTCCAGTCTTCCGGCACTATACCTGTAACCAACGACGACCTGAAGATCAGAGCCAGAGGCTCTGCAATCGCCTCTCTCGCCTCCCAGAGAATCCAAGGGTAAATCCCATCTGGCCCAGGGGACTTATCTAACTTCAAACCCTCAAGAATATCTAGCACATCCTCCTTATCTACTTCAATTCTTTCCAGTTTACAACCCTGTTACCATGTTAAATCAACAGCCCCAGCACTGTTTTGCCAATGAAATCAGCTTCACGCCCAAAGAGGGCAAAATCCTGGTATTAATGATATCATTTAAATGTTATTAGTGAGTCCTGGATATTATTGTCCAGGCTCTTTGCCCTTACTGCTTTGCCCTTCAATAGATGGTGGTGAGCTGCCTTCCTGAACCGCTGCAGTCTGTGACACCACACTGTTAGGGAGGGTTTTCCAGGATTTTGACCCAGCGACAGTGAAGGAGTGGTCATATAATTCATATTTGAGTATGGTATGTGGATTGGAAGCGAACGCTCAGGTGATGATGTTTCTATGCATCTGCTGTCCTTGCCCTTCTCGCTGGTAGAGAGCTGAATTTGGAAGGTTCTGTTGATATATCTTGATGAATTGCAGCAGTGCATCCTGTCGTTGGTAGACACTGCTGCTAGTATGGCCAGAGCTGGACAGAGTGAATGCTTAAGGAGGTGGATGGGGTGCCATTCAAGCTTCGCTCAGGATCGTGCCCAAATGAATAATCGAAAAATACAGGAAGAAAATGCTCTCCCTGCTTTTCTGAGGAAGAATTGCAATTCTGCAATCAGAATTTGTCAAGAAATGAATTTGAATCCAACTTAAGATCAGTTACAAATTGTATAGATTACAGGTTTTCCTGTAATGTGTAAATGGGTTTCTTCACCTGCAGTTTCTCCCTGCTCTAATCTACTGCTGTTTAAGAAATGGGATATGAATTAGTGAGAAGGATGCAGGAAACAAATGCACTTTTGGTCATGAAATGGACAGTAAATACTCTGCGAGTAATGCCCACTGATTCAAATAAGTTAATTCTGGAAAGATTCATTTCCTCTGTCTCTGATTTCAGTTTTAGGCAGTAAAAGTATATGCAGTGTAAACACCCCCATGTGTTAATCTCAGAAATTCAAGCACTTGCTATGATGATGCATTGTAAATTAATTATTGAAATGTGTCTATCCTCATTTAAATAGATTATTCAGCCACACAAGTTCTGTAGTGTCATAAAGTTTACAGCATGGAATCAAGCCCTTTAGCTCAACTTGTCCAGACCACTGCTTTTTTAACCCCTAAGCTAGCCCCAATTGCCCGCGTTTGGCCCATATCCCTCTACACTCATCTTACCATTTAACTGTCTAAATGCTTTTTAAATAAGAAAATTGTATCTGCCTCTACTACGTCTTCTGGCAGTTTGTTCCAGACACTCACCACCTTTTATAGAAAAACTTGCCCTCTGGATCCTTTCGTATCGCTCCCCTTTCATCTTAAACCTATATCATCTAGTTTTAGGCATCCTTACTTTGGGAAAAGATGTTGACTATCCAGCTGATCTATGCCCTTCATTGTGTTATAGACCTCTAAGGTCACCCCTAAACCTCGAATGCTTCAGAGAAAAAAGTCCTAGTCTAATAAGCCCTTCCTTATAACTCAAACCATCAAGTCCAATAGCATCCCAGTAGATCTTTTCTGCTCCCTTTCTAGTTTAATATCCTTTCCAGGGAATTATAGGCCAGTGAGTCTTACTTCTGTGGTGGGCAAAGTATTGGAGAGAATAATTAGGGATAGGATTTATAGTTATTTAGAGAGAAATGAATTGATTGGAGATAGTCAGCATGGTTTTGTGAAGGGTAGGTCGTGCCTTACTAACCTCATTGAGTTTTTTTGAAAAAGTGACTAAGGAGGTGGATGGGGGTAAGGTGGTTGATGTGGTATATATGGACTTTAGTAAGGCGTTTGATAAGGTGGCCATGGAAGACTTCTGCAGAAAATGCAGATGTATGGGATAGAGGGTGATTTAGCTAATTGGGTTAGGAATTGGCTAGCAGATAGAAGACAGAGGGTTGTGGTTGATGGGAGATATTCATCTTGGAGTTCGGTGACAAGTGGTGTACCTCAGGGGCCTGTTTTGGGGCCCCTGCTGTTTGTAATTTTTATAAATGATCTGGATGAGGGTATTGAAGGATGGATTAGTAAATTTGCAGATGACACTAAAGTCGGTGGAGTGGTAGATAGTGAAGAGGGGTGTTATAGTTTGCAGCGGGACTTGGACAAGTTGCAGAGCTGGGCCGAGAGGTGGCAAATGGAGTTTAATGTGGAAAAGTGTGAGGTAATGCACTATGGCAGAAATAATAAATGTGTAGAGTATAGGGCAAATGGTAGGATTCTTAGTAGTCTAGATGAACAGAGGGATCTTGGTGTGTATGTGCATAGATCCCTGAAAGTAGGCAGTCAGGTCGAGAAGGTTGTTAGGAAGGCATATGGAGTCTTGGCTTTTATTGGTAGAGGGATTGAATTTCGGAGCCGCAACGTCATGTTGCAACTGTACAAAACTCTAGTGCGGCCGCACTTGGAGTATTGTGTGCAGTTCTGGTCCCCACATTATAAGAAAGATGTGGAGGCATTGGAGAGGGTACAGAGGAGGTTTACCAGGATGTTGCCTGGTATGGAGGGCAGGTCTTATGAGGAGAGGCTGAGGGATTTGAGGTTGTTTTCGTTAGAAAGGAGGCGGCTAAGAGGGGACCTGATCGAAACATATAAGATGATTAGAGGTTTAGATAGGGTGGACAGTGATAGCCTTTTTCCTAGGATGGAAAAAGCTAGCACGAGGGGACACAGCTTTAAATTAAGGGGTGATAGTTATAGGACGGATATCAGAGGCAGGTTCTTTACCCAAAGGGTGGTTCGGGAGTGGAATGCCCTGCCTGCAGCAGTTGTAGATGCGCCAAGTTTGGTGGCGTTTAAGAGGTTAGTTGATAAGTATATGGAAGAGAAGGGAATGGTTTAGTTTGGAGGGGCATTGCTTTTTATATTGGTAGGCGCAACATCGAAGGCCGAAGGGCCTGTTCTGTGCTGTAATGTTCTATGTTCTATGTTCTATAATGAGTCACCAGAACTGTACACAGTATTCCAAGTGTGGCCTTATGAATGTCTTGTACAACTTCAACAAGGCATCCCAACCCCTGTATTCAACATTCTGATGTGGAGATGCCAGTGTTGCACTGGGGTAAACACGGTAAGAAGCCTCACAACACCAAGTTAAAGTTCAACAGGTTTATCTGATAGTAAATGCCACAAGCTTTTGGAACGTTGTTCCTTTATCAGGAGAGTTCTGTTTAAAAGTTTTCCACTCACCTGACGAAGGAACAGTGTTCCGAAAACTTGTGGTGTTTACTATTAAATAACCCTATTGGACTTTAGCCTGGTATTGTGAGACTTTCAATGTTCTGACCAATCAAACTACGCATGTCAAATGCCACCTTCAGCACTCTGTCAACCTGTGACTCCACTTTCAAGGAGTTATGAACATGTACCCCTAGATCTCTTTGTTTTACAACTCTCCCCAAAGCCCTACCATTAACTGAACAAGTCCTGCCCTGATTTGACCAAAATGCAGACTGAATTTAACCACTGGTAACTAATACAATGCAAGACCCAAGAATTTCACTTTGAATGAAATTTTACTTTTGTCAATAAAACAGGTGCATGGGTACTTTGAGATACAAGTAATAGACAAACATTTTCAATAAATGAAATCTATATATATTTCCAAATTAATAAGCAAAATTTGGAAAGGAGTAATTCACTCCACCATGTACTTTCCAATATAAATATTAAGTGTCAGTACACCTTGATTGGGCTTTGGTTATAATCCATTTAGTTTTACAAATGGGTGTGCAGTCCCATATAGTGTAATAACCTAGTTAATTGAAGGATCAAAGTGCACGTTTTCATATTTTATATAAAAAAAATTTGTGAAATGCCCTTCAGGGATTTATTTTTGTCATTAATCCAAGAACTTTAATTTCCTAAATTACTTGCAGTTCCACTATACTACCACCCTGGTGCATTTCTTTCCTGGCACTTATTATGGGAATGGGTACTGCTGATTTTTCCACTGCAATTCCACTTTTGCCAATGAAACTTGGAATTGAAGTTAAATTGCCTGGAGCTTGGTTATTTCATACTGTTTTAATAACCTGAAATAATTTTACAGCTTAATGCATATCTCTGTTTGAGAATTTTTTTAAACTGCCTAGTCCTCTGCCTGTTCTGTTAAGTACTTAGCAAGAAACAGATGTGTAGCATGTGCTGACTTTTGAGGAAAATTTCCTGAAAGCTTGTTAAAAGGAATGATAGACCTTGAAGTTTTTAATTTTTGGGGAACTGAATTCCATTTTCAAAAAAATGAAAAGCATTAGCGCAACATCACCACTATCTTCTGGATGGCAGTTGGGAATGGGCAATAAATGTTATCCAACGTACACATCAGATGAAAAAAAAAGGAAAAACATGTAATATCACAGCATCAGCCAACTCTCATCTGAGTAGGAAGGTTGAAACTCAAGTCTTGTCCAGAAACTTAAACGCTGTTCTCCGGAGCTGTGATTTTGAAGAGTGGCTGCTTGCTGTTGAGACTATTGAAGTTTGAAATCTTTCTTTAATCAATAGGTTTAGGTTGCAGGGGTTTTTTGTTCACCCTTGTTCATCAAGGGTGTCGCAACAGCTGAGGTAGAGAGTGCAAGGGAGAGGGATCTAAATGCCCCGGAGGACGGTAGGAGTGAGGGATGTTGAGATAGTGGTGGGGGATGAGAAGGTCAAGGGGATCAACAGGCGGTTCTGTGGGCAAAAGCGGGACTCCAGGATGGTAGCCTGCCTCCCTCCCTGGGTCCAGGATGTTGCGGAGAGGGTAGAGGGTATTTTGAAGGGTGGAGGGGCTAAGGCTGATGTAATAGTCCACGTGGGAGAGAAAGATGTAGGAGCAAAGTGCAGGGGGGACATACATAGGCAGTTCAGGGAATTGGGGGCTCGGCTGAAGTGTAGGGCCTCCAGGGTGGCATTCTCTGGGCTGCTGCCGATGCCTGGGAATGACAGGGTTAGGAACAACGAAGTGCTTCAACTGAATGCGTGGTTGAGGGATTGGTGTAGGGTGGAGGGATTCAGATTCTTAGACCATTGGGAAGTCTTCAGGAGGGAGGGGCATCTATACAAGAGGGACGGGGAGCAGTTGTCTGGGAAGGGCACTCATATTTTAGCTGGGAGGTTAGCTGGAGTGTTTCGGCAGGGTTTAAACTAATATGGAGGGGTGGGTGGGGAGATAGAGGGAACTTGGAGTGGGAGAGAGATGGGAGACAGGGTAACTCCGGAGAGTAGGAGGGAAGATCAGAGAGTGCCTGAGGGCCTTCAGTGCATGTGTTTTAATGCGAGGAGTGTGACCGGCAAAACAGATGAACTGAAGGCAATAATGTTCGAGAGGAAGTTAGAAGTGGTGGCGGTGACTGAGACGTGACTAAAGGAAGGGCAGGACTGGCAATTGAATATTCCGGGGTATAAGTGTTTTAGGCATGATAGAGGTGGTTTGAGGAGAGGAGGGGGAGTGGCGTTATTAGTTAAGGATCACATCATAGCAGTGCAGAAGGGGGGTGGTATGGCTGAGTTAGGAATTGAGTCGCTATGGGTGGAGTTGAGGAATAGGAAGGGAGAGGTTACTATGTTGGGTGTGTACTACAGACCGCCCAACAGTCAGCGGGCCGTGGAAGAAGGGATATGTAAGGAAATTTTAGATAAGTGTAGGAAGAATAGGGTAGTTGTAATGGGAGATTTCAATTTCCCTGTGGTAGATTGGAAGGTGCCGAGAGCGGAAGGTGCGGACGGGGAGGAATTTGTACAGTGTGTTTTAGAAGGGTCCTTGGAGCAGTATGTGGATAGCCCGACTAGAGAGGTGGCTATACTGGATCTGGTTCTGGGGAATGAGCCAGGGCAGGTGGTTGACGTTGTAGTAGGAGAGCATGTGTCTAATAGTGACCACAACTCTGTCTGCTTTAGGGTATTAATGGAAAAAGATGAATCCTGCCCTAAGGGGAGGGTGTTAAACTGGGGGAGGGCTAGATATAGCCAGATTAGGCAGGATCTTAAGGATACCAACTGGGATAAGCTGTTCGAGGGTAGGTCGATGCTGCACATGTGGGAATCTTTCAAGGGAAAACTAAAATTTTTGCAGGATAGACACGTGCCGGTAAGGAGAAAGGATGGAAAGGGTAGGATTAGAGAACCGTGGGTTACTAGGGATGTTGAGGACTTGATCAGGAAGAAGCGGGAGGCGTACGTTAGATCCAGGCAATTGGGGACAGAGGCAGCGCTGGAAAAATATAGAGAGTGTAGACGGGATCTTAAAAGGGGTGTCAGAAAGGCAAAAAAGGGCCACGAAATGGCTTTGGCAGGTAGGATTAAGGAAAATCCTAAGGCATTTTACTCCTATGTAAGGAGCAAAAGGATGGTTAGAGGGAAGATTGGACCTTTCAGGGACAGAGGAGGGGATCTATGCTTAGAGCCTGAGGGGATGGGGGAGATCCTGAATGAATACTTTGCGTCGGTATTCACGCGGGAGAGGGGCCTGATATCTGATGCCGGCTTTGAGGATTTTGAGGACCCGTTAAAGCAAATAATCATTACGAAGGAAGAAGTGTTGGGGCTTTTAGGTAGCATAAAGACTTATAAAGCTCCGGGGCCTGATGGTATTTATCCCAGGCTGCTAAGGGAGGTGAGGGATGACATTGCTGGGCCTCTGATGCAAATCTTTGTCTCTTCTTTGGACACAGGTGAGGTCCCAGAGGAATGGAGGATTGCAAATGTAGTACCGTTGTTTAAAAAGGGTCAGAGGGATAACCCAGGGAACTATAGGCCGGTGAGCTTGACTTCAGTTATAGGTAAGCTAATGGAGAGGATCCTCAGGGACAGGATGTGTGAGCATTTGGGGCGCTGCGATCTGATCAGGGATACGCAGCATGGCTTCGTTAAGGGGAGGTCGTGCCTTACGAATCTAGTGGAATTTTTTGAAGAGGTGACAAAAATGGTTGATGAAGGACAAGCCATTGATGTCGTCTACATGGATTTCAGTAAGGCATTTGACAAGGTTCCCCATGGTAGGCTGATAAAAAAGGTGAAGGCGCATGGGATACAGGCCAGGTATGTAGATGGGTTGAGAACTGGCTTGGGAGGAGGAGACAGCGGGTAGTAGTGGAAGGCTCTTTTTCCAACTGGAGGTCAGTCACCAGTGGTGTGCCACAGGGCTCAGTACTAGGACCTCTTCTATTTGTGATTTATATAAATGACTTGGAAGAGGGAGTAGGTGGTGTGATCAGCAAATTTGCTGATGACACTAAGATACTTGGATTGGCGGGGACTGAGGAGCAGTGCCAGGCAATACAACAGGACATGTATAGGCTGGTAGATTTTGCAGATAGATGGCCAATGGAATTTAATCCGGAGAAATGCGAGGTGATGCATTTTGGCCGGAATACTGTAGAGGGGAGTTATAAGATAAAAGGTAAAACTATCCCGAGTATAGAGACGCAGAGAGACCTGGGGGTGCAGGTTCACAAGTCTCTGAAGGTGTCAGTACAGGTGGAAAAGGTGATAAAGAAAGCGTATGGTATGTTAGCCTTCGTAGGAAGGGGTATAGAATACAAGAGTAGGAGTTTGATGTTGCAAGTGTATAGAATGTTGGTTAGGCCTCACTTGGAGTACTGTGTCCAGTTCTGGTCGCCGTACTACCGGAAGGATATGGAGTCCCTGGAGAGAGTGCAGAGGAGATTTACCAGGATGCTGCCTGGTATGGAAGGGCTGTCTTATGAGGAAAGGTTGAACGTACTGGGGTTGTTTTCCCTTGAAAGACGTCGGCTGAGAGGGGATCTATTAGAGGTATATAAGATTATGAGGTGTATAGATAGAGTAAATGGTGGTAAGCTTTTTCCACCATTAGATTCGGATAGAACGAGGGGTCACGGCCTTAGGGTGAGGGGGGCTATGTATAAGACGAATATTAGAGGGCATTTTTTCACACAAAGGGTAGTGGGGGTGTGGAATGCACTATAAGTAAGGTGGTGGGAGCAGGCACGCTAGGGTTGTTTAAGGGTCTCTTGGACAGCCACCTGAGCGGTCTGCAGATAGAGGGATGTATGAGGACTGTTTAAATACTTTAATTGTTTCCACAGGCTATTCGGTCCACCTTGTTAACCAACAAGGTGCATGCATTCGGCAGGTTGTGCGAGGGCTGCTCCTGGAGGTTACTTCAGGAGTGGCCTAGTGCTTCACGTCGTTAGTGTATGCTTAAACTGGACCATCAGATGGGCAATATGACAGCTCAGAGACTATCGCTGTTGCTGTGCAGACACATGGATTTGGGCCTGTGACTGCGGGAGTTTGCGCGTTCTCCCCGTGGTTGCGTGGGTTTTCTCCGGGTGCTCCGATTTCCTCCCACATCCCAAAGATGTGCTGTTAGGCTGATTGGGTAACAAATTGTCCCTATATTGGTCTCTATATGTCATTAAGACGTTAGGATGGCGGCGCGGGCTCGTTGGGCCGAAGGGCCTGTTTCCTGTGGTGTGTTGTTCTTTGTTCTTTGTTCACTGAAATGTAGACTAAAGTAGTACTGCAGTGTTGGTGGTGCTATCTTTCAGATGAGATTTTCAACAAGACTCTGCCTGGTTTCTTACATGATATAAATCCCATGCTCACTACACTTTCAGGAGGATGTTGGGGGGGAGATTTATTAGAGGAATTTTAACAATATCAGGATCACACAAATTTACAACTGACATCCTCAAAGGTTGGTTTAGTACTGTGAAAGAGCAGAAGTCTGATAGGATAGTTGGAAAAATGAAATTTTGGGCAAGAGATACATATTTGGAGGTGTCAGCAAGTTCAAGATTGTTTGCTTTTGAAGTTTTTTGAGTGGTAGTCTTAAAACATCTTCAATGAATACAGTGAGTTGGCCATTTACAAATATAGATTCAAAAGTAAAAGCAGGACTAAACAACTAGCCCCTTGAACTTTCTCTGTCATTTTATAAGATTGTGGCTGATCTGATTGGGCCTTCTATTTATCCCCTCAGAAATGGCCTTCCTTTCTCCTTAAGGTCGCAAATGGAAATGTTTGCTGATGACTGCACAATGTTGAGCACCATTTGCAGCTCAGCAGGTACTGCAGCAGTTCATGTGCAGGACAATCTAGACAATATCTAGGCTTGGATTGATAAGTGGCAAGTAACATTCAAGCCACATAAGTGCCAAGCGATGACCATCACCTCCAAGAGATCTACCCATCGTCCTTGACGTTCAGTGACATTACCATCATTGAACAACAAACTTCTGAGGTTTGGGGGATTACTGAGAGAATGCGGGGGGGTGGGTCTCGATAACTTGCTCTGTTGGGGAGTTATTGCAAACCTTGTTGGGCTGAATGGCCTTCTGTACTGTAGGGATTCAATGAATTGACCCTTAGTCTATCCACTATTTCCTCTCTGGCTTTCTTTAACAAACTTTATTAAAGAAAGACTTGGACAAATCCCAAATCTTGAGTGGTTTATATTTAAAAATAGTTAAAATTGCCCAATTATAACTTCCATTGAAAAAAATATGATTTTTGTAGAACAGAACTCTTGTCCACTGTGCTTGCTGTTTTCCCGTATCCATTCCTCAGTTAATTATATTGAAACATTTTGTCCAGAATGCTTTGCAATGCTTCTGCTTTGACATTGAATAACTGTTTCTGGTTTGAGTTAATTGTACGTGTCTAATCTGGCATTGGCAGTGGTGCATTATATTTGCAGATTATCTCTTTGGGATAATTTTTTAACAGTTATACTAACAGAGAGAGCTTGATTAGAAGTGGTTCTGTAATGTAAATGTGGCAAAGATATTTGCCATTTATTGGAACTAATGGAACTGTAAAGCAGAATGCAGGAGTAAACCATGGGATTGAAATGACTAGAAAACTGTTGTGCTACTGGAAATTTATGTTTGGAAAAGCACCACATTGACTATAAATTAAAGTTTGTGAGGTCAGTAGTTCTTTGTGCTGCAGAATGAGCGAAGCTGACCTGCTTACGGGGAACAAACCTTCCTGGTATTGCAAGTTTCAGTAAATAAATTGCACAACATAATGATCACTTTATCAATCAAGAACTTTTCTGAAATGAAACTAGATGATGCTATGTAACCATCAATATTTACTTTAAATGTATAGTTGGGCAACAGTAATTGTGTAGCGCACTTGAACATTTTAAGAAAGAATGCAATTGAAGATGGTTTTCACGCACCTATAAATTGAATCACTAGGCTAGTAATTTTTGTACTAATGTGGTTGTCCAGCTTGGCATGTGTTTGGTGTGGTTGAAGCTTGAAACAGAATCACCATAATGAATGATCCTGTATGTTGCAACCAAATTTAGCTTTGCATACGAATTCTTCAACTTTGCACTTCCTTTAAAACATAATGGGGCGATTCTCCCAACCTAGTGCGGGACCAGATTAACGTGATCCATGTTGGGTGTCCAGCCCCAGGCACCTCTCCCAGTGCCAGATTTCTGATCTGATCCTGCTAACTTCAGTCCGACCCTATTGAATAGAAGGGGGACAATCGAACACCACTCCCCACCCCTGTCCAGGGAGTTGGGGATGCTTCTTGGGTGTTGCCCCCCCCCAACACTATCCATGGGCAAAAAGTGCCAATACCCAGAGGCACCTTGGTACTACCCACTTGGCATGTGGCAGTGTCAAGGGGGCAGGGCCCGCTGGGGTGAGTGGTGGGGTTGGAGGGTCCCGCTGCCATGCTGCAGACTGGTGGGAGGAAGGAGGCCAGCAATTGGTGGGGGTGGGGAGGAGGGTCTTGGCTGGGCCCGGACATGGTCAGGAGGCCAGTACTGGACTGGGGGGGGGATGGTTGGTGGGGGGCAGTCTTGGCTGGGGCCAGTGATCGGGCCAATGGGAATTGGAGGGGGGTGGGGTTCTGCACAGCTAGCAATGCATGGGCGGTGGGGCCGGCCAGTGATCAGGAAGCCTGCAGTGTGGGTTATTGTGTATTTGCTGACGACACCAAAGTGGGGGGAGTTGTAGACAGCGAGGATGGATGTTACAGTTTGCAGAGGGACATAGATAGGTTGCAGAGCTGGGCCGTGAGGTGGCAAATGGAATTCAATACGGATAAGTGTGAGGTGATTCACTTTGGTAGGAATAACAGGCATATGAAATATAGGGCTAATGGAAGGACCCTTAATAGTGTTGTCGAGCAGAGGGATCTTGGGGTACAAGTAAATAGCTCTTTGAAAGTTGGCACCCAGGTTGATAAAGTTGTTAAGAAGGCGTACGGTGTGTTAGCTTCTATTGGTAGAGGGATTGAATTTAGGAGATGTGAGGTTATGTTACAACTGTACAAAACTCTGGTGCGGCCGCACTTGGAGTATTGCGTACAGTTCTGGTCGCCGCATTATAAGAAAGATGTGGAAGCATTGGAAAGGGTGCAGAGGAGGTTTACCAGGATGTTGCTTGGTATGGTGGGAAGGCCTTATGAGGAAAGGCTGAGGGACCTGAGGTTATTTTCATTAGAGAGAAGGAGGTTACGCGGTGACCTAATTGAGGCGTATAAGATGATCAAAGGACTGGATAGGGTGGATAGTGAGAGCCTTTTTCCTCGGATGGTGATGACCAACATGAGGGGACATAACTTTAAATTAAGAGGTGGTAGTTATAGGACGGATGTCAGAGGCAGGTTCTTTACACAGAGGGTGGTGAGGGCGTGGAATGCCCTGCCTGCAGCAGTTGTGGACTCGCCTACTTTGGGGGCATTCAAATGTTCGGTGGATAGGCATACGGATGATATCGGAATTGTTTAGGTTAGAGGGTCCACTGGCTGGCGCAACATCGAGGGCCGAAGGGCCTGTACTGCGCTGTAATGTTCTATGTTCTATGCCAATTACAGTACGGACAGATTGACACACGTGCAGTGGTCTGCTCAGTGCTATGCTGCCGGCCTCTCCACTGAATTTCAGTGTGATTCATGCTGAGACACTTTGTAATGCAGAGTGTGGGAGATTTGTTTTGGAAAATCCCGCTGAGAAAAAAATGCAATTTATTCTAATTTTTACATGATTTCAGCATTTAGAATTGCCCCCAATATCTAATATTTCACTTACTAACTGATCAAAGTTAGTGAAGTAGTTAAAGGTGTTTAATTTGTGAAGGCACCATATTAATGGCAAACTTTCACAGGGAAAGGACTTTGTCATTGACTACACCAGTGCAGCCAACTAATGTTAGCAATAGTTATAAAATATTGCGCAAGAGTATCCTGATTTACCATCAGAATGCTTGATGACCTGTGTATAAATGTATAAGCACAACACTGTAAAATGAACACGTTTGTTACTGCTGTGTGAAAATTGTGTTAGAACCAACTGTAAATTAGAAAAATAATAATTCTAATCTAGCTACTTAAGGTAACGCAAAAACATTACAATTTAACTGTAAATGTTAATTTGCAATGAAATATTGCAGCTGAAGATCTTTTCTTTAAAGCTTAGGCAAGAACCAATATTTAATTTTTCAAACATAAATATTCATGTTTTCCTCCATGTTTTTCTTTTTCAGTGCAAAATGCGAGTACCAAAGATCATACGGAAATCAATGGATGTTCTGAACAGAATAAGCCAACTAATTATGTGCGGAGGAGGAAACAGCGACCAGCAGTGCTAAACTTGGCAAGTGCTGATGCAACTGGGGTACTCCGACCTAGGCAGGTTAGGCTTGACAGTCCAAGTAACCGCTATGCTGGAGACTGGAGCAGTTGTGGTGAAAGTTACCTCCTGAGATCGAAGGAAGATGGTATAGAGGCAGACTATGATGATGTTCCTTCAGAGGATACTGGAAGTGAAGAAGAGAATACAGTAGGAAACAGGACAAATTGTATGTTGGAACAGCATGCAGAGACCAAGTCCAAAGAGCAAACATATGAGGCCTATATGAGGATGCAGAAGATTAATCCAGCACTTCGGCATAGAGTGAACCTAAAAGATCTTCAAGAAAGTATTGATACATTAATTGGAAATTTAGAACGAGAACTTAGCAAAAACAAATTGAATGCCACTTATTGAAGCAATTCTCCACATTCTGGGATAGAGGAATAGCAAAGCAGACCCAATGGAACAGTTTTATTCGCTATTTTTTTAGTAGTATACTTCTGGATACAGAAGTAACATGGACCATCTCGGGTCATCTGGCTCATTCAGGCATTCCAGGACATTTGTCTGTAAACTTTTTTCTTCTTATTGGAAGAATTCCAACAGATTGACCCTTAGGGGTATGTGGTGCCTTAGAGGCATTTTTTTTAATGTACTGTAGACTGAGCACTGTGTTCAGATAGGAATGTTAACTGATGCACTTATAAAGGCTTTTAATAAGGACTTTTTGAAGGAAATTAGCCATTGCCACTCAGCAGACACTCTTAAGGACTGAACCCTGAGTCATCTTTGGGAAGTTAGTGTTTAATCCTGATCATTTTCATTGTTGAGGATGGTGCTGCTTGGCAGATCTTTCTGCAACGTGACAGAGTATTTTCCCTTTCAGCAATAATTACCAGTTAGTGATTTGCTGGTCACCTTTCATTTGCAATGTAATACCAAGGCTGCTATGAAGAGACTATTTCCACAAAAAAACCCTGCACGTTTTTTTGGGTTGATGACAACTATTGTAAACTGTTTCCTTTCTTATTAACACGTCTCTGTAACTGTATTTAAACCCAAATCAAAACAAATGGTATATTTTTCTAACCCAGTATATTTTTGATAAAGTGTGGACACATCATTTATAGTGGCGCACCTACCGGAACGCCAAATACTGTTAGATGTACTGCCTGGAAAATGTAGCATATATAAATATATACAGTAAAGTGCACGATGATGAGAGCTGTGAGGAAGTGTTCTCAACTTAATGTGGCTGATTATTTGCAATGTCTGCTGTGGTATTATGTTTTTGTCATGTCAGTATTGATAACTAAGATTATTAACAGAACATTAAAACGGGTGTTTTCTATTCAAATGGTCCGTATCTTTACGCAGATAGGAAATGTGAATGAATAATGACTCTCAGTTAAACCTGTTAACATGTAGTTTTTAAAGAGAGGCTGATTTGTGTATAATGTTGGGTACGTTTTACTTTTTTTATCTATTTCTGGCCACCTTCCTGTGAAGCTGATGAATTTCAGTTTTAATAAGTCAGATGAGAATCTGCAATATAAACATGAGCAAAGTTTTTGACAATACTGCAAGTGACACGCTAAATGCAAAATTTGAAATTTCTTCAAACCAAATACTTTATACAAAGTGTAGAGTGGATTTTCATTTAAAATATTTATGCAAGCAAATTATTTGTTATAATCCACTGAATATGGAAAGCTGAGTCATAGGGACAGGGCATCCAAAGAACATCAGACTAAATGGAGATTATCCTGTCCTGTCAAGGAAGACATTCAGGGTGGTGTCCTAACCAACATTTGTCTTTGTACTGAAAAAAGAATTATATATCTCGATTTTTAACCTGGCTGATACTATAATTAAAACAATGTTTCGAAGAACGATACAGATCAGAAAATCACGACGCCCAGAAACTTTTTGGTCCCACCCTCCCTGTTCCCTCAACTATCACGACTTTGAGCTATTTCTAACCAACTCCAGGATTACACCTGTATAAGAAATCTATTCATCAGGTTAATCATTCTATCCAAAATTATTTTGTCATCAATTCTAAATTTGTCCCCAGCTAGATTGAATTCGCATCCCCTTTTCTGCGCAATTTAGGTTGAAGTAATATGTATGATTTACTTTTTCCTGGGATTTTCAGAGTCTACATCTAGCTCTTATTCGCTGGACACTATAGCCAGACTTCAAGCAGCTGCTAGTTGGCAATATCCCCATTCATTTCAATGGAGTGGAAAATCTCATGGTAGAGAGTGTTGTTGACGTGACTGGTGGAAACAGCAACAGAGGAAACAATTATCTCAACCAGACAAGTCTTTCATTTAAAATTCATTTTGAAATAAGAGGAGTGGTAGTTCATAAAATTAGAGAATCCTTAAAGTGCAAAAGGCACATTGAGTCTGCACAGACAACAATCCCACCCCAGGCCCAATCCCCACAACCCCATACACCTAGTCTGCTAATCCCTCTAACATACATTATGGGCAATTTAGCCTGGCCAGTCAATCTATTAAGCATGCCTTTGGACTATGGGAGAAAACCCATGCAGACACGGTGAGAATGTGCAAACTCCACACAGACAGTGACCTAAGCCTGGGAATCGAACGCAGGTCCTTGGACCTGTGAGGCAACCACTGTGCCACCATAACACCCCATTATGTCAAAGCTAATGAAAAGGGGACAGTCTTGTTAAGATAAATGGATGTTGATGTTTTTCTCTCTTCCTATCTCTCCCCAGTATTTTCATCAGGTCAAAATACTTATGCTAGTTGTAACCCATGTGCTGCAAGGTGCTGATTTCTGGTCCATTAACATGGGCATACCCAATGCCACACTTTTGTGTAGTTAAAAATAGCCCTGATGCAGAATCATTCCCATTTCAGTCGCCCTAAAATGAGGTGTAATGTTGAGCAGATAATGGCTGATCTGCACCTCATTCTTGCACCTTGGGCTTTGTTTCAGTTTTTCCCCTTAGTTTTTGCCTCTTTCCTTTGCTCTTTTGCTTCTTGCCTTGGCTACGTCTGCCGTGAATTGAAGTGGATTTTGAGGCTCTCAGCTTTCAGAACAGTGATTGTTTTCAGTCTGTTCATATTTAAATTACACTTGGTTCTTGGCCACGTGATTTATTCCAGTCTGCAACCAAAAAGGAGCCGACCACAGCAAATTGAGCGCAAACAGTCTATTTACGCTTGTGCATACCAACAGACTATTGTAGCATAGCCTTTGTAGATTAACATCTGAATAAAGACTCACAGTATCCTTAAATTTTCTAGTTCAATGACATGGTACGTGAAAAATATTTAATTTGAAAGAATAACAAATACAAAAATTAATCTATACTTGAGCAATTACATTTGGGACTTTCATTTAAATCCATGATGGATTAAAATTTAAACTATTTGAAACTGGTACTTTTATTTTTCAAATGTGTTGACCTTAATTTTTCATTTGAAAAACTGGTGGATGTAATCTCAAACATCTGCTCAAAATATTAAGTCTTGTCATAAAAGAATGAGCTTTCAGAAGAAATGCCAATGTAGTAATGTCACTGTTGTATTCTCTGTTCTTTAACTTGCTTTTAAAATGGTTGACTAATTTGTATACAGTGTATAATATGAACAAATTGGATCATGTTGGTTTTAATTGCCACTCCTCACAGCTTAAAGATTCTTTGTAAAAGGGTTTTCAGGCTCTAATTTATCAGTTGAAAATTTTATTCTTTTGTTTTCATAATCCCATATGCATTATCTGTTACGCAAATATATAGTTACTTTGAACTTGATAAAATATCACTAAACTTGTAAATATGACTATATATGCTGATTTTTGCGTATGTGCTGTACTGTGACATAAATATTAAAAATGCATATTTAACATTCAGTTTTGCTGATACTGCTAAATATGGATAATTTCCATATTGGTCACTGTCTGTGTGGAGTTTGTACATTCTGCCTGTGTCTGAATGGGTTTCCTCCGGGTGCTCCAGTTTCTTCCCATAGTCTGAAAGACGTGCTCAATAGGTTGATTGATTTCCCATACAAATAATATGCAATATTATTTGTGCCATCTGGGATAGTTTGAAGACACAGTTTATATATATCAATATATTATTTATAAATAATTTTCTAATGAGGTTAGTGTGTTCAGTGTGCAATTAAGTTTTGTTAGTTTTTAAATATTAGTCCACAATAGAATTTAATGTATCTCAGTATAGAACATAGAACAATACAGCACAAACAGGCCCTTCAGCCCACGAGTTGCGCCGATCACATCTACCAATCCACAGACTTATCTATAACCCCCTATCCTATTCTTTTCCATATACTTATCCAGAAGTCTCTTAAAAGACCCCAGTGAGTTTGCCTCAACAACCTCCGACGGCAGTCGGTTCCATTCACTCACCACCCTCTGAGTGAAAAACCTACCCCGACATCTCCTTTGTATTTGCTTCCCTGCACCTTAAATCTGTGTCCTCTCGTAGTGACCATTTCAGCTCGGGGAAATAGTCTCTGAGAGTCCACCCTATCTATTCCTCTCAACATTTTATAAACCTCTATCAGGTCGCCTCTCAACCTACGTCTCTCCAGTGAGAAGAGTCCCAGCTCCCTCAACCTATCTTCATAAGGCCTGCCTCCCAATCCAGGCAGCATCCTTGTAAATCTCCTCTGAACTCTCTCAATAGCCTCTACATCCTTCCTATAATGAGGCGACCAGAACTGCGCACAATACTCCAACTGGGGTCTGACAAGAGTCTTATAGAGCTGCATCATTACCTCCTGACTCCTAAACTCTATTCCTCGATTAATGAAAGCCAGTACACCGTACGCCTTCTTGACCACTTCCTCCACCTGCGAGGCCGATTTAAGAGTCCTATGGACCCGGACCCCGAGATCCTTCTGCTCTACAACACAGCTAAGACTCCTACCCCTTATATTGTACTCCTTCATCCCATTATTCCTGCCAAAATGGACCATTACACATTTATCTGCGTTGAAGTCCATCTGCCACTTCTCCGCCCAGTCTTGCATCCTGTCTATGTCCCGTTGCAACTTTTGGCATCCCTCCAGACCATCCACAACACCACCGATCTTTGTATCGTCGGCGAACTTGCTAACCCATCCCTCCACTTCCTCATCCAGGTCATTTATGAAAATGACAAACAGCAGGGGTCCCAGAACAGATCCCTGGGGCACTCCACTGGTTACCGACCTCCATGCAGAACAAGACCCATCCACAACCACTCTCTGCCTTCTGCCGGCAAGCCAGTTCTGGATCCACGAGGCCAAAGCCCCTTGGATCCCATGCCCTCTCACCTTCTCCAGAAGTCTTGCATGTGGGACCTTATCAAAAGCCTTACTAAAGTCCATGTACACTACGTCCACCGCCCTTCCTTCGTCAATGTGTTCAGTCACATTTTCGAAGAACTCAACCAGGCTCGTAAGGCATGACCTGCCCTTGACAAAACCAAACTGTTTTGGTTATAAGTTAGCTTATAAAATAGTATATATTTTTGGAAATAAAATTTTTCAAATGCTCAGCAATAAAAAAGGCATTAAATAGTCCTGCATTATAAACTAAAGAACAAAATGCTTTTTGAATTTTGTTGAAAAGAGTCATATTGCAAAGGTTTTCATCTTGCACTCATCAGGTCAAATGCAAGAACACCAAGTTTCAAATGATCACAGCAATTTATTCTTCAGGAAAAAAGGGTGGCAAGATATTGGTCGCTAAGATGACTCTGGCCAAGGTGCTATCATGAAGAAGGTAGCTGAGAACTATACGCACCCTAGTCTCCCAAGTAATTCGGAAAAAGTGCAAGGCTTGAACATATTCCTTTCATTTACAGAGAATGGGTCACTGCATATGAACATATGTCATTCCCAGCAGGCATAAATAAACCATGATACAAGCTTGACTGCTTATCTTGAATTGGTTATTGGTGCAGCTATTAGGGCAGTCCGGAATGTTCGAGCACTTCCCAATTGCAGAACCACATCGAACAATAGGTGGTTTGTTGTGGGTTTGCAAGCACAGGCTGGTTGAGTATAATCTGTCCTCTTGCCTGTTAGAAACAACCAAAGGATCCTACTATTGAGTCAAACAGCTGATTGTTGGCATATATGGCCTATTTATCTGACATTGCACGGACACTGCAATTCACACACACACGACAGCTCAGTGACTATCTCTGTGCTGTGCAGATACATGGATTTGGGAACTGTGGGAGTTTGCGCATTCTCCCCGTGCTTGCGTGGGTTTTCTCCGGGAGCTCCGGTTTCCTCCCACGTCCCAAAGATGTGCTCTTAGGCTAATTGGGAAAACAAATTCTCCCTAAATTGTCTCAAATTTGATTTTTAATCCATAGATCTATAAACATAGACAGGGATCATGGGTAGAGTTGGGAACATCGGGGTGGCGGTGCGGGCTCGTTGGGCCGAAGGGCCTGTTTCCCGTGCTGTTTTGTTCTTGTGTTCTTTGTTCTTTAACATTACTCAATCAAGTGGTTGGCAGAACATCTTTTTGGACTGACAGCTGCATCCTGTTCATGATAAATATCACTCGTGAAGCCACTGCATGTTAGCTGTGTGAAATTGCTTGCTTAAATTAAATTTTTGAGAAACTTTAGCTAGCAAGTCAGCTCAGTCTAAACACAATTGACACACTTTTCATCTGTTGAATCAATTGTTGTGAAATTTGACAATCTTGCGTTTTATCCTGATGAGAGCAAAACATAAAACTCCAACAACATGTCCCTTTTTTCAACAATGTAATATTTTTTCAGAGAAAAGAAAATCTCCCCATAGATAAGCGAACAGGCAAAATCTGCACTGAGTGGAATTAATGTTTGGACGTTGTAAATTTGACAAGCTCATCTGTAACTTTAGTATTTACTATTAAACAAAAGTCTCTGAGAGTTGAGAATCCATTAAAATAAATAAAAATTTGCTGATAGATCAAATTCAATTCAACCTTAAATCATTGAACAAACAAGAGTACCATTGATCATAATGCAGTAAGTATGTGTGGAAAACATTTAATTGTTAATATATTTTGTAGTATTGGCTTCTCAATCACTGTATTTTTAGTTTCCTAATTATAAGTAGCATTGTAATCTATTTGAAGTATGTTGAGAGTTATGGAAGCAGTGTCTACTAAAACGTAGAACATAGAACATTACAGCGCAGTACAGGCCCTTTGGCCTTCAATGTTGCACCGACTAGTGGAACGAATCTAATGAACCTCTAACCTAAAGTATTCCAGTGTTATCGATATGCCTATCCACTGACCATTTTGAAGCCCTTAAAGTTGGCAAGTCCACAACCGCTGCTGAGTAAACGTGCATTGAGATTTCATTCTACTAAGCAAAATCCCAAATTCACTTATGTTTTATGTTTAATATAATATAATATTTAATATGAATGAAGTTTCCCGATGTCTGATGAAATTCCATGGAATGTAATGGATACAGGTACATTAGACGAGACTTAATTTCATAGCATCCTTGCCCAATAGTGTAATCAGGTTTGATTGCATTTATTTTGGCAATATGCTTAGTTGAGGAAATCCAGTGATGATTTTCTTTGATTCTGCTTTGTGATCACAATTAAGGAGAATCGAGAGCGCACAAATTTGCCTTTGATATACTCTACACAAGTCACCTCCCAATCTAATAAACTCTTTCCACTATGCTCTTTGTCACGAGAGCACTGCCTGAGAGAGACAGAAGCAGATCCATTTATGGTTTTCAAAAGAAGGGGGAGGCAGTGGCATAGTGGTATTGTCACTGATTAGTAATCCAGAAACCCAGGACAAGATCAAATCCCGTCATGGCAAATGGTAACATTTGAATTCAATAAAAATCTGGAATTAAGAGTCCAACGGTGACCATGAAACCATTGTCAATTGTTGTAAAAACCTCTTTAGTTCACTAATGCCCTTTAGGGAAGGAAATGTGTCATCCTTATCTGATCTGGCCAATCTGACTCCAGATCCACAGCAATGTGGTTGAGTCTCAAATGCTCTTTGAAATGGAGGACAGTTAGGGACGGGTATTAAATGCTGGCTAAGCCAGTGACTACATCTTGTAAACGAATTTTTTAAAAAATTAAGTAATTAATTGAAGAGAAATAACGTGCAGAACTGCTTGCTGAGAACCACCACAGACATGATGGGCTGAATGGCCACCTCCTGATCTGTAATGATGCTATGACCTCCCTAAGTAAGTCTCTTCTTGAATGCAAATGTTCTATATTGATTGTATCAACTGTTCTAAGTGGCAAAGTTGCATGTTTTCAACCTCTGAAGAAATTACTCCCAAGTTCTTTATTCAACTGATTGGTAGCTATTATATACCTATGTCTCAAAGATAGAAATAATTTTACCACATCCATATTTTTGAATCTCTTTGTAATCTTAAAAGCATCTAACTGATCTGCACTGAGAATCCCAACTTTCTCCGTTGCTTATCTTAGTTGCATCTTTTCAATTCTGGTTACACTCTTTTAAATCATTTCTGGATTTCCTCCAGTGCTTCAGTATTGTTATTGTAGTACGAAGACCAGAACTGTACAACTACTCTGTGGTCTCATCAAGTTGCTATATAAATTTAATATTGTGTTCTTGTATTTGCATTGAATCACTTGCGGAATGAACATCAGTATTCAGGCTTAAGCTTTTTATGGCATTATCATGTTGTTCTATTTTTGGTATCTATATATCTGTTTTCAGATCTTCTCATTCCTCTATCCTTTTTGTTTCTTCCTTTGCAAAGTCACTTTTTTATTCTTCCTGCCAGCTTATACTTTGCTCCATGGAATTTTGGTTGTTTTTTATCCACCAATCTATCAAAGATAGTTAAGTTCTTGATGAATAAGGGGATCAGGGATTATGGGGAAAAGGCAAGAGAATGTGGATAAGAAAAATATCAACCAGGATTGAATGACAGAGCAGACTTGATGATTTGAGTGGCCTAATTCTGCCCCTATGTCTTATGGACCCTGCAAGCTTATTTGTGGCCTCCTGTACTTTGTAGCAGTTTTTCACTTTACTACCTGCAGCACTACCCCCTTGATTTGTAAATCTGATTGTAAATTGTGTGTACATAATGGATAACAGTGCTCCCAGGATGTAGCCCAGCTGGACACAATTCCCACTTCCCACATCTCTCTTGATATTTAGCTAATTGTTCTATAGTATCCTGGATTATCTCGGTTTCTTTTTTCAGATGGGAATTGCAGTTATTTTTCACCAGTCCTATTGCTTTGTAAATGGACTTTTGCAGTTGGATACTCATGACTTTATCTCCTCCATCGTTTCTTTGAAGATCTGGGGGTGTGATCCTTCTGAACCCCAGGATTTGACAAGTTTTCAAGCACCAGTATCCCTCCTTGTAAATGCTGTAACTTCCATAAGCCATAGGAGCAGAATTAGGCCACTCGGCCCATTGAGTTTGCTCCACCAATAAATCACAGCTGATATTTTTCTCATCCCCATTCTCCTGCCTTTACCCCGTAACCCTCTTCTTGATGTCCACTGACATAATTTCTCTTGTTAACTTTTCTGAAAACTGAGGCAAAGGAAAAAATTCTGTACCCCTTTCTCTTCAATCCAGTGAGTTCTCTTGTCTTATGTCTTTATGCCCCATCTTATTTTTCTGCTTAAGTGTTAATAGAATACTTTGCCATTTATTTCACTTTTATGATATTTTTCTTTCATCATTTTCTCTTTAGCTTCCTGCTTTTCTTAAAACCTCTTTCCAAAACTCATCACATTACAATCTGTGATTTTCTGCTTGTTTATATGCCCCTGGATGCCTCTTCATCACTATTTATTTTTGGCTTTTTAACAGGAAAATATTTCTCCTGAACTCTACTGATTTTTTTTGTTTTCTTTTTAATTATTATCCACTGTTATTCTACCTCTGTCAATATTTTTCTCCAGTTTACCTTTGCTCCGAGCTCATTTCCTCGGCTGGCGTTATTCCAAGCTATTACTGTCCTTGTACTATGTGTATCTCTTTCAATCAACATCCTAAGCCTTATACTGTCTATGTCAGAGATTAATATAAATCTGTTTTAAGAAAGCTCTAAAATATGCAGGATAATAACTCATTGTTTATCTTACTGACACATCTTGTATAGACATAATTCTAGCAGATCTCCTTTGGTATTGTTCAAAGTGAGCTGGAAGATTTCCTATTTAACAGTGATATTATCAACATGTATGATGGGGAAGGTTTTACTGGGAGTTATATATGACACGTGAAGAAGTGCTTGTGTTTGTTTAAGGTTTGTTGCTTTTTGGAATAAACTGCTGGAGTGGTAAATGTAGATGTGTTACCGCTTTAGAAGAGTATTGGATAATTTTACCATAAATGGGCATTGTGGAATTTTCACTTGGTGAGTTTCAGATAATATCACCCTTTGCTCTGATCCTATATAATCATGATTTATGGTAGCACAATGGTTAGCACTGCTGCCTTTCAGCTCCAGAGGCCTGGGTTCAATTCCGGCCTTGGGTCGCAATCTGGAATTTGCACATTCTTCCCGCATCTGTGTGGGTTTCCAGTGGGTACTCTGGTCCTGTGTTGTAGCTTCACCAGGTTGACACCTTATTTTTAGATATGTCTGCTGCTGCCCCTGGCATGCCCTCCTGAACCCTTCATTGAACAAGTCCTGATCCCCCTGATAGAATGGGGGATATGACAGACCATGAGGTTACAGATTGTTGTTGAATACAATTCTGCAGCTGCAAATGGTTCACAACACCTCAGGGATGCCCAATTTTTGAATTGTTAGATCCGGCACAATGGCCAGGACCTGGGTTTGATTCCTGGCTTGAGTTACTGTCAGTGTAGAGTCTGCATATTCTCCCCATGTCTGTGTGGGTTTCCTCCATGTACTCCAGTTTCCTCACAATCTGAAAGACATGCTGCTTGGGTTATGGGCATGTTAAAATTCTCCCTCAGTGTACCCACCTGAACAGGCACCAGAGTGTGGCGACTAGGGAATTTTCACAGTAAATTTATTGCAGTATTAATGTAAGCTTACTTGTGACACTAATAATCTGTTTGAAGTCTATCTCATTTAGCATGGGGGATGGAGGGTATCTTCAATGTAAAAACAAGACTTCCTCTCTACAGTGGGCATTCCTTCCCATACTGTTATGGACAGATACATCTGCAGCAAGCACATTGATAAGGATGAGGCCAGCCTTATAAACACTTGTTGGTTCCCTCATCATCTGTTGCAGTCCCAGTTTCACAGCTACGTCCGTTAAGAATTGGTCAGTAGAGATGCTTTTGAGCTAATCTTAATGATGGACATTGAAATCCCCCTTCTACCCAGAGTACATTCTGTGTCTTTGCCACTCTTGGTGCCTCCTCCAAATGATGTCCAGCATAATTCATTCACTGAGGGAAGAGATATTTCATGGGATCCAGAGTCAATTACAGAGCAACAACACCTACAGCCCATGAATGAATTTTAAAGAGAGAGTTTGTATGTGTTGACAAGTGAGTTCCCATTAAGCAGACAGTTTTGTTTTGGATTGTGTCAGGTTTTATGGGTGCAGCTGCATTTAATCTATGCCAGGTGAGGAAAACTCTTGACTTGTACTTTGTGGAAGCTTTTCAGGGTTGAGATGTGAACTCCCAGGGCAACTCCCTCCCGAGTGTATACCACTTTGCTGCCAACTCTGTCAGTCTGAGTCCACATCTACAACAATGTGCTTGATTCTTAACTGCTCTCTTGATTGGCTTTTTTTTAATCTCAAGGGCAATTGGGGATGGACAATAAACACTGATCTTGTCAATGACTCCCACATCCTGTAAATGAATAAAAGTTGAAACCGTTTAGTGTTCAATTCCAATCTCAAATGCTCAGATAATGGAGCACACCTCCATAAAAGAATATCTGAACAACATTCTGGCTCAGATGGATAAGCAGCAAGTATCATTCATGTTGCACAAATGCAAGGCAGTGGCCATCTCAGAGTGTGTCTGACCATCTTTCCTAACATATTGGCAACATTCTATAGATAACTAATCAAAATCATACCTGTCTCTCTACTTAAACATCATAATTAATAAAACAAGGATATTCCACTGTAAGTGGTTTGCTTAACTTCCCCAAGAAGTGAGCCCCTTCTTGAACCACTGAAGTCCACATGCGTGGATAAACCCAAAATGCCACTAAGGAGGGTGTTCCAGAATTTTGGTCCAGCAACAATGAAGGAACAGCAATACATTTCCAAGTCAGGATGGTGTATGGTTGGGAGGAGAACTTGCAAGTTGTGATGCTCCAATGAATCTACTACTCTAAATCTAGGTAGTAGAGATTGTGGGTTTAGAAGGTGATGTTGAAAGAACCTTGTTGAGTTGCTGCAGTGCATTTTGTAGATAATATATGTGACTGCTACTCTGTTGGTGGTGGCAGGAGTGAATGTTTATGGAAGGGCTGTGGAATGTTTGTGGAAGCCAATCAAGTAGGGGCTGGTTTGTTCTGGATGGTGTCAAACTTCTTGAGTGCTGGAGCTGCACTCATCCAGGGAATGGAGAGCATTCCATTACTCACCCGACTTGTGCCTACTGTATGTTGGACAGGCTATGGGGAGTGTGTTACTCAACACAGTGTTTCCAGCCTCTGATCTGCTTTGGTGTGTCACAGTATTTATGTGGCTGATTCAATCAGTTTCTGGTCAGTGGTAGCCCCAAGGATGTTGTGTACCTTTGCTGCACTGCGATTATTCAGTGAATACGGTTTGTTCTGCACCACATCCAAAACCTACAACCTTCAATACTTAGGATAAGGGCAGTAAGTACACAGAAACAGTGTCACCTCCAAGAGATGCATCATGTTGAAGTTATACAAGACACTGATAAGGTCACACTTGGAATACTGTGAATAGTTCTGATCACCTTATTATAGAAATGATATTATTAAACTAGAAAGAGTGCAGAAAAGATTTACTAAGAAGCTACCAAGACTTGATGGTTTGAGTTATAAGGAGATGCTGGATAGACTTTTTTCTCTGGAGTGGGGGAGGCTTAGGAGTGATCTTAAAGAGGTCTATGTAATAATGAGGGGCATAGATCACCTAGATAATCAATACCTTTTCCCAAAGGTAGGAGAGTCTAAAACTAGAGGGCACAGGTTTAAGGTAAGAGGGAAGAGATACAGAAGATACACCAATTTTTTTCACTGAGGGTGGTGAGTGTCTGGAACAAGCTGCCAGAGATAGTAGTAAAAACAGGTACAATTTTGTCTTTTAAAAAGCATGAAGACAGTTACATGGGTGAGATGGGTATAGAGGGATATGGACCAAATGCAGGCAATTGGGACTAGCTTAGGGGTTAAAGAAAGGAGTGGCATGGACAAGTTGACCGAAGGGCCTGTTTCCATGCTGTAAACCGCTATGTCTCTATCTTAACCTGGACAGTTATCATCATTACTTTGAACATTTTGCATTCCAAATCCTGGAACTCTCTAGCTAACAATACCTTAGGACTACTGTCACTGTGTGGACTATGGCAATTCATGAAGGTGTATCTTCATCAGCTCAGATTGGCAGTAAATACCAGCATCGCCAATAACACATGCTGAGAATTGATAAGAAAAATATGGGAACAACTGATTTCTGTATTCTTTTGAAAATCAGATGAAGACAAGGGGGGAGAATTTGAATGTACAATGACAAGCCAGTTGGGACCAGATGCATAGTTAAATTTAATGAGAAAGTGTAAGTGACAACAGCAAGGTAAGTTCTCCTTTGGCAGATGCACATTTGCTTACCGCAGCCAAGTGCACTGCAATTGATGTGATTGTTAGTGCAGGCGGGTAGGCAAATGAGGCACCACTTACACTGGTAATTAAATGAAAATAAGGGCCTTTTCACATGCCTCAGGCATCGGATTCTGCAATGCTGGGAAACTGAAGGGGAGGTGAATTGGAGCAGATCCAGCAGGAGCATGCCTTCCTAGCACAGTCTGTGAAAACCTGCTTCCCTCTCCATGCTCAATTCCTGGGATTTGCAGCAGTTCTGTAAATATCGGAGCCATAAGTTTGGCACCAAAAAACCATCAAGCCTCAACTCAAAATAGTTTTGTTACTGACTTCAATCCAATGGCTTTCTTCCTCTAGGGGTAACACCTCTGAACTGTGGGATTATAATGATGAGAAAGATCCGAAAGGCCAGTGGGAGCTTTACTTTTTGGTGAGACACAAATTAAGCAAGATTTAGACCAGCCACCATCAGTGCCTGTTGGTAATGATGAACTGTAATATAGCTTTTTAACAAATTTTTCCACTGCAAAATTAGCTTTGTATCAGATCCAAATGCACATTGCTATGTCCCAGTACACAACCCAATTACTGCTGCAAATGCATGATGCACGTTCAAAGGAATGCACAAACGTTTACCAATAGGAGGAGGAGTTACTGACAAACACTGCATTGTTGGATGTAGTCCTTGAGGCACTGTTTTAGTTGCTGGATTCCTGTCCTAACTGCTGAGTGGCAACTCAAGTGAGCCATCGCTGCAATTCAAAATATGACATCTGATTATGAGAGTCGTTATCGGCAACTTGGCAACTGTTTCCCCTCTGAGTCAAAAGGTCATGAGATCAGGGCTCACTCTAGGACCTGAACACACTGAAGGTTGACACTCAATACTGAGGGCCTGCTGTATTAGCAGAGATGCTGAGTGCTAAATGAATCATTGAATTGAGTGTCTATCTGCTCACTTGTATTAGTACAAAGAAATCTGCAGAAAAAAGACAGCATGATTCCACCGGTACCCCAATTATGTAGAAACATAGAAGATAGGAGCAGGAGGAGGCCATTCAGCCCTTCGAGCCTGCTCCACTATTCATCATGATCAAGACTGATCGTCCAACTCAATAGCCTAATCTTGCTTTCTCCCTGAGATTTCCCTAAGCAAAAGGAAGAGGTTGATTATATAATACATTTATTCCACTATAAATAGATTCACTGGTCATGTGTGTTTGTGGGAGCTTGCTGTGTACGTTTCCCTGCAATAACAATGATAACAGACTTCAAAAGATATTTGGTTGGTAGGTGCTTTAAACTTAGAACAGGACAGTGTTAAACGGTCATCAGAAAGTGTTAGCTATGATCAACAACAGCATCTGTGGAGAGAGAAAGTTAACATTTCAGGTCATGAGTTCTGAAACTTTAACCTGGTTTCTCTCTCCATCATTGCTGCCTGACCTGCTGAGGATTCTCTGAGTTTATTTCAAATTTCCAGCATCTGCAGTATTTTTTTCTTCTGTGATATAATGAACCTCTTCCTTTTACTTAGGGAGATCTTGAAGACGTGAAATGCAGTTTATAATGCAAATTGTTTATTTCCTAAGACAGCATTGGAGGAGAACAATATTCCAGCACAAGAGGATTGAAGGTAGTTTGTCAGTTTAACAGGGGTCTTCAGTTTTGTATAGCAACTGCCCTCACCTTTTTATAAAAACTGTTTACCTTCATTTGTACAACAACAACAACTTGTATTTGTAAAGCACCTGTAACTTAGCAAAATATTAAAAACCTGAATTTGGTTGTGATATTTCTAAATTCCTTGGATTCTGGTAAGGTCTCGGTGGATTAAAACCCACTAAATGTGATAATGTAATACTCAAAAAGAGAGGGAGGCAAAAAGAAGGAAACTATAGACTGGTGATCTTGACCTCTGTAGTGGGGAAGTTGCTGGAATCAATCATTGAGGAGGAGATAAATGAGCATTTGGAAAGGCAAATCCACCATTGCCAGCATGGTTTTCTGAAGGAGAAATCATGCTTGATAAACTTGCTGGAGTTCTTTCAATAATCAGGAAAGTGGATAATGGAGAACCTGTGGATGTGATATATTTGGACTTTTAGAAGATGTTTGACAAAGTGCCACATTAAAGACTGATCCAGAAAGTGAGACTAGGGGACTGGGGATAGAGAATTGGATTGAAGATTGGCTGACTGACAGAAAGCATATATTGGAGATAAATGGGTCCTTCACTGGCTAGTGAGGTGCCACAGGGGTCAATCCTCGGACCTCAACTGTTTATAGTCTACATAAATGATCAGCAAGCAGGAACAGAGTGTAACATAGCAAAATTTGCAGATGGTACTAAAATAGGTGGGAAATCCAGCAGTGAAGATAGAACATAGAACATAGAAGATTACAGCGCAGAACAGGCCCTTCGGCCTTCGATGTTGCACCGACCAATTATGAAAAAAGCAATGACCCTCCAAACTAAACCATTCGCTTCTCTTCCATAAACTTATCAACTAACCTCTTAAATGCCACCAAACTTGGCGCATCTACAACTGCCTCAGGCAGGGCATTCCACTCCCTAACCACCCTCTGGGTAAAGAACCTACCTCATTGTAGGTATGATATATGATTTTATGTTTATATCAATGATATAAAGATTTTACAGACAGATATAGATAGGCTAGGAGAATGGACCAAAACTTGGCAAATGGAATTTAATGTGGATGTGCAACTGGGCAGAGGAATCTGGGTGCCTTTGTTAATGAATCACAGAAAGTCGGTACACAGCATGTAATAAAAAAAGCTAATGAGATATTGGCATTTATTGCAAAAGAGCTGAAGTATAAAAGTAGAGAAGTATTGTTGTGATTGTGTAGGGTGTTGGTGAGACCACATCTGGTGTATTGTATCCAGTTTTGGTCTCCTTATTTGAGGAAGGATGTGGTGGCCTTGGCAACAGTTCAATGGAGGTTCACCAGATTGATTCAGGGCTGAAAGGATTGATGAGATATTGAACTGTTTGGGCTTATATTCACTGGAATTAAAGGGATTAGAGGGAGCTGATCAAAGTATATAAAATTTTCAGAAGGGATTGATGAAGTAAATGTAGACCAAATGTTTCTTCTTATAGGACAATCCACAACAAGAGGTCACAGATATAGGTTGAGAGGTGGTACTGAGATGAGGAGGAACTATTTCTCACAGAGGGTGGTGAACTTGTCTAATTCGCTGCCCCATAGTGCGGTGGAATCTGAATCATTGATTAGTTTCAAGAAGGATATAGATATATTTAAAGGGGTCAGAGAACAGGCGGTGAGACCAATTTCAGACTAGGGAGAGATCAGACTCGAGGGGCTGAATTTGCCTAGTTCTGTACTGGCCATGCTAAATTCTCCCCCACTGTACCTGAACAGGTGCCAGAGTGTGGCAACTAGGGGATTTTCACAGTAAATGTAAATCTACTTGTGACTAGTACATAAACTTGACTTGAAGTGGGGTTGGGAGGGAAGGAGGGGTGCTGGGGTAGGGGCTTGGTGTGGGAATTTACATAGAAAACCTCTTGTCTTGCATCCTTGCATCACTGCTAATGAACTGATTCAGATGATGCCAAAATAATACACTCAGCGATCAATCTCCAGTTCCTCATGGGTTAAAAACGATTCCACTGAGTGTGTAATTTAGTTTTAATGCACTAGGTGAAGTCAGAACATTAAGTGAACCCTTCTAATGCCCTTTGTCATTGGAGCCCATACTAATCTTTGCTTGGAGCTGATATAATCAAACACCACACTCATCAATACTGTGCCGACATTGATAAGCCTCCTGCATATGATTTGGCTCAGAGAATATAAATGTCAAGATTTGTCCCTTTAAGGGAAAGGGCAATATTAATTGTATGTAGTGTGTGTTTAGGGAAATATATTTGCACCTGCCCAGCAAATATTCCTGTTCACTGTGGCTCATGTAAAACAAACGGTCCACGTCTGTCTGAAGAGCCAGCTTGAAGCAGATGGTTTTGTCTCTTCCATTTGTCATTAACTAAATTAGAGTGGCTCGCTGAATCCCAGTTGCAAGCAACAAAACAAAGAGAAGGAACAATTCACTTGACAATGCTGTCAGTGTTGGGCAAATGTTACTTACTTTTATGATTAACAGAAGTACCACAGATTGCAAACCTAGTTAAACAGGTTTAATTTTTTTTTTAAAAGAGGGAATTAACCACCCCACTGAGTCACTGATAATGATACCGAACGGATTGTCAGCCACCTCTTTGCTTTTTTGCATCTTTCTATCTAGAAAAATCTCTCCACTTTTAACAAAGAAAGAATGAATAGAGTGGTTGCTAAGCAAGAGGAGAGTTTGCTGGAAGGGATGTGTGCTGTTAGAAGTGGGGGAGCTGAATTTTTAGCCCCCGATAGGTGAGGCACAAAGGTGCAGAATTTTACAACACTGCTGGTGCGATTGTTCTCTGCATCCTGAGGCTCTTTTACCAGGGACAGGAATGGGGAGGGAGTGTGGAAATAGAGGGGTTATCTACTCAGTGGTGCAAAGATGATAAAATTAATTAAAGACATGAAAGGAAATCCCAATTGACCTCTGAATTCTGAGAAGCATTGGAGAACAGAACAGCTGCCTGGAAGCGATGGATCAGCAAACTTGTCAGGTTTAGAAAGCTGCTCTCCCTGCCTCGGTTCAGCTTCAGTCCTTTGTAGAGGGGCTACCACTGTCTGCACGCAAGAGTTGCCACCACTCCAGGGACTGGCCCGGAAGGTTTGAAGATCTGTCTCCAGGATATTACCGTGTGCTATCCCAGTGAAAACTCTGCCGGATTGCAATAGTTTTGCTTTAAAAAGGAACTTTATTTGAGCATTTTTCTTTACCAGATATAAACATATTGAACATGGGGGGTGGAAGGCTGTTTAGCTGACAGTTAGGCAACATCAGTGGCACGGTGGCACAGTGGTTAGCATTGCTGCTTCTCAGCGCCAGCGACCTGGGTTCGATTCCAGCCTTGGGTGACAATCTGTGTGGAGTTAGCACTTCTTCCCCGTGTCTCTGTGGGACTCCTCGAAGTGCTCTGGTTTCCTCCCACAGTTGGAAAGGTATGTGGATTAGGTTGATTAGCCATGCTGAATTGATCTTAGTGTCAGGGGGATTAGCAGGGTAAATGTGTGGGGTTATGGGTATAGGGTCTGGGTGGGATTGTGGTCAGTACAGGCTCAATGGACCGAGTGGCCTCCTGCTGCACTGAAGGGATTCTATCTCTTTGAATGAAGGATCTTTTTTTGCTTTCCAATTGGTGTGGGAAGGCTGTATGACAATAAGGACGGATGTGTTGGTTGATAAAAGGCTGGAGCACTGGGACCTCATCTCCTACCACCCTTCTATCCTTAATTTCGGGTAAGCTATTTACGTCCTCCTCCGTGAAGACTTATTCAAGGTCTCTGCCATATCCCTGTCATCCACCATTAAATGCCCCCTTTCATCCTGCAAGGGTCCTACATTAACTCTGGCCATCCTCCTATTCTTTATATATTTATAAAAACTCTTACTGTTCTTTTTGATGTTTCGAGCTAGTTTAGCCTCATATTCCATCTTTCCTTTTTTAAACACCTTTTTAGTCATTCTCTGCTGTTGTTTAAAACTTTCCCAACCCTCCAATCGCCCACTATTTTTAGCCGTTCTTAACGCCTCAGCTTTTGATTTAATACTCTTCTTAATTTCCCTGGAGAACCATGGCTGATCTTCCCTTCTCCTACAGTCCTTCTTCACCATCGGAATACATTTCTGCTGAGTACTGGAAAAGATCTCTTTAAAAATCCTCCACTGTTCCTCAGCCATTCAACCAACCAGAGCACTCCTCCAATCCACAGTCACCAATTCCTCTCTCATCCTATCATAATCCCCTTTGTTCAAGCACAGTACACAGGTCTGGGACTCTACTGCCTCATCCTCCATCTGCATCATAAATTCTACCATATTATGATCACTTGTCCCTAGGGGATCCCTTACATGAATATTCCTAATTCTACCTGCCTCATTACATAGTCATCAGACCTGAACACCTCATTCGCCTGACAAAGGCTACAAAAGCTGAAAGCTTGCAAGTTTACTATCAAATAAATCAGTTGGATTTAAAATTGGTGTTGTCAGACCCCTTACTGTCATTACATAGTACCAGATTCAAGATAGCATGTTCTCTTGTCGGTATTTATCAACATATTTATCTGAATGTTGGTCTCTATAGGTCTCTGTGTAGTCTTGTGCTTTGGTCTGGTCTGATACTCTGGCTCTTGTCTTCCTTTCTTTGTCGCTGTGGTAACTCTCCTCGTGCTGGTCGTTGCTGGTGATGGTCACCATTGTTGTAGTTTGTTCACTGCGGGGAGAGAGAGAGAGAGAACGAAGAACAAAGAACAAAGAACAACACAGCACGGGAAACAGGCCCTTCGGCCCAACGAGCCCGCGCCACCATCCTAACATCTTAATGACATATAGAGACCAATATAGGGACAATTTGTTACCCAATCAGCCTAAGAGCACATTTTTGGGATGTGGGAGGAAACCGGAGCACCCGGAGAAAACCCACGCAACCACGGGGAGAACGCGCAAACTCCCGCAGACACAGGCCCAAATCCATGTGTCTGCACAGCAACAGCGATAGTCTCTGAGCTGTCATGTTGCCCATCTGATGGTCCAGTTTAAGCATACACTAAGGACATGAAGCACTAGGCCACTCCTGAAGTAACCTCCAGGAGCAGCCCTCGCACGACCTGCTGAATGCATGCACCTTGTTGGTCAACAAGGTGGACCGAACAGCCTGTGGAAACAATTAAAGTATTTAAACAGTCCTCCTATATCCTTCTATCTGCAGACCGCTCATGTGGCTGTCCAAGAGACCCTTAAACAACCCTAGCGTGCCTGCTCCCACCACCTTACTCGGTAGTGCATTCCACACCCCCACTACCCTTTGTGTGAAAAAATGCCCTCTAATATTAGTCTTATACATAGCCCCCCTCACCCTAAGGCCGTGACCCCTCGTTCTATCAGAATCTAATGGTGGAAAAAGCTTACCACCATTTACTCTATCTATACCCCTCATAATCTTATATACCTCTAATAGATCCCCTCTCAGCCGACGTCTTTCAAGGGAAAACAACCCCAGTGCGTTCAATCTTTCCTCGTAAGACAGCCCTTCCATACCAGGCAGCATCCTGGTAAAAAGAGATCCTTAGTTGCTTGATTGGACCCTTGGGAATCCTTGGTTCCTTTTATACCCTGTTAGTTTTCAGGCTCTTTTGACCAGGGTGACTTTATCACCCTGATCAATAGCATCCAATCAGGTGTTAATCTCTGGATGTGCACCCAATGGTCATGCCTGTAGGTGCTGGGGGGCACGTAAGTCACATATTTCCCTCCCAAATAAGGGGTTAAAGCACCCTGTGTCTGGTAGACAATCCAGTTTGAGCAGAAAGTGTCCTTTGTCCTGGAGAAAGCCTGTGGCCTGCAGCCTGATGATGTCGAATTCCCTTTGAGGCTGCAGCTTGTCTGTTTCAGTGCTTGTCCAATTATCCTAGCATGCTCTTGCAAACTGCCATCTTAGGTGGTCTGTTTGGCCACACTGTGTTCATTGTTTTTCCAGTTACGTCCCCCCTTGGTCTGATGAATCAGCTGGAATGGTTATTGTTATGTTCAGGGTGATGTAGCAGTGCAGGTAATCATTGCTATTGTCTGAAAGACACACTGGGAGAGGAGAAATACTAACAGCACTGTGGTGTACCTACAGCTGTTCAAAATGGTGACTCTCCATACCTCCAGGACAAATAGGATGGGCAACAAGTCTATATCCATAGCACCATAGAATCCCTACTGTGCAGAAGAGGCCATTTGGTCCATAAATCCTGCTCTAATTCCCTGAAAAATATCCTACCCTGTTCTTATCCTATCTCCATAACCCCACACACTTCCCATATCTAATACATCTAAGCTGCATATCTTGGGGTACCAAGGGGCAATTTAGCATGACCAATCCATCTAACGTGCACACCTTTGAATGACTTTTAAAGATAAAACTTACTCTCATGCTCAAATATCTTTTTGTCTGCTGCAAGTTGGAGTTATCTCAAAGTTCAGCATTACTGCCTCCTTCTGATTATAAAACAAACCCATGAAACAGTGCATCAAATCAACTTTTATCAGATTCTTTGAGGCACTGTGACAATTTGCTTCATCAGCTGAAGATTAGTAATGCAGAAAGTCCAAACTGGTTATGTGATCCAATGGCATTTGAGTTACGGCAACATTACACAGCATCTTCAGGTGGAACGTGAAGACAGGTGGTCAAATACTTGTTCAAAGAGGGAGGTTTTAAGGAACAGTCTTAAAGAGGAAAGAGTGGAGGGTTCTTGGGGGGGGGCGATATCTCAGGGCTGAGGGCCCTGGAACAATATCAAGCTGCTAACATCGTCAAAGGTGGAATAATTCAAATGAGGAATGTCCAGAAATCAGAAATGGAGGAATGTGAAGGTTTCGGAAGGTTGAAGGTCTGGAGCAGGTTTTTTTGTAATGGAAAGCTTTAGACTTGTTATTTAGTATTTAATTCGATGGATCAATGTTATCAGCTGATTGGCCACAGCAGAATTGGGAGAATCCAACAGTAGCATGACATTGTAATCCTGAAACATTCAGCAGCATCTGTAATCAGACTGAAAACCAAAAAAACACTGACCCCAGAGGGTATAACCTTGTGAAATTACTGTAGGTGACTGAACTGAATGTTTCTGAAGATTGTGGGTTCAAGTTCCACTCCAGAATCTTGAGCCTGTAAGCTCGGTTCAGTCATTTGACCTCTTAGACCTGCCCCACCAGACAACAAGGTCATGGTTTTAATTCCATTTTCCTCTCCACTCCACACAACCTCCATTCTTAATCAAAAATCTGGTCAATACAACATTGAATTTATTCAGTGACCCATCTTCTCTGCTCTCTGGGCAAGAGGATTAACAAAACTCAAAATAAAAATGAGGATTTTATTCATGTGTGGGTTTTCTTTAAATTTCAGTCAATGCCAGGAGCTTGTATCTTTTTCCCAATGGCAGGAGGTGGAAGAGAGAATGTGTGGGGTACTTGATTACGCTGGCTGCTTTTCTGAGGCAACAGGAAGTGTGGATAATGTCAATGGATGGGACGTTGGTTTGAATGATGGACTGGACTACATTCATGATCCTTTGTAGTTTATTGAGGTTTTGGACAGAGTGTCAGAGTGTCTGTGTGTCTTGGGATTGTGAAAAACACTACAGGATTGCAATTTTATTTTGGTTATTCTCACAGGTATCCTCAGGCCAACAATCTTGGTGTGTCTCTGTACCAATTGCTGGCATTCTTCTTGATGGGAAGTGATAACATTGTTCCTCAGGTCACTTGATGACTAATGACTCCTGTCTGTGGATTGGCAATCCTTGGGGAAAATGCCAAATTATCTGATTACTGGACAAATCTTTCACTGCTTTCAAACATTCAGTTCTGACCTATTGGTGTTTGATGTGCTGTCTGTCCTGTGACAGGCAGTCTGACAGACTTCAATTTCCTCCCATGTCCAGAGATACGGAGGTAAGTGAAGACTTTTACTTCTGTTTCTCTGCATCATTGACCTGAAACCAGAATTTCTAGCTTGAAACTTTATAAAGTTTATTTATTAGTAAGTCTTAGACTAACACTGCAATGAAGCTACTGTGAAAATCCCTTTGTTGCCACACTCTGGCACCTATTTGTATAAACTGAAGGAGAATTTTGCAGAGCCAATGTACCTAACCAACACGTCCTTTAGATTGTGGGAGGAAACCAAGGCACCCAGAGAAAACCCATGTGATCACGGAGAGAACGTGCAGACTCCACACTGACAGTGACCCGAGGATTGAGCCCGGATCCATGGTGCTGTGAGGCAGCAGCACTAACCACTGTGCCACATTGCCCACATAAGCATGGCTGAGCAGGAGACTCTTCCACTCTTACCACCTGCTATTACCCTGTTTGGTGCTGTCATATCTTCATAGCTTATCGAAGGAATCAAACCCAGGGCTGGTTCAGAGGCAGGAACACTATCCACTGCCACAAGATCTTTTATATCAGTAATCAATATACAGCCTGTAATAATATTTTTGCAGTTCCATTGTAGGTACGGTGAGACAACTTTCAAGGACAAAGGATGACATTGGGAAAAGGACATTATAGATGACTGATTTGTAGGCAGCAATAATCGCATGACAGACAGTATCACAGTGAGAACTGTTTTATCAGCAAAGTTTTGATATGTAAATATGCAGTTCCTAAAACTGAAACACGGTAAACATATAATCAATCTACAATTGCACAACGTGACCGAGATGTTTAACTGTGTGTAGCCCAAAGCTATTTGCCTCGGAGTTGATAACCACTGATTAAAATATTCAATAGGACAAAGGGGGAGAAACTCTGTTCTCCAGGATCTGGGGGAAGCCGAGTCAGGAACAAGATGCTGATTTAACCTTCAGATTCGAGCCCTCGGGAATGATGTCAGAAAGTATTTCTTCACACAAAGGGAGTGGAAATCTAGAACCTTCTCCCAGTAAAGGCAGTGTAGATGGAGGGATGGAAAATATAGAAACCAATAGCTTTAAATGGGAGAGGCTGTTAAAGTTTTCAGTGCCAAGGTGAGTAAATAGTTACTGCACAAATCAATCATAATTTAACTGAATGGTAGAACAGGCTTGATGGGCTGAATGGCCCATTCCTATTTTGATGTATCATAGTTAATTATGTACCGGGTCAGGTGCTGTTTCTACTGTGTAGCTCTTGTCTCTGTGTCATCTATAGGATAAGATCATTGCCTCTAATTATTCTTGAACAACGCTCCAGAGCAGAGATTTGACCCCAACATGTCCCAGGTTCAATCCTCAAAGACAGAACAAAGAAAAATACAGCACAGGAACAGGCCTCTGTGTCAATCATAACGCCCTAACTAAACTAAACAAAAACTTTCTGTCCTTACTTGGTCTGTATCCCTCTATTCTCTCCCTATTCTCACTTTCCAAAGAGAACTGAGAGCCTATTGTGTACTCTGGTGAAGCAAGAGTGAGCCACGTCCCTGTGAAATAATGTCCTTCAACTAGAGGGCTTCTCAATCCATCAAACGGACGGTAAGCTGCCTCAGGCAAGACTAAGGAAGATGGGGTCTGCTTTCGAATCAACACCTCTTGGTGCCTAGATGTAGTAACTTTCTGTTGTTGGACTTTAAGCTGGTGTTGGGAGATTTGTTACTGAATTTTCTGTTCCCCAGACCTAGAATACCTGACACTAAAATGTCGCCCCTAACACCTTCCGTGGGAGTTCACCTCCGTTATCCTGATGGCAGTTTACATCCCATCCCATGAGGATGTGAAGATTGCACTGGATGAAACATGCACCACTATGCGTAGCCTTGAGACAAAATATCCCGAGGCCTTTTTCATTGTGGCCGGGAACTTCAATTAGGCCAAGCTCAAGAGCGTCCTACCAGGTTACCACCAACACGTCTTCTGTTCCACCCGAGGCCCAAACATCCTGGACCACTGCTACACAAATATCAAACGTGCCTACCACCCTATCACCCGCCCACACTTTGGCAAATCAGACCACAAGATTGTGCTCCTTCTCCTGACTTACAGGCAAAAACTGAAGCGGGAGAATCCATCAAAGAGAGCTGTGCAATGTTGGTTTGAGGAATCGGATAATCTCCTACGGGCTGCTTGGAGTCAGTGAACTGGTCAGTATTTAAAAACTTTGAGTACACCACTATGGTAACCGACTTTATTTATGTAAGTGTGTGGTAGACAATGTGCCAAAGGAGCAAATCCTATGTTCCCCAACCATCAGAAGCCATGGATAAACAAGGATATCCATAGTTTGCTGAAATCCAGGTCTCAGATATTCAAGTCAGGCGACACTGATCTATACAAGAAAGCCAGATACGATCAATGGAGATCCATCAAAAATGCCAAAAGCCAATACCGAACCAAGCTAGAGTCCCTGGCTAACCTCACCGACCCACATCCAATATGGCAAGGTCTGCAAGACATAACAAGCTACAAGATGAAGGTATGTAAAAATCACCAGCTCCAATGTACTCTTCCCTGACGAGCTCAATGCATTCTACGCCTATTTTGAGTGAGAGGTTAGCGAGCGCATGTCCAGGTCTGGGGTCACCGTTGCAGATGTCAGAGGAGTTTTCTTGAAGGACAACCCACAGAAAGCAACTGGGCCGGATGGGGAACCCGGAGGTGCACTCGGATCTAGCACAGATCAGCTGGTAGAGGTAGTCACAGACATCTTCAACCTCTCTTTACAATAATCTGAGGTCCCGATCTGTTTGAAGAAGATGACCATCATGCCAGTATCTAAGAGAAATGAAGCAGCGTGCCTTACTGACAATCTGCTGGTGGCTCTGACATCCATCATTATGAAGTGTTTTGAAAGGTTAGTCATGGCACGAATCAATTTCCGTCTCCTGGACTGCCTAGATCTACTACAGTTTGCCTACTGCCACAACAGGTCCACACAGACGCCATTTCCCTGGCTCTGAACTCAACCCTGGAAGATCTAGATTAAAAGGGCACCTATGACAGACTCCTATTTATTGGCTACAGCTCAGCCTTCAACACTATTATTCCAATGAAACTCATCTCCAAACTCTGTGGTCTGGGCCACGGACCTCCGTCTGTGACTGGATCCTGAACTTCCTAACTCACAGACCACAATCAGTAAGGATAGGCAATAACACCTCCTCCATGATCACCCTCAACACCAGTGCCCCACAAGGCTGTGTTCTCAGCCCCCTACGATACTCCTTATACATCTGTGACTGTGTGGCCAAATTCCCCTCCAATTCAATTTTCAAGTTTGCTGATGATACCACGTATTGAGTTGGATCTCAAAGAATGACAAGACAGAGTACAGGAATGAGATAGAGAACCTGGTGAAATGGTACGGCAACAATAACCTCTCCCTCAATGTCAACAAAACGAAGGAGATTATCATCAACTTCAGGAAGCATAAAGGAGAACATGACCTTGTCTACGTCAAGGGAAACGAAGTAGAAATGGTCGAGAGCTTCAAGATTTTAGGTGTCCAGATCACCAACAACCTGTCCTGAACCCCCCATGCTGACACTATAGTTGAGAAAGCCCACTAATACCTCTATTTTCTCAGAAGACTAAGGAAATTTGGCATGTTAGCTACGACTGTCACCAATGTTTACAGCTGCACCATAGAAAGCATTCTTTCTGGTTGTATCACAGCTTGGTATGGGCTCCTGCTCCGCCCAAGACCTCAAGGAACTACAAAAGATCCTAAACATACACAGTCCATCACACAAACCAGCCTCCCATCCATTGATTCTGTCTACACTTCCCACTGCCTCAGCAAAGCAGCCAGCATAATTAAGGACCCCACACACCCTGGACATTCGGTCTTCCACCTTCAAGATAGAAAAGTCTGAGGTCACGAACCAACCAACGCAAGAACAGTTTCTCCCCTGCTGCTGTCAGACTTCTGAATGGACTCGTCTTGCATTAAGTTGATCTCCCTCTATACCCTAGCTATGACTGTAACTCTACATTCTGCACTGTCTCCTTTTCTTCTCCATATATGGTGTACTTTGCCTTTATAGCACGCAACAAACAATACTTTTCTCTGTATGTTAACACGTGACAATAATAAATCGAATCAAATATTCATATACTCATCTAGATATCCCTTAAATGTTGTCAACACGCCAACTTCCACCACCTCCTCTGGCAGCACCTTCTAGGTGACCACCACTCTCTGCGTGAAAAACTTGCCCCGCACATCTCTCTTAAACTTTCCCCCTCTCACCTTGAACCTGTAACCCCTGAAATTGACACTTGTAACCCTGGGAAAAAGCTTCCTAGTAACCATCCTGTGTGCCTCTCATAATTGTGTAGACCTCTATCGGGTCTCACTTCAGCCTCCATCTTTTTAGCGAAATCAATCCTAGTTTATTCAACCTCTCCTCAAAGTCAACACCCTTGAGACCAGGCAATGTCTTGGTGAACCTTCTTTACACTGTCTACAAAGCTTCCACGTCCTTCTGGTAGGGTGGCAACCAGAACTGCATAAATACTCCAAATGTGGCCTAACCTCCTCATGAGCTGTTTCCTGATCATAGCTGAGATGTGACTATTCCAGTTAGCTCCGCGTATCATTGAAACATTACAGAAACACTACTGCAAAGAAGGAAGCCACACAACCAACCGCTGACAAGCTATAAACTGACTAAAGGCAAATAAGAAAGGCAAATAAGTTGTGAATGTTTTTGTGTGCATAGACTGAAATAGAAATGGATTAAACACTAAAGCTGTGTATAGATAGCATTAATATCAGTCAAACTAATGCGGAATACAGGGCAGTAGCAGAAGGAAACTATCAAAAATAACACCACATTTTCAAAAGCTGCAAAAGTCCTGGGGAGGAGCCAGAAGAGAATGACCAGAACGGTTTCAGGTGTGAGGGATTTTAGCTGCACAATGAACCTAGAACAAGAACAAAGATCAAAGAACAACACAACACGGGAAACAGGCCCTTCGGCCCAACGAGCCCGCGCTGCCGTCCTAACGGCTTACTGACATATAGAGACCAATATAGGGACAATTTGTTACCCAATCAGCCTAACAGCACATTTTTGGGATGTGGGAGGAAACCGGAGCACCCGGAGAAAACCCACGCAACCATGGGGAGAACGCGCAAACTCCCGCAGACACAGGCCCAAATCTATGTGTCTGCACAGCAACAGCGATAGTCTCGGAGCTGTCATGTTGCCCATCAGATGGTCCAGTTTAAGCATACACTAACGACGTGAAGCACTAGGCCACTCCTGAAGTAACATCCAGGAGCAGCCCTAGCACGACCTGCCGAATGCATGCGCCTTGTTGGTCAACAAGGTGGACCGAATAGCCTGTGGAAACAATTAAAGTATTTAAACAGTCCTCCTATATCCCTCTATCTGCAGACCGCTCATGTGGCTGTCCAAGAGAACCTTAAACAACCCTAGCGTGCCTGCTCCCACCACCTTACTCGGTAGTGCATTCCACACCCCCACTACCCTTTGTGTGAAAAAAATGCCCTCTAATATTCGTCTTATACATAGCCCCCCTCACCCTAAGGCCGTGACCTCTCGTTCTATCCGATTCTAATGGTGGAAAAAGCTTACCACCATTTACTCTATCTATACCCCTCATAATCTTATATACCTCTAATAGATCCCCTCTCAGCTGACGTCTTTCAAGGGAAAACAACCCCAGTACGTTCAACCTTTCCTCGTTAGACAGCCCTTCCATACCAGGCAGCATCCTGGTAAATCTCCTCTGCACTCTCTCCAGGGACTCCACATCCTTCCGGTAGTACGGCGACCAGAACTGGACGCAGTACTCCAAGTGAGGCCTAACAAACGTTCTATACACTTGCAACATCAAACTCCTACTCTTGTATTCTATACCCCTTCCTATGAAGGCTAACATACCATACGCTTCCTTTATCACCTTTTCCACCTGTACTGACACCTTCAGAGACTTGTGAACCTGCACCCCCAGGTCTCTCTGCATCTCTATACTCCAGATAGTTTTACCTTTTATCCTATAACTCCCCTCTACAGTATTCCGGCCAAAATGCATTACCTCACATTTATCCGGATTAAATTCCATTTGCCATCTATCTGCCCAATCTACCAGCCTATCAATGTCCTGTTGTATTGCCTGGCACTGCTTCTCAGTCCCCGCCAATCCAAGTATCTTAGTGTCATCAGCAAATTTGCTGATCACACCGCCTACTCCCTCTTCCAAGTCATTTATATAAATCACAAATAGAAGAGGTCCTAGTACTGAGCCCTGTGGCACACCACTAGTGACTGACCTCCAGTTGGTAAAAGAGCCTTCCACTACTACCCACTGTCTCCTCCTCCCAAGCCAGTTCTCAACCCATCTACATACCTGGCCCTGTATCCCATGCGCCTTCACCTTTTTTATTAGCCTACCATGGGGAACCTTGTCAAACGCCTTACTGAAATCCATGTAGACGACATCAATGGCTTGTCCTTCATCAACCGTTTTTGTCACTTCTTCAAAAAATTCCACTAGATTCGTAAGGCACGACCTCCCCTTAACGAAGCCATGCTGCGTATCCCTGATCAGATCGCAGCGCTCCAGATGTGCACACATCCTGTCCCTGAGGATCCTCTCCATTAGCTTACCTATAACTGAAGTCAAGCTCACCGGCCTATAGTTCCCTGGATTATCCCTCTGACCCTTTTTAAACAACGGTACTATATTTGCAATCCTCCAGTCCTCTGGGACCTCACCTGTGTCCAAAGAAGAGACAAAGATTTGCGTCAGAGGCCCAGCAATGTCATCCCTCACCTCCCTTAGCAGCCTGGGATAAATACCATCAGGCCCCGGAGCTTTATAAGTCTTTATGCTGCCTAAAAGCCCCAACACTTCTTCCCTCGTAATGATTATTTCCTTTAACGGGTCCTCAAAACCTGGAGAAACTGGAGTTGTTCTTCTCGGAGTGAAGGAGATAATTGGGAGATTTGCTTGAAATAAACAAGATTATGAGAGGCAATGATACCCAGACAGATGTGTGCATTGAAGATCCCAGGCTGGGTGGTGGAGGGTGGGGTGAGTGTGATGATCAGGAACCAGCTGCCTACGAGGATGGTGGAAAGAAATGAGTAATGGGTTCAGAGGGAATTAGAGGAGCACTAGAGCAAACTAAATGGAGAATGATGGGATAGGGTGGGTGATGGGACTGTCTGGACTGAATGACCTTGATGGACTAAATAACCACCACCTGTATCAGATTGAGTTTGACAATCTATGGAGGGGAGGGGACGGGAGTGCCAGCAAAGTAAGGAGGAGGCATCCAGTGGTGGGATGGATCTCTGACATATTCCCGGCAGCAAGGAGGTTTCCCAGTGGTGAGCACTCTGGAGTTAGGCAGCTAATTTCAATATTTAATGACTCAACAAAAGTCAATTCTTCTCCCCCTTGGGTTAAAGATCACATGGCCAGTATCTTAACGAAAGAGGGAGTTTGGGCTCATCCATTCAGTAAGATTGAATGAGCTATTACAACATTGCTGTTCCTGAGAGGTTTGCCTGCCGAGGAGGGTTCCTGGAGCCACTGCAGAACAAATCAAAGGAGGGACAAGACTTCAGGCTGGCCAAAGGTCACTGGGGAAATGCTGTATTATCCCAAGAACACCTGGAGTAGATTGGTAGCCCTCAGAATATCAGCTTACAAATATCTTGCATGAGAAGGCCACAGTGATTAATGATGAGGAAGGTTTTTTTCAGCTGAGAACCCAAGTCACATACTTAACCCTGGATGGTGCCGCACTGCAAAATGACTGGAATTTTTTTTTCAAGTTACTTTATTGGCATTTGGATATAAAATTCCCACACTGGTTCAGGAGTAGCAAATGGAGTTGTAATTTGAGGGATTGGCTCATCCTGCTTATGTCAGGATGAGGCTTGAAGGCTCGGTTAGTGCAATGGATAGCTATAGATTAGCCAGGAGGGAGCTAAAGAGTGAATTGAGGAGAGCTAAGAGAGGACACGAGAAGACTTTGGCTGATAGAATTAAGGAGAATCCTAAAGCTTTCTTTAGATATGTTAAGAATAGAATATTGGTTAGGACAAGACTAGGGCCAGTCATAGACAGCGGTGAGAAGTTGTGCGTGTAGCCTGAAGAGATTGGAGAGGTACTGAATAAATATTTCTCTTCGGTATTCACGCAGGGTGATGTAAATGTAGTTATGGAGAACACTGAGGTACAGGGTAGAAAACTGGAAGGTATCGAAGTAGATAGGGAGGATGTGCTAGATATTCTCGAGGGTTTGAAGTTGGATAAGTCCCCTGGGCCGGACGGGATTTACCCTAGGATTCTCTGGGAGGCATGAGAGGAGATTGCAGAGCCTCTGGCTCTGATCTTCAGGTCGTCGTTGGTTACGGGTGTGGTTCCGGAGGACTGGAGGATAGCGAATGTGGTCCCGTTGTTAAAGAAGGGGAAGAGAGACCTTCCAGGGAATTATAGGCCAGTGAGTCTTACTTCTGTTGTGGGCAAAGTATTGGAGAGAATAATTAGGGATCGGATTTATAGTTATTGGACAGTGATAGCCTTTTTCCTAGGATGGAGAAAGCTAGCACGAGGGGACACAGCTTTAAATTAAGGGGTGATAGTTATAGGACGGATATCAGAGGCAGGTTCTTTACCCAAAGGGGGGTTCGGGAGTGGAATGCCCTGCCTGCAGCAGTTGTAGATGCGCCAAGTTTGGTGGCGTTTAAGAGGTTAGTTGATAAGTATATGGAAGAGAGGGAATGGTTTAGTTTGGAGGGGCATTGCTTTTTATATTGGTCAGCGCAACATCGAAGGCCGAAGGGCCTGTTCTGTGCTGTAGTGTTCTATGTTCTATGTTTTATGTTCTATGTGAGTCACACCATTAGGACAGCCACTGTTTCTCAGTGCTCACTGACCTGATGTGTTGTCAGAATTCATGGTGGTGGAAGTGAATTGAAATCACATCTCACAGATCAGAAGAGGGTTCAGATGAAGAAACGCTTGCATTTCTGTTGGACTTTTCAGGATCTTGGTATGTCTCCAAAATGCTACAATCTGGACGGTGGTGAGTTATATTTCACTCCGAGTCTGAGCTGCTGAGAACCTACACAGATTAATGGGAGGAAATGCTTGCTGTCTTGAGGCAAATCAGAGTGGATAAATCCCCAGGAATGGACAGGATATTCCCTTGGACCTTGAAGGAGACTAGTGTTGAAATTCCAGGGGCCCTGGCAGATATATTTAAAATGTCAGTAACCAGGAGTGAGGTACTGGATGATTGGAGGATAGCTCATGTTTTTCTGTTTTTTAAAAGGGCTCAAAAAGTAATCCAGAAGTTATAGGCCGGTAAGCTTGATGTCAGTAGTAGGTGAATTATTGGAAGGCGTACTAAGAGATAGGATCTACAAATACTTGAGTAGACAGGGATTTATTAGGGAGAGTCAACATGGCTTTGTGCTTGGTCAGTCATGTTTAAGAAATCTATTGGAGTTTTTTGAGGAGGTTACCAGGAAAATGGATGAAGGGAAGGTATTGGATGTTGTCTACATGGATTTCAGTCAAGCCTTTGACAAGGTCCTGCATAGGAGGTTAGTTAGGAAGGTTATGTTACTAGGTATACAGGAGAGGTATAAATTGGATTAGGCACTGGCTCAACAATCGGTTGGATTTAAAATTGGTGTTGCTAAATTCTTACTGAGTTCTCAACGGAAGAAGCCAGAGAGTGGTTGTGGAGGATTGCTTCTCTGAGTGGAGGCCTGTGACTAGCAGTGTGCTGCAGGGATCGGTGTTGGGTCCGTTGTTGTTTGTCATCAATCAATGATCTGGATGATAATGTAGTAAATTGGATCAGCAAATTTGCTGATGATAAAAAGATTGGAGGTGTAGTGGACAGTGAGGAAGGTTTTAAAAGCTTGCAGAGGATTTGGACCAGCTAGAAAAATGGGCTGAAAAATAGCAGATGGAGTTTAATGCAGACAAGTGAAGTATTGCAGTTTGGAAGGACAAACCAAGGTGGTAATACATGATAAATGGTAGGACACTGAAGAGTGCAGCAGAACAGAGGGATCTGGGAATAGAGATACATAATTCCCTAAAAATAGCATCACCTGTAGATAGAGTACATCGGTACTTTATAAATCGAAGTATTGAGTATAACAGTTGAAATGTTATGGTGAAGTTGTATGATATCGGTGAGACCAAATTTAGAATATTGTGTGCAATTTTGGTCATTTAATGACAAAAATTCTATTAATAAATTGAAAGAGTGCAGAAAAGGTTTAAAAAAATGTTACCAGGACTTGAGAAACTGAGTTAGAGAGAAAGGTTGAATAGGTTAAGATTTATTCTCTGAAGCGTAAAAGAATGAGGGAAGATTTGATAGAGGTATATAGAGTTATGATGGGTATAGAGTGAATGCAAGCAGGCTTTTTCCACTGAGGCTAGGGGAGAAAAAAACAGAGGACATGGGTTAAGAACATAAGAAATAGGAGCAGGAGTCGGCCATCCAGCCCCTCGAGCCTGCCCCGCCATTCAATAAGATCTGAAGTGGATCAGTTCCACTTTCCTGCTTTCTCCCCAAGACCCTTAATTCCCTTGTCTGTTGGAAATCTATCTACCCGTGACTTAAATATGTTCAGCAAGGTAACCTCCATCACTTCAATGGGCAGATAATTCACACACATATATATAGCTGGTTCACTAATGTTCTTTAGAGAAGGAAATTTGCCTGTCCTGGCCTATATGTGACTATGATGTAGAGATGCCGGTGTTGGACTGGGGTAAACTCAGTAAAGTTTTACAACACCAATTTTAAATCCAACCAATTTATTTGATAGTAAATTTGCAAGCTTTCGACTCTATGGCCTTCGTTTGCCTGACAAAGGCCATAGAGTCGAAAGCTCGCAAATTTACTATCAAATAAATTGGTTGGATTTAAAATTGGTGTTGTAAAACTTTACTATATGTGACTCCCGATACACAGCAATATAGTTCGTTCATAAATGGTCTCATAAGCCACTCAGTTCAATGGGAAAGAAAAATTCCAAGGAGAGGATCTCCCATCTGTGGTTAACAAAAAAAGATAGCATCAAACTTAAAGAAAAAGCAAATAATTGTGCAAAGATAGGTAGGAGGATTTGAGATTGGACAGAATATAAAGAGAACAACTAAGTTCATAAAATAGAGGAGCAGAATTAGGCCATTCAGCTCATTAAGTCTGCTCCATCATTGAATCATGGCTGATATGCTCCTCATCCCCATTTTCCTGCCTTCTCCCCATAACCCTTCAACCCATTCCCAATTAAAAATCTGTTTAACTCCTCTAAGTTTCCTCACTGTCCCAGCGTCCACCACTCGTTAGGGCAGTGATTTCCACAGATTCACAATCTTTTGGAAAAAATAGTTTCCCCTCAACTGTTTTAAATTTGCTGCCTCTTATCCTAAGACAATGGCCTCTTACCCTAGAATGCCCCAGCAGCAGAAGCATCCGCCCTACATCTACTTTATCATTTTATATACCTCAATTTGACCTCCTCGTTCCTCTAAATTTCAGAGTATCGGCCTATACTGTTCAATCTCTCTTCATACAATGAACCTCTCATCTCTGGAATCAATCCAGTGAACCTCCTCTGAACTGCCTCCAATCTTTCCTTAAATGAGGTTTCCAAAACTGTGCACAATACTCCAGGTGCAGCCTCACTAATGCCTTGTATAGTTACAGCAATGCTTCCTTCCCTTTATATTCTATTCATTTAGCTGTAAATGCCAACATTCCATTCACTTTATTTACAATCTGCTGTTCCTGCATGCTAGTTTTGTAATTCATGAACGAGGACACCCAGATCCCTCTGCACTGGGACATCACGAAATCTCTCCCCATTTAGATCATAAGTTGCCTTCCCATTTTTCTGAACAAAATGCATGGCCTCACACTTATCCGTGTTAAACTTCATCTGCCACATTTTGGCCCACTCTCCTAACCTATCTCCATAGATTTGTAAGGTTCTTATTTTCTCATTGCAACTTACTGTTCTGTCTATTTTGGTATCATCTACAAATTTTGCTCTAAAGCTTTCGATCCCTGTATCCAACATACATTGTAAATAGCTGGTGCCCAAAGACCAAAACTTGTGGCATCCCACTAGTTACTTCTTGCCATCAAGAAAAAAGCCCATTTATCTTGACTCTGTCTTTTTTCCTTAACCAATCACCTGTCCAAACTAATAAATTACTCCAATTCCATGTGATCTAACCTTGCGAATTAATCTTTTGTGCAGCATCTTATCAAACTTCTTCCAGAAGTCCGGAGATACTACACTTACAGGATGCCCATTATCCACTTTGCTTGTTCCATCCCCGAAGAACTCTGACAAATTAGTCAAGCATGATTTGCCTTTCATAAAACCATGCTACTCTGATGGATAGCATTTTGACTTTCCAAATGTCCTGATATTGCTTCCTTGATAATTAGTTCTAACATTTTCCCAACAATAGATGTTAAACTAACTGGTCTGTAATTTCCCACATTTTGCCTCCCTCCCCTTTTCAATAAGGGCATTACATTAGCATTTTTTTCTGATCCATTGGAACCTTTCCTATGTCTTGGAAATTTTGGAATATTATAACCAATGGATCCACTATCTCTGCTGCCACTTCCTTTAATACCCTATAATGTAGGCCATCAGGCTCAGGGGACTTGTCTGCTCTCAATTCCAATAGTTTGCTGAATACCCTTTCCCTCGCAATGTGGATTGTTCTAAGTTCTACCCTTTCTATTACCTCTGACTTGCCCATTCCTGTAGGAATGGTGCTCATGTTCACCACCGTGAAAACTGAGGCAAAGTATTGAGATAACATCTCTGCTATTTTGGTGTTCCCCATTGTTAACTCTGTTTCATCTTCCAAAGGCCCAACATTCACCTCAGCGATTCTCTTCCCTTTTATTTACCTATAGAGGCTTTTGCTATCCTTTTGATATTTTGCGTGAGTTTTCTTTCATAAGTTACCTATGCTCTTTTTATTTTTTTAGTATCCCTTTGTTTATGTTTGAAAGTTTCCCAATCTTCCAGTCTGCCACTGTCTTTGCAGTATGGTATACCTTAGTTTTTTTAATCTTTATATTCACCTTGATCCCCTTGTTTAGCCATGGACGTTTTTTTACCCTCCTTACCATCTTTCTCCCTCACTGGGATATATTTTAATTGAGGATGTGAGCATCTTCTTAAACAACTGCTTATCCGTTGTCCTTTTAGCCTTCCTGCTCACTCCACTTGGGCCAGATCTGTCCTCCTGCCGATATAATTTCTTTTGTTTAATTCCAGAACGCGAAAGTGGGACTCCACTTTCTCACCCCGCCAACTGAACTTTGAATTCAATCATATTATGGTCACTGCTCCCTAGCGGATCCTTAACTATGAGGTCATCAAATAATTCCTCCTCATTACACAATGTCAAATCCAGAGTAACCCAAGGAATGACAAAAAAGATTCATAAGAAGGGGAAAAAAATAGAGTACGAGAGAAAGATGGCTAGAAATGTACAGAATAAGAATTACTATAGATATTTAAATAAGAAAAGGGTTAATAAAGTGACCATTATTCCAATTGGAATGAAGAGATGGCAGATGAATTTAACATCAGTCTCCACTATATAAGAGCATTATTCTCTAAAAGCCATTGATCATCATGGACTGGTTCAGGTTTCACTGAAGGAATCAAATGGAAGGTGACCATGGACAGCCACTGATGAGGCGATTGCTCACGTGGACAGCCTATTAGAATGGAGACTGATCCTAGTGCTGGTATATCTTTAATTCCTGAGACTATATAACAACAAAAGCTGAAGTGTCCTTCTTCAAGTGATGGGAATTTAAGGACATACATGGAAGAGATCAGGCTATTCAGCCTCTCAACTCTGTCCCACCATTAGATCATATCTGATCTGTATTTTCACATTGGTTCTGTTAGCCCCAGTGCCCTTACCCAAAGAAAATACATCTACTTCCATTTTGAATGGCTGATTTGAGTTTCTTCCTCCACACCTTGCTGGGAGATAGATTCCATTTCCAGTGCACTTTGTGTGAAGAAATGTTTCCTGATATCCCACTTGAATTTTAAGGTCTGTTTCCTTTGTTCTGGCCTCAGAGTTATTGCGACACAGGAGATCAGTCATTGGACCCTATAAATCCATGACCCAACACCAGAGGAAATAGTGTCTCTTTACATATCCTCTCAGATCCTTTAATCATCCTAAATACCTCAATTAGATCACCCCATAATCATCGTAGGAATAGTGACAGCAGAGGAATTGCCCTATAGAAAGGAGAAAAGTGACTGAACGGGGTAAAGGAAAACCACAGGAAACAAAACGAGAGCATTTTCTGTAATTAGCTCAGCATTGTATAAATTACAGCTCAGCTTTGTAAAGCTGGGAGTCTATTAAAGGCAAGAGTTTAGATGTGAATCTACACAGCAGTTACTGACAGGAAACTAACTCCTGGTGAGTTTTTGCTGAAATCTGCTTTTCATTACTTGGAATCTGAGGTTCAGTTTGCATCTCTTGACATTACGAGTTCAGCACAATTCCTGAGCGCTTTACACAGCTCACAACTGAAGTTCTTTAAAGTATACAGCCAAGGACCACAGAGTTCAAAATTTATTACCAAATATTAATAATCAAAAGCATCTATTGAGCTTGGGCCTACAGGTCATGAGGATGAAATGCAAAGCAGCAGAGTATGAATATAACTTGGAATGCTGTTAAAGTTCTTGACACTAATTTAAAACAGACTTTCCATTTGCGGTTTCAATGCCAAGTTGTCCTTCTTGAACTCATAATACAGTATGAGTGAAAAGTGGAAACTAGGCCCACAGACATGCTGGAATGATTAAAGTGTTTATCCTCACTTTTAAAACTATGCATACCTTCCATTTTTGAGCTTTAACCCCTTTAGTGCTGTTATTAATCGAGGGATTGAGTTTAGGAGTCGGGAGGTAATGCTGCAGCTTTATAGGACCCTTGTCAGACCACACTTGGAGTACTGTGCGCAGTTCTGGTCGCCTCACTATAGGAAGGATGTAGAAGCTATTGAAAGAGTGCAGAGGAAATTTACAAGGATGCTGCCTGGATTGGGAGGCAGGCCTTATGAAGATAGGTTGAGGGAGCTGGGACTCTTCTCACTGGAGAGACGTAGGTTGAGAGGCGACCTGATAGAGGTTTATAAAATGTTGAGAGGAATAGATAGGATGGATTCTCAGAGGCTATTTCCCAGGGCTGAAATGGTCGCTACGAGAGGACACAGATTTAAGGTGCAGGGAAGCAAATACAGAGGAGATGTTAGGGGTAAGTTTTTCACTCAGAGGGTGGTGAGTGAATGGAATCGGCTGCCATCGGTGGTGGTCGAGGCGAACTCACTGGGGTCTTTTAAAAGACTCTGGATGAGTATATGGGATCTAATGGGATAGGGGGTTATAGATATATAGGTCTATGGTCTGGTAGGTATAGATGTGATCGGTGCAACTTGTGGGCCGAAGGGCCTGTTTGTACTGTAGTGTTCTATGTTCTATGGAAATAAAGCCACTTGGGCAAGGGTTGAACAATTGTTGGGATTTTATATTTTTTTTAAAGCTTGCATTTGTTGCACATCCCTAATTGCCCTGGCACTGAGGGTCTTAGAGGGCACTTCAGAGTCAACCACATTGCTGTGAATCTGTGGACCAGACCCACAGTGAATAACATTCGTGTCACACAAGTGCCAGGCAAAGACCATCTCCAGCAAGACAGAATTTAACACTCACTTCTTGATAGCCAATGGCATTACCATCTCTGAATCCCTCCTGTCAACATCCTGGGAGTTCCCATTGACTGAAGTGGACCAAGCAGATAACTACTGTGGCTATCAGAGCAAGTCAGGGACTGGGATCCTGTGGTGAGTAACTCACTTCCTGACTCCCCACAGCTTGTCCACCATCTACAAGGCACAAGTCAGGAGTCTGATGGAATACTCTCCACATGCCTGGATGGGTATAGCTCTAACAACACTCAAGAAGCTCAACACCATCCAGGACAGAGCAGCCTACACGATTGGCACCTCATCCACAAACATTCACTCCCTTCACCATTGATACAGTAGCAGCAGAAAACTATAGAATCCTACAATGCAGAAAGAGGCCACTCAGCCCATCGAGTCTGCACTGTCCACAATCCCATCTAGGCTCTACCCCCATAACTCGTGCATTTACCTTAGTTAGTCCCCCCGACATTAAGGGGCAACTTAGTATCTTTGGATTGTGGGAGGAAACCAGACCACCTGGAGAAAACCCACACAAACACAAGGAGAATGTGCAGACTCCACACACACACAGTGACCCAAGCTGAGAATTGAACCCGGGTCCCTGGCTCTATGAGGCAGCAGTGCTAAATACACTGTACTATCATTGAGAAAGACAAGGGCAAGAGGTAACTGGGAACACCAGCACCTGAAAGTTCCCTTCCAAATCACTCAACATCCTGACTTGGAAATATATCAGTAAGAGGTCTGGCAACGCCATTTTTAAATCTAACTGATTTATTTGATAGTAAATCTGCTAGCTTTCGGCGTTTGTGCCTTCGTCAGGCGAAGGCACAAACGCCGAAAGCTCACAGATTTACAATCAAATAAATCAGTTAGATTTAAAAATGGTGTTGCCAGACCTCTTAGAGTTTACCCCAGTCCAACGCCAGCATCTCTACATCTTGGAAATATATCACCATTTCTTTACTGTCACTGGGTCAAAAATCCTGGAACTTTCTTCCTAACAGGTGTGGGTGTACCTACACCACATAAACGGCAGGCATTCAAGACGGCAGCTCACAAGCACCTTTTTGAGGGCAATTAGGTATGAGCAATGAATGCTGGCCAGCTAGCAGCACCCATACCCCATGAATATTGGCAAATATAGTTCCAACACAGGATGGTGTGTGGCTCTGAGACTGTGTGTGAGAGAGAGAGAGATGAGTTTGTATGTGACAGAGAGAGAGAGTGCGTGTGACAGTGTGTGAGTGAGGGGAGAGTTTGTAAGCGTGAGTTGGTAAGTTTGTGAGAGGAGAACGTGAGCGAGGCAAGAATGCGAGCAGGGAGCGAGCATGAGTGGGAGAGAGGAGAGTGCATGTTTGAGAGGGAAGACTGTACATATGTGTGAGAGATGAGTGTATAAACAAGGACAATATATGTATGGGAGGGGAGAGTTTATATGTCTGTGAAAGAGAGATGGGAATTAATTGAGAGCGACAGTGGACTGTACGTGTGTGAGAGAGACAGGAGAGGGATTTGGTGAATGATGAGTCTGGGAAAGAATGTGTAGATAGTTTGAGTCATGTTGAGATCAAAAGGAGGAGGTATTGGGGTTCTTGAGAAACATTAAGGTAGACAATTCCCCAGAATACTGAGAGAGGCAAGGGAGGAAATTGCTGGGTCCTTGAGGGAAATCTTTGCATCCTCACTGGCTACAGGGGATGTCCCAAAGGATTGGAGAATAGCCAATGTTGTTCCTTTGTTTAAAAATGGGTAGCAAGAATAATCCAGGTAATTACAGGCCGGTGAGCCTTACATCAGTAAGGAAATTATTGGAGAAGATTCTTCAAGACAGGATTTATTCTCACTTGGAAATAAATGGAAGTATTAGACAGACAACATGGTTTTGTGAAGGGGATGTCGTGTCTCACGAACATGATGAGGTTTTTTGAGGAACTGATGAAGATGATTGATGAGGGTAAGGCAGTGGATGTTGTCTATATGGACTTCAGTAAAGCATTTGACAAGGTCCCTCATGGCAGACTGGTGCAGAAGGTGAAGTTGCATGGGATCAGAGGTGAGCTGGCAAAGTGGATACGAAACTGGCTCAGCCAAAGAAGACAGAGTAGCCGTGGAAAGATGCATTTCTGAATGGAGGTCTATGCCAAGTGGTGTTCCTCAGGGATCAGTGCTGGGACCTTAGCTGTTTGTAATATATATAAATGATTCGAAGGAAAATGTAACTGGTTTGATTAATAAGTTTGTGGACACAAATGTTGGTGGATTTGCAGATAGCAATGAGGACCATCAGAGGATATGATCAGTTGGAGACTTGGGCGGAGAGATGGTACTTGGAAATTAAGCTGGATAAATGTGAGGTAATGCATTTTGGAAGGTCTAATACAGATAGGAAATATACAGTAAGTAGCAGAACTCTGAAGAATATTGATAAGCAAAGGGACCTGGGTGTACAGGTACACAGGTCACTGAAAGTGACAGTGCAGGTGGAGAAGGTAGTCAAGAAGCATACGGCATGCTTATCTTCACTGACTGGGATATTTGATGTTAAAAATTGGCAAGTCATGTAGCAGCTTTATTGAAGTTTAAGAAGACTGCACTTGGAATATAGTGTTCAATTCTGGTCACACGTTACCAGAAGGATGTGGAGGCTTTGGAGAGGATATAGAAAAGATTTACCAGGATGTTGCCTGGTATGGAGGGCATTAGCTATGAAGAGGGGTTTGAGGAACTTGGTTTGTTCTCACTGGAGTGACAGAGGTTGAAGGGATCCCTGACTGAAGTCTACAAGATTGAGAGGAATGGACAGAGTGGATAGTCAGAAGCTTTTTCCCAGCATAGAAGAATCAATTACTAGGGGGCACAGTTCTACGGTGTGAGGGGCAAGGTTTAAAGGAGATGTACGAGGCAGATTTTTTACACAGAGAACAGTTGGTGCTTGGAACTCTTTGCTGGGGGAAATAATAGAAGCAGATATGGTACTGACTTTTAAGGGAAGTCTTGACAAATACATGAATAGGGTGGAAATAGAAGGATATGGTCCCTGGAAGGGTAAGGGGCTTTAGTTAAGTCAGCAGCATGGTTGGTGCAGGCTTGAAGGGCTGAAGGGCCTTTTCCTGTGCTGTAATTTTCTTTGATCTTCCATTTGAGAAATGTAAATGTCCAACAATGTCAGAAGCTGCAGCAAGCCATAGATAGGATGCAAGAATGAGCAGAGAAGTGGCAGATGGACTTCAATACAGATAAATGTGTAGTGGTCCATTTTGGCAGAACCAATGGGATGAAGGAGTATAATATCAAGGGTAGGAGTCTTAGCTGTGTTGTAGAGCAGAAGGATCATGGGGTCCGGGTTCATAGGACTCTTAAATCGGCCTCGCAGGTAGAGGATGTGGTCAAGAAGGCGTATTGTGTATTGGCCTTCATTAATAGAGGGATTGAGTTTAAGAGTCAGGAGGTAATGCTGCAACTTTATAAGAGCCTTGTCAGACCCCACTTGGAGTACTGTGTGCAGTTCTGGTCATCTCACTATAGGAAGGATGTGGAAGCTATAGAGAGGGTGCAGAGAAGATTTACAAGGATGTTGCCTGGATTGGGAGGCAGGCCTTATGAAGATAGGTTGAGGGAACTAGGTCTCTTCTCCCTGGAGAGACGAAGGTTGAGAGGTTGATAGAAGTTTATAAAATGTTGAGAGGAATAGATAGAGTGGATTCTCGGAGACTATTTCCCAGGGCTGAAATGGTCGCTACAAGAGGAGACAGGTTTAAGGTGCTGGGCAGCAGGTACAGAGGAGATGTTAGGGGTATGTTTTTTCACTCAGAGGGTGGTGAATGAATGGAATTGGCAGCCATCGGTGGTGGTGGAGGCAAACTTGCTGGGGTCTTTTAAAAGACTTCTGGATGAGTACATGGAATTTAATGGGATTGGGAGTTAGAGTTCTATAGCCTAGTAGGTATGGATATGATCGGTGCAACCTGTGGGCCAAAGGGCCTGTTTGTGCTGAAGTGTTCATGTTCTAATAAGAACATAATGGATCCACCTTTGAAGAAACGCAGAAATTAAAGACTGCAAAAGAATCGAGGAACAATTGAACATAAAGAAGAACCAGCAAAAAAAATTGAAGCTTTAGAGAAGACATTAAAACACTAAGACTAAATGACTGATAGCAAACTTAAAAAACTGCAAAAATTTAAACAATGAAGTTAAGACGAAGGAGAATTTAACAAGACAATGTAAATTAAGCTGAACTCCATGAAAGAAATAGCAACCAGAAAATAAGAATAAATCCAGAGATTTGGGAGAATAAGAGCCTGAAGAAAGGAAGCTTGACAATGAGAAATTAACCAAAGAGGTAAACACATTGAAACTGACAGCAGAATCAGCAATTCAGACACAGAAACTGAGATTACTCCCAGAACAAGACTGCTTCAACAGTCACACAAATGGAAAAGCATCAAGAACCAAAATAATCAAATGGTGGATGGAAAAGGTGTTGTTTGGAATGTTGGAAAGAGAGGAAACTTTAACACATGACCTAAAGTACCTGAAACAGAGAACCACAACTATTCCTTCACACGTGTCAGAGCGAAATTGTGAAAAATCTAAGATTGTGTTTATAACTGTACATAGTTAAGACCTACCAATAAAAATGTTTCTGTTTAAATGCATAAGCCTCAAGACTTCATTAATGAGTCATCACCATTGCAACAATAAAAAAACTCAAAGAACAAAGAACAAAACAGCACGGGACACAGGCCCTTCGGCCCAACGAGCCCGTGCCGCCACCCCGATGTTCCCACCTCTACCCGTGATCCCTGTCCATGTTTATAGATCTATGGATTAAAAACCAAATTTGAAAAAATTTAGGGAGAATTTGTTTTGCCAATTAGCTTAAGAGCACATCTTTGGGATGTGGGAGGAAACCGGAACGCCCTGAGAAAACCCACGCAAGCATGGGGAGAATATATAAGAAATAGGAACTGGAGTCGGCCACCCAGCCCCTGGAGCTTGCCCTGCCATTCAATAAGATCATGGCTGACCTGAAAGTGGTTCAGTTCCATTTGACATGGTGTTATAATGTGAAACTTTGGTAGTGGATCAAAGATAGATCCCTGGAATTACTGTCTCTGTGGCTGGATCCCTGTTGTACCCAGTAAAACCATAGAACACTACAGCACAGAAACAGGCCTTTTGGCCTTTCTTGGCTATGCCGATTGTTTGTAAACATGTGGATTACTGGAGAATAAAGAGGTTCTCCAGCAATTATCATCACTGTCAAGAAATATTTTCAAACTTGTCAGCACCAAAATTCCTCAATAATCTGTTATAGACATAGCTGATTTCTCCATACAGCAAGTAGTGATGAATTGTGCTAATAGAGGCATCTGGTATTGCAGTCCTCATTAATATCAATCCTTCTCAGATTACAGAATTACGTTGTTCTATTAGAAACAGAAAAATCTCTCAAAGACTCAATGCATGAGTTGGACAATCATGTATAGATAGAATTTAGGATTGGGTGACTTGGTTTTTGAAGATTTAGAGAGAGGAGTTAAAGGGTAAGGGAGGTAGTGATTTGTAATGATTGCCTCCTTAAGAGAGTCACCTCTTTTGGGGAATAATTGGGATTGATAGTGGGTAATTACCCCAGGAGATGGAGTCCTCTCTTAGGCAGAGGACATGTAGGGACAGGGACAGTCTGGTGGATTGCTGGCACCTGCACTAATTTTTCTTATTAATAAATACCGTTTGTGTTTGTAGTGAAGTTTGTGAACATGGATCATTAGCACATAACCTCCTTGGCTGAAGCTAAGGATACCATAATGCTTTCCCAACAGCCTTCTCAACTTGTCCTGCTGCCTGCGAACACCCAGTTCTCCCCAGTTTGCACAACCTTCTAATTCATTGCCTTACTCCTCATTCTCCTGAACAAACTGAAATATTTCACACTATGCATTTAAATTCCGCTGTCTTCTCATTTCACAAATCTGCTAACTTTCTATCCTCCTCACTGTTTGTTATATTTCTGAATTTTGTACATACTTTGAAATACTGCCCAGTCTACCCAAGAGGAAGCTTGTATTTAAGCAGAGATGGTGGCTCAGTGATAATGTCACAGGGCTTTTCACAGGGACATGGATTCCCATCCCATCATGGCAGCTGTTGGAGTTTCAATTAATTATTTCAATTAATAAATCTAGAACATAAAGAAATCTGCTAGCCTTACCCGATCTTCACTCAGATCCACAGCAATTGGCTGTCTATATTCAAGTTCAGTTCAAGGAGAATTAATGAAGGGAGCCATGTTGGCCTTGCCACATCCCATGAAGAATTTAGAAAAAGGCACATGGCAAAGAGAGGGGTGACTCCTGTACACACCAGTGTAAAAACCTTTTGGAAGCAGTGGTGTAGTGGTATTGTCACTAGACTAGTAATCCAGAAGCTCAGGGTAATATTAGGGGGGCCTGGATTCAAATCCCACCGTGGCAGATGGTGAAATTTGCATTCAATAAAAATCTGGAATTAAGAGTCTAGTGAGGAGCATGAAACCATTATCTTAAAACCCATCTGGTTCACCAATGTCCTTTAGGCCGATGTGTGACTCCAGATCCACAGTTGTCCACTCTTAACTGCTCTTTGAAATGGCCGAGTCACTCAATCCAGGGGCAATTAGATGGGCAGTAAATACTGGGGCAGCATTTGTTGGCAAGTTTATGATACCTCAGAAGTCTTTTGAAAATCCACATTCGGAATATCAAGTTAGTTCAAAACAATTTACCTTTAAAAAATCCATGCTGCTGTTCATTTATTAACCCCATTTTTCTTAAGTGGCAATTTTTCTGATATTTTACCGTACTGAGCCAAGCATCGATGACCATTTCCCAGTGCATTTTCTCAGACTTATTTGTGAAGTTATTTTTGTGCTGAAAACACCTTTGCGATAGACTTTGAATTTTAATTTAATTTGAATTAAAAAAATACACTTCAAATATCTTTCAGACTCTGTCACGCTTTCCCAAGTTGAGCAACAATGATCTTTTTCTCTTTTTGGAGATAAAGTCCATATTCCTTTTTTAATTCCTCCTCTACTTGTTCTGCTGTCTTGAGTTCTGCTTCGACTACCTGTGAAAATGGAACATGGACATTGTCAGGGAAAGCAATTTCCCCACTTTCTTATCCCATATCCACTAATCCCTTCCCAAATGGATTCAGATGTCTGGTGAGTCCATTTATTCTCGCTGCCTTAGCAACAACTTTGTAAAATATTTACTTCTCGATGAGACTTCCCCAGGGTGCAGTTTTAACGCTTGATAAATGGATGGATTAAAATCTCACGTAGACCTGCGTCATCCCTGATTTTAACGTTATCCTCTGAGAATTAGAGAATATTTTTCAAAGATTTTCCTTGGGATTGTACTAAATAAAAAAATGGGTCACAGCTGCTGTTCAAAATTTTTCTGCACTACTTCACAGCAATTTCGATAGTTCACTGAAACACTGGTTAAGTTTTTGACCACAGGGGCTGGAAAAAGGTGACAATTTGAAAGAAGCTATCAAAGGTGGGAAGAGATCTCTGCAGATTGCGGACAGTATTGATTACATTTTGGTGCATTTTTGTTTTAAAGTTGTGCTTGATTTTTCTCTCCCTTTTCCTTGTTTTCTCTTTATTTCACACTTAGCTCTATGAGAGCTCCAAAAACTCAGGATTATCATTCTCTGGGTACCTGTCCTTCATTCCTGCGCTCACATCAGCATCTGAATCACCAGACGCCTGTTCAATAGAGGGATCGTAGAATCCTTACAGCGCAGAAGGAGGCCATTCGGCTTATCGAACCCACACCGACAATGACTCACAACCCCATGTATTTATTCTGCTAATCTCCCTGACACTCATGGACAATTTAGCATAGTCAATCCATCTAACTCGCACATCTTTGGCTTGTGGGAGGGAATTGGAGCACCTGAAGGAAACCCACACAGAGACGGGGAGAACGTGCAAAGTCCACATAGACAGTGGCCCCAGCTGGGAATTGAACCCAGGTCACTGGCACTGTGAGGTAGCAGTGCTAACCACTGTGCAAAAGGTATATGTGTCTTTGTGTGTGTGCATATGTGTGTGAGTGAGAGAGAGAGAGAATGTGTGCGTGCTTGTGTATGTCTAAATGAGTGTGTGTCTGAGTATGTATGTGTGCATACATATCTGAGTATGTATGTGTGCGACTATGTATGAGCGACTGGCATGTGTGTTGTGAATGTGTGCATGTGTCTATAAGTGAGTATGTGTGTTTGTGTATGTGTATAAGAGTGCATGCATGTCTAAGTGTGTGTGTGTGCGCGCACATGAATGAGTGTACGCATATGTATATAGGTGTGTGCGCGTGTGAATGTGTGTTTTAAATTACCTTTCAAATCCCTGATAGGACAGAGCAAGTGGCTTGGCTCAGGATCTCTGTGCCGAGGGTATGTACACCTGAAGATTTGCCTTGTAAATGAACTCTTCACTATCATTCCCAACATGGAGTGGTTGAGGAGAGTAGCACAGAGCCATTTAAGGGAAAGCTTAAGTGTGTGAGAAATATACAGATTCTGTAAACAGGAGGGAGACCAATATCCTGGGGAGCAGATTTGCCAGTGCTACAGGAGAGGGTTTAAACCAGATAGGTAGGGGAGGGGGGTGGGATCTCAACAGCAGGGAAGCAAATGAGAGGCTAAAAGGAGGCGCAGTACTCTGTGAAGGCAAGCTGAATAGACATGATGGACAGGAGAATAGCAGGGAGAAGGAAAAACCTGTTGGATAAATTGCATCAGTTTCAATGCAAAAGGGCTGCCAGATAAACTGATGAACTCAGGACATGAATAGATAAATGGGACTGGGATATTATAGCCATAACTGAAATATTGCTAAGGGACAGGGTCGGTAATGTTCCAGGGTGCAGGTGATTTAGTTAGGACAGAGGTGGAGGAAAGAGAGGAGGGGGAGTTGCATTTTTGATTAAGGGGAGCATCGTGACAATAGTCAGAGATGAATAGTCAGGTCAATCCACCCTAACCAGCACACCTTTCGGACTGTGGGAGGAAACTGGAGCACCCGGAGAAAACCCACACAGACACGGGAGAACATACAGACTCTGCACAGACAGTGAACCCAGCTAGGAATCGAACCCAGGTCCCTGGTGCTGTGAGACAGCAGGTACTAACCACTGTGTCACCGTGCCACCCTCTGTGCCGCCTGCGCTGAAGCATCACAATGTCAGGAACCCAGGTTCGATTCCCGGCTCGGGTCACTGTCCGTGTGGAGTTTGCACGAATCGATCGACATCACTGTGTTGTTTAAAGAATTCCACATTCCTTATAAAGATTTACGTGGACATAATACTGCATTAGTAAATACCCCCATAATTACAATTGACTTGACTGCAATTGTTCCTCTTGCAGTCACTGAGAGACTGATTTCCAGCAAATATAAACAAATTACAGCAGGCAGTGAAACATTAAAGGAAAACAGATGTGCATTTGGGTGAGGTGGCAAGTCCTAAACTTTGTGCATTCGTTCCAAAACCGTGTCGTGTTTGATTTAAAAGAATGAAATGATTTTGCTCACTGCTTTCTCTTCCTCTTCCTCAACTTCCTTTCCACTTCTTAGTATATTTTTCGCTTCAAAATATTCCAGTCGTTTGACTTCTCTATCGAAGTAAGCTTCAATGTTTGATTTCTGGAAGAAATACAAGTCTTTATTGAGTGGGGATCGATTGGCTTGAGGGAGCCTTTCAAAGCAATCGATGCTTTGTTCCTCTGCAATCTATTCTGGTGGGAGATGCTTCAGAAAACATCCTGGTTCAGGACTCTTACCTGGGTTGAGAAGCTGTGCTCAGCACGACAACAGCTTCTCAGAAAGAAAACTCCATCTTCTTAACGCATCACCAGATCTCACAGGGAGTGGAGCAGACAACAGATTAAAAAATGCCCTTTTGTTCCTTTTTTTTTCCAGAGATCCCAGACAAAGTTTCGATTTATTTTTAACAACCTAATGATTCCTTCACCAGAGATAGTTCAGATTATCCCAGTCCAATCCCATTGATTTACAGCAGCAAGAGGCTGAATAAAAGTCTAACTTCTTAGCCAGAAGTGACAGTGCATATCTTACTGCTAAATGCACCGGAAAGTCACTCTCCCAGAAAGCACTGGCTCCTCAGGGGTTACAGATCGATATTTCCTGATCCTCCTCTCTTACCCACTCTATCTATTCCCCCTCATCATCTTATAAACTTCTATTAAGTCACCTCTCATCCTCCTCCGCTCTAAAGAGAAAAGCCCTAGCTTCCTCAACCTTTCCTCATGAGACCAAGGTCTCTCTGTTCCTCCACATTCGTTAGAACCCTGCCATTGACCCTGTAATCCGCATTCAAATTTGTCCTACCAAAATGAATCACCTTGCACTTATCAGGGTTAAACTCCATCTACCACTTTTCGGCCCAGCTCTGTACCCTATCAATGTCTCTTTGCAGCCTGTAACAGTCCTCCACCTCATTCAATACTCCACTAATCTTGGTGTCATCAGCAAATTTACTAACCCACTCTTCAGCCCCCTCTTCCAAGTCATTGATAAAAATCACAAACAGCAGAGCAGCCAGCACTGATCCCTGTGGTACACCCGCTGGTCTGAAAATTTTCGATCCACCACCACCCTCTGTCTTCTGTGAGACAGCCAGTTACTTATGCTTGTGAAGGGATTGGTGGTGATCTTTAAATTACTGGAGGCAGGGAGGCTACCAGAGGAATGGAAAGTAGCAAATGTAACTCCACTGTATAAAAAGAGGAGGAGGCAGCAGACAGGAAATTATAGGCCGGTTAACCTGACTTCGATCATTGGCAAGATTTTAGGGTTCATAATTAAAGATCAGATCTCACAGTACTTGGAAGTGCGTGATAAAGTAGGCTGAGTCAACACAGCTTTGTCAAGGGAAGGTCATGTCTGACAAATCTGTTAGAGTTCTTTGAGGAGGTAGCAAGGAAGTTAGATAAAGGAGAACAAGTGGACATGGTTTATTCAGATTTCCAGAAGGCCTTTGACAAGGTGTCACATAGGAGACTGTTAAATAAGTTAAGAGCCCATGGTGTTAAGGATAAGATCCTGTCATGGATAGAGGATTGGCCAACTGGCAGAAGGCAGAGAGTGGGGATAAAGGGGTTTTTCCCTCAGAATGGCAGCCAGAGACTGGTGGTGTGCCTCAGGGGTCAGTGCTGGGACCACAACTTCTCACAATATACAGTAATGATTTGGAGGAAGGAACTGAAGGCATTGTTGCTAAGTTTGCAGATGATAAAAAGATATGTAGAGGGACAAATAGTATTGAGGAAACAGGGGGACTGTAGAAGAATGTGGATAGGCCAGCAGCAAAGGTGATAGATGGAATATAATGTGGAAAAGTGTGAGGTTATGCACTTGGAAGGAGGAATGGAGACACAGACCATTTTCTAAATGGGAAAGTACTTAGGAAATCAGAAACACAAAGGGGCCTGGGAATCATTGTTTAAGACTCTCTTAAGGTTAACTGGCAGGTTCAGTTGGCACTTAGGATGCAATGCGATGTTAACATTCATGTCGAGTGGGTTAGAATACAAGAGCAGAGATGTACTTCTGAGGCTGTATAACGGTCTGGTCAGATCCCATTTGGAATATTGTAAGCAGTTTTGGGCCCCATTATCTAAAAAAGAACGTGCTGGCCTTGGAAAGTGTCCAGAGGAGGTTCATAAAAATGATCCCTGGAATGAGGACCTTGTGTGAGGAGTGGTTGAGCATTCTGGGTCTGTACTTGTTGGAGTTTAGAAGGATGAGGGGGAATCTTATGGAAATTTACAGGATACTGGATAGACTGGATGTGAAGAGGATGTTTCCACTAGTAGGAAAAACTAGAACCAGAGAGCACAACTTCAGGCTAAAGGGACGATCCTTCAAAGCAGAGACGAGGAGGAATTTCTTCAGCCAGAGAGTGGTCAATCTGTGGAACTCTTTGCCACAGAGGGCCAGGTCATTGAGTGTCTTTAAGGTACAGATAGATAGATTCTTGATGAATAAGGGGATGAGGGTTTACGGGGAAAAGGTAGCAGAATGGGGATGAGAAAAAGAATTCAGCCATGATTGAATGGTGGTGCAGATTCGATGGGCCGAGTGGCCTAATTCTGCTCCTATATCTTATGGTCTCATGGTCTTATAGATACCATCATGAGATGTTAAACTGAGGCCTGTCTGTTCTCTTAAGGTGGATACTAATAATCACATGGCATGATTTCAAAAAGCAGAGAAGTTCTCCCCAGTGTTCTGGCCAATATTCCTGCTTTAACCAACAGATTGTCTGCTCATTATCACATTGCTGTCTGTGGGAGTTTGTTGTACACCAAATACATGTTTATTCTTTCACTGGTGTAGGCATCAGTGTTTGGGTAGCATTTATTGCCCATCCCTAGATGCCCTTTGCGAAGGTGGTGGTGAACTGCCTTCTTGAGCTGCTGCAAGTCCCTATGGTGTAGGTACACCCACAGTGCTGTTAGGGAGGGACTTTGAGGACTTTGACCTGGTGATAGTGATATATATTTCCAAGCTGGGATGGTGAGTGGCTCAGAGGGGAACCTCCAGGTGGTAGTGTTCTCAGGTATCTGCTGTCTTTATACCTCTCAGTGGTACAGGCTGTGGATTTGGAAAGTGCTGTTGAAGGTGATGAATTACTGCGGTGCATCTTGTAGACAGTACATACAGTTTGCTGCTTCTGTGTGTCGCTGGTGGAGGGAATGGGCATTGGAGGTATTGGATAGGCTCCCAGTCAAGTGGCCAGCTTTGTCCTATATTCAGACTGGGTATCTCAAGCTGTTTAGAGGCAAATGGAGAGAATTCCATTGCACTCCTAACTTGTGCCTTGTTACTCACTACAAAATTCCCAGCCTTTGACCTGCCGTTGTAGCCACAGCCTCTCCAATTCAGTTTCTGGTCAATGATAACTCCCAGGATGTTGAGAATGGGGAAATGCCATTGAATGTCAAAGGGCAATGGTTTAAATCTCTCTTGTTGGAGACAGTTATTGCCTGGAGCTTGTCAGGTATGAGTGTTACCTGCCAGGTACTTGCCCAGGTCATTCTGCATATGGTCACAAACTGCTTCAGTGACTACAATCAAAATGTATTTCATTGGCTGCAAAGCATTTTTGGAAAACACTGAGGTTGTGAAAGGTGCTATGTAAATGCAACTCTTTTACGTGACTAACAATCTTTAGTTCACTTGGTTGCTGATGAAAGTCAGTGAAGCACTTGTGCCTTTACTGTGAGAGGGTTGGATCTGTGTAACAAGCTGTTTCAGCTCTACGCAGCCTGACCTTAACCCCTGTATTTCAACTCAAACCAGGCAGGTTGAACGAGCTTCAGGAGACAGATCTGCAGGAACTTGTATTTTTATGAAAGTTCCACAATAAAATTCCTTTTACTCACCTCCTGTGTTAATGGATGCCGCAAAGCCCAAGGCACCTCCAGAATGTGCAGTGTACCAAAGTCATCAGATACAGCCAGTAAATGTTGCTTTGCTGGTGAAAAACAGATTAGGTTGGTGACACGCAAACATGCGAACTGTTTACTTTGCATTACTATAACCTGAGTACAATTGAATTATATAAATATAATCTTACACTGGTTTACAAATGAAAGCATTGAGTTTTATGTAGATTCCAGTTCCTGATGATCAACAGTCTGAATACAGGACAAAGCTTTTCTAAGATCGCAATGCCCTCAGAATACATGGCTCTCAGTTGGGAGGTATTAGAAAATTAACAATACTGTACCCTCAATTAATCAAAAATTTATCACAGAATGATACAGTGCAAAAGGAGGCCATCTTTGAAAGAGCTCTCTCATTGGCACTACTACCTCGTTCTTTGAACATCAGTAACAACTTGTATTTAGCGTGTTCAATGTGGTCAAAGCATACAACGGGGCTAATAGATCAAAGATGACACTGGGCCATGTCAAAGTTGTCAGGGTGGATGGCCAATGAGGTTGGTTTAAGAAGAAGGGAGAGCTTTAGGGAGGAAATTTCAGAACTTGGGGCTCAGGCAGAGAAGACATTGCGGCAGAATGATTAAAACCAGGAATGTGCAAAAGAGCAGAACTGGAGATGTGGAAAGATGTTGTCAGGTTGCGGAACTGGAGGACGTTAGAAAAATAGGGAGGAATGTCTGAGGTGGAGGAGGCTATTGAAGTAGGGAGGATTGTAGGAGGCCGGATGGGGTTCCAGAGACAGGAAGGGGTGTAGGGGCTGGAAGGGCTTACAGAGATAGGGAGAATTGTAGGGGCTGGAAAAAGTTACAGAGATAAGGAAGGGCGTACATGCTGGAGGACATTACAGAGATAGGAAGGGATATAGGTGTGGCGAAGGTTACAGAGATAGGGAGGGATGTGGGAGCTGGAGATGGTTATAGAGATAGGGAGGTGAATTGCTGAAGAGCTAGAGTGCGGTGTAGGGGCTGGAGGAGGTTACAGAGATAAGGAGGGGTGTAGGTGATGGAGGAAGTTATAGAGGTAGGAAGGGGTGTAGGTATGGAGGAGGTTACAGAGATAGGGAGAGGTGTAGGGGCTGGAGGAGGTTACAGAGATAGGAAGGTGAGTTACTGCAGAGTAGGGGCTGGAGGAGGTTACAGAGATAGGGAGAGGTGTAGGGGCTGGAGGAGGTTACAGAGATAGGGACGAGAGGGACCGTGGAGGGATTTTAAAATAAATATGAAAATTTTACAATTAAAGGACTGGTTAACAGGAGGGCAATTTGATTTGATTTATTATTATCAGATATATTGGGCAGTGAGTACAGGGAGTGATGGGAATGCTGGAATTTCTGTAATTTCCAACGTGGAAGCAGAAATGTTAATGATATTATATTTCTGGAGGGTTTCCTTTCCTCACAGCGCTGTGATTTATTTCCTTCTTTCAAATATTTATCCAATTCCTGGTTGAAAGTTCCTGCTGAATCTGCTCCCAGCACTCTTTCAGGCAGGGCATTCCAGGACACAACAACTGGTGCAAGAAATATTTCAGTATGACATAGAAACTCACTGCACAGAAAGAGGCTATTCAGCCCCTCTCTCAGATGCTTTTTCACCAATGACCTCTCTCTCTCATCAGGTTGGGCAAAGTGTCTTTATGAGGCTCAATATCCTATTTTCTAACACTCCTGTGAAGGGTTTTGGGATATTTGGTTACATTAATACAGAACAAAAAACAGTACAGCACCGGAATAGGCCCTTCAGCCCTCCAAGCCTGCACGAATCATGATGCCTGTCTAAACTAAATCCGTATGCACTTACGTAGTCCATATCCTTCCACTCCCATCCTATTCACATATTTGTCTAAATGCTCCTTAAATGCTGCTATTGTACCTGCTCCTACCATTTCCCCAGGCAGCATGTTACAGACATTCATCACTCTCTGTGTAAAAAACTTGCCTCGCACATTTCTTCTAAACTTTTCCCCACGCACCTTAAACCTACGTCCCCTAGTACTTGATTTTGCTACCGTGGCAAAGAGCATCTGACTATCTATTCTGTCCATGTCCCTCATAATCTTGTAAACCTCTATCAGGTCACCCCTCAACCTCTGTTGTTCCAGTGAGAACAAACTGAGTTTATCCAACCTCTCCTCATCGCTAATACCCTCCAGACCAGGCAATACCCTGGGAAACCTCTTCTTTATTCTTTCCAAAGCATCCACATCTTTTTAGTAGTGTGGTGACCAGAATATTCTAAACAAGGTTTAACTAAGTTTCTGTAAAGCTGAAGCATGACCGCTAATTTTTATACTCAATGCCCTGAGCGATGAAGGATGGCATGCCGGATGCTATCTTGACTATCTTATCCACTTGCGATGCCACTTTCAGTGATAGGTGGACATGTATGCCCAGATCTCTCTGCCTGTCGATACTCCTAATGATTCTACCATTTACTGTATAATTCCTACATGCACTGGACCTGCCAAAATGCGTTATCTCACACTTGTCCGGATTAAAGTCTGTCTGCTATTTCGCCGCCCAAGTCACCAATAGGTCTATATCGTGCTGTACACTCTGACAATCCTCTTCACTATCTGCAACTCCACCAATTTAGTGTCCTTTGCGAACTTACTAATCAGACCAGTGACATCTTCCTCCAAATCATTTATATATAATACAAATAATGTGGAACACCGCTAGTCACAGCCTTCCATTCAGAAAAACGTCTACTGCTATTCTCTGTCTTTTATGGCCAAGCCATCTTGCCAGCTGATCCCCAGTGACTTCACTTTTCATACCCAGTCTACCATGAGGGACCTTATCAAAGGCTTTACTGAAGTCTATGTAGACAGCATCCACTGCCTTTCCCTCATCCATCATCTTCACCATTTCCCTGAAAAACTTGATCAAGTTAGTGAGGCTCGACCTCTCTTTCACAAACCCATGCTATCATTGATGAGTCCATTTGTTTCCAAATGTAAGTAAATTAAAGGCAGTACATAATTTGTTTTTACATTACATCCAGACACATTCTTGACAAAATAATCCCTACCTGAGATAATCCAGGGTTTGATGCAACTGATTGGGACAGACGTGATGTTCTGTGTCTGTGAAGGTTCGTGCGTTTTTTCAAGTAAATCCCAAATATCAACGTTCCCATCTTCTTTTCCGATGATAATGACGCCGGGTCTGGTGAGGGACCAGTGACCAGTTAGGCAGCGTTTTGTTGCACAGGCTGATTGTAGGAGAGGTCCAAGCTGAAGGTGGAATTGGAAAGCAGACCATGTTATATTCACAATAAACTCAATCATTAGCCTGTCAGATTAGACTTGAGGCGGTTTACTGACAGACCAGCCACTGTTGTTCTATTTGTTATTCATAAAGACATGGACGATAATCGGCTGCTCAGACACTTCGCAATGTTTTTGTCACCCTTGGTTCAAGCATTCCAATGGTTTCCTGGCTAATATCCCATCCTTTGTAAATGTGAACCCATCCAAGACGCAGCTGCCTCCATCCCGACCAAGTCCTGTTCACCGGCAATGCCTTGCACTCACGGACCTACACTGGCTCCTGCTTCTGTGTCTGCCTTAAAACTAAAATACTATTCCTTGTGTTTAAATCCCTCCCAGGTTCTGGAAGCTCTCCCAGACCTCAAAGAACTCTGTGCTCTTAAAATTCATCCCCAAATTCCTTTGCTTCAACACGTGGTGACACCATGGCACAGTGGTTAGCATTGCTGCCTCACAGCATTAGGGACTTGGGTTATGGAAGAGAAGGGAATGGTTTAGTTTGGAGGGGCATTGCTTTTTATTTTGGTCGGCACAACATCGAAGGCCGAAGGGCCTGTTCTGTGCTGTATTGTTCTATGTTCTAACTCCCGACTTGAGTCTCTGCCTGTGTGAAGTTTGCACATTCTCCCCGAGTGGGTTTCCTCCAGGTGCTCTGGTTTCCTCCCATGGTCTGAAAGACATGTTAGTTAGGTGAATTGGCCATACTAAATGCTCTCTGTGTACCTGAACAGGAGCTGGAATATGGGGACGAGAGGATTTTCACAGTAACTTCATTGCAGTGTTAATGTAAGCCTACTTGTGACACTAATAAATAAAATATGACTGGCTGAATTTTCAGATGTCTTGACTCTGTCTTGTGTCAAATTTTGTTTGATACATATCCTGTTAAGCAGCTAGAGTTGTTATATCACATTCGAGGTGGTGTATTGCTATAGCTAATATCAGTTATAACAAGCTGGCTTGTCTCTGGAAAAGAAAAGGATTAACCAAATAAAGGTCCTAAACATCAAGAACGGATTTGATAGGGTCAATGTGGTGAAGGGTTACCTTTTGTAGTAGGGATAAAAAAATAGAGATTATAAATATAAGATAAACCACTAATGTGTCCTATAGAGTTTTCAGGAGAAACTTCTTCACCAGAGAATGGTGAGGATGTGGAACTCGAGTGGAAGAGGTAAACATTTCAGGGAAAGTGGGTTAAATACATGAGGGAGAAAGTGATAAAGGAATTGGATGTCAAGATGAGATGGAGAGTGCTGGGAGGAGGCTCCTATCGAGGGTTGTGTGAATTCATGCGAGTTGTTCATTTATTGAATTCAATGTGCCTCTCTCCACTGCAGCAGCTCAAGAAGGCAGCTCACCACCATCTTGTCGAAGGCAATTAGAGAAGGTTGATAAGTGCTGACTTAACTAGCATCACCTGGTGAAAGAATGAAGAAAGAAATCAAATTAAACTGTTGAAATTTGGGCAAGGAGATGGGTTCAGAATAGTGAAAGGTAAGATTGTGGCTGGTAACAGCAAGATCCAATAGGATACCAAGGGCAGCATGATGGCACAGTAGTTAGCACTGCTCCTCCACAGCTCTGGGGACCTAGGTTTGATTCCTGGCTTGGGTAACAGTCTATGTGGAGTTTGCACATTCTCCCTGTGTTTGCATGAGTTTTCTCTAGGAGCTTCAATTTCCTCCCAAAGTCTAAAGACGTGCGGGTCAGGAGGATTTGTCATGTTAAATTGCCACTTAGTGTCAGGGGGACTAGTTAGGGTAAATACATGGGGATAGGGCCTGCGTGGGATTGTGTTTCGAGCAGACCACATGGGCCAAATGGCCTCCTTCTGCACTGTATGATGTTATAACCATTTGAACAGACCTTTGAACAATAGGAGCGATTTTGCAGACTAGCTTGGCCCAAAACTGTAAAATCCCACTTGAGATCAAAGCACCTTCCGGTTGTCCGCCCCTCACACTCTGATTTTGTGGTAGGCGGGATGGTAAAATTCTGGCGAATGTTTCCATGAAGACATGTAACATCCAAAAGATTCCCAAGCCACGCAGCAGCAGATCCCTTTAAATCATTGTGAGTGCACAGCTACATAAAATATTTGATGGGGCCACACGCCTAACTAAATCACCTCTATACACCAAAAAGATTGCGGGAAGATTGCTTCTGGGTCAGGCTGTAGCAGTTTAATGTTTTTGGATAAAGCTGATCAGAAGGAAATGTATCTCCTTTTCCTCTGAATGGGAAAGTTCAGACTGACCAAAACGTCTTCTTTGTCCACAACCAAACTCAAATCCTCCATTGGGAATTTGAATTGCAGCCGGGCAAGTTTCTATTTGTAACCCCGATTATCATAGAATTCCTACAGTGCAGAGGGAGGCCATTCAACCCATCGTGTCTACATTGAACATAATCCACCCACGCCCTATTCCCGTAACTCCAGATATTTACCCTGCTAACTCCCTGATACTAGGGTCCATTTAGCATGGCCAATCAACCTGACACACACATCCTTTTAGACTGTGGGAAGATACCAGAGTGCCTGGAGGAGACCCACGCAGACATGGGGAGAACGTGCAGACTCCACAAAGGTAGTCACCCGAGGCTGGAATTGAACTGCAGTGCCTGGCGCTGTGAGGCAGCAGTGTTTGTATCTATAAAGTGTTATCGTTATATAAAATTATAGTTTGCCATTTTGCAGAATCTATAGCCAGCATATTCCGCAACCTGTTTAATTTTCTGCATTTCTAGAGAGGATTAGGTGAAAAAATCTGACCTTACTCAGGGTCACTCTGACCTTGCTCAGGGTTCACTCTGTGACCTTATTTAGGGTCACTCTGATCTTGCTCAGGGGTCACTCCGTGACCTTATTTAGGGTCATCTGACTTTGGCCAGGGGTCACTCTCTGACCTTGCTCAGGGGTCACTCTCTGACCTGTGTGGTTCAGGCTTGCGATGTATGCTCTGCCATATATTTAGGTATACAAGCAATGAAAATATTTTCTCCCACTGGATTTGTTTGGCGTTACCCACAGAGGTTAGTACTTGTTAAATAAGAATAACAGGAATAAAAGAAGGCCGTAACGCCTCCTCTGCCTCTTACATCATTCCTTTAGAGCCAGGATGAAATGCATCACCATTTTATTTATCCACAATGGTTTTGTTAGTCTGAATACTCTTTGGCTCACAGCATTCTGTATGTGTCATATTTAGAATTCCTAATTAACTCCTCCCATCCCCACCAATCTCGGCAGCTGTTTTGAGGGGGAGATTTCCAGATTGCCTCACTATTTCGTGAAGTGTTTCCCGATATCAGTGTTGGATGGCCTGACTCTAACCTGAAGATTCAGGGACTCCTCCCGCCAGGGGAAATAGTTACTCTCTCCTCTGCCTCATTGGCTGCTGGGATACCTCGATGAGATCATCTGATGATAAACTCGCCAATTTGAGGAGATCACAGTGAGGCTCAGCCTATCAGTGTCGCTGATCTGAAAGATTTTGATGTCCGAGGGATTAGATGGTCAGCTGGGAATGGGGACTAACACCGAAGGTTGATAAGAAAGGAAAGGCCGCTGAAGGCCTCTGGCTTTTGTTTGTTTTGTCAAGATTGGGTTTTCTCAATATCTCTTCACCATAGTGACCCTGCTCAATGCCTTTCCGGCTCAGAGCCCATCGTGAGCTTGTGCCCATGAGCGTTTGAACTGGGAGTTATTTTAGGCCGTTATCAGGTTTCAGAGGGGCAGAGAGTGGAGACCTTCATCTGCTGGGTTAGTGTTTGGATCACACTCAGGTCCCAGAGATGAAAGAGAGGTTTTGCAGCTCTGTGTGGCACCGCAAGCACCAAAACACAATCTGATTTTAATTCTGTTCCCATGAAACTTTAATTTAGTGAACAAAAGCCCTTGACAACTTCAAACGGCAACAGGAAATCACAAGACCGAGATTGGAACTCCACAAAAGCCAACAGGATGTAGAACTTCTTTCAGTGTTCAACACTTTAGTGAAAAACACCTTAATATCATTTAAATAAAGTTCAGTTTTAAAAATACAAAAAAGAAACCCATCAACAGTCTTGTAAGAGTGCAGGAAAATGGAGTCATAGCACAGAAGGAAGTCAATTGAGTGGCGCATTGGTTAGCACCGCTGCCTCACTGTGTCAGAGACCCGGGTTCGATTCCCAGCTTGGGTCACTGTGTTGAGTTTGTACGTTCTCCCTGCATCTGTGTGGGTTTCTTCCAGCTTCCTCCCACAGTCTGAAAGACATGCTGGTTAGTTGCATTGACCCAAACAGATGTGGCAACTAAGGGGATTTCACAGTAACTTGATTGCAGTGTTAATGTAAGCCTTACTTGTGACCTATAAATAAACTTTAACTTTACAATTACTCCATCCTATTTGTGTCCATTCTCACCTTTTCTCATCCCTCTCTCTTTCCCTGCAATCTTGAATTTTACTTATCTTTAGATAATTATCCAATTTCCTTTCTGAAAGCCATGATTGCTCCCGTCCCCCGCCCCAAGTCCTTGAGCACTGAATTCCAGATCCTAACCTCTCGCTGTGTTCAAGTCTTTCTCCTCGTGTCTCCGTCACTTCTTTTGCCAATTACCTTCAATCTGTGTTCTCTAATTCCTGATCCTTTCACCAATGGAGACAGTTTCTCTCGATCAACTCTCACACCACTGGCAGATGCGAACTGTGGGACGGGCACCCTTCATGAGTACACAGCAGGAAGGTGGGGAATGAGAAATGTCTGGGGTGTTTTAAACACGAAAAACACTTTTCAATAATTAATCAGAAAAGTTGAAATGGTAACTACTCACAGTGACGCCTTCTTTCCAAATGGCAAATGTCCATCCTCCAATTGTCAAAATGATATCTGCGAAGAAAGGTGACCTTTGCACTGTGTTGACAGGACCACCATGCACCATGAAGCACTGAGTTGGTCTTGGGGCTGTAATATTAATAAACACATATGTACATATATATGTATCTGTCTTTTAAAAAGGACAAAGAATTGAACCTTTTGTCTTCAAAGTGAAAAAGCCGGCCTTGGATGCATTGTGAGAGTTATTGTTCCAAACGTGCAAAGGTCAGTTTGTTTGCAGCACATTCACAAACAGCTTAACTCCAACTGGCAAAACTGATTTTCAAATTTGATTCTCAGCCTCTCATGCTGAGTTGGACGAAATCAAGATGTATACATCGATAAATGACTCCGAGGACTTCAGAAACAAACAGTTAATGTAATTTATTCCTTCATGGGATGTGGGCTTCGCTGGTTAGGCCAGCACTCATTGACCTTCAGAGGATAATGGTGAGCTGTCTTCAGTCCCTCAGGTGTAGGTACATCCGCAGTGCTGTTAAGGAGGGAGTTCCAGGATTTTGACCCAGTGACAGTGAAGGAACAGCAATATATTTCCAAGTCAGGGGTGATGAGTGACTCAGAAGGAAATCTCCAGATATAAGTCTTCTCATGCATTTGTTACCCTTATTCTTCTAGATGGCAGTGGTCATTAGTTTGGAATGTGCTATCTAGGGAACTTTGGTGAATTACTGCAATGCATCTCATAGATGGTTCGCATGGCTGCCACTGTGCACTGGTGGTGTAGAGAATGAAGTTTGGATGGGATGCCGATTGAACAGGCTGTTTTGCTTAAATAGTGTTCAGTAGTTGCTGTTTTAATTCCAGATTTTTATCGAATTCAAATTTCACCATCTGCTGTGATGGAATTTGAACCCAGATCCTCAGAAGGAACTCTTCAAAAATGCAGATAATGAAAATACAACAAAACTTACTCTAACTTATAAATCAAAGAAAGGATTTAATAAAAAAACTTCAATACTCCAAACCTGGGGCCTTGTCCTGGGCCACTCCAAGTTCTCTTATTTATAGCAATATAGATCCTTACTGATAGCAAATCAGCTGGTCAGCTGACTATTACATAACTCTGTAATTGGTTCTATGGTTTACTGGGTCAGCTGACCCTTACATCTTGTTCCTATTGGTCACATTACATTCAATACAAAGTTGTTGCTGATTACATTCTGACAGAGCACTATCGTGAGTCTCAGGTTGCTAATCCAGGGACAATATACTGCTGCCTCTCTGTAGATATAAATTAATTTATCAAACCTCCTGTGTGCATGATTTCCCTGGCAGCATTTGCAGTTTGCAAACGCAGCACCAAACTAACCTGCAAATTTCCCCAAATAATGAAAGAGTTCAACATGTCCGAGACCCAACTGCTTGCAAATGAATGAGAAAATAAATCACTGCCAACTACCAATTAATGATCTAAGTTAAAGGCTGCAGAGTTTGATTTATTTGTTGGTTAGATGTCTTCCATCAATGTCTGTGTGAAATTACCCAGGAGATGATTTCCCTCTGTGATGTAAACCTTTATGGTTCTCAAATGTACGTGTGTAAAGATGGCACCCTCAGACTGCAAGGTCAACATGGTAAAAGCATAAATTTAGGTTAGGCTAAATTCACCCTCAATGTACCCGACCAGGTGCTGGAGTGTGGCAACTAGGGGATTCTCTAATTTCATTGCAGTGTTAATACAAGCCTACTTGAGACACTAATAAATAAACTTAAATTTAAATAGAATGTCATGTACTGCTTAAGACATCGTAATCCACTTCTCTGCCTTATTTTTCTCCTATAAGACGCTTTTAAAAACTCTGGAACCTATCTCCTGAGGCTCACGGTCAAATTTTGTTTGTTCTGTTCCTATGAAGCAGCCTGAGATATTTCCATTCCTCCTCCCTGTAACATATTCCAACAGAGTGATGACAAACACAGGGTCCCTGTCCGACAGGACCACAATTGTGTTTGCAAAATACTGCAAAGGCCAGGAAACTCTTGCACTCTCCCTGCCGTTAGGTATAGAACATAGAACATAGAACATTACAGCACAGAACAGGCCCTTTGGCCTTCGATGTTGCGCCGACCAATATAAAAAGCAATGCCCCTCCAAACTAAACCATTCCCTTCTCTTCCATATATTTATCAACTAACCTCTTAAACGCCACCAAACTTGGCGCATCTACAACTGCTGCAGGCAGGGCATTCCACTCCCGAACCACCCTTTGGGTAAAGAACCTACCTCTGATATCCGTCCTATAACTATCACCCCTTAATTTAAAGCTGTGTCCCCTCGTGCTAGCTTTCTCCATCCTAGGAAAAAGGCTATCACTGTCCACCCTATCTAAACCTCTAATCATCTTATATGTTTCGATAAGGTCCCCTCTTAGCCGCCTCCTTTCTAACGAAAACAACCTCAAATCCCTCAGCCTCTCTTCATAAGACCTGCCCTCCATACCAGGCAACATCCTGGTAAACCTCCTCTGTACCCTCTCCAATGCCTCCACATCTTTCTTATAATGTGGGGACCAGAACTGCACACAATACTCCAAGTGCGGCCGCACTAGAGTTTTGTACAGTTGCAACATGACGTTGCTGCTCCGAAATTCAATCCCCCTACCAATAAAAGCTAAGACTCCATATGCCTTCTTAACAACCTTATCGACTTGACTGCCTACTTTCAGGGATCTATGCACAAATACACCAAGATCCCTCTGTTCATCAACACTATTAAGAATCCTACCATTAGCCCTATAGGACTATTCTATGTATAGGATCATAGAATCCGTACATTGCTGAAACAGGCCATTCAGCTCATCGAGCCTGCACTGACAATAATCCTACCCCATAACCCCACATATTTACCCTATTAAGACACTAATTAAGATACTAAGGGGCAATTTAGCATGACCAATGTCCTTTGGGGGACACTAATGTCCTTTAGGGAAGGAAATCTGCTGTGCTCACCTGATCTGGCCTACATGTGACTCCAGAGCCACAGCAATGAGGTTGACTCACAACAGCCCTCTGAAATGGCTTAGCAAGCCACTAAAACCAAAGGCAACTAGATATGGGCAATAAATGCTGGCCAGCCAATGATGCCCATGTCCCATGAATGAATTAAAAAGATCAACATAACCTGCAAATCTTTGGACTGTGGGAGGAAACCAGAGAACCTGGAGGAAACCCACGCAGACACGAAAAGAATGTACTGACTTCACACAGACAGTGACCCTGAGGGCGGAATTGAATCCGGTTCCCTGGTACTGTGAGGCAGGGTTATTGCTAACCACTGTGCCACCCTTGCCACTGTGCCGCCATATGTCAGAAGGATTTAGCAGGTGAACACTCACTCCGTTTGGCTGCTCTAATGAACCCGTTATGATTTGCTTCATCAAATCCAGGGGTGGGAGTCAAACCTGAAATCTCCGGCTCAGAGGCAGGATCACTAGGAGATTTTCACAGTAGCTTCATTGCAGTGTTAATCTAAGTTTACTTGTGGCACTAATAAATAAACTCAAATTTACCTACCGCACCATCAGACTGCCTTTTATTACTGTGAAGGTGCTAGCTAAATATCAATTGTAGTCATTGTTTAGAACTTTCTTTGCTACATCTGACATCACCCTGAGATGGATTGGTGTATATTTTACTGCTCAAACCAGCCAGAAACCACACATTTAATTTCATCTGACTGTTATATTTTCCAGTATTTGTAACTTTGTGAATTGTATACTTACTGGTCATTTTTCCAGTATCCATGTCTTTTTCAATTTGCCAGTCTACAGAAGTAACTTCTCCATCCTAAAGGGTCCAAAACAAATGGGATGCTTTCAACAGGTTTCTATCCAACATTCTCTCACTAGGTTTGAACCTCACCCCTGTGCCTGCCTACTCTCATCCTGATGGTAGCTGGATTTTAAAATTCACATCTTTGTTTTCAATACCCATCATGGGTTTGAGCCACCTATCTCTGTAATCTCCTCCGACACCACAACTCTCTGGGACTTGAGCACTGGCCTCTTAACCACACCCTTATTCCATCATTGGCAGCTGTACCTCCATCTGAACAAAGAACAAAGAAAAAACAGCACGGGAAACAGGCCCTTCGGCCCAACGAGCCCACGCCGCCACCCCGATGTTCCCACCTCTACCTGTGATCCCTGTCCATGTTTATAGATCTACGGATTAAAAACCAAATTTGAGACAATTTAGGGAGAATTTGTTTTGCCAATTAGCCTAAGAGCACATCTTTGGGATGTGGGAGGAAACCGGAGCACCCGGAGAAAACCCACGCAAGCATGGGGAGAATGCGCAAACTCCCACAGACACAGGCCCAAATCCATGTATCTGCACAGCACAGCAATAGTCACTGAGCTGTCGTGTTGCCCATAAATGGTCCAGGTCAAGCGTACACTAACGACGTGAAGCACTAGGATACTCTCAAAAAAAATCCAAGAGCAGTCCTCTCACGACCCATCGCGTGTATGCCCCTTGTTACACAACAAGGTGGACAAAAGCACCTGTAGGATAAAAACAACTACATCAATATCATCATCTATTTTCACACTTCCCGGGACTCCCAAGGCTCATGATCCCTATTTTATCTGCTTGAGCCCAAGCTCTGGAATTCCCTCTCCAAACATCTCTGCCTCGCTCTTCCTCTTCAAGTTGTTCTTACACTTACCTTTCAGATCAAGCTTTTTGTCACCTGTCTGCTATCTCCCAATCTGGCTTTGGTGTCAGATTTTGTTATGTAATGTTCCTCTGAAGCATCTTGGGACATCTCATTACACCTGGGGTATTGTAGATATCAAATTCCATAGCAGATAAACATAGTGAATGATGAAAAGACTATTGGTTATCCAAATGGTGTTAAGCAAAATCAGCTTTGAGGTGGATACGACTCGATTTATTTATTGGCCGGATTGTAGGCTTTAAAATCATAGGCTGGATTTTTTGCAAAAAAATTCTAAGGGGGTGATCTTATGAAAAAAGTTTGAAGAACAAGCATGAAAATGGGAAAAATTTGTTGGGCAACTTAAAGATTGAACTGAATACAAGTCTACACAGTATATGTGAGATCTGTTAACCACCCCCCCTCCCCATCACAGACATCACCCTGCCACCCCTCCCCACAGGTATCCTAGATCACCAGCCCTCATAGGTCCCTCAGACATCACCCACAGACCCTTCCCCTCCACACACCCTCTCAGATAGTCCCCATTGACTCTCTCCACGTACCTTCCCCTCACAGACTTGCCCATACACCCCGATACAGAGTCTCCATAGGAACCACCCCCGCAGAAATGCACTCCCCCATTCAATTGCTGGCCTCCCGATCACCCCTCCCCCAACCCCCGCCAATTGCCGGCCTCCTCAATAAGCAGCCTGAAACCCTCTCCCCGATCATTGGTTCCACCTTTAGCCCTCAACCCCTCCCCCAATGCAGAGCGCCTCCATTTCCTCCCATCCTATTGGCCTCCCTCATCGATCTGGCCCCCTCTCCCCCCGCGGTGTGACCCTACCCCTCAGGCCCTCTTTGGCACTGCCCAGTGGGATATACCAGGATGTCCAATGACCACCAGTGAGACCAGGGACCCAGACTGGCACTGCCCAAGGGTCACTGCCCCTCTCCAACCAGCCGGGTTCTCAATGGAATCTGGTCCCATTGATGAGGCCATCCCATCTGATCCCTGTTGAATCTCACTAAATCTCTCAATTTCAATAATAATAATCCGCCTTCCTATTTAAATGTTAACTTGAAACAAAACCTTGCAGCGTCAACTCTGCTTCTCTCTCTGCAGTTGCTGCCAGACCTGCTGGATTATCCCAGGAGCTTCTGTTTTTAAAACAAGGTGGCCTGTTACCTCCTCAGGATTGCTTTAGTAATGGGAAACCACCAACCTAAACAAATAATCACAGCTCAGATTAATCAGACTTACCTCAGTACCAATAAATAAGGTGGTATTTATTGCAGTCAAGCTGGTCAGATCCCTACTTGAGGGAATATCCACGGTCCCATAATCTGCACCTTCTCCTTTACCTTTTCCAAAGTTGAATTGTGCCTTTTCTGTTAAAAAATTTGACTGCATTTACTTTAATAATTCAATTGCCTACAAAGGAGTTTCAGAATGCAAAGAATAGCTTGAAAGAAATTAAAAGGCCATTTGATTGATTTAGTATTATCAAATATATTAGCATATAGTGATAAGAATTGTTTCTTGCATGCTAAACAGGCAAAGCATACCCATTCTGGTAAGTATGGATATGATCGGTGCAACTTGTGGGCCGAAAGGCCTGTTTGTGCTGTAGTATTCTATGTTCTATTTATAGAGAAGGAAAAGAGAGAGTGCAGAATGTGGTGTTACAGTCATAGCCAGGCTATAGAGAAAGATCAACTTAATGTAAGGTAGGTCCATTCAAAAGTCTGACAGAAGCAAGGAAGAAGCTGTTCTTGACTCGATTGTATTTGACTTCAGACTTTTTTTCTCAATGGGAAAAGGTGGAAGAGGGTATGTTCAAGGTGCATGGGGTCCTTGATCATGCTGTTCTTTTTTGGGCAAATTAAACTTTTCAGCAACTGCTCTTTCCGAGGCAGCGGAAAGTTTAGACAGAGTCAATGGATGGGAGGCTGGTTTGCGTGATGGATTGAGCTTCATTCACCTCTGTTTGTAGTCTCTTAGGGTCATTATGAGAATGTTCGAAATGTTTAGGTAAAGTGAAATGTTTCCACTTGTTTGGAGTGATAAACATAAGTATGTGGCCAACTCCTGCTCCTATTTGGAATGTATATTGAAGGTGAAAAATGCTGTTTATTAATGGATAATAAGCTCACAGCACAGAATTATCATGTTACTGTCACATTCAGTGTGTAAATTCAATTTAAAAATGTAATTATCATGTATATATCTTAGTTTCAAGAGATGTTCACATGAGACTAGTACTGTGGAAATTCTCTTGATTAAAGAAATAAAGGACTGATTTACATTTAACAATTAAGGTATTTTTCGTAAATTTGTTGTAAATCATATTATAAGGAGCAGTAGGGGATAGAAATTATTTACCGTAGATTTTGTCACTGCATTTCTCTTTCATGCTGATTTTCATAGGGCTATAATTTCCAACAGATGAAATCTTAGGTAATTCCACCTGCGAGGGATTTAGAATAGAAAGATTTATTCTTGAAATCACAGAATGTCAGAACAAGGCTATTAAGTCCATCCTACATATGCCAGCTGTAAGGTAGAAACATCCCCTTTATTTATTTTGAGAATTTATCCAATTCCTTTTTTTTGGTCATAATCTTCCGCTTTCCACACCGGTGGGATCTTCTCATCCCAATGATGGCTCATCACCACTGTGTGTTTCCCAGCGATGTGAACTGGAACCAATGGGAAATCCGACTGATTACAATCAGATCAGAAGATCCCACAGTGGCAATGGCATTCCATCTCCTGCTGCTGGCCAATGGCACGCAGTCTCCTGCCACTGGCCAATGGAGAGTGCCCTCCTGCTGTCGAGAAAAATGCCATGGGAAGATTAGAGAATATCAGCAACTATTGAATCCGTTCCCATCACCCTATCAGGCAACGCATTCCAGATCACAACGATCCATTGTGTATAAAAGAATCTCTTTAGGTTCTCTCACCGTTATCTTCAATCTGTCTCTGCTTTCTTCCTGCAGGTCCAGGCAGCAACTGCTTTTATTTTAAAATGTAAATGAAACTGGGCTTTCCTGCCAGCTTAGCTTCTCCCATTAATCACATGACTATGTCCCTGTCAATCAACCTAATCAAAAACTCAGGTGACTCTGCAACCTTAATCTAAATTCCCAGGAGAACCTAAATAAACAAAAGCTCCATTAACTTTGCCAACTAGCAGATTCCTGGTTAAAATCAGTTACTGTCCTGATTTATAGCATCTGCTGCACGTTTCTATCTCCAACATGAGAGACTCTAACCATCGCCCCTTAACATTCAATGCCATTACCATTACTGAATTCCCTCACTGTTGGCATCCTAGAAGTTATCATTGACTAGAAGTGGAATTGAACCAACTATATAAATACTGTGGCTACCACAGCAGGTCTGATGCTAGGAATCCTGTAGAGAGTAACTCACCTCCCGACTCCCCTCCTGCCAAAACTTGTCCACCATCTGCAGAGAAGTCAGGTGTGTGGTATAATATGCTCCACTTGCCTGGATTAGTGCAGCCCCGACATCACTCAAGAAGTTTTTAAAAATTAATTCTTGGGACCCGGCTGGCTGACCAGCATTTGTTGCCTAGCCTTAGTTGCCCAAGGAAGGCAGGTAAGAATCAACCACATTGCTGTGGCTCTGGAGTTACATGTAGGCCTGAAGTCAGATTTCCTTCCCTAAAGGATGTTAGTGAACCAGATGGGTTTTCCCAACAATGAAAATGGCTTCATGGGTCATTGGTAGATTCTTAATTCAGATATTTTTTATTGAATTCAAATTTCACCATTTGCCATGGCGAGATTTGAACCTGGGTCCCCAGCACATTAGCTGACTTTCTGGACTAATAGTCTCGCGATAGCACCACTATTTCCTTCCACTTGAGACCATCCAGCAGCTCACTAGATTGGCACCACATTCACTCCCTCCTCCATCGATGCACAGTGGCAGCAATGTGAACAATCTACCAGATGCTGAAGTCTCTTGGCCAGCACCTCCTAAACTCACAATCTTTACCACTTAGAGACAGTCGGGCAGCAGACACAAGAGCATCTTCTAACGGGGCCACAGAAGTGTATCCATGGTTACACAAAGATGAGGCTATTTTCACCAAGTATAATTCTGTCAAGGCTACTTCAACGTTTTCATATTAAATATATTCACATTACCTTATGTATAGGCCTCCAATAGAGATCAAGATGTTTAAAAGTGTTAGGTACTCCTTCAGGGTTTGGAAGCTCTTTCTCCATTTTCTGTCTCTCTTGCCTTGTCAGGACGCGGGCTTTGGGCCGTCGAATATCCCAGAACAAGATGGAGCTGCAGAAAAGTGATGCTGTAAGCTTTCCCCAGTTTATATACACTGAGCGAGGCAGCATGTAGTGTATATACATATATAGGTATAATATACACAGAGACAGGGGGACATGGAACATTCATGCTATCACAATGAGAAACCAACCTCCAAAGTGATACTAAAAGGATAGCTAGGAGCATTCAAAATTGGAGCAGCTGTAGGCTATTTGGGCCCTCATGCTTCTTCTGCTATTCAACAAGTTCATAGCTAATCTGTTTGTACTTTGAGATTGATAGATTTTTAGAATGGGTTTGAAGATTTTTTTCTGCGCGATCTCATGACCTCATCCCACCAGTCAATAGGCGTGAGAAGGTGGTCAGATTGCACGCAAAGAGAAAAGTTGGAAACACGCCTGTTTTTACAGCGGTTCTGATCTTTGGAGCCACATTTTCTGGATTTCGTATTCAAAATATAGTCACGAGTCATTGATTACGAGAGTACAGAGTGCAGAAAAGATTTACTAGGATGCTACCGGGACTTGATGGTTTGAGTTATAAGTAGAAGCCGGATAGACTGAGACTTTATTCTCTGAAGTGTAGAGGAGTGATCTAATAGAGGTCTGTAAAATAATGAGGGGCACAGATCAGCTAAGTCGTCAAAATCTTTTCCCAAAGGTAGAACATAGAACATAGAACATTACAGCACAGAACAGGCCCTTCAGCCTTCGATGTTGCGCCGACCAATTATGAAAAAAAAAGCAATGACCCTCCAGACTAAACCATTCCCTTCTATTCCATAAACTTATCAACTAACCTCTTAAACGCCACCAAACTTGGCACATCTACAACTGCCGCAGGCAGGGCATTCCACTCCCTAACCACCTTCTGGGTAAAGAACCTACCTCTGATATCCGTCCTATAACTATCACCCCTTAATTTAAAGCTGTGTCCCCTTGTGCTAGCTTTCTCCATCCTAGGAAAAAGGCTATCACTGTCCACCCTATCTAAACCTCTAATCATCTTATATGTTTCATAAGATGAAATAGGGCTATCTAAAACTAGAGGACATGGGTTTAAGGTGGGAAGGGAGAGATACAAAAGGTCCAGAGGGCCAATGTTTTCATACAGTGGCTGGTGAGTGTCTTGAACAAGCTGCCAGAGGTAGGGATAGAGGCAGGTACAACTTTGTCTTTTAAAAAATATTTAGACGGTTACATGAGTAAGATGGGTATAAAGGGATAGATGGGGGCAATTGGGGCTAGTTTAGGGGTTTAAAAAAAAGGGCAGCATGGACAAGTTGAGCCAAAGGGCCTGTTTCCATGCTGTAAATCTCAATGACTCATAGAACATAGAACATTACAGTGCAGTACAGGCCTTTCGGCCCTCGATGTTGCGCCGACCAATGGAACCAATTTTATGACCCTCTAACCTAAACTATTCCAACGCTATCCATTGACAGATGTCAAGCACATATCTATGTGCTTAGACAAACAGATCTATGTGCACAGACAAACTCTATGTGCTTGACAGATTCTCCATTGCTAGCCTAGTGTAAGCAGCAGTGATTATTAACACTGCTGTCTTTACTGAGGGCTGTCACACTCTGCCAATTCGACAAAATGAAGTGAGGATCTCCTGTGATTAAAAACCGAGCAGCATTTTTAACCTAGACCCCCGAACACGTCCCAGCCTGACCCTCCCTTAGCAACTGTGGGATCAGGAATAGGACCAAATCTTTGAAATGACTGACAGCTTCAGTTAAAGCTTCTCTATTGACAGTGATGTGAAAAGGTAAAGGGACAGGAAACAAAATATGAAAATTGCATATTTACCAGTCAGAAGAGCATGTGATAAGTTGGACACAAGCCCCTTCCGCAGTCTCACACGGAACACCAAACTTTGTTACCTTGAAAAAGAATCAGGTTGTCCTCATCAGCAAAGTGATTGGCTTTAGGCAATATTACAATAACAATCACATACATTGATATACCGGTGGTAATTCTCCCGTACCGCTGTTTTAGTGTAGTGGGCGGGGAGACTCGAGTGGAAGCCATTTTGTGGGTCTGAACACGTTTCCCAGCATTGGATTTCCAGCACTGTCAGCTCGCTAGGAGCTACCTAACGTATTCAACAGCTCATTTTATTTTGATCTAAATACTATTAGCGGGCCCAGGATTAAAGTCTCCCTCTTCCCCCTCCACCAGGGTGATTTCACTCCAGTGAGGTTTAATACAGCTCCCCACTTGCGGGGAGCTGACGGTCTTGCATTTAGGAGTCCCACTGCCACTCTACATTTGGGCTGAATGACAGAGAACAACAACCGACACTGCGGTGGAGTGGTCCAGACTGTCAATGGGATTGGAGGGTTGGGAGTAGGGGGGTTGATATCGGACTGGACTGGGATACGTTCAGGGGGCCAGCAATCAGGAGTGGGAGAGGGAGGTGGTCACAGGGCCGGAGATCCGTGGGTCATGGGTCTGATCGAGCTGGTCAGCGATCGGGAGGCCAACAGTGCAGGGCTACTGTGCGTGTGCAGAACTTCGCACTGACGGATCGGCGCTTGCACAGTGGCTCACTCAGCGCTACGCTGTTGCCTCTCCGGCAGGAACAGGCCCTGCTTCCTGCTTCTTGGACTGATTCACATTGAGACACTCTGCAATGCGCAGAGTGCGGGAGATTCATTTTGAAAATCCCAATGAGTAAATCAGCGTGCTTTACTCCAGTTTTTACGTGAATTCGACACTTAGAATTTTATGGGAGGATCGCTGTCCCCTACCACTCCCACCCCTACAACATCTTCAATACAGTAAAACATTCAAAGGCAGTTCACAGGAGAATTATCAAAGTAATTCTGACACACAGTCACTGAAATGGATATTCATTTAGACAATAAATGGACTGGTTACAAAGTTGGTTTAAAGGAGCATCTTAAAAGAAAGGAATGAGTTTGAGGATGGAATTCCAAAATTTAGGGGCCAAATTCCAGCAGGAATGGCCACCAATGATGAAGCAATGAAAACCAGGAGGCCAGAATTATGCATTTTTCTCTCAGTTCTTTTTCCGCTTTAGGCTGGTGCAATTAGAAATACAATAAATAAAAGCATCAAATTCTAAAAATACACAGGCATCAATCAGCATCAGTAAAGAGAAATAACAGTTGCAACATTTCAGTCGTACATTACTTTTATCAACACAGGGTATCAACCTTGGATGGAAGTCTCAATTACAGACTCAAAATGATGTCAGTTTAACTTTCACTCCAAAGATATAGGCTGACACAGTGGTGAGCACTGCTACCTCACAACGCCAGGGACCCAGGTTCGATTCTGGCCTTGAGTGACTGTTTGTGTGGAATCTATACATCTCCCTGTGCCTCCAGACGCTCCGGTTTCCTCCCACACTCCAAAGGGGTGCAGCTTAAGTTGCTTGGCCATGCTAAAATTTCCCCTCAGTGTCAGGGGGACGAGTGGGGTAAATACCTGGGGTTACAAGTTGGGGTTGTCATTAATGCAGATGTGATGAGCCAAATGGCCTCTTCCTGCACTGTAGGGACCCTGGGATTCTATAAGTATTCATAGAACATAGAACACAGAAAAAATATTCATTCTAGCTGACTTTCCTAGTGTAATACTGAAGAAGCACTAAAATGAGAGGGGATGTTAAACACAGGCCCTGGCCACCTCTTTGTAGACGTAAAAGATCCCCCAGAATGATTGCAAGTGAGAACAAACCTGATATTCCAGTGTTCCCGCCACACTTTATCTCTAACCCAACATCTAACAGGCTATCCAGTCATCTCCTGTTTGCTGTGATCAAGATGCAAGTTTCACAGGCCAGCTAGGTTTAAACTTGGCTTCCACATTTTGGGAAAGTTTCACACTCAACAAAAGGTATAAATATTTCTGTAACAGTTCTGGAGGTTATGGGTCACCCGATCATAACCTCCTCAAGGGCAATTACTGATGGATAAGAAATACTGGTCTAGCCCACAATATCCACATCCCATAAACAAATCAAAAGAACGAGTTGATTTAAAGAGATTCTCACTAGATGTGGGTGTCACAGACAAGGCTGGATTTATTAACCATTCCTACATCATTCCAGGAATCAACTAGGTCAGAGATCAGCCAATCAGAACAGCAGATAGAACATAGAACATAGAACACTACAGCAAAAACAGGCCCTTTGTCCCACAAGTTGCGCCAATCCTATCCATACCTACCAGGCCTATCTAGAACTCTCAACCCCATTAAATCCCATGTACTCATCCGCAAGTCTTTCAAAAGACCCCAGCGAGTTCGCCTCTACCAACACCAACTGCAGCCGATTCCACACACTTACCACCCTCTGAGTGAAAAACTTACCACTAACATCTCCTCTGTACTTGCCCTCCAGCACCTTAAACATGTGTCCTCTCGTAGTGACCATTTCAGCCCTGGAAAATAGCCTCCAAGAATCCACCCTATCTATCACTCTCAACATTTTATAAACCTCTACCAGATTTCCTCTCAATCTTCATCTCTCCAGGGAGAAGAGACCTAGCTCCCTCAACCTATCTTCATAAGGCATGCCCCCCAATCCAGGCAACATCCTTGTGAAAGAAGTCCTTCCCTAAAAGGCCTTTATCATCCAAGTGAGTTCATCAGCTCAGCCCATGGTCATTGTTCCTGTTATGAGGTTTTCTTTAATTTTTAATTCAGTTTTATTTAATGAATTGAATTTTAATTCTACAGCTATATGGTGGGATTTGAACACATTTTCCTGATCATTAGAACTCAGATTACTATACCAGAAAAGGCCCACCAACTGGTGAGACATCAAAGACCATCAGGTTCCATATGAAATATTCCTTTACCTCAAAGTGGTCTGGTATCCAGCATAAATCAGTAATAACAGATTTGTGTCCACTTTCAATAGACGATACTCCACAGTATTGGGCAATGGGCACCTCCAAATGAGGTGCAGGATCTAACTCAGGCTGGAAGACAAAACACAAAAGACTTTATCCAACATTATTATCCACATTTCCAAACAGCAAGATTCACAAAATGCTCTGATTGACCTGATACCTAAAACACTCCCAGAATGATTTTATAATTTCTCATTCCCGAGCAAAGGAAATTGGGCAGCATAGTGGCACAGTGGTTAGGATTACTATCTCATAGTGCCAGGAATATTGATTCGATTCCAGCTTGAATCACTGTTCACATGGTGTATACACATTCTCTGTGTGGGTTTCCTCTAGGTGTTCTGGATTTCTCCCACAGTGCAAAGATGTGTGGGTTAGGTGGATTGGCCATGCTAAATTACCCTTTAATGTCAGGGGGACTTGCTAGGGTAATCCATGGGGTTATGGGGATAGGGACTGGGTAGGATTCTGGTTGATGCAGACTCAATGGGCCAAATTACCTCATTCTGTACAAAGAACAAGAACAAAACAGCATGGGAAACAGGCCCTTCGGCCCAATGAGCCTGCGCCGCCACCCCGATGTTCCCACCTGTACCCATGATCCCTGTCTATGTTTATAGATCTATGGATTAAAAACCAAATTTGAGACAATTTAGGGAGAATTTGTTTTGCCAATTAGCCTAAGAGCACATCTTTGGGATGTGGGAGGAAACTGGAGCTCCCGGAGAAAACCCACGCAAGCACGGGGAGAATGCGCAAACTCCCACAGACACAGGCCCAAATCCATGTATCTGCACAGCACGGCTATAGTCACTGAGCTGTCGTGTTGCCCATCAGATGGTCCAGGTCAAGCGTACACTAACGATGTGAAGCACTAGGATACTCTCGAAAAAAGTCCAAGAACAGCCCTCTCACGACCCATCGTGTGTATGCCCCTCGTTAGACAACAAGGTGGACCAAAGCACCTGTAGGATAAAAACAAATACATCAATATCATCATCTATTTACACACTTCCCAGGGACTCCAAAGGCTCATGATCCCTATTTTAAATCAGTTTTCTATACCCCTCCAATCCCATTCTGTTCATGTGCCCATCTAAGTATTTCTTAATAACTCCAGAGTACCTGCCTCCACCACTTTACTTGGCAGTGCATTCTATACCCCCACCACCCTCTGTGTGAAAAAACTCCCTCTAGCATCCAAATTATACCTTACCCCCCTCACCCTAAGCCCGTGACCCCTCGTGCTATTTGAGTCCATCCTAGGAAAAAGCTTAAACCTGTTTACTCTATCTATCCCCTTCAAAATCTTGTACACCTCTATCAGATCTCCTCTAAGTCTACGTCTTTCTAAGGAAAACAGTCCCAATTTGCCTAATCTCTCTTCGTAACTCAGACCTTCCATACCAGGCAGCATCCTGGTAAACCTCCTCTGCACTCTCTCCAGAGTCTCCACGTCCTTCCGGTAGTAAGGCAACCAGAACTGGACGCAGTATTCCAAATGAGGTCTAACCAATGTTTTATACAAGTGCAACATTAAAAGCCAGCTCTTGTACTCTATACCCCTTCCTATAAAGGCTAGCATACCATATGCTTTCTTCACAACCTTCTCCACCTGCTCTGCCACCTTCAGAGACTTGTGTACCTGCATCCCCAGGTCCCTCTGTGTTTCTATACTCTTAATAGGTCTACCCTTTATCATATACCTCCCCCCTATATTCTTTCTCCCGAAATGCATCACCTCACATTTATCAGGATTGAATTCCATCTGCCATCTGTCTGCCCAAGCTACAAGCCTATGTCCTGCTGCATCGCCTGACAATGCTCCTCACTATCCGCAAGTCCAGCCATCTTTGTATTGTCTGCAAACTTGCTGATCATTCCACTTACTCCCTCTTCCAAGTCATTTACATATATTACAAATAGAAGAGATCCCAGTACCGAGCCCTGCGGCACACTAGTGACTGATCTTCAGCTACAGAAACACCCTTCCACTATTACTCTCTGTCTCCTATTACCAAGCCAGTTACTTATCCATCTAGCTACCTGTCCTTGTATCCCATGAGCCTTGACCTTCTCAAGTAACCTCCCATGAGGGACTTTGTCAAACGCCTTACTAAAATCCATTTAGACGGCATCAACGGCTCGTCCTTCGTCCACCGTTTTTGTCACCTCCTCAAAAAATTCTACCAGATTCGTAAGGCACGACCTCCCCTTAACAAATCCATGCTGCGTATCCCTAAGTGCCTATACATCCTATCCCTAACAATCCCCTCCAACAGCTTCCCTACCACTGACGTCAAACTCACCGGCCTATAATTTCCAAGGTTATCCCTACTACCCTTTTTAAACAACGGTACAATATTAGCTATTCTCCAGTCCTCTGGGACCTCACCTGTGTCCAAGGAAGAGACAAAGATTTGCGTCAGAGGCCCAGCAATTTCACCTCGCACCTCCCTAAGCAGCCTGGAATAAATGCCATCAGGCCCCGGAGATTTATCAGTTTTAACACTACCTAGAAGCTCTAACATTTCCTCCCTCGGTATGGATATTTCCCTCAACTGGTCCACAGCTCCCTCAGAGACAGGAGCTGTCAACAAGCCCCTCTCCTTTGTGAATACCGACGCAAAGTATTAATTCATGATCTCTGCCATTCCCTTGGGCTCTAAGCACAGTTCCCCTCCTCTGTCCCTAAGAGGTCCGATTTTTCCTAAAACCACCCTTTTATTCCTAACATAGGAGTAAAAAGCCTTTGGATTTTCCTTAATCCTATCTGCCAACATCATTTCATGCCCCCTTTTTGCCCTTCTCACTCCCCGTTTGAGCTCCCTCCTACTCTCTCTATATTCCTCCAACTCTGTCTCCATTCCCAGCTGGAGACGTATCATACGCCTCTCTTTTCTTCCTAACCAAGTCCTCAATATCCCTAGTAATCCACGGCTCTCTAATCCTATCTTTCCCATCTTTCCTCTTGGCCGGCGCATATTTATCTTGCAACATTTTCAGAATTCCCTTGAAAGCGTCCCACATGCCTAGCGTGGACTTACCCTCGAACAACCGTTCCCAATCAGTTTCATTAAGTTCCTGCCTAATCCGACCGTAGTTAGCCTTCCCCCAATTCAGCACCCTGCCCCTAGGGCATCAAGCATCCTTTTCCATCTGTATCCTAAAGTGGACAGAATTGTGGTCACTGTTAGCCACATGTTCCCCTACTACAACATCAACCACCTGCCCTGGCTCATCACTCAGAACTAAATCCAATATAGCCCCTTCTCTAGTCAGGCTAGCCACATACTGTTCCAACGATCCTTCCAGTACACATTTTACAAATTCCTGCCCATCCCAACCCCCAGCTCTAAGTACTTTCCAATCCACCCTAGGGAGATTAAAATCTCCCACTATAACGACTCTGTTCTTTCTGCACCTATCCAAAATATCTTTACATATGCCTTCTTCAACTACCTGCAGGCTGTTGGGTGGCCTATAATACACCCCTAGCATAGTAATCGCCCCCTTTCTATTCCAACTCCACCTACAGCGACTCCACTCCTAACTCCTTTTGTATTGTTCTCCTTCTGCACCACCGTGATGCTCTCCTTAACTAACAACGCCACTCCCCCACCTCTTCTGGACCCTCCTCTGTCACGCCTGAAACATTTATACCCAGGAATGTTCAGTTGCCACTGCTCCCCTTCCTTTAACCACGTCTCTGTCACTGCAACCACATCCAAGTTCCTCGCAAACATTAAGGCCCTAAGTTCATCCGTTTTTCCCGTTACGCTCCTCGCATTGAAACAGACACACTCCAGACCTCCAAGACCACTCGGAACCTCCTTCTCCCCAGTGCATCTCTTCTCGTCCAAGCTTACTCTATCTCCCATCTCGCTCTCTACCGAGCTATCGGTCTCAGCCCCTCCCCCCCTCCATATTAGTTTAAATCCTGCTGAAACACTCCAGCTAACCTCCCAGCTAAGATATTCACGCCCTTCCCATTTAAGTGTTCCCCGTCCCTTCTATACAGGTGCCCTTCTTTCACAAAGACTTCCCAGTTATCCACAAATACGAAACCCTCTGCCCTACACCAGTCCTTCAGCCATGCATTCAGCTGTAGGAACTCATTTCTCCTGGCCCCGTTATTACCTGGTCCTGGTAGCAGCCCTGAGATCACCACCCTCAAGACCCTGCTCTTCAGCCTCCCCCACAACTCCCTGAACTGCCTTCGTACATCCTCCCTACACTTCCTTCCTACATCCTTCTCTCCTATGTGAATAATCATATCTGCCTGGGTCCCCTCACCCTTCAAAATGCCCTCTACCCTGTCAGACACATCTTACACCCCTGTTCCAGCGAGGCAAACTACATCCTGGAGTCCTGCCTTGGACCACAGAAGCGTCTATCTATTCCTTTAACCCTCCCATCCCCCACCACTATCTCCCTTCTAGCCCCTTTCCTCCCCTTTGAGGTACTCTGGTCCTCGTGCCTTGCCTTTTTTAACCCTCCGCCCTCGATATTTTGGGGGGCTGCCACTGGGGAAGTCTTTGGACTGTCTCCCCTCTCCTTTTTCCCCTTCCTGACAGTAATCCACTTGGACGGGTCAGGTTCCCCCGCCTTAGGCTCCAGGTCTACCACCCTACTCCGCCTCCCTTCCATGATTGCCTCGTTCTCCCTGACTAAAAATGCATCTTCCAACTGGCGCTCTAGTTGCTTGACCCGAGCCCTCAGACGCTGCAGCTCCAAACACTTGGCGCATACGTGGACTTTCTGGAGAGGTCTCACCTCCAGGAACTCCCACATGTGACACCGTACACAGGTGAGGCGTCTTCCCTTAATCCCTGCCATTGTCATGAACACCTTTGGAGGTGTGAATTCCAATGGAAAAACCAGTAGCACACTGTGCCTAAGCCTGCTCTAGCCCAAGCCCTGCGAGCCAAAGTCCTTACATCTCTCACTCTGCTTCCCTACTCACTCACACTGCCCGTTCCCGATGCTGCCTGCTGTCTACTGCCACTTTCTTTTTATACTCCCCGGTTTCCTTCCCAGCTAGCCCCTGTAGGGATTCTATGAGGATACATTAGCAGCTCACAATTCTATAGAGATTTTCCCCTAAAGAAGCTTCCTACTTCATTACTCCCCACCCTCCCATGTTAAAGCTCTGGGATTCTGCCAATCGGAATGATTTGGAAAGTCTCCTCAAATTATTCTCATTGTCTGCGATGTTTGGGTAACAATTCAGCATGTTTGAAAAGGATTTTTAGATCTAAAACCTTTTGATTTACTAAGAAACTGACTCATGTAAATAATGAGATTATCAAATGGTTCATTAGAGTTTTTTAAAATCTGTTTGTGGCGATTTTTAAGAGATCACTGACAGACTGAGGAATAAGCCTTACCCAACATGCTTAAATTTGATATATAAGTCCCATTTTCAGCTGAATTAATCAAACTCCAGTTATTGTTCTTAGACATTAAGGGACACTTTGTAGAAAATAAGAAACAATTAAATTTTATTGAACTACCCAATTCAGGAGGGTTATTGCGATCCAGACCTTGAGCTACAAAGTGGATAATTCTGTTGAACCCAGACATTGTGCTGGGATCTGACACATTCAATGAATGTTATACATTGGAGACGGTGGAGCAATTTCTGACTATCTAACCACAGGAAGCACAATAGGAACAACAATAGGGTGAAACGTGCCAGTAAATTGCTCCGTCAGATGGAGCAGTCAGGATTAGCAATGAATTTAGACAGCAACCAGACCAAGTGGCCGGAAGCACTGGTTATAAACGGGCACAGTGGAACAGTTACTGGCTGGCAATCCTCAGGACAGCCCCAAAGAATAGACCTTTGGCCCACCAACTCTGCCGATACACAGGCCTCTCTAAGCTAATATTTTCTTGCCTCTACATGACTCATATTCCTACATTCCCTGCCTATTTATTTATACATACAGATGTCTCTTGAACATTGTTATAGAATCTGCTTCTTCCACCTCCTCCAACAGCTCATTCCAGGCATTCACCACTCTCTATGTGAAAAACTTGCCCCCTACATCTCTTTTTAACTTTCCCCCTCTCACTTTCAACCTATGCCCCCGAGTAACTGACCCTTTGACTCTGGGAAAAAAGACTCTATCCAAGCCTGTCATAGTCTTGTAAACCTCTATCAGATCTCCCCTCATCTTCTGGGGCTCCAATGAAAACAATTCAAATTTGTTCAACCTTTCTTCATAGTCCATATCCTCCAAACCAGGCAACTTCCTGGTAAATCACTTCTGCACCCTTTCCAATCATCAACATCCTTCTGATAGCGTGGTGACCAGAATTATACACAATACTCCAAATATGGCCCAACCAAAGTCTATTACAGCTGCAACATGATTTTCCACTTCTTTACTCAACGCCTCAACCAACGAAGGGCAGCATGCCATATGCTTTTTTGACCGCCTTGTCCATCTGTCACCTTCAGGGAACTGTGGGGTCTGCATGCCTAGATCCTTCTGTATGCTAATATTTCTAACGGCTCCACCATTCACTGTATACTTTCCTTCTACAGTAGATCTTCCAAATCGCATCACTTTACATTTTTCTGGGTTAAATTCCATCTGCTATCTTTCAGCCAGCTCTCCAGCCAATTTATATCCTGCTGCATCCTCTGACAATCCTCCTCACTATCCACCAGTCCCTCAATTTTTGTATCATCTGCAAATTTCCTAATCAGACCACCTACATTTTCCTCCAAGTGATTTATATGTGTTACAAAGAACAGACTCCAGCACTGATCCTTGTGGAACACCGCTTGTCACAGATTTCCAGTTAGAAAAGTACACTTCCATTGCTACTCTCTGCTTTCTATGCCCAAGCCAGTTTTGTATCCATTTAACCAGTTCATTTAGGATCCCACATGACTTCACCTTCTGTATCAGCCTACCATGAGGAACATTATTGAAAACTTCACTCAAGTCCATGTCTACAATGTCCACTGCCCTGCCCTGGTCACTTTTTTTTTCCCCAGAGAACTTAATCAAGTTTGTGGGACACAGCCGCTTCTTCACAAAACCATGTTCCCTATCGCTAACAAGTCTATTTTTTTCCAGATTTGAGTACATCCCATCCCTAAGAATCTTCTCCGCCGATTTCCCCACAACTGATGTAAAACTCACAGGCTTGTCATTTCCTGAATTGTCTCTTCTGTCCTTCTCAAACAAAGGAACAATGTTATCTACTCTCCAATCCTCTGGTACCTCACCCATGACTACACAGGATACAAAGATTTTGGTTAAGGCCTCAGTAATTTTTTCCCTCATCTCTCCCAGTATTCTGGGATAGATCCTATCTGGCCTCGGAGGTTTGTCCACTTTAATATCTTTCAAAACCTCCAGTACCTCCTTCCTTTTTATCTCAAAATGTCCTAGAATGTCAACATCCTCCTTTTGACAACACTCACCGTCCATCACATCCTTTTTCTTCTGAATACTGATGCAAAGTACTTGTTTTCAAACTCATCACTCAAGCAGGGGAATTGACATTCAATGAATTATATAAAACTATTTTCAGTTATGGTGACTACAATTTATTAACTGTCATAAAAACCCATCTGGTTCACTAATTCCCCTTTAAGGAAGGAAGTCTGCTGTCGTCACCCGGTCTGGCCTACATGTGACTCCAGAGACACAGCAATGTGTGGTTGACCCTTAACTACCCATGAAATTGTCAAACTAGCCACTCAGTTATCAGAAGACTGCTCACTGTCACCTTCTCAAGGGCAATTTAAGATGGGAAATAAATACTGACATGACCAGCAATGACCACATCACTTAGGTGAATAAGATAAAGTACATTTAAGGGAAGTTCTGAAGTTGAGGAGAGTGCATCGCAAATTTGTTCGGATAAGGAATGGAGTCCCAGAGAGCGTACATGATTTTTAGGGCAGAGAGAGGGAGTGACAGGAGACACAATAGCACAGTGGTCAGCACTACTGCCTCACAGCACCAAGGACCGGGTTTGATTCCCGGCTTGGGTCACTGTGTGGAGACTGCATGTTCTCCCCATATCTGTGTGGGTTTCCTCTGGGTGCTTCGGATTCCTCCCACAATTCGAAAGTGTGCAGATTAGGTGAATTGCACATGTTAAATTAACCTTAAAGTCAGGGAGATTAATAGGACAAACGCACGGAGTTATGTGGACAGGGCCTGGGTAGGATTGTGATCTGTGCAGACTTGATGGGCCAATTGGCCTCCTTCTGTATTGTAGGGATTGTATAATTCTATGAAAGAGTAAATGGGAAAAATGCACAGTAGTCTGCTTCCTTTTTATTAATTTTTATCCTTTCTGAACTTGGCTGTCACCTTGAGTTTACTGATCGGCAGAGAGGATTATTTCCAGTTGATGGGAGGCTGTAGTACAGATGGGAAACTATACAGCAACGTGAAGTTTGCAGACAATCCAAGTCCAATTCCACGCTGCAGCCAGCTGTCATTTCCAGTAAAGATCAATAAACGCAGAGGCCTCCCACACAAAAAATCTTGTGGTTCCTTTATGGTGGGTTCACACAATTGCCAGGATGAATGATTTAAGGTGCATGATTCTCTTTTGTCTGTTTGAGAGAGGGCAGCATCTGTATGCTGACTTTAATGCACGTTTGCAGAGTATTTCATATCCAGAAGCTCTATTTAATTCTGAAGCCTCTGGCAGAAACTCCTTTTACCAATGCTGCCAATCAGAAAACTCCTGCCAGAGAAAAGCAAAGAGTTTGGAGAAAACGATAGGCCAGGATTTTACCAGGGCACATCTCTCCCCCCGCAGCAGGTACAGCAACCCATTGAAATTTCCATTTATTTTGACGGGACTGTAATATCCCACTGGACGTGTGAGACTGTAATATCCTGGCCTTAGACTTTAAAAACATTTGAAGTTAATTATCCAATCTATTGGTCACACGGGAGAAAGAAGGGCAGTGTGGCTTACATTGACGCCCGTGTTTAGCAGCGATGGAGAAAAACCTTTCACTTCAGATAATCATCCAATTCCTTTTCGAAAGTCTGGATTCATTCTGCCTCCAGCACACTCTCAGGAAGCTCATTCCAGATCCGACACTCTCTGTGTAACAATCCTTTCTTGGTGATGCCATTCTTTTGGCAATTACCTTAAACTGGTCTTCTTCTGGTTCTTGGGCTTTCTGCCATTTCTCCCTGCTTTTTAATAAAATCTCGATCAAATCTCTTTATCTTCTCTTCTCCAAAGAGGACAATCATACCTTTGAATCATAGAATCCCTACTCTGCAGAAGGAGACCATTCAACCCATTGAGCCTGCACTCTCTGAGTTGATTTGATGTATTATTGTCACATGTATTAACATGCAGTGAAAATATTGTTTCTTGTGCGCGATACAGACAAAGCATACCATTCATAGAGAAGAAAAGGAGAGAGTGCAGAATATAGTGTTAGAGTCATAGCTAGGGTGTAGGAAAAAAAACAATTTAATGCAAGGTAAATCCATTCAAAAGTCTGACAGCAGCAGGGAAGAAGCTATTCCTGAGTCGATTGGTACACAACCTCAGACTTTAGTTTCTTCTTTCTGAAGGAAGAAGCTACAAGAGAGAATGTCCGGGGTGTGTAGGGTCCTCGATTATGCTGGCTGCTTTGCCGAGGCAACGGGACGTGTAGACGGATTCAATAGATGGGAGGCTGGTTTGGAGACAGAGCATCTTACCCAGGCCCTCCCCATGCTGCATCCCCCTAACCCCGTATATTTACACCACTAATCTCCTTAACCTATACATCTTTGGAGTGTGGGAGGAAATCAGAGCACCCAGAAGAAACCCACGCAGATACAGGGAGACTGCGCAAACTCCACACTGACAGTGACCTGAGGCCAGAATTGAACCTGGGTCCCTGAAGCGGTGAAGTGGGCATATGTGAAGGAAATCAGTATGGTGGCCAATGGCAAGAGTATAAGGCTGGGGCCAATGGGGGTAGGAGATTGCTCACTGAAATTTCAGGAATATCTGTCAACCTGTAATGTGCCTGAACAGAGAACCAGTTGTCCAGGGTTACCGGCTGATAGTGATTTGATTTGATTTATTATTGTCACATGTATTAACATACAGTGAAATGTATTATTTCTGTGCACTATACGGATAAAACATACTATTCATAGAGAAGGAAACGAGAGAGTGCATAATGTAGTGTTACAGTCATAGTTAGGGTATAGAGAAAGATCAACTTAATGCAGGGTAGGTCCATTCAAAAGTCTGACAGCAACAGGGAAGAAGCTGTTCTTGAGCCGGTTGGTACATGACCTCAGGCTTTTGTATCTTTTTCCCATCAGAAGAAAGTGGAAGAGAGAATGTCCAGGACAGTGGGGTCCTTGATTTTCCGAGACAGTGGGAAGTGTAGACAGAGTCACTGGATGGGAGGCTGGTTTGCCTGATGGGAGTGGGCTACATTCACAATTCTTTGTAGTTTCTTGCAGTCTTGGTCAGAGCAGGAGCTCATACCAAGCTGTGATACAACCAGAAAGAATGTTTTCTATGGTGCATCTCTAAAAGTTGGTGAGAGTCATAGCTGACGTGCCAAATTTCCTAAGTCACCTGAGGAAGTAGAGGCGTTGGTGGGTTTTCTTATCTGTAGTATGGGCTAGGAGGGGGCGGGGGGAGCAGGCTGTTGGTGATCTGGGCACCTAAAAACATGAAAACTGTGATAAGACCACTGACTGGTCCCTCCTCCTGTACATCTTTTGAGCTCAGTTACTCACCAACAGGCTTGATTTGACAGAGTCGGGTTTTGCTGGTTGGTTACCCTGCAATCTCTCCGCAAAATCAGAAATGTCCCAGAGCACTAGCTGGATGGGGAAATAATAGAGCAGTTATCAACAGCAGCAACTCTGCATTTATATAGCATCCTTAACATAGTAAAACACCCCCTGTGCTCTCTCTCCTCAAGCAATTCTCAAACAGAAATTTAACATTGAATTCTCAGGTGACAGTGGCACAGTGGTATTGTTGTAGAATTAGCAATCCAGAGACCCAGGGCAAAATCTGAGGATCTGGATTCAAATCCCACTAGGGTAGATATTGAAATTTGAATTCAATAAAAATCTGGAATTATTAAGTCCAATAATTTAACTCAGGGACTTATTAGGGAGAGTCAAGATGGTTTCGTGCGTGGTAAGTCATGTTTGATCAATCTATTAGAGTTTTTCAAGGAAGTTACCAGGAAAGTGGATGAAGGAAAGGTGGTGGATGTTATCTACCTGGATTTTAGCAAGGTCTTTGACAAGGTCCCTCATGGGAGGTTAGTTAGGAAGGTTCAGTTGCTAGGTATACATGGGGAGGTAGTAAATTGGATTAGACACTGGTTCAATGGAAGAAGCCAGAGAGTGGTTGTGGAGGATTGCTTCTCTGAGTGGAGACCTGTGGCTAGTGGTGTTCCACAGAGATTGTTGTTGGGTTCATTGTTGTTTGTCATCTATATCAATGATCTGGATGATAATGTGGTAAATTGGATCAGCAAATTTGCTGATGATACAAAGATTGGAGATGTAGTGGACAGTAAGGACGTTGCAGAGGGATTTGGACCAACTAGAAAAATGGGCTGAAAAATGGAAAATGGAATTTAACACAGACAAATGTGAGTTATTGCACTTTGGAAGGACAAACCAAAGTAGAATGTACAGGGTAAATGGTAGGACTCTGAAGAGTGCAGTTGAACACAGGGATCTGGGAATACAGGTACAGAATTCCCTAAAAGTGACATCACGGGTGGATAGAGTCATAAAGAGTGCTTTTGGTACATTGGCCTTTATAAATCGGAATATCGAGTATAAAAGTTGGAGTGTTATGGTAGGGTTATACATGGCATTGGTGAGGCTGAATTTAGAGTATTGTGTACAGTTTTGGTCACCTAATTACAGGAAGGATATAAATAAGGTTGACAGTGCAGAGAACGTTTGCAAGGATGTTGCTGGAACTTGAGGAGCTGAGTTACAGAGAGAGATTGAATAGATTAGGACTTTATTCACTGGAATGTAGGAGAATGAGGGGAAATTTGATAGAGATGTATAAGATTTTGATGGGTATAGATAGAATGAATGCAAGCAGGCTTTTTCCACTGAGGCTAGAGGAGAAAAAAAATAGAGGGCATGGGTTAAGGGTGAAAAGAGAAGTTTAAAGGGAATAAATATTGTGGGGGACTTCTTTATGCAGAGAGTGGTGGGAGTGTGGAATGAGCTGCCGGGTAAAGTGGTAAATGTGAGGTCACTTTTAATATTTAAAAAAAACTTGGATGGGTTCATGGATGAGAGGGGTGTGGAGGGATACGGTCCAAGTGCAGGTCAGTGGGACTAGGCAAAAAAATGGTTCGGCACAGACAAGAAGGGCCAAAAGGCCTGTTTCTGAGCTGTAATTTTCTATGGTTCTTTGGTTCTAATGACCATTGTCAACTGATGGAAAAACCCATCTGGTTCACTAAGTTCTTTAGGGAAGGAAATCCTTGCCTGGTCTGAATCCAGATTTGACTCTCAAATGCTATCTAGAATGGAGAAGTAGGGATGGGCAATAAATGTCGGACCAGAAAAAATTTAAAGTGACCAAAATCTTGGTTTTAAGCAGCATCTTAAACGTTAAGACAGAGGTAACCATGGAATCGAGCGTATCAGAGGATGAGATACACCGAATCCTTAACACGTATCATCTTCGTCTTGAGGCACAGAATGATTTATTTTTTGAACACTTTCATGTTAAGGTGTGGGTTAGTTCTTTTGACTCTTTCTAACTTATACAGATGTATTTCAGTACCTGGCCATTTTTGCAACCTCCAGCCACAATATTTGGATCAGTGGGACAAAACTGAAAGCTGTAAATATCATCCGGAGCCACCAACATTAACTAAAAATAAAATCAAAAACAAAAAATTAGAACTCTTCATAAACTTATCTGTTCACATCATTGGACAGACACACCAGTCGACAGTGATGTTCCATTGTTAAACTTCACCCACAGACTACCAGAGGCACAGAATGATGGCTTCAGTCAAAATTAAAGAGGATAGAAGAAAAGTAAAATTTATTTGTCACAAGTAGGCTTACATTAACACTGCAACGAAGTTACTGTGAAAATCCTCTAGTTGCCGCACTCTGGCACCTGTTCGGGTACACTGAGGGAGAATTTAGCACAGCCAATGCATCTAACCAGCACATCTTTTGGACTGTGGGAGGAAACCAAGGCACCCAGAGGAAACCCATGCAGACACGGGAGAACATGCAGACTCTGCACAGACAGTGACCCAAGCTGGGAATCAAACCTGTTTCACTGGTGCTGTGAGGCAGCAATGCTAACCGGTGTACCACTGTGTCACCCAATTCACTACCACAAAGTGTATTTGAGACATTTGAGAGGAAGCTTTATTACACCATTGTGAACCAAAATGTATGTTAACAGAAACACAGGAACAGAATTGATCTACCACCAATCAATGAGATCACAGCTGACCTATGACCTAACTGCTCAGCTTGACCACATATCCCTCAATACTGTTGGGTAACAAAAGTTTATCAATCTCAGATTTAACATTTACAGCTGAGCTAGCATCAATTGCCGTTTATAAAAGAGAGTGCCAGACTTCTCCCCAAGGTTTATGTGTTGAAATGTAGGGGTATATCAAGAGGTCCACAGGCTTGGTAATTGGCAGGATGGCAAATAGGCGGAAAGCTGCGGACTGTGGGAAATGTTAGTGGGTTGCTCAGTCAGGCAAAACAATGGCAAATGGAATTCAACTGAGAAAAGCATGAGGTGATGCACTTAGGGAGAAAAACAAGGTAAAGGATTACAGTAGGAATGGTAGGACGCTGGAAAGATCAAAGAGATTTTGGGGTACTTAATCACAGCTTCCTGAAGATGGCAAGGCAGGTAGATAAGATAGTTCATAAGGCATATGGAATACATACCTTTATTAGCCAGAGCAGAGAATACCCTGGGCAGATGTTGCTGTTGGACTGGGGTAAGTACAGTAAGAAGTTTCTCAGCACTCCAGAATTACAGGGAGGGAATAGCTTGATTTTAGGATTGGACATAGCTTGGCACAACATTGAGGGTTGAAGGGCCTGTACTGTGCTGTAATATTTTATGTTTTCTATGTAAGTCTCACAACGCCTGGTTAAAGTCCAACAGGTTTATTTGGTAGCACAAGCTTTTGGAATCTCGCTCCTTCTTCAGGTGAGTGAGGAGTTGTGTTCACAAGCACGACATGTGAAGACACAAACTCAATTTACAAGATAGTGGTTGGAATGCGAGTCTTTACAGATAATCAACTCTTAAACGTACAGGCAATGTGAGTGGAAAGAGGATTAAGCACAGATTAAAGAGATGTGTATTGTCTGCAGCCACTCCCATTGTCTGTACCTTTAAGACCTGATTATCTGTAAAGGCTCGCATTCCAACCATTATCTAGCAAATTGAGTTTGTGTCTATAAATACCCGGTTTGTGAACACAACTCCTCACTCAGGTGAAGAAGGGGCCAGACTCCAAAAGCTTATGCCACCAAATAATCCTATTGGACTTTAACCTGGATTTTTGAGACTTCTTCCATAGAATACAGGGACATTCTGCTGAAACTGTATAAAATGCTGGTTAGGCCACAACTGGAGTACTGTGCACAGTTCTGGTCACCACAGTATAGGAAGAACGTGATTGCATTGGGAAGGGTGCAGAGGAAATTCACCAGGATGCCTCCTGGTTGGAGGGTCTGAGCTATGACGAGAGATTGAAAGGCTGGGGTTTTTATCTTGGAGCAGTGAAAATTGAGATAGAATTGAATACAGTTATGAGGGACATAGACAGGGTTGGTAGGAAAGCACCCTTCCATTAGTAGAGGGGTCAATAATCAGGGGGCATTGGTTTAAGATAAAAAAGAAGTTGAGGAGGAACTTTTCACCTAGAGGGGAATGGGACTCTGAAACTCAGTGCCTGGAAGGGTGGTGGAGTCAGAAACTCAAAGTATTTAGATAGTCACTTGCACTTCCAGGGAAGGAAAATAGGATTACTGTAACCAGGTCATTGTTAACCAGTGTAGATGGGCTGAATGGTCAGTAATGATGTAATTATTCTATGAATTATCGAGGTGTCCCTAATTTTATTCCTGACAGATCTGTCTCTAATCGTTTGAGTTTGTCCCTCTTAACCTCGACTTTCCAGACAGTGGAATTAGTTACCATCAATATGACCTATTGGTTACCCTCCTTCTTCAGCTCTCTGTCCAATGACCCACACTGTTGTGATCTCCACCAAGTGTAAGGCAAGGAGGCAGTGCCTGAATGAGGTCAAACATTGCACTATGGACATCAATCTGGTCAACAGCAGCCTTCCAGCCAATGTAGAAGAATGTGAGCATCAACGTTCATGATTAGATATTGAGATCAAAATAGGCTAAGAAGAGTTGAGGTCTTTCTTCCCTGAGTTGAACTTAGGGAGCTCATTCATAGAATCCTACAGTGCAGAAGGAGACCATTTGGTCCATCGAGTCTGCATTGACCACAATCCTGGCCAGGCCCGATCTCTATAACCTCGTTCATTTACCCTAGCTAGTCCTTCTGACACTAGGGGCAATTTAGCATGGCTAATCCACCTAACCTGCACATCTTTGGATTGTGGGAGGAAACCACAGCACCTGGAGGAAACCCACGCAGACAGGGGGAGAATGTGCAAGCTCCACTCAGTGACCCAAGCTGGAAATCAAACATCACCCATTGTGTAATGTTCCTTTCTTGGTTTGCTGCAACTGGACATGGCGTTGGTGGGATCTCATTTAGAGTAATGTGTACAATCCAGATTTAAGAAAGTGAACAACTGCATTAAGAGCCTTTCAGAGAAAGTTCACTGATGTCAGGGATTGGTGGGGGTAGGGGGCAAGTTATCCAATGAGGAAGGGTTGGGTAGGTGAACCCTGTATCCACTGGAGTTTAGATGATTGAGAGGTGATTTGATTGAAACATATAAATCCTAAGGGGACTCAACAGGGTGGCTGCTAAAAGGATGATTGCCCCTCATGAGAGAGACTGGAACAAGGGGACACATTTTAAAGATAAAGGGTCTCTCATTTAAGATGGAGATGAGAAGAGCTTTGTGAATCTTTTCTGTGGAGAGCGATGAAAGCAGGGTGATTTGATATTTTTAAGGCAGATGTGGGTCGATTCTTGACTAACAAAGGGGTTGAAGGTCATCAGGAGTAGGTGGAGTTGAGGCCACTATTGGGTCAGCCATGATCCTATCGATACTATAGAAGGCTTAAGGGGCCAAATGACTTATTCCTAATTCATATAACTGCGTGTCTGTATAAAAAATCATGACGAACAACAGCCGGTAGGTATATTGCTGATTTTTCTTTACACGTTCAGCTCCGGATGTGTTAAATTTCAAAACAAAATGAAAACCAGGCAATGTTTTAAAACATCTATAATGTGACAGACATTTGTAGATCAAACTATATGGAATGTGCTCGACATTCGGCCCATCCATTCTATGCTGGTCTCTTTGGCCCACACAAGCCTCCTCTCAAACACTCTTCATCTCACCCTATCAACCTTTCTTGTCGTTTCTTCCTCATGGATTTATCCATCTTCCCCTTAAACACATTGATACTATTCACCTCAAACTGCACATCTCGCCACTCTGAGCAAATAAGTCAACAATGCATTCTTTAAACAGAACCCAACAAATCCTCCAATCATTTTAAAGATCTCTATCACAACACCTTTCAATCTTCTCTTTTCTTGAGAGAAGAGCCCCAGTCTATTCAGCTTTTTCAAACAGTTCTATAATCTCGTCGTCCTGGGATCATTGCTGTAAATCTTCCAGGTGAATTATTCAGCTGATTGTGGACATGTTTAATTCTGGCTCCAGTTTCTTTCCCATCAGAGCAGTCTGTACTGGCAGAGCGCTGAGCTCCATCTGCTGGACTCAACTGAAAGCAAATGCATCCAAATCAAGAATAAGTTCATAAGATAGGCCATTCAGCCCATCGCTCATTCAATCATGGCTGATATGCTCCTCATCCCCATTTTCTATCTTTTCCCCATAACCCTTGAACCATTACCAATTAAAAATCTCTCTAACTTCTCTTAAATTTACCCAGTGTCCCAGCATCCGCTTTGGGGCAGCGAATTCCACAGATTCAAAACTCTGTGGGAGAAGTAGTTTCTCCTCAACTCTGTTTTAAATTTACTGCCCCTTATTCTAAGACCATGGCCTCTCGTCCTAGAATATCCCACAAGAGGAAGCATCCACTCCACATCTAGTTTATCCATACATTTTATCATCTTGTATCCTCAATTTGATCTCCCCTCATTCTTCCGAATTCCAGAGAGAATCGGTTTAAACTGTTCAATCTCTCTTCATACGACAAACCCCTCATCTCTGGAATCAATCGAGGGAACCTCCTCTAAACTGCCTCCAATGCCACTACAACCTTCCTCAATTAAGGTTTCCAAAACTGTGTACAATACTCCAGATGCAGCCTCACCAATGCCTTGTACAGGTGCAACAATACTTCCTTACCTTTATATTCTATTCCTTTAGCTACAAATGCCAACATTCCATTCACTTTCTTTATTATCTGCTGTATCTGCATGCTAGTTTATACATGATAGGAGAGGCAGTGTTGTGTTATTGTCACAGGATTAATAATTCAAAGACTCAGGATAATGAGCCAGGGCAGGTGTCGGATCTCACGGTAGGTGAGCATCTTGGGAATGGGGATCATAATTCTATCTCTTTCACGATAGCGATGGAAAGAGATAGGATCAGGCAGGCTAGGAAGGTGTATGTCTGGAGTAAGGGGAAAAATGAAAACATTAGGCAGGTAATTGGACGCATAAACTGGAAGGAGGTGTTCTTGGGGAAGAGTACAGAAGGGAAGTGGCGGTTTTTCAAGTGGCGGTTGATCTTTGCGTCATCCATGGAAACGGGAGAGGTTCCGGAGGATTGCGGATGTGGTTCCTATCTTTAAGAAAGGGAACAGGGATAGTCCAGGAAATTACCGACCGGTGAGTTTGACTTCAGTGGTTGGTGAGCTGATGGAGAGGCTTCTGAGGGATAAGGTATATGAACATTTGGAGAAGTTTGGACTGATTAGAAATAGTCAACATGGTTTTGTCAAGGGCAGGTCATGCCTTATGAGCCTAGTTGAGTTCTTTGAAAATGTGACTGAACACATTGACGAAGGAAGGGCGGTGGACGTAGTGTACATGGATTTTAGTAAGCCGTTTGATAAGGTCCCACATGCAAGGCTTCTGGAGAAGGTGAGAGGGCATGGGATCCAAGTGGCTTTGGCCTCGTGGATCTAGAACTGGCTTGCTGGCAGGAGGCAGAGAGTGGTTGTGGATGGGTCTTGTTCTGCATGGAGGTCGGTAACCAGTGGAGTGCCCCAGGGATCTGTTCTGGTACCCTTGCTGTTTGTCATTTTCATAAATGACCTGGATGAGGAAGTGGAGGGATGGGTTAGCAAGTTCGCCGACGATACAAAGATCGGTGGTGTTGTGGATGGTCTGGAGGGATGCCAAAGGTTGCAGCGGGACATAGACAGGATGCAAGACTGGGCGGAGAAGTCGCAGATAGACTTCAACGCGGATAAATGTGTAGTGGTCCATTTTGGCAGGAATAATGGGATGAAGGAGTACAATATAAGGGGTAGGAGTCTTAGCTGTGTTGTAGAGCAGAAGGATCTCGGGGTCCGGGTCCATAGGACTCTCAAATCGGCCTCGCAGGTGGAGGAAGTGGTCAAGAAGGCGTACGGTGTACTGGCCTTCATTAATAGAGGAATAGAGTTTAGGAGTCAGGAGGTAATGATGCAACTCTATAAGACTCTTGTCAGACCCCAGTTGGAGTATTGTGCGCAGTTCTGGTCACCTCATTATAGGAAGGATGTAGAGGCTATTGAGAGGGTTCAGAGGAGATTTACAAGAATGCTGCCTGGATTGGGAGGCATGCCTTATGAAGATAGGTTGAGGGAGCTGGGACTTTTCTCACTGAAGAGACGTAGGTTGAGAGGCGACCTGATAGAGGTTTATAAAATGTTGAGAGGAATAGATAGGGTGGACTCTCAGAGACTATTTCCCCGAGCGGAAATGGTCAATACGAGAGGACACAGATTTAATGTGCAGGGAAGCAAATACAAAGGTGATGTCAGGGGTAGGTTTTTCACTCAGAGGGTGGTGAGTGAATGGAACCGACTGCCGTTGGAGGTTGTTGAGGCAAACTCACTGGGGTCTTTTAAGAGACTTCTGGATGAGTATATGGAAAAGAATAGGATAGGGGGTTATAGATAGGTCTGTGGATTGGTAGATGTGATCATCGCAACTCGTGGGCCGAAGGGCCTGTTTGTGCTGTATTGTTCTATGTTCTAATGTCCTAGGGACCCAGTTCGAATCCCACCATGGCAGATGGTAAAATTTGAATCTGGAAAAATCCAAAATTGATCCAAAAATTAAAAGTCTAACGGTGACCATGAAACCACTGTTAATTGTTGTGAAAACCCATTTGGTTCTCTGATATCCTTTAGAGAAGGAAATCTGCCACTCTTACCTGGCTTAAGTGTGACTCCAGAGACACAGCAATGTGGTTGACTGTTAAATGCCCTCTGAAATGGCCAAGCAAGACACTGAGTTCAAGGGCAATCAGGGATGGGCAATTCACATTTCAGTGACAAATAAAAAAAATCCCATTGAAGGTATGGAAATTGCTTCAATGTCAATATCCAACAAGATACAAACTGCATTACCAGCCATTGGAAAAGTTGGTGATCTTTAGGCATAATTTAAAAAATATAACACAAAATCAGTCAAAAGTTGGGCTGTGCTCTGGGATTCGAAATCAAGGTTGGCCCATGTGTGACTTGTGCCATTTTCAAAGACGTTGGATAGTCAGAAACTTCTTCCCAGGATGGAAGAATCAATTACTACGGGGCACAGGTTTAAGGTTCGAGGGGCAAGGTTTAAATGGGATGTTCAAGGCAGATTTTTTTTTATACAGAAGAGTGGTGGGCACAAGTTCAAGTTAAGAGGGAAAGGTTCAGTGGAGATGTGTGGGGGAAGTTTTTTACCCAGGGAATGGTGGGTGCCTGGAATGCACTGTCAAGTGAGGCGGTTGAGGCAGAAACATTAGCGACATTTAAGACTTATTTGATAGGCATGTGAACAAATGGGGAATAGAGGGTTATAAGCAGTTGGTTTAGATTGGACAACATGATCGGTACAGGCTTGAAGGGTCTGTTCCTCTGCTGTACTGCTCTCTGTTCTTTGTTATCTGAAAAGCCTTGTATTTGACCTTCGAATTGCTACAATTTCCATCCAAGTCAATTGTATAGAATTTTCCCTACTGCCATGTTACCAGAACAGACACATTACTGAGATTGTTAACTGTGTTATCATTACACAAGCAGCTAGACCGATTTTATACACCTGTGAATGGTTGATTCACCAGTAACATGTAAGAGAGTTTTGGATACCTGAGGATGGATGGGATCCGTGAAATTCCAGAGGAGGATGTGTGAATGGCCACGGAATGATCTGCTGCTTAGGTTAATCCTGTCCTCCCAGATAATGCGGTCCACGATTGACACAGCAACTACCCCTGAGCAGAAACAGAAGTATTTACACATTTAACTGAAAAAAAAATCATGTTTGAAGCTAATCGTAGCATCCCAAAAGGCAGCTGAGTTTTTCAGATTAAAAACATAAGAACACAGTAAATAGATGCTCAAGCAAGCCCCTCAGCCCTTCCAGCTCTGCTGCACCTTCAATAAGACCAAGACTTATTTCCTATCTTGACTCCACCTTCCTGTATCATCCCCACGTATCCTAGAATCAAAGATCTAACATCTCTCTTGACTATACTTAGTGATGGGAACATCCACTGCTCTTTGGGGATAGAGAATTCTAAAGATTCACAACTCTTTGAGCACAAAAATGTCTTCTTTTCTCAATCCCACTATGACTTGCTGTTCTAGGTTCCCAAGCCAGAAGAAGCAGTCTCTCAGCATCTACCCTTGTCAAGCCCCAGAAGAATTTTATGTTATATGCAAACATATGAATTAAGTCATTGAATAAGATCATGGCTGATCTATTTGTATTTTGATTTCCACATTCCCATCTCAGCCTAATAACATTTCATTCCCTTGCCTAACAACAATCTATGTGTCTCTGCATTAAAAATGGCAGCATGGTGGCACAATGCCAGGGCCCCGGGTTCGATTCCCACCTCAAGTGACTGTCTATGTGGAGTTTGCATGTTCTCCCTGTGTCTGCATGGGTTTCCTCTGGGTGCTCTGGTTTCCTCCCACAGTCTGAAAGACGTACTCATTAGATACATTGGCCATGCAAAATTCTCCCTCAGTGTGCCTAAACAAGTGCCGGAGTGCGGCAACTAGGGGATTTTCACACTAATTTCATTGCAGCGTGAATGTAAGACTACTTGTGATGAATAAATAAACTTTAAAATATTCAGTGATCCCTGGCTTCCACCATCTTCTGTGGCAACATTCTCCTCATCTCAATTCTACCCCTAATTTTATATCAGGTCCTCCTAATCCAGGACCTCCCCAGAAGAGGAAACTTTCTCTCTGCACCCATCTTGTCAATAACGTTCAGGATCTCAGATATTTCAACCAAGTCAGCCCTCACTCTTCTAAACCCTAGTGGAATCTAGTCCAGTCTGTCCGACCTTTCCTCATAAGGCAACACCCACATTCCAGGTATCAGTCTTGTGAACCTCCTCTGAACATAGAACATTACAGTGCAGTACGGGCCCTTTGGCCCTCGATGTTGTGCCGACCAATGGAACCCATTTTATGACCCTCTAACCTAAACTATTCCAATGCTATCCACATGCCTATCCACTGACCACTTGAACGCCCTTAAACTTGGTGAGTCCACAACTGCTGCAGGCAGGGCATTCCATGCCCTTACTACCCTCTGAGTAAAGAACAGTATCTAATGCATTTCCATGCTTCGTTAGATAAGACTAAAGCTGCTCATGGTATTTGAGATGTAGTCTCAATGCCCTGTGGAACTGAAGCATAGCATTCTTACGTTTATGTTCAATTCCTTTTGTAATAAAGGATAGCATCCGTTAATCTTCTTAATTACTTCCTGTATCTGCATACTAACTTCTTGTGACTCATACACTGGAACACCTAGATCCCTCTGCATCTCGGGATTATGCAGTGGTTCTCTGCTTAAGTAATACTTTTTTTTTTATTCTTCTTGCCAAACTGAACAATACTTTCCCATGTCATACTTCCATCTGCCAGATTTTTCCTACCTGTTCAGCTATCTATCTGTCTACAACCTTCTAATGTACTCTTCACAACATTCTTTCCTACCTATCTCCAACTCTGAGCCTATGTGTGATGTGATGCCTGTCCCACCAACCAGAAAAGCAGAATCCCATGCTAGAATCTGCACTTGGAAATTCACGCACAATTATTGCACAAGTGAGTTCCGCTCCATCCCTCCATTACTGCGCTGTGCTCTGGGACTTACGTAGATATCGCAACAAAGGTCAAAAATTTGACCGGAGGTAGACTGCGAAGTGAAATTGCCTGAGTAGAGGTGGCCCGAATAAGACTTGGGGGGGGGGGAACAATGTGGAAGGAGGGCTGTATAATGAGCAGGAGATGGGGTGGGGGGAGGAAGGGTCATCTGGGTCTGTGGCAACTTTACCTTTTACAGCCAATGAATTACATTTGAAGTGTAAATGGAATGGCAAGCAGCAGCCAATTTATGCACAGCAAGCTCCCACAAATAGTAGCCAGATAATAAACAGCTAAACATTTTCAGCGCAATTGGTTGAGAGATAAATATTGACCAGGAGAATTTTCCCACCCTTCTTTGAATGGAGATTGAGGGTCGACCTGATAGAAGTGTACAAGATTATGAGGGGCATGGACAGAATGGATAGTCAGAAGCCTTTTTCCAAGATGAAAGAGTCAATTACTAGGGGGCACAGGTTTAAGGTGTGAGGGGCAAGGTTAAAGGAGATGTACGAGGAAAGTTTTTTTTACAAAGAGAATGGGTGCCTGGAACTCACTGCCGGGGGAGATAGCGGAAGCAGATACGATAGTGTGACATTTAAGGGGCTTCTTGACAAATAAATCAATAGGATGGATATAGAGCGTTATGGTCCTTGGGGAGCTAGGGGATTTTAGTTCAGTCAGACAGCATGGTCAATACAGGCTCGGAGGGTTGAAGGGTCTACTCCTGTGCTGTTATTTTCTTTGTTCTTTGAATATTGCCATGGGATCTTTTTGAGAAGAGGTTAAATATCTCATGTCTCAGATTTCCCTCAATGCTGGACTGGGTTGATTCAAGCCCAAATCATCCATTCAAGTCTCTGTTGGGTGTTGAATGAACCCTGTAAGTCAGGGATGAGAGTGCTGCCCGCTGAGCAATCCACACTCAGCGAGTGCTGAAAGCTCCCACTTACAATGCACATGTAATTCCCATGGTGGCATCTAACTTACCCAGAATGGTTGGATGCCATTCAATGTTGCTAACCCTCTTTCCTTGGCTCCTTTGAAGATCGGTGAAAGATTGGTACTCCTTTAAGTGGCAATCTGCCTTTCCCCCAAATGTACTGTCCTCCTCGGAAAGCCCTCTCCAATCATCATAGTAGACATCCATGATTTCATTTTGCTGTAAAGCCACCTCAAACCTGCCGCGGAAGCAGAGGATGATCAGTGCCATTGATAGACATCTGGATTGTATCTAGAGTAACTGCACCTCAGGCAGGACTTAGAGTAGAATTGTTCCAGTGCAGGTGACAACTATTCAGCCCATTGTGTCGGTGCTGGCTCACATCAAGCAAAATTCACTAACTACCCACTCCTGCCCTTCCTTCCCCCCACCAGACACACACATACCCATATTTTTTTTTATATTTCACTTGCGGGACATGGACATCACTGGCTGGTCAGCAAGTTTTGTCCATTCCTGGTTGCCTGAGGGCAGTTGAGAATCAATCACATTGCTGTGGCTCTGGAGTCACAGGTAAGGAAGGCAGATTTCCTTCCCTAAAGGACATCAGTAAACCAGACAGATTTTTCCAACAATTGACAATGATTTCATGGCGATCAATAGATTCTTAATTCCAGATATTTTTTATTGAATTCAAATTCCACCATCTGTCATGGCAGGATTCGAACCCAGTCCCCAGAACATTAGCTGAGTTTCTGGATTAATAGTCTAGCAATAATACTACTAGGCCATCACCTCCCCTGCACATACACACATCCACTATACACACACATTGCACTTGTACCGTGTACACACACACAAACACACGCACACTCTACATACACACACCACAGACACAAAGTACACACATATGCACAGCACACATACGCTGGCTGTCCTGGTTCCCGCCATGCCAACACTATAGTTAAGAAAGCCCACAAACACTTCTACTTTTTCAGAAAGTTGGCATGTCAGTTATGACTTTCACCAACTTTTACAGATGCACCATAGAAATCATTCTTTCTAGTTGTATCACAGCTTGCTAAGGGGTCCAACTCTGCCAAGACAGCAAGGAATTACAAAAGGTCGTGAATGGAGCCCAATCCATCACGCGAACCTAACTCCCATCCATTCACTCTGTCTACACTTCCCACAGCCTCAGCAAAGCAGCCAGCATAATTAAGGACCGCATGCATCCCGGACATTCTCTCTTCCACTTTCTTCCATCAGGAAAAAGATACAAAAGCTTGAGGTCGCAAACCAGCTGACTCAAGAACAGCTTCTTCCCTGCTGCCATGAGACTTTTGAATGGAGTTACTTTGTATTAAGTTGATCTTTCTCTGTACACTAGCTATGACTATAACACTACATTCTCCACTCTCACACTTTCTTCCCTATAAACAATACTTCTACTGTATACTAATACATGTGACAATAATAAATCAAATCAAATCAAATTTCCTAGATACAGACCCATCTTCTTCCTGGCAACCATTGGAGGCTGAATCAAATTGTTCTTAAACTTGGAATGAGCTTCTGAGTACATATTTACAACAGATCTAGAACATAGAACATTACAACGCAGTACAGGCCCTTCGGCCCTCGACGTTGCACCAACCAATGTAACCAATTTTATGACCCTCTATCCTAAACTATTCCAATGTTATCCATATGCCTATCCACTGACCATTTAAACGCCCTTAAACTTGACAAGTCCACAACTGCTGCAGGCAGGGCATTCCACGCCCTTACTACCCTCTGAGTAAAGGACCCACCTCTAACATCCGTCCTATAACTACCACCTCTTAATTTAAAGCTATGTTCTCTTGTGCTATCCATCTCCATCCGAGGAAAAAGGCTCTCACTATTCACCCTATCTAGCCCTCTCATCATGTGTCTCAATTAAGTCACCTCTTAGCGTTCTACTCTCTAATGAAAATAACTTCAAGTCCCTTAGCCTTTCCTCATAAGACCTACCCATCATAGAACATAGAACATAGAACAATACAGCACAAACAGGCCCTTTGGCCCACGAGTTGCACCGATCACATCTACCAATCCACAGACCTCTCTATAACCCCCTATCCTATTCTTTTCCATATACTCATCCAGAAGTCTTTTAACAGACCCCAGTAAGTTTGCCTCAACAACCTCCAACGGCAGTCGGTTCCATTCACTCACCACCCTCTGAGTGAAAAACCTACCCCTGACATCACCTTTGTATTTGCTTCCCTGCACCTTAAATCTGTGTCCTCTCGTAGTGACCATTTCCGCTCGGGGAAATAGTCTCTGAGAGTCCACCCTATGTATTCCTCTCAACATTTTATAAACCTCTATCAGGTCACCTCTCAACCTACGTCTCTCCAATGAGAAGAGTCCCAGCTCCCTCAACCTATCTTCATAAGGCCTGCCTCCCAATCCAGGCAGCATCCTTGTAAATCTCCTCTGAACCCTCTCAATAGCCTCTACATCCTTCCTATAATGAGGCGACCAGAACTGCGCACAATACTCCAACTGGGGTCTGACAAGAGTCTTATAGAGCTGCATCATTACCTCCTGACTCCTAAACTCTATTCCTCGATTAATGAAGGCCAGTACACTGTACGCCTTCTTGACCACTTCCTCCACCTGCGAGGCCGATTTAAGAGTCCTATGGACCCGGACCCCGAGATCCTTCTGCTCTACAACACAGCGAAGACTCCTACCCCTTATATTGTACTCCTTCATCCCATTTTTCCTGCCAAAATGGACCACTACACATTTATCTGCGTTGAAGTCTATCTGCCACTTCTCCACCCAGTCTTGCATCTTGTCTATGTCCCGCTGCAACTTTTGGCATCCCTCCAGGCCATCCACAACACCACCGATCTTTGTATCGTCAGCAAACTTGCTAACCCATCCCTCCACTTCCTCATCCAGGTCATTTATGAAAATGACAAACAGCAAGGGTCCCAGAACAGATCCCTGGGGCACTCCACTGGTTACCGACCTCCATGCATTGCCTCATACCAGGCAACATCCTGGTAAACCTCCTCTGCACCCTTTCCAATGCCTCCATATCTTTCTTACAATGTGGCGACCAAAACTGTACACAATACTCCAAGTGTGGCCGCAGCAGAGTTTTGTAGAGCTGCAACATGACATCTTGGCTCCGAAATTCAATCCCTCTACCAATAAATGCTAACACGCTGTACACCTTCTTAACAACCTTATCAACTTGAGTACCAACTTTCAGGCATCTATGCACCTATACACCGAGATCTCTCTGCTCAAGATCTAAGATCACCCGTTTCCATCTCCAACATAGAGTCAAAGAGTCAAAGAGGTTTACAGCATGGAAACAGGCCCTTCAGCCCGACCTATCCATGCCGCTCAGTTTTTACCACTAACCTAGTCCCAATTGCCACATGTCCCTCTATATCCATCTTACCAATGGAACTGTCTAAATGCTTATTAAAAGACAAAATTTTACCCACCCCTATTACTACCTCTGGCAGCTTGTTCCAAACACTCACCACCCTCTGTGTGAACAATTGTCCCTCTGGACACTTTTGTATCTCTCCCCTCTCATCTTAAACCTATGCCCTCTAGTTTTAGAACATAGAACATTACAGTGCAGTACAGGCCCTTCGGCCCTCGATGTTGCGCCAACCAGTGGAACCAATCTAGTGACCCTCTAACCTAAACTATTCCAATGTTATCCATATGCCTATCCACTGACCATTTGAACACCCTTAAAGTTGGCAAGTCCACAACTGCTACAGGCAGGACATTCCACGCCCTTACTACCCTCTGAGTAAAGAACCCACCTCTGACATCCATCCTATAACTACCACCCCTTAATTTAAAGCTATGTCCCCTCGTGTTAGCCACCACCAAAGTTTTAGACTCCCCTGCCTTTGGGAAAAGATGTTGACTGTCTAGATGCCCCTCATTATTTTATAGACCTCTGTAAGATCACACATCAGTCTCCAACATTCCAGGGTAAAAAAAGGAAAGAAGAGCTTTACCCCTGCTTCACCTTACCTGCTGCTGAGAGCCTGTGTTTTCAAATCTGTCCATGGCCTCTCACGCAATTCCTATTTGTGAATTCTCCCCTAGTCCTACAGCCTTGTCTACTCCCTGAACTCTTCCTATTCTGGTCTCTTGAACATTGCCAACTTTAATTGCATCAGCACGGTGATTGGTTCTTCAGTGGCCTGGCCTCTTGGCTTTGGAATTTCCACCTTAAACTTCTCTCCTTCTCTCTTACGATACTCCTTACTTCATTGACCAATCTTCTGCTCGCTCACAAAGATCTCTTTATGTGGATCAGTGTCAAATCTGATCTGATAATCAATTCTGTGAAGCACCTTGGGCTGTACATGAAAGGGGCTATATAAATGCAAGTTGTTGCGATACAATTAAATGTATTACGATTTTGAAAAGGAGACGCTAAGATTGAGGGAGGGAAATCTTTATTGGTTTCTGCTTTGATTTGATCTGATTTATTATTGTCACATGTATTAATATACAATGAAAAGTATTGTTTTTTCTACGCTATACATACAAAGCATACCGTTCATAGAGAAGGGAACAAGAAAGTGCAGAATGTAGTGTTACAGTCATAGCTAGGGTGTAGAGAAAGAGCAACTTAATGCAAGGTAAGTCCATTCAAAAGTCTGACAGCAGCAGGGAAAAAGCTGTTCTTAAGTCGGTTGGTACGTGACCTCAGATTTTTGTATATTTTTCACAATGGAAGAAGTGGAAGAGAGAATGTCCGGGGTGCGTGGGGTCCTTAATAATGCTGGCTGCTTTGCCAAGGCAGCGGGAAGTGTTGATGGAAAGTGTAGTCAATGGATGGAGGTTGATTCACATGATGGATTGGATTACATTTGTGACCTTTCATACCTCCTTGCAGTCTTGGGCACAGCAGGAGCCCATACCAAGCTGTGATACAACCAGAAAGAATACTTTCTATGGTGCATCTGTTGGTGAGAGTCGTAGCTGACATGCCAAATTTCCTTAGTTTTCTGAGAAAGTAGAGGCATTGGTGGGCTTTCTTAACTATAACGTTGGCACGGGGGGGGGGGGTACCAGGACAAGTTGTTGGTGATCTGGACACCTAAAATCTTGAAGTTCTCGATCCTTTCAACTTCATCCCCGTTGATGTACATTGGGGCATGTTCTATTACATTTATTTGGACATAAATTTACATTGGAGTTCCCGATGTTGAATTAGAGGGAATTTCTCCCAATCCAGTAATGGGTGTTGGATGTGCAGGTTTACAGCCTAGAGACCAGGGAGGAGGTGAGAGAGGTGATGCTGAGCCAGAGCTGGGCATTGTCAGTGCACACATTAAAACTGCAGCGGTTGTGTTTTTGGATGCTGTTGCCAAGGGACAGCATGTGGTTGAGAAGTCAGAACAGAGCAAGGATAGTTTGAAAGATGATCGAATGATGGGAGAAGTGGAAAAGGGGGTCAATGTGGGGGACCAGTTAGGTAGATAATGGGAGCAAGTGCGAGCAATCCTACCCAGCTGCACAATAGTGGGGAGGTTCTGAAGGAGGATGGTGCGGCCAATGTGCAGGAGATGAAGGGAAAGTTGATTTCTGTCACAGTCACAGTGGGATATCATTTGTCATTTTGATATGAAATGTTTCAATACAGTGATCGGGGCTGGAGCCTGATTGTGGAGAACCCCTGAACCATCTGCAACCCAGGGAATGCAAGGCTAATTTATTTAACCTGATGATCTCATGCTTAAAGTTAGACTTGCTTCATGTATCATCTCAAACCATTACAACCTGTACATGGACACGTACAGTGGATAGCACTGCGGCTTCACAACACCAGGGACCTGGGTTCAATTCCCGGCTCGGATCACTGTCTGTGTGGAGTTTGCACATTCTCCTCGTGTCTGCGCGGTTTCCTCTGGGTACTCCGGTTTCCTCCCACAGTCCAGAGTTGTGTGGGTTAGGTTGATTGGCCATGATAAAATTGCCCCTTGGCTTCCTGAGATGCATAGGTTAGAAGGATTAGTGGATAAAATATGTAGGGAGATAGGGGTAGGGCCTAGGTGGGATTGTGTTCAGTACAGACTTGAAGAGCCAAAGGGCCTCTTTCTGCACTGTAGGGTTCTATAATCTATGATCTTAAACAGCGATGGTTTAGGAATCCTGTGGGATTCTCCAAGAGTCTTCAGGTTTATCTCCTTGGTACACTGGTGAGCAAAGATCTTTGGAGAAATTCTGTATATTCTCCATTGTCCTTGATCATTTTAATTGATCAATTCATTTGTAGACAGGGAAGGGGAGAAGGGATTGAAAAAATGGGTGATGTATAAAAGAGCCATTGCGGATTTTGGAATGGTATATGATGTAACCTCCAGTAATACAGACAAGCAAAGTTGACAACTCTGTATACAATCATGATCTGCTGCCATACCTCAAAGCAACTGAGTTGATGAACGTGTTGAGGGATTCAGATTTTAAAATTTCATCTTTTTTTTGCTCTGTAAACTCACTGGGTGTATACTGCGTGCTTGCGTTCTGAGGGTATTTCCTGAAACAGAAATCGTTTAAACATGGTAAAAGTCTCATCAGAATGCTTCAGTGCATTTTACACAGTAATTCACACAAAATCCCACAGCTCAGATGGAGGCCATTTGTCCCATTGTGTACCCATGCTAGCTCTTTGGAAGAGATACCCAGTCACTCCCCTTGCTCATACTCCCAAGTTTGGCAAATGTCTCCTTTTCAACAATTTCCCCACTTCCCTTTCGAATCTGCTTCCACCGCACATTCCAGATCAGAATAACTCACTGCGTCAAATAAATTCTCATTTCCCTTCAGGTCTTTTGCTGATTACCTTGGGTAGGATTTTCAGACGGGATTGGATCTGGATTTACGGGCAGTGCGGTGGCACAGTGATTAGCACTACTACCTCACAGGGTCAAGGACCCAGGTATGATTCCTGGCTTGGGTCACTGTCTGTGTGCAGTTTGCATGTTCTCCCTATATCTGCGTGGTTTCCTCCCACAGTCCAAAGATTTGCAGGTTAGATGCACCGGCAGTACTAAATTGCCCCTTAGTGTCCCGGGGTGTGTAGATTAGAGGAATTAGTGGGATAAATGTGTGGGTTATAGGGATAGAGCCTGGGTGGCATTGTAGTCAGTGTAGATTCGATGGGCCGAATGGTATTTTTCTGCACTGAAGGAATTTGCAACTGTACAAAACTCTGGTGTGGGCGCACTTGGAGTATTGTGTACAGTTTTGGTCACCACATTATAAGAAAGATGTGGAGGCATTGGAGAGGGTACAGAGGAGGTTTACCAGGATGTTGCCTGGTATGGTGGGTAGGTCTTGCGAGGAAAGGCTAAGGGACTTGCAGTTATTTTCATTAGAGAGAAGGTTAAGAGGTGACCCGATTGAGGCACACAGGATGATCAGAGGATTAGATAGGGTAGACAGAGAGAGCCTTTTTCCTCGGATGGAGATGGCTAACACGAGAGGACATAGCTTTAAATTAAGGGGAGGTAGTTATAGGACGGATGTTAGAGGTAGGTTCTTTATTCAGAGGGTAGTAAGGGCGTGGAATGCCCTGCCTGCAGCAGTTGTGGACTCACCAAGTTTAAGGGCGTTCAAATGGTCAGTGATAGGCATGTGGATAATATTGGAATAGTTTAGGTTAGAGGGTCATAAGATTGGTTCCATTGGTCAGCACAGCATCAAGGGCCAAAGGGCCTGTACTGCGCTGTGATGTCTCATGTTCTATGTTCTATGTTCCATTTACAACAGAGTTGAGGAGGCTAGTGAATCTGTGGAATTCTCTGCCCATTGAAGCAGTATAGGCTACCTCGTTAAATGTGTTTAAGTCACGGGTAGATAGATTTCTGATCGATGAGGGAATTAAAGGTTATGGGGAGAAAGCAGGAAAGTGGAACTGATCCACTTCAGATCAGCCATGATCTTATTGAATGGCAGGGCAGGCTCGAGGGGCTGGATGGCCGACTCCTGCTCCTATTTCTTATGTTCTTACATTTTAAATAAACTTTAGTCCACTAACATTACAATTGTGCTGCTAGTTAAGCCAGCATCTGCTGGTTAATGACGCTCCCCGTCAGCAGAATATGCAAATAAACCACCACTTGGTTGGTTTATGCTAGTTAAGGCCATTCCAGCTACTGTTCACACTACTGGTGAGTAGATTAAGGTTGGCAGCACACTAGTTAATCAGCACGTTAACTCACCATAATGTCTGCGTGCTGTTTTCCTCCAATATGCTGACAGCCTGTATCCCGATATCTCTCTCCAGCTTTTTAATGCTGAAGTTCTTGTCCTGGTAGGATGTACACTCTATGTAGCTATCCTTCGTTTCAAGGTCGTTGCGATCGTCAAACTGCACTGGTGCCCCAAACTCTCTCCGGATACGCGAAATCTTAAATTTCATCTGCGTTGAATGTTCAGACATTGGACAATCAGAATAATAAATTTGTGCCATCTCATTTACTTTTCTTGCAAAGAATAAATCTGACATCAACTATAGAGAGGTTACAGTGCAGAAAGTGGCCATTCAGCCCATCGTATCCAGGCTGGCCAAGAAAGAAAAAATAGGAGCTAGCTATTGATTTTAATCCCATTTCCTTGCATCTGGTCCTTAGCTTCGCAGGTTCCAGCATTTCAGATGCAGGTCACAGTACTTTTCAAATTAGTTGAGCCTTTCACACTGAGCTATCAACTTAGTGAATTCCAGACACCAACCACTCGAGTGACAGTTCATCCTGTCTCTTGGAATTGCTTCCATTAATTTTTCCACTGCTATCTGCCAGAAAATGGGCAGGCGATGAGACTCATAGACTCATAGAATTATAGAGTTGGAGAGGTTTACAACATGGAAAAAGGCCCTTTGGCCCAATTTTGTCCATGCTACCCTTTTTTAACTCCTGAGCTAGTCCCAATTGCCCGTGCATGGCCCATATCCCTCTACCCATCTTACCCATGTAACTATCTAAATGCTTTTTAAAAGAAATTTATATCTGCCTCTATAACTACCTCTGGCAACTCGTTCCAGCCACTTGCCATCCTCTGTGTGAAAAAATTGCCTCTCTGCATCCTTTTGTATCTCTCTAGCTTTAGGCTCCCCTACCTTTGACTATCTAGCTATTTTATAGACCTCTATAAGGTCACTCTTAAGCCTCCTATGCTCCAGAGAAAAAAGTCCCAGTCTATCCAGCTTCTCCTTATACTCAAACAATCAAGTCCTGGTAATATCCTAGTAAGTCTTTCCTGTACTCATTCTAGTTTAATAATATTCTTTCTATAATAGGGTGACCAGAACTGTACACAGTATTCCAAGTGTGTCCTTACCAATGTTTTGTACAACTTCAACAAGACATCCCAACTCTTTGGTGTACGAAAAGAGTTGATTTGCTGGTTAAGAAGAAAAAGGAGGCTTATGTCAGGATGAGGCTTGAAGGCTCAGGTAGTGCAATGGATAGCTATAGATTAGCTAGGAAGGAGGTAAAAAGTGAATTGAGGAGAGCGAAGAGGGGACACGAGAAGATGTTGGCTGATAGGATTAAGGAGAATCCTAAAGCTTTCTTTCGATATGTTAAGAATAGAAGCTTGGTTAGGGCAAGATTAGGGCCAGTCATAGACAGCAGTGGGAAGTTGTGCGTGGAGCCTGAAGAGATTGGTGAGGCACTGAATAAATATTTCTCTTCGGTATTCACGCAGAGTGCTGGAAATGTAGCTGTGGAGAGCACTGAGGTACAGGGTTGCAAATTGGGGAGTATTGTAGGAGATAGGGAGGATGTGTTAGAAATTCTCGAGGGTTTGAAGTTGGATAAGTCCCCCGGGCCGGACGGGATTTACCCTAGGATTCTCTGGGAGGCAAGAGAGGAGATTGCAGAGCCTCTGGCTCTGATCTTCAGGTCCTCGTTGGTTACGGGTGTGGTTCCGGAGGACTGGAGGATAGCGAATGTGGTCCCATTGTTTAAGAAAGGGAAGAGAGACCTTCCAGGGAATTATAGGCCAGTGAGTCTTACTTCTGTTGTGGGCAAGGTATTGGAGAGAATTATTAGGGATAGGATTTATAGTTATTTAGAGAGAAATGAATTGATTGGGGATAGTCAGCATGGTTTCGTGAAGGGTAGGTCATGCCTTACTAACCTCATTGAGTTTTTGAGAAAGTGACCAGAGAGGTGGATGGGGGTAAGGCGGTTGATGTAGTATATATGGACTTTAGTAAGGCTTTGGATAAGGTGGCCCATGGAAGACTTCTACAGAAAATGCAGATGTGTGGAATAGAGGGTGATTTAGCTAATTGGATTAGAAATTGGCTGGCAGATAGAAGACAGAGGGTGGTGGTTGATGGGAGATATTCATCGTGGAGTGCGGTGACGAGTGGTGTGCCTCAGGGGTCTGTTTTGGGGCCCCTGCTGTTTGTGATTTTGATAAATGATCTGGATGAGGGTATTGAGGGATGGATCAGTAAATTTGCAGATGATACTAAAGTTGGTGGTGTGGTAGATAGTAAAGAGGGGTGTTTTAGTTTACAGAGTGACTTGGACAAGTTGCAGAGCTGGGCCGAGAGGTGGCAAATGGAGTTTAATGTGGAAAAGTGTGAGGTAATGCACTTTGGCAGGAACAATAAATGTGTAGAGTATAGGGCTAATGGTAGTGCTCTTAATAGTGTTGAGGAACAGAAGGAGCTTGGTGTATGTGTCAATAGATCCCTGAAAGTAGGCAGTCAAGTGGATAAAGTTGTTAAGAAGGCTTATGGAGTCTTAGCTTTTATTGGTAGGGGGATTGAATTTAGGAGCCGCAGCATCATGTTGCAGCTGTACAAAACGCTAGTGCGGCCGCACTTGGAGTATTGTGTGCAGTTCTGGTCGCCACAGTATAAGAAAGATGTGGAGGGATTGGAGAGGGTACAGAGGAGGTTTACTAGGATGTTGCCTGGTATGGAGGGCAGGTCCTATGAAGAGAGGTTGAAGGATTTGAGGTTGTTTTCGTTAGTAAGGAGGCGGCTAAGAGGGGATCTTATTGAAGCATATAAGATGATTAGAGGTTTAGATAGGGTGGACAGTGATAGCCTTTTTCCCTAGGATGGAGAAAGCTAGCACGAGGGGACACAGCTTTAAATTAAGGGGTATGAGTTATAGGACGGATATCAGAGGTAGGTTCTTTACTCAAAGAGTGATTAGGGAGTGGACTGCCCTGCCTGCAGCTGTTGTAGATGCGCCAAGTTTGGTGGCGTTTAAGAGGTTAGTTGATAAGTATATGGATGAGAAGGGAATGGTTTAGTAGGAGGGGCATTGCTTTTTATTTTGGTCGGCACAACATCGAAGGCCGAAGGGCCTGTTCTGTGCTGTATTGTTCTATGTTCTATGTTCTAACTCCTGTATTCAATGTTCTGACCAATGAAGCAAAGCATGCCGAATGCCTTCATCACCATTCTGTCATTCTGTGATTCCATTTTCAAGGAACTACAAACTTGTACCTGTACCCTTAGACCTCTTTGTTCTATAACGTTCCCTAATGCCCTATCATTAACTGAGTAAGTCCTGCCCTGGTTCAATCTACCAAAATACATCACCTCACATTTATTTAAAGTAAACTCCATCTGCCATTTGTCAGCCCATTGGCCCAACCGATCAAGATCCCATTGCAATTTAGATAACCTTCTTCACTGTCCACTATGATACTAATCTTGATGTCATCTGGAAATCTATTAACCGTACCTCCTAAATTCTCATCCAAATCATTAATGTGAATGACAAGTAACAGTGGACCCAACACCAAATCCTGAGGCACTTCTGACGTTGCGATGAAGGGAAGATCACTGATGAAGTAGCTGAAGATGGTTGGGCCTAAGATACAACCCTGAAGAACACCTGCAAGATGTGCTGGTATTGAGGTACCTGGCTTTACTAACCATAGCCATCTTCCTTTAAACTAGGAATGACTCCAACTGGTCAAATATTCCGTTCCCCCGCACCTGCTTCACAAAGATTGGCCCATTCTAGGTCAAATGCTCCCCTGATGTCATGGGCAATCACTCTCACCTCACTTAACCTCTGAAAATTCAACTCTTTTCTCTGTTTTTGGACAAAGGTTGCAATGAAATCAGAAGTGGAATCTAGCGTCAGCGAGCAGGTTACTGCTGAGTAAGTGCTGCTGGATAGCACCATTGCTGATGATCGAGAGTAGACGGACGGGGCAGTAATTGACCAGGTTGGATTTGTCCTGTTTTTTGTGAGTGTGGGGATGTGCTTGGACAATTTTCTACAGTGCCAGGGTGATGCCAGGGATGTAACTGGACTGCAACTGCTTGGCAAGAGACAGGGCTAGTCCTTGAGCTCAGGTCTACAGTGTCATTGCTGGAATGTTGCCAGGGCCCATCAACTTTGAAGTGTTGAGCGTTTTCACCTGTTTTTTGATAGAACATAGAACATAGATCATAGAACAATACAGCACAAACAGGCCTTCGGCCCACGAGTTGCACCGATCACATCTACCAATCCACAGACCTATCTATAACCCCCTATCCTATTCTTTTCCATATACTCATCCAGAAGTCTTTTAAAAGACCCCAGTGAGTTTGCCTTGATGTCATGATTGGCAAAATAAGTTGAGGAGACATTTTGTAATTGTAGGTTGTGGGCATCATGAGGAAGGTATTTGTTGCCCGTTCCTAAATGCCCTTGAGATGAGTGACTTCCTAGGACATTTCAGAGGACAGATAGGAGTCAGAAACATGAGATTGGAGTCACATTTTGGCCAGATAAGGATGAGCGATTCCATATCCTAAAGGAAACTGATGAGCCAGATGGGTTTTTATATAATTAATAATAGTTTCATGGTCTCCATACAAGAATAATTCAGTTTTATTTATTGAGTTGAAATTTCACCAGCTACACTGCTGGATTTTGAATCTACGCCTCCCTGGCAATAGCCTGCCCTCTGGGTTACTGGTCCAGTGACACTGCCGTTGCTTCACTTTGGAAGATATTGCTTGACTTGGAGCGCACAGCCCAGGAATTGGATACAGATTCAATAGTGACACTCACATCGTATAGGTGATTAAAATAAAATCACTGTAAGTGTGTATCTCCTAATTATTGTCCTTCAGTTACTGGAAACAGCCTTTTCTTATTGACTCTTATCTGGGCATATAGAACATTACAGCGCAGTACAGGCCTTCGGCCCTCGATGTTGCACCGACCAGTGGAACCAATCTAATGACCCTCTAACCTAAACTATTCCAATGCTATCTATATGTCTATCCACTGACCATTTGAACGCCCTTAAAGTTGGCGAGTCCACAACTGCTGCAGGCAGGGCATTCCACACCCTTATTACCCTCTGAATAAAGAATTTACCTCTGACATCCGTCCTATATTTGTCACCCCTCATAATACAGCCCCTCAGCACCTGGATACCGGGCAGGTATCAGAAACCATTTTTTCCCAGGTTGACCCTTGAACACCAGCAGCTATCCCTGGGATTTGAATGTTGACCTGAAGAGGTAAGGAACTTCCTACTCCCCAAGGATAAAGGCATCATGACACTGCCCAGGAAGTGAGTGCAGACCTGGATGATGCACTTCCTGGGATCACACAATGTGGCTCAGTAAATGGAACAAGATCTCTTGGACTGAGGTGTGCTGGGATCTGATTGGTTGGTTTGTCAGGGCTGGGTAGATCCACCATGGGGATCCACCAATGGTGACAAACCCCATTTTGCTGGTCAAAATGGACACTGTCCCCACCCTCCAAAACAGGCAGTGGTGATGTGGCTGATGGTACAGTGAGCTGTTCAGCTGAGATTCAGCTCCAGCTCTCTGCTGTGGGGTTCTGAGTCTAGGATGATGCTCTTTGGGGAATAGCTGAAGCTTTATTTAATTTTAACATTGAATAAAAAACCTCTATGACTCAATCATCTGATATGAACATCGCTGGCGAGGCCAGCATTTGTTGCCCACCCCTAGTTGCCCTTGAAGGGCAGTTGAAGGTCAAGCACATTGCTGTGGCTCTGGAGTCACATGTAGGCCAGACTGGGTAAGAATAGCAGATTTCCTTCCCTAAAGGATGTTAGTGAACCAGATGGGTTTTTCCGACAATCGACAATGGTTTCACGGTCATCAGTAGATTCTTAATTCCAGATATTGGAAGATGTAGATACTGCATGGAAACAGGCCAACTTGTCCATGCTGCCCTTTTTTTAACCAATAAGCTAATCCCAATTACCCACATTTGGCCTCTCTATCCCCATCTTACCCAATTTAACTGTCTAAATGTTTTGTCCACATGTGCAAAGTGAGAGAGGAAACTTGCCAAATTAGAGAAAGATACAGAATTTGAAATGGACTCTGAACATGCTCTTAGTCCCAACTAAGATGACACAAAAATGAAGGAAATATTTGACCTTGGTTGGTGATTCGACAACTTTCTCCTGTTCAATTTCAACACCACTTCCCAAATCAATCCAGTCTCTAATTTGGAAATCTCTGAAAAATACTTCATCTTCCTCTTCCTCTTTCTTTTGCTTTACATCGTATTTCAGCTCAAGTGACTGCAAGAAAGGGAAAAATATATTTATTTTTAGAAAAATGTGCAGTTTCAGTGACCTTTCTAATAACCTTTCACTTTTTAAGAGGTCAATACAGGTCATTGGGTCACAGCAGCAGGTGAGCTGAAACGCCAGGATGACTTGGAAATCCGGAACACTCTCTTCCCAAAAGGCTGCAGAGACTCAGCAATAGTGTGGAAAACCGGGATTTTTGTTAGGCAAGGGAATGGACAATGGCATAACACAGCAGCTCAGCCTCAGCTGGAGAATTCACCGGAATTCTACCACCCCGAGGGCCACGGAATCAGAGTGGGCGACGGGTGCTCAATGGAAAGGTCTGTTGACTTCAGGCAGGGTTTTCCGGTCTAGGATTGAGCGAGGCTATAAAATCCTGCCATCGTGTCCCGTTCTGAACACCATAATTCAGGAAAGGTGTGAAGGAATCAGAGAGAGTGCAGAAAATGGCTGCAGGGATGAGGAAGTTCAACCCCATTGATAGGTTGGGGAGGTTGGACTGTTGAAGAGGAAGTTAAGATGAGATTTGATTGACGTGTCATGGATGGGGAAGGGTGGAAAAGGAAACAGAAAATGCTGGAAAATCTCAACAGGTCTGACAGCATCTGTGGAGAGAGAATAGAGTTAACATTGAAACATTGGGCAGAATTTTACTGCCTTGCCTGCCCAAGGTTCATAAGATCCCGCCCAAAGCTAATAGAGAATGTCATTCTGCAGCTTTGACTGCCTTGAAATCGGGCAGCGCTTGCCTTTGGCCCTAATCTCTCTCATTAAGAAGTCTCCCAACATCAGGTTAGAGTCCAACCAGTTTATTTGATAGTAATCTCACAAGCTTTCTGAAATGGTGTTCCTTCGTCAGGCGTGTGGAAGGCAGAACTTTCCACACACCTAACAAAGGAACACCGCTTCCGAAAGCTTGTAAAATTACTACCAAATAAACTGGTTGGACTCTAACCTGATGTTGGGAGACTTAGAACCATAGAAAATTACAGCTCAGAAACAGGCCTTTTGGCCCTTCTTGTCTGAGCTGAACCATTTTTTTCCTAGTCCCACTGACCTGCATTTGAACCATATCCCTCCACACCCCTCTCATCCATGAACCTGTCCAAGTTTTTCTTAAATGTTAAAAGTGACCCCGCATTTATCCGGCAGCTCATTCCACACTCTCTGAGTGAAGAAGCCCCCTCCAATATTCCCTTTAAACTTTTCTCCTTTTGTTCTTAACCCATGACCTCCGGTTTTTTCCTCCCCTAGCTTTGTGGAAAAATCCTGCTTGCATTCACTCTATCTATACCCATCAAAATCTTATACACCTCTATCAAATCTTCCCTCATTTTTCTGTGCTCCAGGGAATAAAGTCCTAACTTCTTACTGTGTTTACCCAAGTCCAATGCTGGCATCCTTACATCTAATCTCTCTCCACAGATGTTGTCAGACCTGCTGAGATTTTCCAATATTTTCTGTTTTTATTGTTAGACAGGACATTCTAGGACTTTGACCCAGTGAGAGTGAAGAAAGTGATTCTTTTATTGTGGGACCATTTTAGCATTATTTATCCATTTTTTTTCTGGGTACCTCACCCAGATTTTTTGTTTATGATGGGCTTTGATGAGGTTTTACAGTGGATTGGGAGCAGCTGTTCCTGCCAGGCCTTTTACCAAGGTCACTGCTCTCTCTGCTGGTGGCCAAAAGAAGGCGCCAACCCCACTCTGAGACAATTACCTTGTCCCCTCTTGCCCCTTCATCCCCAACACCAGTTACATCAGCCAACAGCTGCGAAAAACTCACCTCAAAATTAGGCCACTCATCTTCCACTTTGGAAGGCAGAATTACAATTTCTAGGATCTACTGTTTTAAAAGGCATGGATTCGGAAGATAGCGAGATACTTCCCACTGCTGGGGATGGGGAGACCGGGTCAAGGGGATAAAATCAGACCCAGATAATTCAGGAAAGAAATGAGGAGACAAGACTTCACACAAAGAGCAATAGAATTAGGGAATTCCCCATCGCAAAAAAAATGCTAATTCATGTAATAAATTTCTATGTAAGAATAATGGATTTTATCAAATAAAAAGATTATGGAGCCAAGATGGATGGGTGGAATTTGGATACAGATTAGCAATGATCTTACTGAAAGGGAGAACAAAATTGAACATAACATAAGAATTAGAAGCAGGAATAAGCCATCTGGCCCCTCAAGCCTGCTCTGCTATTCAATAAGATCATGACTAATCTCTTCATGGACTCAGTTCCACTTACCCGCCTGCTCACCGTAACCCTTAATTCATTTACTGTTCAAAAATGTATCTATCCTTGCCTTAAAAACATTCAATGAGGTAGCCTGAACTGCTTCACGGGGCAGGGAATTTCTACAGTTCACAACTCTATGTGTGAAGAAGTTCCTCCTCAACTCAGTCCTAAATTTGCCTCCCCTTATTTTGAGGCTAGTTCTAGTTTCATCCGCCACCTGCCAGAGGGGCTGAATGGCCTCCTCCTCTCCCTATGTTAAAAAACTCTCATACCTGTAAGATATTATCTCTCATCGTTTCATTTATAACCATGTAGAAACTTTGGCCGTACTTGAAATCTTTGTCAAAAGCAATTAGAAAGTCATCTGTCGAATGCTCCTGTGTTTGAAAAAAATCAAAGTTGCTTTAGTGATTATCCGTAAAATTCCTACAAAGCCTCACATGGAATCACAATCAGAGCTCAACAGGAACAAAGTGCTAATTGTCATTGCAAATTCCATTTCCTTGTAATATTAATCTTGTTCAAGTTGCATTTCAAGTCAAATGTAGAATTTAATTTTAGCACATTTATAAAGACATCCTAATGCTTGAAAATGACTGCTGATTGGTTGGCAAGGGGAATCAACACTGTGTGCAGGATAAATTATTGTTCCCGTTACAATTTGTCAAAATCTGTCTCTTTCCAGCAGTACACAAGCTCTGTACCACTAAATGACGATTTGTATCGTGAAACTGTTAGGTTAGGTAGATTGGCCAAGTTAAATAGCCCCTTAGAGCCCAAAGATGTGGAGGTTAAGTGGATTGGCCATGGTAAGTGTATGGGGTTCTGGAGGTAGGCAAAGGGGGTCTGAGTAAGATATTCATTTGTTTGGTTGATGCAGAGTTGCAAGGCTGAATGGCTTCCTTCTGCAGTGTGAGAATTTTATAGTTCTACAGGGATTCTACTATCAATGTAATACTGGTAATTTAAAATTTCAAGTTAAACAAATCTGTCTGAATTATTACAGCAAGCAGGATGTTAAGAATGGGGGAAAATTTAGGTTAAAAGTAAAACTGTGATGGAAGGAAATGGGACCATAAACTGGTGAGGACAGATTCTGAAGAGATGTTGAGATGGAATTAGCATATCAATGAGAAAAGCGAGTGTGACTACAGGAAAACAAAGGGAGCGCGGAGTATAGAAACAATAACTTCAAAGTGGATAGATAAGGGAATTGCCACTTATTTGCGAGAAGGCGGCTCCACAGGGTGGGTAACAGCAAAGGTAAAGAATGATAGCACTCATGTCGGGGGACAGAACCACAACTAACAGCACAACCACACACTCAGTCTCCTGATTAGAAACAGCAGGTTTTGCCTTTGCTGAAGCTGAAGATGGCTTTCCCAAACGTGGCCACCTGTGTGAGGGGTGATTATTTGCTGGATTTAACTCAGAGAATTCCATAATGTTGGATGTTGTTTGAGAACAAAGGGGCAGCTCAGAGTTCAGGAGACGTAGGTAATTAAGAACACAGGGGTAACTTCATGTAAGTGTGTGTGTGTGTGTGTGTGTGTGTGTGTGTGTGTGTGTGTGTGTGTGTGTGTGTGTGTGTGTGTGTGTGTGTAGCCTTTCGTGAAGTTAAAAGTATTGTTGTAGCGTATTATTGTCCTTCTTGTCATGTGTTTTTTTCCTTTTTACAATAATAAATATTCTTTATTAATTGTTGATACAAAGAACTAACTATTTTTCATTAGTTCTCCTTTCTTTCCTCACATTATACCAAATTGAAAATATACACCACTAAGAACCAGTGTTCCAAGTTATTGTCCTGGGTTTTGGGATATCCTTGCATCTAACATCACAGGAAGGTTCTTAAAAAGAATTAAAGGGCTAAATATTGCAAGTGGTATTTTGGTCAATTATAAATATCACCTCGATGATTTGTAGTTTAATGGTGATTGAACAGAACTCTTACCCACAATATACACCTTCCAGGTGGTTTAAATAGTCAGGATTAAATAAATCACTAACCAGGATTTGCTGTTTGAAGGGGTAGAAATCGGAGATGCCTCCTCTTGTCTTCATGTCATTGATAATGTCTTCCTTTTTAATTAGTTTATATGGATTCTCATCTGTGACATCCTGGTCGATCACACAGTGGAAGATTTCTTGAGTCTTGGAAGTGAGAACAAGAGGAATAACATCCTCGGTGAAAACTGCAAACAAGGTGTGGAATTGTTACTATTCTATGTTATTTTGTGGTAATATTAAAGTTTTTTTTGAGTTTAATGCATTCTCAACAGCAAACGCTCCCACGAAAGGCAATAAAGTTCTGGTTCGTTTACTCCAACTTAGCAATCAGATTCCTTTGAACCAATTCACCCAAGTTGATCTACATCAAGTGGTGTGGCGTGGTGGCACATTGGTTAGCACTGCTGCCTTACAGTGCTAGAGGTCGGGGTTTGATTCCTGGCTTGGGTTACTGTCTGTGTGGAGTTTGCAAGTTCTCCCTGTGTCTGCATGGGTTTCCTCTGGATACTCCAGTATCCTCCCACAGTCCAAAGACGCGCAGGTTAGGTGAATTGGGCATGTTAAATTCTACCTCAGTGTAGCAGATGTGGCGACGAGGGAATTTTCACCATTACTTCATTGCAGTGTGAATCTAAGCCTACTTGTGACTAATAAATAAACTTTACAATATTAACTGATGTGAACTGAGGAGGATTTAAATTCCACCGGTTTCCAGTCCAACGGTTTGGTGGAAATCATGCCAAGACATGTCCTCCATTGCTGACAGTGCCGCAATACTGGGCTCCTTGCAAGTTACCAACTCACCATGGAAGAAGCAGATTTGGTACCACTTTGAGTTTTCTTCTGCTTGTCTATCGTAGGGCATAGAACGTAGAACATAGAACATTACAGCGCAGTACAGGCCATTTGGCCCTCGATGTTGCGTCGACCAATGGAACCAATTTTGTGACCCTCTAACCTAAACTATTCCAATGTTATCCATATGCCTATCCACTGACCATTTGAACGCCCTTAAACTTGACAAGTCCACAACTGCTGCAGGCAGGGCATTCCACGCCCTTACTACCCTCTGAGTAAAGAATCCACCTCTAGCATCTGTCCTATAACTACCACCCCTTAATTTAAAGCTATGTCCCCTCGTGTTATCCATCTCCATCCGAGGAAAAAGGCTCTCACTATCCACCCTATCTAACCCTCTGATCATCTTATATGTCTCAATTAAGCCACCTCTTAGCCTTCTTCTCTCTAATGAAAATAACTTCAAGTCCCTTAGCCTTTCCTCATAAGACCTACCCATCATACCAGGCAACATCCTGGTAAACCTCCTCTGCACCCTTTCCAATGCCTCCACATCTTTCTTATAATGTGACGACCAAAACTGTATACAATACTCCAAGTGCGGCTGCACCAGAGTTTTGTACAGTTGCAACATGACATCTCGGCTCCGAAATTCAACCCCTCTACCAATAAATGCTAACACATTATATACCTTCTTAACAACCTTATCAACTTGAATACCAACTTTCAGAGATCTATGTACCTCTGCACCGAGATCTCTCTGCTCATCTACACTACTAAGAGTCCTACCATTAGCCCTATATTCTGCACACATATTACTCCTACCAAAGTGAATCACCTCACACTTTTCCACATTAAACTCCATTTACCACCTCTCAGTCCAACTCTACAGCTTATCTATGTCCCTCTGCAAACTGTAACGTCCATCCTCACTGTCTACAACTCCTCCGACTTTGGTGTCGTCAGCAAATTTACTAACCCATCTCTCTAAACCCTCATCCAGGTCATTTATAAAAACAACAAACAACAGTGGCCCCAAAACAGATCCCTGAGGTACACCACTAGTAACTAAACTCCAGGTTGAATATATCCCATCAACCACCATCCTCTGTCTTCTATCAGCTCGCCAATTCCTAATCCAAATTGCTAAATCTCCCTCAATCCCATGCATCTGCATTTTCTGCAGTAGTCTTCCATGGAGAACCTTATCAAATGCCTTGCTAAAATCCATATACACCACATCAACTGCCTTACCCTTATCCACTTCTTTAGTCACCTTTTCAAAAAACTCAATAAGGTTTGTGAGGCATGACCTTCCCTTCACAAATCCATGCTAACTATCCCTAATCAATTCATTTCTTTCTAAATGACTATAAATCCTATCCCTTATAATTCAGGTATGGTAGGGAATACAAAGAGCAAAGAAAATTTTGTACTGCCCTCCAAACATGTGCCGACATTATGCCATAACTACACTAAAAAAAAATTTTTGTCTTTACTTGATTCATATCCCCCTATTCCCTGCCAATTCCTGTACCCATCCAGGTTCTTCTTAAATATTGCTAATTGCCTGCTTCCACCATCTCCTCTGGCAGCAAGTACCAGCCATTATGGTATTACCTGGGCCTTGTAACCACAGCCAGAATTCCCACAGGTCACTATCCATCCATTCCAATCATAGACCAACATCATCCAGAATGGAAAGTCTGCACGTTTCTGGAGTTGGGTAGAGGTGACAGGCTTTGCTCTGAGGTAATCACACTCAGCTGCTGCAGCAACCATTGCTCCATTAAATGTCACTTTCACCTTGGAGTAGGAAAATTGTGGGTTCAGCTCCACTCCACAAAGCACAAAAACTCTAGACTGAAACTTTAGTGCAGCACTGAGGGAGCGCCGCGCTGCCAGTGGGTCAGCGCTGAGGAAGTGCTGCGCTGTCAGACGGTCAATACTGAGGGAATGCTGCACTGTCAGTAAGTGTAAGAGGGAGTTTAGCATAATTTGAGATTAAGAGTAGATTAGATCAGCGTGAATAGAGTATAGAAAACTTACAAAGTGCCTGGTATATAGTTTATAAAGGTACTGTTTGCAAAGAGACACATATAACCACTGTTAGAAAATTTCACATTTTTTTTGAAAACATATTATATTCTGTATTAAAAGTACAGGCCTTGGTTAATGACACAATGCTCTAAGACATGATGAGATGTAGTCAAGTAAAAAGAACCACATTCTTTGTAACAAGGCAGCTACTAAGCGAAGGGAAGAACAATTCTTATCAGTGTGTCTAGACAGTCCTAATGAATAGAATATTCACTAACCAAGACACATCAGGGATCCCAGACAGTTCTAATGAATAAGATACACATTACACTTGATAATAAGGTCTGGAGAGAGAGAGTGTCAGACGAGAGTGTGAAAGACTTTCAAAGGCCATGGAGTCGTGTAGACTCATAATGTCAGAGGGCAAATGTTATTGGCCAAGGTAAATAATCTGTACTAATAATTATTGGCTCATATCCAGCTGGGGAGAGCAAGGGGTGGTAAAATGGCTTTTGAAAATTGTTTACTTATGAGAGTGATGTAATTTCAGAGTCATTTGGAACTGCCCCAAACCTCTCTCTCCTTCACTTGCTGACTAAGCTTGGAAAATAAAGATATGTCTTTAACCAGAACACTTGTCTCCATGAGTCTGTGTTTTAGCTGTTACATAATTAAGGAGGAAAATCCCTCACGTGAAAGTCAGTTTAATACTTACTCTCTGAAAAATGTTCCCACAGAGGGTCAGTGCTGAGGGAGCGCCACACTGTCAGGCGGTCAGTGCTGAGGGAGCGCCGCACTGTCAGATGGCTTGTCTTTCAGATGAGATATTTAAATGAAGCCTCTCTGCTCTCTCAGGCAGGCGTAAATTATCAATGCCATTCTTTGCAGAGAGCGGGTGCGTTCTCCCTGGTTCCCTGATACAAGTTAATTCTTGAATTAACATTATAAAAACAGGATTACTGGTCCTTATCTCATTACAGCACAAGGAAGTGTGGTGTGTGCTAATTGCCTGTTATATTTTCCACATCCTAGACTTTTCTAGTTTTGTTGAATGTTGTCGATTGTATTAAATATCTTTAGTTACTGCCTTTGTTTGTTCCATGGGATTTAAACATCATCACCACCTTCTCCTGTACAGCTGGAGTTGGACAATAAATGTAAATCTCACCCACATTTGATGAATGAAGTTTAAAAATCCATCTAATCTCCAGTCTGATTCTATGATTCTAAGATTGTATTGCAGGGGAACGTAAGTCAATAAAAGACTTATTCTATATGTGGAAACTGCCACCTGGCTTCAATAATGAGAATAGGTGTTCTAGGGGAAGTATAAATTAAATTAAATTGTCCAACCTCCTTCAACTGCCGCATAAGAATTTTCATACAAAAGAAATTAATTGATAGCAACGCTCAGGGAGGCAGGAGCACAATAATAATATCATCTGACTCACTGTAGTGGGCCCGATTTCAAACAATGATGAGACAGAGTACAGGAATGAGATCAGGAATCTGGTGAGCTGGTGCGGCAACAATAATCTCTCTCTCAATGTCAACAAAGCAAAGCAGACTGTCGTTGACTTCAGGGAGCATAAAGGAGAACATCTCCCTGTCTACATTAAAGGGGACAAAGTAGAAAAGGTCTAGAGCTTCGGGATTTTAGGTGTCCAGATCACCAACAGCCTGTCCTAGTCCCCCCATACTGACAGTATAGTTAAGAAAGCCCACCAATGCCTCTACTTTCTGTGAAGACTAAGGAAATTTGGCATGTCAGCTGCGACTGTCACAAACGTTTACAGCTGCACCATAGAAAGCATTCTTTCTGGTTGTATCACAGCTTGGTCTGGGCTCCTGCTCTGCCCAAGACTGCAAGGAACTACAAAAGGTCATGAATGTAGCCCAGTCCATCATGCAAACCAGCCTCCCATCTATTGATTCTGTCTACAATTCCCACTGCCTTGGCAAAGCAGCCAGCATAATTAAGGACCCCTTGCAGCCCAGACATTCTTCCTTCCACCTTTTTCCTTTTGGAAAAAGATACAAAAGTCTGAGGTCACGTACCAACCAACTCAAGAACAGCTTCTTCCCTGCTGCTGTCAGACTTTTGAATGGACCTACCTTGCATTAAGTTGATCTTTCTCTACACCCTAGCTATGACTATAACACTACATTCTGCACTCTCTCCTTTCCTTCTCTATGAACAGTATGCTTTATTTATATAACGCGCCAGAAACAATAATTTTCATTGTATGTGAATACATGTGACAATAACAAATCAAATCAAAATCAATTGGTCTGATGCTCTGAGAGAAAGAATTCAAATCCCAACCAGGATAGCCAGGGGTGTTTAAATTCATTTGATAAAATCTGGAATTAAAAGTAATAATGACCATGAAACTGCTGTTGTAAAAACCCATCTGCCTCATTCATGTGTTTAGGGAAGCAATTCTTACCCAGCCTGACCTACATGTAGGTAGGCTGTACAAGGGTAGGTCGTGCCTTACTAACCTCATTGAGTTTTTTGAAAAAGTGACCAAAGAGGTGGATGGGGGTAAGGCGGTTGATGTGGTATATATGGACTTTAGTAAGGCGTTTGATAAGGTGGCCCATGGAAGACTTCTGCAGAAAATGCCGATGTATGGGATAGAGGGTGATTTAGCTAATTGGGTTAGGAATTGGCTAGCAGATAGAAGACAGAGGGTGGTGGTTGATGGAGATATTCATCGTGGAGTTCGGTGACAAGTGGTGTACCTCAGGGGTCTGTTTTGGGGCCCCTGCTGTTTGTAATTTTTATAAATGATCTGGATGAGGGTATTGAAGGATGGATTAGTAAAGTTGCGGATGACACCAAAGTCGGAGGAGTGGTAGATAGTGAAGAGGGGTGTTATAGTTTGCAGAGAGACTTGGACAAGTTGCAGAGCTGGCCGAGAGGTGGCAAATGGAGTTTAATGTGGAAAAGTGTGAGGTAATGCACTTTGGCAGGAATAATAAATGTGTAGAGTATAGGGCTAATGGTAGGATTCTTAATACTGTTGATGAACAGAGGGATCTTGGTGTATTTGTGCATAGATCCCTGAAAGTAAGCAGTCAAGTCGATACAGTTGTTAAAAAGGCATACAGAGTCTTAGCTTTTATTGGTAGGGGGATTGAATTTCGGAACCGCAACGTCATGTTGCAACTGTACAAAACTCTAGTGCGGCCGCACTTGAAGTATTGTGTGCAGTTCTGGTCCCCACATTATAAGAAAGATGTGGAGGCATTGGAGAGGGTACAGAGGAGGTTTACCAGGATGTTGCCTGGTAGGGAGGGCAGGTGTTATGAGGAGAGGCTGAGGGATTTGAGGTTGTTTTCGTTAGAAAGGAGGCGGCTAAGAGGAGACCTTATCGAAACATATAAGATGATTAGAAGTTTAGATAGGGTGGACAGTGATAGCCTTTTTCCTAGGATGGAGAAAGCTAGCACGAGGGGACACAGCGTTAAATTAAGGGGTGATAGTTATAGGACGGATATCAGAGGCAGGTTCTTTACCCAAAGGGTGGTTCGTGAGTGGAATGCCCTGCCTGCAGCGGTTGTAGATGCGCCAAGTTTGGTGGCGTTTAAGAGGTTAGTTGATAAGTATATGGAAGAGAAAGGAATGGGTTAGTTTGGAGGGGCATTGCTTTTTATATTGGTCGGCGCAACATCGAAGGCCGAAGGGCCTGTTCTGTGCTGTAATGTTCTATGTTCTATGTCTTTGCTGACCCACCCAACGTGGTTAACTCTTAATGGTTCAGTGTGACGGCCTTAGCAAGCTCTTCAGTTACGGGAAATGTAAGGACAAACATTCACCTTGACAGAAATGTCTACTTTCCACCAAAGAATTAAAAAATAACTCACAGCCAGATCTAACTCTTTTTGCTGACTTTAAGCGTGTTTTAGACCGGACTCTGTCTTTTATTTTGTGTGATGGTTTCGGATCAATGGGTGATACTGATCTTGACACTGCAACATCACTCTCCCTTCCTAAAAGCTGTAGAAAGTAACACAGTGCAATTAAAAAAAAACACAGACAATGCTGATAATCTCAGTAAAATGCATTGGATCAACTGCAGACCGTAGGAATTTCACTCCAATTTTGTTTTCTATTCCAATTTTGATTGATGTGAAATTATCTGGTCAGATTATTTCAGATTTTAACTCTATTTGCCTATCAGCACAATAAAATACGTTAATCTTTTTACACATAAAAAATGAATAACATTCTGCACTTTCTCCTTTCGTTCTCTATATGACAAATGTGAAGTAATGCATTTTGGAAGGTCTAATACAGTAATAATAGGAAATATACAGTAAATGGCAGAACCCTTAGGAATATTGATAGGCAAAAGGATCTGGGTGTACAGTTATACAGGTCACTGAAAGTGGCAATGCAGGTGGAGAAAGTAGTCAAGAAAGCATACAGAATGCTTGTCTTCATCGGCTGGGGTATTGAGTTTAAAAATTGGCAAGTCATATTGCAGCTTTATAGAACCTTAATTAGGCTGCACTTGGAATATAGTGTTCAATTCTGGTTGCCTCAATACCAAAAGGACGTGGAGGCTTTGGAAAGGGTACAGAAAGATTTATCAAGGTGTTGCTTGGTATGGAAAGCATTAGCTATGAGGAGAGGTTGGAGAAACTTGGTTTGTTCTCACTAGAGTGACAGAGGGGAGACCTGATAGAAGTCTACAAGATTATGAGAGGCATGAACAGAGCGGATAGTCTGAAGCTTTTTCCCAGGGTGGAAGAGTCAATTACAATAGGCACAGGTTTAAGAGGCAAGGGGCAAGGGTTAAAGTAAATGAACAAGGCAGACTTTTTATACAGAGAGTAGCAGGTACCTGGAACTCGTTGCCGGAGGAGGTAGTGGAAGCAGATATGGTAGATCTTTCAAGGATGTCTTGACAAGTACATGAATAGGATGGAATAGAGGGATATGGTCCCCAGAAGGTTGGGGGATTTCAGTTAAGTCGGGCAACATGGTTGGTGCAAGTTTGGAGGGCTGAAGAGTCTGTTCCTGTGCTGTAATTTTCTGTATTCTTTGTGTGGTATTTTTTGTCTAAATACCGCACAAGAAACAATACTTTTCACGGTATTCTAACACATGTGACAATAATAAGTCAAAACAAACAAAGTTTATTGATGTTAACTTGTCTCCATTGGGCTGGAATTTCCTCCCAACTATCAACAATTTGGTAGGTTCATACATAGAAAATAAGAAACATAGAAACAAGAATCAGGATTTGGCCATATGACTCTTCGAGCCTGCTCCGCCATTCATTATGATCATGGCTGATCATCAAATTCAATATCCTGATCCTCCTTCTGCCCAATATCCCTCGATTCCTTCAGCCCCAAGAACTTTATCGAATTTCTTTTTGAAATCACACGATGTTTTTGCCTCAATGACATTCTGTGGCAGCGAATTCCAAACATTCACCAGCCTCTGGGTGAAGAAATTTTGAGTCACCTCAGTCCTAAAAGAACTAAGACCCCTAGCTCTAGACTCTTCAACCATTAAGAAATTCTTTCTGAATCTACGCTGTCTAATTCTGTTAGAATTTTATAAGTTCTATGCGATCCCCTCTCACTCTTCTAAACTCCAGTGAATATAATCGTAATCAACTTAGTCTCTCCACATATGACAGAACTGCCACCCTAGGAATCAGCCTGGTAAACCTTTACTGCTTTCCGTCCACAGCAAGGACATCCTTCCTCAGATAAGGACACCAAAATTGAACACAATACTCCAGGTGTGGCCCCACCAACACTCTATTCAATGGCAGCAAAACATCCCTATTCCTGTACTCAAACCCTCTTGCTACAAAGGCCAACATACCATTTGTGTCCCTTACTACTTGCTGTACTTGCGCGCTTACTTTCAGTGACTGATGCATGAGGACACGCCTCCCAAAGTATCCAACTCTCTCAATTTACACCCATTCAAGTAATAATCTGTCTTTCTATTACTGCTACCTTGCACAGAATAATAAGAACAAAGAAAATTAGGCCATTCGGCCCTTCAAGCCTGCATTCATTGTGAGCATGGTTGGTCATCAAATTCAATATCCTGATCCCCCCATTCTCACCCCTGCCCCCAATCCCTTGATCCCGTCAGCCAAGAACTAGATCTAATTTCTTTGTGAAATAATGTCGGAAGGCATGAGATAAATTTTCTCTGAATCTACAATCCTCCACTAAATGCACAGCAGGGATTCCCAACAGAGTGCAATCTCAATTACAAACGTGATTTGATGAAAACTTCCACTTTGCAGTAATAATTTCTCTGTAAACCTCTTGAAAAGTTACAGCTTGTGGAATGATGTGTCACTGTTACTCAGTACATTCACTGGCCCTGAAAAGTCAACTTTATTTTTGTGGATTGTCAAAAGATTTTTAAAAATCCATGTGTTTTTAAAAAATATATATTTATTTAAGTTTATTTCTTATTATGTTACCATTTTAATCCAATCATAAGCAATTATTTGCCAACATATGGTATTCTAGGTTTTATTAATAGGGACATTGAGTACAAGAGTTATGAGGTCATGTTGAACTTGTTGAATACTGTGTACTATTCTGGTCACCCTATTATAAAAAGAATGTAATTAAACTAGAAACAGTGCAGAAAAGGTTTCCTGGGATACTACGGGGAATTGATGGCTTGAGTTATAAGGAGATGAGGTTACTCATCTCCTTATGATAACATTGAATAGTTTAGATTAGAGGGTCATTAGATTGTTGCGCTGACCAGTGGAACCATCGAGGGCCAAAGGGCCTGTACTGCGCTGTAATGTTCTATGTTCGATGTAGGTACAATTTTAACTTTTAAAAAGTATCTAGGTAGTTACATGGGTAGAGAGGGATATGGGCCAAAGGCAGACAATTGGGATTAAATTTGTGATTAAAAAAGGGCAGCATAGACAAGTTGGATCGAAGGACCTGTTTCCATGTTGTAAACCTCTATGACTCTAAGACCTCAAGCCTCATCTGGAGATTGTGTCCAGCTCTGAGCAACATAATTGAGGAAGGATATGAAGACATTGGGAAGAGTACAGATGGGATTCTCAAGAATGATTCCGGTGACAAAGAACCAACTATCAGGATAGATTAGAGGCATTGGGATTGTTTTCCTTGGAGAAAAGGAGGCTGAAAGAAGACTTGACAGAGATATTTACGATCCTGAGGGATAAGGAAAGGTAAATAGTGAGAAACAGTTCCTTCTTAAGAGAGAATCAAAGACTAGCAGGCACAGATTCAAAATAATTGGCAAAAGGAGATCGGATTGCTATCCGAAAATAATGAATATGTAAGGTAATGGGGATAAGGCAGGGGAATGGGATTGGGAAGAATGCTCTTTCAGAGAGCCAATGCAGACTCAATGGGCTGAATGATCTCCTTCTGCATTGCAAAGATTCTGTGACTTCACTCTTTGAACATTTAATCTAAAAGTACAGGACATCAGATAGTTTTGCGAATGCTCCAATTTAATTGGCTGCCTTGCTGCTTGTTCACTGGTGCTGCAGTCCAAGACTTTCCCAGACACAGTGACAGATTCAACCTGCCATTGAAAATGGGGAAGTTCACGCCTCAGAGGTTGCCAGAGGTTTGTGGGGAGCTTTCTTTGAACTTAGCTGCGAATGTGGCAGGTTCACTGCTGATCAGACCATGTTGTTTCGCTCACCAATCCTCCCAACCTCACAAACGCCCACTATTTCTCCATGCTTCAGATATGAAGTATTGTCACCCTCTTCTGAAAATGCTTCTTTGTTATTGCTTGATCTTGACTCTGCATCCCGGTTCAATGAAGAGTGCAAGAAGGCATGCCAGGAGCAATTTTAGGTATATCTTAAAATGCGACATCAACCTGGTGAAGCTGCAACATGGGACAACTTGCATGTCAAACAGCATAAGCAGCAAGTAATAGACAGCAATTCCACCATCAGTCTTGCCATGTATAGTGGCGAATGGTGACGGACAATTAAACAGTTCAAAAGAGAAACTGGCTCCACAATTATCTTCATTCTCTATGATGGGGAAAGCCAGTGCATTGGTGCCAAACACAAGGTTGAAACATTTAAAGCCTTCTTCAGCCAGAAACAGGTGATCCATCTCAGCCTCTTCATGAAGTCCCCAACATCATAGATACCGGCCTTCAAACAATTTAACTCACTCCACATGCGATCAAGAAATGGTTGAAGGCACTGGATATTGCAAAGATAATGCACCCTGATAACATTCCGGCAATAGTACTGAAAACTTGTGCTCCAGAATTTGCCGTTCCCTTAACCAAGCTCTTCCAATACAGCTATAACACTGGCACTTATCCAACAATGTGGAAAATCACTCAGTTTTGTCCAGCACACATAAAGCAGGACAAATCCAATTACCACCCCATCAGATCACTCTTAATCATTACTTTGCTGATGATGGAAGGTGTAATTGACAGTGTTATCAAGCAGCACCTGCTCAGCAATAACCTACTCACTAATGTTCAGCTTGGGGTCAGCTCCTGACCCTCATCCCAGCCTTAGACCAAATATGGACTAAAGAGCTGAACTCTAGAGGTGAGAGGAGGGTGACTGCCTTTACATCAAGGCAGCATATCTGGATGTGATAACAAGGTCATATCAAAACCGGAGTCAGAGGGAATTAGAGGGAAACCTCTCCAGTGACTGGAGACATACCTGCACCAAGGAAGATGGTTGTGGTGGTTGGAGGTCAACCATCTCAGTCCCAGGGCATCATCACACAAATTCCTCAGGCCAATTTCCAAGGCTCAACCATCTTCAGCTGCTTCATCAGTGACCTTCCTTCCATTATAAGGTCAGAAGTAGGGATGTTTGCCAATGATTGCACAATGTTCAGACACTTCTTGGCTTCTCAGATATTGAAGCAGCTCATGTCCAAATGCAGCAAGACATGGACAAGGTGTGGGTTGACGTGATGAGTAGCACTTGAGCCATACAACTGCCCAAGAATGATCATATCCAACAAAATAGAACCTAAACATCTCCCCTTAGCATCCAACAGCATTACTGTTTCTGGATCCCCCACTAACAAATTCCTGGGGATTACCAATGGTCAGAAACTAAATTGGACTAGCCATATAAATGCTACCAGAGAAAATCAAACACAGGGAATGATACAGTGAGTAACTCATCTCCTAACTTCCCAGGGTCTCCAGTATTAACAGGAGTGTGATGCAACACTCTCCGCTTGCCTGGATAAATGCAGTTTCCACTCAAGAAGTTCAACAGCATCCAGGACAAAGCAGCCCCAGCTGATCAACACCCCATCCACCCCACATTGACAAGGTTCCTTCAACAGCACATACCAAACTAGTGAACTCTGTTGCATAGACAAGGCAGAGGGATATGGCAATGTCAACAAATCCCTCTCCAAGTCACTCACTATCCTGACTTGAAAATATTTTGCTGTTCCTTCACTGCTGCTGGGTTAAAATCCTGGAACTCTCTCCCTAACAGCACGGTGGATGTACCCACACCTGAGGGACTGCAATGGTTCAAGAAGGAAGCTCAACACCATCCTCTGAAGGATAACCAGGGATGGATAATAAATGCTGGTCTAGTCAGGGTGGCATAAAGCCCATGAACAAATATATTACAATGTAGTTAAACCTCCCTAGAAAATAAACCTGCCCAGTGAGCAGATCTGCTCTTGTTAGTCACTGAGCCTCTCACCCCTCTTTACTAAACATTTAGTGACAGATCTTGCAGCCATCCTGGGAAGATACCAACATGATGTGGAGATGCCAGCATTGGATTGGGGTAAACACAGTAAGAAGTCTCACAACACCAGGTTAAAGTCCAACAGGTTTATTTGTTTGCACAAGCCACAAGTTTCGGAGCTTTGGGCGTATAAAGACAAAAACTCAATTTATAAAATAATGGTTGGAATGTGAGTCTTTCAGGTATAAAAGGTACAGACAATGTAAGAGAGCGTTAAGCACAGGTTAAATAGATGTATATTGTCTCCAGACAGGACAGACAGTTAGTGAGATTTTTCAAGCTCAGGTAAGTCCTGGGAGTTAGAGATAATGTTAGAGATTATGTCCTGTTTGTGAACAAAGCTCCCACTCAGCTGACGAAGGAGCAGCGCTCCGAAAGCTAGTAGCATTTGCTACCAAATAAACCTGTTGGACTTTAACCTGATATTGTGAGACTTCTTAGTGTGTTTACCCCAATCCAACGCTGCCATCTCCACATCATAATCTCCAGTTCACAGAGGATGCAAATAGTTAATATCATACATGACGATGACTGCGTTGGATAGATACAATGAGTTGATCTTTGTAACTAATATCTGTACTTAGTGCCTCAGTATTACCTCTGCTTCAGTTACAGTTCTGAACAGGATTGATACAGACTGGGCGGGAATGGGTTGGGGGAAATCCTTATGCTTTAGTGGGAATTGTATTTTATACTCGAATCTCAGAATCTCCACGTAAGGTCTTATTTTAGTTTTAACTGTGTAAATGTTGTACATTTCCCCAGTACTGAGGAAGGTTTGGGCGCATTACTTACATTCATGTTGGCTCAATGCGATCTACTCGCTGCTGCTCTGTTGTTCCGCAGGCTCTTCCGGCGTCTTTCGTTTCTATGGCCGTTGCTGGGAACCACCAGAAGGTCCGGCTGATTGATAGACAGGACAGCCAATCGGAGCCCTTGTCTACCCTGCGTAGAACCTGGAGACATGAAGCAGGGCGGGGCGGGAGCTGCGAGTGGGGCGGGAGCTGGGCGCGGGCGGGGCGGGAGCTGGGCGCTGGGCGCGGGCGGGGCGGGAGCTGCGAGTGGGGCGGGAGCTGGGCGCTGGGCGGGGGGAGCTGCGAGTGGGGGGAGCTGGGCGCGGGCGAGGCGGGAGCTGCGAGTGGGCGGGAGCTGGGCGCGGGCGAGGCGGGAGCTGCGAGTGGGGCGGGAGCTGGGCGCGGGCGGGGCGGGAGTGGGGTGGGGGGGGGGGGGGGGGGGGGGGGGGCGAGGCGGGAGCTGCGAGTGGGGCGGGAGCTGGGCGCGGGCGAGGCGGGAGCTGCGAGCGGGGCGGGAGCTGGGCGCTGGGCGGGAGCTGGGCGGGCGAGGCGGGCGCTGGGCGTAGCATGGGACCTGGTGTTTCTGTCACCTTCCCACGGCAATTGCAGTTTGTTTTTTTTCTGTCTGGGTAACTGAGTCTCAGCAATACACTGGAGAATCATCAGGAGAAGATCTCAGTTCTGATGCGTGCCCACTGCTGTCTACATTGGCATTCCCCTTCAGGCTCCATTCCCTCAGAACACATTGGCAACCAAGGACTTCCATTGGATTGGCCCAGTGTTATGCTTAGCAAAGTGTTGTGGTGCTTCAATCAGTCCAATGGATTGCATCCTTCCACTGATACACTGCAGTACTAAGGGAGCGTCGCACAGTCTGAGACACCTTCTTTCAGCTGAGACCTTATTTAATGGCTACAGGCCTGCTATCTCAGATGGGTGTAAAAGATCCTTTAGCATTGTTGTGATGGATTGCTTCCATCTAATCACAGGAGAACCAGGACAGGTTGCAAGAGTTTATTCACGATTTAAGTATAAAGGGAACTAGCCCAGAGAAACCTCTGAAGTAGCAGGCTCCTCTGATACAACTGTCACACCTCTGATACAGCAATCACAGGGAGAGCATTCTAATAAAGCTCTCTTCCCCCAAGTCACAGTATAAACTGGTCAGTTTGTCAGTACACAAAACATTGTTCTTAAAATTCTGATCTTGTCTAGATATTTTCTGGTGTACAGTTCTGGCCACTCTATTATAGAAAGGATATAATTAAATTAGAAAGAGTGTAGAAAATATTTGCCAGAATGCTACCAGGACTTGATGGTTTGAGTTATAAGGAGAGTCTGGATAGATTGGGGGACTTTTTTTCTTTGGAGCGTAAGAGGCTGAAGGGTGATCTTACAGGGTCTATAAAATAAAGTGGGACATAAATCAACTAGATAGCCAATATCTTTTGGAGTCTAAAGCTAGAGGGCATAGGTTTAAGGCAAGAGGGAAGGGATGGGAGTTGAAGTATATTGGTCTGTTGCAATATAAAGTGATGTTATGTGATGGGTTTTTAACAGGAAGGATGAAATTTCACAGATTTTCTCCTTTGATAACCGCAAAGTCTCATCTCCAAATTGAGGATACCCTCCATCGTATTGTGTGGCGTTGTCGTCGTGCTGAATGGGACAGACTTCAATCAGAGCTAGCATCTCAAGGTGCTGTGGGCCATCAGCAGCAGCAGAATTGAACTCAACCACAAGGTGTAACCTCATGGTCTGGCATATCCCCCACTCTGTCATTACCACCAACGTTGATACCTTGGTTCAATGGGGAGTGCAGAGGGGGCATGCTATAAGCAACACCAGACAGACCTAAAAACAAGGTGTCAACCTGGTGAGGGTACAACACAGGACTATTTGCACAAAAAAGAGCATAAACAGCAAGTGATAGAGCTAAGCAATCCCACAACCACTGAATCAGATCTAAACTCTGCAGAGCTGCCACATTCAATCGTCAATGGTGATGGACAATTGAACAACTTGCTGGAGAAGGAAGTTCCACAAGTCTCTCCATCCTAAATGATGGGGGAGCCCAGAACATCAGTGCAAAAGATAAAGCTGAAGCATTTGCAACAATGGCTGGATGATCCATCTCGAACTCCTCCAGAGATCCCCACCATCACAGATGCCAGTCTTCAGCCAATTCAATTCACTCCATATGATATCAAGAAATGGCTGAAAACAATGGATACTGCAAAGGCAATGGGACCTAATAACATTCTGGCGATAGCAATGAAGACTTGTGTCCAACGCCTCTAGCCAAGCTGTTTCAATACCTTCAACAAATACCTGACAACGTGTAAGATTATCCAGGTATGTCCTGTACCTAAGAAACAGGACAAATCCAAACTGGCCAACTGTCACCTCGTCTACTCCCAATCATCAATAAAGTAATGAGAAGGTACTATGAAGGAGCATTTAACTCAGCAATAACCTGCTCACAGACACACAGGTTGGACCAATTGGCCTGTTTCTGTGCAGTGGACAGTCTAAATATAAAAGAGGAAAGCATCTTTCCCATTCACAGAACCACTTTATAACTGATTAATTTTTCACAAATTGTAGTCATCAACGTAGTCTAGGAAATGTGGCAGGCAAGTTCACACAGCAAGATCTGACAAGCAGCAATGTGATATGACCAGATAGTCTGTTTCTGTGATGTTGGGTTGAGTAATCCACTATGTTCTTGGAGGATCTCCCTTGGTCATCTTTAGAATAGAGAAATGGGAATATTTATGTTAATTTGAGAGACAATGGTTGAACGTTTTGTGGACAAGATAGAATCTCCAACAGTGCAGCACTTCCTCAGTACTGCATGTGGGATTTGAGTGCAACTCAAACAGTTGAATCAGAGGCCAGAGGCTGAACTACGAGTGATGCAGTTTGATCTAGGTTTACTTCCTGCATCCTCTTGGCCACCAACATATACCTGAAGTGCAATGTCTTTAATGTCTGCTGTAAAATATGGCTGTTTATAGTGACACCACTATTGCCAGCCAAAGGAGATGATTGAGAAATTGCCCCATCCATCACACCTCGCTGGGGTCCTCGCTGTTGTAAGTAGCTGGGATTGATTTGAATTACATCATTTTTCTTCACTTTTCAGCATTTTGCTGAAGAAATAATTGTATTATGTAACTATCAGTCACTAAGGAATGATGGCTTAGAATCTATCATCAATTCTTGCCATAGTGCAGCTGGTTCACTAATGTCCTTTAGGAAAGGAAATCTGCCACCCTTACCTGTCTGGCCTACATGTGATACCTTAGCCACAGCAATGTGGTTAACTCAACTACCTCCTAAAATGATGAAAGCAAATTAATGTAGGTGCTGGAATCTGAAACAGAAAATGCTGGAAAATCTCAGTAGGCCTGATAGCATCTGTGGAGAGAGAACAGAGTTATCATATTGAGTCTGAATTACTAATCATTAGAGCTTTGTCTAGACTTGAAATATTAACTCTGTTGTTCTCTCTTCACACGTGCTGAGATTTTCCAGCGTTTTCTGTTTTTGTTACCTTTGTAAATTGCCTAGCAAGACACTCAGTTCAAGAACACAATTGGTGATTGGATAACAAATGCTGGCCTTGCTAGCAATATTCAGACAAAAGAACAATTTTTTTTAAAAAAATGATCATTTACCTGTTGCATTTTGTTGAAGAAATAATTACATTAATGTAACTATGCTCCACTCACTGCATGTTACTGGAAAAATCACCCTGCTGATATAAGGAGAGGTCACTGCAGTTTCGGTCAGTAGTTCTGTCTGCCGCAGTTGATTGAGTTTCTTTTTAAACAAATTCTTTTGTTTCTGCAAAAATATATTTTATTCATAGAATAACTGAAAGAACATTAGAAATGTCCCAAAATGGCCAATTCACAATGTGCAACAGTATTCTGGTTCTTTACATCACAAGGGCAGTAGTTAGCATTGCTGCCTCACCGCATCAAGGACCCAGGTTCAATTCCTGGCTTGGATCACCGTCTGTGTGGAATCTGCACATTCTCTTCACATCTGCATGGGTTTCATCCAGATACTCTCGTTTCCTCCAACAGCCTGAAAGACAGGTTGGTTAGGCGCATCGACCGTGCTAAATTCTCCCTCACCGTACCTGAACAGGCACCGGAGTGTGACAACTAGGGGGTTTTCACAGTAACTTCATTAGTGTTAATGTAAGCCTACTTGTGACATTAATAAACTGTAAAATTAAGCATCCTGTTACACTTTGAGGTGCTTCAATAATCAAAGAAACATTAGATATTTTAAAATGGTCCTCACAATAGAATAAAAAGGAATTTAAAGGTTCCCTACATAGTTGCAGTCTGAGGTGCTTCAATGCAACTGAGATCCACATGATATTGACTGTATACATTTAGTGAGCCATTCAGCCCCAGGGGATTCTGCTGCCCTTGGTTCAGTATGGCTGAAAGGTCTGAGACAGCAACTCCCAGCTCTTCTCCAGCTCATTGCCTGGCACAGATAAACATCTTGGCTGTCATAGGAGGAAGGGGCTTTCAATCCCAGTTGTTCATAGGATTTCTGTAGGAAAAGTAAGTTTTAAGATTCCATTGTCAATGATTGTCCATTCATTTGACATAGAACCCATTCTCTGAAAGAAAGAGTAATTTACCATGCACATTTTTAATCTGTTACTCCAAGTTTATATTTGGCCAATTACAGAGTTGATCTGAATCTTTTGCTGCATTCTGATTTTACTGCTATCTGTTTTAAACTCCTCAATATATTTAATTAATCCCTGCTGGTCCCTTTACCCAGCTTATTAATGCTGGTTGGAAAGAACAGGAATATAATGAAAAAGTGAACTGATTGAATGGTCTGAGTTTGTATCACCATCTCTTCCCTTCTCTTGTGGCATTTGAGGTGAATCAGCCAAAAACCAGCTACGAATAGATGTCCTTTACTCAGTAGTGGAAGGAGGCCAGGAACACAGCACAAAGGCAGAACAGCAGGTCTAAAGAAGGCAGATTGCATTGATATAGCACCTGTCATGACTGCCAGATCTCTCAAAATGCTTTACAGCTAATGAAGTGCTAATCTGAGCACAGCACGATCCCACAAACATCAATGCAACAATTGCCAACTTCTCTGGTCAATTGAAGGATGAAAATCCCTTACCCTTCTTTGAAATATTGCCTCTAACACCAATCTGAGAATGTAGGGTTCAGAAAACAGCACCTCTGACAAGGTAGCACCCCTCAGTGGAGTATGAGTCTCAACTCACTGCGGGGAGATTTGAACTCATAGGGCAAAGGCAAAGAGCTACCACAGAAATGTTGCAGCCAGAAAGGAGGCCATTCGGCCCATCTTGTGCATGCTAGCCCCCCCCCCCGAATGTGTATTTCCCGGCATTTTAAATCTTCAACTGGGGGAACTCCCTAAAAATAATCCAAAATCCCATCCCCGGGATTGCGGCTCTGGATTGGCAGGCAGACACGGTGACGTTTCCTGCAGGCTCCGGGAAGCTCATCCTGACCTCAAAAGGTAAAAGCTGCGCAGAGCTGAATAAACAGGGACACTTACCTCCAATTAATCTCATCGCCGCTTCGCCCAAGAGGTGAGTCTTTATTTCACAATTAACTCCCCCTCGTTAATTGCAGGGCGATGTTGCCATTGCGGGAAAAAAAACATGTTGAGAGGAGGTGGGGGGGGGGGTCTATAAAAAAACTCAATGGAATAGTTTCATATCTGTGTAAATATCATTAAGATGGAAACCGCATTAAGAGATAGCACGGAGTGTGAAATGCAGTTTCTGTCCGTATGTTCACCATCCCCCGACAGTGCACAAGGTCAGTTTGTAAACTCACCCTTACTTATCTTACCATTGATCTGAAAATAATACATTACTGAACCCTGATTTAAATAGAACTCCCCCACCGCGGGATGGTACAGTTACATCACTTAAATTATAGGATTGGACCAAAACTGTCTTCCGCAGTATTGTTGTTGCAGTGATTTTTGAACTAATTGTCATTTTCTTAACTCTGCTCGTTTTAGTCAATAACCAGGTCGATTTTCTTTTAACTCAGAACCAGTTACCTGGAGTCAGTTTTTTTTAATATAAAAAGGCAAGGATCTGAAATCTAAATATAAGCTCAGCCCTTTTCATGTGCAGTATAATTCCAGTTATGTCGGTATATTAATGTTTAATACTTTGGGTATCATTTTCATTGTGGCCTTTTATTTATGACTCTTTGGACTTGATGTTAATTGTGTAACTGACTCTGAGGATTATCAAGCGTTTAAATAGCTGCCTTGCGTTTGGTTAATTTAATTGAAGTTGGAATTTGTCTTCCCGTTCTCTGTCCTGTTTGAAGTTTCTCCTGTTTCCGTGGCCCCCTGATGGTAAACATCTCCTGGTACCTTAACCCATGTGTCTTGGCAGTGGGTGACAGCACGAGATTTCATTTCTTGCCTGATATCCATTCCAGTTGCTGGCTTGACTAACCATGAATGGTTGGTTTTGATTTGTCCTTGAACTGACCACCTGCAAACTTGCCCTTTTTGACCTCTGCACAGCCTCTGATAGAATCCCTACAATGCAGAAAAAGACTATTTGACTCACAGAGACTGCATCACTCTCTGAAAGAGTATCTGACCCCGCTCTATCCCGTCCCTTCCTCCCCATTCCTGCAACCCCATTCATTTAGCAATGCCAATACCCCCTAACCTATACATCTTGGGACACCAAGGGATAATTTAGCGTGGCCATTCCACTTGACACAGGATTTAGAGTGTGGGAGGTAACTGGAGTGTCTGGAGGAAACCCATGCAGACACTAGGAGAATGTGCAAACTCCACACAGGCAGTGACCCATGCTGGGAATCGATCCCAGGTCCCTAGTGCTGTGAAGCAGCAGCACTAACCATTGTGCCATGTTGTCCTGGTGTGATTATGAGCTCTGTATCTTATTGTATAATCCCCGTGCCTATTACTGCTTGTCCTGCTGCAGTTAACACATTGCCTGGGAATCCATGCTAGCAATTACCTGATGCCAATCGATAAATGATACTGAGCATTCTTCATTTGCATGTTGGAAAGATTAAAGTTATTGTATGTGACTCTGGCCAGAACCCTTCTGCCTTGGTACTGATTGGGCAATTCACTAGTTAGTTGAACTGAACCAGAATGGGGGGAATGACAGTGGCTCAGTCAGTCTCCTTGAGACTCTCCCACCATTCAGTGAGATCGTAGCTGACTGATTTCACTTCACCTACCCTCCTTTTCTCTACGTTTCTTTGTGGGATTACCAGCAGGCATTGAGAAGGTGATGGTGAGCTGTTATCTTGAACCACTGTAGTCCAGGTGGGAGTGTAGGTGCACCCACTGTGCTGTTAGGAGGGAGTTCCAGGATGTTGACCCAAAGACAGTGGAAGAAAAGTGTTACACTTTCAAGTCAGGATGGTGAGTGACTTGGAGGGGGTTTGTGGGAAGTGATGTTCCTGTGCAATTGATGCCCTTGTCCTCATTGGTGGAGGTCACTGGTTTTTGAAAGGTGCTGTTACAGGTGCTTTAGCGCGGAGTTGCAGTGCATCTTGTGGCTGGTGTACACTGCAGTCACAGCTTCCCAGTGTTAGAGCGTGACAGTATTAATATGGGTAGATGGACGCAAATGAAGCGGGCTGGTTTGTCCTGGATGGTTGGATCTACACTCATCCAGGCAAGTAGGGAGTATTCCATCACAGTCCTGACTGTAGATGGAAGATGGGCTTTAGGGAGTCGGGCAATGGAGTTATTCATTACCAAATTCCCATCTCTGTCTGGCTCTCTTAGCCACTGTGTTTATATGGTGGGTCCATTTCAGTTTCTGGTCATTGGTAACCCCCAGAATGCTGATATTGGGAACAGTGATGATAATACAGCTGAATGGGAAATGATTAAATTCTCTCTTTGGAGATGATGACTGTGTAGTATATACATTACTTATCACTTATCTGCCAAATCTTGCAGCAAATGCGCGCTGAAAGGCTCAGTATCTGAGGAGTGATAAATAGAACCACAGAACACTATAGCACAGAAACAGGCCTTTCGACCCTTGGCTGTGTCGAACCATTTTTCTGCCTCATCCCACTGACCTTCAGCACTCCCATTCTGACCTTGTTTTGAAGGGAATGTTCTTTATGAAGCTGCTGAAGATGATTGGATTTCTGACTCTTTCCAGAAGGAAAAGAGTAAAATGGGGAAGTAAGAATACTGGTCCGTGTGTATCTTTCTAACTTGTAGAAAGTTTACCCCCGTCTCCCATTGAGTGCAATGTTGCTAAAGCTCCTTGACGCTATAGGCTGCCACTGTCACTTCTTGAATTCTGCTTTTATCCATGCTGTAATGTGGTCAGGAGCTGTGTGACCCCTGCTGGAAGCCAAATTGAGCATCAGTGAGTATGGTAAGTGTTGCTTGACAGCACTGTCTGTGACACCTTCTGTCGCTTTGATAATCCAGAGTTGACTGATGGCTGGCTGGATTAGATTTTTCCTGTTTTCTGTGGAAGGATAGACTTAGGCAAGCTTCCTCATTATCTGTTAGATGCTGTGTTGTAGTTATTCTGAAGCAGTTTGGCTTGGGGCATGGTCAGTCCAGGAAGGTAAGTTTTCAGCACTGCAATTGAGATACAGCCATGGCCCGTAGCCCTCGCTATATACGTGCTGCATTGAGTTTATTGAGCTACCTCTGCTTTAAGAGTATTGAATCATAGAACCATAAACCCTACAGTGCAGAAGGAGGCCCTTCTGCGCCAAACACAACCCCACCCAAGCCCTATACCCACTAATCCCTCTAATCTCCACTACCTTGGACACTAACGGGCTATTTCTTAGTGTGGCCACCAACCTACCCGCACATCTTGGGACTGTGGGAGGAAACCGAAGTACCTGAAGGAAACCCACACAGACACGAGGAGAATGTGCAAACTCCACACAGACAGTGACCTGAGCCGAGAATCGAACCCAGGACCCTGGAGCTGTGAAGCAGCAGTGCTGTGCTATTGTGCTGCCCTGGCATCTATGCTAGCCTAAGGCATCGGTATTCAAGTCTGTCCCATGCTTGTTGATAATCAGACACTCTGCCTCCCAACTGAGACATTATTTTAACAAAGCAAAGTACTGCAGTTGCTGGATATCTGAAATAAAAGTTCAAAACACTAAATACTCAGCAGCAGAGAGAGAAAAACAGTTAGCGTTTCAGGTTAATAAACTTCAGAGGAGACATTGGCATTGTTACTGGACCAAAAATCCAGAAACCCAGGTTAACCCTCTGGGGATCTCCAAGTTCAAATCTCAATCTCAGCTTGGAAAGTGGTGAAATTTGAATTTAGTATTTTAAAAAATCAAATGTCTAATGATGGGTGGCTGTGGAAACCATTGTTGACTTGTTGCTTTTTAGAAAGCAATGTCCTTTGGGGAAGGAAATCTGCTGTGTTGGCCTGGCCTGGCCTGGCCTATGGATGGCTCCAGACCCATGGCAATAGTTGATTGACTGTTAACTGTCCCCCTGAAATGGCTTAGAGAGCCAATCAGTTCAAGGGGCAGCACGGTGGTTAGCACTACTGCCTCACAGCGCCAGGGACCCGGTTCAATTCCAGCCTCAGGTCACTAAGTATGTAGAGATTGCACATTCTCCCTGTGTCTCCATGGGTTTCCTCCAGGTACTCTGGTTTCTTCCCACAGTGCAAAATCCATGGATTAGATGGATCAACCATGCTAAGTTGACTCTTACTGCCCCAGGTTAAGGGAATTAGCAGGGTAAATATGTGGGGTTACAGGATAAGATGTTCTGTCATGTGTATTGGTACAGACTCTATGGGCTGAAAGGTTTTCTTCTGCACTGCAAGGTATGAATATATTAATAAATGCTGGCCTAGCCAGTGCCAGGCAGGGAAGTGGAGAAAAAAAGGAATGGAAGTTGGAATACTTCAGTTCCCAAGAAGAATCATGTTGGAATTGAAATGTTACCTCTGTTTCTCTCTCCAGGCTCACTGTGCTTTTCCGGCGTTTTCTATTTCTATTACTTAGGTGGCAAATTAGGGATAATAATGAGACCAGGAACAAAAGATAAAACTTTGTATGCCTTTTATTTTACCAAACAACAGGTATGGAGAGTCCAGAGCTGACCGTCAATAACAGTTGTGGAGCTCCAGCAGATGTTAGGTCATTGGTGAGGAATAGTGGTTTTGTACATGACCCACTTGTCGCTGATCAACTCCGGAGAAAACTCAAATTCTTCTTCATGAATCCTTGTGAAAAATTCCAAGCCCGTGGTCGCAAACCGTGGAAACTGGGAATGCAGATCCTGAAAATAGCAATGGTTACCCTCCAGGTAAGATCCTTTGTTGTGGGTCTGGAGCCACATGTAGGCCAGACCAGGTGAGTGTGGCAGATTTCAAAGAACAAAAACAGCATGGGAAACAGGCCCTTCGGTCCAACGAGCCTGCGTCGCCACCCTGTTGTTCCCACTTCTACCCGCGATCCCTGTCCGTGTTTATAGATCTATGGATTAAAAACCAAATTTGAGACAATTTAGGGAGAATTTGTTTTGCCAGTTAGCCTAAAAGCACATCTTTGGGAACCGGAGCACCCGGAGAAAACCCACGCAAGCATGGAGAGAATGCACAAACTCCCACAGACACAGGCCCAAATCCATGTATCTGCACAGCACAGCAATAGTCACTGAGCTGTCGTGTTGCCCATCAAATGGTCCAGGTCAAGTTTAGACTAACGACGTCTAAAAAAAATCCAAGAGCAGCCCTTTCACGACCCATTTCCTTCACGAAGACATAGTTTTTCTTTTAAATCAACAAATCAATAATGATTTCACGGTCACCCATCATTAGACTTTTGATTCCATATTTTTTAATACTGAATTTGCCATGGAGAGATTCAGATTTGAACTTGTGGTTCTCTAGAGGATTAACCTGAATTATTGATCCAGTAAGAATGCCACTGCTTTCTCTGAAATTTATTAACCCGAAATGTTAACTGTTTCTCTCTCAACAACAGCGGCTGATTACCAAACTTTATTGGAGCTTCCTGGGTATGAATGAGTTGGTGTCTTTCAGTGATTTATATAAGGGATCCTCTATGGAGGGATCTCCCCGATTACCTCAGGGCCCTGGGGTGGAGGCCGCTGCAGGCAGCGGTGCCGTACAATCATAGGTTTTTCCCGTTCACGGGTTCCCGAGACTGCCCTTGTGGAGTCCGTGAACCGTGTCTACGTTTTGTGCCATAAATTGCACACCCTTTTTGTTTTTCTGAAGAACCTTTTACTGATGTTTTGTTTGCACTTCAGTCCCACACTCCTGATCTAAGGACACCTAGTGCAGAGAGGGAAGGGTCGGAATGCCAGCTCCTTGTGAACCTGCTCCTGGGCCTGGCGAGATGTGCCATCAATAGGTCCAGGCAGCGGGCGATCGGTGGGGGGGGGGGGTCTGTCCTAACTGTCTGCCCTTCTAACCTGGCTATGTTCGCTGTCAGATGTCCCTGGAGAGGAAGCATGTGGTGTCCGCAGGCGCAGTTGACACCTTCTCTACCTGCTGGGCACCGCAGGGGCTGGGGTGCATTATAGACCCTGACAATCACATTTTGATTTGATGTGTGTTAAGTTTCCTTTGTACTTTTTGGTTTTTGTTCAGCCTGTTCCCCTTTCCTTTTGGGGAGCTGCCCCTTTCACTTTGTCCTAATATAATTTGAATTTGTCTATTTTGTTTGACCTTGAAAGAGGACAAAAGCTATTAAGCTGTGAATTTCCAGCTGAAATGAACAGACACGTAACATTTCCATGTTAGACTGTGATTCTTCCAACAAAAGAGAATCTGATCATTTTCCCTGCCTCCACCCATCTTTTTTTATGTTCAACAATTCACCCATTGCTGAATGCCCCACTATCAACACCTTGCGAGTTGCCTTTGACCAGAAACTAAATTTGGCCGTAAAAGTACTGTGGCTACAAGAATAAATTGGAGGCTGGGAATTCAGAGATTAATAACTCCCCTCCAAAGCCTGTCCACCACAAATAAGGCACAGGTCAGGAGTGTGATGGAACTCTTTTTTTTTTTGCCTGGAGGAGTGTGGCTCTGCCAAAACTTGATGCTTGACGCCATTCAGAGCCACACACCAACTGGAATTATCTGTGTATTCCTGTGCTTTTCACTAGTGCTGGATCAAAATCATAGAATTCCTACAGTGTAGAAGAGGCCATTTGACAGAGACTCTTACCTAGGCCCTATCCTCAGAACCCCACACATAACCATGGTTGATCCATTTAGCCTTCACGTCTTCGGACACTAAGGGGCAATTTAGCATGGGCAGTTCATCTAACTTGCACATCTTTGGACTCTGGGAGGAAGCCGGATCACTTGGCGAATGTCCATGTGGAGTTTGCACAATGACCCAAGGCTGGAACTAAACCCGAGTTCCTGGCACTGAGAGGCTGTTGTTATTGCTAATCATTGTGCTGCCATTCATCCCCTCCAAGCATAATGAGTTTACTTGCACCTCCCGGGCTGTTTTAATATCCGAGTACGTGGGCTGGCTAGGCCTGCGTTTATTGTCCTGTGAAGGTGATGCTGATAGATTTGGTTAATCGATGCTGGCTTTGGTCATAGCCTGAGAATGAATTAAAATAAACATTGATAGCCCAGGTAGCGAAGAATGTGTGTGGTTGTATAGGGAATTGAGTTAGTATTGCTATGGCAACATGCACTCTTCCTGAAGCTGCATTGAACTTGTGTTCCAAGTCTATTAGTTCAGTAGTGATATCTCTCCATCTGATCTTCTACCTACGCTGTGTTTTCCCTCTGCCATTCCTCCCAGCCTCTGTTCCAGGCCTGCTTCATGCCAGGTGTCCAAAGTATTTCCATTTCTCTACCTCTCTGTCCATGGCCGCTAACAATCAGTGTTTTCAACTCCCATTTCTTGTAGAACCCACTTGTTCCTGACTTAGTGAAAGGATGTTTCTCTTTGTGGATGAGGCTAGGAATAGAGCATAGGGTTTCAAAATAAGGGACAGATGAGAATGATTTCTGAGGGTCATTATCTCCCCAGAGAGCGGATGAGGCAGGGCCATTGAATAGCTTTCCAGTAAAGGTAAATTAATTAGGGTAGGCAGAAAAATGGAGTCGAGGCCACAATGAGTTTAGCCATAATTTTATTAAACTGTGGAGCAGGCTCAAAGGACCAAGTGATTTCCTAGATTCATATATAGTGCAGAAGAGGCCCTTTGGCCCATTCAGTCTGCACTGACCCATTAGAAACACCTGACCTCCCACCTAATCTCATTTCCCGGCACTTGGCCCATAGCCCTGAACGTTATGATGTGCCAAGTACTCACCCAGATAATTTACAAGGGATCTGAAGCAAACCATTTCCACTCCCCTCCCAGGCAGAGCATTCCAGATCATCACCACCCTCTGAGTAAAAATTTCTCTCTCACGTCCACCCCCCCACCTCCCCCCCCCCCCCCCCCCCCCCCCCCCCCCCCCCACCACCACCAACTCTTGCCTGTCACCTTGAACTAATTTCTGGTTTTCTTAAAAAAAAATGTTGAAGCAGGAGGAGGCCGTTTGGCTCTTCGAACATGCTCTGCCATTCGTTATGATCATGTCTGATTAACCAACTCAATAGCCTGATCCTGTCTTTCTTCCACCCTCCCTCCCCCCCCCCCCCCCCCCTCGCCCCCAGTCCCTTGCAACACACACATTCTTTGATTCCCCCAAGAGCTATACCTAATTGCTTCTTGGAAACATTCAATGTTTCAGCTTCAGCTGCTGTCCGTGGTAGTGAATTCCACAGGCTGACTGCTCTCTGGATATTTTCACCCTGAGCATCATTTACAAACACAAGTTCAAAAGGGCTGACTCATTTTTCCTGTCAATCAGTCTTGTGACCCAACATTCTGCATGGCCATGGGAAACAGCAATGCTTTAAGAAGTTTAAGCTGAGGATTGGATTTGGAGACACAAAACAAGTGTACATCTCTAAACCCAACAACTCACAGAAGCACAGGTGACTCCTTGTCTAATTTCCGAATGAAATGGAAGAATATTGTCTTAATAGACCTTGAATAATTTCAGTCACCCTACAAGACTGATCCCTGGAATGAAGAGCTTGTCGTATGAGGAACGGTTGAGGACTCTGGGACTGTACTTCTTGGAGTTTAGAAGCATGAGGGAGGATCTTATTGAAACTCACAGGATACTACAAGGCCTGAATAGAGTGGATGTGGAGAAGATGTTTCCATTAGTAAGAAAAACTAGAACCAGAGGGCCCAACCTCAGGCTAAAGGGACGATCCTTTAAATCAATGAGGAGGAATTTCGGCTATGGAACTTTGTTGTAGAAGGTTGTGGAGGCCAGATCATTGCATGTCTTTAAGACAGACTTAGATGATCCTTGATTAATAAAGGGATCAGAGGTTATGGGGAAAAGGCAGGAGGAGAACGGAGATGAGAAAAATATTGAACGGCAGGGCAAAACACGATAGGCCAAGTGGGCTAATTCTGCTCCTGTGTTTTATAGCCTTATAGACCCAATCCTCTGCTCTCCAGGGAAGAGAATTGCATAGACAAATGATCCTTCTGAGAGAAAATAAATTCTCTGACAGAACAGCGGGAGAATTGTATATCTGTACAGCAGGAGATCTGATTTGGTCGGTATACGATGGGGTGACCAAATCAACCAAATCAGACCTTGCCACTTTTACCTACACCAGATGCTGTCTTCATCCTGTTTTCATTATGATTCTGCAGTTGTCCAACTCCTGTGTTAAGAATTATTTACTCCCCATCCCAATGTGGCAAAGTGCTGAATGGAATAAAGATTAACGAGGTTGGCAGAGGGTCACATTTCCACCAGGAATCCTGGACTCGATAACATCGCTGAAAATTGGTCTGTACACGCTGTCCGTGCCTGAAAATAAATGGTTTTCTTCATCTGTTAACCACTCCATTTGTCATGCAATTATCTTTCTGTTTCTTTTCAGTTGGTTCTGTTTGGACTGAGCAATCAGATGGTTGTCCTGTTTAAGGAGGAGAACACCATCGCTTTCAAACATCTCTTTATTAAAAACTACGAGGACACAGCTGATAATACTGATAGTGATTTTGTGATCTATACACAAAGTGAAGTTTATGAGTATCTCAATTACATATTCAGTCAGGTAAGTTAATCATTACATTACCTCTATTTGGAAATAGAGTGGACATGCAGAGACTATCAAACCCTCTCATCTTGTAAACCTCTATTGACTCTAATCCTCCTCTGCTCTAAAGAGAAAAGCCCCAGCACCCTCAACCTTTCCTCACAAGACCTACCCTCCAAACCAGGCAGCATCCTGGTAAATCTCCTCTGCACTCTCTCCAATGCTTCCACGTCCTTCTTATAGTGAGGTGACCAGAACTGCACACAATATTCCAAATGCGGTTTTACCAGGATCATTGTTAGTCTGTGCAAAATCTAATGTGTTTATTATAGATCTGTTTGCAGTGGGTGGGGAATTATTGCAAATCTTTCAATTCAACTTGTAAGTGAGACTCTTCCTTCGAGTTTACCTCCAATTTGTTGATGTAAAGCCACCTAGTTTTCATTAGGTGGCATTCTGCTGATGTATAATGGATGAGTGGAAACTTTAGTAGTGTTTTGTAACAGTAGCTGCAACGGAGAAATTCTCACCTTCTGAGTGTCTCAGAACTGGACTTCAGTGAAATGTGTTGCTCATGTTTTCTAACTTAGCTTTCCATTGCTGAGTGTCTCTCAACAGCTGGGATTGTCCATGACAGAAATACAAGTGGCTTTTAAGTGAATAAAGTGTTTTATAGAATCAGGTTTACAGCATGGAAACAGGCCCTTCAGCCCAACTTATCCATGCTGCCCAATTTTTACTATTAAGCTAGTCCCAATTGCCCTCTGTACCCATCTTACCCATGTAACTGTCTAACCGCATTTTAAAAATAAAATTGTACCTGCCCCTACTACCACCTCTAGCAGCTTGTTCCAGACACTCACCACCCTCTGTATGGAAAAAAATTATCCCTCTGGACATTTTTTTTGTATTTCTCCTCTCTTGCCTTAAATCTATGTCCTCTAGTTTTATCTCCCCTATGGGAATAATACTGACTAACTATCTTTTCTATGTCCTTCCACTATCTTATAGACCTCTAAGTTTCCTACACTCCAAAGGGAAAAAGTCCTAGTCTATCCAGGCTCTCCTTATAATTCAAACTTATCCAGTCTCAGTAGCATCCTAGTAATTTTTTTCTGCATTCTTTCTTCTAGTTTAATCATCTTTTTATAGTAGTGATCAGAACTATACATAGTATCCTAAGTCTATCCTTAACAATGTCATGTAGAACTTTAACAAAACATCCCAACTCCTGTATTCAATGTTCTGACCAATTAAACCAAGCATGCCAATGTCAGGGGGATTAGCTATGGTAAATGTATGGGGTTACGGGGATAGAGCCTTGGTGGGATTTTGGTTGGTGAAGACTCGATGGGCCAAATGGCCTCCTTCTGCACTGTAGGATTCTATGAATTCCGCCTTCACCATTCTGTCCACCTCTGACTCCTCTTAAAGGAGCTATGAACCTGTACCCCTAGAAGTTTTTGTTCTGTGATTCTCCCCCACACTCTACCACTAACTGAGTAAGTCCTGACCAAAATGTATCCCCTTACATTTGTCTAAATTAAACTCCATCTGCCACTCGTCAGCCGACTGACCCAATTGATCACGGTCCCATTGCAATTCGAGATAACCTTCTTCACTGTCCACTATACCATCTGTGCACTGGAGCTGTCGTTGCTGCCTTGGAGCTTGTGACTTTAAAATCTCATCTTGCAACCTGTTTGGAGTCAAGACTCTGATTGTGAAGCTTTCATTTGGAGCTAATTCCTCAACAGGAGGAAATCTGCCCCTGCTCCTCCTTCACTGCCCTGACCATTGTCACTTGATTAACACACTGGACATCAAGGCAAACCTTACTGAGTTGAATTTCTCCTTGTGCTGTGTGTGATGTCTACAGTTTCTAAGATGTGGTTTTGCTCTTTCAGTATATACAGCTGCGGAAGATTTCTGTTGGTAATCACGCCTACGAGAGAAAAGGGCTGGATTTGACACCGCTGACTGTCTGTCAGTATTTTTATAAATGGGGGCATGTCAGTCCTGGGAATGAGTCCTTTAATATTGACCCAAAGATTGAGACAGGTACGTGTGTTTATATCGCTTGGTGGAAATTGTTTGCTATGCTTGATAATGGGGATCACATTTCTGTTTTCTGGATGCATGAGGGAATCAGGAGTTTGGGGCAGGAAAGTAAAGTTTGAGAGAGATCAGCCTTGACATATGATTAAGGAGCAGGAATGGGCCATTCAAATTCAAAATCCAATTCAATGTCCCCACAAAGCTGGCAAGATCTGCACCTTGTGCTTGATCTTAATAGGAGATGAAATTTGTTGCTGGAAGTGACCTAAAGTTTGGTTGGTTATTTGTTTGTTTTATTAGTCGCAAGTAAGGTTTGCATTAATGTTGCAATGGAGTTACTGTGAAAGTCCCCTAGTCTTCACCTTCTTGCAGCTGTTTGAGTTAATGCACCTAACTAACACATCTTTTAGAATTTAGGAGGAAACTGGAGCGCCCGCAGGAAACCCATACAGACGCAAACAAATTTCACCCAGGTAGTGAGCCAAGCTGGGAATCGAACCCAGGTCCCTCGTGCTGTGAAGCAGCAGTGCTACCACTGTGCCATCCAGGTATATCTCAGGATAAGGAATGAGGTGATCATGTGCACCCTCAAAATCACATCAAATCTCACCTCTTTTGCTCCACTGGTCCCATTTTTGATTTGTTGCAGATCTTCAGACCTCACTGGTTGATGAAGGATTCTGCTCTGTTCAGTACAACCTAATATCCCAGAAAAGGGGTGTGGAGGGGAGGTTGAAACTAGTAATCTCTCAGGCCTATTCTGCCATTTAATAATCACGGGTAAATTTCAACATCAACTCCACTTCCATGTCCAAGGTGTTATTAACCTCTGGCTTGAAGACGTTCAGTGAATGAGCTTACGTACTGCTCTCGGTTGGAGAACTCCCAAAAAAAACTCAACCTTTGCTCAAGTAGAAAATTAAACTCAACAAAAGCTTGTAAAAAACCCCAATGCCATCACCATCAAATCATGTGATCAGTCTAAAAGCAATCATGTAACAGTCCTAAGTAGCCAACTCCAACTGTTCTAGTGTCTCCAGACAGGAAGAATGACTTCTTGGCACCATGAATAAATTGCGTGTCAGATGGAGCTTTTTTTCTACCCAATTCTCGTCAGAAGGTGATTGAAGTGCTGTTTCTGACCTGGGCTGGTGCTGCAGGACTGCGTTGCACTAGTGCAGTGTTGTACAAGATGGTTTTCTCGTGGATGCTGCAATAGAATCTCATCTGCAAATTTGGGTGGAGTCTAGTCATCTTTGTGGAAATAATTTTAGAAGAGCAGCAACTCCCCCCTCACTTATCCTTGCCAACAATTCTTTCAGTTATCAACCAAGTAGATGTAATATTGTGGAGTCCTGCAGCATGGAGCCAGGCCCACACTAGTCCGTGCCAACCAAAATGTGCATCCATGCTAACCCCATTTCCTTGCACTTGATCCATATCCTTGTAAACTCTTCCTATTCATGTATTTATCCAAATGTTTTTTGAATAGTTTTTAACCTGCCCGCCTCATCCACTTTTTTGCTGACAGCTCGTTCCATATGCGTAGCACTCTGTGTTTAACAAAAAAGTTGCTGCTCAGGTTCCCATTTACTAATGTGTGGGAGGAATTTGATAATGAGGAGTAGTCAGTTCTTTACTGAAAGTGATGGGTGATGCTGAAGGTTATTGTGTGTGTTCTCTCTCACACAGAATGCTTTGACATTGAACCAAGCCTGCCTCTGTTTAGTGAACGGTTCCCCAACACTAAACTGAACCTGACGCTGCATTTTCACAGGTGAGATTTTGCTGATTTCCTGATGGCTTTTCAAATGAACTTGACTCCGTGTCCTTTTTAAACTTCAAAGAGAAACTTGTGTTCCTGTTTCTCCTCCCCTTTTTTGTGTTAGGCTTGTAATGGTGCAAGTCCAGTTTAAACTGAAGGCAATTAACCTACAAACAATCCGTCGTCAGGAGCTGCCAGACTGTTACGATTTTTGTATTACAGTAAGTGCCTTGTCCTTATCTGCATTCTTGGGTAAAGGGGAGGCAGGCGGCGTGGGTGGACTGGGGAGTTTGACAAGACTTCTAGCTCGCTAAAGACCAGTTTATTAAAGGCAAAACTGCATCAACCAACCCTTCAGCCAATAGAAACGGTTCCTCCTTTATTAGATGATTTCAAACACCTCTCTTAAATCTTATTTTCTGCTCCAAGGAGAACAATCCCAGCTTCTCCAGTCTATCATCTCTGGAACATTCCAATAAATCTCTCTCCACACCCTCTCCAAGACCTTGACATTCTTCCTAAAAGTGTGAGGCCCAGAATTGGGCTTGAGATTCCAGTCTGTGTTGAGTGTAATTTCAACAATATTTAAAATATCATATCAGTTTATTTCACTAACCATCTTATTGGCCATGAAGGAAATAGCTCGTTACTGGATGATGTTCAGAGAAGTCATAAGCTGTGTAGGGTTTGGAGAATTGTATTGGAGCCTTCATAATAAAAGGCGCTTTGTAGAGCCTTTGGTTTATTTATGCAGTTTTGTTTTGTCCTTTTTTTTTAAGATTACCTTTGACAATAAAGCACACAGCGGGAGGATTCAAATTAATTTGGACAGTGATGTTTCTATCAGGGAATGCAAAGGATGGCACATAACAGGGGGCAGTAAGTATATTTTAGTTCCATTTGCTTGCCGAGAAATTTGAGGGAGAACTTGCGCTAATGAATCCTATTTGTGAAAACAAGAAGTTAGTCTGACCCTTTTTGAGGATGGAGCGAATCCATTATCTCCTTACTATTGCCATGAGGGGTAAGCATGTACATTTTAAAATAATTTAGCATTTGTTTTCTGGATGTAAGGAATCTTGGCAAGCCCACCACACATTGCACATCCCTAATTACCCTCAAAGGTAATGGTGAGCTGCTATAGTCTGGGATTGTAATGTCCTGACTGTTAGAGGTCTTAAACAAAAAAAGACATGGTTTGCGCACGCTAATTCAAAATAGCAAGAGGTTTATTGAAGAAGCTCTTGCCTGAGTAGAAAATCTGAAACTAAACAGAAGCTTGGGAAACACCCCAATGATGACATCATCAAATCATGTGATCAGCTCTTAAAGCAATCGTGCAACCACTTAAATATATACAAGGGATTGATGGATAGGAATGTTCTTTGCAGTGGTTTGATATCACTGAGACCATCATATCATTGATGGCTTTATAACATGAAGGGCTCCACATGGGTATAAAATCAAACCGTGTGTGTAAATATTGGATCAAATTTAGATTGGACTTGGTCCGCCTCATTTTACAACAATGTGTAGGTTTTACTGGATGCCATAAAAGTAAAGTCGCTATAGTTCCAAATGACCATTGGCTGCTCTCGTCTGAGGTCTTGGGGTCACCACACCTCGGGTGAGAGGCAAGGCTGTGAATGGTTGAGCGAATCAGGGCTGCACAGGAAGCCGGAGATCACGGAGGGTTGTGGGGCTGGAGATGCTTACAAACGTAGGGAGGAGTGAGGTCATGGAGGACAAGTCCGTGACTCTCCTTGGAGCCTTAAGGTCTGTTGACCATCTTCTGAAGTCCATCGTGATTAACTATTCGGTCTGGAGAAGTCTAGAATTTTTTTTTCTCCACACCCAGAACTCTGCAATTACCCAGGTTTGCTCTGGAGATTGCAAACTTCAGTTGCTCTGGCTGGTTTTGTCACATGACTTCCTACCATTAGCTATCTGATACATCAATCTCTGCCACTGTCTTCCTATCCAATCAAAAATCATACTAACTCTCAAGGTGGGGGAGGAGTGGTAATCCTCAGCTGTTGGATAATCGCTTTCTCCACAATATTTGTTTTTTTTTCCTTTAATGGTTCAGTGTTTCACTGACACACACAGGCATTCAGGATAGGCCACTCAGCCCTTCAAGCCTATCCCACTATTTGCTAAGATCATTGGCTGATCTGATTGTAACCTCATCTGTATTCCTGCCGAGTAACTTGCTCCACCCCTGCTTACCAAGAATTTCTCTCCTACCCTGAGAATGTTCCAAGATTCTGCTTCCACCATCTTTTTGAGGACGAGAATTGTAAAGACTCTCAATCTTTAAAGGAAAAAGTTCTCCTTGTCTTCGTCCTAAATGGGCGACCTCTTATTTTTAAACAGTGCTCCTCCTCTTCCCCTCCCTGACAGTATTCCTAGAAGGATATCCTCTCCTCGTCCACTTTGTCATGGACCCCTCAGCATCTTCAAATTATTAAATTGTGTTAGACCATAAGAAATAGGGGCAGAATCAGGCCACTCAGCCCGTCGAGTCTGTCTGGCATTTAATCTTGGCTGATATTTTCCTCACCCCCATTCTCCTGCCTTTTCCCTAGAACCCCTGATCACCTTATTAATCAAGAACCTATCTATCTCTGTCTTAAAGACACTCAATGATCTGGCCCCCACAGCCTTCTGTGGCAAAGAGTTCCACAGATTCATCACCCTCTAGCTGAAGAAATCTCTCATCTCTGTTTTAAAGGATCGTTCCTTTAGCCTGAGGTTGTGGCCTCTGGTTGCAGTTTTTCCTACTAGTGGAAACATCCTCTCCACGTCCACTCTATTCAGGCCTCGCAGTATCCTGTAAGTTTCAATAAGATCCCCACTCATCCTTCTAAAACCCAACCAGTACAGACCCAGAGTCCTCAATTGTTGCCTCTTAGTCTTCTAAACTTCAGTAGATACAAATTTAACCTGTTATACCACCACAACCTGCCCATTCCAGCATTAGTCTGATAAACCTCAATTGCTCACTGAAAATTCCAAGAGATTAATTTGTTATTTAAAGTGGCGGTGTCTAAATATTTGATAATTAGACCAATAGAGGGCTGTGAGGAAATGACAGAAGGAGCTGAGGTTGGCATAGTTCAGCCATGATGGCCGACTCCTGCCTCTTCCTTGTGTTCTAATCTTATAATATCCCTGCAGTCTTCAGGAAAAATGTTGTGATTTTTAATTAACTCTACTCTTTTTTTAAAAAAAGGAATGGATGTGAATGTGACCACATTCTTTCCAGCGCTATTCTTTGTATCCAAACTTGATTGAACCCTTTGAAGAAATTATTAAATGTCATAGCTGGTGATGGGCTGGGAGGAAACAGTCAGGGAGATGAATTGGTGGGAGTTTCGGGATAGAGGTTTGATGATGGACTGAATGGCCTTGATCAGCTTGAAGGCAGTAAATTGCCAATTGTTTAACTATCCACAAGATGGTGCAGCAGAGCTGCTTTTCACCAATAGCTGTAGGTAGAAGTGACTTTAAATCTACACCTAATATTAACCCACTGATTCGCTTTGGCAACTTTTGTAAAATTTGCATTTCTTTCTTTCTCAAAGTACAAAGGAACTCTCACTACATGATGGTCTTTGATGCTGTAATTGTTGTGATTTGTTTGAGCTCGCTAATTCTCTGCACCCGATCTGTTATCAATGGAGTAAAGCTGCAGAATGTACGTATGGGGCTGGCTGACGATTTGCTTCACTCTTAATTCTGCTGATTAAACTGACCTGTCGCTAACTATTGCTGCTGCTGCTGCTGCTCTCCCCCTTCCACTCTAGGAGTTTGTGGACTTTTTCCTGCTCCATTACAATAAAAGTGTGACGTGGAGTGACCGCATGGAGTTTGTGAACGGCTGGTACATCCTGATCATCATCAGCGACTTATTGAGCATCACTGGATCGATCCTGAAAATGGAAATTGAAGCCAAGGTACAGGAAAGGTGTCAGGAGTCCGGCCTGACTGTAGGAGTAGATCCCACTCTACACCACCTTACCGTGGAACAAAGGGTCCTTGGTGTGTTTGTCCACAGATCTCTGAAAGTGGAAGGTCATGTTAGTAGGATGGTGGAAAAAGGCATATGGCCTTTATCAATCAGGGCATAGCTTACAAAAGCAAGGAAGCCATGTTCGAGTTGTATAGAACTTTGAGGCCACAGCTGGAGCACTGGGGGCAATTCTGATCTCCACATTTATAGGAAGGATGTGAATGCACTGGAGGGATGGAACATTCAAGTTATAAAGAGAGGTTGGATAATCTTGGGTTGTTTTCTACGGAGCAGAGAAGATTGAGGGGGCGACCTGATCAAGATGTACAAGATTGAGGGGCATGGACAGAATGGATAGGGAGTAGCTATTCCTTAGTTGAAGGGTCAGTCATGAGGGGGACATAAGTGAGGGCAGGAAGTTCGGGGCAAATGTGAAGAAATACTTATTTACTCAGAGTGGTGGTGATCTGGAATGCGCTGCCTCAGAGGGTAGTGAACACAGGATGTTTCACATCCATTAAAAAGTACCTGGATGAGAGCTTGGCACATCGTCAGGTTCAGGGCTACGGGTCAAGTACTGGTAAGTGGGATTAGGTGAGAGTTCAGTGTTTCAGATGTCAGTGTGGACTCTGCCAAAGGGCCTCTCTTGTAGTACAGTAGTTAGCATTGCTGCCTCAATGCCAGGCACATAGGTTCGATTCCCGATTTGGCTCACTGCCTGTGTGGACTTTGCACATTCTCCCCGTGTCCACATGGGTTCTCTCCAGGTGTTCCAGTTTTCTCCTACAGTCCAAAGATGTGTGGGTTAGGTGGATTGGCCATGCTAAATTGTCCCTTATTGTCAGAGGGTTTAGTTAGGGTAAATGCATGGGGTCATGGGGATAGAACCTGGGTGGGATTGTGGTCAGTGCAGACTCGATGGGCCGAATGATCTTCTGCACTCTAAGATCCTATGATTCTACACTGAATGATTCCATGAATACACTGCTGCCTTACGGCACCAGGCACCCGGGTTTGATTCTCGGGTCATTGTCTGTGCAGAATCTGCACCTTTTCCTTGTGTCTGCATGGGTTTGCTCCGGATGCTCTGGTTTCCTCCCACGCTCTGAAAGATGTGTGGGTTAGATGCATTGGCCGTGCTAAATTCTCCCTCAGTGTACCCGAGCAGGTGCTGGAGTGTGACGACTCGGGGATTTTCCCACAAATTTCAGTGCCGTGTTAATGTCAGCTGATTTGTGACGCTAATAAATAAACTTTAACTTTAAATACAATCGTGGTTAATCTTGGACTTTAATTCCACTTCCCCTTCCATTCCCCATATCCCATCACTCCCTGAGAGATCAAAACTCTGTCCATCCCAAAACAGAAAATGCAGGTCTGGCAGCATCTGTAAGGAGAGAAAAGAGCTGATGTTTTGAACCCAGGTGACCATTCGTCAAATCTCCCTAACACTTTGGGATATTAAGGGGCGATTTAGCATGGTCAATCCACATAACCTGCACATCTTTGGACTGTGGGACGAAACTGGAGGAAATCCAAGTGCATTTCGGGGGAAAACGTGTAAACCCCCACACAGTAACTAAAGCTGTGAATCAACCCTGGGTCCCTGGCACAGTGAGGTGGCAGTGCCAACCACTGTGCTATCCTGGTAGCATGTTCTTTCGAACTTGTTGCATTTAATTAATTAAAATCTCCTGTTCAATGTTCGGTTCTTTGGCTGGTTATTTTAGATATGTGCCCTTTAACTGCTGAGCATCCCCATTTCTGCCTCCATAACTGCAAACCATTTGTAATTTGCTCTACCCCAAAATCCTTTTGATTTTTTTTTTTTAAGTAGCTCCCTCCTTCCCCATCTCTGATTTTGTTCAGTGTCCTTGTATTTCCCGTACGCTCCTGCATTATCTCCAAATAACAATGTACATTGCTGTCATCAAAAATACAAATCCCATCTGCTCAGCTATAGTCAGGGGTATACAGCATGGAAACAGGCCTTTTGGCCCAACATGTCCATACCAGCCTTTTACTTTAAATCCCTAAGCTGGTCAAATATAAATATCAAATCAGCATTTGTACAACTTTTCTTTCTGCTATGAAATGGAAATGATACTTGCACTCTCAAGGGTTAATCAAGGTGGAGTAAAAAATCAAATTCAGGTTGTATTCTGTGGTATTTAGACAATTAAAGGGTGATATGATTGAAGTTGAAGATATCAAGGGGAACCTATATTCTGAAGATTATGTATTGACCATGCTAAATTGTCCCTTAGTGTCCCAAGAGGTGTAGGTTGGAGGAATTAGCAGGGTAAATGTGTGGGGATATAGCAAGGCATGGGTCTGGGTAAGATGCTCTCTCTGAGATTTGTTGGTGCAGACTCGATGGGCCAAATGGCCTCCTTGTTACACTGTAGATTCTATTTCCACCAGAGCCTGGAAGTAACAAATGTAATCTAAAGGTTAGCTAGATATTTCAGTATTAATATTTCTACAAGTATAAGAGTTTGAAATTCTCTTCCACAATCAGTAATTGATGCTTTGTCAACTGTAAATTTTCAATCTGAGATTTATAGATTTGTGTTAAGCAAAAGTATGAAGTGATTATGAAGCACTGTGTTGAACAGGTTGCAGATTAGCCTCGATTTCATTGAAAGGTAAACCTGGCTGAAAGCTCCCCCCTCCCCTGAACAGCATCGTGAGTTCCTGTCTGTGCAGTTGCACAAGCTCAAAATTTTTGTTTTTTTTTCCTTGCAGAGTTTTGCATCTTATGACGTCTGCAGTATTTTACTAGGAACAGCGACTTTGCTTGTTTGGGTTGGAGTTATCCGATACTTGGGCTTTTTCGAAAAGTATAACGTAAGAATTTGGCAAAAGTTGACTTTGTTTGTGTCACTCCATAAGGTATAGGAACAGAATCGGACCAATCAGCTCATCAAGTCTGCTCCACCATTCAGTCATATCTGATATGATTCTCATCCCCATTCTCTTGCCTTCTCCCCAGAACCCATGATCCCCTTATTAATCAAAAACTTATCTACCCCTGTCTTAAAAGACACTCAATGACCTGTCCTCCATAACCTTCTAATGAGATTGACCACCCTCTGGCTGAAGAAATTCCTCCTCATCTCTCTTTTAAAGGAGTTCCCTTCACTCTGAGGTTGTGCCTTCAAGTGCTAGTCCGTCATTAGTGGAAACATTCCCTCCACTCTATCTGGGCCTCTCCGCATTCTGTAAGTTGCAATTAGACCCCCCCTCCCCCAGCCCCCCCAATCCTCCTGAACTCCATGGAGTATGGACCCAGGCTCCTAAACCGCTTCTCATCTGACAAACCCTCCGTTCCTGAGATCATTCTGAAGATCTTCTCTCAGTTTTGGGTAATTCTGACTTCCCTCTTGCTTGTATCGTAGGTCCTTATTCTAACGCTCCGAGCCGCTTTCCCAAACGTCATTCGGTTCCTTTGTTGTGCGTCTATGATTTACTTGGGTTACTGCTTCTGCGGCTGGATTGTTCTGGGACCCTACCATCAAAAGGTGAGTGAAAGAATCTTTCCTGGAAATTCCATAGGTCTAGATTCTACTGCTATATTTTTTTATTTTTTTAAAAATAAATTCTTAGACTGAACCTTTGGGAACAGAGAGGGGGAAGTAAAGGCCTGCTGCATTTTCAGACAGAAATAGAAATGAAACCATTTGGCCCACCGTTCCTGTGCTGGGTCTTTTTTTTTTTTAAATTGCTTGCAGACTAAAACACTTCCTCTCCAGAAACTTGTCCAACACTTTTAAAATTATTTAAGGCACCAGTTTTCTCACTTAGAGTTTTGATGAAGTAAGCAGAGACCCTCTGATAGGTTGATCAACATTTGGATATCCTGGATGCAAAATCATTTGGCAAAATGTCTGGATTGGAACTGGGGGAATTCTTCCACTTAAGATTGTTGGGATTTGGAATTGTTTTGGAGATTCCCCTCCAAGCCATGCCCCATCCTGACTTGGAAATATATCACTGTTCTTTCACTGGGTCAGAATCCTGGAGCTCCCTCACTAACAGCGGTTCAAGAACGTAGTTCTCTGTGCCTCGAGAGCAACTGGGGAAGAGCATTAAATTCTGGCTTAGTCATGTCCTTTAATTGCATTTTTAAGAAATCAAAATTCTGACAATTTGTGGAACTTCTCCATCTCCAAGTTGGATCTTTTGCCAATCATTGTGAATCTATGATATCTGATTATTGGGAGAATATATTTTTCTGCTTCCTCTATCCATTAAAACTCTTATTGTCTTGAATCTTCTCTAATCCACAGAAAACAGGCCTTTCCAAAGTCTACTCATAACGGGAGTTCCTTGTTCCTGGGAAACCATCTCTACTTTTACCTGGTGTCCAGAATTGTTCACAATATTCCAGCTAAAGCCAAGTTCTAACTGGATCTCTTTGTTTTTTCATTCTATTCATTTTAAACAAGCATTTTTGTAAACTATCTTATCTTAAAATTACAGTATCAAAGAATTGACCATTTGATCGGTACACGACAGCTTAGTGACTATCGCTGTGCAAATACGTGGATTTGGGCCTGTGGGAGTTTGCGCATTCTCCCCGTGCTTGTGTGGGTTTTCTCCGGATGCTCCGGTTTCCTCCTACAGCCCAAAGATGTGCTCTTAGGCTAATTGGCAAAACAAATTCTCCCTAAATTGTTTCAAATTTGGTTTTTAATCCATAGATCTATAAACATGGACAGGGATCACAGGTAGAAGTGGGAACATCGGGGTGACGGCGTGGGCTCGTTGGGCTGAAGGGCCTGTTTCCTGTGCTGTTTTGTTCTTTGAATTCCTGCAGTGCAAGAAAAGGCCTTTTGGCCCATCAAGCCTGTGCTGATGACAATCCCATCCAGACCCTACTCCCTAACCTCACGTTTTTACCCTGCCCATTCTCCTGAGAGTGAATGGCTGATGTACCTAACCTGCACATGTTTGGACTATGGCAGGAAGCTGGAGCACCTTGCGGAAACCCATGCAGACATGGGGGTATATGCAAACTCCACATAGGCAGTCACCCGAGGCTGGAATTGAACCATTCCCCGTCACTGTGAGGTAGTAGTGTGAACCACCGTGCTATTGTTGCTGTCTCAGATTGCCCTATGGCCGTTTGAAGGATTTATGTATACGAATGTGCAAACCTCTTTGACAACGTGCAAGATTCATGATCGGGAGATACAGTGTGGTGGGCAAAATCGCTTGGATTTTCTTCAGATTGTACTAATCCTGCCTCGACAAAGCCAGAATAATAACGTGCTCTCTGGTTCTCTCTGCCAGTTTCGATCCTTGAATATGGTCTCCGAGTGCCTCTTCTCTTTGATCAATGGTGATGACATGTTTGCAACCTTTGCCGGAATGCAGGATAAGAGCTACGTGGTTTGGGTGTTCAGCCGGATCTATCTGTCCACATTCATCACCCTCTTCATCTACATGGTTCTGAGTCTCTTTATAGCTCTGATTACTGACACTTACGAAACGATTAAGGTAAAGACTCCTCCTGTCCTTGGGATGTCTTGGTATCCAGAACCAGCTGTTCCTAATGGTTAGGTTTCTTACTCATTCAATGACATTTTATAGGTAATAGGTCTTGAGGCACAAGTGTGGGAATTTTGATTCCTAGGATGTGGGTGTTGGTTTGATTTACATTATCGAGTATATTTACAATAAAAAGTATTGTTTCTTGTGCACTAATACAGACAAAACGTATCATTCATAGTGAAGGGAAAGAGAGTGCAGAATGTAGTGTTACAGTCATAGCTCGGGTGTAGAGAAAGAGCAACTTAATGCAAGGTAAGTGCATTCAGAAGTCTGACAGCAGCAGGGAAGAGGCTGCTCTTGAGTTGGTTGGTACGTGACCTCCGACTTCTGTACCTTTTTCCTGATGGACAAAGGTGGAAGGGAGAATGTCCAGGGTGCGTGGGGTCCTTAATTTATGCTGGCTGCTTTTCCGAGGCAGCAGGAAGTGTAGACAGAGTCAAAGAACAAAGAACCACGGGAAACAGGCCCTTCGGCCCAATGCGTCAATGGATGGGAAGCTGGGTTTGCCGGATGGATTGATCTCTTGTAGTTCCTTGTGGTGCTGGCCAGCTCAGCATTTATTACCCTTGAAGTGATGGAGCAGGATTGACTGGCCATTGCAGTACTGATACACTCCCCTTTCCCTCATTGTATCAATTACCTGGCTTTGTGCAGCTTCACTTTAAATTCAAGGTGTTATCTTTAAGGTATAACCATTAGAGCCAGGATTCTTTCTGTAGGTGTACTGGTAAAAAGGCTTCCCCGCTGGTACTGAGAAATTCTTTCTTTTTTTTTCCCTCCTGGGGGGGGCGGAATGGCAAGAACGTGGGGCACAGTTGCAGGATAAGGGGGCAATTATTTAGGACTGAGATGAGGATAAATTACTTCACTCAGTGGGTTGTAAATCTTTGGAATTATTTACCCCAGGGGGTGTAGGCTCCCCATTGTTTAATTACAGAAGAGGTTTGTCAGGATGTCGCCTGATCTGGCGGGGGGGTATTAACTATAAGGAGAGGTTGGAGAAACTCGGCTTGTTCTCAGTAGAACGACGGAAGTTGAGGAGTGAGCCTGATAGAGTGGATAGTCAGATGCTCTTTCCTAGGGTAAAAAAGGTCAAGTACTAGGGGATATAGGTTTAGGTGCATGGGGAAAAGTTTAGAGGAGATGGGCGAGGCATTTTTTTTTTTTTTTTTGCACAGTGGGAGGTGTACGTCTGGAATGTGCTGCCCAGGGAGGTGATGGGAGCCGATACGATTGTGCCATTTAAGGGGCAACTAGTCGATTACATGAATAGGATGAGAGTGGAAGGATTTGGACTCTAAGTGCATATGGATTTAGTTTAGGCAGACGTCATGATTGGTACCGACTTGGAGGGCCGAAGGGTCTGTTCTGTGCTGTTCTCTGTATATTTAACACTGGGGCAGATAGAACTTTGGTCTCATGAGGAATATGGAGAGTGGGTGGGTAAATGGAGTTGAAGCCAAAAATCAACTACAATCATATCGAATGGTGGAGCAGTGTCGAGCTGCTGCTCCCATCTCGTGTCCCATAACACCCCCTTTTTGTTAATAATGGTTCAGGGGCACATTTATAAACATTTCCTGTAGTAATGAGATGCATCTTAATTTATCTCAAATGTCGTGGAAACGATGACTCAATAGCATGGAATACACTTTACAGCCAATGAAATAGTTTCAGATATTTGGTGTTACAGATTGTGCTCAGTGTTTGTGTGAAAGCAGGAGTGGGTGTGGAGATGCATTTGTCTGAAATGTACATCCCAGTGACTGGGTCTTTATCTCTCCAGCATCTTTGGTCTTGGATGTTTTAAAGTTTATTTATTAGTCACAAGCCTCGCATTAACACTGCAATGCAGTTACTATGAAATTCCCCTAGTCACCACAGTTCTGCACCTGTTTGGGTCAATGGACCCTAACCAGTGAGCCTTTCAGACTGTGGGAGGAAACCAAAGCACCTGGAGGAAACCCACACAGACATGGGGAGAACATGCAAGCTCCACACAGGTAGTGACTCGAATTGAGAATCGAGCCCTGGTGCTGTGACGCAGCAGTGCTAACCAGTGTGCCAACGTGCCATGTTGAGCATTTATACAAATGAGAAGGAATTGACAACTGTAAAATGTCCTGATCACATTGGGGAATTTTGAAAACATTTAATTTTAAACATGGAGCACATGCAGCTGATTTTTCAATCGAACCACCCTCTTCTGTAACTGCCAGATTAACCTGATTCCTAAACACACTCTCTGTTTGGGTTAAAGAGATTATTGATGTGTAATGCATTGCTCTGAATACTTCTACACTGGCTCATTCTTTCTTCTCCTCTTTTATTTAGCTTTACCAGCAGAATGGCTTCCCTCAGACTGATCTGCGTGTTTTTATTGAAGAGTGTAAGGATTTACCCGATTCTGGCAGGTACAGAGTGGACGAGATGCCGATATTTCTCTCCTGCTGTTGTAGCAGGCAAGTTGTTTACATTTAAAATTCAATGGTCTATCTCAAGCCTGGCATCTAACTGTTTATAAATCACAGATTGGCTCCCAGTTGGCATTTTATATTCAATTCTCAACACAACACTGTTCTGGAAGGATGCTGAGGCTTGAAGCCCTGTGTGGGGGAGAAGGGTTTTTCCGAATAAGCCGCCTTGATGGGGGTAGAACTTTAGGTGGGCAGAATAGTTTGGCAGGTTGGGGGGGGGGGGGGGGGGGGGGGCATTGCAAAATTTTTCTCACCTTTTGTGGTTGTTACAAGATAGTGGATATGTGGAGGAGTGATGTTTGCTGAGACAGGGTGCCAAGGGAATGGTGTTCATGTAATGTTACACATGGTAGCATTCAACTAGACATTAAATCTGTGTGCATGTTGCCCCTAAACTGCTACAGAATGTGCGTGGGAGTGCTGAGGGTAGGGGTGGCAGCATCCACTCACACAGCTTCTGGGTTTGAGTTGGTTGCAGCTGTTGAGTATTCCAGAAGGTCCATGTTCTCTCTGGGGCCACTGAGGTGTGATGATGGGTGGGTGGTGCTTTAACTTGTGGCCATTCGATATGATGAGCTGATGGTATTTTTTTTCAGGGCTTGGTTCGAGTTGCTGTGTGCTGCTGTATTGTGCACGGTTTGACAAGTCCTCTGTTAGGGCCCAGTCCAAGGTCAGGGGCTTGCATTATGAGGCAGATGTCATGGGGATATGTGAATTTCCAAGAAGTAGTTTTTTTTTTCTTGGAAGATTATTTGTGTACAAGTTTAATAGGATTGGAGACAGCACTGAGCCTTGGGAGAGTCCATTGATTTGTCTTTTCCAGGTGGTTTTTGCCTGTTCAAGATGAATTCTCAACCTTTGATTGTTCAACAGTGTAGATTATAGTTTGGAAGGAAGGGTTGAAAGTTAGAACTTCACTTTGTTGATCAAGGATGAATGTTTCACAACATTTGCTCTTCCTGACAGGATGAGGACTGGGGGAACATGAAACTTTGAGTGAGAGATGCAGAGGAATTTAAAGGATTAAATTGTCTTATGCAGTGAGTGGTAATGACCTGTGATTCATTTACCGAAGGAAAAGTCACTCAGTCTCCAATGACCATAGGCTATTCTCTGCACCGCCTCCCCCCTGCCACACACACACACACACACACACACACACACACCTTGCTGCTTGTTTATAAAGGTGGTGAAAGCAGAGGCAAAATGATTTTCAAAGGAGATCGGATGAGCGTGCAGGGGTGTCATGACTCCATGATAACAGCATATTTGAAATACAACTATTGTTTTGCATATGATTTTTCAAGATTTGTTTCTCTCTGAATGTTTTATAGGTCTGACAATGGAGCATAGAAACAGGCAGAAGTCCTCCAGTTAATTCTGACAAAATGGAGTGGCCAATTGGGATGATGTTGAGAAAGAGAAAGCGTTTGTTCTTGTTCCTGGTTGGCTCACTTGATCAAGAGCTGACTTTTGATCCCACCAGGACTGTGACCTAATATGTAACTGAATATTCTGCTTTTGAAGAAGTAACAAACTGCCCAAGATAAATAGCCACTTCTGCAGATTTACAAAATATTTAAACTGAGGCACCTAAGACTTACCTCAGTAAGTCTTACTGAGGTAAGACTCAGATAATAGTACAGGTCTACATCTGTACAGGTGTTATGATTGTCATAATAACTTAAGGATGGCATAGGGTCTTGTAAAACTACGTAGAACTGTGAAGTCTGTGTGCCTTTCACATGTTGATGTTGCTATGACTCTAATTTATGGCCTAACTTTATCCATCTTGGGTCTTGGCAATTCTTGGGTATAATATGTGAGGGAGCTGCTATTTACTAAGGCCCTTTCAGGAACACTGGAGCAAGGAGTACTCAGACTGTTCAAGAGTTGCCTCAGTGACACAAGTTCCCAATTGATTTTAGATCTTTCTTGCGTTCTCATCTTGCTTTTGACTCGTGCACAGAAGCCTGGAATTTCCAATGGGTGTTGTTTAGGAGTTTTCAAATAACAAGGCTGGTGGGTGTGCTTTGGGGGTGTTGAGCGAATGAATATCGGCTTCAGATAAGGTCATGAACAAAATGTAGTCACTGAAATTGCAAAATGAACAAATATTTTTACATATTACTTTTTCATAATGTAAATAACATATATTTGGTAAGTCTTAATAATGAATATTGCAAATGTAAGTCAAAAAAGCTCATTTCTTCTTGGAAGTGGAATAAAATTGTGTTGTCTTCTGGTCCACATGTTGTCTGTCTTTTTGGAACATCCTTTGAAACATTCTTAGAGGCATTTCAGTAATTTCTGTGTTACGGTTTGTGGAATGGAATGTTACGTAAAGTTTATTTATTAGTGTCACAAGTAAACTTTACATTCTATTCCTCACATTAATATTGCACTGAAGTTACTGTGAAATTCCCCTCGTCGCCACATTTTGGTGCCTGTTTCGGTCTGCTGAGGGAGAAATTAGCACTGCCAACGTAGCTCACCAGCACGTGCTTCAGACTGTGGGAGGAAACCCACACAGATATGGGGAGAATGTCTGTGCAAAATCCGTGCAGTGACCCAAGCTGGAAATTGAACCTGGGTCCCCAGCATTGTGGGGCAGCAGTGCTAACCACTGTGCCACCATGCCATGAACATGTAGGAATTGCAATGGTTGGTGACCCAACACCAAACTCCAGTCCGTCAATTCGAGTCCCTTAAATGCTCTGCCTTCCCACTGCCCACAATCATATCAACACGTAGGGTCTCGACAGCTGAAGGCATGACCACTAAAGCTCTGGAATTCCTTTCCTAAATATCTTTCCCTCTTTTTAATATATAGATGTTTCTTTAAAATCTTTATCTTGGAGTAGTCTTTTGATCTTGTGTGTTTACTGTTTTTGCTGTGTGCTTATGAAGATTGCATCAAACGCATCCTCCTGTTTACACAAAAAGATATCTATGTCTATTCATGTTTCTCATTTCGATCTGCTGGAAAACTAATATTTAAATTTCAAAGTGAACTCGTCACTGATTAGCTTTCCGCAGTGAAGCTGATGTTCAGAGTTGTAACTCTTGGGGAGAATTAGTGTCAGCTAGAGAATGTTCTAACACCACTTCGAATCACTAAATTGTTACTACACAGGAGATCTGTCGTGGTCAGCCCCTGTTTTCTGTAGGAACGACTAACCTTGTTCAGTTTCCCCATAACCCTGCATGTTTCTTTTCTGATCCGGTTAGTGCAGTCCAGACTCAGATACTTGCTGTGTGAAAATCATTTTCCTCATGTTCCTGTTTCTTTTGTCGAATACCTTAAGCATTGTCCTCGTTCTTGATCCTGCAACCAGTGGGAACCATTTGAATATCTCTATCAAATCTCTTCTCTTCAAGAAGAACTTTCCAAACTTCTTCAATCAAAAAAACTGAAGTTTCTTCAAGTAAAGAATCGCAATATGCCAAATAAGCTCTACTATTGGAAAGTTTTAACATGTAGATCCTGGTAAAATTGAGCCTTCGGGCTGTGAACATGTAATCTGAAGAACAAGGCAGAGATCGGCCTTTGTACAGTTCCTGATCTCGGTATGTGAAGTGTTTTACCCTGAAGTGTTTTACAAGCAGTGGTGTACCACTGATATCTACTTACTGCTGCAATGGAGAAAATATGGCAACCAATTAGTGCACAGAAAGATCTCTCCATGCTGAAACCATGTGTTTTTTTAATATATGGACGTTTGAAAGATTAAAAAGTGGCTGAATAGCTCGGGACACCTTGTCCTGTTTGAAAACAGTAGCATGAAATCTTTGACCCACCCCTGGGAGGGTGGGATATAACAGCTGATTTGAAATAGTGTGCAGCACTCCCCACTTACACACTGGGATCTGATCACTTCCCCCCCTAAGGCAAGGGTGTTACCCACTGCATTACAGCTGTCTTGGAGGATAGTAAGTAGCTGGGAAACCTTTATTCCCACATGGCCAGTCTCCAATAAGTGTGGTCTGAAGTGTTGCCAGCTCCATAATTTACAGTGGGGAGATGGCTGTGAAAAATTACACATGACCAAACTGCATGGAGCCAGAGAGGGAACTGCTGTAATCTTACAACATGTAGGCCACACCAGATGATTGCAATAAGATTTGTTTAACAAGACAACTCTATAGTTGTTCAAAATGAGTTTAACTCCTGTAATAGAAACATAGAAGATCAGAGGCCATTTGGCCTTTGAGTTTGCTCCCCTATTCATCATGATCATGGCTGATTGTTCAACTCAATCAACTAATCCTGCTTTCTCCCCATGATCTTTGATCCTATTTGTCCCAAACGCTATGTCCAGCTGCCTCTTGAATACATTCAATGTTTTGGCATCAACTACGTCCTGTGGTAATGAATTCCACAGCCTCACCACTCTTTGGGTGAAGAACTCCTCAACTCTGTTTAAGTGGTCCACCCCGAAACCTCAGACTGTGCCCCCCTAGTTCTGGGCACCAGATGCAGTTATAAATGAGATGAGAGAGTTAATAGCAAATTAGCAAATACAATGTTAAACAGTAGATAGCAAAGGTGTACAATAAAGCTACCCCCTCCCCTCTTGATTCATACTTCAATCAGTACAGAAATGCCTTGAGCCATCTGGTTATTCTGTTAATTGCTATATTTAATAAACTTCCTTTTTGTATCAGAATAACTGATTTCCATCCAAATAACACTCCTGCTGTCATGTTACGTTGTTTTTTTTCACAATATAACTCACGCCAAGAATTACTTCCTTTAAATCCTCAACAGAAACAGCATCCTGGAGGTTACTATTGACCAGAAACTGAACTGGATCAGCCATGTAAATACAGTGGCTACGAGAGCAGCTGGAAATTCTGAAGGGTGTGACTCACTTGACACCCCAAAGCCACCTACAAGTTAGGACTGTGATAGAATACTCCCCACTTGCGTGGATGAGCACAGCTCCATCAACAATCCACAAGATCATAAGACATAGGAACAGAATTAGGCCACTCATTGAGTCTGCTCTGCCGTTCAATCATGGCTGATAATTTTCTCATCCCCATTCTCCACCTTTTCCTGTAACCCTTGATCCCCTTATTAACCAAGAATCTATCTATGTCTGTCTTAAAGACACTCAATGACCTGGCCTCCACAGAGATTTCCACAGATTCACCACTCTCTGACTGAAGAAATTCTGCCTCTGTTTTGAAGGATCACCCTTTAGCCTGAGGTTGTGCCCTCTAGTTCTAGTTTTTTCTACTAGTGGAAACATCCTCTCCACATCCATTCTATTCAGGCCTCGCAGTATCCTGTAAGTTTCAATAAGATTTCATGTCATCCTTCTAAGCTCCAATGTGTACAGACCCAGAGTTTTTAACTGTTCCTCATAAGACAAGCTCTTCATTTCCAGAGATCATTCTTGTGAACCTCCTCTGGACCTTTCCAAGACCAGCACATCCTTCCTTAGATATGGGCCCAAAGCTGTTCACAATCGTCCAAATGGGGTCTGACCAGAGCCTTATACAGCCTCAGAAGTGCATCCCTGCTCTTGTATTTTAGCCCTCTCAACATGAATGCTAACATTGCATTTGCTTTCCTAACTGCCAATTGAACCTACACGTTAATCTTGAGAGAATCTCCCAGGTCTCTTTGTGTTTCTGATTTCCTAAACATTTTCCCATTTAGAAAATAGTCTATGCCTCCATTCCTGCTTCCATAGCGCACACTCAAGAAGTTCAACACCATCCAGGGCAAAGAAGCTGCCTTGGTGGACACCCAACTACCACTTTCAACAACTTTCCCTTCACCACTGATGCATTTTGCAAGCAGTCTACTTGTGTATGGTCTGCACTCAGCATGTTCCTTCACTTGTTCATTATTTGCAATCTGATTTGATCAGTCAATCACTAGGATATATGGCCTGGATCTCAAGCACTGAAATTTACATGTAATATTGGTTACTTGTGAAGTAATCATTTTGATTATGCTGTAAGTGGCAACTAAAGTTTATGTATTAGTCATAAGTAGGCTTACAATCACACTAATGAAATTACTGTGAAAATCCCCTAGTCACCACACTCCGGTGCCTGTTTGGGTACACTGAGGGAGAATTTAGCATGGGCAATGCACCTAGCCAGCATGTCTTTCAGACTGTGGGAGGAAACTGGAGCACCCAAAGGGATCCCTTGCAGACACTGGGAGAACCTGCAAATTCCACACAGACAGTGACCCAAGTTGGGAATTGAACCTGCGTCCCTGGTGCTCTGAGGCAACCGTGCTAACCATTGTGTCACCGTTCTGCCCAACTACCACTCTGACCCACCTAAAAGGCCAAACAGTTTGATCAGTATTTCTATTTAGTGCTTTCTCCTTCTAGGTATAGGCTAGATTCGGGGGTGGAGATATTGTTTAGGACATTCTGGTCAATTAGGGTTATTGTCCATCTGATTTAACAATCTGGGATAATGCAACATTCTCTCAGCATTGCATAAAGCATCAGCCTAAATTATGCTCTTAAACCTTATACTTGGGACTATATGACTTTTTGTGCAAACTACTGATTTAGGGTTCCCAGCTCTGGATGGAAGAATTCCTGAAGATGTCATTACATAGCTCATTTCGGCAATTGCCTCATCCCCACAGTCTCACCATTACTCATTGACATGCCCATGTGTCTGTACTGCATTGAAAATTGTAATGTGCATTTTGTCTATTTGAAGCTACCAAACCCACATGTACCAGCAGAGGGAGTCTGCTAGGGAAGGGTAGTAAAGGATCTTAGAATGTTTAACAGCCCATGGATTGCATTTCTAATTCGAAATGCAAACTCTGGCTGAGCATACAGCTGTTTCTGTTTGAAGAACTTCATCTCATCCAGTCCCCTCATGGTAAGATAAATCAACATTTGATTGGACTTTGTCCGTCTGTTTACCCCATCTCTTTTATTTATATGTTTTATTTATTTTTTAACCTTATTGGTTTTTGCCATTAAGTTTATCGGGTTGCTCTCTGTAGTGTCTGTAAGGTTAATTAATTTCTGGAGACTCCAGGACATTATAGGTTCTTAAACCCTGTACTGATCTAGTTTAAAGCTAAATGATATTGTGAACCTACCCCTGAACTGGGTGTCTCCGCACAGGGTTCAGTATCTTTAGCAGCCATTAGTTTAAACACGCAAAAATGATTTGCACTATTTGCTTATGCTGTCACTTTGGTCAGATCCAATCACTTGTTGCAAAAGTTGTTTCCTGTCTTTTAGAGTTCAGTTGTGTCGATCCACTTTTGGAAGAAGTTCTGTGTTGATCTGTAAGCCGCTGACCTTCTGTAAGTTCAATTAACGATCATGTCTGATCACGTTTCACGTGGTTAAGAAAATCATGACTGATTTGCTATTTTCACTTCTTTAAAAAAAACTAGTTGACCACGAAGTGCAGAGTGAAATTTAAAGTAGAACCCTGAGTGAAGGTTTGTGGTGAAGTTTTCAGGTTTCAAAATGGTTATTTTTCATTCTTTAATAGTTTTGGAGATGGTCACCTATTACTAATAATTAATTTATTTGTTTGACCAAATATCTGGACCAAATATGTAGGGATTTAAAGTAAAAGTTTATTAGTTACATGTAGGCTTACACTAACACTGCAATGAAATTACTGTGAAAATCCCCTAGTTGTCTCATTTTGATGCAAGTTCAGCTACACTGAATTTAGCATGGCCGGTGCACCTAACCAGCATGTCTTTCGGATTGTGGGAAGAAACCGGAGCACCCGGAGGAAACTCACGCAGACACAGGGAGAATGTGCAAACTCCACACGGACAGTGACCAAAGCCGGGAATTGAACCCAGGTTCCTGGTGCTGTGAGGCAACGGTGCTAACCACTGTGCCACTGCATTGCTCAATGGAAATTAACTTATTAATGTTTTGCAACTGTTGACAGCATGTCCCCATTCTGCTGTGAAACAGACTCATATTGCAAGTCTCTGAGCCACTTCCTGGTGGTTGTTACTCTTGTTTTTTGGTTGTTCTATTGTCAGGGCATTGTAATCCTTTTGAAGTTGGTTTTATTTTGTGTGAGAAAAATTGAAAAGGGAAGTCTGGGGAGGTGTCTCTGCCACTCAGATATCGGAGGCCACGTGATCATATCAGTCAGGAAGAGAGAAGCAACTAAGTGTTTTCAATAACTACTCGGTATAAAGGGCACCAAGACAATCATTAACCTTTGTCGTTAATCCCAACTTTGTTGATAAGTGTTTACAATGAATTCACTTGAGTGGCAGAAGCTATGTTTAAATGCAAGAATTTCAGAATATTCAGAATGGTTGCATTCCAGTGTAAAAGAAGGACTTCAGAGTGGAAGCGTGATCTGTGCATAATTAAAGAAGTTAAAGATAGCATCAAACTGAAAGAAAATGCTTCTGAAAGGGTGAGTGGCAAGTCAGAAGATTGGACAGAATATAAAGAACAGCAGGAAAATGTTGAAAAGCTTAATAAGGAGCGAGTGTGGAAGAGGTTTATAAAAATTGTTCCAGCGATGAGAAACTTCAGTAATAAGGGTAGATTGAAGAGCTTGGGACTATTTTCATTGGAGCGGAAAAGACTGAGAGGAGATTTTGCTCAAAGTCATGGGGGAGGGGTGGGGGGGGGCACGGGACAGAGTAAATGGGGAGTAACTGTTTCTCCTTGTAAAAAGATTATGAGGCACAGTAGCACTGTGGTTAACACTGCTGCTTCACAGTGCCAGTTTGATTCCTGGCTTGAGTCACTATCTGTGTGGAGTCTGCATGTTCTCCCCGTGTCTGCGTGGGTTTCCTCTAAGTGTTCCGGTTTCCTCCCACAATCTGAAAGATGCACTGGTTAAGTGCATTGACCCAAACAGGCACCAGAGAGTGGCGACTAGGGGAATTTCGCAATATCTTCATTGCAGTATTAATATAAGCCTTACTTCTGAGTAATTAATAAATTTTAAAAATGAGAGGGCACGAATTTAAAGCGATTTCCAAAAGAAGCAAATGCATTGTGAGAATTTTTCTTCATACAGTGTGTGGTTGGGGTCAGGAATGCAGGTGTAGTGGAGGTAGGTTCAATCGAGGCTCTCAAGAGGGCATTAGATGATTACAATGCGAGGGGTGCAGGGAAAAAGTAAGGAATTGGCACTAAGTCACAATGCTCATTTGAAGAGCCGGTGCAAACATGATGGGCCAAATGGCCTGAATCTGTGAAAGTAGAGTCTAAGAGAAAGATGGCTGGAATGATAACAAAAGTTTCAGCAGGTATTTATAAAGGAAAAGTTTGACCAAAATGAGTGTTCTTCCCCTAGAGAATGGGGAATGAATGAAAAATAAGGAGAGTGGATGAATTGAACAAGCATTTTGAATCTGTCTCCACTGTAATAGATAGAAATAACATCCCAGAAATAATTGTGAATCAGTAGGTAAAAGGGAGGAAAACATCAGGGAAAGGATGCTGAGAAAACTATTCAAAGTAAAAACTGACAAATCCCAAGTCCTGATGGATATCATTCCAGGAGGTTTGAAATGTGGCTGCTGAGGTTGTTCATTGGATTTAATTTTCCAAAATATCCTCCCTCGATTCTGGCAAGGTCTCAGCAGATTGGAAAATAATGGATGTGACTCCTCTATTCAAGAAACTATAAGCCAGTTAATTAATATCTGTTATATTAGATATTAATAGTTAGATTAATATCTATCATAACAAAAGCTGGACTCTTATTAAGGATGTTACAGCTGGCCACTTAGAAAACCTCATGTTTGATTAATGTATGAGGAACTTTGAGGAAGTAACAATTGACATAAAGGGGAACTTGTGGATGTGCTGCACTCAGATTTCCAGAAGATCTTTGAAAAGTGCATTGCAAAAGTTACTATGCAAACTAGGAACTCATAGTGTAAGGGATAGCATATTAACCACCACCACAACTGCGAGAATGGGAAATTCGGCACTTAGCCAAAATTCTATTCACTGCTGTGGGACTGGAGAATCCCAGTCACAGGTGAGGTTGGAAGTTTCTGGAAGAAGATCTTGGTCACCAGAGAGCAATCTCTGCTTTCACATAGGACAATGGAGCACTGAAACTGTCTTGTTGTAGGTTCCTGACTGTCTGAGATTGGGTGTTACAGCTGTTTAATTCCCCCATGAGGATAGAATTTTCCCTGCAATGTTTGTTCAGGCTCATCGTAAACAGAAAGGTAGCTGGAGGAACCTGAACACCAGTGAGCAGCACAGGCTACAATGCACATTCTCGTCAATAACAAAATCCAGATTAAAATGGGGAGGTATTCTTTGCTTAATGCTTTTTTTCATTTGTTCAGACAATATTGTAATTGTTTTATGCTGAAGGGGGCACTTTGAGTTTTTTAGTGCCACCACCCACTGCCTCTGCTATTGGTCCATCAAAAGTGATGCTACAAGTCTTCCCCCAATGGAAAGTGACAGTGGAATTTTCTTCCCGATCAGGTTCATTTGTAGACTCACCCCAAGTGAATGAAAGGAACACCCGTACACTCCCAGCTCGGATATTGGCCTTTTTGCGAGCAGTTAAAAATGTTTTTTATGGGATATCGTTGTTTCCTGTAATGCCGGCACTTATCCCTCTGGAAGATGGGGCTGTGTCACCTCCTCAGACATTTGTGAGTGAATTGCTGGGCCATTCCTGAGTGTAGGAGAGAGTCAACAACATTGCCGTGGGTCTGGAGTCACACGTAGGCCAAGCCAGGTAAGAATGGCAGATTTCCTTCCCTAAAGGACATTACTGACACAGATGGGATTACATAGTAATCAATTAATGACGTGATCACCATTAGTGAGATTGGCTTTTTATCTCAGTGTTGATTAATTGTATTTTCATTCATCCGGATCTCTGGATCACTAGTCCAGTAATGTAACCACTATACCCGTGTGTTTGTGTTCTGGTGCTATTTCTCAGTTGGTTTAGTGCCTCTGGCTGGATTGTGTCAGTGACGCTGAGTGCAATAATATGTCCTTTACCTTTCTGTTGTGGACCCTGTAAAAAGCAGCACTTCCGGTTGATGCTGGGGCAACCCAATGTCTCTCTGAGCAATACTGGAGGCAATTTAAATAAAGAATTTATTAATCACTGGTAAGGCTTACATTAACAGTGCAATGAAGTTACTGTCCGGCACCTGTTTCTTACCTAACTAGCATATCCTCCGGACTGTGGGAGGAAAACGAAGCATTTTGTCCCATCTTTGAGGGATTTACCCCTTCTATTTCTTTTTCAATTATTTACCAACTGCCACAGTTTTGCAAGTTATGATCAATCTGGTTCCATAACCTTTTCAGGCACAGTGTGTCTCACACGGTTTTATTAGACAAGGATGCACATGCTCACACTCACTAACACACACACACACTCTCACACACACTCACACACTCATTATCACAACACACACACTCTATCTCACAGGCCGACCCATTCACACTCACTGTCTCTCACACATACACTACCTCTCTCTCTCGCACCCACACACACTCACACTCACACTCACTATCACTATGCACACATACACACTATCACAACACGCACACACTCTCACACACGGACACATTCACACTCGCTGTCTCTCACACACACACTATTTCTCTCTCTCTCACACCCACATACTCACTCATACTCACTAACACACATACACACATGAACTATCACAACACGCTCATGTAGAGAAGTATTCTCAGTACCTGAATAAGTGCTGAAGGTCAGTGATAGGTATGGGAGGCAGGATATGTAACGAGACCAGATCCCATATTATTTCTGCGAGATTTTATTAAAACAATCCACTGCAGACACACGAGGGAAAATTGGGAGCAAATCCTCTCACCATACATAGAGAAACACACACAGAACCTCGCAGAAAAACACACACACACAATTGTACATGCATACTTACAAACACACACATTCAGATCCACACACATACCTAAACACAGATACACATGCATACAAGTACCCAAAAGCACACACACAGTATCACACATGCACAGATACACATGCAGAGGCACATTTACACACATGCCGAGGAACACACACAGTAACAGACACAATATTCATCCCGATACACATCTGATCCAGCCTTCCAGTGCTGTCTCTGAGCTGGCTCCTGCTCCCACTCTCTGGCTTGGATCTCCCCGATTCTGCTCCCCTTGCTTCCCGGGAGGCAGGCTGCTTATTCCTGGCTGAACCAGAGATTTGCAGAACACTAATGCACTGACAGATTTTCACCACTGCCTTCTCCAGAGAGAGGTGGGAATTTCAATCTGAACCCAGCTTCCTCTGTAAATCTCAGACCAGCTCCACTGGAAAACTTTAACTCACTGTCTCCACAAAACACTCTCTCCCTCCCCAGAGCCGGAGGGTTTTTGTAGTATTTTTGGTGTTTTAGATTCAGACTGGGGACCTGGACTAAAACTGAAAGTAAGGAGTCCATTAAATAAAACCAAACAACCCCAGGAGTGGAGCAGCAGGATAAGAGACAGGGGGTGTGAACAGGACTGTCTGCTAGTGAAAGATTAACCCCATCCTTATTTTTACAACTGCTGACTGCTCTGCCCTGGATAACCAGCACCTCCTACTCTGGCTAACCAACACCTCCTGCTTTGAATGTCCAGCACTTCTCCATTGTCAGCTTTTAGTTTTTGTTCAGTATGTTCATAGAATCCCTACAGTACAGAAAGAGGCCATTTGGCCCATCGGGACTGCACCAACCCACCAGGACTGCACCAACCCACGGTCCCACCCAGGCCCTATTCCCGTAACCCCTCATATTTATCCTGCTTATCCCCCTAATACTAGGATCAATTTAGCATGGCCAATCCACCCAACCCACACATCTTTGGGGTGCGGGAGAAACTGACACAGGAAAAATGTGCAAACTCCAAGCAGACTGACCCGAGGCCGGAATTGAACCCGGGTCCCTGGCACTGTGAGGCAGCAGTGTTAACCACTATACCATCATGCCACCCGTGCTGTAGTTTAGTTTTATTTGGGAAGGGTTTTGGCAATGGGGAGGTTGATTTGAAGAATTCTTACTTATTAATTCTAGAGGTATGGATGTCGCTGGCTCAACCAGCATTTATTCCCTACCCCCCTCGTCGTCCCCTGAGAAGTTGGTAGTGCTTTCTTGAACCACAGGAGTACACGAGGTGTAGGTACACTCACAGTGCTGTTAGGGAGGGAGTTCCAGCATTTTGACCCAGCCACAGCGAAGGAATGGTGATATATTTCTAAGTCAGGATGGTGTGACGAGAAAGGAAACTTGCAGATACTGGTGTTCCCAGCTATCTGCTGCCCTTGTACTACCAGGTGCTGGAGATAATTTGGAAGAAGTCCTAGCATGATTATGAGTGACAATCATTTAATTAAGGACAACATCAGTATCTGCATATTGCCATCACATTTTTTTAATATTCATTCGTGGGACATGGGTATTGCTGGCTAGGCCAGCATTTATTACCCATCTCTAGTTGTCCTTTGAAATGGTAGTGGTGAGCTGCCTTCTTGAATCGCTGCAGTCCATGTTCTGTGAGGGCTGACCCACAATGCCACGAGGGAGGGGATTCCAGGATTTTGACCCAGCAATTGTGAAGGAATGGCGATATTTCCAAGTTAGGATGTTGAATGGCTTGGAGGGGAACTTGCAGGTGGTGGTGTTCCTATGTAGCTGCTGCCCTTCTAGATGGAAATGGTTGTGGGTTTGGAAGAAGCTATCAAAGGATCTTTGGTGAATTGCTACAGTGCCTCTTGTAGATCGTACACACTGCTGCTACTGAGCGTCGGTGGTGGAGGGAGTGAATGTTTGTGGGTGTGGTGCCAATCAAGCGGGGCTGCTTCGTCCTAGATAGTGTTAAGCTCCTTGAGTGTTGTTGCAGTTGCACCCATTCAGGCAAGTGGGGAGTATTCCATCACACTGCTGACTTGTACATTGTAGGTGATGGACAAACTTTGGGGAGTCAGGAGATGAGTTAATCGCTGCAGTATTCCCAGCCTCTGACCTGTTCTTATAGCCATTGTGTTTATGTGGTGAGTCCAGTTGAGTTTCTGGTCAATGGTAATTCCAATCATGTTGACAGCGGGGGATTCAGTGATGGAAACTCCATTGAATGTCAAGGGTTGGTTAGAGAGTCTTTTACTGGTGATGGTCAATGCTTGGCATTTGTGTGTGGCATGAATATTACATGAGACTTCCACACTGAATATATTTAAGTCAAGATTGGATAGGTTTTTGATTGACAAAGGAATTAAGGGTTACGGGGAGAAAGTGGAAAAGTGGAACTGAACCACTACAGATCAGCCATGATCTTATTGAATGGCGGGGCAGGCTCGAGGGGCTGGATGGCCTACTCCTGCTCCTATTTCTTATGTTCTTATGTTTGCCACTTACCAGCCCAAGCTTGGGTATTGTCCAGGTCTTGCTGCATTTAAACATGGACTGCTTCAGTATCTGAGGAATCGTGAATAGTGCTGAACATTGTTCAATCATCAGTGAACATCCGCACTTCTGACCTTATAATGGAGGGAAGGTCATTGATGAAGCAGCTGAAGATTGTTGGGCCTAGGGCCCTATCCTGAGGGATTCCTGCAGAGATGTCCTGGAGCTGAGCTGACTGACCCTCTACAACCACAACCATCTTCCTCTATACCAGGGGTGACTTGGACCGGTGGAGAGTTAGAGTGGTAAAGAAGCAGTGAACCTGTACCCCTGGATCTCTTTGTTCAATAATTCTCCCAACACCCTACCATTAACTGAAGAAGTCCTGCCCTAGTTCAATTTACCAAAATACATCACCTCGCATTTATTTAAATTGAACTCCATCTGCCATTTATCAGCACACTGGCCCAACTGATTACAATCCTGTTGCAATACTAGATAATGTTCTTCAGATGCCACCAATCTTAGTGTTATCTGCAAACTTACTAACCATGCCTCCTAAATTCTCATCCAAATCATTAATATAAATGATAAATAACAGTGGGCCCAAAACTGATCCTTGAGGCACACCGCTGGTGACAGGCCTCCAGTTTGAAAAATAACTCTCTACAACCACCTTCTGGCTTATGTCAAGAAGCCAATTTTGTATCCATTTACATACCTCATCCTAGATCCCGTGAGATTTAACTTTATGCAACAACCTGCCATGTGGTACCTTGTCAAAGGCCTTGCTAAAGTCCATGCAGACAACATCAACTGTACTGTCCTACTCTACCTACTTGGTTACCACTTCAAAAAACGCAGTCAAATTTGTGAGACATGATTTTCCACTCACAAAGCCATGCTGACTGTCCCTAATCAGTCATTAGGCTCAGTGGCCTGCTGTTCCCTGGCTTTTCCCTGCAGCTCTTTTTAAACAAAGGCACAACATTTGCCACCCTCCAATCTTCAGGCACCTCATGTGTGGCTATCGATGATTCAAATATCTTAGCTAGGGGACTTGCAATTTCGTCCTTAGCTTCCCACAATGTCCTGGGATACACTTCATTAGGTCCTGGGGATTTATCTACCTTGATGCGCTTTAAGATTTCCAGCACCTCCTTCTCTGTTATATGTACATTCCTTAAGACATCACTATTTATTCCCCAATTTCCCTAACATTCATGCCTTTCTCAATACCTATGAGAAATATTCATTTAGGATTTTACCCATCTCTTGTGGATTGCACGTAGATGACCTTATTGAATCTTAAGATGCCCTACTCTCTCCCTAGTTATTCTTTTGCACTTTATGTATTTGTAGATGCTTTCAAGCTGTAGACATTGACAGTGATTAGCATTCTCAACCCAAGGGGACCCAGTTTCAATTCCAGAATATCTATGTGGACTTTGCACATTCTCTCCATATCTTCATGGGTTTTGTCCAGTTTCCTCCCGCACTCCAAAGAGTGTTGGTTAGCTGGATTAGCTGTGGTGAATGTGTGGGGTTATGGAGATAGAGCCAGGGAGAGAGCCTTGGCAGGATATCCTGTCAGAGAGCTGGTGCAGACTTGATGGGCTGAATGGCCTCCTTTTGCACTGTAGAAATTCTATGATTTGGCAATACAGTTTGAGGGTTTCTGAAGGAAAGCAGAAGTGAAAGTTCTGAATAAACTCTTTAAAGGGCTGAGCTAAACTCTGGTGCACTTGGGGCTTTTAGGTTTTTAACAGGGTCATCTCAAGTTGGTGAGTCATGACATCATGTGAATTATTGTACTCTTAACATTTACAATGTTATACAGGATAACACTGGACAGGCAATGAGGCTACAGGTCTCCAAGCAATCCCGAGGGAATACTAGTCCAGTTTCCTCAAACGTTGGGAGGTGTCCAGGGTGAAGTGGATGGAATATTCAAATCAAAATCAGGTCATTCAGAAGAGAAGATCAGAAATACTTCTCACACAACAGGCACGGTAGAGCATAGTTCCCTCCCACAAAAGACAGCTTGTATCTAAATTTTATTTATTAGTCACAAGTACGGCTTACGTTGACACTGCAATGAAGTCACTGTGAAATTCCTCTAGTCACCACACTGCGGCGCCTGTTCTAATCGATGCATCTAACCAGCACATCTTTCAGAGTGTGGGAGGAAACCGGAACTGCCGGAGGAAACCCACGCAGACACGGGGAGAATATGCAAACTCCACACAGACAGTGACCCAAGCTGGGAACTGAACCTGGTGTTCCCAGTGCTGTGAGACAGCAGTGCTAACTACCACGCTGCCCCCATCCCAGAATAATTTAAAATCTGTGATGGATAGTTATTTGCTTTGCTTGAGTAATAAAGGAGATAGAGATAAAGTAGGTGGATGGAGTTTGAAAATAGATCAGCCATGATTGCACTGAACAGCAGAGCATTCTCGATGGGCTGAATGGCCTCCTGTTTATAATTGTTCCATAAAAAAATTGATTTGACATTCTTTGCAGGGAGCAGTTGGATATGACAGCGAATAACTCGTGCTTAAACCAAGCGATGGACTTTCAGTTCACCACAATGTCCATTGCAGACTCAACAGATGAAGAGTGGAGGCTGAGAGAAGATCTCAACTATTTCTTCATGAATCCATGTGAAAAATACAGAGCCAGGCGTCAATTCCCTTGGAAGCTCTGCTTGCAAGTTTTGAAAATTGTCATGGTAACAACACAGGTAACAAAAATTATTGTCATCAATGACTATACTTAACATTCACCCTGGAGAAAGGTAGAAAGGAATATTTGCCTTTTTATAGCACCTTTCATGACCTCAGGATGCCCCAGAGTGCTTTACAACCAATGATCAGTGTTATAATCAATAAAAGATAACCAGAGGTTGTTCTCGCCGTTGTGGGAGGCAAGATTGAGAAGGCACGGCCTTCATGAATAACCTCAGCTAGTGCGGGAATTGAACCCATGTTGTTGGTGTTCCTCTGCACCATGAACAGACCGTTCACCCAACTGAGTTAAACTGACCCTTGCATAGTGCTGTACTATAGACAACATGGTAGCCAATTAGCAGAGGGACAATGATATGTTAATGACTATATGATCTATTTTAGTGATGTGAGTTGAGGATAAATGTTATCTGCGACATCCCAAGATTACTCTCCTCATTTGCTTCATAATAGCGCTATAGGATATTTTATGCCCACTTCAGAGGCCTTTCTTTAATGAACGAAGATATGTCTAACACTGCATCAAGCCCTCAGCCGGTGATATTGCCCTCAAGTCTCTGGGAATGGGACTCAAATGCAAAACTATCTGTTTTTAAAATTTATTATGTTATAGGATGTGAGCAACACTGACAAGTCAGCATTTGTTGTCCATTCCAAACAGCCCTCAAGCCGAGTGGCTTGCTAGACACTTTCAGAGGGCAGTTAAGGGTCAATCACATTGCTGCGGGTCTGTGGGCCAGACTGGGTGAGCATGGCAGATTTCCTTCCGTAAAGTGAACCAACGTTACAACAACTGATGATTGGTTCACAATTACGGAAACTAGCTGTTAATTCCGGATCTTAATCATTGAACTTTAACTTCTACCAGGATTTGAACCTTTGTCTCCAACAATTTAGCCTGGGAATCTGCATTATGATGTAAAGATGCCGGCGTTGGATTGGAGTGGTAAGAACTCAGTAAGAATTTAGCAACACCAATTATTAATCCAACCGATTTATTTGATAGTAAAAAAGCGAGCTTTCAACACTCCCGTGTCTTCATCAGGCAAGTGCAGTGTTCTGGTCTGCAATAGCACACATCAGCACAGCAACACAGCACAGCACACCCTGTGCTGATGTGTGCTATTGCAGACCAGAACACTGCACTTGCCTGATGAAGACACGGGAGTGTTGAAAGCTCGCTTTTTTACTATCAAATAAATCGGTTGGATTAATAATTGGTGTTGCTAAATTCTTACTGAGTTCTTACCAATCTGCATTATTACCAGAGTTCAATGACATGAACACTATGCTGCTGTATTTGAAAGTTTTGAAACAGCTCCTATCTACTCAGTTAAAGAGTTATGTTTTATGATGTTCAGATGAAGTTGACCATCTTTTCACATGGACCCTTTACCCATTTAAACTTCCCTTCTCCTGCACCCCCGTAACCTTAACCCTAACCCACCCCTCCAACTCTAACCTTAACCTTAATCCTCCCCCAACCCTAACCCTAACCCATCTCAATTTGAAACTATCCAAAGTTTGAAATTAGATTAGAACAACACAGCACGGGAAACAGGCCCTTCGGCCCAACGAGCCCGCGCCGCCGTCATAACTATATAGTAACAATTCCATTATCCTATTCTAATTTTAGGTTATTCCTAATATGGAAGAGTCTCAATATAGGGACAATTTGTTTCCCATCAGCCTAAGAGCGAATTTTTTGGGATGTGGGAGGAAACTGGAGCGCCCGGAGAAAACCCACGCAACCACGGGGAGAACGCGCAAACTCCCGCAGACACCGGCCCAATTCCAAGTGTCTGCACAGCTACAGCGATAGTCACTGAGCTGTCATGGTGCCCTTCAGATGGTCCAAATTAGTTATGAAAGAATGATGTACACTGTTCACTTTGCTAACAGCAGTCACACAGCTTTAGAATGGAAACATCGTGTGGAATTCTCCCATCTGGGACTAAGGTCATGTTGCAACTGTACAAAACTCTGGTGTGGCCGCACTTGGAGTATTGCGTACAGTTCTGATCGCTGCATTATAAGAAAGATGTGGAGGCATTGGAAAGGGTGCAAAAGAGGTTTACCAGGATGTTGCCTGGTATGGTGGGAATGTCTTCTGAGGAAAGGCTGAGGGACTTGAGGTTGTTTTCATTAGAAAGAAGAAGGTTGAGAGGTGACCTAATTGAGGCATACAAGATGATCAGAGGGTTAGGTAAGGTGGACAGTGAGAGGCTTTTTCCTCGGATGGGGATAGCTAATATGAGGGGACACAGCTTTAAATTAAGGGGTGGTAATTATACGATGGATGTCAGAGGTAGGTACATTACTCAGAGGATAGTAAGGGTGTGGAATGCCCTGCCTGCAGCAGTTGTGGACTCACCAACTTTAAGGACGTTCAAATGTTCAGTGGATAGGCATATGGACAACATTGGAATAGTTTAGGATAGGGAGTCATTAGATTGGTTCCATTGGTCAGTGCAACATCGAGGGCCCAAGGGCCTGTACTGCGCTGTAATATTCTATGTTCCATGTTCGATGTTCTAAGTTCCTTGCTGGGGACGGGAATGTGGAGTGTTTCCCACTGAGGACGCCAGCAGGAAACAGCGACACATCTTCCAGCCCCGAGCTCATTAATTATGTGTTGGAGGTTTGGCGCCATATTCTGTGACAGGCTGTGTATGATGTGACACATTCTGCTATCATACCCGGACGCCATATTGAAAAGACGCACAACATCACAGAGGAAAGGTGTTTGATCTGTAGGAACTCTCTGGTGGGGAGCTGGAACTCCTCAATGATACTGAGTCTGGAAGATCCACCTGTAGTTGCTCCCCTGACTCCCTGCTGTGGGGTTCCGGGGTCCAGGGTTGTTGTACCCTCCATTGTGCAGACACGGGCATCGTTCAGATGGGGGGGGACTTCTACATTTGTTGTTTCTCCAATGCTCCTCCTCCCATCTCCACCTCCACCTCACTGTTATTGACATGCCAGGTATAATTTGTGACATTAAGAGGTTAGAGCTAAGAACTTGGTTATTGGTGAGATAAGGTGTATGATCACCTTACCCTGACAGGGTTGCACCTGTACTGGGCAGTGAGAGATAACTAAAATACTTGCAGATAATTCATAATGTTCCCTCTGTCCCAATAATCACGCTACTCTCTTACAATCACAAAGTGAAACTGTAATTTCACATCAGCATAAGACCGGATTCTTCACCCAGGCTGCTTGCAGAGGCTTGAGAGAATTCCATTCCATGGTGCTGAAAGGTCAGATATTTAGGACTGAGATGAGGAAAAAATTCTTTGCTCAGAGGGTTGCGAGTCTTTGGAATTCTCAGCCCTTGTGAACTGTGAATATTTGGCCTTTGAGTATGTGGAAGACTGAGTTTTTTGGATATAAGAGAATCAAAGAATGAAGCTGCGGTCGAAGATCAGCCATGATTTTGTTGAATGGTGAAGCAGGGCTATTGGGGCCAAAGGGCCTGTTACTGCCCCATTCTCTGAAGTTCTTCAAGACTTTGTGGCCCCCATGACATGTTTTCCAGCAGAGGAGGAAGCTCACCATTCTCCACTAGCGGGATCTTCCTGTCCCAGTGATGTCTACAGTGTTTATCCTGGCTTGTCCATTCTGCAAATGGAGGGGGAACGTGTTTGGTGGGTTTGATTTGTGCTGGAAAATCATGCCCTTTATGTTTAGTTTTATTTATTCATTTATTCATCCATGGGACATGGGTGTCACTGGCTGGCCAGTGTTTATTACCTATCCTTGGTTGCCTGAGGGCAGCTGAGTGTCAACCACATGAGTCACATGTAGGCCAGACCAGATGAGGACAGCAGATTTCCTTCCCTAAAGGACATCAGTGAACCAAATGGGTTTTTCCAACAACCAACAGTGGTTTCATGGTCATCATGATTCTTAATTCCATTTTTATTGAATTCAAATTCCACCATCTGCTGTGGTGGGATTTGAACCCCGGGTCCCCAGAATATTAACTGAATTTCTGGATTAGTAGTCTCGTGATATTACCAAGGGGCCTTCCCTAGCTAAGAGTAGCAATGAATCTGTGTGATTGGAGTCACTGGTTAACGATGGCAGATTTTCCTCTCTAAGGGACATTGCAAAAACAAGCAAATTTCAAGGTTGTCTTGGCTGAAAATATCTTACCCAAATATGTTTTAAAGATCAAATTTCAAGCTTCCATGCTGATATTTGATGCTAATATGTGGACCATTAATCCAGTAACATCATCACTGCATCTGTACACGTACGATAACCAGCACCCTGCAACTTGAGAGAACGTGTTGTGTCAAACTGAAGCAGTTTTGTTTTTTGAGTTTTGATAAACTTGCTACAGTTTAGTCACAAAGTCATCACGTGTATATTAAAAAAGAACTACCTATTGCCAATATCTTCTCCCAGCTTCACCCGATACACAGGTTCTAACGCTTGCTCCATCGGGGCACTGGGCTATGTTTGGATGTGTTTTGGTTTATAAATATGGCAGTCCGCTGTTTTCAAATGTTCTCAGTCTTTACTCAAGAGTCCCAGTAGCAGCTGAAGGGTTCAGCTGAAGAGTCATTGCTGTTTAGAATTCAGCATATGTTGCAAAAGATGAAGTTCAGATTCACAAAGCTCCCACAGTGATGAGAAGGACAGAACAGAAAAGTTACCCATGAAAGAAAATAAATTGGTTTACTCTTAGCTCAGGAAGGCATTCAGCTGTAACCAAACTGCACCAGGAAAGTCAGATGGGAATAAGATCAGGAAGACCATCCGGCACCGACCTAGTGACTGGGAATAGCAAAGACACCCCCTTTGTAGACCCTAAAAAATCCTCCCTACAGTCATCTGAGCTGCTGAATAATCTCAGCAGGTCTGGTTATAGTCAGAGAAACAAAGTTAATGCTTGGTATTTTCCTGTTCTTCACAGTGGCAGGATTTTCCAGTCCCGTCGATAGTGTACACCCACGCGGGTTTTACAGCGCTGGGGAGGGAATATTGAATGGGAAACCCCACTAATAATAGTGGCACCAGAAGATCCCACTGCTGGCCAATAGCTGACCCCTTCTAGCTGTCACTGTTGAGCAGCAAATCCCGCCCGATGCTTCAGGTTGTGACCTTTCATCAGAATAACTCAACCTGTCAATGATTTGTGTCTGTGTAGCACCTCCACCCCTCGCTCAACCCACAGCCCCCTCTCTTCCAGCAACTCCTCTGAAAATTGTACTGATTAGTTTACGTTTCACCTCCTCATTATCTGTTCCAGAATGTATCACTGCACACTCCTCTGTATTCAATTTAATTATGATGTAGAGATGCCGGCGTTGGACTGGAGTAAACACAGTAAGAAGTCTGACAACACCAGGTTTTGAATCCAACCAATTTATTTGATAGTAAACTCGCAAGCTTTCGACTCTACGGCCTTCATCAGGTGAATGAGGTGTTCTGGTCTCCAACAGCACACATACCAGCACAGACAGTTTACAGGTTACTGATAAGAATGCGAATCTTGGAGAACCTGGTGTTGTCAGTCTACTTACTGTATTCAATTTAATTGCCAGGTTGCTGCCCATTTTACCGTCAATCTCTTCCTAAAGTCTATTTGCATCATCTTCATTGTTTACAATATTTTTGATGCATTTAACTTTTGCTTTGTTCTGACAATAAGTATTGCGCAAGTAGTCTGCCCTGACCCTTGACCCCAACTTCTCCTCATCCCTCTCTCCCTCCATTTCCTCTCCCTCCTCCTGCCCTCCTCCCTCTATATGAGTTCTAGCCTGTTGGATTTTTCCTGAAGATTATAACCTCTCAGTTCCCCTATTCTGGTTCAATAGGAGTGAATACCTGTTTCATTATTACATTAACAATCTCATTGTTAATCATTATTATTGTTAATAATCTTGGTTTACATCCAATGTACAGCACAGCAACATACTATTAAACCCACCTAATCCATGCTAACATTTAGGCCTCCTGCCACCCTCTCCACCTAAATCTAGCAGCATCTCATTCGATTCCTTTTGACCTTGTCTCGTCATCTTTACTATTTACCTCAACAAATTCTAATTGTGGAGAGCTTGCCGTTCTCACTACTCATTGGATTAAGAATTTTAATATCATGGAATCCCAACAATGTAGAAGGAGGCCATTCAGTCCATCCAGTCTGCACTGACCCTCCAACCAAGCATTCTAACCAGATCCACCCACCACCCTTTCCCAGTAACCCCCTGTATTTACCTCACTAATCCCCCTAACCTCCACATCTTTGGACACTAAGGGGCAATTTAGCATGGCCGATCTACCCTAACCCACACATATTTGGACTGTGGGAGGAAACCGGAGCACCCGGAGAAAACCCACTCAAGGAGAACATTCAAAGTCCAGACAAGGCCAGAATCAAACCCAAATGCTTTGAAGAGGCAGTGCTGACCACTGTGCCACCGTACTGCACATAACTCAAGGTAAAGTGTCACTGCCCTGGATCTTTAGCAAGGAGGGAATGGCGGATGAGAAGGGGTAGGGGAATTCCAGTTTGTGACAAATCTCTGAATTTGCCAGCACTTTGATTGAGCAATGTGTATCTTTCAGCTAATTCTTTTTGGCCTGAGCAATCAACTCGTTGCATCATTCAAAGAGGAAAGTTCCATCGCATTTAAACACCTCTTCCTGAAAGGATACCAAGACACGGATAAGAATGAGGGCAGCTTTGCTCTTTACACGCAGCAGGATGTTTATGACAGTGTTTCTTACTCTATCAACCAGGTATACAGTCAATCCAACTCTTTATCTATATGAAATTTTCCAGAAGGAAGATTGGAATAATGTTGAATGTATTTGATTTGATTTGATTTATTATTGTCACATGCAGACAGTGAAAAGCATTGTTTTTTTTGCACACTGTACAGACAAAACAGAGAGAAGGAAAGGAGATAGTAACACTACATTCTGCACTATCATAACTTCAGGGGGTAGAGAGAGATCTACTTAATTCGAGATAGGTCCATTCAAAAGTCTGATGGCAGCAGGAAAGAAGCTGTTCTTGAATCGGTTGATACGTGTCCTCAAATTTTTGTGTTTTTTTCCTTCAAACAGAAGAAGATGGAAGAAAGAATGTCCAGGGTGTGTGGGGTCCTTAATTATGCTGGCTTCTTTTCCAAGGCAATGGGAAATGTAGACAGCGTCAATGGATAGGAGGCTGGTGTGAGTGATAGAGTGAGCTTTGTTCACAACCTTTTGTAGTTTCTTGTAGTCTTGGACAGAGCAGGAGTCATACCAAGCTGTGATACTCATGATGTAGAGTTACCAGCAATGAACTGGGATAGGCACAGAAAGAAGTCTCACAACACCAGATTAAAGTCCAACAGGTTTATTTGGTTACACGAGCTTTCAGAGCATTGTTCCTTCATTAGGTGAATGATAATAAAAAGGTCAGTGCTCCGAAAGCTTGTGATACAAACAGAAAGAATGCTTTTTATAGTGCATGTGTAAAAGTTGGAAAGATTTGTAGCGGACATGCCAAATTTCCTTAACCTCTTAACCAGTTCTTAGTCACTGTGGTAATGTAGGATCTGAAGCTTGTGTGCAGACATGTCCCACAAAGAATAATGTGATAATGGCATAATTAATTGGGACCAATGACATCATTGGATAGTTTACTCCTTCTGTTGGGAGATTTTAACTAACTTGGTAGGGAGATGGGAACCAGGAGATAATGAGAGAAGAACATCCTGGTGCACACAGAATTGGGAGAGACAGAGAGCACAAGAGTAAGAAATAATAAATTAGTAGGTGAAGTCAGATTCAAAGGGAATGTCACGAAGGTCTAGATGAGATTTAATGTTCAGGTCTGTAATGCAGGTATACTTTTAAAGCTAGTAATCTGCAGGTAGCCACGGTGACGAGATGTTAACAAAAACCTGGCTCAAAATAGGACAGGATTGCATAACTCTTTGGATAAAACGTGTTCAAGAAAGACAGGGAAGGGAGGATGGATGGCAGCATTGATTAAGGAGCATCTTACAGTGCTGGAGAGACAGGAAGTGCTGGAGGAGTCAAGGTCAGAATTTAGTTATGTATGATAGAGGTGCCTGTACGCTTTGGATTTATACCATTGGTGTCATCACAGGGTGGGGCTAGGTAAGGTGCTCTTTCAGAGAGTCAGTACAGACTAGATGGGCTGAATGGCCTCCTTCTGCATTGATTCTGTGGTTTCTGGAGTGTATTCAGGAGGATTTCAATGAGATTGGGAATATTGCTGAATCAGGATTTGGGAATGGGGTTGGGTTAAGAGAATCAAGTGTCAATGGGGAATATTGAGAGTATAGTTGACATTGAGTGATAAAGTTTAGATTAGTTATTAGAAAGGACAAGGACAACCGGAGTGTTTTCCACTGGCATTAGCAGTGCCTGTCATTCCCTCACTTCTAGCATTTAAAAATCTTCGTAAAACAAAACATGTTGCCCAGGAAACCCCCATTTCACCATACAGGCAAGGGAGGGATCCACATTCTGCACTCTCCCCTTTGTTTTTCTGTCTTTCCTTTCATGCTTTGAATGCATCTCGAGCCTTTCTTCCTCACCGCAACGTTTATAAACGTTCTGTCTTTGATTGACAGGTTAATTACCCACTAGCCAGGAGATTTCATTTCTTTCCTGACCAAGGCCAACATCTGCCTCGATCCCGAATCCACTCAAGCCCCAGATCCCTTGGGGGAGCCTTTCTCTGCAACCTGGCAGTGACGGTACGGCAAATGGATACTACATTTACCTTCCTGCCCCCCCACCCGTCAACAGTCCAAGACACAAGATTGAGGTTTGTCAGGATTTGCATAAAATCCCACCCGGCAGATTTCCCCCTGGGGTGCTGGCGGTATTCCCAGATTCTGGAAATGAAAATACAGAGAAGCCAGTAGTTAAGCTGTTTGATGATCCCTTTGTGAAGAACACCATCTGTGTGGCGTGACCTGTTGATACTCAATAGGGATTGATTTGAATGGTCATTCAGTTTGTTTTACCAGGGGAAGGTGTTTTAGGGAAGGGTGGAGGGCTTTGTATTCTGCTTTTTAATATCTCGTACCCTGCTGTTCACCATAACTATTTAATTCAATGTTTTTTCCCTCCAAGTATTTGCAGTTGCAGAGTGTGACAGTCGGGAATTATGCGTATGATACAGATACAAATAATAAGACTTCGTTGCAAGTCTGTAAGCAGCTGTATGAGAGATATGTTCCAGTAACTCTGAATGACAAACTAGCAGTCACCCCAATGATTGAGACAGGTAAGAGAGACAGAGCAGGTCGTTCTGGAGAGAATTAAAAAGATAAACTTGGATTTTATCTCTCACCGTGTCCCAAAGCACTTACAGCAAAGCAAGTATAGTCACTATCGTAGGGAGCGATTCTCCCATCCCGCCGCATGAATAAATTAGCGGGGACAGATAAGGATGATTCATGCTGGGTGTCCAAGCACCTCTCCCAGTGTCACATACCTGGCACTGTCACCTCTGCATGGAGTCGGGCAGGGGGGTCTTCTAGTATAATTTAAAGATGATTAAATGTCCCAGGATTGAATTCTCTAGGCCCTCTCGCTTGTCTCTCCTTACACATGTCTCCAATTCATCCTGTCCCTTCCTTTTGATTTGTTTTTCAATGGATTGAGGTTGATAGTGTTGCCAGAGCTGTGGCCCTTGTAACGAGAGTGATCCCACAGCTTTAAACCCTCTGCCCTGGAAAAGGGAAGTGTGACATTTCAAGCCCTCTCGATAACTGTGGCCAAACGGCAGGAAGCGAAATACAGAAGCTTTACCTTTCTGACTTGTTGTTTGAGTGGGAACAGTGGGGTAGTGGTAATGTCATTGGTTTAGTAATCTGGAAACCCAGGCTATAATGTTCTGGGGAAATGTAGGTTCAAGACCCACCCTGCCAGCTGGTAGAATTTATATTTATTTAAAAAAACGATTCTGGAAATGAAAGCTAGTCTCAGTAACGGTGACCACGAAACTGTCATCGATTGTGGTCAAGGCCCATCTAGTTCACTAACAAACTTTAGGGAAGGAAATCTGCCATCCTTAACCAGTGCAAGGTAGCTAATGTTTAATGACTCTCAAAGGCAATTTAATTGAGACAGAAAAGAAAATGTGGACATTCCAGGGAAAGTGTCCTGTGCTGTAAATTATGCTGATTTGCAATAAGAAAAGGTAATACTCTGGGGAAAATGTAGTTACTGAGACAACAGTGTGTAACTAAATTAGAACTGGACCATCCAAGTGGACAGCTTAATAATTTTATATTAGATTTTTAAAATAATATTTGCTCTGCAGGTATTAATCACATAATGACATAACAATTGAATTAAGATTAATAATTACTGCAATGAATAATCTGATTTCTTCACATCACATTTGGCTCAGTGACATCTTGATTTGAAAATTCTTGTTTCAAACCCTGCCAATACCTCATGCCTCCTCCATCTCTTGGGAATCTCTTCCACCCAGAGATCTCTGCCAAGATGTCTGTGCTCCTCCGTGTTTAGGCCTCTTGAGCATCCCCAGTTTTAGTCGCCCTACTGTGTGGGCTGTGCCTTCAGCTGCCTGGACCCTCCTCTGTGGGACTCACTCCATAAACATCCCCTCTCTCTCTCTGTAAAACTGAGCTCTTTAACCAAGCTCAGTGACTATCGTTACTTGCTCTGCAGATGCATGGATTTGGGCCAGTATCTGTGAGAGTTTGTGCATTCTCCCCATGCTTGTGTGGGTTTTCTCTGGGTGCTCTGGTTTCCTCCCACATGATGTAGAGATGCCGGCGTTGGACTGGGGTAAACTCAGTAAAGTTTTACAACACCAATTTTAAATCCAACCAATTTATTTGATAGTAAATCCACGAGCTTTCGACTTTACAGCCTTCGTCAGGCAAATTGCCTCCCACATCCCAAAGATGTGCTCTTAGGCTTATTGGTCTAACAAATTGTCCTTAAATTTTTTTCCCCTCAATCTGGTTTCCAATGTGCATTTCTATAAGCATAGACAAGGATCATGGTGGAAGAGGGAACTCACACTGTTAAAATGGCGATGCGGACTCGTTGGGCCGAAGGGCCTGTTTCCCGCACTGTTGTTGTTCTTTGTTCTTTGTTTGGTTGCCTGTCCCACAATTGCCTCGTGGCTCTGTGAGAAGTGATGTTTATGAAGGGATGCTTGACTATGTTACAGCTCAATGCAAGTTGTTGTTGTAAAGTGGCTTGTAAGGTCCTTGAAAGATCTGCCCTTGCTGTCGATTTTTAAGAGATGGTCATTTTATTTTAATGCACAATAGTTCTCCGTCACTTTAGAATGATAGGCCAGAATCTATGCCTGCTCTGTGTTGAGTTGGCTGATCATTATTGGGAAAGGTTAAGCTGTAGTGAGGCTGGGAGAGAGGGTCACAGAATCCTAATGGTGCAGAAGAAGCCATTCAGCTCATTGCGTCTGCACCAACTACAATCCCATCCGGGTCCTATCCCCATAACCCTGCTACATGGGATTTAATAGGATTGAGAGTTATAGGTAGGCCTAGTAGGTCAAGATAATGATCAGTGCAACTTCTGGGCCGAAGGGCGTGTTTGTGCTGTAGCTTTTCTATGATTCTAACCCTCCTGACACTAGAATCAATTTAATATGATCAATCAACCTAACCCACACATCTTTCGTCTGTGAGAGGAATCCAGAGCACCTGGAGAAACTCACACAGACATGGGGAGAATGTGCAAATTTCACGCAGACAGTGTGGAAGTCGGCATTGAACCCGAGTCTCTGGCATTGTGAGGCAGTAAGGCCAACCACTGTGCTATCTCAATGCTCAATCACCTTTCTAAAAAGCAGGGAGAGGGAAATTGGATTCTAAACGTACATCTAATCCTTATCTAGTGATTCCTGGTGGGACTGACAATTGCGTGAATACATAAGGGAATTCTGGCTTGTCCAATGTTAAGGTACCAGATCAGAAACTCCAATATATATTATGAAGCCAGATTAGACCCCAACAAATTTCTATTTTGGTGTTAATGTAAGGATAAGATGTTTCATTCTATGTGCGATTCTATTGACACACTGGGGAACTTTTATTGAACAACACAGTTTAACTATAACAAATGAATTAGCTTAATGGTCGCGACAAGAGGGCACAGATTTAAGGTGCAGGGAAGCAAGTACTGAGGGGATGCTAGGGGAAAGTTCCTCACTCAGAGGGTGGTGAGTGAATGGAATTGGCTGCCGTCGGTGGTGGTCGAGGCGAACTCGCTGGGGTCTTTTAAAAGACTTCTGGATGAGTATATGGGATCCAATGGGATTGGGGGTTATAGATAGGTCTATGGCTGGGTAGGTTTTGATGTGTTCGGCACAACTTGTGGGCCAAAGGGCCTGTTTGTGCTGTAGTGTTCTATGTTCTATTAACTTTTAACGATTGAACAATGCCCGAACATGACAAGGTACAATTCTTAACTGCTAACCTGTCACTATGAGTTCCAATCTAGCCAATTTCCCAAATAGTGTGAAGTCTCTCTTTAAAATTAATTAGCAAAACACAGGCATGCTTGCTTCTGTCTTAGATTAACAGTCCTGGAGCTTTCAGAAAAGCTCTGGAGAGAGAGAGAGAGAGAGAGAGAGAGAGAAAGAGAGAGGCACTGCTTTTTTCTGGCAACAACTACTTGTATTTTGATATGAAACTGAAACTCTCTTTTTTCCTGCAAGCTTACTACATGGCTTTGTCTCTGCCAATCAATCTAATCAAAATTTCAAACTGAAACCTCACAGGGAACCTAAGTAAACACAAATGCTTCAGCTCTGCTTAAACAAATAATCCATCTCTAAATTGAGTACTTATTTTGTTCCCAGCTACTAACTTAAAGATTTTCCTAGATAAACAGAGCTGGATTTTAAACATCCCCTTTGCAACAAACATGATATAAATACATATCTTAAAGGTACAATTCCACCATAGTGCTAGCTGCCCACAATGGGTAACTTTCTGATACTCTTACATGGATATTGGACACTTTGGTGAGGTGCAGGGAGATATCTGGGCACTTATTGGACATCCCGTTCAGAAGAGACAAAGGAAATAAGTGAATAGGGAACAATTATATTTCTGTTTGTGCACAAACCAAAATTGCCTGGTATCTCCCCGGGATTATTTGTCTGATACCATTTCAACAAATCATTTGACCACTTGCGTTGAAAAAGTCATTCGATCTTTTTGACCTTGGGGTCAGGAATAATTCATGATAAAGTTTTAGAATCATAGAGTCATGGAAGTTTACAGCATGGACACAGCCCTTTTGACTCAATTTATCCACGCCACTCTTTTTTTTAACCCCTAAACTAAACCCAATTGCCTACATTTGGCCCATATCTCTCTATACCCATCTTACCCATGTAACTGTTAAACGCTTTTTAAAAGATAAAATTATGCTCGCATCTATTACTACCTCTGGCAACTTGTCATACCCTCCGTGTGAAAAAATTTCATGGGCAGTCATGGGCATTTGGTCTCTGATCTTCGGGTAAGCGTTCTCCAAGGTGACCTTCAGGACACATAACAGCGCAGAGTCGCTGAGCAAAAACTGATAGCCAAGTTCCGCACACATGAGAACAGCCTCAACCGGGATCTTGGGTTCATCTGTAACCCAGACAACAAATCTCACTAACTTTCCTGTCTGGAAACAATACACATCTCTTTAACCTGTGCTTAAAGTTCTTTCCACTCACATTGTCTATCCCTTTAAGAATTGATTAGCTGTAAAGACTCACATTCCAATAATTTGCATGTAAATTGAGTTTGTGGCTTTGTGTCATTTTTACAATCAGAACTCCCAGCCACCTAACGAAGGGACAGGCTGTCCTGAAAGCTTGCGGCTTTTGCTACAAATAAACCTGTCTGGACTTTAAACTGGTGTTGTGGGATTTCTTTCTGAAAAAATTCCTCTCCGGACACTTCTGTATCTCTCCCCTCTCACCTTAGACCTATGCCCTCTACTTTTAGACTTCCCTGCCTTTGGGAAAAGATATTGACTATCTAGCTGGTTTGTGTCCCTCATTATTTTTATAGACCTCTATAAGATTACCCCTCAGCCTTCTACACTCGAGAGAAAAAAGTCCCTGTCTATCCAGCCTCTCCTTATAACTTATACCAAGAAGTCCTGATAGCATCCTAGTAAATCTTTTTTGATGGGTTTTCTCTGTCTTTGAGGAAAATTGATGCATGTTTTTATTCAGTGATGAATTGTAGCTAATTGTAATTAATTGTAATTTGTTTTCTGGCAGATTGTTTAAATATCGAACCAAGTGATCCACCAATAGAATGGAAAATAAGCAATTCATCCTTTTTTGACCTGGAATTTTACCGGTAATGTGTAGAGATTGGGGAAGCTGTGTTACATTCCTTAGAGTTTCAAAGAATGACGGATGACCTCATTGAAATTAGAGAATTCTTACAAGGGGTGCCAGGGTGGATGTAGATAAGATTTTTCCCCTGGTCAGTTTAGAACCTGGAGACATAATCTGTGGATGAGGAGGAGGCCAGTTAAAACTAGGCTGAGGAGGAATTTCTTAACTCAGAGGGTAGTGAATCTTTGGAATTCTCGACACCATGGGACCGTGGAAGCTCAATCATTTGGAGTTAGCACGGGAAAGTGGTGTTGATTTAGATCATCATCCATGATCATATTGAATGATGGAGCAGGCTTGATGGGCTGAATGGTCTACTCCTGTTCCTGTATCTGATGGTGTAGGATAGATTCACAGATATATGTACAAGTTGGTGTTTATGTGTGTGCATGTCCATTTGTGCATACATGTGTGTGTGTATGCATGCGTGTGTGTGCGTGCATGTGAATGTATGTATGTGTGTGAGTAGATTTATGGGTTTAATTTATTATTGTCACATGTATTAACACAGTGAAAAGTATTATTTCTTGCGCAATACACAGACAAAATATTCCTTTAATAGAGAAGGAAACGAATGTAGACTGCAATGTTACAGCGAGGGCGTAGAGAAATATCAGCTTAAAGCAAGGTAAGTCCATTCAAAAGTCTGATAGTAGCAGGGAAGAAACAGTTTTTGAGTCGGTTGGTATATGAACTCACACTTTGCATCTTTTTCCTGAAGGAAGAAAGTGGAAGAGAGAATGTCCAAGATGCATGGAGTCCTTAATTATGTTGGTGCGGGAAGTGTAGACAGAGTCAATGGATGGGAGGCTGGTTTGTGCGTGTGTGCGTGTGTGCGTGCGCGTGCGTGTGTGTGTATATGTGCATGTATATGTGCATATATGCATGCATGTGTTCATGTGTGTATGTGCACGCGTACGTGTGTAGTGTTTGCCTCTTTCGGTTACTATATTGTGCTTTAGATGCGTTTGTCCTCTGAATTATTTTCTCTTTATTTTTATTAAGGTTAATAGCTCTGGTACTCTCCTTTAAGCTAAAGGGGATTGATCTACAAACTATTCACAACAATGAATTACCAGACTGCTATGAGTTTGGAATTACAGTAAGTAATTCACCTCCTTCCACTGACTCTCTCCCCCGACCTCGGTGTGACTGAGCTGTCAGTAAGGGATGATCCGAGTGTACTCATGGGCTGGGGAATATTAGAAAAAGGAATGGCAATGAGGATGACCAAATGTGTAAATGTCCCTTTTAATTGTTCAAATACATTGAGGAGCAATGTTTTGTGTCCAGTTTAAATTGCAGCTGCATGTTTAGCTCCTAAATCTTTTCCCATTAAATTCTGGGATGGATGAGAGTATAGTAAGGGAAACATGTCATTAGGGAATTTGATAATTCATAACTTATTTCTTCACAGAACTCCTACCGTACAAAAGAAGGCCATTTGGCCTATCAAGTCTGTACTGACCATGATCTCACCCAGATCCTATTCCCATAACCCTACCCATTTACCCTGTGAATCCCTCTGACACTGAGGGGCAATTTAGTACGGCCAATCAGCCTAGCAATACTCAAAACTGGAGAAAACTGGAGTACCCGGTGGAAACCCATGCAAACACAGGAGAATATGCAAACTCCACTAGAGAGTGACCCGATGCTGGAATTGAACCTGGGTCCTTGACACTGTGAGGCAGCAGTGTTAACCACTGTCCTGCCCTGATTGCTGGGACTAATCTCCCAATTCTAGCAGAATAATGGTTTGAGAAACAAAAATTGAAAAAAAGTCTAAACGAGAATGAATGAATTAACCAGTATTAGGATCCTGGAGCGGAATCCAAATTACATTAGGAAGCCAGACTAGTTTTATGTTTTGACTTAAATGTGAGTTTAGGGTCTTCACTTCAGCACTAATTAGAACATAGAACATAGAACATTACAGCGCAGAACAGGCCCTTCGGCCTTCGATGTTGCGCTGACCAATTAGGAACAAGCAGTGACCCTCTAACCTAAACCATTCCCCTTTCATCCATAAACTTATCTACTAACCTCTTAAACGCCACCAAACTTGGCACATCTATAACTGACGCAGGCAAGGCATTCCATACCCTTACCACCCTCTGGGTAAAGAACCTACCTCTGACATCTGTCCTAAAACCACCACCCCTTAATTTAAAGCTATGTCCTCTCGTGCTAGCTTTCTCCATCCTAGGAAAAAGGCTATCACTGTCCACCCTATCTAAACCTCTAATCATCTTATATGTTTCAATAAGGTCTCCTCTTAGCCGCCTTCTTTCTAACGAAAACAACCTCAAATCCCTCAGCCTCTCTTCATAAGACCTGCCTTCCATACCAGGCAACATCCTGGTAAACCTCCTCTGTACCCTCTCCAATGCCTCCACATCTTTCTTATAATGCGGGACCAGAACTGCACACAATACTCCAAGTGCGGCCGCACTAGAGTTTTGTACAGTTGCAACATGACGTTGCGGCTCCGAAATTCAATCCCCTACCAATAAAAGCTAAGACTCCGTATGCCTTCTTAACAACCTTATCGACTTGATTGCCAACTTTCAGGGATCTATGCACACATACACCAAGATCCCTCTGTTCATCAACACTATTAAGAGTCCTACCATTAGCCCTATACTCTACACATTTGTTATTCCTGCCAAAGTGCATTACCTCACACTTTTCCACATTAAACTCCATTTGCCACCTCTCGGCCCAGCTCTGCAACTTGTCCAAGTCTCTCTGCAAACTATAACACCCCTCTTCACTATCTACCACTCCTCCCACTTTGGTGTCATCCGCAAATTTACTAATCCATCCTTCAATACCCTCATCCAGATCATTTATAAAAATTACAAACAGCAGGGGCCCCAACACAGACCCCTGAGGTACACCACTTGTCACCGAACTCCACGATGAATATCTCCCATCAACCACCACCCTCTGTCTTCTATCTGCTAGCCAATTCCTAATCCAATTAGCTAAATCACCCTCTATCCCATACATCTGCATTTTCTGCAGAAGCTTTCCATGGGACACCTTATCGAACGCCTTACTAAAGTCCATATATACCACATCAACCGCCTTACCCCCATCCACCTCTTTGGTCACTTTTTCAAAAAACTCAATAAGGTTAGTAAGGCACGACGTACCCTTCACAAAACCATGCTGACTATCCCCAATCAATTCATTTCTCTCTAAATAACTATAAATCCTATCCCTAATAATTCTCTCCAATACTTTGCCCACAACAGAAGTAAGACTCACCGGCCTATAATTCCCCGGAAAGTCTCTCTTCCCCTTCTTGAACAATGGGACAATATTCGTTATCCTCCAGTCTTCCGGCACTGTACCCTTAACCAACGACGACCTGAAGATCAGAGCCAGAGGCTCTGCAATCTCCTCTCTCGCCTCCCAGAGAATCCTAGGGTAAATCCCGTCCGGCCCAGGGGACTTATCTAACTTCAAACCCTCAAGAATATCTAGCACATCCTCCTTATCTACTTCAATACTTTCCAGTTTGCAACCCTGTATCCCAGTGTTCTCCACAACTACATTTACATCTCCCTGCGTGAATACCGAAGAGAAATATTTGTTCAGTGCCTCTCCAATCTCTTCAGGCTCCACGCACAACTTCCCACTGCTGTCTATGACTGGCTCTAATCTTGCCCTAACCAATCTTCTATTCTTAACATATCTAAAGAAAGCTTTAGGATTCTCCTTGATCCTATCAGCCAAAGTCTTCTTGTGTCCTCTTTTAGCCCTCCTTAACTCACTCTTTAGCTCACTCCTGACTAATCTATAGCTATCCATTGCACTAACTGAGCCTTCAATCCTCATCCTGACATAAGCCTCTTTTTTCCTTTGAACCAGTGAATTAACTTTTTTAGTACACCATGGTTCCCTTACTCGACCATTTCCTCCTTGCCTGACAGGGACATACTTATCAAGGACTCGCAGTAGCTGCTCCTTGAATAAGTTCCACATTTCAGATGTGCCCAGTCCCTGTAGTTTCCTAGTCCAACCTATGCACCCTAATTCCCTCCTAATGGCCTCATAATTACCATTCCCCCAGCTATAACTACTGCCCCCAGCTTCATGCCTATCCCTATCCATCACTAAGGTGAACGTAACTGAATTGTGGTCACTATCACCAAAATGTTCACCAACTTCCAAGTCTAACGCCTGGTCTGGCTCATTGCCCAGCACCAAATCCAATGTAGCCTCACCTCTAGTTGGCCTATCTATATACTGAGTCAAAAAACTTTCCTGCACACTTTGTACAAAAAAATTCTGCTGACAAATTATAGATTTTTGTAGTAAAACAAACTTTATTTTATAATGTAGTTTAAATATGATAAATGATGCAGCTTAACTATTAACAATTGAATAATAGTTAAGAAATGAAATAAGTTTCTAAATTATCATTGTTTTAGTTCCAAATAAGTAACATTCTCTTACAGATTTAAAATTCCATTTTAAATGCAGTTAGCAATCATAACTGCACTTGCTATAAGTAGACAGCCTTGAAGCATTCATGGATATTTTATGGAAAGAAGAGCTTGCATAAAACTTCGGTCTTTAAACAATCCTCAGCAAAAACTGAAAACTACTTTTTTCTCTGTGACACACCCAGCTCCTCTCATTAACCGCATATTACATAGCCCTGTCAATCAACCTAATCAGAAATCCCAGGAGAAATCTTCAAGCTATGAACATAAATCCATGAGCTCTCTCCTAAGTAAACATTGAATGGCTAAAATGAGTAACTATCCTGCTGTCTCTCAGCATCTGAGCTGAATTCCTCCCAGACAAACTGACTACCTACAACACAGAATTGAATTTTAAGCATTCCTTTTAAGCATAAACAAATATATATATATATATCAATGGCAACTACTGTATCATGCTATCAAATTACATACTTGAGAAATGAAATGAGGGAAAGATTGGATAAAGAGAGAAGAAAAAAAATAGAAAAAGTATTAAAATGTTACAAATTTAAAATGGAACAATGTTAAAATTTCCTAAAACAATTCACAACCTGAAGGAACGATACTCTAAACTTATCAATTGTTTCCATTCTGGCGCAGAGAGGTTGATTGGCAGTCAATAACAATTATCACATGATTATCCAGTCCCACCTTCAACATTCAACCCCTGCAACATTCAACCCCTGGTGTTGTGAGATTTCTTACTGTGTCCACCCGAGTCCAACACTCTTCTGCCCAATGTGATAGCAGAAAGCTTGATGGGCTGAATGATCTCTCCACTTACAATATTTCCTTGAGTGTGCACATGAAGCACTCTGTGATATTTCCCAGAAGAGGTTCTCTGAAATCACCATGATTAATATCTGTTTATTCTATTCCAATTCCAGATAACCTTTAACAATGCAGCTCACAGTGGAATCATCAGAATAAGTTTGGACAGTCACACTGCCAGCAGAGAATGTAAAGATTGGGAAATAACTGGATCCTGTAAGTAATTTAATTTTTTACCGAATCGGCTAAGTGGTAATTGTGACTGTTAAATCGGGATGGGATTTATTTCAGGTTACTCTGGGAGGCTAGAGAAGACATTGCGGAGCCTTTGGCTTTGATCTTCATGTCGTCTTTAGCTACAGGTATAATGCCGGAAGACTGGAGGATGGCAAATGTTGTCCCCTTGTTTAAGAAGGGGAGCAAAGACCATCCTGCAAATTATAGACCAGTGAGCCTTACATCTGTAGTGAGGAAAGTTTTGGAAAGAATTATAAGGGATAGGATTTATAGTCACTTAGAAAGAAATGAATTGATTAGGGATAGTCAGCATGGATTTGTGAAGGGAAGGTCGTGCCTCACAAACTTTATCGAGTTTTTTTGAAAAGGTGACCAAAGAGGTGGATAACGTTAAGGCAGTTGATGTGGTATATATGGATTTTAGCAAAGCATTTGATAAGATTCCCCATGGAAGACTACTGCAGAAAATGCAAATGTATGGGATTGAGGGAGATTTAGCAATTTGGATTAGGAATTGGCTAGCTGATAGAAGACAGAGGGTGGTGGTTGATGGGAAATATTCAACCTGGAGTTCGGTTACTAGTGGTGTACCTCAGAGATCTGTTTTGGGGCCACTGTTGTTTGTCATTTTTATAAATGACCTGGATGAGGGTGTAGAGGGATGGGTTAGTAAATTTGCTGACGACACCAAAGTCGGAGGAGTTGTAGACGGGGAGGATGGATGTTACAGTTTGCAGAGGGACATAGATAAGTTGCAGAATTGGACTGAGAGGTAGCAAATGGAGTTTAATGTGGAAAAGTGTGAGGTGATTCACTTTGGTAAGGGAAATATGTGTGCAGAATCTAAGGCTAATGGTAGGACTCTTAGTAGTGTAGATGAGCAGAGAGATCTCGGTGTACAGGTGCATAGATCCCTGAAAGTTGGTACTCAAGTTGATAAGGTCGTTAAGAAGGCGTATAGTGTGTTAGCATTTATTGGTAGAGGGATTGAATTTTGGAGCCGAGATGTCACGTTGCAACTGTACAAAACTCTGGTGTGGCCGCACTTGGAGTATTGTGCACAGTTTTGGTCGCCACATTGTAAGAAAGATGTGGAGTCATTGGAAAGGGTGCAGAGGAGGTTTACCAGGATGTTGCCTGGTATGATGGGTAGGTCTTATGAGCAAAGGCTAAGAGACTTGAAGTTATTTTCATTAGAGAGAAGAAGGCTAAGAGGTGACCTAATTGAGACATACAAGATGATCAGAGGGTTAGATAGGGTGAACAGTGAGAGCCTTTTTCCTCAGATGGGGATGGGTAACATGAGGGGACATAGCTTTAAATTAAGGGGTGGTAGTTATAGGACGGATGTTAGAGGTGGGTTCTTTACTCAGAGGGGAGTAAGGGCGTGGAATGCCCTGCCTGCAGCAGTTGTGGACTTGTCAAGTTTAAGGGCGTTCAAATGGTCAGTGGATAGGCATATGGATAACATTGGAATAGTTTAGGATAGAGGGTCATAAAATTGGTTCCATTGGTCGGCGCAACATTGAGGGCCGAAGGGCCTGTACTGTGCTGTAATGTTCTATGTTCTATGTTTTATAATCATGAGCTATGTCAAACACCCCAGACTGAGATAAAGGCAAGGAAAATAATTTCCAATAGTAGCCATCTATATTCCAGACATATTGGGAACTTGTGTACAAAATTGTATGGAGTATCCAGCTTTTTATTGGAAACTATTTGACACATCCATTATTCCAGGGACTCCATGGGTTCGATGTGTAGCAAACAGTGAAGAGTAAAAGCTTACCCAAATCTGTCCTCTGGAGGTACTCTCTGCAACCTCTTGGAAGGCTGTTGCAGCATATGATGCTTTGTCAGATGGGCTGGTTGGTGCAGAGTATGTTACCTGTGTAGAACTTAATTGCTGAAAAAAAGAGACATGTCAAAATTTTTCATCTCCGATATACCAGGACAATCCTCAAGGGTACCAAATGTAAAGAGAACAACAGTTTATACTTCATGAGAAGAGAGTACTGATTGTTTGGCAAGGGGATTTTGATTGATTATTGGACGTGTTGCAATGGAGAATGCACCAGTTGACTAATGATTGGCAGTTAACTGCCAAGCTTTAGCCAAGCCAAAGCCAACCTGTTAGTCATCAGTTAACTGGTGCAGTTGCCATGGCAATGCTTCCACCAATCAAAAGTTTGCTTGCCAAACAATCAGCACTCTGTCCAGGTGGTATAAATTTGCTGTCCCCTTTGGATTTGTGTTCTTGCAAATTGTCCTGATGAGTGCAAAGCAAAAAAGTTTTAACCAGAAATGTCACATTTTGTCAGCAACGCTAGTCTCTTTTTATTCATTCATGCAAACGTACAAAGAGGGAAGGGGATGTGGCCTTTATGGCTAAAGGGATCAAGAGGTATGGAGAGAAAGTGGGAGTGGGATACTGAAAGTATATGATCAGCCATAACCATATTGAATGGTGGCGCAAATTTAAAAGGGCTGGATGGTCTATTCCTGCACCTACTGTCTATGTTTCGATATTTCTGGCTAGGCCAGAATTAATTGACTGTCCCTAATTAACATTGAGAAGGATGCTGTCTTCTTGAAGCACTGCAGTCCATGTGGTGTCAGTACACCCACAGTGCTGTTAGGGAGGAGCTGTGAATGACACTGAACATTGTGCAAATCTCAGTGGAAGCAGCTGAAGAGGACTGAACTGAAGAACTCCTGTGGTGTCCTGGAGCTGAGATGATTGACCTCCAACCACCACAACCATCTTCCTTTGCGCCAGGAATGTCTCCAACCAGTGGAGAGTTTCCTGCTGATTGTCCCATTGATTCCTGTTTCGCTGGGGTTCTTATGATGGCTGTTCCCTGCTTTTGTCGCAGTTTAATAAAGTCTAATTACCGTGTGCCTTATTATCACATTCTCAACCTCTCCTGCCACCCACAGTGAGGTCATCCCCCTCCCTCTTTGTACGTTTGCATGAATGAATAAAAAGAGACTAGCGTTGCTGACAAAATGTGACATTTCTGGTTAAAACTTTTTTGCTTTGCACTCATCAGGACAATTTGCAAGAACACAAATCCAAAGGGGACAGCAAATTTATACCACCTGGACAGAGTGCTGATTGTTTGGCAAGCAAACTTTTGATTGGTGGAAGCATTGCCATGGCAACTGCACCAGTTAACTGATGACTAACAGGTTGGCTTTGGCTTGGCTAAGCAGAGTTAGGCACAACTGCACTCAGGTCCCTCCACACCTGCACCTATTTTAGAATTGGACCCTTTATTTTACACTCTCTTCCCTCGTTCTTCTGATCAAAATCAAGGCTCACAGGGAAGAGACAGGGAAGTGGACATGAGGAACACCGGATCAGATATTGAATAGAGCAGCAGGCTTGACGGGCCGAATGGTCCATTTCTTATGGACGTGACAGGGTGAATTCTGACAAGATGCTTCCCCTCACAGGAGAGAGACTAGAATCAGGAGTCAAAGTTTAAAAATATTGGGCCTCCAGTTTATGGCAGGGATGAGAAGTATTTTATCCCTGAGAGTATTGTGAATCTTTGGAGCTCTCTTTCCCAGAGAGCAGCGGAGCCAGAGTGGAGGAATATATTTAAGACGCGGGAGATGGATTATTGACCAAGAAGTGGGTCTAAGATAATCGGAGTAGTGGAATGTGGATACAGTCAGATCAGCCATGATCTTATTGAATGGCTCAAGGGGCTGAATGGCCTACTCCTGCTGCTAATTTTTTGTCTGTATGTGTAGCTTATGGTGAGGAACAGCTGGAGACTCTTACAGTAAGATGACCAAATCCAACGAGAGACCTTCACAGCTGTAGTTCCCTGGAGAGCCACTTGATGGCAGCATGGTTCCAGATTTAATCATCTACATTAATCACCAGGATTAGTTTGGAAAATGAAGCTGTTCCATAAAATCATCCCATCCCTACAGGGCAGAAGGAGGTCATTCGGTCTATCGAGCCTGCACTGACCACAATCCCATCCAAGTCCTATCCCCATAAACCAAATATTTATCCTACTAATCCCCCAACACTAAGAGGCAACTTAAGAGTGGCTAATCATCCAACCAGTATACCTTTTGGGCTGTGGGAGGAAACCGGAGCACCCGGAAAAAACCCACGCAGACACGAGGAGAAACTCCAACAGACAGCGACCCGAGCAGGAAATCAAATTCTGGAGCTGTGAAACAGCGATGCTATCCACTGTGTCACCATGCCGACCATTGAATGGGAGTGTGTAGGACAAGTAGGGGTTAGACTCCCTAACTCTAAAAGACATTAATGAGTTCTTTGGGTGTTGATGCTAAACTGACACTGTAGGTGGAACTTTCCAGCCGCGCTTGGCCCAAGACTGGAAAATCCCGCCCAAAGCCAACAGATCCTTGCGTGCTCCAAGTCCTGCCTGCTACAACTCTCATGGTTGGTGCAACGGGATAATTCTTCCCTCAGTCTCACCATGATGGGCTTTGAACTCTCAACCTCTGGGCTGTGGGTCTAACCCAGTAATAATGCCATTCTACAGGCTAGAGTACTTTCTACAGTGAACGATGAAATTAGCCCGTTAATACTCCTCTTGATTTGATTTATTATTGTCACATGTATTAACGTACAGAGAGAAGTATTGTTTCTTGCACGCTATAGAGTCAAAGCATACCATTCATAAAGAAGGAAAGGAGAGAGTGCAGAACGTAGTATTGCAGTCATAACTAGGGAGTAGAGAAAGATCAACTTAATGCAAGATAAGTCCATTCAAAAATCTGACAGCAGCAGGGAAGAAGATGTTCTTGAGTTGGTCGGTATGTGACCTCAGACTTTTGTATCTTCTTCCTGAAGGAAGAAGGTGGAAGAGAGAATGTCCAGGGTGCGTGGAGTCCTTAATTATACTGGCTGCTTTCCTGAGGCAGTGGGAAGTGTAGACAGAATCAATGGATGGGAGGCTGGTTTGTGTAATGGATTGAGCGACATTCATGAATCTTTGCAGCTTCTTGTGGTCTTGGGCAGAGCAGGAGCCCATACCAAGCTGTGATACAACCAGAAAGAACGCTTTCTATGGCACATCTGTAGAAGTTGGTGAGATGCCAAATTTCCTTAGCCTTCTGAGAAAAATCACAGATGATAAGTATTGTAAAATGAGCAAATTACATTGTTTTGTTTTTCCAGTTTCGAACACGCACTGCATCCTGATCTTTGACGGCTGTGTCATGTTGGTCTGTTTGATGTCACTCATCCTTTGCACCCGGTCCATCATCCTTGCCCTGAAACTACACAAGGTATTTTTCAACTGCGGGTACCAAAGTTTCTCTCAATTTCTCCATCCTGACAAGTCCGTTCTGTAACAAATCACTAGAATGTTTGGTTTTAGTTGTGTACCATTTTTTACAGGAGAATGGCATGGATTTGACTGCGTCTTAAATGCCCGACTGATTTTGATATGAGTTTTGACTTGGTCTTTTTAAGTCTGTCGATCTGATATGGGGTGGCACGGTAGCACAGTGGTTAGCACTGCTGCTTCACAGCTCCAGGGTCCTGGGTTCAATTCCTGGCTCGGGTCACTGTCTGTGTGGAGTTTGCACATTCTCCTCGTGTCTGCATGGATTTTCTCCTGGTGCTGCGGTTTCCCTCCACAGTCCAAAGATGTGCGTGTTAGGTTGATTGACTATGTTAAGAAATTGCCCCTTAGTGAGCAGGGATGTGTGGAGGGTATAATATAGGGAGGTAGGGCCTGGGTGGAATTGTATTCGGTGCAGACTCGATGGGCCAAAGAGCCTCTTCCTGCCCTGCAGGATTCTATGATATCAACCAATTGGCAACAAGAATTTCAGAGCGAGCTTTGACACAGCAATTTCAGTGGGAGATCTGGTAATGGTGAAAGCTCATTACCACTTTCCCCGCTGTGACTGGAGCCTTTAATGAGCTCAAGACACCTCAAATGTTTGACGCTTTGTGTTGGAAACGTAGCACACCACAAATTCCCACAAACGGTGACGTTTTGTTCACCAGTTTTAGCGACTTTAAGGGATGGATGTTGGCCAGGGCACCGGAGATAAAGCACTGATCATCTTCACAGTCTGGGTCGTGTGGTCTCTCCTGCCTTTTAGAGAAGGCAGTTGGGGCATCAGCTTGGTATCTCATCTTAAAAAAAAACATTTCAAACAGAACTGAGAAAGCAATAAGAAAGGTGTTGAAACGTGGGCGTCACAGGCTGGCATTTCTTATCCATTCTTAATTACTCTTAAACCAAAAGAAAAGATGCTGGAAAATCTCAGCAGGTCTGGCAGCAACTGTAAGGAGAGAAAAAGGCTGATGTCTCGAGTCCAGATTGTTAAAGCTAAAAGGTGCAGAAAGTGGGAGATATTTATACTGCAGACAGATGGAATGAAAGATAGCCACAGAAACCCGGGGAAAGGCTGCTAACAGCAGCCCACAGAGAGAGAAAAGAGGGTGTGAATGGCCAAACAGCAGAGAGGCTGAAATCAGAGGGTAAAGCGTGACAGATGAAGATGTGGAGGGGAGGGGGTAGATGGATAGGAGAGGAAAAAAAGGGGAGGAAAGGTGAAAAAGGGATTTAAAGGGGGAAAAGAGTAGAGGGAAAGAAAAATTAAGAAAGACCATAAAGAAATAAAAGGTAGAGAATAATTAAAAATTAAATAAAATGAAAACAAAGCAGTTGAGGTGGGGTAGAGTGAATTGCCCTGAAACTGAATAGGTTGTTCAGCTATTTCAGAGACAGTTACCAGTCAAACACATTGCTGCGGCTCTGAGCAACGTGACACTAGCTTTCAATTTATTAATTAAAGTTCCACTAATTGCCAGGGTGGGATTTGAACCTGTGTCTCTCAGAGGATTAATTCAGATTCTTGATTACTGAATGAGTGATATTGCTGCTACACCACTTCCCTCGTCAAATCTGGGATTCGAAATGATGACCCTGTGATTAGAAATCTCGTTATGGAGTAACCGAGCTGTGTCACGCTGTGGGACTAAAGGAACCTGTGGAGGTTTTCAATCAACAAATTCAAATATTTCAATGCTAGTTCATTAGTTTATAAGATGTAGGAGCAGAATTGGCCCACTTGGCTCATCGAGTGACTGATGTACTTCTCATACCCATTTTCCTGCCTTCTCTCCATAACCCTCCAACCCATTCCCAATTAAAAACCTGTCTAACTCCTCCTTAAATTTACTCACTGTCCCAGTAGAACTAGGAGCAGGACTGGGCCCCTCCACCCTGCTCTGCCATTCAATAAGATCATGGCTGATCTTTTCCTGGACTCAGCTCCACTTACTCGCCCGCTCACCATAACCCTTAATTCCTTTACTGTTCAAACACTTATCTACCTTGCCTTAAAAACATTCAATGAAGTAGTCTCAACTGGGCAGGGAATTCCACAGATTCACAACCCTTTGGGTGAAGGAGTTCCTCCTCAACTCAGTCCTAAATCTGCTCCCTCTTATTTTGAGGCCATGCCCCTAGTTCTAGTTTCACCTGTCAGTAGAAACAACATCCCTGCTTCTATCTTGTCTATTCCCTTCATAATCTTATATGTTTCTATAACACCTCCTCTCATTCTTCTCAATTTCAATGAGTATAGAACATAGAACATAGAACACTACAGCACAGAACAGGCCCTTCGGCCTTCGATGTTGTGCCGACCAATATAAAAAGCAATGCCCCTCCAAATTAAACCATTCCCTTCTCTTCCATATAGCCCCAGTCTACTTAGTCTCTCCTCATAAACCAACCATCTCAACTCTAGAATCAACTTAGTGAATCTCCTCTGCACCCCCTCCAGTGCCAGTATATCCTTTCTCAAGGAAGGAGACCAAAACTGTACACAGTACTCGAGGTGTGGCCTCACCAGCACCTTATACAGCTACAACATAACCTCGTTATTTTTAAACTCCATCCTCCTAGCAATGAAGGACAAAATTCCATTTGCCTTCTCAATCATCTGCTGCATCTGCAAACCAACTCCTTGTGATTCCTGCACAATGACACCCAGCTCCCTCTGCATAGCAGCATGCTGCAATTTTTTAACCATTTAAATAATAATCCATTTTGCTGTTATTCCTACCAAAATGATGACCTCACATTTACCAACATTGAACTCCATCTGCCAGACCCTCGCCCATTCAGACTGTCTATAATCCCTTTACAGACTTTCAGCGTCCTTGCACACTTTGCTCTGCCACTCATCTTACTGTCATCTGCAAATCTGCAAGACTACACTTGGTCCCCAACTCCAAATCATCTATGTAAATCATAAACAATTGTGGTCCTAACACTGCTCCCTGAAGCACACCACTATTTACTGATCGCCAACCAGAAAAACACCCATTTACCCCCACTCTTTGTTTTCTGTGAGTTAACCAATCCTCTATCCATGCTAATAGACTACCCGTAACATTGTGCACCTTTATCTTATGTTGCAGTCTTTGGTGGGGCACCTTGTCAAATGTCTTCTGGAAATCCAGATACACCACATCCACAGGTTCCCCATTATCCACTGCACACTTAATGTTCTCAATGTACCTTGGGGTAGCAAATTCCACAGATCCCCAGCCCTTTGGGAGAAGTAGTTTCGCCTCCAACTCTGTTTTAAATTTGCTGCCTCTTATCCTAAGACAATGACCTCTCGTCCACTCCAAGAGAGGAAGCATCTGCTCCACGTCTACTTTATCCAGACCTTTAATCATCTTGTATACCTCAATTTCATCTCCCCTCATTCCTCTAAATTCCAGAGAGTATAGAGTTCAATCTCATACTAAGATAAAAACAACAGAATATAGATGCTTGAATCTGAAACAAAAACAGAAAATGCTGGAAAATCTCAGCAGGTCTGACAGTAAAGTAAAGAGAGAGAATCGAGCCAATGTTTCCAGTCTAAATGATTCCTGTTTTTGTGTTAGAAATGTTTAAACATTTGTTCAAACTTATTTTTCAACTGTCATAAAAAAAAAATTTTTAGAACAATAACCTGAGAACTCCTTAAGAAAATTGATTTGTTGAAGCTTTTCATTCTGCACTCATCAGGACAACATCAAGGGTGCCAAAATCAGGGGAAAAAAACAGCTTTATACTGTGTAAGAAATGAAAGTTGATTGATTGACAATTGGACTGTGATTGATACAGGTGTTGCCACAGGGAATGCAACAGTTTACAGTGATTACTAGTTAACTGCCAAGCATTTTTTGAAAATTTAAACCAGGCAACTTGACTCTGATTGGTCAATCTATTCCCCGGAGGACTAGATCAGTGAATGGTTATCACTTACTTTGCTTATATAGGTTAAAATAAGTGATGGCCATTGGCTGGCTCCACTGTCCAATGAAATCATGGTTGACATGCCCAATTCCCTTTTATATTTTTGTCTAACAAAAGTCTGAATAATCACAGTTTTAAAATTAATAATTGCCATCAGTTGCCATTTATGGAGTTGGCCTTTCATGTTGCAAAGCTTCCTGAGGCATTTCTCAGGAACGTTCACAAACACCATTTGAGACCAAGCCATATTGGGATATTCTGACCAGGTTTATTTGATAATCATTCCTGTTAAACAACAGCTGATGATTTATTTAGTTTCTTATTTAGTCTACATACTGAACTAAAACTTCCTATCCTTCCGGGGATCCATATCCCTCCATTCTACATCCTATTTATGTATTGTCCAGATGCCCCTTAAAAGTCACTGTCGTATCCAATTTGACAAAGGACTTGAAACATCAGCTCTTTTCTCTCCTTACAGACGCTGCCAGACCTGCTGAGATTTTCCAGAGTTGCCTCTTTCGGTTATTTAGTACGTGATGCTTTATTGTTTGGAGAATGCTTTATAAACATAAGATATTGTGGTGCGAATGAAAAGCTGAAGAGGACGTTTGTCTTTTGTTGCAGAGATTCATCACTTTCTTCATGAAGAGAAACAATAAGAAGGTGTGTTCATCTGATCGCTTGGAGTTTTTGAATGGCTGGTACATTCTCATCATTATCAGTGACCTGATGACAATCACTGGCTCGATTATGAAAATAGAAATAACAGCGAAGGTACGAAGGGAATGATATCATCCTTTATACAGTTCCCCTGTCCAATCATTCACGAAATTAACTCCCAGTTCAGAACAAAGAACAAAGAAGATTATAGCACAGAAACAGGCCCTTCTGCCTGCACTGACAAGCTCCCCAGATGAACTAAAACACCCTACCCTTCCAGGGACCATTATTCCTCCATTCCCATCCTTATCATGGATTTGTCCAGACACTCCTTAAAAGTCAGTATTGTATCTGCTTTCCACGGCAGCAAGTTCCAGGCAAAAACCTGTCTCGTACATCTCCTTTAAACCTTGCCACTTGAACTTTAAACGTACACCTCCTAGTAATTGACTCTTCCACCCTGGGGAAAAGCTTCTGACTATCCACTCTGTCCATGCCCCTCATAATCTTGTAGACTTCTATCAGGTCTCCCCTCCTTCGCTCCAGTGAGAACAAACCAAATTTCTCCATCCTCTTCTCATAGCTAATGCCCTCCATACCAGGCAACATCCTGATAAATCTTTTCTGTACCCTGTCCAAAGTTTCCACATCCTTTTGGTAGCGTGGTCACCAGAATTGAACACTATATTCAAACTGTGTCCTAAGGTTCTATTAAAGCTGCAATATGACTTGCCAATTTTTGAACTCAATGCCCCGGCTGATAAAGACAAGCATGCCGCATGCCTTCTTGACTACCTTCTCCAACTAAAGTTTTTTTTTAAAGTTTATTTATTAGTCACAGATCGACTTATATTAACACTGCAACAAAGTTACTGTGAAAATCCCTGGGTTCTAATCTGCGTTCCATTTTATTTCTTTGGTTCGTTTGGTGGTTTCTTTGGTGGTTAGCACTGCTGCCTCACGATGCCAGGGATGCAGGTTCAATTCCAGCCTCAGCTTATGATCTATATGGAGTTTGCACATTTTCCCCGTGTCTTCGTGGGTTTCCTCCAGCCGCTCCGGTTTCCTCCCACAGTCTAAAGATGTGTGGGTTAGGCGGATTGGTTATGCTAAATTAGTGTACAAAGATGTGCCAGTTTGATGGATTAGCCATGGTAAATGTGTAGCGTTCCAGGGACAGGAAGGAGGGGAGGGCCTGGGTGCAATGTCTTTTGGAGAGTTGCAGAGGGTGCAGACTCAATGGGCCAAATGGCCTCCTACTGAACTGGAGGGATTTTATCAATTCTTATAGTTTCTAAATTCACTCTAATTCAACACAACTCACACACTCACCTCACACACACTTCACACACCCGCCTCTCACACTCGCCTCACTCCTCAGCCGAACTGAGGCTCCAGCACTGATCTACGTGGCGTACCACTTCCTACATTTTGCAAGTCAGACAATGACCTATTGATGGCTATTCTGTTTCCTTTATCTGGCCAATGTTCTGTCAGTGTCAGTTTGCGAGTTCCTACACCGTGAACTTTCATTTTCTGCAAAAACCTTCGATGCGGCGCCTGATTAAATTCTGACAGGAACTGGGTAGAGTGCAGAAAGTTTACCCTGAGCAGTAACCTATAGCATCACTTCACACCATTCTTTACACCAGGAAATAAACCCCATGTTTTGTTCATGTTTTTGATTGTTTTGTTTTATTATAATTAACAATAATATCTCTTATAATTAATAATTTCTTCAAATTAATGAGTAATACTGTTAATTCTTTGTTGAGCTCTATAGCTGGCTTATCCTTGCTCTTGTACCCAGTTCAGTTTCTTATCCTTTGAAGATGGATAATGAATGGATCTTTGCTTGTGATTTCAGAACCTCACCACCTACGATGTCTGCAGCATTTTTCTGGGCACTTCCACACTCTTTGCCTGGGTCGGAGTTATCAGGTACCTGGGATATTTCCAGACGTACAACGTAAGTATCACTGCAGAATAACAGGGTAAAGATTCCAATTGGGAGAATGTTCCTGGAACACACTTGAAATTGAGCTGCTTCAGTTCAAATTTAAGTTCACCTTGAAGTTAATTCACATCATCATAAAAGTGAGCTGTTTCGTCAGCTCAATGCAATTGGGCAGCTTAACAGAATGGAGTGGTTCCTTTTTGTTCATTAAAATGTTCTTCTTGATGTAACAAAACATAGAAACTAGGAACAGAAGGAGGCCATTCGCTCCTTCAAGCCTGCTCCGCCATCCACTGCGATCTTGGCTGATCATTGATCTCAACGCCATATTCCTGCTTTCTCCCCGTATCTCTTGATTTTTTAAAATAATCATTTTACGGGATGTGGGCATCGCTGGCTATGTTTATAACCCGTCCCTAATTACCCTTCTGAGCTGCTTTCTTGAACCGCTGCAGTCCCTGAAGTGTAGGTACATCCACAGTGCTGTTAGGGAGGGAGATTCAGGATTTTGACCCGGTGACAATGAAGGAATGGAAATATATTTCCAATCAGGATAGTAAGTGACTTGAATGGAAATTCCAGGTGGTGTTGTTTCCAGGTATCCGCTGCCTTTGTCCTTCTAGATGGCAGTGATTGTGGGTTTGGAAGATGCTACCTAAGGAACCTTAGTGAGTACCTTAACTGCATCTTGTAATGGTGCATTGGGCTGCCACTGAGCATCAGTGATGGAGAAAGTGAATGTTTGTAGATGGCGTAACAATCAAGCGGACTGCTTTGTCCTGAATGGTGTTTGCACATTCTCCCCGTGATTGCGAGGGTTTTCTCAGGGTGCCCCGGTTTCCTCCCACACCCCAAAAATGTGCTCTTAGGCTGATTGGTGTAACAAATTGTCCCTAAATTAGTCTTCCCTCAATCTTCCCCAATAAGCATAGACAAAGATCTTAGGTAGGAGAGGGCACTCACCATGTTAAAATGGCGGCGTGAGCTGGTTGGGCCAAAGGGCCTGTTTCCCGTGCTGTGTTACTCTTTGTTCTAGGTTTATTTGGTAACACAAGCTTTCGGAGTGTTGTCCCTTCATCAGGTGAGTGATGAAGGGGCACCTGATGAAGGGACAGCGCTCCGAAAGCTTGTGCTGCCAAATAAACCCATTGGACTTTAACCTGATGTTGTGAGACTTTTATTACGACTTATAAATGATTGGAAATCATTGATACACCAGTCAATTCCTTAATAATTTTAATGTTTTTATATGCATGAAAAATGACTAATAAGTCTCTTCTTGTGTGCGTTACGCTGCAGATAACGAGTGTAACATGAAATGTCTTTTCCCAACTAGTGCATTTGGTGGAATTCTCAAACGATAACCTGGGGGTGTGGTGGGGTTTTGTGGTTAGGATCCAATCCAGGGAATTGTGTCCTGAAGTCGGTGGGACAAGTTGTGGTAAACAGGAATGTGACTCATGAGCAGAACTCACTCCCGCTTAAAATTTCCCAATTGTTTACTCTGCTTCAGCTGATTGAAAATCCCTCAACCCTACATTTCCAGCGGGCACGAGAAAGAATCCTCAGTCTCTCGCTGTTTTACCTTTTCACAGGTGCTCATTTTAACAATGCGAGGAGCTTTTCCAAAAGTGTTACGCTTCTGTTGCTGTGCTGGAATGATCTACCTGGGCTATATGTTCTGTGGCTGGATCGTACTGGGGCCGTATCACTCAAAGGTGAGTCTCAGATCTGTCCTGCTATTCTCTCTGAGGCTGAGAGAGCTGCTACTTATTTCCAGAATGTTCTGCTTTGGTTTCCTTGTCACAGCACACTGACAAAGCAACAGCTTGTTTTTCTACTGGACCACTTGCTTGAGTGGAGAGAATAGAGATGGTTCCTCCTCAAAGCAAAAGAAGGTGAAAGAGAGATTCAATCGAGGTGCTCAAAATCATGACTAATTATCTGAGATTAGAGGGACGGGGCTGGGTGGGATTGTGGTCGGTGCAGACTCAATGGGCTGAATGGCCTCCTTCTGCACTGTAGGATTCCATGAAATAGGGAGAATGATTCACACTAGCAGAAGATTCAATAGGGAGAGGATGCAAATTTGAGGTATTGGTGGAGAAAATGGGTAAAATCTCTTTTTACATGGCCAGTTGTTGTGATCTGGAATGTGTTTGCCTGAAAGGAGGGTGGGAGCAGATTCAAAAATCATCTTTGGAGGTTGAAGGGGAAATACCTGCTGGGTTGTGGAGAAAGAATGGGAGGAATGTATTCCATAACCTCTTCCAAAGACAAATGCAATGGGCTGAATGGCCTCCTTCCACACTATTCCATTCTATTCAGTGTTATAGGAAGCGAGGGCTGGAGTCAAGAAGCAACTGGGTTAATGGACACATTAGGAAAAAATTATTTTCCAGTTTATGGAATCTTGCAGTTGTAGTGGGATTGAGAATGCATTCAGGGAAGTTATGCTAAATATTTATAAAGCTCTGGTCTGGTCTTGGGCCCAGAGCTGATGACCGAACTTTGGAAAGGATGTCAGGGTCTTTGAGAGGTTGGCAAGGAGGTACAAAGAACAAAGAGCAACACAGCACGGGAAACAGGCCCTTCGGCCCAACGAGCCCGCGCCGCCGTCCTAACGTCCTAATGATATATCCTTGTCTTTAGGCTATGCCTATTGTTGAAGATTCCCATGTAGGGACCAATATAGGGACAATTTGTTACCCAATCAGCCTAAGAGCACATTTTTGAGATGTGGGAGGAAACCGGAGCACCCGGAGGAAACCCACGCAACCACGGGGAGAACGCGCAAACTTCCGCAGACACAGGCCCAAATCCATGTGTCAGCACAGCAACAGCGATAGCCTCTGAGCCATGTTGTCATGTTGCCCATCAGATGGTCCAGTTTAAGCATACACTGACGACATGAAGCACTAGGCGACTCCTGAAGCAACCTCCAAGAGCAGCTCTCGCACAACATGCCGCATACATGCCCCTTGTTGGTCAACAAGATGGACCAAATTGCCTGAGGAAACAAATAAGACTTAATTAAACATGCTAAAAAAAACTAAGACATTCCCAAGACGAAACTAAAAGATAGTCTACTACTATTTGGTCCTCCCGATATTCAAACAGTCCTGCTGTATCCCTCTATCTGCAGACCGCTCATGTGGCTGTCCAAGAGACCCTTAAACAACACTAGCGTGCCTGCTCCCACCACCTTACTCGGCAGTGCATTCCACACCCCCACTACCCTTTGTGTGAAAAACTGGCCTCTAATATTCGTCTTATACATAGCCCCCCTCACCCTGAGCCCGTGAGGTTTACCAGAATGGTTCCAGGAATGGTGGGGCGGCACTGTGGTTAGCTCAGCTGCCTCACGGTGCAAGGTCCCCGGTTCGATCCCCAGCTTGGGTCATTGTCTGTGTGGAGTCTGCATGTTCTCCCCATGTCTGTGTGGATTTCCTCCCAAAGATGGGCAGGTTTAAGTTTAAAGTTTACTTATTAGTCACAAGCAGTCCTACGTTAACATTGCAACAAAGTTACTGTGAAAGTCCCCCAGTCGCCACACTCTGCGCCCGTTTGGGTACACTGAGGGAGAATTTAGCATGGCCAGTGCACCCTAACCACGATGTCTTTCAGGCTGTGGGAAGAAACCGGAGCAAGCGGAGGAAACCCACGCAGACACAGGGAGAACGTGCAAACTCCACACAGGCAGTGACTCAAGTCGGGAATCAAATCCAGGCTTCTTGGCGCTGTGAGGCAGCAGTGCTAACTACTGTGTTGTGGATTGGCTGTGCCTCTTAGTGTCCCAAGATGTGTAGATTAGGTGGATTAATGGGGTAAATACATGGGGTTGCAGGAAAAGAGTCTGGGTGAGATACTCTGAGAGATAGTACAGACTCGATAGGCCAAAGGGCCTCCTTCTGCACTGTGGGGATTCTATAATTCTATTTGTTATATTCTTTACTCTTTCTATCTGATTGGGGATAGTCAGCATGGTTTTGTGAAGGGTAGGCCGTGCCTTACTAACCTTATTGAGTTTTTTGAAAAAGTGACCAAAGAGGTGGATGGGGGTAAGGCGGTTGATGTGGTATATATGGACTTTAGTAAGGCGTTTGATAAGGTGGCCCATGGAAGACTTCTGCAGAAAATGCAGATGTATGGGATAGAGGGTGATTTAGCCAATTGGGTTAGGAATTGGCTAGCAGATAGAAGACAGAGGGTGGTGGTTGATGGGAGATATTCATCTTGGAGTTCGGTGACAAGTGGTGTACCTCAGGGGTCTGTTTTGGGGCCCCTGCTGTTTGTAATTTTTATAAATGATCTGGATGAGGGTATTGAAGGATGGATTAGTAAATTTGCGGATGACACCAAAGTCGGAGGAGTGGTAGATAGTGAAGAGGGGTGTTCTAGTTTGCAAAGAGACTTGGACAAGTTGCAGAGCTGGGCTGAGAGGTGGCAAATGGAGTTTAATGTGGAAAAGTTCACTTTCCACATTAACATTATTCACTTTGGCAGGAATAACAAATGTGTAGAGTATAGGGCTAATGGTAGGACTCTTAATAGTGTTGGTGAACAGAGGGATCTTGGTGTATGTGTGCATAGATCCCTGAAAGTAGGCAATCAAGTCGATAAGGTTCTTAAGAAGGCATACGGAGTCTTAGCTTTTATTGGTAGGGGGATTGAATTTCGGAGCCGCAATGTCATTTTGCAACTGTACAGAACTCTAGTGTGGCCGACTTGGAGTATTGTGTACAGTTCTGGTCCCCGCATTGTAAGAAAGATGTGGAAGCATTGGAGAGGGTACAGAGGAGGTTTACCAGGATGTTGCCTGGTATGGAGGGCAGGTCTTATGAGGAGAGGCTGAGGGATTTGAGGTTGTTTTCGTTAGAAAGAAGGCGGCTAAGAGGAGACCTTATTGAAACATATAAGATGATTAGAGGTTTAGATAGGGTGGACAGTGATAGCCTTTTTCCTAGGATGGAGAAAGCTAGCACGAGGGGACATAGCTTTAAATTAAGGGGTGGTGGTTTTAGGACAGATGTCAGAGGTAGGTTCTTTACCCAGAGGGTGGTAAGGGTATGGAATGCCTTGCCTGCGTCAGTTGTAGATGCGCCAAGTTTGGTGGCGTTTAAGAGGTTAGTAGATAAGTTTATGGGTGAAAAGGGAATGGTTTAGGTTAGAGGGTCACTGCTTGTTCCTAATTGGTCGGTGCAACATCGAGGGCTGAAGGGCCTGTTCTGCGCTGTAATGTTCTATGTTCTATGTTCTATGTTCTAGTTTGAAAAATTAAGCGCTGTTGCTGAATGTCTTTTCTCTCTGGTCAATGGCGACGACATGTTTGCAACATTTGCGGAGCTACAAGAGAAAAGTAACTTGCTCTGGGTCTTCAGCAGAATCTACCTGTACTCCTTCATCAGTCTCTTCATCTACATGGTTTTGAGTCTCTTTATTGCCCTGATTACTGACACTTATGAAACAATTAAGGTAAGCAAAATTTAAACTAAAATCAGATTGGCTGATGACAACAGATTTTTGTGCAAGAGAATTTTATGCTTTTAATTTTTTCATGTGAAGTGGGTACCAATGGCAAAGCTATTATTTATTACCCAACTCAATTGGATCAGATCTAACCTTAACAACCACCCCTTCCACTTTGTCTGATGTTAGTTGAAAAGGTGGTAATGGGCCACTTTCTTACACTGTTGCAAGCCATGTGGTGTCGGTCGGCCCACACTGATGTTACAGAGGGAGTTGCAGATTTTTTGCCCTCCAACGATGAAGAAGTGGCGGCATGGTTTCAAGTCAAGGTGGTGCATGAGCAGGAGAAGAACTTGCAAGAGGTGGTGTTCCTGTGCATCTGTTACCCTTGCCCTTCAGCCAGGAGAGGTCACGGGTTTGGGAGTCACTGTGGATTGAGTCAGTTGGGGAGTTGCTGCAGTGCATCTTGTAGATTTTACACATTACTGCCACTGTGGATGGAGTGAATGTCAGAGGTAGGTTCTTTACCCAGAGGGTGGTAAGGGTGTGGAATGCCCTGCCTGCTGCAGTTGTAGATGCGCCAAGTTTGGGGGCGTTTAAGAGGTCAGTGGATAGGTTTATGGATGAAAAGGGAGTGGTTTAGGTTAGAGGGTCATTGCTTTTTCTTAATTGGTCGTCGCAACATCGAGGGCCGAAGGGCCTGTTCTGCGCTGTAATGTTCGATGTTCGATGTTCGATGAATGTTGAAGATGGTCGATTGAGTTGGCTGCTTTCTCCTGGACGGTGATGAGTTTCTTAGGTGTTGTTGGAGCTGCACCCATCCAGGCCAGTGGGAAGTATTCTATCACACTCCTTGTAGATGGTGATTTAATTTGATTTCATTTATTAATCTCACATGTATTAACATATGGCGGAAAGTATAGTTTCTTGCGCAGTATACAGACAAAGCATACCATTCATGGAGAAGGAAAGGAGACAGGGCAGAATGTAGTGTTACAGTCATAGCTTGGGTGTAGAGAAAGATCAACTTAATGCAAGGTGGGTCCATTCAAAAGTTTCACAGCAGCAGGGAAGAAGCTGTTCTTGAGTCGGTTGGTACATGACCTCAGACTTTTGTATCTTTTCCTGACGGAAGATGGTGGAAGAGAGGATGTCGGGGCTGTGTGGGGTCTTAATTACGTTGGCTGCTTTGCCAAGGCAATGGGAAATTGGATAGAATCAATGGATGGGAGGCTGATTTGCGTGATGGATTGGGCTACATTCATGACTTTTTGTACTTCCTTGCAGTTTTGGTCAGAGCAGGAGTCAAACCAAGCTGTGATACAACCAGAAAGCTTTCTATGGTGCATCTGTAAAAGTTGGTGAGGGGTGTAGCTGACATACCAAATTTCCTTAGCCTCCTGAGAAAGTAGAAGCATTGATGGGCTTTCTTAACTAAAGCATTGATATCGAGAGACTAGGATAGGTTGTAGGTGATCTGGACACCTAGAATCCTGAAGCCTTCGATCATTTTCACTTCATCCCCATTGATACAGACAGGAGCATGTTCTCCAGTATGCTTTGGAGGCTTTGGGGAATCAGGAGGTGAGTTACTCTCCACAGGATTCCCAGCCTGTAACTTGCTGGAACTCGGAGGTGGGGGCTGGGTGTGGTGGATGGAGGGGATGTTGGTGGGTAGGTGGATAGAGGAGATTTTGTGTGAGGGGGGTGGGTGAGGATGGTGGGGAGCAGGGCTGCTCCAAATTGGTGTCAATTGGGACTCACGAGAAATGATGTTGAATGAATAATTGTGAGGCCCCATTAACTTTCCCCCTTACAATGAATAGAGTCTCTGGACATTCAAAAATCCCTTTATAAAATTATCATTGGTTCCAATTCCACTGCCTGTTCTGGCAGCTCACTCCAGATCACAGAAATTGTCCCTTTATGTTGCCCCTTGTTCTTTAACCAATCATTTGAACCCTGTGCTGTCAGCGTACTCCCGAAGCACCTTCTTTTAATTCACTCTATCAAGAAGCTTCACAATTCCCCATTCGTTTCCACCTTAACGTTTCTCTCGAAGAGGATCGACCCCAGTCTCTCCGATCTCTCTACATGAACTGAAACCCCTCGCCCTGAATTTTGAGAGAGTTTTCGGGAGTTCAGCCTCTGAGTGACCGTCCCCGTTCTGTGACTGGACAGGTTTCACCCGTAAGCATTGATACAAAGATCTCACTGGCTGACACTTGGCTTCATGTTTCAGAAATACCAGCTGAATGGATTTCCAAAGACAGACCTACGCAGCTTCATGGAAGTTGGTAGCGTGACACTGGCCCTCAGCAGGTATGTTCAGCCCAGATGGGATTGGCAGACTGAGGGGAAATTTCGTGGGGAAATCTGGCCCTCGGACTTGAGCTTGTGGCTAACGAGAGGCAATAGATTCTGATATCAGAAACAATGCCTAACACCAGCGCTCGATTTTTGGGGTTCCGTCTGTTTTATTACAGCTAATTCCAAGATTATGTTCTCCAAGAATTTTGATCCCAAGTGACAGTAGGGGAGTGCGAGGGATTGGGATAGTGGAGGGAGGAAGGAGAGGAAGGTGAGTGGGTGGAGGTTTTGGGACTTCTCCCCACCATCTGCTCTGGACATTTGTGCCATCACTGCTTAGATACATTCTACAATTATAATAACGGTGGCACAGTGGTTATCACTGCTACCTTCCAGCTCCAGGGACCCGGGTTCAATTCCCAGCTCGGGTGACTGTCTGTGCGGACTCTGTACATTCTGCGTGGGTTTCCTCAGGGTGCTCTGGTTTCCTCCCACAGTGCAAAGTCGTGCAGGTTAGGTGGATTGGCCATGTTAAATTCTCCCTCGGTGTACCCAAACAGGCACTGGAGTGTGGTGACTAGGGGATTTTAACAGTAACTTCATTTCAGTGTTAACATAATCCTACTTGTGACACTAATAATTAAATAATTCTTATTGATAATAATTACCAATTAATTAATTGATAATAACACGGAGGAAACCTTGATGTGAAACAAAAAACGCAGGTGCCTGGGGAGGGGAGAAAGTGAGTTAGTAGCTCACTGGCAGAGAGTCTGGAAGATTGTGGCCAATTTTGCAGATAGTTTCCAGCTTCCTTGGTGCTTCCAGCATTTCCTGTATGTCTTCATGGTCAGCAACCCTCCTCTGTCTGGGACTAGCCAGGTCACCCCCACTATTTGCTTTTAATTCCATTAACCTGTTGCACTGATGAATGTTGAACCATTTCTAATCTCCATTGTGTGTGTGGTCCAGTTGACAAGGGGCTCCATCCCTAATTTCCTTTGAAGTGATTGGTTTGCCAGGCTGTTTCTGAGGGTGAATTGCTCTGGGTCGGGAGCCATGTGTAGGTCAGGAATGACACGGTAGCACGGTGGTTAGCACCGCTGACTCACAGCACCAGGGACCTGGATTCAATTCCGGCTTTGGCTGTCTGTGTGGAGTTCACACATTCCCTCCGTGCCTGCATGGGTTTTTTCCTCCAATTGCTCTGGTTTCCTCCCACAGTCCATATGTATTAGGTTAGATGGATTAGCCACGGGAAATGTGTGGGATTACAGGGCTAGGAATAGGGGGATAGCCTGGGTAAGACACTCTGTCAAAGAGTTAATGCAGACTTAGAATCACAGAGTCATAGAATTTCTACAGTGCAGAAGGAGGCCATTGATTCTGCACTGACTACAATCCTAGCCAGGTTGTATAACTCCACATATTTACCCTGACGCTGAGGGTCAATTTAGCATGGCTAATCAATCTAACATGTACATCTTTGTGCTACTAAATAAACCTGTTGGACTTTAACTTGGTGTTGTGAGACTACTCATTGTGCCTATCCCAATCCAACGCCAACATCTCCACATCACCCTTGATGGGCTGAATGGCCTGTTCCATACTGTAAAAATTCTATGATCCTATGAACTTTCCAAAGGGATAAATACTTGAAAGAGAGACGGTTGCATGGGGGAGGAATAAGGGGAGTGGGATGGACTCTTTGAAAGAGGGTGGAGCACGAGGCCTCCCCTACGCTTTAAGAGTCTGTACACTCGAGTCTCATCCCATTTTACTATGCAACACTTTGTGTTATTAAGGATAGTCAAGACTAATTTTAGAATTCAAAACTTTTGATCAACCCTGTACAAATGTGTTTAACCAAATCCTCAATGCACCAAGCTTGCAGATTGTTTAGTTACAAAGTATAGCATTATATTCCTCCCTCACTATTAACCTTTCACTAAAGTGTGTCACTATTGATGGGTAATGTCTTTCCACAGACAAGGCAATGATGATAGACTACTCCTGTGAGCTCCTATCCCATTGATTCCAGTACTGTTTCGGAATGTCGCAGGAATGATGAACCATCATGGATAACCAAAACTATCATCCATTGGATAAAGATGATGACCCAGAGGCTCACACAGACTGAATTAACATCACTCGAGCGAGAAGGAAGGAAGTCATTGACAAGCACTTTAGTTTTAAAGTTAAAGTTTATTTATTAGTCACAAGTAAGGCTTACATTAACACTGCAGTGAAGTTACTGTGAAATTCCCCAATGCTTGTTTAGATCAATGCACTTAACCTGTACATTTTTCAGTCTGTGGGAGGAAACCGGAGCACATGGAGGAAACCCATGCAGACATGGGGAGAATGTGCAAACTCTGCACAGATAGTAACCCAAGCCAGGAATCGAAGCTGGGTTCCTTGGCACTGTGAAGCAGCAGTGTTAACCACCCTGCTGCCCCATTTGTAATGACTGGTCAACAGAGACTTTTATATTTTCACACGGAAAATCAGGTGTCTGCTGCAAAACTCCACCAGGTGCCTGTCTGAATATACAGTCCCAACACCTAGCAATAACAGGAGTGGAATGGATTCTGCGTTTTGTTTATTATGCATTGACACAAATGAAAATGTGAACGTCTGGAAGCTCAGGATTTCTCCACCGTCCTTTCATTTAGAACGTTCCGTCACGTCAATGTAACCAAAGATTCAGTTTGAAACCAGTCTGAATTGATCATCACAAATAACGCCATAATTGTTTTGTTATCTCATCCAGAGAATGTAACTTTTTGAAATGAATTTTAATTTGATTTGATTTGTTGCCATGAGTATTTGCATACAATGAAAGTATTGTTTCTTGCACAGACAGAGCAACGCAGCTTAGAGTTGTGCGCACAAAAGTACAGATTAGGACCAACTGCAATGTAATTTGTTTAAGTTTGTTAACTTGGAGAAAATCTTCTTTTAAAAAGTGTATGTGATATTTAAATTTCTTAAACCTGTTCCATTTAGATCATTCTCTGTCTTTTCCTTTCTCTGTTGATACCATGGGGTTTGATTCTGTGGTGAAGACTTTTAAAAAGGGATTGAGGATCCTGCAGCTTTGATGGACAAGAAGAACAGTTTCAGAAGGGAAATAAAGTCTTTGATTTTACATCACAACCGCAGTTACATTTCACAAGTACTTCATTTGCTTTACAGTGCTTTGTGCGCCCTGGATGGCATTATATAAATGCACATTCTTTGCTTCCTGGAACAAGTCTGAAACTAATAATAGAAATCACAATGTTTACCGTGACCTTCTGTTTTGGTAGAGTTTTCAAAAAGATTATTTACTGGGATATGCACATCACTGGTAACATCAACATTAATTTCCCAAGAATTAAACAAAATAAGTACTATTAACCCGATAGCTTACAAAGCCTTGTACTATAAACTCAATTCTGCTTTTTTACTTCTCTTATCTAATAAAATCTTGCAGATTCACTCACTTTTTCTGTAACCAACCCAAAAGGTATACGCTACATTCTTCCAGGATTTACTTTAATTATCCATAATATTCCATCTTTGAGCTAAGATGCAATAGGGTGTGGGGGGGAGGGGGGGGGTTGGTGCTTTCCAGGAGCTTTTGGCTACACAACATTCCACTGTTTACTGACTTCATGACTGTGCACTGTGGGTGCCTCAGCAACTAGCTTTGCACTAAGCTAATTGCTAGCTACTTTTTGCCACAAGACTCTGTGACGACCACTGTAGATTTCTTTCTCTAGCTTCAAATTAGGCAAATCTTCCAGTTGCTTTCCCTCACTAAATCCAAATTGAGATAGAGTGCTGCCCACCTTTCACACAGTAGATGGTGATGTCAGTACTTTCTCTGCTTGAAACAGAGGCCAAACAGCACTGTCGCCTTTCGCTCAATTCACTGAGATGCAGTCTTTACAAGTCATCTCCTTATTCTCAAACTGAACTGCCTGCTTTTATGAGCAAGCACAGATACATAAATCAAACAAAAGACCTCACATCCCATTTCCATGATAATGTGATGTGTTTTGGGGTGATTCAAACAGAATGCAAACAAGTTATTTTACCTTCAACATAACTCTTTGATCTGTAACCCATACAGTAAATTTGCAGATGATGCCAAGATTAATAGGGTGATTCGATTTGATTTGATGTATTAGTATACAGCGAAAAGTATTGTTTCTTGTGCATTATACAGAAAAAGCATACCGTTCATCAAGAAGGAAAAAGTTCAGAATGTAGTGTTACAGTCATAGTTAGGCTGCAGAGAAAGATCGATTTAGTGCAAGGTAGGTCCATTCAAAAGTCTGACAGCAACAAGGAAGAAGCTGTTCTTGAGTCGGTTGGTACGTGACCTCAGACTTTTGTATCTTTTTCCCAATGAAAGAAGGTGGAGGAGAGAATGTCCAGGATGCGTGACTGCTTTTCTGAGGCAGCAGGAAATGTAGACAGAGTCAATAGTTTGGCCTCCATTTCAAGCAGAGAAAGTACTATCTTGATGCAATTTAAAAGTTCCAGCACGTCCTCTTTTTTAACGTCCACGTACTCAATCTTTCCAGTCCATCGCAAACCTGCAGTACAACCTCCCAGATCACTTTCCACCGTGAATACCGAGGCAAAGTACTCATTTAGGTGTACAGTTCTGTTCTTATAGGAAGAATGTGATTGCTCTGGAGAGGGGGATTCACCAGGGTGTTCCTGGGATGGAGCATTTGAGCTATGAAGAGAGGCTGGATACATTTTTAGAGGAAAGGAATCTGAGAGGAAACCTGCATACAATTATGAGGGGTATGGACAGAGTGAGTAGGATACAGCTGCTCCCCTTAGTTGAAGGGTCAATAATGAGGGGACATAATTTTAAGGTGAAGAGAAACATTTGAGGAAACTAATTTCACGCAGAGTGTGGTGGGAGTGTGGAATGCACAGCCAGGGAGGGTTGGAAAAGCAGGAAACCTCACAATCTTTAGAGAATACATGGATGAACACTTAAAATGTTGGAACTTTCAAGGCTATGGGCCAAGTTCTGGAAAGTGGGATTAGTGTAGATTTAATGTAACTTTGACAGTGCAGACCTAATGGATTGAAGGGCCTCTTTTGTCATATATGACTCTACCTTGTGAAATATACAAAGTGCTTGCCTCACGACAAAGTTGACATCAGCCAGGAACTGAGAAAAGTCAGTCTGAATCATTGCGGTGGTCTTTTAGTGTTAGGGAATCCTACAGCATAGAAAGAGGCCATCAGTGGGTATAACTCTTTGAAACAGATCTCTAATTAACTTGACACAAATTATTTTGTACTTTTTAATGGGTTTTTGCTATTGAGAAAGAGCAGGGACCTAAAGTTTTCTTTACTCAGGGGAACACATCCCTGCTAACTCCAAGTACCTTGCTGCTAACTTGCTCTTTAATGAGGATTGATTGGCTCACTGCCAACAACAGCCCCTCCAACCCCCCACCTCCATCCAAGCCCGGAGGATGTCCCAGCACAGAGAGCTGCCAGCCTCCAGGAGACCGGAGCATTCCGGGAGAAGCCCACACAGACATAGGGAGAATGTGCAAATTCCACACAGACGTGACCCAAACCGGGAATCGAACTTGGATCCCTGTGCTAACCATTGTGCCACCCTGCAGGGAGTGTAGGAGAGACCAGTGTGTCTCCAGGGGAAGTACGGGGGTGTTGGGGGATAGGCCGGGGGGGGAGGGCAGGTCCAGAAGTCATTGAGATTTAAGGGGAGGGTGCCCCAATTCCGATCGGGACTTCTGATATTGCGATCTCTCTCCCCACCCATCACCCATTTCCTGCCTGAGGTTGACATTTCTTCATTTTTGGGCAACTCCCTTGAAGCTGCCATTCGTTCAACTGAAAACCTAGACAGCGTGGGGGAAATGGCCCTTTGGTAGCTATTAATTGACAACTGAAAGGCTTCAGTTTTGGTAAGGGTGGCTTTCCCTCCCAAGACCTACTCAAAACCGCTGTGAGTGGGCTCACTGAGAACCTGGGGGGGACTCCCTCTATGAAATTATCTCCCTGCAATTTCATGCTCCCCTCTTCATCCACCCTTCAACCCCTCGGCTCAGAACCCTCCTGCCACTGGGGGTGGGGGGTGGTGGGTGAAGCATAAAATTCTGGCAAAAGTTTTATTTTCTCTGATCTTCTTTACAATCCATTACATTTTTACAGAAGAGTGGTCTTGTTGCTATCGGTTACAGTCCTGATGGTGTCAGTAATATTAATAGTGCAGGATTAAAATCTTTATAACTACAAACTTTTAATCTCCAATGATAAATTGTCAGTCAGAAGATTTAAAGACTTTTAAGGAGCTATTTAATAACTCTCAGCAAAGATTTATCTCAGTGAAAAGGAAAGAATCTTTGACAGGATGCATGACTAAATAAGGAAGTTAAGGATAGTATTAGATTGAAAGGAGCACTTTACAAATCTGCAAAGATTAACAGTAGGTCAGGGGCTTAAGCAGACTTTAAGAAGTAGCAAAAAGCAACTAAAAAGATAATAAAACTGGCAGAAATTGAAGTATTGAGAAAGTTCTAATAATATCAAAACAGATGATGCGAGTTTCTACTCATACTTGAAAAGCAAAAGAGTAACTGCGGTTCATTTTGGTCCACGAGGGAATGCGGCTTGGGAAATGATGATGGAATACAAAGAAATTGAGGCAGAGTTAAAGTGATATTAAAGCGGCAATTCTCCCATCTTGCTCGCCACCGGAATCGTAGTTACAATCTTTTTAAATTCCTTGGATACTTTCAGGGCCCCACTAGGTTGGAAAGCAGTTAATATAATACCACTATTCAGAAAAGAAGGTGACAGAAAGCAGGGAACCATAGGCCATTTAGCCTAACACTGTGCTAGAATCCATTATGAAGGAAGTTATTGTGGCACACTTAGAAAATCATAATCTAATCAGACAGAGTTAACATGACATAAATTATTTTAATTAATTTATTTGAGTTTTTGATGAAATAACATTCAAAATAGATAAAAGGGAACCTCTAGATGTGATGATTTGGATTTCCAAAGGTCTTTGATGAGATGCTACATCACTACACAACAGAACATGGTATAGGGAATAACATATTGGCATAGATAAATGATTGGCTAGATAACATGAAGCAGAGAAAATGGGTCTTTCAGATTGGTAAGGTATAACTAGAAGAGTGTCACAGGAATCTGTGCTAGGTCCTCAAGTATTTACAATCTACGTCAATCACTTGGATAACAATACCAAATGTATAGTAGCTAAATTCATAAGTAGCACCAAGATAGTAAGCTGTCAAGACGAGTTACTGAGTCTGTAAAGGGACAGGGTAAGCGAGTGGGCAAACAAACTGGCAAATGTAGAATAATATGGGAAGATTTGGCAGAAAGAATAGGAAAACAATATATTATTTAAATGGTGAGACATTGTAGAACTCCGTGTTAAGAAAGGATTTGGAGTCCTGATTTGTGAATCACATAAAACTCATCACATAAATGAATCACATAAATCACATCACAACTTTAAATGCTAGCACGAGGGGACACAACTTTAAATTAAGGGGTATGAGTTATAGGACGGATATCAGAGGTAGGTTCTTTACTCAAAGAGTGATTAGGGAGTGGAATGCCCTGCCTGCAGCTGTTGTAGATGCGCCAAGTTTGGTGGCGTTTAAGAGGTTAGTTGATAAGTATATGGATGAGAAGGGAATGGTTTAGTTAGGAGGGGCATTGCTTTTTATTTTGGTCGGCACAACATCGAAGGCCGAAGGGCCTGTTCTGTGCTGTATTGTTCTATGTTCTATGTTCTATGTTCTAAAGTCACTCTGCAGGTTCAAGTGATTAGGAAGGCAAGTGGAATGTTCTTTTTTACAAGGGGAACAAAGTATAATCCTAGAATCAAATCCCTGCAGTTCAGAGGGAGGCTATTGGGCCCATCAAGCCTGCACTGACGACAATCCCTCCCAGGCCCGATCCCCGTAACACCACATTTTTACCCTTGCTAATCCATCTGACACCAAGGGACAATTTAGCATGGCCAATCCAACTAACCTTTGGAATACGAAAGAAACCAATGTAGATGAGAACGTGCAAGTTCCATACCATCATCCAAACCAGGAATCAAATTTAGGTTCCTGGTACTGTGAGGCAGTACCACTGTCCACTGTGCTGCTCCATTCAGGATATTGTACTACAGTCTACAGAGCTGTGGTGAGACCACATCTGGGGTATTTTCAGGTTGCAGCTGTATAAGGTGCTGATGAGGTCACACCTGGAGTACTATGTACAGTTTTAGTCTCCTTACTAGAACCTGCGCTGACTAGCGGTGTACCGCAGGGATCTGTTTTGGGGCCACTGCTGTTTGTCATTTTTATAAATGACTTAGATGAGGGTGTAGAAGGACGGGTTAGTAAATTTGCGGACGACACTAAAGTCAGAGGAGTTGTAGACAGTGAGGATGGATGTTACAGTTTGCAGAGGAACATAGTTAAGCTGCAGAGCTGGGCTGAGAGGTAGCAAATGGAGTTTAATGCGGAAAAGTTTGAGGTGATTCACTTTGGAAAGAGTAACAAGATTACAGAATGTAAGGCTAATGGAAGGACTCTTGGTAGTGTCGACGAGCAGAGAGATCTCGGTGTACATGTGCATAGATCCCTGAAAGTTGGCACCCAGATTGACAAGGTTGTTAAGAAGGTATACAATGTGTTAGCTTTTATTGATAGAGGGATTGAATTTCGGAGCCGTGAGATCATGTTGCAACTGCATAAAACTCTGGTGCGGCCGCAACTTGGAGTATTGTGTACAGTTCTGGTCACTGCATTGTAAGATAGATGTGGAAGCACTGGAAAGGGTGCAGAGGAGGTAAACAAGGATGTTGCCTGGTATGGTAGGAAGGTCTTATAAGGATAGGCTGAGGGACTTGAGGTTGTTTTCATTAGAGAGAAGAAGATTAAGAGGTGACCTAATTGAGGCATACAAGATGATCAGAGCATTAGATAGGGTGGACAGTGAGAGCCTTTTTCCTCCGATTGTGATGGATAACATGAGGGGACATAACTTTAAATTAAGGGGTGATAGTTAAAGGATGGATATCAGAGGTAGGTTCTTTACTCAGCGGGTAGTAAGGGTGTGGAATGTCCTGCCTGCAGCAATTATGGACTTGCCAACTGTAAGGGTGTTCAAATGGTCAGTGGTTGGGCATATGGATAACATTGGAATAGTTTAGGTTAGAGGGTCATTAGATTGGTTCCACTAGTCGGTGCAACATCGGGGGCCAAAGGGCCTGTACTGCGCTGTAATGTTCTATGTTCTACGCATATCGGCACTGGAGGGGATGCAGACGAGATTCACTAGGTTGATTCCGGAATTAAAAGAACTGGCTTATGAAGAGACACTGAGTAGACTGGGGCTATACTCATTGGAATTCAGAAGAATGAAGGGAGATCTTATAGAAACATATAAGATTATGAAGGGAAAAGATAAGATAGAAGCAGGGAAGTGGTTTCCACTGATGGGTGAAACTAGAACTGAGGGTCATGACCTCAAAATAAGCAGATTTAGGACTGAGTTGAGGAGGAACTTCTTCACCCAAAGGGTTGTAAATCTGTGGAACTCCCTGCCTGGTGAAGCAGTTGAGGCTACCTCATTGAATATTTTTAAGGCAAGGATAGGTACCTTTTTGAACAGTAAATGAATTAAAGGTTATGGTGAGTGGACCAGCAACTGGAGCTGAGTCCACGAGGAGATCAGCCATGATCTTATTGAATGGCGGAGCAGGCTCGAGGGGCTGGATGGCCCACTCCTGCTCCTACTTCTTATGTTCTAATGGCTCTTATGTATTACGTATAAATTTCATTTCCTTATTCGAAAATAATTGATATTAGAAGCAGTTGAGAAATGGTTCAAAGCTCAGGTTTATTTTATGAAGAAAGGTTTATGAAGGGTTTATTTTATGAAGGATTGAACAGATAAGCCTGCTAATTACTGGAACTTAGAAGAATTAAAAATGATCTTATTGAAAAGTACAAGCTCCTGAGGGAGCTGGCCTGGGTAAGTGCCAGGAAATTGTTTCCTCTGGAGGAGAAACTGGAAATCAGTGACCTGTTTTAAGAATAAAGATAGAGATGGAGGGAATTTTTTTCTCTCAGAAGGACATTAGAGTTTGGAATTCTCTTGCACAGCAAGTACTGGGGGCTGGGTCATTGCATTTGTTCAAACATAGAAGATAGGAATAGGAGGAGGCCACTCGGCCCTTTGAACCCGCTCTGTCATTCATCACAATCATGGCTGATCGTCCAACTCAATACTCTGATCCTGCTTACTCACCAATAACCTTTGGTCCCATTCCCTCAAGTGCTATGCCAGCCACCTCTTGAATACATTCAATATTTTGGCATCAACTACTTCCTGTGGTAATGAATTCCACAGGCTCACTACTTTTTGGGTGAAGAAATGTGTCCTCACCTCTGTGTGGAATGATCTACTCCAAATCCTCAGATTGTGACTGATTCTGGACTCTCCCACCGTTGGGAACATCCTCCCTGCATTTATCCTGTGTAGTCCTGTTAGAATTTTATAAGTCTTTATGACAATTCCCCCTCGTGCGTCTGAACCCCAGTGAAAACAATCCTAACCTAGTCAATCTCTCCTCATGCATCAGTCCCGCTATCCCTGGAATCAGCTAAAGGTTGAGTTTGATGGGTTTTTGTTAGGAAAGGGAGTCAAACTGTGGGGTACAGACAGGAGAGTATAGCTGAGACTACAACAAATCAGCCATAATCTTACTGACTGGTGGGACATTCTCTAAGGGCCAAATGGCCAGCTCTTAGTCCTAAATCCTCTGTCCATATATTCCTCTATTGAGGCAGCTTTCAACAATTGGGTGTAGCCAAAACCCTGGGTGGGATTTTAATGCCTTGCTCATCCTGAAACCATAAAATCCCCCCTGAGGTCAATGGACCTTTCTATTGTCTGTCCCTCACCCACTCCGATTCCTGAGGCAGGCAGGGTGATAAAACTCTGACCCATACATCCACCCTGACTGAACCACATGACTCACTATCACTTAGAGTTGACCGGGTCTCCTGTGAAGGTGCTGCAGACAGAATTTGTGGCATCAAATATCAACAACTATGAATGTCTCTGGAGGGTGGGGGGCAGGGGAGGGGCAGGGGAGGGGTAGGGGTACGTGGTGGGGATATTATCCCCTGTGCGTTTGACTTGTTTGTTGGATGACTATTGGTGATTTAATGGGTGTGCCTTTTCTAATGGAGCTCTGTTTGAAGATTAACAACAGCCGTCAGAATATCTTAATTACATGGTGTATTACTGAGCGTTTTAGTAAGAAAGCTGCACAACAGCTTGATCAAGGTCATTAAGCCTCTTTTACATTTCTGATTAAGTTATAAACTGAATATAATCCTGTTCATAAAAGACAGCAGCGGTCGCTGTTGGTAACACAGGAGAACTGAACAGGCATTAACCACCAGATTGGAATTGTAGTGTTCCACAAAACACTGTGGTAATTAAATATGGTCATTAACATTAAACTTGTTGCAAGCTTTCCACTTATTGGGATCAACATTCAGTGTTACTTTCACATCTTTATGTTCTGAAGGGACCAGAAAAACATGAGAACTGTTAACAATATGTGTAATGAAATCTCAGTCACCAGAAAAGCAAAAGGTTCACACCTTCAGGATCTGAGATCAGTGGTTCCTACTGGTATGTCGTGAAGAACCCATCCCCGTCCCCAAATATGCCACAAAAATGATTCAAAATTCATCTAATTAAACTAAAACTAACCTTTGTCTTCAGATCCATGGTCGGCACCTCCAAAAACAGACGCCTCCCAATTAGGCGCTGCTTGGGAAAGTGTTGCAGACACATGAGGGGGAATTGTCATAAAGACTTATAAAATTCTAACAGGATTATACAGGATAAATGCAGGGAGGATGTTCCCAATGGTGGGAGAGTCCAGAATCAGTCACAGTCTGAGGATTTGGTGTAGACCATTCCAGACAGAGGTGAGGACACATTTCTTCACCCAAAAAGTAGTGAGCCTGTAGTTTAGATCTTTCACTTTGGTCAGATTATATGCATTGACCAATGGGACTTGAATTTGAAGACAGTGTCCCATCAAAAACTGAAACATCTTGGATAGAATGTATAAATGAGAGATATTTGCACTATCAAGTGTGTAGATGTTTATCCTTGTCTGGGATGCTTTGAGAGTATCTCTAAAATGTTTCCATTTTTCCCCTGGGAATCTCGTCTATGACTGAATTCCAAGTGGAACAGCTACTTTTAGAAGTTTAGTGTCAAGGATACGATTGAAATGTCTCACCAAGAGGAACTATTTTTGAGTGATTAATGTCTAGATGCTGGGCATGTCATTTGGGAGAGGACAATGTTATTGAACTGTCTTTCTTGTTACTGGATTTAGAGGATCTGGCAAAGATACTGCTGGTGATAGTACTTCTCCATTACTTTGAAGTGCTTGTTGTTGTCCGTATCTAAGGAGTGCAGTGATCACTATTGCCCAATAAACCATGATCTTTATTGACTTGAAAAGCTGGTCCTCGGGTATTCTTTTCCTTAATCAGTTTTGAAGGTGGTTGTAAATTTCATTGCCTATCATCAAGTGGAGGCTCCTGAGATAGAAAAACAGTCCTCATGGTCCAGAAACAAATTACGGGAATATCAGCGTAAATTAACACAAAATCCTGTAACACTAGAGGAGGTCACTCTGTGCTGCTTTAAAAAAAATAATGATCCAATTAATCCTACACTCTGCTGTTTGCCCATAGCTCTGTAAATATTTTCTCTTGGAGCATTTATCCAATTTCCTTTGGAAAGTTCAGTCTTGGAGTTTGAACCTAGTGCAGGAGAGAAGTTCTAGCAGCTGTGTTGATAATCAGGTTGGCTGGCGATAGGCCATAGCAAATCAAAGAAGTCACTCTGGGAATGGTTTATAAGCTTCCCGACAACAGTTACACTGTAGGACAGAATACAACTCAATAAATAATGGGAGCTCAAGACGAAGGGAGATTATAACCTTCATATAGATTAGATGAACCAAATTGGTAAAGTTAGCCAGGAAGATGAGATCATGGAGTGTATTTAGGATAATTTCTTAGAATAATACATGTGGAACAAACCAGGGAATACCCTATTTTAAACCTGATAATGTTTAATGGAACAGGATTAATTAATCACTTCTTGTATCTGGTCATCTAGGCAAGAGTGATCTTAACATTATAGAATTTCACATTCAATTTGTGAGCCAGAAATATGAATCTAGAACTGGGGGCACTGTTTCAAAATAGAGGGGCTCTCATTGGAGGTGTAGAATCATAGAATCCTTACAGTGCAGAAGGAGGCCATTCTGCCCATCAAGCAGTCTGGCAGTAATCTTACCAAGTCTTATCCCCATGCACATACTTTACCTTGTGACTTCACACTGACACTAAGGGGAAATTTTGCTTGGCCAATCAATCTATTCTACAATTTTTTGGACTGTGGGAGGAAACCGGAGCTCCTGGAGGAAATCCACGCAGGCAAGGGGGAGAATATACCAACTCCACCTAATCACCAGAAGCTGGAATGGAATCTGGGTAACTTACACAGTGATGTAGAGGAAGAGGGATTTGTTCCTTTAGAGGTTAATTAATCTTTGGAATCCTTTACTGCAGGGCATAGTGGAGACTGGTCATCAGATATATTCAAGGCTGAGTTAGACAGATTTTATACAGAGAAGGGAGTCAGGCAGGAAAGTGGAGTTGAGGCCACAGTCACATCAGCCTTGATCATATCTCATGGAGGAACGGGCTCGGGGGACTGTCTCAAAGTCATACTCCTGTTTATAACTGGAATGTTCTTGCGGTTTAAAGGACCAAGGAGTTGGGGGACGTGGAGACTGTATCAATTTGAAGGAAATAACTGGAAATGCCTGGGGACAGACAAGATGCAGCATAACAAGGAATGTTAGCATTCCTGCTTCAAATGGCTGCTTCCTTCTCTTCCAAGAGTCGGATTCCCTTGGTTTAATTATGAAATCGATACCCCACCCACCATCGCACAGCCACTTCTCTCTTTGGAGACATCCCCAGACCTGTTTAACGTGTTCCCTTCCTTGCACTGACTAAACGTGCTGGGACATGAAGGAAACGCCACACCGACTTCCATGGGCTGAAGGTTCAATATTTCCTCTCCACACGGATTCCCCTGCAACACACCTCGCTCAAGAGACAACTGCAGAGGCAGACTGACCTCACCTGTTGTACAAGTGTGTCTGTCCCCCACCCCGGCTTGTTCTTTCTACTGGCGAGGGAGCTGTTTGTCTCCACAAAAAGTTTTGAGAAAGCCAATCCTTTTCCCTCCCTGGGTTCTGGGCACCGAGCCAGAAACTGCAACTCGGCAACTTTCTCAACACATAAAAAGAAAGGATAATCCCAAGGGGGCGGCAGAGAAACTTCCCCAGCGAAACTTACAGGATAGCGACTACCCTGGAAGGGGTCTGAATCTGCGAGGGAGCACTGCAACTTCTAACAACCCACACTGCCTCCAGAAAAAGAGTGTGATTGAATCCTGTTGGCTATTCATCTGCTGTTTTCCCCCGGCGTTTTACAGGTAAGCAGCAAAGGAGCTTCTCAGAAAATCCACAACACTGTCCTTGCCCTATTTGCTTCTCGGTGAATGTTTTCTTTTGGGTTAATTTTTTTTTTAGTTCATTCTCTGGAGTTTAGCCACCTGGAGTAATGAAGAAATGACTCAGAACAACGACAGAGTTTGAAGGAGTTTTACAAAGTAAGCAAATTGGATGCATGTTAGCGATGGAGAGGGAGTGTGCTACAAAGAGACATCTTCATTTTCAGCCCAGCTGCTTACTTTTTAGAATGAAGTGTCTGGTTATCTAAATTCAATGCTGTAAAATCGGGTGCATGAGCACCCAGCAAACTGGGTGGAAGGGGGGATGTGTTTGCATGCATAGACTGCTTTTCACAATCTTTTGATATCATAAAAGAACTTCAAGGACAATGGAATACTTCCTGAAATGTGGTTGCTGTTAAAATGTCAGGGAATGTGTCAGCACCGCCCCCTCCCAGTACAAATCAGTAATTAAAGGATCAGATAATCAGTTATTGTGATGTTGGGTGATCAGCAGTGTTGTCCAGAACCGTAGATCGCTCCTGTTTTAAAGATATACGTGATGCAGAAATGTTATTTAGAAATTATTCTCTCTCCCACCTTCTATCTTCTGGATAAAGTCTGAGGTCACGTACCAACCAACTCAAGAACAGTTTTTTTTCCCTGCTGCTGCCAGACTTTTGAATGGACTCACCTTACATTAAGTTGATCTTCTCTATAGCCTAGCTATGACTGTAACACTCTCTCCTTTCCTTCTCTATGAATGGTATGTTTCATCTGTAAAGTGTTCAAGAAACAATACTTTTCATGGTATGTTAATACATATGACAATAATAAATCAAATCATATAGTTCTTATCTTCAAATTATGACCCTTAGTTCTGGATTTCCCTCACCACTGGAAACACTCTTTCTGAATTTACTCTGTCTAACGCTGTTTCTATGTAAAATTCTAACATAGAAACATAGAAAAACTACAATACAATACAGGCCCTTCGGCCCACAAAGTTGTGCTGAACATGTCCCTACCTTCTCTGCTGTTTCTCTGCTGTGTCTCTGAAGTTTCACTGCCACTCCCTCGGGATTATCCTTTCTGTGTGTGTGTGTGAGAGTGTGTGTGTGTTTTGAGAAAGTTGCCAAGTTGCAGTTTCTGGCTCGGTGCCCTTCTAAATTTTAAAAGGTTCTGAGATCCCCTCTCACTGTTCTAAACTCCAGGGAATATAAAAGTCACCTGGACTCAAAATGTCAGCTCTTTTCTCTCCTTGCAGGTGCTGCCAGACCTGCTGAGATTTTCCAGCATTTTCTCTTTTGGTTTCAGATTCCTGCATCCACAGTAAATTGCTTTTCTCCAGTGAATATAATCCTAACTGACTTAATCTCTCTTCATATGATAGTCCTGCCATCCCAGGAATCACTCTGGCAAAACCTTGCTGTACTCCCTCCATAGCAAAGACATTCTTCCTTAGATAAGGACACCAAAACTGCACATAATACTCCAGGTGTGGCCTCACCAACGCTCTATACAATTGCAGCAAAGCGTCTTTATCCCTATTCTCAAATCCTCTCACTACAAAGGCCAACATATCATTTGCCTTTTTTTTTATTACCTGCTGTACCTGCACACTTACTTTCAGCGACTGATGTACAAAGATACCTAGATCTCATTGAGTATCCACCTCTCAAGTAATAATTTGTCCTCCTATTATTGCTAACAAAGTGGATTTCCTCACATTTATCCACATTATACTGCACCTGCCAATGCAGATGCCCACACACTCAGCCTGTCCAAGTCACGCTGAATCTTCCTCATAGCTCACCCTCCCACCCAACTTGGTATCATCTGCAAATTTGGAAATAATACATTTAATTCTCTTTTCTAAATCATTAATACACAATGTGAACAGTTGTGGTCCTTTTTCCAACTGACTACTAGTTGGAAAAAGACTCATTTATTCCAACACTTTGGTTCCTATCTGCTAACCAGCTTTCTATCCATCTCAAGACATTGGACGGGATTTTATGGCTGCACTTATCTTGAAATGGTAAAGTCCCATCCTGAGGTCAATGGACTTTTCCATGGTCCGCTCCTTGTCCATTCCACTTCTTGTGGCAGGCGGAATAGTAAAATTCACCTCATTGTCTGCAATCCCACGCACTTAACTTTACGTAGTAAACTCCTATGTATGATCTTGTCTAAAGCCTTCTGCAAGTCTAAATAAATCACATCCACCAGTTCTGCTCAGTCAATTCTACTAGTTACTTCCTCATAAAATTCCTGTAGATTTGTCAGGCATGATTTTCCTAATGTAAATCCATGCTGACTTTGTCTGATTATACCACTGCCTTTCCAAATGCTGTTCTATGAAGTCCTTGATATTGGACTCTAACAATTTTCCCAATACTGACATTAGGCTCACTGGTCTTGGTTCTTTTTTTTCTCTCTACCTTCCTTTATGAATAGTGGGTTACATAAGCTATCCTCCAATCTGTAGTAACGGGTCCAAAGTCAAAAAAATATTGAAAATTGACCACCAATGGATCTGCTATTTCCAGGGCCACTTCCTTAATTAGTTTGGAATGAAGATTATCAGGACCTGGAGATTTATTTACCTTCAATCCCATCAATTTTCCCAAAACCATTTCTCTGCAAATGCTGATTTCTTTCAGCTCCTCACTGAAACTTGTTTCTCAGAATTTCTGGCACATTATTCATGTCTTCCTTTGTGAAGACAGAAGCAAAGTATGAATTTAATTCCTCGTGATTTCTTTATTCCCCGTTATGAATTTTCCTATTTCTGACTGTAAGGGCCCTACATTCGTCTTTGTCAATCTTTTTTCTCTTTACGTGCCCACAGAAACTTTTACATCAGTTTTTTTATGTTCCTGCTAGTTTATTTTCATAGTCCATTTTTCTTCTTCTTAATTAATCCCTTGATCTGCTTTTGCTGAATTTAAATCTTTCTAAATCTGTTACTTTTTCTTGCCAATTTGTATGTGCCTTTTTTGTATTTAATACTATCTCTAATTTCCCTTGGAAGCCATAGTATGGCCACAGTTCACTTTCACCCTTGCAGCAATTAGAAATATGTAACTTTGGAGTTTACCTGCTCATTCCTTGAATGTCTGCCATTGCCTATCCACAGTCTTTTCTTTCAGTAATGTTTCTCAATCCAACATGGCCAGTTCATCCCTCAAACCATCATAATCACCTTTATTGAGATTCAGGGCCCTAGTTTCAAAATCAATGACCTCACTATCCATCTTGATAAAGAATTGTATCATATTATGGTTACTCAACCTCAAGGGTTCTCTCACAACTAGATTGTCAATGAATCCTTTCTCATTGTACAACACCAAGTCCAAGATCAGTCATTCAATTCTGATCTTAGGTGCCCATCTATGTAGAGTTTGCGCATTCTCTTTGTGTTTGCATGGGATTCCTTTGGATGCTCTGGTTTCTTCTCACATTGCAAAGATGTGTCGGTTAGGAGAATTGGCCATGATAAATGTACACGATTAAGGGGAGAGGGATGGGTGAACGGAGGCATGGGGGGCTTGGGTTGGATGCTCTCTGAGAGTTGGGGGCAGATTTGATGGGCTAAATGGTCTCCTGCTGCACTGTAGGGACTCCAGTAGAAACAATGTGCAGGGGTACAGGGAAAAGGCAGGGTTGGCACTAAATCATGATGCTCATTTGGGGAACCAGTGCAGACATGATGGGCCAAACAGCCTCCTTCTGTACTGTAGTGATTCTGTGATCAGCTCCAAGAATAATTTTTTGATTAATTTGAAGAGTGTTTGATTTTGTTACAGTGCCCCTTCAAGGGGCCGTTCACAGTTAGTTTATTCTGATCATTTTGTACACTCGGAAGAGTATAAAGAAATGCTTATTGACGCTGGTGATGGGTTGTAGAGTTAAGATGTTAGACATTTGTCAGATGTTAAAATTGTACCTTGTGAATAAATCTAAGATTAAATTTTCTGGTCTCCATCTTCACTGATTGGCATTAGGAGGTTTAGCAGTGATGCCTGTCACTTTGATACAATACCTGAGCTGAAGCCAACTTTAGAACCGTTTCCTAGTGGGGTCAGCATGGTGGCACAGTGGTTAGCACTGCTGCCTCACAGTGCCAGGGACCCAGGTTCGATTCTTGGCTTGGGTCATTCTCTGTGTAGAGTCTGCATGTTCTCCCTGAGTCTGCATGGATTTTATCTGGATGCTCTGGCTCCTCCCACAGTTCAAAGATGTGTAAGTTAGGTGGATTTGTACGGTAAACATGTAGGGCTACAGGAAAGGGCTTGGTAGGATATCCTGTTGGAGACTTGATGGACTGAATGGCCTCCTGCACAATAGGAATTCTATCATTCTATGAGATGTTGGGTAATCCTTACAAAGGGCTATCATATATATAGTCATTAATAAATCCAATTGGGAATTCAGGAGAAATGTTTTTACCTAGGAATGGTGAGAACGTGAAATTCAATCTCACAGAGAGTGGTAGAGGGAAATAATATATATATAATATATATATTTAAAGAGAAATCTGGATCATTACAAGAATGAGAGAGGAACAGAAGCATATTCATGTAGGATTATACTGGGGATTAGAAGGATGTGTGGAGGCATATTTGGAACATATTTAACATCCTGGACCGATTGGGCTGAATGGCCTGCGTCCATGCTGCTTATTCCCAAGTAATTAAAAAGAAATGAAGCTCGGAGGAAGAGTTGTGCAGGCTCGAAATGTGAACTGTCCTTTTCTCCCCGCAGATACTATCAGACCAGATGAGCTTATCCAGCATTTTCTGTTAGATAAAAGTAATGCTTTGTGCCATCACCATTTGTTCACAATGGGAAAGAGTGGGCTGCGGTGGGGGGACCTGAGAGCAACTAAAATCTTAAATTGGCGACAAATCCAATGAAAACAGCGTGTAATTTAAAACAGTACCTGAGCAATATTGTGTGACTTCAAAGTTATAGTTTATGATGTAAACCAAGCCCCCACGCATTTTATTGCCTCGTAATCATTCCCAGATATCCCTTGTTCTCCTGTGATAAACTCTTCAAGATGTTTTACACTGAAATGAAGTGCAGGAAGCTGATGAAAGGACAAAGCAAGTTTCACCCAAATTCTGATTCTAATCATGGGAAACTGCAGCACATCTTCTAGAAACATGTTTGTTTTGCAAATCGAGTGACAACTTGCAGCTCTGATTCTGATCTGTTAATTTCATTCTAACTCTGTAGATTCGGACAGACACTTGAAGGAATCAATTCTTTACTACCCCTCTGTTCCAGTATTTGGACCTTTTGGAGTGAGTTTAACAATAAAACGTTCCTCAATGAGATGTCCCACACTCATGAATAGAAACTAAACGGTGGCTGGGTTTTACCCATGGTGTGTTTCTCTCAGGCAGAAATGATCGGCCATTTACATTGCTGTTTACTCTGGTGGGACTGAACTATCTTGCTGGATGAGCGGTGCTGTAAAATCCTGGCCTGTGAGTCAGGTATCCAGAATGTGCCATATTAATTGGTTGCTCATGTAATCTAATTTTTAGCTATTTTTCAGGATTTGGGCAAACTAGGGTAGCTTCTAGAATTGAAATCCAGGGTGAAATTAATCACTTGGGAAAATGTGGATCAATTAATTTTGATTTGATTTATTATTCTCACATGCATTAGCACACAGTGAAAAGTACTTTTTCTTGTGCACGATATAGATAAAGCATAAAGAAAGGAGGGAGTGCAGTATGTTGTGTTACAGTCATAGCTAGTCATAGCAGAGAAAGATCAACTTAATGCAACATAGGTCCATTCAAAAGAATGACAGCAGGGAAGAAGCTGTTCTTGAGTCGGTTGGTACGTGACCTCAGACTTCTGTATCTTTTTTCTGACGGAAGAAGGTGGAAGTGAGAATGTGTGGGGTCCTTAATTGTGCTGGCTGTTTTGCCAAGGCAATGGGAGGTGTAGACAAAACAAATGGATGGGAGGCTGGTTCGCCTGATGGATTGGGCTACTTTTGTAGTTTCTTGCAGTCTTGGTCAGACCAGGAGCCATATCAAGCTGTGATACAACCAGAAAGAATGCTTTCTATGGTGCATCTGTAAAAGTTGGTGAGATTCGTAGCTGACATGCCAAATTTTCTCAGTCGCCTGAGAAAGTAGAGGCATTGGTAGCACAGATTTGTTAAAGACAAATCATGCTAAATTGTTTCACTGTTTTAAAAAGACAGCAGATGAGTTGATTGGGGTAGTGTAGTTGATGTGATATACCTGGACTTCCAAATGGCATTTGATAAAGCGCCATATGACAGGCTTGTCAGAAGCGTTAGTGATTGTGGAATAAAAGAGACAGTAGCACCATGGATCGAATATGTGACTGAAATCAGCGAGTATTGCTGATTGGTTGTATTTTGAACTGGACAAGGATGTAAAACAGTGTGTGCAGAGGTCAATGTTCAGACTCCTGCTTTGAATCCTAGTTTTTGAAGGAATGAGTGAAAAGGTGGCCAAGCAATTTAATGTAGAGAGGCATGAAGAAGTTCCTACATTTTGGTGTGAAGAATGATGAGAGGCAATTTTTTGAAATTAATTTGTGGGATGTAGGTGTCGCTGGCTGGCCAGCATTTATCGTACATCCCAATTTCCTTGTTCGGAGCACAGTTGAGAGTCAACCACATTGCTGTGGCTCTGGAGTCACATGTAGGTCAGACCAGGTAAGTAGAGCAGATTTCCTTCCCTAAAGGACAATAGTGAACCTGGTGGGTTTTTCACACAGTTGACAATGGTTTCAGGGTCAACAGTAGATTCTTAATTCCAGATACTTTTTATGGAATTGAAATTCCACCATCTGCTGTGGTGGGATTTGAACCTGGGTCCCCAGATAATTAGCTAAGTTTCAGGATTAATGGTCTAGCGATAATATCACTAGACTATCACCTCCCCCCTACATTGAGTGGATTTAAGACAGAGATAGATAGGCTTTAATTGTTAAGGAGATCAAAGATTATGAGGTAAAGGCAGGAGAATAGGGTTGTGAAGCACGTCAGCCATGATTGGTGGAGCAGACTTGATGGGCTGAAAGGCTTAAGTCTGCTCCTATCTCTACAGGAGCAGAGGGACCTGAAGTCAAGATGGCAGGACAGGCTAAAAGTGCAGTTAAGCAGAGTAAAGCCAAGAATCCTTGGCTTTGTCAGTAGAGGTATAGTGTATAAAAACTGAGAGGTTCTGAGAAACCTGTGCAAACACCAAAGTATTGGACAGAATTTTACCAACACGTCTGCCTGAACTTCACATGATTCCACCCGGGGCCGAGGGAGAATGCTGTTCGCTGAGCCTCGCCCACCCCTGGAATCAGGATGGGGCGTGCCAGTAAAATTCCAGCCATTGTGTCCAGTTTTGGGCACCACACTTTCGAATCAATATGAGGGGATAGTAAAAATTCACAAGAGCTGTTCAAGGAATAAGGAAGTTCAGTTATGTGGAGAGATTAGAGGAGATTGTCCTGGGAGATTAGCAAGAGGTTTTCTTAAATCACATGGAGTCTGATGTGGATAGGGAGAACATGATGACAAAGGGTCATCCTGACTCAATACGATGGCTCTATTCTCTCTCCACAGATGCTGTCAGACCTGCTGAGACTTTCCAGCATTTTCTGTTTTTATTTCAGATTCCAGCATCCGCAGAAATAGGCTTTTATCTGAGGTTGGGGAGAAAATGCTTCCATTAAGAACCACGTGACACTGAAAAACAATGGCGATATGAGGGAAAAGATGGGTGGTTTGAATTGGGAATGGAAGCAGAGATATGTGAGGTCTTCAAAAGAGAATTAGGTAATTAGCTGAAAGGTTAAATATTGGCGACAGGGAAGAGGCAGGGAATCGGGAACAGGTGAGTTATTCTCACAAAGAACCAGCATGGACATGTCAAGTTGAATAAATGCTTTCTGTGATGTAGTCATCCCCACGTTCTAATACCTCAGGCAAGGCCACATTTCTTGTACATTATTAATTCTTTCAGTAATGATTGACTTGGCTTCCAAGTCAACCACTCAGTGTGGTGCTAGAGTCACAGGCAGTGACAGGTAGGCATGTTCATATTCTTCCAGTTGATGCCAGTTCAATTTCTTGATATCAGCTCAGAAATGGTGAAATTTATTGAATGCAGTTCCAGGGCTTGCTCTGAACTCTGGGCTGTTATTGACAGGAGAATTCCTGCTCAAATCATTCACCTTTTTTTTTATTCATTCGTGGGACACGGGCATCACTGGTTAGGCCGGCACATATCGCCCATCCCTGCTTTGAGAAAGTGGTGGCGAACTGTCTTCTTGAACTGCTGCAGTCTTTGAGGTGTAGGTACACCCACAGTGCTGTTAGAGAGACAATTCTAAGGTTTTGACCCAGTGGCGATGAAAGATTGGTGACATATTTCCAAGGCAGGATGATGAGTGATTTAGAGGGAAGTCTCCAGGTATCTGCTGCTCTTGTTCTTCCAGATGGCAGTGCTTGCGGGTTTGGAAGATGCTGCCTAAGGAACCTTGATGAGTTCCTGCAGTCCTTTTTGTAGATGGTACACATTGCTTCTGTAGAATATCGATGGTGGAAGGAGAGAATGTTTGTGAATGTGGATGGGCTGTTTTGTCCTGGATGGTATCAAACTTTTTGAATGTTGTTGGAGCTTCACCCATCCAGACAAGTGGAGGACATTCCATCACACTCCTGATTTGTTACTTGTAGACAGTGGACAGATTTTGTGAAGTCAGGAGATGACTTACCGCAGTATTCCTAGCCTATGACTTGCTATTGTAGTCACTATATTCATATGGCTGGGTCCAGTTCAGTTTCTCATCAATGGTAGCCCCCCAGGACATTGATGGTAGCATTTCAGCGATGGCAATGCCATTGAATGCCAAGGAGCAATAGTTAGGTTCTCTCTCATTTGAGATGGTCATTGTCTGGTACTTGTGTGGCACGAATATTATTTGCCATTTGTCAGCCCAAGCCTTGGTATTGACCAGGTCTCACTGCATTTGGACGTGGACTGTGTTAGTATCAGAGAAATTGCATATAGGACTGAACATTATGCAGTCATCAGCAAACATCCCCATTTCTGACCTCCGATGGAAGAAAGCCACTGATAAAGCAGCCGAAGATGGTTGGGCCTTAGACACTACCCTGAGGGGCTCCTGCAGTGATGTCCTGAAACTAAGAAGATTGACCCTCCACAACCATAACCATTTTCCTTTTGTGTCAGGAACAGCTCCAACCAGTGGAGAGTTTTGCCCTTGAATCCCATTGACCCCAGTTTCATTAGGGTTCCTTTATGTCATGCTCAGCTGAATGCTGCCTCGATGTAGTTCAGCTCTTTTGTCCATGTTTGAACAAAGCTGTAAAGAGGTCAGGAGCTGAGTGACCCGGACAGAACCTAAACTGAGTGGCAGTGAGCAGGCTATTAAAACATAGAACATTACAGCGCAGTACAGGCCCTTCCACTCCACTGCTCGGAGCAACAATCTAATGACCCTCTAACCTAAACTATTCCAATATTATCCATATGTCTATTCAATGACCATTTGAATGCCTTTAAAATTGGTGAGTCCACAACTGCTGCAGGCAGGGCATTCCACGCCCTTACTACCCTCTGAGTAAAGAACCTACTTCTGACATCCATCTTATATTTATCACTCCTCAATTTAAAGCTATGTCCCCTCATATTAGCCATCACCATCTGAGGAAAAAGGCTCTCACTGTCCACCCTATCTAACCCTCTTATCATCTTGTATGCCTCAATTAGGTCACCTCTTAACCTTCTTCTCTCTAACAAAAACAACCTCAAGTCCCTCAGCCTTTCCTCAGAAGACCTTCCCGCCATACCAGGCAACATCCTGGTAAACCTCCTCTGCACCCTTTCCAATGCTTCCACATCTTTCCTATAATGCGGCGACCAGAACTGTACGCAATACTCCAAGTGTGGCCACACCAGAGTTTTGTAGAGCTGCAACATGATCTCATGGCTCTGAAATTCAATCCCTCTACCAAGAAAAACCTGTTGGTAAACAGATGCTGCTTCACAGCTCTGTTGGTGACCCTTCCATCACTTTACTGATGATTGAGAGTAGACCAATGGGGTAGACCAATGGGGTGGTAATTTGCCAGGTTGGATTCGCCAGTAGCTCTGGAAAGTAGGATTACCTTTTTAGCGAGGGGCAGAGGCTCCACTTGGCCTCCATTTAGTAACTCAGCGCATCATGGCTGGAAAGTGGCTTAGAATCCACAAAGACTTTGCTTCTGGTGGGAGGCGGGGGAAGATGGGGTGGGGGGGAGCGGAGGAGAACTGAAGCAGAGAAATAAATATTTTGGGAAAATTGGGTGCAGATAATATTGTTGGCCTTCCATCAGTAAACACGTTAACTGGTCAATGGTAAGCTTGCCTCAGCTGGGAAGTGGTGTTAATGGGATTGAATGCAAAGCAACAATATTCCCTGAATGGAACATTGCCCTGAGTTTCTAGATTGTGATCACAATCCTCTAATAGAATGGAGGAACAGACAGTGCTGAAACTGCTGACCTGGTATTTGAAATCACTCATCACTGGGTATAATTAACAGATATTTATACATATGGCTCAGATTTATTTTATATTTTTCAAATATTTATGCTTTTCACATTTGCCAGGTCCTGATATATAAATGAAAGTGCAATGTGCCAAAGGGATAACGAAACCCTGATGTTGTATTCTCCCGACATTGTGAGAGTACGCTGGCACCGGGAGGCACGTTTAGGATCAATTTCCTGCAAATACCTTTGGGAAGGAATAACGTAAGCAGTTATTTTGGCAGTGCACTATCATCTACCGCCTGGCAGTGCTTACATTATTGCCAAATTGCACTCAAATTTCTTAATTCCTTAAACCTAAATCCAACACTTCTTCAGCTGTGAGTTTCATTATTGTTCTGGATGTTGATGGAGAGGTCAAGTGATGCAGACTTCCATGGCCTGCCCCATTGCCTCAGACAGCTAGTTCAACAACACATAGTACCCATGTTCAATACGGCTGATGGTCCTCTGGGGTTTCCCTGTTTTGTCGGGAGATGAATACACATTTACCCATTGCAGACTATTTTGCACATTCTTATACAATTGTGCATGTAAATACGTCGTTCATGTGTTAATATCCTCAATTGATCCTCAATTAAACTCTTATCCCGTTCTAATTATTTCCACACATCAATTCCCCATCTTCAGTTCCTTAAGGGATGCCTGGAATTTGCTGCCGGGGGAGGTAGTGGAAGCGGATATGGGGCATCTTTTAAGGGGCATTTTGACAAATGCACAAATAGGATGGGAATAGAGGGATGTGGTCCCCGGAGGGGTTGGGAATCTTAGTTCAGTCGGGCAGCATGGTCGGTGCAGGCTTGGAGGGCTGAAGGACCTATTCCTGTGCTGTAATTTTCTTCGTTCTCTTTGTTCTTTAAGCAGCATAGATTTTGGATGTTGATGGTGCACATTCGAAACCAGCTCACTGTTGCCAGGACTACTTCACTACATTAGCATCATTCTTTATTGTCAATGTAACTCTTTGTGGCTTCCTTTCACCACTATCTATCCTCTCTTAAACTCTTTTTCTCCACTGTCCTGTTTAAAAGCAGTGTAATGTGCTCTCATCATATTCTTTGTCTGGAAGCTTGAGGTTATACGCTCTCTCTAGTATCAGTCTCCAGTTTCTTCCTTATTCCCTGTCGTATCAGTCCCAAGCTGGTCACGAACGGAGTCGCTTCTCCTCCTCCTCCTTCAACTCTCTCTCAATAAGTAGCTGACGTGTATTTGTACTCAGCTACTGCTCCTCTCCTTTCAATCTCATATATCCTCTCATATAGGAGGATGTCTTGCTGAGGTCCACTTTCTGGAAGCACTGACCACCCAATGCAAATCTTCCCCGCAAAAGCCAATTAGTGTCGCTGCACTGCTGGATTAAGGAACTGAATTATAGGGAAATTGGATAGTTGAAGGCTTTGCTCTTTGGAACATAGGAGACTGAGGGATCTGATAGAGGTATATAAGATGATGAGAGGCACGGATAGGATGAATGCACTCAGTCTTTTTCCCAGGGTTGGGGAATGGAGAACTAGAGGCACAGGTTTAAGAGGGGAAATAATTAATGGGAACCTGAGAAGCAATGTTTTTACATAGAGGGTGGTACGTATGTGGAATGAGCTGCCAGAGGAAGTGGTAAAGAACAAAGAACAAATAACAAAGAAAATTACAGCACAGGAATAGCCCTTCAGCCCTCCAAGCCTGCACCGACCCTGTTGCAGGAGCATTGACAACATTTGAAAGGCACTTGGACAGATACATGGACAGGAAAGGTTTTTAGATTTGATTTGGTTTAATTTATTATTGTCATATGTATTAACACACAGTGAAAAGTATTGTTTCTTGCGTGCTATACAAAGTATACTGTTCATAGAGAAGGAAGTATGAGAGTGTGGAATGTAGTATTACAGACAAAGGTAGGGAGGAGAGAAAGATCAATTTAATACAAAGTGAGTCCATTCAAAATTCTGAAAGCAACAGGGAAGAAGCTGTTCTTGAGTCGGTTGGTACGTAATCTCAGATTTTTGTATCTTTTTCTTGAAGGAAGAAAATGCAAGGGACAATGGCTGGGGTGCGTGAGGTCCTTAATTATGCTGGCTGCTTTGCCAAGGCAGTGGGAAATGTAGACAGAATCAATGGATGGGAGGCTTGTTTGTGTGATGGATTGAGCTACTTTGATGACCTTTTGTAGTTCCTTGAGATCTTGGACAGAGCAGGAGCCATACCAAGCTGTGCTACAACCAGAAAGAATGCTTTCTATGGTGCATCTGTAAAAGCTGGTGAGAGTCATAGCTGACACACCAAATTTTCTTAGTCTTCTGAAAAAAGTAGAGTGGTTGATGGGCTTTCTTAACTATAATGTCCCTTGGACATGCATGGGGGACTTGGATCAGGACAGGTTGTTGGTGATCTGGACATCTAAAAACTTGAAGCTTGACCCTTTCTACTTCATCCCCATTGGTGTAGACTGGGGCATGTTCTCCTTTATGCTTCCTGAAGTCAATGACATCAAATGCGGGTAATGGGGTTAACTTAGATGGGCTTTTTGGTCAGCATGGACCAGTTTGAGCTGAAGGGCCTGTCTCCATGTCATAGATTGTATGATTTTATAAATTACCCTTCCTGCCCCTGAATGGATGTTACAAGTCAACATCCTTTATAATTGTATGTTTTATCACCTTTCCATTTTGTTTTACCCATCTAGACTTTTGCTATGATTGACAATTCATCCTCACCTATCACCTCTCCTTTATTGTCCGGTTAAATTAATCTAATTCCACGCTTGCCCGTTGAATCATGGAGAATCTCTGGTGATAGATTCCAATTACATATTTTACCTCTGGTTATCTCAGAAGCATTCTTAATACTGGTCCAGAAAACTCAAGATTAAACTGTTGGTTTAACATCTGAAGAAGCCAAGTCATCATAGAAAATATGCAGATTTATTTTAGCTTTTTGAGTTCTTTGCTGTAATATTTTTGACAGCGCAGCAGGCAATTTTGTTAAAACTTGACTGATTTTTTAAAAAAAATTGTTGGTGGTTTCATCTACACAGTGACCCTGAGCGACATATCCAAAAGCACAGTGTTTTTAGATGTACACTGATATTGAAGGCAGGATTTTCCGGCCCCTTTTGTTAGGTTTCCCTCTGATCGATGTGGTAAAGTTCTTGCAGGTGGGCAGGGCTGGAAAACTTTGGGCCAGAGTTATATCTCATTGCCATCTCGCCTGACTGCTGCTAAATTTAGAAATTGCTTCTCCAAAGTTAGGAACTGTTCATGACAACAGCAACAACTTGTCTGTACGGAAACCTTGTAAAATGCGGAGGTCAGGAGGTCAGAGTTGCTATAGCAACATGCACATTTCCATGTATGTTGTAGTCTGGAGCTATGGACAGTGATGGTGGAGGCTCCCAACATTTTTTCCATTGCATGGCTAACCAGCAATCTCTCCCACTCTTACTGCCTGCATTGGCACATGTTAGAAGGATTTTGAGGTTAATACTCAACCTGTTTGTCTTTATTCTGAACTCACCATTCTTTGAAAGCAACAATCAAACACAGAGTTCCTGGCTAAGAGGCAGGGTTTCCACCAACTACATCGCAGAATTTCATAAATTCCTTGAAATATAATAAAAGGTATAATTTCCCATGGCAGTGCCTTGACCAATCAAAGTCAACCTGTCCAGTTTGAATTTAAATAAAAGCTTGATGGTTTACCAGTTCCTGGTGCAGTCTCCATGGCAACACAATGGCTCTACCAATCAGAGTATGCTTGCCAACCAATCAGTATCCCTCTTCTCATACAATATTAATGGTTGTTCCTTTTGAGATTTGGTAATCTTTGTGAATTTTTCCTGATGAGTACAAGTTGAAAAGCTTCGACAGTCATCACTTTCTCAGCAATACTCCAGCTCTGTATGACCAAGTGACTATTGGTAAGAAGAAATGCTAACAGAGGCAATTTGCACTGATGGGTGGGATTCTTCTGCTCCTACACAGCGTGTTATGTAGCAGCTGGAGATGGTTTGCCGCTCACTGGCGGCAGAATCTTGTGTTCCCGCCATTGTTAATGGAGTTTCCCACCCCTCACTGCCAGGAAACCCCCCTCCCGCCGCATGGTTGTTGCATTATTGACCATAAGCTTCTCCCGAGTGTGAACGGCAGCAAGATTTTGTGAATGTTTGACTGAACATGTTGGAGAATAACAAGTGTAATGATTCCAGTTGTATTAGTAATTGTGAGCCACGTGTTTGCTTGCCTTGTGAAGTCAGCAGCACTGACTAATCAATCTCTGCCTTGTGCCGCACAATGAGGAACTGGTTATTCAACCTCAGCGCAGATTTAGCTACAAAACAAACTGAGGTACTGGGCTGTGTTCCCTAAAAAAAACCAGCTCACAACTCCCCAGACCTTTCTGCAGAGGAGGTGCTGCCTCTACCCATATGTTTTGGAGCTCCGTGGATATATTTTGGATTCTAGGAGGAAATATTGATTGTTGCAGGTATGTCATTCTGTTCTTTCTGTAACATCTTAGGGTGAGTTATTTATTTTGTAATCATTTTCTTTCACAAAGAGGAATTGCAGTGAAATCAACATACAAGGTTATAGATGTTATACAGAGATAAAGGGGTGTTGTCAGATCATGTATGTGGCAATCTTATCTCCAGATTACTTCAGAGCGATGTTTGATATGAAACACGCTGAAGTTGTCGAGATTTTTGGATTTTTGGTCCTTTCTCGCTGAACTTGTTCTCCTCTGGTCCCTTCATTCCATAAACCACTATTTTGTAAAAGTCCTTTAAAAGACATTTTTTTATAATCTCTCCTAACACATCGCTGTTAAACAGCCATAGGAGCAGAGAATGATTAGGTACAGAAGGATGATAATTTGGTCCATTCTACTTGTGACAGAGTTATCCAACACCACTGCCCCTACTCTCTCTCTCCTGGACCTGAGAACACTTCCAATTTCTTTTCCGGTGTTACTTTGCAAACCGCTTCCAGTTGTCATAGAGTCACAGACCGCTATAGTGCGGAAAGAGGCCCTTTGGCCCATCGAGTCTACACCAAACACAATCCCACCCAGGCTCTACCCCCATATCCCTACATATTTTACCCACTAATCCCTCTATCCTACATATCTCAGGACAATAACGGGCAATTTTTTTGGCATGGCCAATCAACCTAACCAACGCATCTTTGGACTTTGTCCTTCAAACTCGGGTCCCTGACGCTAAGAGGCAGCAGTGTTACCCACTGTGCCTATGATCATGGCATGTCATACCCATGCCTCCAATAACATTTTGGATCGCAGAGTATAACAGCTTCCCTGTGTAACATTTCCCTTCCTGCCACCACAGGTCCTCACATGGGATAAAAATTGCATTAAACCACAAACCCAAATAAACACTGATCCACCTTCTTCCATCTTTCCATCTTCTTCCAAAGATACAAACGTCTGAGGGTATGTACTGACCGATTCAAGATCAGCTTCTTCCCTGCTGCTGTCAGACTTTTGAATGGACCTGCCTTGCATTAAGTTGATCTTTCTCTGCACCCTAGCTATGACTGTAACACTATATTCTGCACTCTCTCCTTTCCTTCTCTGTGAATGGTACGCTTTGCCTTTATAGCACACAAGAAATAATCCTTTTCACTGTATACTAATACCTGTGACGAAAATAAATCAAATCAGATTAAAATGCCAGTTGAGTGTCCAGTGCCATTCTCCCCAGTTGTCAGTTTGATGAATCACCAATCCTGCATCGGGAAGGAGATACTCTCTCTAGCTGAGATCATGTGCTTGCACCTTGGGTGGGATTTGAAAGCATGACTTTATGACTCAGAATTATACAAAAATTACGACAAAGAACCAGACCATTTGACCCACCCAATTCTTGCTGGTTTCTATCCTCCACACGGGCAATATTTCTAATCTAATCTAATGCTCACCCCGTCCTCATATCCCAGTATTATCCTTTCCTTTAACCACCAATCAAACTTGGCCTTAAACATTGATGCGATATAATCAGAATCTAGATGAAAGTGCTATTGGCAGAGGCAGGTTGACATTTTGGAAGGGTATTATTCATATTCAGTGGCCAAATCGTTGAGTTAAACTATTGTCAGCTTGCTTCTAAATCTTCTGTTCAGTCTTCAAACTTTATAACAGAAATGGATCAGAATCTTAAGTTTAAATCCATTATAGATGGTGTTTCATATTGAAACATAGAGAAAAGGAGCTGGAGGAGACCATTTGGCCCTTTGAATCTGCTCCACCATTCATTATGATCATGGCTGATCATCCAACTCAATAGTCTGGTCTTGCCTGCCCTCCTTCCCCCCCCCCCCCATATCATTTGATCACCTTCGTCTCAAGAGTTATATCTAACTGCTTCTTGAAAGCATTCAATGTTTTGGCCTCTACTTCTTTTTGTGGTAGCGAATTCCACAGGATGAAGAAGTTTCTCCTCATCCCTGTCCTAATAGTCTGTCCTGTATCCTCAGACTGTGATTCCTGGATCTGGACATCCCCACCATTAGGTACATCCTTCCTGCATTTAAACCAATCTAATCCTGTTAGAATTTTATAGGTTTTTATGTGATCTCCCCTCACTCTTCTAAACTCCAGCGAATATAATCCTAACCGAGTCAATCTCTCAGTGCATGATAAGGACACTAAATTGTATACAATACTCCAGCTGTGGCCTTATTGAGGCTTGATATAATTGCAGGAAGACATTCCTGCTTTCATACTTGAATTCTCTTGCTGTGAAGGCCAATATACCATTTGCCTTCTTTACCACCTGCTTCACCTACATGCTCAGCTTCAGGGAGTGATGTATGAGGACATCCAGGTCCCATTGCACGTTCTTCTTTCTTAATCTATAGTCATTCAGCATGGTAGCACAATGGTTCGCACTGTTGCCTCATAGCACCAGAGACTTGGGTTAGATTTCCTGCTTGGTTAACTGTCTGTGTGGAATATGCACATTCTCCTTGTGTCTGTGTGGTTTCCTTCAGGTGCTCCAGTTTCCTCCCGCAGTCTGAAAGGCATGATGTTTGGGTGCATTGACCCAAACAAGCACCGTATTGTGGTGACCAGGGGAATTTCACAGTAACTTCGCTGCAGTGTTAATGTAAGCCTTACCTGTAACTAATAAATAAACTTTATTTTAACTTTAACCTGCCCTCCTGTTTAAACCTCACATTTATCCAAATTATACTGTATCTGCCATTCATTTACCCACACACTTAACTTGTCGAAACCACACTGAAGTATCTCCATATCGCCCTCACAGTTTACCCTCTGAGTCAGCTTTATGTCATCTGCACGTTTGGAGATATTAGTTCCCTCATCTAAATCATAAATATACATTGTAAATAGATCCCTGTGGTACCTCACTAGTTACTACCTACCATTCAGAAAATGACCCATTTATTCCTACTCTTTATTCCTTGTCTGCGAATCAACTTTCTATCCATTTCAGTACATGATCCTGCATCGCATATGCTTTAATTTTACACGCTAATCTCTCATGTTATCTTCAGACCAGTTAGACCATCAGAGACCACGGGTGTGTGGTCCATGTTTTGTGGTCGTACCCCCCCCCCCCCCGCTTATTTGTTCAATTACCATCTCACAAAGTGCATTGCCTCTAATTTTAACCTTGTATCTGATTGAGACTCCGCAAGTTTGAATATCAAAGATATCTGAATGGGGATTTTGTTTGTACTGATACAATTAAATGATGGAGAAAGCGATTTCTGTTCTCAAACATTCTGCTGTCATTTCCATTGGGATAAACTGCAGCATTCTCGAAGAGATCTCTCAAAATGAGGGAGCAACTTAATCAGGCAAATATTGGGCTGGATTTTCAGCTTCAAAGCACAGTGATGGAATCAGGTCATTTCCCAGCTTGATACACCTGTGTTTGAGCGGGTGGTGCAGTTGGACCAGCTGACTGAGGAAGTTCGGAAGGAAGTCTGGCAGTTTCTGTGAAAATCTCAGACCACGCCCGCGATTGGGATTTTCCAGTCCCGCTGCAGTGAATGGAGATTTGACCGAGTATCAAGTTCTGACAGGGGTAACAGGGCGTGCGAAACTGGAGAATTCTGGCCAACATTTCTCATTGAAATGATCCTTCTACAGAACTGAATTCCTTGGACAAGTATGAGGGATGGCACAGTGGTTAGCACTGCTGCCTCACAGCGCAATGGACCCGGGTTTGATTCTAGCCTTGGGGCGACTCTCTGTGGAGTTTGCACATTTGATTTGATTTTTATTGTCACACGTATTACTATACAATGAAAAGTATTGTTTCTGGCATACTATGCAGACAAAGCATACCGTTCAAGGAGAAGGAAAGGAGAGAGTGCAAAGAATCCTTTCTGTGGTACATCTGTAAAAGTTGATGAGAGTTGTAGCTGACATGCCAAATTTCCTTAGTCTTCTGAGAAGGTAGAGGTGTTGTGGATATTCTCCCCGTGTCTGCGTGGGTTTCTTCCAGATGCTCCGGTTCCCTCCCACATTCCAAAGATGTGTGGGTTGGATGAATTAGCCATGGGAAATGTGTAAGATCACAGAGATGAGATGAGGAAGAGGACGTGAGCAAGGTACTCCATCACAGAATATCTGTATAAACTCAAGGGGCAATGGCCTGCTTTTACATAATAGGGATTCTATGATTCCGTACACAAACATCAGCCTTTAAAACCGTGATTGATTTTTGTTTGGCAATGATATTGCTTTGGACATGGAACAAAGGTCCGTGGATGGAGTTGAGATGGAGCTCAGTTATGTTCTGACAGAATAGAGGAACAGACCAGAGGGGCTGAATGGTCTCCTCTCAATCCTATCTCCATGGTCAGCTGTAGGTTGTAACTCAAAAGTCTGAAGATGTGCATGTTAGGTTGATTGGCCTTACTAAATTGCCACTTAGTGTCAGGGTGACCTGCAGAGTAAATACCTGGGGCTGCAGGGATAGGAGCTGAGTGGGAATTGTGTTTGATGGGTCGAATGGCCTCATCCTGCACTGTATGAATTCTATGATTAAGTTTGGGTTAGCGGTAGGAATGAAAATTTATAGCATTTACAGTGTTAGTCCCAGGAGATGACATTGAATTTGATCCAAGAAATTTGAGTCCCTCTGCAGTTTATATTATCACAAACCTGCTTATGTACATGGACCATGAAGCAATCCTCCTGGAACAGCTACTTCGGAATTTCCTGGTGCTTGTAATCAGTAAACTTATCAGATGATGGTGGGGGTGAAGCAGACGGATAGAGATCGTCCCAGTGGCGCTGGGTCAAAAGATGGAGAGTAGTGGGAACTGTGATCGGAATAATTAACCGCTCTGGATAGAAAGGAAACAAATTGTTAGAAGCACATCACAACTGAGGAACTGTGAGAGAGCGGGGCTGTGGGAACAATCCTTCAAACCTCTTTCTCACAACTGTGCTGAAGTTTTGTTCTTCATTTGAGGATCAGTACTTATATCTTTCAAACATTCATAACTTATGTTTGGGCAAATTCCTGTAAACAAGGTTTGCAACAGTGAGTGAACATCACTACATCTGTCGTGACAACAGATACACACAGTAAGAAGCCTGACAACATCAGGTTTAAGTCCAACCGATTTATTTGATAGTAAATTCATAAGCTTTCGAGGCTGTCCTCTTCGTCAGGTGAATGAGGTGTTCTGGTCTCAAACAGCACATATAACAGCATAGACCGTTTGCAGATTACTAATTAGAATGCGAATCTTTACATTTAACCTGCTATTCAAGTCTTAAAGTGGCCAACAATCCGAGTGGATGGAGCACTGAGCACAGGTTAAAGAGATGTGTATTGTCTCCAGACAGCACAGTAAGTGAGGTTTTGCAAACCCAGGCAAGTCATGGGGGTTACGGATAGTGTGACATGAACCCCAAGATCCCTGTTGAGACTGTCCTCGTGTGCGGAACTTGGCTATCATGAGGATGGTCTCAATAGGGGTCTTGGGTTCATGTCACACTATCTGTAACCCCCATGACTTGCCTGAGTTTGCAAAACCTCACTTACTGTACTATCTGGAGACAATACACATCTCTTTAACCTGTGCTCAGTGCTCCATCCACTCACATTGTTGGCACTTTGGTGTAAAGATTCGCATTCTAATCGATAATCTGTAAACAGTCGGTGCTGTTATATGTGCTGTTTGAGACCAGAACACTCATTCACCTGACAAAGAAGACAGCCTCAAGCTTGTGAGTTTACTATCAAATAAATCGATTGGACTTAAACCTGGTGTTGTCAGATTTCTTACTGTGTTTACCCCAGTCCAACGCCGGCATCTCTACATCATGACAACAAGTACTGCAGGATATGTGTATGGGTTAATTACATTAGAGGGTGATGTATGCACTGTGATACATAGAAGCATAGAAACTAAAGCAGCAGGAGGCCATTCTGCCCTTCGAGCCTGCTCCACCATTCATTTTGATCATGGCTGATCATCAAATTCAACATTCTGATCCCTCCCTTCACTCCATATCCCTTTAGCCCCAAGAGCTATATCTAATTTCTTCTTGAAATCAGGCAATGTTTTAGCCACAGTGCCATTTTGTGACAGTGAATTCCACACATTCACCAGAAATTTCTCCTCGCCTCAGTCCTAAAAAGTTTACCCCTTATCCTCAATCTATGACCTATAGTTGTAGACCCCCTCACCGTTGGGGACATTCTCTCTGAATCTATCCTATCTAACTCTGTTAAAATTTTATAAGTTTCTATGAGATTCCCTCTCACTCTTCTAAACTTCAAGGATTCTAAGCATAATTGACTTAATCGCTCCTTCTAGGACAATCTGCCACCCCAGGAATCAGCCTGATAAACATTCGCTGCACTCCCTGAATAGCAAGGACATCCTTCCACAGATAAGGACACAAAAACTGCACACAATACTCCAGATGTGGCTCACCAATGGCCTATGTTAATTACAGTAGAGGATCAGGTATGCACCATTAATAACATTAGTTGGTGATGTAGGTACCATGCAGACCACGTTAGAACCAATTAAGGACCATGCTGTTTGTATAAATTTATTCATGTGACCAGGTTGTAACTGGCATAGTCAGTGTATATTGCCCATTCAGATGACAGGAGTCACCTCATGAATTATTGTGGTCACGTGAAGAGCAGAGAATTCAGGATTTTGGCCATATCTTGAGCAGCATTTTGAAGTCAGCTTGGTTTGTGACAGAGGAGGAGATGCATGTTACGGTGTATCCGTATATTTGCTGCTTTTCTTCCAGAAAGTAGAGTTTATGGGCTGGGATGAAGTTGTGAATGGCCTCTTGTTGCATTGCTGCAGTGCACCTTGTAGATGGCACACACTGCTGCTACTGCATATCAGTAATGGAGGGAATGAGTGTTAGATAGCGGATGGAGATGGTGTTGAACTTTATTTAGTGTTGTTGGAGTTACACCCATCTGGGCAATTGGGGAGTATTTCATCACATTCCTGATTTGTGCCTTGTAGATGATGGACAGGCTTTGGGGAGTTGGGAGTTGAGTTATTTGCTGCAGGATTCCCAGATTCTGACCTGCTCTCATAGTTTTTGCAAATAAGTTTCTGGTTAATGTGACTTCCAAAATGCTGATGAAGTCAGTGAAAATAATGGAGATGGTTGGATTGTCTCTTGTTGGATATGATCATTTGATATTGTATGTTGTGAATGCTATTTGCTCATGGCTGACACAAGCCTGGATACCATGGATAAAGGAGAAGAACTGAAAAATTATAATCATTCTATTCCGACTTCTCTTTAGGAGACTGGATATTCTCAAGCAGACAGAAGGGTAAATTCACCTATTGCCCCAGAGTGAAGGTTTACAGTGGGGAGCAGTGTCGTGCTGGGTAAGGACTACATTAATAACAAAATTTAAGAGGCATCTGGATGGGTACATGAGGGAATAGAGGGATACGGTCTGAGTAAGGGCAATTTTTTTTACAAACAAAAAATACTGGAAAATCTCAGGTCTGACAGAGTGAAATAAGCTAACGTTTCAAGTCTAGGTGACACTTTTGGTCAGAGCTGCCCTGATGAAGGGTCATCTAGACTTGAAACGTTGGCTCTATTCTCTCCCCACACGTTATAGACAGCACCTCCTAACCTCACAACTAACAAGAACATCTCCAAAAACAAGTGCATCAGATATCTGGGAACATCACCATCTGAATGTTCCCCTCCAAACCATCATCATCCTGACTTGGAAATTGTAATAATTTGAGGGTAACTCAAAGTTAAAAAGGGTTTATTACTAACAATTTAAATATGTATAAACAAGCAATGGTCGAAAAGAACTAAATACACGACTACACTCTTACTCCTGGATCTCACTGAAGTTCCTCCCCAAGGCCAGACATGTGCCCTTGCTCTTGATTGGCTCTGCCTCTGTGCTACCCCCGCCCATTGGGTCCAGCCCAATCCCATAGCCCTCAGGGTTTGTTCCCTTAAAGGGGCCACACTATCACAGACATATGTCCAGGGTTTTTTTTTTGGAGATTAATTTTTAAATTGAGACACTCCGGGACAATTCTGGGGGAGCAACTACTTGTCAAGGGCACTTAGAGATGGGCAATAGAAACATAGAATCATAGAATTCTACAGTGCAGAAGGAGGCCATTTGGAACATTGTGTCTACACTGACCACAGTCTCACCCTGACTATTCCCGTACATTTACCCTAGCTAATCCCCCTGATATTAAGGGGCAATTTAGCATGGCCAATCCACCTAATCCGCATATCCTTTGGGAGGAAACCAGAGCACTGAATAGATGCTGACCTTGTCAACAATGCTCACATCCCATGAAGGAATATTTACCAGAAAAGTCTAGATACTTCCAAGCCCTTACTGCAGCCAAGGAGAAATCGGAATAAACTGCTGCTTGGTAAACATTTATTAAATAGTCTTCTCATTGCTGGTATTTACATCCCATCTGTTTACTGAAAGGGCTTTTCAACTGGTCCAATATTTAACTTATTCACATTCTTTCCTTTACAGAGCTGGAGGAGAAGATGGCGACCTGTTACTATAATGAAACAATGATGTTCTTCTACAACCTCAGCAGCAACATGAGTGGCTCCGAAGACAATATCTTTGAGAAAACGTTCTACATTGGGTTAAGCTTTGGCATCGTCTGCTGCCTTTTTATCTTTCTGTGCAATGCAATGATCATCATTGCGGTTGTACAGACCCGCCGCTTCCACTTCCCTTTCTATTACCTGCTCGCCAACCTGGCGGCCGCTGATATTTTTGCCAGCTTAGCTTACGTCTTCCTGATGTTTCACACTGGCAGTGTTTCAAGGAAGTTGACGGTGCCGTGGTACTTCCTACGCCAGGCGCTCCTGGATGTTAGTTTCTGTGCCTCGTTATACAGCTTGCTGGTTATAGCGGTGGAACGCTATTTCTCCGTCATGAAGATGAGGCTGCACAGTAACCTGTCGAAGCGTCGCGTGACCTGCCTCATCCTGGCGATCTGGGGAACGGCTATTTTCATGGCCACTATTCCCAACATGGGATGGAATTGTATCTGTCACATCAGCACCTGTTCTTCGCTGGCCCCCATTTATAGTCGGAGTTTTTTGACCTTCTGGGCTTTGTTCAACCTCTCCACATTTTGTATCATCATAATGATATATTTACGGATCTATACCTACGTGAGGAAGAAAACCTTGAACTTGATGTCTCACACCACTGGCTCCATCAAACGCAGCAAGATGCCTATGAAGCTCATTAAGACCATTGTAACTGTTCTGGGTATGTGACTGACTTATTCATTTATTAGAATTTTTATTATAGAATCTTGCAATACAGAAAGGGGCCATTCAGCCCATCACTTCTGAACTTTGAACATTTAGGCATAGGAAATGGGCCACTTTGCCCTTTTGAACCTCCACCATCAATCAACAAAATCCACTTTCCAACTCCTCCTTCCTGCACTCTCTCCATATCTTCTTCATTCCCTTAGCACCCAGTAACCCATTGACATCTATCTTGTATAAATTCAATGACTGAGCATCCTTTGATATAGAATCCCAAAGATTCATAACACTGAGTAAAGAAGTTTCTTTCCCAACTTCTTGTTTTGTGGCTATGACCCTGAGTTGTAGATTACCTAACCAGGGAAATATTTTCTCAGCAACCACCCAGTTTAGTTCCTTAACCGGTTCCAGCATTCTGACTGACACTTTCAGGGAAGCTTCTGGTCGTTCTGATCTGAGGTGTGACTCCAGTCGGTAATATACCATTGTGGTTGATACTTAACTGTCTTCTGAGGTTTCTATCCAATTGTGTAAAACCTGGGGAAACTAGTGTTCGGTAAACTAGTGTTCGGTAAACTAGTGAGGGCGGCACGGTAGCACAGTGGTTAGCACTGCTGCTTCACAGCTCCAGGGACCTGAGTTCGATTCCCGGCTTGGGTTACTGTCTGTGTGGAGTTTGCACATTCTCCTCGTGTCTGCGTGGGTTTCCTCCTGGTGCTCCGGTTGCCTCCCACAGTCTAAAGATGTGCGGGTTAGATTGATTGGTTAAATTGTTAACAAATTAACAATTTGTTAAAATTGCCCCTTAATGTACTAGGATGCTTAGGTTAGAGGGATTAGCGAATAAAATATGTAGAGATATGGGGGTCGGGCCTGGGTGGGATTGTGGTCAGTGCAAACTTGATGGGCGGAAGGGCTTCTTTCTGCACTGTAAGGTTCTATAATTCTAATTCTGTAATAAATACTGTAATTACCAGTGGTGTCCATGTACCAATAGTAATCGGGGGGTGGGCACGGTAACACAGCGGTTAGCATTGCTGCCTCACAGCGCCAGGGACCTGGTTTCGATTGTCAGCTAGAGTCGCTGTGTGGAGTTTGCACATTCTCCCCATGTCTGTGTGGATTTCCTCTGGGTACTCTGGTTTAGAACATAGAACCCTACAGCACAAACAGGCCCCTCAGCCCACAAGTTGCGCCAATCATACCCATAGCTACAAGGCCATAGAATTATGTGTAACTCCCATTCCCATTCAATCACATGTACTCATTCAGAAGTCTTTTAAAAGACCCCAGCGAGTTCACCTCTACCACCACCGACGGCAGTCAATCCCATTCACTCACCACTCTCTGAGTGAAAAACTTGCCCTCAACATCTCCTCTGTACTTGCTGCCCAGCACCTTAAACCTGTGTCCTCTCGTAGCGATCATTTCAGCCCAGGGAAATAGCCTCCGAGAATCCACTCTATCTATTCCTCTCAACATCTTATAAACCTCCATCTGGTCGCCTCTCAACCTTCGTCTCTCCAGGGAGGAGAGACCTAGCTCCCTCAACCTATCTTCATAAGGCATGCCCCCCAATCCAGGCAATCCTTGTAAATCTCCTCTGCACCCTTTCAATAGCTTCCACATCCTTCCTATAGTGAGGCGACCAGAACTGCACACAGTACTCCAAGTGGATCTGACAAGGGTCTTATAAAGTTGCAGCATTACCTCCCGACTCCTAAACTCAATCCCTCGATTCCCACAGTCCAAAGATGTGTGGGTTAGGTCATACTAAATTATCCCTTAGTGTCAGGGGGACTAGTTGAGATAAATGCATGGGTTTATTGGGATAGGGCTTGGGTGAGATTGTGAACACTCAGTTGTTGTTTAAAAAAAAAATCTAGTTGAATAATGTCGTTTGAAGGAAGGAAATCTGCTGTCCTTTCCCAGCCTGGCCTACATGTTGCCCCATGGCAACATCTTAAGTGCTGTCTGAAATGGTCAAGCAAGCCATTCGGTTCAGGAGCAGTTACGGATGGGCAATAAACGCAGGTCTGACCCAGGTCCCATGAAAGAATTAATTTAAGAAACCAAGAATGCTTTTTTTTTTAAAAGAAGCAAGTGTGTTGCGTGACCTGCCCACTTTATAAACAAGTGATGTTTTGTGAGCGGTGCAAGTGATGACCTGTGGATTTGTTAAGTAAAGATGATGAGGGAACCCATTGTAACAGTCCAACCTTCCCCAGCTTGTTGGAACATGTCTCTCTGTATTTGTACATGTGAGGAACTACCTCACGTCTCCACCCACACATAGGTTCGTTGGTGCTTGTTTGGCCGGGAGATGTTGAAAGACAATACTGACCAATGTGAGGGAGCTGACGCAGTGAAAATCACCCTAGGCGTGGGGCAGGGCTGGGGAGGGAGGAGAACAGTAGACGTTTAAAAAGGTGGTTTAAAATGGAGGAGGAGGGGAAGAAGGACACTGTCTGAATTATCCAAACATTGCCAAAGAGCAACCAATCTTTCTGGTCGGATTTAATAGCCGTGATGGAATTCTGTGATAGCCAGGTGGAAAAATCAGTCGACTTTAGCACAGTGACACAGTGGTTAGTACAGCTGCCTCACAGCGCCAGGAACCCAGGTTCCGCTCCCAGCTTGGTTAACTGTGTGTCGTTTGCACGTTCTCCCTGTGTCTGCATGGGTTTTCTCTGAGTGCTCCCGTTTCCTCCCACGCTCTAAAGATGTACAAGTTGGGTGGATTAGCCTTGACCAATGCGCAGGGCTGGAATGGGGGGATACTGAGAGTATTTCAGAGACTGAATGGCCTCTTCTGCACTGTAGGGATTCTATGTGAGAGAAAATCAGTTAATGTTTTGAGTATTAGCCCCATTGCCTGTTTCAAATCCCTGCCTCCAAGTATTTTGTCTATTTTGCTGACATTATCAGTGCTGTTTTTTATTTGAACCCAGAATTTCCTCACTCATAAGAACCTCCTCAACCTGCATTTCCACTGTAACCACACAGATACAAAGCAGTCTCTCGACTGAACAGTGATCTAGACGTGACTGCACTTGTTATAGAAATTCTTTTCTTATTAATAACTGAGAATGCTTTTTGTAATAGTGCATTATTCAAGTTGTCAGCCGATTAACACAGTACGGGTCTTTTATTTCATCATGCTTTAGAATGTTGTAGAAATCAGCTGCAGAGTATCATATAATCTATAATCTATATTCTATAATCTGAAATAGGCAAATTTGGCTGGTTCAGGTGGCTCCGAAATAAAAATGATCAAATTCTTCTCACGTACAGGAAACTATTGTCAATTGTCTTAAAAACCCATCGGGTTCTCTAACGTTCTTTAGGGAAGGAAATCTGTCGCTGTTACCTGGCCTGGCCTATATGTGACTCCAAGGCCACAGCAATGTGGTTGACTGCCCTGTGAAATGGCCAAGCGAGACACTCAGTTCAAGGACAGTGAGGGATGGTACGAAAGCTGGCCCAGCCAGCAATACACACAGGAGCGAAAAGGAAATGCCTCAGGCTTGTAGTTTTGAATTTGCCTGAGAGGTTTCCAAAACACAACAAATGTTCCAGGAATGATAAGAGTTTTTATTATTCTTTAAGGGGGTATGTTGGACCAGCGTTTGTTGCTTATCTCTTATTGCTCTTGAACTCAGGGACCCATTTTATTAAAAATTCCTGCCAGTTTTCAGGCGCAAAATCGTGGTATATTCGGGCATGAATTAGCACGCATTTAAATCAATTTAATGAACCGCGCATCCAACTCTTCCACCAAATCCCATTTTACCGTCTTCTGGTCCATTCTGGATCCGTGCTGTAAATGACCTGCTGAATGAAAATCCTAATCCGATTTTTATTTTGCAGGGGAACCTCTGAAGCAGCTTCAGAGTCTGCAATGGCTGTCTGCCCCAGATCCTCCTCTGGGAGGGATGGAGGAGAGAGATGGTCAGAGCATCCTCTGGGGGCGGGGGGAGAAGGAGGCAGGTCAGATGTATCTCTAGGGTTGGGGTGGGCGAGAGGGCTGATCGTTGCCTGGTGGTGGGGGATGGTCCGGTCACTCACAGATGGTGGGGGGGAGTGGGCAGATGGATCTCTGATAGGGGGCAAGGGAAGGAGGGTCCATTGACACTCTGTGGGCAATCGGTAGCAAGGGAGGGGGGGCGGGAGGGTCTGCTGCCACTCTGCAGGTGACCCCTCGTCCCTACCGAAGGAACGATTCCCTCCTCCTGGAGAGGACGTGTTGCTATCAGGGGCTGTGAACAGGTAATGGAGCGATTGAATGCATTTATTGTGTTAAAATCAGAGCATTTAATGGATTATCTCAATAGCAAACCATCATTCACTCTGAACAATTGCTGGAAATACTGAGATCAGCAGTGTTTCTGTATAAACCACATCTGAGCAGAGATCTCTGCCAAAGATCCATTTACGCACCCCCCCCCGCCCCATCAGTGGCAATCAGGCCCCCTCTGCCCCCACCACCAGACAATGTGTCCTCCCTCACCGCCCCCCCCCCCCCCCCCACCCCGCACTGAGGATGCTCTGACCCACCTCGCTTCCCCCTCCCTGCCCTCCTCCAGAGAGATGATCTGTATCAGGAGAGTCGCTCTTGCTTTTTTTTTCCTTTCCCGACCCGGGTGCGCTTTTTCCAATTTTTTTCTGTCTGCGCATGCACATTTCAGAACTCCGATCGTTCCGGCAGCGCTAAGCCCCGCCTGCAGCTCAAAGCAGACCGGAATTGGAACCGGTACAGGCTAAGAGGATTCCGGCCTCAGATCTGCATTACACCCGGATCCAGCCCTTAGACTCCAAATGGTAAAACCGGGCCCTGAGTGTCTTGCTGGGCTTTTTCAGGGAGCAGCTAAGAATCAGTGACATTGCTGTGGATCAGTAGGCATCACTGAGGTGGCACGATAGCACAGTGGTTAGGATTGCTGCTTCACAGCACTAGGAACCAGGGTTCGATTCCCGGCTTGGGTCACTGACTGTGTGGAGTTTCCTTCAGGTTCTCCGGTTTCCTCCCACAGTCCAAAGATATGTGGGTTAGGTGCATTGACCCAAACAGACGCTGGAGTGTGGCAACTAGGGGAATGTCACAGTAACTTCATTGCAGTGTTAATGTAAGCCTTACTTGTGATGAATAAATTAACTTTAAATCAGTTTTCTAATGTTTTTAAACAGCTCTAAACAAAATCACAAATGATATCCTGCGTGACTGCGGACACCTACCCAGACAAAAACCTCCTTGGCTTCAACCCTCCCTGTCACCACCTCCAGCCCTACAACCCTCAGGGATACTTCCAAATCCAATATTTTGCATCAGTTTATATATTATTGGCAGACTTTCTTTCAGCTATTGAAACCCTAAACTCTGAAATTTTTTCCCAAAACTTCATCACCTTCTCCTCTCCCGCTTCCTTTATGATGCTCCTTAAAATATACCTCAGGCTTGCAGGGCACAACTTTCAAATTAGCTGATGGGATTATTGTGAACTGTGAGGAGGATGATGATGATGACAGACTTCAAGAAGTGTCCAAAATCATGAGGGATCTGGATAGAATAAATAAGGAGGAACTCTTCCGAGAGGTGGAAGCCTGGTGGCTCTGCTGCCTCACAGCGCTAGAGACCCAGGTTCAATGCCGGCCTCGGTTCCTTTCTGTATGGAGTTTGCACATTCTCCCCATGTCTACATGGGTTCCCTCCAGGGGTTCTGGTTTCCTCCCGCAGTCCAAAGATAGAACATAGAGAAACTACAGCACAAACAGGCCCTTCGGCCCACAAGTTGTGCTGATCATATCCCTACTAGGTTTACTATGTAACCCTCAATCCTATTAAAGTCCCAGAAGTTGGGTTAGATGGATTGGTCTTGCTAAGTTGACCCAGGGGGACTTGTTAGGGTAAATGCATGGGGTTATGGAAAGAGAGCCGGGTAGGATTGTGATTGATGCTGACTCAATGGGCCAGATGACCTCCTCCTGTACTGTAGTGATTTTTGTGACAGTTATAGCCTCCCTTTTGTTGATAATATTTGCTGCCCTAAAATAGGAGCAATTCATGTATTGATCTATGTCGCCATTTGTTCACTGATTGGAGCCTTTTTGTATCATCCGTGAAGGGACTAGGTATTGCCACAAAAGAGCTGTTTGACAAGAAACCAGTAGTTGACAAACCCCTGAGCTGGATTCTCCTCGCCATTTTAATAATGTCTGTCAGCACGTGAATCTATTACTTAAATAAAGCTCTTGATACCTTCAACACCTCTATGGTGACCCCTATTTACTACATATTCTTCACTACTACCCTCTTAATTTGCTCTGTTATCCTTTAAAAAGAATGGAAAAATGTGTCAATTAAGGATGTCATTGGGATTATCAGTGGATTCTGTACCGTAGATCCTAGGCATCTTTTTACTTGATGCTTTTTAAGGAAGTTCAATTCACCTGGGAACAATTAAAACCTCTCATTAAGAAATATGGGATAGTGGGGAGAAATAGATTTGGCCATGATACCATCATACATTGCTACACAACATGGACAGCCTCTTCTGCTATTTACGATGATGACATACATTTATTCTTTAATGGAAGAAATGTTGGTTTTAAGAAGTATTCTAATCTGAGGTAACTAGAAAAACTTGCAAGACTTTCCAATAAATGGCTATCTCTTGGAACATTTTGAGGTCAGCAGAAAATTTGCATACCATCAATGCATTGAAAGGATTCCAACATCCTCAGGCTGCTATCAAAAGGACATAATTTTCAGATATATTGTATTCAGTTATACATTTTACAGTTTATTACTCATTATTCAAAATTGTTTTTGTTTTGCACTAAAATGGGTTAGCCAGTAATCCTAATTAAGCAGAGTAATGCAATGAAGAAAAATGTGTTCCGTGATCATATAACTTGAAAGCATTTTGACTTCTAAGTAGCAGCCTCATTCCAATCTGAGGATTCACATGATGAGAGATAATGTGAATGTTTTGTCTTTGGATAATGGAATTCTTGTGCTTGGTGTTATGCACATTCAAAATGAATCATGCCAGCATAAAGATTAAAATCTGCCCTGCAAAATTATACTGTAATATATAGTGCATAAGGCTTTTTAAAATATTGTGACAGTACCTTTTTAAACTAAATTATTGCATGCCATGAATAAAATTTATTTGACATTTGAAAAAAAAACAAAAAATGGGCGGCACGGTAGCACAGTGGTTAGCACTGCTGCTTCACAGCTCCAGGGACCTGGGTTCGATTCCCGGCTTGGGTCACTGTCTGTGTGGAGTTTGTACATTCTCCTCGTGTCTGCCTGGGTTTCCTCCGGGTACTCTGGTTTCCTCCCATTGTCCAAAGATGTGCGGGTTAGGTTGATTGGCCATGCTGAAAATTGCCCTTTAGTGCCCTGAGATGAGTAGATTGGAGAGATTAGTGGGTAAATATGCAGGGAGATGGGGGTAGGGCCTGCGTGGGATTGTGGTCAGTGCAGACTCAATGGGCCAAATGGCCTCTTTCTGCACTGTAGGGTTTCTATGATTCCTTCTATGATTCGATGGCTGAGATCCAGAGCACATGGATTTAAGATGTTTGATAACAGAACCAAAGATGATGAAAATTGTTCTCAGGCAGTAAATGGTTAACATCTGGAATGCACTGTTCAAAAAGTATGGAGGAGCCAGACTTAATTGTGGCTTCCAAAGAGAACTGTATTATAACCTGAGGAGAAAATAGATTTCAGGGTTATGAGGAAAGGACGTTGGGAGTGGGGGTTTGTTAAGTTGCTCTTGCAGTGGCCTGGACCCAGCTGTAACTCCTCAAATTTCGGGGCTTGGCCTCTGTCCAGTATTTCCACCCCTGGATTGTTAGCCCCCAGACTAACTTTGACTTCTTTACGTAAGCACTGCGGTCGAGGTATTGATTGTTCCTTTCATAATCTTCTCGACTTCCTTTCCACATGCCTGACTTCTACTAATTCCTCCCTAACAGTCCTTTCACGGGCTGTGACCAGGGATTGGCAATTGTAGCCATGGAAACCAAATCTCAAGGCTACAGTTTAGAAGCAAGAGTGGGAGTTCAGGATGCAGTTGTAGAGGTTTTTCATAGGTCGCTGGCTACGATGCAGCATGTGGGGGGTGTCGGGGGGGGGAGGGGTGTCGGGGGGGGGGTGGTGATGAGGATGGGAACGTCATAAATGTGACCACAAGACAAAAAGCTTCACCACCCGTCCCCCCCACCGACTAAACCCCCCCCCCCCCCCCCCCCCCCCCCCCCCCCCCAATGGCCAGTCACCCCTTCTTTGGAATCCATGATTCTGGGAATTACTAACCAGGCAGGTCCAGATGGAAAAATATTTGAGTTTGATCTAGATAAAACATTGAAACTCAAATAATGGGCATGAAGGCTGCTTCGATGAGATTGGAATTTTATCAAGAGGGAACAGATTTTGGTGCCAAAAGAAAAAATACTGGAAAATCTCAGCAGGTCTGACATCATCTGTAAGGAGACAAAAGAGCTGACATTTCAAATCCAGATGTGAAAGCTTTGATCATCTGGATTTGAAACGTCAGGTCTTTTCTCCCTGAGTACTTTATTAAACTAATGGGGAAAGAGAAAGTTGTAAATTTAAACGTGAGCTAACCAGATAACTCGGAGCTGTTTATTTCCATTTTCTTTCCAAAGTAGGAGCAGTTACTACGACTAATAAATGTGTGAAGTTCTTTGAGGTGATTCTTCAAAATGATTTCTATCTTGTGGGGAGGAGTTTAAGTCCCACCTTTTCGTTCAAACAATTGAACAGGAGGCTCCATAATCTTTCAAAACAAGAAGAGCAAGCCCCTTCCATTCTTATTCAGCAGGTTTACCAGCGTAACCTGTCATCAGTCCAGAAACACACCCACTCACTTGCCTGTGATAAGATCTGTCTGACAATTTCACAATCCTGTTACCCTTACAATCACAATCTGCCTGAATTCCCATCTCTGTCCAAACTCCTTCAGTTTTATTATTTTGCTATTTGAGTAATGAACCCTTCACTGGAGTAATTTCTTTTTGTCTGACTCACTCCCGTCTTGGTGTTACATGGAATTTTCCAAAGGCGTTTGCCCCAAGGACGGTGAGAAGCCGGTGTAATGGGAAAAGGCGAAACCTGTTTGACATCCCTGTTGACCTGGAACCAGAGAATAATACGGCTCAGTGGGAAGCTTTTTAGCCATCCTGCCTGTGCTGGCCCTTTGGAAAGAGCTCTCTAATTAGCCATCCTCTCCTGCTCTTTTCCCAGTGCCCATCAAATTTACCTCCTTAATGAATCTACTCAATTTCCATATTGAAAGTTACAATTAAATCTTCACCCATCAACCTTCTGTTGTGGGAAAATTACCTCCAGAGTCAGACCAAAGGTTCAAAAATACAGTTTTATTTCGGACAGGAAGTTTCAGGTAAAAGCACTGGAACTCTGCTGTATTTGGCAGTTACTTTCTCAATAATACTTTCTTAATAATACAGTAATTGTTCATTTTTATACTTTTCAGACAATGGATAGTCCAGACATTGGCCATTTATCACATTGTTGTGGTTGAGTAGGATCGATAGTTTAACACATCATTACAGCCTGACATATACAGACATTGACTTTTAACACCTCATTGTTCAATAGAATGGACACATTTCCTCTAAGTCACTGATAGTTTAGGTCTATACATAAAATAATTGATTTTCCTGCATTCATGTATTCTCTTTCCCATTTATGGGCAATCTCTTTATCAGTCCTTATTGTCCTAGGTCTGTCCTTATCTTTAAAGTGCCTCGAGCTCTTTACTGGCTTCCTGCAGTATCTGATTCCTACATGTTTAACTTTAAATAACTGTCTGTCCTGCATGTTTTAATTTCTGTGCTAAACGTCAGTGCCTGCTTAATGTTCCTCACTTCCAGGTAACCTTTTTATGTGCCAGGCAGTCATTTTATGTGTCAGGTACCGACCTTTATGATTTCCCCCCTTCACTTCCAAGACGCATATTCCCCAACTTGTCTTTTTGCATGTGGCCTCTGATAGCTTTTCCTAATTATCATCACAGAATCCCTACAGTACAGAAGGAGGCCGTTTGGCCCATCGAACCTGCACCAACAACAATCCCAGCCAGGCACTATTTCATTGACCCCTCATATTTACCTAGTTCATACATAACGGGCAATTAAGCACGGCCAATCCATGGATCTTTTGACTGTGGGAGGAAATTGGAGACCTGGAGAATGTGCAAACTCCACACAGATAGTTATCTGAGGCTGGAATTGAACCCGGGTCCCTGGCGCTGTGAGGCAGCAGTGCTTCTGTGTCTTTTAATTGGCAACTTTGTTAGTCTCTTCACTCAGCAATATGCGCGTAGCTTCTGAATTTTCCCTTTTATTAGCCATGACTTTGTTTGTATTACTCTTGTTTCTCAGTTGGTGGGTTTTCCATCCAAATTCTTCGGAAAGATAGGGGAGTCTAAAACTAGAGGGCATAGGTTTAAGGTGAGAGGGGAGAGATACAAAAAAGTCCAGAGGGATAATTTTTTCCCACAAGAGGGTGGTGAGTTATTGTAACGAGCTGCTAGAGGTTGTAGGGGAGGCGGGTACAATTTTGTCTTTTAAAAGGAGTTTAGCCAGTTACGTGGGTAAGATGGATATAGAGGGCTACAGAGCAAGCATGGGCAATTGGGACTAGCTTAGTAGTAAAAATTGGGCTGCGTGCGTAACTTGGGCCGAAAAAGTCTGTTTCCATCCTGTAAACCTCAATGTCTGTAAGTTCCACTCCAGGACATGAACACAGGGATCCAAGTAGACACCCTAAGACAGGAGGCAGGAACTGCTGCACTCTCTTAGATTGGATTTCTCTGTTGAATTTGGGAAACACGATCAGGTCATTCCCTGAATTCAGAAAGGCAAACTGTCACCTCTGCTCCTTCACTCCCCCACCCCATTCCCCTCCCACATTCCTCAGTCCCATCCGCTGGGCAGTGGGCTGGACCATTCAGGTTTTCTGAGTCCTGAAGCAGTGTGGGAGGAGTGGAGACTGGGGAGGTCTCCCCCCACTTCCACCACACCCCTGTAAGTCCCTGGATAATGTTTACATGGGAATTTCCTGGGAAGTGCAAACTTCAGATGAACAACTGACCTCGCACTGGGAACATTCCAAAGATTGGGAGTCCCAGTCTAATCCGATACCACCCCCCCCCCCCCCCCCCCCCCGTATATGGCAACCCCTCCTTACCGAAGGTCTGACACCCTCCCCTCCCCTCTCAAGCCCTGGTACAACCCAATCTGTCCAAGGCCTAACATTCATTCCTAAGGTCTGAAAACCCCACCATGAATGACCCATAATCCTACCCCCCCCGCCTCAATCAAGGCCCAACTCAACCCCTTGACATCCTAACTTGGAAATATATATGGCCGTCCTTACAGTGTTGCTGACTCAATATCTTGACCACTACCATCTCAAGAGCAATTGGGGATGGGTAATAAATGCTGGTTTGGCCAGCAACACCCCAACTTCCATAAATGAATAACAATAATTTTGGATTTCCATGCTTTGAATAGTTGAACGTTGATAAAGCCAATGTTTTTCCTTCACTATCTGGACTGTTAAATTTCCTGGGAATGATCTGTTTGGATAATACTAGTGCTCACAAATCCATTGATAAATCCGACTGCCCACAGGCAGTGAATGCTGGTAGAATTAATGGCTTCAATAAATGGTGAATTCTTGTCCTGCTGTGGGAACTGCTTCCTGAGTTTTGGGGTGGAGGCAAGTGGGTGATGGGAGGTGGGAGAGAGGGTAAAAGAAGGGACCAGTGTGTGTGGTGGGGGAATGTGAGAGGGGAATGGAGTGAGGGAGGGACTAATGGGTTGATGGGTGGCGGGAGGTGGGGGAGAGGGTAAAGGGAGGGACCCGTTTGTGGTGGAGGAATGTGAGAGGGGAATGGGGGAGGGACTGATGGGTGGTTGGGGGGGAGTGGTGGGGGGGGAGGGGGGGGTGGGGTGGTGGGAGGGGTGGAAGAGGACAGGCTGTGGTTGGGAAGAAGGAGCCGTTTGCTCAGGATGTTTGAAAGGTGCAGGTTTTGTTTTTAAGTGAAGTGAAATCATGCCGAGTGTGCGATGTTGGGTGCGACTTTGTCACCTCATCGCGTCTGGCAAACAGCGTGCGCAGCGGGGAACCTAGCGTGCAACACTAAAAATCCGACTGGTGCCAAACGGTTTGCTGTGTTCCCGCTCTCCTCCCCCCCCCCCCCCGCCCCCCCAAAAAAAGGAGGTAAAACTGAGAAGTGTATTTTAAGTTGTGCTTAGATCTGCATAGTCCATTCGGGACCCAGTGCACAGAATCTTCCGGCCTTCTGCGTGCAGAGAATCAGCACGAGTGCCCACTAACACATTCTTGGCATGATGATCACACCACAGGACCTGGGGCCCATTGAATCCTTGCTGGGTGGTCAGGGATATACCCGGGCAGTGCCCATCGGGGAAGCGAGAACACGCGGTGTCGGCATTCTCAAAGCGAGGTGAGACCTGGGCCTGTACTCGTTGGAGTTTAGAAGGCTGAAGGATGATCTTATAGAGACATATAAGATAATGAAGGGGCTAGATAGGGTAGAGGAAGAGAGATTCTTTTCACTTAGAAAGGAAACCAGAACTAGAGGGCACAGCCTCAAAATAAGCCGGGGGGTGGGGGGGGGGGGGTCAGTTTAGAACAGAGTTGAGGAAGAACTTCTGTCCGAGGATGGTGAATCTCTGGAATTCTCTGCCCATTGAAGTGGTGCAGGCTACCTCACCGAATATATTTAAGTGGCTGATAGATAGATTGTTGAAATTAAGGATTATGGGGAGCAGGCTGGTAAGTGGAACTGATCCACATCAGATCAGCCATGATCTTATTGAACGGTGGGGCAGGCTCGAGGGGCTGGATGGCCTACTCCTGCTCCTATTTCTTATGTTCTTATGAGATGAGGGTTTTAAAATTGAGGCGCCGCGAGGCCAGACAATGAGTTGAGCGATCATAGCGAGCTGAGGTAATGGGGGAGCGGGATTTGGTCAGGGCGGCAGTGCTTATATTAACTCACGTTCATGGAGGGCTTTAAGGAAGAGAGAATTGGAATTCAAATGGACGTAGTGTTTGTAAAAGAGAGAGAAATGAGAGATTGAAAGATTCTTTGGGGATGCAGGCTGGGAAAAGAGGTGGTCTCTAAAAATAATCGCTTGTGACGATGATGGGGATTTTCACCAGATCCCAGTTGGGCAGTTGCTTCAGGGGCCATCAAATCAAGATGCCACTTCCGTAACTTCCTAATTGACACTCATGCACAGTTCTGGTCTCCCTCGGTTATCTTTTTACCGAAGGAAGCTGTATGAGAGAATGTCCAGGGTGCATAGGGTCTGCAATTATGCTGGTTGCTTTGCCAAGGCAGCGGGAAGTTTAGACAGAATCAATGGATGGGATACTGGTTTGCCTGATGGACTGGGCTACAACAGATTTCACTGACGATTTGATCAGTTTCCTTTATCTCCTTATTCCACATTGTTATTGCATTCAGTGACAGAATGTTTTCCCAGTGTTTGTGCAGTTGAACAGGCTTTCCAACCTCGTGATGGTCGCGGTTTACAAACAGCGCTCTCTCAGGCAGCGTCAGGGAGGAATATTTCAGCACAAGAAGTTCCCAAACTTACAGCGCGATAAAACTGTAACCGACTTTCAAGGTCACTGCTACAGACTGTGGCATTAGCTCTAGCAGCTTATCTGCAGAAAGTTTTATTTATATATATTTAAAAAGTGGTGAGCACTGTTTAAAAACATACTGGGGCACAGTTTCTGCCAAGGGTCTCAGCACAATCCAACTGCCATTGGATAAAACAGGGACAGCACGGTTGCACAGCGGTTAGCACTGCTGCTCCACAGCTACAGGGTCCTGGGTTCGATTCCCAGCTCAGGTCACTGTCTACGTGGAGCTTGCACATTCTCCTCGTGTCTGTGTGAGTTTCCTCTGGATACTCCGATTTCTTCCCACAGTCCAAAGATGTGTGGGTTAGGTTGATTGACCGTGCTAAGAAATTGCTCCTTAGTGTCCAGAGTAGCAGAAATTAGAGGGATTAGTGGGTATAATATGTAGAGACATGGGGCTAGGGCCTGGGTGGGATTGGTTCAGTGCAGACTCGATGGGCTGAAGGGTCTCTTTTCTGCACTGTAGGGTTCTATGATTCTGTAGGGTTCTAGTATAAAAACAAGAAACAGTAGTGAGGAGCAGGAGAAGACCGTTAAGCCCCTCAAGCCTACCTTGTCATTTGATAAAATCATATCTGATCTTGCTGTGGTCTCAACTCCACCATCCTGTCTGCCCCACTGCCCCCAAATAAAACTCATCACTCCCTAGTCTGTGAAAATTCCATCACAGCCTTTAATATAGTCAATGTCCCTCCATCCTCTGCTCCCTGGGGAACAGAATTTCACAAACTAAATCATGCCATTGGATCTCCTACTTGCCCATAGTTCAACATCACACCTGATTTGATTTTAGTTTGATTTGTTATTGTCACATGTATTAGCATACAGTGGAAATTATTGTTTCTTGCATGCTTTATAGACAAAGCATATTGTTCATACCATTATGAAGAAGGAAAGAAGAGAGTGCAGAATGTAGTTTAACATTCATAGTTAGAGCATAGACAAAGATCAGCATAATGCGAGGTAGGTCCATTCAAAAGCAGGGAAGGAACTGTTTTTGAGTCCGTTGGTATGTGACTTCAGACTTTTGTATCTTTTTCCTGAAGGAAGTTGTAAGAGAGAATGTCCAGGGTGTGTGGGATCCTTAATTATGCCGGCTGCTTTGCCGAGGCATTGGGAAGTGTAGACAGAGTTAATAGATGGGATGTTGGTTTGCATGACGGAATGGGTTACATTCGTGACCTTTTGTAGTTTCTTGCGGTCTTGAGCAGAGCAGGAGCCCATACCAAGCTGTGATATAACAGAAAGAATACTTTCTATGGTGTATCTGTAAAGTTGGTGAGAGTCACCTCCCACCATTGCAGGACCCTCCTGACCTATCAACATAGATTTTTATGCTCAAATCTGGAGTGGGATTTGAACCATAGTCTTCGACCCCAGAGACAAGAGCAAGACTCACTGAGATGCAGTTGATACTTGGGTGCTATCGAGCTCCTTAATGAAGCTGGCTCATTGCAATGATGCAAAAGAAAAGAGACTTTACTTGTTCTTCCTCCTCTACACATTGGCAAGATGTCTCTTAAACCTTCACATTTTCTTCACAGGTAACCGTTGCAAAGAAGGCAACTTAATTCAGATGCTTGTTTAGTGATGAATGCTTTTGCGCAATAATATTAGGCATGTGTTTGCATAAGAACTTTTTGTACTGTTTAGATTGAGACTAAAGTTGAGCTTTCGTAAATAAAACAGTTTTGGAATGTTCTCTTTACTGTTTATATCATAACGAGTACACTACTGGAATTACTCATCTTTCATTGAATTATCTAAAGTGTATTTCACTTTGACACACCATCCCCTGTACCGACTGCTTTTGTTTGTAATAAAATTTGGTCCCACAAGCTGTTGATTACTTTGTTAAGAGGCTCACCAGATCTCCTGTTGCAGTGTTGTTGAGGTCTGGTGGGATACAGTATTGGGGCAGTGTGGAATCTACTTCTCTCGTACATTCACCTCTTTAATTTTATATACCTGATGGTAATTTGCAACTGGCTCAGGTAATTGTCCAGAGAATATTAGCACCAAGATTGTGCTTTTAGCTCACCCACGATCACAACGCAGAATCTCCATCCTTGTTCTGACATCCCTCGGTGCTCACCCTCTGACAGTGCGGCGCTCCCTCGGTGCTCACCCTCTGACAGTGCGGCGCTCCCTCTGCGCTCACCCTCTGACAGTGCGGCGCTCCCTCTGCGCTCACCCTCTGACAGTGCGGCTCTAATGTAACTGGGGATTAGGATTACATAGAACATAGAACACTACAGCACAAACAGGCCCTTTGGCCCACAAGTTGTGCCGAACACGTCAAAACCTACCCAGCCATAGACTTATCTATAACCCCCAATCCCATTGGATCCCATATACTCATCCAGAAGTCTTTTAAAAGACCCCAGCGAGTTCGCCTCGACCACCACTGACAGCAGCCGATTCCATTCACTCACCACCCTCTGAGTGAAAAACTTTCCCCTAGCATCCCCTCTGTACTTGCTTCCCTGCACCTTAAATCTGTGCCCTCTCATCGTGACCATTTCAGCCCTGGAAAATAGTCTCAGAGTCCACCCTATCTATTCCTCTCAACATCTTGTAAACCTCTATCAGGTCGCCTCTCAACCTTCGTCTCTCCAGGGAGAACAGTCCCAGCTCCCTCAACCTGCCTTCATAAGGCATGCCTCCCAATCCAGGCAACATCCTTGTAAATCTCCTCGGCACCCTTTCAATAGCTTCCACGTCCTTCCTATAGTGAGGCGACCAGAACTGCGCACAGTACTCCAAGTGTGGTCTGACAAGGGTCCTATAAAGCTGCAGCATTACTTCCTGACTCCTGAACTCAATCCCTCGATGAATGAAGGCCAGTACACCATAAGCTTTCTTAACCACGTCCTCCACCTGGGAGGCCGATTTGAGGGTCTTACGGACCCGGACCCCAAGGTCCCTCTGCTCTTCCACACAGCTAAGACTCCTACCTTTGATAGCGTACTCATTCATCCCGTTGGATCTGCCAAAATGGACCACAACACATTTATCCACGTTGAAGTCCATCTGCCACTTCTCCGCCCAGTCTTGCATCCTGTCGATGTCCTGCTGCAACTTCTGACATCCCTCCAGACCATCCATAACACCACCGACCTTCGTGTCATCGGCGAACTTACTCACCCATCCCTCCACTTCCTCATCCAGGTCATTTATGAAAATGACAAACTGCAAGGGTCCTAGAACAGATCCCTGGGGCACTCCACTGGTGACCGACCTCCATGCAGAAAAAGAGCCATCCATAACCACCCTCTGCCTTCTGCAGGCAAGCCAGTTTTGGATCCACAAGGCCAAAGCCCCTTGGATCCCATGGCCTCTCACCTTCTCAAGAAGTCTTGCATGTGGGACCTTGTCAAATGCCTTGCTGAAGTCCATGTACACCACGTCCACTGCTCTTCCTTCGTCACTGTGTTCAGTCACATTTTCGAAGAACTCAATTAAGCTTGTAAGGCACGACCTGCCTTTTACAAAACCATGCTGACTATTTCTAATCAACCTAACCTTCTCCAAATGCTCGTAAATCTTGTCCCTCAGAAGCCTCTCCATCAGCTTACCAACCACTGAGGTCAGACTCACCGGTCGGTAATTTCCAGGACTATCCCTGTTCCCTTTCTTGAAAATAAGGACCACATCCGCAATCCTCCAATCCTCCGGAACCTCTCCCGTCTCCATCGATGACGCAAAGATCATCGCCAGGGGCTCTGCAATGACATCCCTCACCTCCCACAATAACCTGGGGTACATCCCATCTGGTCCCAGAGACTTGTCTATCTTGATAGCATTTAAAAATTCTAACACATCCGCTTCCTTAATATCTACATACTCAATCTTTTCAGTCTGCCGCAAATTTGTAGTGCATCCTCCCAGATCACTTTCCACCGGGAATACTGAGGCAAAGTACTCATTAAGCACCTCTGCCATTTCTTCCGGTTCCATACAGACTTTTCCCCCTTCACCTTTTATAGTTCCTATCCCTTCTCTTCTCATCCTTTTACTTTTCACATATTTGTAGAAGGCCTTGGGATTCTCCTTAATACTACCAGCCAAGGCCTTCTCATGACCCCTTCTGGCTCTCCTAATTTCCTTTTTAAGCTCTCTTCTATAAGCCTTATACTTCTCTAGATACCCAACATCTCCTAGCTCTTTGAACCTTTTATACACCTTTCTTTTCTTCCTGACTACGTTCACCACTGCCTTCGTGCACCACGGTTCCCGCGTCCTACCAAAACCTCCTTGTCTCACCGGAACGTTGTCGTGCAGAGCTCCAGACAAGCATTCCCTGAATATCTGCCACCTTCCTTCTGTGCTTTTCCCCAAGAACACCTCCTTGCAGTTTATTCGCCCCAACATCTGCCTGATGTCTTCATATTTCCCCTTATTCCAGACAAACACCTTCCTAGCCTGCCTGATCCTATCCTTTTCCAATGCAAGGGTGAAGGAGATAGAATTATGATCTCCCTCCCCAAGATGCTCTCCTACCGAGAGATCCATCACCTGTCCTGGTTCATTAGCTAGTACCAGGTCCAGTACAGCCTCTCCTCTCGTAAGCTTGTCCACGTGCTGTGTCAGGAAACCCTCCTGAGCACACCTAACAAACTCCTCCCCATCCAAACCCCTTACCCTTGGGATATTCCAGTCGATGTTTGGGAAATTAAAGTCTCCCATCACAACAACTCTGTTATTTCTACATCTCTCCAGTATCTGTTTCCCTATCTGCACCTCGACTTCCCTGTCACTATTGGGCGGCCTATAGAATACACCCAGCAACGTCACCGACCCTTTGCTATTCCTAACTTCCACCCACAGAGACTCCATAGACATTCCCTCCTCGGTATCCACCTTCTCTGCAGCCATGACACTGTCCCTGATCAACAGTGCCACTCCACCACCTCTTTTGCCTCCCTTCCTGTCCTTCCTGAAGGATCTGAATCCCGGGACCTGTAGTACCCAGTCCTGTCCCTGAGACATCCAAGTCTCTGTAATGGCTCTGTAATGATTGTTTTTGTTTGGATGGTGTGACGGGATCTTTGATGTCAACTCCAGAGGACAATGTTATAGATGGGTTGTGATTGGCTGTGTCTGAATAGTAACTGATTTGTTGGATTTTACAGGAGTTTATATGAATAAACCTGGGTGGGTTTCACTCTGGCAAAGCCAGCAGCATTAATATAGAGGGGGCGGGGGAGACAGTTTCCACCCATTAACCCTAACACCACCCATGACCTGTCTAATTAGCTTAACATTCTGATTTATACAGTAACCTGTCTCCTCCCCGCTCCCTTGCCCCAAGCCCCTGACTTCACTGGTTTATTGTGCCAGGATGATTCTGTCTCTTGCTGCCCCTGTAATGTTCAGATTTGGAGAACCAGGTTGTTGTGCTTCTCCGCTGTGATTTGGTTGGTTTTCGGTGGGAGTTGCTGTATTTGCTTCATTGTAAGTTTTATTTTTGACTCAATGAGCAGAATGTTCTCAATAAAAAAATCCCAGTGTCTTAACGGTGAGAAAAACGGTTTCACGCTTGCGTTCTGCGTTTCGACATTCAGTCACTCTTTTGAAGAGTTGGTAGTTTGCCGTCGGAGGGGAGGGGGCACTAAACAGGTCAGTGAATCTGACTTCAGAGCGCTTAGCTGTCATTCAATGGGAGATCCCTCCCTGCCCCTGTACAGGCACCGGCCCACCTCATCATCGGCATGTCTCCCTCTCCCAATGGGGCATCAGACCCCCCCATGCCGCTGATGGGTGTCACATCATGGCCCCCGAAATGCCCCCCTCCATCCTAATCTCTGTCATTGCCTCTCCCCTCCTCCCATCGCTCCGTGATCCACCATGAATGACCCTCTTGCAGAGCTGCCTCTATTGTGGCCCCCACCCCTCAGGGCGTCACAGCCTGGCACTGCTGCTGGCACATTGGGGGTGCCCAACTGGTGCTTGGGGGTCGCTGCCTGGTGGACACTGCCCGATGGGCACGTCTCCGTCAAGCCCACAGTAACCTGGGGTGGTGGGGGAGGGGAGGGGAGGGGGTGCGTTCAATGGCCCACTAAGAGCCCCTGGCAAGTCCGTGTACGCTGTTTGTGAACACAACTCTTCACTCACCCGGTGAAGGAGCAGCGCTCGTGCTGCCAAATTAAACCTGTTGGACTTTAAGCTGGTGTTGTGGGACTTCTTACTGTGTCCCAACCCCGCCATATCTGCGCCGATGGAAATCCTCGCTGTTACGGGTGCTGCACCCAAAGGCTGGAAGATTCCGTGTGCTGGGTTCCAAATGTGCTATTCATAGTTAAATGCTACTTTAAACATACAAACCGGTTTCACGCCCATTCCTGTACCAGCTGAGGTTACTCACTCTCAACTTTTCCCTGAGGTGTGGTGATCCTCAGGTTAAATCACCTCCAGGCAGATATCCCTCACACAGGGACCGAGCAGCCTATGGTCACCTGGGACACCTTACTGTTTAAAGCTTTGACGTACAGAGCAATATTGGCTTTGATTCTGAGTCTACGCAGAGCTAAGGTCCACGGGGACATTGTCCTAAAGCTGAGTTTCTCCCTCCTTTTCAACACTCAGAGGCCCTTTTAGGGAAGTGCGGACATCATGGGGGCTTCTCTGTATATTTATGTTGCTATTTACTGGATACTGATACTGTCTGAATAAAAACAGAGATACTCAGCAGATCTGGCAGAATTGGAGTATTTCCAACAATTTCCATTTTTTTGTTTCAGATTTCCAGCCTCTGTTCTGATATTTGCATCACCTGTCTGGTCAGGAGTCCCAGAGTTTAGTGCCAGTGCAGGATAGTGTGTGGCTGTGATATCAAATGTCCAACATGAGAATCCACTTTCCATTCATTGCACTCAGTCTGGGACTTGCTAATGAGGCAATGCTGCCATCTAGTGACTACCATTGAAATATCCTCAGATGGGTAATAGTCTGAATGGGGTCAACACACTCGACACAGAGCAGTTGAACGAGAAGCAGTTCCCTTCTTTTGAGGGTTTTTGAAAAATAAATGTAGACATTGGTGTAAAACTGGGAATGTTGTTTGTCTACATCTGGACTAATGGGAAAGTTCGATTAGATCTAACTTCGCTCTGCCCCTTTTAACTGAGTTAAAAAGTAAAGTTTATTTGTTAATCGTCAGTAGGTTTACATTAACACTGCAATGAAGTTACTGTGCAAATCCCCGATTCGCCACGCTCTGATGCCTGTTCAGGTACACCAAGGGACAATTTAACACGATCAATGCACCTAACCAGCATGTCTTTTGGACTGTGGGAGAAATCCGGAACACCTGGGGGAAATACACGCAGATGCAGGGAGAATGTGCAAACTCCACACAGACAGTGACCCAAGCCGGGAATCGAACCCCGGTCCCTGTCGCTGTGAGGCAGCAGTACTAACCACTGTGCCACTCCATACCTGGTTAACAATGCTGGAAATACTCCATAGGTGCTGGCAGCCACTCAAGAGAGTTAAAAAGTTGTAGTTTTCCACTCTTATGTGGGGGCAAACATGTGTCAGAGACAGCCACAGTTTGAGGCATGGTCCATAAATTTACAATTACCACCTGAATCCCGCCAGACTCCTATTCTGATTCACACGGGAATAATGGTGATCATAACCAGACACTCAGAGATTGCGGCCTTCAGCAAGGCAAGTATATTCCTGAAACTATGTAAAACATCCTAACTCACTTTGTGAACCTTGTGTGAAACCTGTTGTGACCAAGAACCTATTGATTGATTAGTTTAAAAGCTCTCATCATCAATGTCAAATGTAATAGTGTATGACAACTTAAGTTTCATTTTAATGCAGCGATTGATCATTGGACTCTGTCCTTAAAAGGTAAGTGACCATTAAGTTGACTAGCATTTTCTGAGCATTCACATGAATTGAATTGCTTTATCCATTGGACAAAGTGCTCCACCACATTCAAAAAAATTGAAAATTCTGATGGGTCATCTGGACACTGTGCTTTAATTTTTACATTAAATTAAACCTAAGCTTTTGAAAAACTGAACAGGTACTAGACTTATTTTATTGAAGTTCCTTGGGAAAAAAAAAATGAACAGATGGTTAGATGTCTGTTCAGGCAAGTTCAAATGCTCTTTTGCGCTAAGCTCTGGCGTGTTTGTTTATTTAGTTGTGAAAAGTAATTTCATTACGAATGTATAGTTGAGCTCCAAATCTCACAAGTAGATTTAACTTAGCCAGAGGTTATTTGCAGAACTGTGAAGGGAATCATTCATAAGCTTTGTTTGATTGGCAGTTTTATGAGCAAATCATAGAATTGAAATGTTTTGATGAGGTTTGTAAATAGCCTTTTAGTTTGACTGATTATATAAAGTTTAGAGAAGAGAGTTTGGTTTCAAGGCGGTTCTCTGGCTGTGTGTTTGAATGTTGTAGGATTCTCTTGTCCTTACCTTCCATCCCACAAAATTCTGCATTTAACACTTTACCCCCTGTCATTTCTGCTACTTCCAGAAAAGGTTGAGATCCAGAAGACACAGATTAAAGTGATCAGCAAGAAAACACAGGCACCATGGTTGAAGCTTTTACCCACAGTAGAATGTTCTGTCTGGTGGTGACAGGGTCAAACTTTCAAAAGGGATAAATATTTAAAGGACAGAAAGTGCCAAGGCAATGGGGAAAGAATGGGGGGAGTGAGTTCAGCTCAGAGAGCTGATATTGACTGGATGGGATGAATGGTTACAGCACAGGAATCGTGACTCAATGTTTCAGGCTAATTTTAGCCATTACACACTGCTGACATCATAGCAGCATCAGGAAAGATATTGCTTGGTAAAATATAAGTGATGCGTAAGGATGTATAATGAGAGGTGTTGGGAAGCAAAATTATAAAGTTAGAGGATCCGAGGAAACCTTTGTATGTATTCTGTTTTTTTTTTAGTTTGTTGGTCAGTTTAGCAATCTAAAACTAAAATGCTGCCAATATAGTGATGTCCCAAAATACAGCGCCCAGCTGACTGGTTTAGTGGTCGTCATAAAGAACAAAAAAGGACAAAGAAAATTACAGCACAGGAACAGGCCCTTCGGCCCTCCAAGCCTGCACCGATCGCACTGCCCAACTGAACTAAAACCCTGTACTCTTAAAGAACAAACAAACAATGCTTAACTCAAAGTGCTTAAACTCTAACACTCGCTTCCTACTCTTCCTGTGTATAGAGATGAGTCAGATTTTTAATACATTCTTTAATCTTCTAGAGTGACGCAGTTCCAGGGAGACACTAGAGAAAGACAGTCTTGTGTGTTATACACTGCATGTATCAGAATAATAATTAAAACATTTCATTAATGTGAAGTTAAATGTGAAGTGTGAGGTTAAAGGAAGTGTGATGTATTAAATTGCAGTGTTGAATAAAATGAGTCATTCTGTTCCCAAGAGATGCAAAGCTGAAGCTGTTTTTGGTCAGATTCTGATATTTTTGCTTCCAAATTATTTCAGAAATTTACAATGGCAAGCTAAACTGATTTAATTTCCAATGTTTCAAGGTTTAATCAGTTCTGGCTCTTATCTCATTTGTAGTTTGTTGTGGAACAATTGGGGCAAGGATACTTATGCAGCGAGTTGTTGTGATTAACAATGCACTGGCTGAGAGGGGGATAGAAACAGCTTCCATGGTAACTTTCAAAGAATGGAATTGGATAAGTACTTGAAGAGGAAAAAACGCTGCAGAATGAGAATAAACAGATAGCTCGTTCTCAGAGACGAGGACAAACTTCTTTCTGAAACATTCATCACTGAAGGTTACAAATCCAAGTCTTTATTTTTTTACCAATGTTGTGACGAGGTGGCGGAGGTGGGATTTGGAATTTTGGTCTTTGCAATCATTGCACTAAATTAGATCAGGCACCAGGGTCAGATGGGATCAATCCTAGGTTACTGAGAGAAGCAAGGGGAGAAATGGCTAGAGCCTTAACAGAGAGGGATGGCACAGTGGTTAGCACTGTATCAAGGACCCAGGTTCAATTATGCCTCGGATCACTGTGTGTGTGGAGTCTGCACATTCTCCCTATGTCTGTGTGGGTTTCTTCCGGGTGCTCTGATTTCCTCCCACAATCCAAACATGTGTGGGTTAGGTTGATTGGCCATGTTAAATTGACCCTAGTGTCAGGGGGTTAGCAGGGTAAAAATGTGGGATTACAGGAATAGGGCCTGGGTGGGATTGTGACCAATGCAGACTCGATGGGCCAAATGGCCTCTTGCTGCACTGTAAGGATTCTATAATTCTTTAATCATCACATGCACTTTGACCGTAGGCCATGTTCCAGAGGGGAATAGCCAGTGTTATAGGCCTGTGAGCCTGATGTCAGTGGTGGGGAAGTTTTGAAGAAAACACTGACAGATAGGATATATCCATGTTTGGAAGAAAATGGACTAGTTAGTGACAGGCAGCATGGTTATATACAGAGAAGATTATATCTCCCCACCTTGATTGAATTTTTTGAAGAGGTGACAAAGATAATCGCTGAGGGAAGGGTGGTGGATGTAGTTTATATAGATTTTAGAACATAGAACATTACAGCGCAGAACAGGCCCTTTGGCCTTCGATGTTGCGCCGACCAATTAAGAAAAAGTAATGACCCTCTAACCTAAACCATTCCCTTTTCATTCATAAACTTATCTACTGACCTCTTAAACGCCCCCAAACTTGGCGCATCTACAACTGCAGCAGGCAGGGCATTCCATACCCTTACCACCCTCTGGGTAAAGAACCTACTTCTGACATCCGTCCTATAACTACCACCCCTTAATTTAAAGCTATGTCCCCTCGTGCTAGCTTTCTCCATCCTAGGAAAAAGGCTATCACTGTCCACCCTATCTAAACCTCTAATCATCTTATATGTTTCAATAAGGTCTCCTCTTAGCCGCCTCCTTTCTAACGAAAACAACCTCAAATCCCTCAGCCTCTCTTCATAAGACCTGCCCTCCGTACCAGGCAACATCCTGGTAAACCTCCTCTGTACCCTCTCCAATGCCTCCACATCTTTCTTATAATGCGGGGACCAGAACTGTACACAATACTCCAAGTGTGGCCGCACTAGAGTTTTGTACAGTTGCAATATGACGTTGCGGCTCCGAAATTCAATCCCCCTACCAATAAAAGCCAAGCCAAGACTCTGTATGCCATCCCCCTACCAATAAAAGCCAAGACTTTAGTAACGTGTTTGACAGGGTCCCACATGGCAAACTAAAATCACATGTGATTCGGGATGGTCTGGCTAGATTGATACAGAACTGGCTTGGTTATAGAAGACAGAGACTAAACAGTGGAAGGGAGTTTTTCAGAATGCAGATCTGTAGTTAGTGGCATTCCGCAGGGATCAGTAGTGGGATCTCTGTTGTTTGTTGTATATATAAATGATCTGGAGGAAAATGTGGGTGTGCTGGTTAGTAAGTTTGCGGAAGACACGCAGATTGGTGGAATTGCTGATAGTGCCGGGGATTGTCAGAGGATACAACATGATATAGATAGATTGGAGACTTGGACACAGAAATGGCAGATGGAGTTTAATCTGGACAATTCTTTACTCAAAGAGTGGTGAGTCTCTGGAATTCTCTGCCCATTGAAGTGGTGGAGGCTTCCTCGCTGAATATATTTAAGTCAGGGATAGATAGGTTTCTGACAGACAAGGGAATGAAGGGTTATGGGGAGGAAGCGAGAAAGTGGAACTGATCCACTTCAGATCAGTCATGATCTTATTGAATGGCGGGGCAGGCTCGAGGGGCTGGATGGCCAACTCCTGCTCCTATTTCTTATGTTCTTAAATGTGAGATGATCCATTTTGGAGGATCAAATTTGGGTGGGAATTATACTGTACATGGCAGAACCCTTAGCAACATTTAAATATAGAAGGATCTGGGCATGTAGGTCCACAGTTCGCTAAAACGAGCAATGCAGGTGACCATATGGTATGCTTGTTTTCATCAGTGGAACGTTGAGTACAAGAGTTGGGAAATTATGTGGCAGCTATACGAAACCTTGGTCAGGCTATATTTGGAGTATTACATTCAATTCTGGTCAGCACACCATCAGAAGGACGTGGAGGCTTTGGAGAGAGTGCAAAGAAAGTTCACCAGAACGTTGCCTGGTCTCGAGGGTGTTGGCAATGGGGAGGGTTTGAATAAACTGGGATTGTTTTCACTGGAAAGACGGAGGCTGAGGGGAGACCTGATAGAGATCTACACAATTATGAGAGGCATAGACAAGGTGGATAGTTAGAGGGTTTTTTACAAGGGGAAAGTTTTTCATGCAGAGAGTGGTGGGTGCCTGGAATGAGCTGTCAGAAGAGGTTTTAGAATCCCAACAGTCCAGAAGGAGGCCATTGAGTCTATACCAACCCACATCCGACCCAGGCTCTATTCCTATAACCCCAGTACTTAGAATCATAGCACCTACAGTGAAGGAAGAAGCTATTTGGCCTATCGAGTGTGCACCAATCACAAGCCCATGCAGACCCTATCCCCATAATCCCATGCATTTACCCTAGCTAGGCACCCTGACTCTAAGAGGCAATTTAGCATGGCCAATCCACCTAACCTGCACATCTTTGGGTTGTGGAAGGAGATGGAGCACCTACTGGAAACCCACGCAGACACGGGGAGAATGTGTTAACTTCATGACAGTGACCCAAGCTGGGATTTGAACCTAATCCCAGAAGCTAAACACTATATCAGCATGCTGCCCTAATGGTGGAAGCAGGCACAATAGCAACATGTAAGAGGCATCAGGATGGGCACATGGATAAGGAGGGAGACGGACCGAGTGAGAGTGGAAGGTTTTAATTTAGTTTAGTTAGGACATTGTGATTGGCCCAGGCTTGGAGGGCCTGTGCTGTACTGTTTTTTGCTCTATGTTCTTTGCAAAACACTCCTTCCTCCCAGTGTAAATTCTGAAGTTCACCAGGCTGATACCGGAGATGAGGGGGTTAGCTTATGAAGACAGATTGAATAGACTTGGTCTGTACTCATTGGAGTTTAGAAGGCTGAGGGGGGATCTTATAGAGACTTACAAGATAACGAAAGGGCTAGATAGGGTAGAGGTTGAGGGATTCTTCCCGCTTAGAAAGGAAACCAGAACTAGAGGGCACAGCCTCAAAATAAGACGGGGCGGGGGGGAGGGGTGCTGTTTAGAACCGAGTTGAGGAGGAACTTCTTCACTTAAAGAGTGGTGAATCTCTGGAATTCTCTGCCTATTGAATTGGTGGAGTCTATCTCGCTGAATATATTTAAGTCACGGGTAGATAAGTTTCTGATAGACAAGGGAATTAAGGGTTATGGGGAGAAAGCAGGAAAGTGGAACTGATCCACTTCAGATCAGCCATGATCTTATTGAATGGTTGGGCAGGCTTGAGGGGCTGGATGGCCGACTCCTGCTCCTATTTCTTATGAAAGGAGTTCTGTAGAAGTTGATGGTGTGAAGTATTGGGTGTTCCACTAGATCTAAAGTTGTTTTTCTCTTTCAGGTGCCTTTATTTTTTGTTGGACTCCAGGGTTGATTGTGGTGCTTCTGGATGGCATTCACTGTACCAGCTGCAACGTACTGACTGTAAAGATATGGGTGCTCCTGCTGGCTTTGACCAATTCACTGATGAATCCAATCATTTACTCCTACAAGGATCCCGAAATGTGGCACGTGATAAAGCACATGCTCCGCGCCAGCTGTGAGAACAAGGTGGAAATGGAACAGGATACTCTGAAGTCCACCTCAAACAGGCACAGTGCCATCTCTGAAAATGTGGAAACGGGCACCGATTGCCATCACCTTCAGAAAGGAGCCCAAAGCTGAATGTTTTCACAAAACGACCCCCCGCTCGAGATTATCTCAAAGCCTCGAGTATTGTGCTGACCATCGACACGTTTCTCACAAAGCACAAATACAATTTCATAAGATATTCACTGAACCTGTTGGGTTGATGTTTTAGCAATCCCAGTTGAATTTTGTCATGGATTGGAGGAAATTGTTACTGAATAATTTCCAGAACTGGTTTCGCCTCTTTAGAAGTGAGTTTTTTTTCCCCTTTAAGAAGATGCAGTTAGTATTGTGCTGAACATTTCTCTACAACTGTTTAGATGCACTCAGTCACCAGTCAAAGAAGACAGTTGTGACCTTTATGAATATCTTAGAATTCTTATAGTGCTGAAGGAGGCCATTTAGCCCATCGAGTCTGCACCAACAACAATCACACCCAGGCCCTATCCCCACATCTCCACATATTTACCCCGCTAATCCCTCTAACCTACACATTCCAGGAAAGTAAGGGGCAATTTATCCTGGCCAATGCATCTAACCCACACATCTTTAGACTGTGGGAAGAAATTGGAGCACCCAGAGGAAACTCATGCAGACACAGGGAGAATGTACAAAATCCACACAGATGGTGACCCATCAGAACTCAGGACCCTGGCGCTGTGAGGTGGCAATGCTAACCTCTGCGCCATCGTGCCACCCTCATCTGACTTAATCAGATGCACCTTTTGTACAGAAGCCACGTTATACTCAACTTGACCGAGGTATGGTGTACAAAGTGTCATGCTCTCAGACTGAGAAACTAATTCAATGCAGGTTTAAAACATCAATGAAATAAAGAGGTGGAATTCAAAGCAAGGGAGGTGTTACAAACATGTGACAGGACGGTCACAGAGAACCACACGGAACCCCTTTCTCATTCCAGGTCTTGCTTTTCCACACTGAATCCCTTTGGGATCACCACTGCTGCTTGGATTGCAGTGGTTCAAGAAAGACCTTCATCATCAAGGGACACTTAGTGATTGGCAATGAATGCAACCTTGCCAAAGATGCCACATCTGAGAAGAAAAAAAATTAATTGTTGCTTCTGAAACTCTGTGCAAAGCCATGGGTTTCCAAGCACAATATGAGGTGGCAAGTATTGCGTGTACATTTATAGGACATATGACTATAACAAGTCAAATTGCTTAAAAAGCATGTAACCTACTATATTTGTAAAACTAAAAATCGCAGGCTTTTTTTATATTGATTATGGCAATCTCTGTGTAATTAATAATGTTTGATGTGATTCGCTTGTACAAACTGGATTGTTGTGCTTTAATCCTTTTGCAGTAAGGTCAAGCTACTGTGTGAATCAGAACTATTTTTCACTCTATTACTAACAAATCTACTTTTCACCAAAAAGATGCAGCATTCTGTCATCAATAGAAACAAGTATTTGGAATGGAGTGACCAAAGTTTGCTAAGAAAACAGAAGGGAATAATAACATTGTGGCTGTACCCAGACAAGTAAACCATAATCTGGAATAATGAGTTTGAATCCCATCAAAGTAACTGGTGGCATCTACATTCAATTAATTAATGAGTCATGAATTAAAGAGCCAGGGGCAATAACAATGACGAAGAAGCTATGGGATTGTGGTATACTCAATTGTATACCTGTTCTGGTCCCCCCCCATGCCGACACTATAGTTAAGAAAGCCCACCAATGCCTCTCCACTTTCTCAGAAGACTAAGGAAATTTGCCATGTCAGCTGCAACTCTCAACAACTTTTACAGATGCACCAGAGAAAGCATTCTTCCTGGTTATATCACAGCTTGGTATGGCTCCTGCTCTGCCCAAGTCCGCACGAAACTACAAAAGGTCATGGATCCATCATACAAACCAATCTCCCATCCATTGACTCTGTCGACACTTCTCACTGCCTCGGCAAAGTAGCCAGCATAATTAAGGACCACACACACACCCTGGATATTTTCCCTTCCGCCTTCTTCCGTTGGGAAAAAATACAAAAATCTTCCCTGCTGTTGTCAGAATGGACCTGGCATTAAGTTGATCTTTCTCTACACCCTAGCTACCACTGTAATGCTACCTTCTGCACTCTCTCCTTTCCTTCTCTATGAACGGTATGCTCTGTCTGTATAGTGCTCAAGAAACATTTCTCTGCATGTTAATACATGTGACAATAATAAATCAGATCACATCACAATTGGTTAGCTGGTGACTTTCAGGGAATGAAATTTGCCATTTCTCCTGTGACCCCAGCACCATACAATGTGGTTGACTCTGACACAGCCGAGCAGAACGGTTGATATGGGGTCAGTTGCTAGTTCATCTTCCTTCAGTGTTTATAGACGGTGTTCAGAGGTACAAATGTGTCGAAAGTCATGTTCAGAAATTTATTTTTGGCGTAAGAGGAATTTAGCATCTTATGTACCAAAGGTCAAATTTCAGGAGTGATTCAGAAGAAGTAGCTAGATTTTGTTTTAGAGCAATTTGTTTTAATGTCAAAAAATTGATGCCCTTTCTTGGAATGATGAAATATTAATAGTTATTTATTTTTAAATTTGCTTCTTCTAAATTTGTAGACATCCCAGTTTCCTTTTATACTTTGTACCATTCTAAAAAATTCAGCCTGGCTCTTCTCTTTTTGTCCTGATCATTTTCAAAAAGTCATTTCTATTGTAAGTATACAAACTAAAGTGTGTTTTGTTTCCCAATAAAAATTGTTTGCTGACTATCAAGGAAGGTGCTACACTATCAAACTTCAAGGAAAATAAAATGCTTTTTAAACACCTCAATGTGTCCTTCACCAATTATCCTCAAAACCCAGTTAACTATTTCAGAATGGTTGGTTTCCTTCTCCGGGAAGCCTGGGATAGAGTGACTGGCCTGGCAAATCTATCATAATGTGAGCTTGCACAAGCCAGTCACTATCTGTACCTGGCATCAAAACACTTAGAAAGAATTCTTTGTCTACTAAAAATAAGTACAAATAGTGCTAATAGCACTTGGGGTGACTGAGATCAGAGATTTTGGGGAGAAAGCAGGATTAGGTTATTGATGATTAACCATGATCAAAATGAATGGCAGAATGGCTTCCTCCTGCTCTTATCTTCTATGTTTCTATAATAAAATGATCCTGGGACTGATAACATAGTGGTCAATGTTATTGGATCAATGATCTGTGGACATGAGGATTTCAATTTAATTCAATAAATCTGGAATAAAAAACGAGTTTCAGTACGAAACCATCATAAAAACACGTCTGGTCTATCGATCTCCTTTACGGAAGGAAATCTGTTGTTCTTACCAGGTCTGGTCTACATGAGACTCCAGACACACTGCAATGTGGTTAATCTTTAACTGCCTTCTCCAATAACCTGGCAAGCCACTCAGTTGTGTTCACCACCCCTCTCTCCAGGACAAATAATGATAGGCAGTAAATGCTGTCTTTGCAAATGATGCCCATATATTGTGAATACATTAAAAATAGACAAAATCTGAGCTTCCCCCAAGCTCAATGGAACATGATGTGTTCTAATCTCAGCTAATGTTAATACTGGTTACTTCAGATTCCAAAAGGGGACTTGCTTTAATGATCCTAGTATTTTTTTAAACCATGGAGAAAGTTATTTAACAAATTCGCAGGACTTTACCTATTAACTTCTAATGCGAAGAATACATTTTTTTAAACTAGAGCAATGTATCATATTACTCTCGACAAAAAAATTAGAATGATTTCAATGCAAACACAAGAGAATGATAAAAGTTTTCACAAATCCTTCACCCCCACAAACTGGACAAACTAGTTTGCCCCAGTTGGCTACCCACATCTATGAAATGGGTTGCCAGCCTCCACAACAGCTCACTATCAGTAAGGACACGCAAATCAGGGACCTGATGCATGTCTTTTGAAAATTGCTCCCGTTCCTGCCTCCAACATCAGTTCATGGGGCTGATAAGATTCTGGACAATATTTGAGGTCGGTGATCTTGGATCAAAATGGTTCTGAATGTGAAATCTGTTCCATTTTTATAATAGAACATAGAACATAGAACATAGAACATTACAGCACAGAACAGGCCCTTCGGCCTTCGATGTTGCGCCGACCAATATAAAAAGCAATGCCCCTCCAAACTAAACCATTCCCTTCTCTTCCATATACTTATCAACTAACCTCTTAAACGCCACCAAACTTGGCGCATCTACAACTGCTGCAGGCAGGGCATTCCACTCCCGAACCACCCTTTGGGTAAAGAACCTGCCTCTGATATCCGTCCTATAACTATCACCCCTTAATTTAAAGCTGTGTCCCCTCGTGCTAGCTTTCTCCATCCTAGGAAAAAGGCTATCACTGTCCACCCTACCTAAACCTCTAATCATCTTATATGTTTCGATCAGGTCCCCTCTTAGCCTCCTCCTTTCTAACGAAAACAACCTCAAATCCCTCAGCCTCTCCTCATAAGACCTGCCCTCCATACCAGGCAACATCCTGGTAAACCTCCTCTGTACCCTCTCCAATGCCTCCACATCTTTCTTATAATGTGGGGACCAGAACTGCACACAATACTCCAAGTGCGGCCGCACTAGAGTTTTGTACAGTTGCAACATGACGTTGCGGCTCCGAAATTCAATCCCTCTACCAATAAAAGCCAAGACTCCATATGCCTTCCTAACAACCTTCTCGACCTGACTGCCTACTTTCAGGGATCTATGCACATACACACCAAGATCCCTCTGTTCATCTAGACTACTAAGAATCCTACCATTTGCCCTATACTCTACACATTTATTATTTCTGCCATAGTGCATTACCTCACACTTTTCCACATTAAACTCCATTTGCCATTGTTCATTGTACGGGCAAAAGAGGTGAAGTGACAATCAATATCAATTACCGTGCATTAAAAAAAGATTCATTAACTTCCAGCAGCAGCTTTAAATGTTTCATTAATGTAGAAAAAGCAGCTTTTCTGAAACTGATGTGTAAACTGTCCGCCAGCCTGGGGGAGTTCACAATTCATGCAAAACCTCTGCCTCACCATAACTGTAGGGCAGCAAGGTGGTTAGCGCTGCTGCCTCACACTGCCAGGGATCCAGGTACAATTCCAGCCCTGGGTCACTGTCCGTGTCTGCATGGGTTTCCTCTGGGGGCTCTGGTTTCCTTGCACAGTCCAAAGATGTGTGAGTTAGGTTGATTGACCATGCCATATTGCCCTTTAGTGTCAAGGGGACTAGGAAGGATAGGACCTGGGTGGTTGCTGGTGCAGGCTCGATGGGCCAAAAGGTCTCCTTCCTGCACTGCACATTCTATGATTCTATAACTTGCTGAACAGTTTGCACATTAACCGACACTGCACAACATCCTTTTTTTCAGCAAAGACTGGACTGTTGTCTGTCTAGTTTAAAGTTTAAAGTTGAAAATTTATTTATTAGTCATAGAGGAAACAGGCCCTTTGGCCCAACTTGCCCATGCAGTTCTTCTTTTTAACCCCTGAGCTAATCCCAATTGCCTGCATTTGGCCCATATCCCCCTATATCCATCATACCTATGTAACTATCTAAATGCTTTTTAAAAGATAAAATTGTACCCACCTCTACGACTACCTCTGGTAGCTTATTACAGACACTCACCACCCTCTGTGTGAAAAAAATTGCCCCTCTGGGCACTTTTATATCTCTCCCCTCTCACCTTAAACTGGTGCCTTCTAGTTTTAGACTCCCGCCCCAATTAGGCTTACGTTAACATTGCAGTGACATTACTGTGAAAATTCAGTTGTTAGTGTTGTGAAACTTTCAGTCCTTTGATCTATTTCGGAGTGGATTTTTACTTACAGAATTGTCAGCCCTGATCCTGAGTTTTATTTTATTTTTAGTCACGCAGTTTGTGCATCCTGAATTGTTTTGTCTGAGATTTGGCTGGCTAATAAAGGTCATCTGTGTTCAGTTGATGTAGTTTTGTGATCACATCAATGGAACACACTAATTTGTTAGTTGAGACCCAGTGTTTTTCAGTGTGATAGCAGTTTTGAATTCAGACTGGGTGACATGGTGAGTTGGAAGCATCATTAACAATCTGTGGGAAACATTTGAGCTACTTAGGCATTCAGTTCCTAAGTACCAGATGGAATCATAGAATCAAGGATTCTTATAGTGCAGATGGAGGCCTTTCCAGAGTCCCACTCTGGCCCCATTCCCATCACGCCACACATTTACACTGCTAATCCCGTTGACACTAAGGGGCAATTTGCACGCCCAATCAACCTAACCTGCAGACCTTTGGACTGTGGGAGGAAACCACAGCACCTGGAGGAAACCCATGCAGACACCAGGAGAATGTGCAAACTCCATACAGACAGTCACCTGAAGCCAGAATTGAACCCAAGTCCATGGCGCTGTGAGGCAGCAGTGCTAACCACGGTGCCGCTGTGCCAAAGAGTTATAAGAAGTTATTTAATGGGTTCAGGCTCTTCAACCTCACAGAGTCAAATCAGAGAGGACTCTGTAAATGATGGACAGGCTGCTTAATGGGGAGTAGGGCTTAGGTACGTCACAGATTCAGGACGAGACGATACCATACTGAGGTGTGAGGGTCAAACTTAGGACAAAACACACATAAGGAATGTTAACATATGCAAATGCTATCCACCCTGGAATAACTTCCCTGAAAGACTGAATTGGCTGGAACAGTAGATTGATTTAAGATAGCTTATAAATGCAGAAGGAGGCTATTCAGCCCATTGTGTCTTTTCTGGCTCTTTGAAGAAGCTGTCCAATTTAACCATGTGTTACAGCTTTTCTCTCCAAAACCCTACAAATGGGTCTTCCTCAGGTACACTGTCAATTGACTTTTGAAAGTTCCTGTTGAATTTGATTCTTACACCAAGTGCATTCTAAAGTGTTACAACTCAATGCATTCAAACGCGTTCCCCATTTCCTCTCCAGTATTTTTCAAATGATTTTGAATTGCTGTCTTCTGGTTAATGACATGTTTGCCAGAGGAAACTGTCTCTCTCGACTTGCTCTCAAATTAAAATGAGACAATCTGGAGGATGAGTTTGAATAGATTGAAGAGGTTTTATTTTCTTCCGGGTAAATGAGAGCTTTGAAGAGTTGAGTCTGCATTTTTGCCCCTGGATTGCAGTGTTGTATTTTATGCTCTCCCGCTTGGATTTTGGAGACCAAGAGGATTTAATCAAGTCAGAAGGGTGTTCCTACCCTAAATAAGTCCATAACAGGAAAGCCCGTGGCTGACCTTTGCCAATTGAGTCATTTAAGGTGGCAATTTTTTAAAAAAATAATTAATGTGGGTGGAAATTACTGTTTAATCTGAGTGGTTTGCTCAGCCATCTGGACTCACATGTAAGCCAGACCAGGAAAGGGCAGCTAATTTCCTTCCCTGGAGGATATTAGTGAACCAGATGGGTTCTCACAATAATCAGCAATGACGTTATGTTTACTGTTCAATTACAGATTTTTACTGAATTCAAATTTCACCATCTGGCCATGTTGGGATTCGAACCTGGGTCCCTGGGTTTCTGGATTAGCAACAATGCCATTACTTCACTGCCTCCCAGATTAAGGACCTCATCTTGTCACTGTTGGTCTTAAACCAACAACAGGTGGGCTTTTAACCACGGGGCACCAAACTTATTCATGTTGCTTGTGGTCCCCCAGTGTCTGTGGAGCCTGATTTATAGAATGATCAAACCATAGAATCCCCTCAGTGCACAAGAGGCTCTTTGGCCCTTTGTGTATACACCGAATACCTTATAAAGGCCCTACACCTCTAACCCCCACACATCTACCATGACTAATCCGCCTAACCTATACATCTTGGGACATTAACAGACAACTTACCACAGTCAATCCCATCTAATCCGCATGTCTTTGGACAGCAAGAGGAAACCAGAGCACCCAGTGGAAACCCATGCAGACACAGGGAGAACATAGAACATAGAACATAGAACATTACAGCACAGAACAGGCCCTTCGGCCTTCGATGTTGTGCCGACCAAAATAAAAAGCAATGCCCCTCCAAACTAAACCATTCCCTTCTCTTCCATATACTTATCAATTAACCTCTTAAACGCCACCAAACTTGGCGCATCTACAACAGCTGCAGGCAGGGCATTCCACTCCCTAATCACTCTTTGAGTAAAGAACCTACCTCTGATATCCGTCCTATAACTCATACCCCTTAATTTAAAGCTGTGTCCCCTCGTGCTAGCTTTCTCCATCCTAGGAAAAAGGCTATCACTGTCCACCCTATCTAAACCTCTAATCATCTTATATGCTTCAATAAGATCTCCTCTTAGCCGCCTCCTTTCTAACGAAAACAACCTCAAATCCCTCAGCCTCTCTTCATAAGACCTGCCCTCCATACCAGGCAACATCCTGGTAAACCTCCTCTGTACCCTCTCCAATGCCTCCACATCTTTCTTATAATGTGGGGACCAGAACTGCACACAATACTCCAAGTGCGGCCGCACTAGAGTTTTGTACAGTTGCAACATGATGCTGCGGCTCCTAAATTCAATCCCCCTACCAATAAAAGCTAAGACTCCATATGCCTTCTTAACAACTTTATCCACTTGACTGCCTACTTTCAGGGATCTATTGACACATACACCAAGATCCTTCTGTTCCTCAACACTATTAAGAGCCCTACCATTAGCCCTATACTCTACACATTTATTGTTCCTGCCAAAGTGCATTACCTCACACTTTTGCAGAATGTGCAAACTCTGCATAGAGAGTCACCCAAAGTCCAAATTGAACCTGGATCCCTCACGCTGAGAGGTAGCCGTGCTAACTACTATGCCACCATGATTGAGGGTCCCAACACTGGGAAAGGACATCCAATTGAGGGACGTACTGCTAGCAAAACCCCTGTATCCTCAATCCCTGTCCCTGTGACCCACCGCCCACAAAATCCCTTCTACCTTCGCATCCTTGGGCCTAGGGGTTTAGTAAGAATCCAGGCTGTATGAGTATCTTTCCTGCATCAGATGCTGCCTCTGGAGGCCACTTAATCCATGTAGAGGGTGTGTTCCTGCCTCACATTTCTGCTCACAATCCCGCAAATTCCCATCTAAACTGGACCTAGAAAGGAAGTCACTGTGCAAAAAGATCCCCAGGGTAGAGGGATCTTCTTCTGGGGCCAATGTTATGAAACAGCGTTATAGCTCTTTCAAAAAGCCAGCAGATTTTTGATGGGCTGAATGGTCTTCTCTTGCACTGTGTGTTTCGGTGATACTCTCTGATTCTGTGATCCTAGGGAACACTTGAAGTCGCATCATCTTCCAGTCCGACGATTGTCTGATGGCGTGATTCCAGATTGGTTCTCTGATGAAGCAAAGTGAAGGACAAAATGGTTGCCCATGCTTCAGGGAATAGGCCACAACAGAGTGGAATATATCGTTGAAGAATTGGTGCTGGAGGAGGACTGTGGCACTGAAAATGAGGAAGATTTCTGTACACCCCAGCATCTGCCTCCCTCCTCTGCCAAGCACACTCCCAATTTATCCTTTATTCTCCTCCTCCACAAACCTGGAAAGAAACAAAAGGAGGAATCTGTGCTTGGTGCATCCACTTGCCAACAACAGACTGACTAATGAGGGAAAACAGTTAACATCGAGTAGAGAGCAGCAATTATATGAGCTTTTATTCATTCTGTAATTAGGATGCTGCTGTCTAGGTTGCAACAGAAGGAATACATCATCAACTATTTGTTAAGTGGCCTAAAGGACACAAAGGACTTTATTACTGCCGTATTAGAATTAGAAATCCAGAGGGAACAAAATAAGCTGCTCCAGAAGGTGGGAGCTCTGGAGAAAATAATGTTACTGTGTTAGCGCTACAGCTTCGAAACAAAAGCAGCTTAACAGAACTGCTCTGCTGTTTGTTATAACGTGTCCACCAAAAACAAAACAAAAGATTTGGATTTCTCCAGCATCTTTCATGAGCTCAGTATGCGCCAGGGTGCATTCAAGCCAATGAAGTGCTTGTAAAACATGTTCACTGATGTATTCCAGCAGTTGGTTTGTGCACAGCAAGCTCCCAGAGTGAGCGATTGTCTGATGATGACCAGGTCATCCATATTTTTATGTAGTGTTGGTTGAGGGACATGTATTGAGAGACTTTCCCTGCTGTTCTTCGAGTATTGCCGCGGAGTCTTTTATATCCACCTGGGAGAACAGGTGGAGGCCTCAGATTTATGTATCACCTAAGATATAAGATGATAATTGTATAAAATTTTGAGTATATAAGATTTTGATGGGTATAGATAGAATAAATGCAAGCAGGCTTTTTCCACTGAGGCTAGGAGAGAAAAAAAAACAGAGAGCATGGGGTTAAGAGTGAAAGGAGAAAAGTTTAAAGGGAACATTGGGGGGGGGGGGTCTTCTTCACTCAGAGAATGGTGGGAGTGTGGAATGAGCTGCTGGGTAAAGTGGTAAATGCAGGATCAGTTTTAACATTTGGACGGGTTCATGGATGAGAGGAGTGTGGAGGGATATGTTTCAAGTGCAGGTCAGTGAGACTAGGAAAAAAATGGTTCGGCACAGACAAGAAGGGCCAAAAGGCCTGTTTCTGAGCTATAATTTGCTTTGGTTCTAAGAGACATACCTCTGACAGTGCAGCACCTACTCAGTACTGCATTAGAGTGTCCACTTAGACTTTTTTGCTCAGGTCTCTGAATGCACAACAGTCTGACATGAGGTGAGAGAGTGTTACCCATTGTGCCACACCAATTATTATTTAAATAGGGTTATTTAAAACAAAGCACTATGCCTGTGACAATACTGTTCCTTTAAGAAATGTATTTTTGGTACGATATCTGTTATAGCAGTTTGTTTTATTAGCACCAGTGCTACTTTGTACACGATAACCCTGTATTATTATTGAGCAGCATTATTGCTCCTAATTGCTTGAATGTTTGTTTTAATCTGAACTAATGCTGTTCTGTTATTGCAGTGGTTTCTTGGGGTTTTGCCGAGTAGGGTTTGATTATGTTGATTGATGGAGGTATTAGATGACAGGGTGGAGCTAGGTTTATACAAAGAAGTCCCGTCTGCTGTTTGTGATCTTTCGAGAGAGGTTGCTTTTACTGTGTCTCTATAGCACTCAGGACAAATGAGATCAAAGGTTATGGGGAGAAAACAGGATCAGGTATTGAGCTGATGATCAGCCATGAATGGTGGGGCAAGCTCAAAGGGCCAAATGGCCTCCTCCTGCTTCTATTTCTATGTTTCTATGTTTCTTTTTCTCTCTGGAACTGAAAGCTGGAATCTGCCAGGAAATGAGACTCTTTCCTTGAGATTTTGCTATCTGGTGGTGATTGTACGAGAGTCAGAAGACAGGTGTCTGTCTGGACACTGTCCAGACTTGTTGAAAGGCTGGAAATCTAGCATCCACTGATTATATCTGTTTTTGGTGCTAACTGGTTCTGAAAAAGGGATTTAAGTCTATTGGGATACAACTTGCAATTGGGATTGTAGAGATACCAGCCGTTAAGGATTATAACTTGTCATGTTTAAGCACTTAAATTATGCTAATTCTTTTTGTTATATTTTAACTGTGCACTTAAATAAAGTTTATTTTAATAAGAGTTTCCTATTGGGTCAATTATACAGTTGTAGTGTCATAAAGGTTTACAGCATGGAACCAGGCCCTTCGGCCCAGCTTGTCCATGCTGTCTTTTTTTTAACCACTAGGCTAGTTCCAATTGCCCACATTTGGCCCATATCCCTCTATATCCAACTTACCCATATAACCATCTGTTATACTTGGAGTGGAATATCTCATTTATTATTATTATTCATTTATTAGTCAATAATAGGTTTACATTAACACTTCAATGAAGTTACTGTGGAAATCCCTGAGTCATCACACTTCAGCACCTATTCAGGTACACTGAGGGGGAATTTAGCTAACGTACCTAACCAGCACAGTCTTTCGGATTGTAGGAGGAAACTGGAGAACCCAGAGGAAACCCACGCAGTCACAGGGAGAATGTGCAGACTCCACACAGACAGTGATCCAAACCAGGAAACCATAAAAAGTTCGGTCTAGGCTAATTTCCGAATATATCATGTGCTTTCTGATCTGGTCCCTAACATGGCTGAAATCTTCCAGCTGTTCACGCCTTCGGGATCTTCTGGTCCTGCCAATGGCACATCCCTGCCACAGGATTCCCGACAACATTGGGTGGAACCAATGGGAAATTCCATTGACTGTGGTGGGACCAGATGACCCCACCTCTGGCCAATAACAGGCTACCTCTCGCCACCGAGAAACACACAACAGGGAAGCTAGAGAATTTCACCCTCCAACATAGCGGGAATAATCTTCTTTGGAGCACAATTTTCTCAATTAAACCATTGTAAAGTGATTAAATGCAAAACGTGAACATCTGAATAAGCAAAAAATATGAGCTTACTCAGCTAATGGTGCCAACAAAAGATTGTGAAAGGGTCTTAGATCCAAAAAACCTTATCTCCTTTCCTGGCCCTGTGCTCTTATTTCCCCTAACATAAAAAGCCAATTACTGTGGATGCTGTAACAAAGAGGTTATGTTGCAGCTGTATAAGGTGCCGGTGAGGCCACACCTGGAGTACTGTGTACAGTTTTGATCTCCTTATTTGACAAATGATAAACTGGCACTGGAGGGGGTGCAGGGAAGATTCACTAGGTTGATTCCAGAGTTGAGCGGGTTGCCTTATGAGGAGAGACTGAGCAGGCTATACTCATTGGATTTCAGAAGAATTAGAGAGGATCTTATAGAAACATATAAGATTATGAAGGGAGTAGATAAGATAGAAGGAGGGAAGTTGTGTCCACTGGCAGGCAAATGTAGAATGAGGGAGCATGGCCTCAAAATAAGGGGAAGCAGATTTAGGACTCAGTTGAGGAGGAAATTATTCACACAAAGGGTTGTGAACCTGTGGAATTCACTGCCCAGTGAAGCAGTTGAGGCTACCTCTTTGAATGTTTTTAAGGCAAAGATAGATAAATTTTTGAACAGTAAAGAATTAAGTGTTATGTTAGAGATGGGTAAATGAAACTGAGCCCACAAAAAGATCAGCCATGATCTTATTGAATGGCAGAACAGGACAGAGGGGCCAGATGGCCAATTCCTGCTCCTAGTTCTTATGTTCTTATGAATCTGAAAGAAAAAAGGTAAATGCTGGAAAATCTCAGCAGATCTGAGAGCATCTGGGGAGAGAGAGGAGATACAACTTTTCGAGCCTGGGTGATCCTTCGTCAGAGCTGAAGACAACAGAAAATAGGGTTATATTTATACTGTTTAGGGTGAAGGGTGGGTGGAGGGGAGGGAGGAGGTTGACAAAGATGTCACCAACCAAAATGCAAGGGCTGCAATGTTACCACTGTTTTCCCATCCTGCTGCAATGAATGGAAATTTGGCTGGCCTCCAGATTCTCCGATCTCGCTGCAGCATGAATAGCTGGGAAGCTCACACATATAAGGAATGTTAATGGTGGTGATCATGGCTTAGAAGAGGGTGACCCAAGTGTCAGGAAATGACAATCTCCTACCAGAGGGAATCTGCTTCTCTCCCTTGACATACAAAGGTCTAATTGCTGAATCCCCTACTGTCAACATTCTGGGGGTTTCCATTTACCAGAAACTAAACTGGATTGACCATGTTAACACAATGCTACAAGATCAGTCAAAAGTTAGGAATCTTGCGTTGAGTAACCCACCTCCTGACTCCTGCCTGTCCACCATTCACAAGGCACAAGTCGGGAGTGTGATGGAATACTTCCCACTTGCCTGGATGGGTGGAGTTCCAACAACACTCAAGAAGCTCAATGCCACCCATGATAAAGCAGCTCTGTTTGACTGGCATCCCTTCAACCTGCAGCTTAAACTTTCACTCTCACCAGCACCAGTACACAGGAACAGCAGTGTGCATCTCCAACAAGATGCATTGCAACAACTCACCAAGTCTCCTTAGACAACACCTCCCAAATCTTTACTATCCAGAAGGACAAAAGCAGCAGATAGCAGTGAATTCCACTAGTTGCAAACTTCTTTCCAAGTCACTCACCATCCTGACTTTGGAATGTATCACCATTCCTTCACAGCTGCTGGGTCAAAATCCTGGAATTCCCTCTCTAACAGCACTGTGGATGTACTTACGCCACATATACTTCAATGGGTTCAAGAAGGCAGGTCAGAACCTTCTTGTTAAGAGACAATTAGACATGGACAATAAATGCTGGCCTAGTCAGTGATGCCCATATCCCATAAACGTCCCAATTCAATGACTGAGGTCAAAATGTGAGTGTATTCATATATCCAGGTGTTCAGTTTGGATATGAAGTCCTTTCCCCCAGCTCTTGAAGGGCCAACTGGAGGCTGACCAAGAATTGGGAACCTTTCTTCAGAAGAGATGGAGGAATATTGGAGAAGATTGATCAATAATGAAGTAAAGAAAGCAAAATAATAGTTATTATAGTCCTCATAAAAAAGTCTATTTTTACAGAGGGGCAAAGGTTGCTGTGTGCTGCAGACTTCCTATAACTTCTTCATATTTCCTGGGTAAAGAGAGAAAATGATTGTTTGTGTCGAACTGCACGTAGGAACATACTTTAACATTGTTAATTGCAATGATCCCTCATCCCAGGGGATGCAATTAACTATGGAAATCCAGCTGAGGTCTGATTGTCACTATCCTCTCCCTAGTCCTGCTCACAGGGTGGAGAAAAAAGAATGGGGAGTGAAGAGAATGTACAGAACTGGAGGGATCAATATTGGGCACTAAGACACCAAGGCATGGTGAGCAGTTTGGAATCAAAAATCCACAGATGGCATCCTCCATGGTTTCCTGATGCAGAAACAAGAATTAAACTTTGCATAATATGCCTTATCTGAGACTAACCTTGAGATTACGCCCTTACAAATATTCTGCACCCAACATGGTCGATTTTGGTATCTACAAGTTTTTAAGCAACTAACCAAATACCTGGCAATAAATTAAATCCAAAAGGCATGAAAGGGCCATTTGATTCAATTGGTGGTGCCAATGTTTACGCCTCTGCTGCCCATGTGATTATACCTTCTATTCCATACCAACCAACTCAAGGACAGCTTCTTCATCAGAGTTTTGAATGGACCTACCTCGCATTAAGCTGATATTTCTCTACAGCCTAGCTATGACTTTGACACTACATTCTGCACTGCCTTCTTTCTCTATGTATGGTATGCTTTGTCTGTTTGGCATTCAAGAAACAATGCTTTAATTGTGTCCAAATAGGTATGATAATAATTTGATCAAATCAAATCCATCCTCTTTCATGTACTCTTCAAATTACGCTTAAAGGTATCAGTGTTGTTGTAAACAGTTATACTTCTGTTTTGGGGCGAAAGGATGGGGGAAGCTGGAGTCAGAGTGTTGAATTTGATGATCAGCCATGATCAAGGTGAATGGTGAAGCAGGCTCGAAGGGCTGAATGGCCTATTCCTGCTTCTAGTTTCTGGGTAATATGTGGATATAAGCAAAAAACCATAGACGCTAGAATCTGAGACAAGGGCAGAGAATTCATAGAATTCTACAGTGTACAAGGAGGCCATTTGACCCATTGAGTCTGCACAGACAACAATCCCCATAACACCAAGTATTTACCCTATTAATCTCCCTGACACTAAGGGATAATTTAGCATGGCCAATGCAGCTAACCCGCACGTCTTTGGAGTGTGGGAGGAAACTGGAGCACCCAGAGAAAACCCACACGGACACAGGAGAACATACAAACTCTACACAGACAGTGACCTAAGAGTGGAATTGAATCCGGCTCCCTGGAGCTGTGAAGCAGCAGTGCTAACCACTGCGCCATCATGGTGCCCCCTGTGTCGCCCCAATCGTGGAAAAACTCGGCAGGTCTAGCTGTATTTAAAAAGCTGTAAGGGATAGCTGTAGAATGTGAGCAGTGTGGAAGGGCCCTGCCAATGATTAAATAGATTGGAAAAGCAGATCTACGCAGCTTTGAAGATAGAGATAAAAGAACTGTCATCAGACAAAGAGAACACCCCTCTGATTCATCTTCCGGTAATCACACACAGCAATGATAATTGAGTCATTCAGTAATTATCAAAATTATTCTCTGGATGTCAACATGAGGCAAGCCCTTCGAGTCTGCTTCATCATTCACCTTGATCATGGCTGATCATCAAATTCAACACTCTGACTCCAGCTTCCCCCACCTTTTAGTCCCAAAACAGAAGTATAACTGTTTACAACAACACTGATACCTTTAAGCGTAATTTGAAGAGTACATGAAAGAGGATGGATTTGATTTGATCAAATAATTATTATCATACCTATTTGGACACAATTAAAGCATTGTTTCTTGAATGCCAAACAGACATTGAGTGAAGAGACTGGGAATCATAAATTTAAAATGACCCTTTTCCCTCCCAAACACTTAGTTCACATCTTGCCTCAAATCACTGAAACACTGTAACACAAAATTTAATTTCTGAAGAAAATCTATAAAATGAATAAATAATGTTTCCCTAAAAAGTTGATTGTTTACTTGTTTCCGAAGGCTCCCCCTTCATTTACACTTTGCTCATTGGATGGTTTCTGTTTCTTAAAGTTCCAAAATGTATTCATAACTATTGAAATGGCAGGGGAGGGGGTGTTATTCAGTGATGTCAACGGAAGATCATTAGATTCCCTCTTGTTGCAGATTGTCCTTGTTGGAGATTGAGATGGCCATTGCCTGGCACTTGTGTGGCGCGAGTGTCTCTTCTCAGCTTGGGTATTGCTCAGGTCTTGCTGCATTTGGACATTGACTGCTTCAATACCTGAGGAGTTACAAATGATGCTGAACATTGTGCAGTAATCATCCAACATTCTTCTGACCTTATGGTGGAAGGGAGGTCATTGATGAAACAATTGATAAGTACAATCTCCCTTTGGACTAGGTGTGACCCCAAGCAATTTGTTCTCCCGTAGTTCCAGTGACTTTAATTTCCCAAGGGTACTTTGAGGCCACTCTTGGTCACATGTTTTGATGCCAAGGGCACCTCATCACATTCCCTGCAGCATTTTTTATTTTTCCTCACAACACAAAAGGAAATCTTCCATTTTCTTGAGGTAAGTGCTGTACAATCAGCATATTGACCAATAAGTTACCTCCCACAGTGCCCTATTCCTTGACCACCACTGAAGGGATTATTGTAATAATGTTCCTGGAATAACCTCACCCCAAATTGTTCTGACTTGAACTTATAATGCTGTTTCTCCATTAATGCTCAGCCAGTGTCCTAGAACCAGAGATACCTGACAATAAATTAAATCCAAGGGGTACAGATATCTCCGAGAGATGTGGGGCTGGAGGAGTTAGGTTGGTGAGGCTTTGGAGGGATCCTGGAGGGATCATCCTTTGGAGGGATGATATTTTTAAACTCAAGGCATTGTTTAATTGGGAATTGATAGAATTCAGCAAACACAGTGGTGATGGGATTTGATGAATGTCCCGATACTGGCAGCAGGATATTAAATGCTGTCATGTTTCCAGGGGGGTAGAATATGAGACAAGAGGGTGGTGGAATTGTCAAGTCAGTAACATGGATGACAGTCTCCGCTACAGCTGAGTTGAAGCTTATATTATGTCCTTACCTGTGACTCAGTAACTCCATTGACTCAACACTACTCAGAAACATCAGCTTGCATTTAGACAGCAATTCTAGCTTTGTGCATTCCACAATTTTAATCGTCCTGCCATTGGTGAACGTGTCTATGTCCTAAACTCTGGAATTTCCTCCCAGAATCTCTCCACCTCTCCCGCTTTAAGATGATCTTTAAAAGCTATCACTTTGACCAAACATTTTTTCACCCATTCCAATCATCTTTTAATGTGACACAGTTTTAATTGTGGACTGATGATCGTCGTCTGACACGAGTATTCACTATGTTGAAGTGAGTACTTATCATTTGTGAATAAATAATCGCGGGCCTGTAGCTCAGAGGTGTTTAGACTAAGGAAATTAGAGAGCTAAATACTTGGGGTTATGAGGAAAGGGTTGGGTGGGATGCTCAGTCAGAGTTGGTGCAGACTCGATGGGCCGAATGGCCTCCTTCTGCACTGTAAGGATTCTATGATTCTACACTGTCACCTACCTTCCTTTTAGCTCTTAGTTTGGTCATTCTGGATAAAAGCAAATCACTGCAGAATCTGAAACCAAAAGAGAAAATGCTGGAAAAGCTCAGCTGGCCTGGCAGTGTCTGTGAGGAAAGAAAAGAGCTGATGTTCTGAGTCCAAATAACCTTTTGTCAAAGCTAAAAGCCATAGAAAGTGGGAGATATTCATACGGCAGGATGAGGGAATGAAAGACTTGTTATGGCAACAAAAACCAGGGGAAAAATCTATGCCTTTACCTTTCTATGAGTGTGAGTATTAATTGCGTATTTCAGCTGGTGAGTTAGCAATAAAAGGAACAGGAAAGGACCATTCAGCTCTTTCAGCCTGTTCTTCCTTTCAGTGAGATTATGATTGGCCTATCACCTTGGCTGAGATATTTGCTCCATTTCCCTTCAAATTTATGGCTTGCAAAGATCTATTGAGCTCAGAGTTAAAATGATTAAACCGACACTTGCTGTTTTTAATGAGGAAGAAAGAGTTCATTGTTTCCGTCACGTTTGTGTGCAGAAACAATTACTCATTTTTTTCCTGAGTGGTGAAACTAGGATTTTAAGGTTAGCTCCCCTTACTCTAGGCCCACCAGGAGCTGAAATAGCTTCTCCTTCCTATCCTATTGTTGACAAAAAGCAGAATAAATCCAACCCGGCCAATTACCACCCCATCAATCTACTCTCAATCATCAGCAATGTGATGGAAGTGTCAAAATCAGTGTGACCAAGCGACACTTACTCAGCAATAACCTGAGCTGCTGACCTCATTACAGCCTTGCTTCAAACATAGGCAGAGGGGAGGGCAGAGCAGAGTGACTGCTCTTGACATTAAAGCTGCATTTGCCCAGGCCTGGCATCAAGGAGCAAATTTGATGGCAGTCAGTGAAAATCAGAAGGGAAATTCTCCATTCTGGAATCATCAATAGTGCAAAGGAAAATGGTTAAGTATTAGAGGTCAATCTTGGGGTGGCACAGTGATTAGCACTGCTGCTTCACAGCTCCAGGGACCTGGGTTTGATTCCTGGTTTGGATCACTGTCTGTGTGGAGTTTGCACATTCTCCTTGTGTCTGCATGGGTTTCCTCCGGGTGCTCCGGTTTCCTCGCACAGTCCAAAGACGTGCAGATTAAGTTGATTGGCCACTCTTAAATTGCCCCTTAGTGTCCTGAGATGTGTAGGTCAGAGGGATTAGTGGGTAAAATGTGTAGGGATATGGGGTAGGACGTGGATTGGATTGTGGTTGGTGCAGACTCGATGGGCAGAATGGCGTCTCTCTGCACTCAAGAGTTTCTATGAGGATAATTTTGATTTAATTTATTATTGTCACTCTAGTAACATTTAGTGAGAAGTATTGTTTCTTGCACACAATACAAAGCATACCATTCATAGAGAACAAAAAGACAGGCTGCAGAATATAGTGTGACAGTTATAGTTAGGGTGTAGAAAAAGATCAACTTAATGCAAGGTAGATTCATTCAAAGATCTGACAGCAGCAGGGAAAAAGCTGTCTTTGAATCAGTTGGTATGTGGCCTCAGATTTTTGTACCTTTTTCTCAAAGGAAGAAGATGGAAGAGAGAATGTCCGGGGTATGTGGGATCCTTAATTATGGTGGCTACTTTCCCGAGGCAGTGGGAAGTGTAGACAGAATCAGTGGATGGGAGGCTGGTTTGCGTGATGGATTGGGCTACATTCATGACCTTTTGTAGCTTCTTGCAGTCTTGGGCACAGCAGGAGCCCATACCAAGCTGTGATACAACCAGAAAGAATGCTTTCTATGGTGCATTTATAAAAGTTGGTGAGAGTTGAAACCAACATGTCAAATTCCCTTAGTCTTCTGAGGAAATAGAGGTGTTGGAGGGCTTTCTTAACTATAGTTAAGAAGTTACTGTCGGCATGGGGGACCAGGACCAGTTGTTGGTGATCTGGAGACCTAAAAACCTGAAGCTCTCTACACTTTCTACTTTGTCCCTGTTGATGTAGACAGGGGCATGTTCTCCTTTACGCTTCCTGAAGTCAATGACAATCTCCTTCGTTTTGTTCACATTGAGGGAGAAATTATTGTTGCTGCACCAGTTCACCAGATTCTGTACCTTATTCCTGTACTCTGTCACATCATTGTTTGAGATCCGATCCACTGTGGTGGTGCTGTCAGTAAATTTGAAAATCAAATTGGAGGGGAATTTGGCCACACAGTCATAGATGTATAAGGTGTATAGTAGGGGGTTCAGAACACAGCCTTGTGGTTCACTAGTGTTCAGGATGATCATGAAGGAGGTGTTATTGCCTATCCTTACTGACTGTGGTCTGTGAGTTAGGGAGTTATAGAGGGAGATGCCAAGGCCCAGACCACAAAGTTTGGAGTTGAATTTTGTTAAAGACTGAGCGGTAGTCAATAAATAGGAGTCTGTCATCAGTGTCCTTGCTATCTAGGTGTTCCAAAGTTGAGTGCAGACCCACAGAAATGGAGTCTACTGTGGACCTATTGTGGCAATAGGCAAACTGTAGTGGATCCAGGTAGTCTGAGAGACTGGAATTGACTTGTACTATGACTAATCTTTCAAAACACTTCATAATGATGGATGTCAGAGCCACCGGCCTATAGGCACACTGCTTCGTTTTTCTTAGGTACCAGGATGATTGTTGTCTTCTTGAAGCAGATAGGGATCTCAAATTGTTGTAAAGAGAGGTTGAAGATGTCTGAATCATTTCAGTTTTGAACATTACTGTAGGAGTTCCTCAGGGTAGTATCTTAACTCCAATCATCTTCAGTTGCTTCCTGCTATCATAAGATCAACAGACTATAAGACCATAAGGTATAGGAACAGAATTAGGCCACTCGGCCCTTTGAGTCTGCTCCACCATTCAATCATGGCTGATATGATTCTCATCCCCATTCTCCTGCCTTCTCCCTGTAACTCTTGATCCTCTTATTGATCAAGAACATATCTATGTCTGTCTTAAAGACACTCAATGATCTGGTCTCTGCAGTTGTCTGTGCCAAAGAGTTCCACAGATTCATCACCCTCTGGCTGAAGAAATTCCTCCTCAGTTCAGTTTTAAAGTTGCATCCCTCACTTTGAGGTTGTGCCTTCAAATGCTAGTCTCTTCCACTGTTGGAAACATCCTCTCTGTGTCCATTCTGTGTAGGCCTCGTAGCATTCTGTAAGTTTCAATTAGATCTCCCCTCATCCTTCTAAACTCCATCGAGTACAGACCCAACTCTCAGTTGCATCACATGAGGCAAACTCTTCATTCCTGGGGTCATTCTTATGAACCTCCTCTGGGCATGTTTGCTGATGATTGCGCGATGTCCAGCAACATCACTGACTGCTCAGATACCGAACAGTCAGTGTCCATGCGTGGCAAGACCTGGACAGCATACGTAAGTAGCAAATAACATTCAAGCCATACAAATGCCAGGCAATGACCACCAACAAGAGCAAACCTAACCCTCACCCCTTCAATTTAGTGATGTCTTTGCTGAATCCCACATTATCAACATCCTGGAGCTGTCATTGACCAGAAACTGAACAGAACCAACCTTATAAATATTGTGGCTACTGGAGCAGATCAAAGGCCGGGAGTTCTGGAGTGAGTAACTCACATTCTCGGGACGTGGGTTCAAATCTCACCACAGCTGCTGCTGGAATTTATATCCAATAACTAATGAAAGGGAGATTGGGCAGTTTAGGCCGCTACTCTTGGAGTTTAGAATAATGAGAGGAGATTGAATTGGGGTCTACGAGATAATGAAGGGGATTGATAAAGTCAACGTGGAGAGGCTGTTCCCTCATTTGGGGCAAGTCTAAAACAAGAGGTCATTGTTTTAGGATAAGAGGTGGTAGAACAGAGATGAGGAGAAATTGCTTCTTTCAAAGGGGTGATGAGTCTATGGAATTCTCAACCCCACAGTGCGGTGGTTACTGGAACATTGTGTCAATTTAACAAAGATTTTTAATTAGTAACAGGTTTGAAGGGTTACAGTGAGTGGGCAGGAAAGTGGGGCTGAGATGAGATCAGCCATGAATTTATTGAATGGTGGAACAGGCTCGAGGGGCTAAATTGCCGACTCCTGCTCCTAGTTCATATGCTTATGGACATTTAAAATTGAAAACTTGTGTCAGTAATTGTGACCACTGGTGGGGAGTGGAGGAGAGTGATTTGCTGTCCCTGTTTGCCTGTTTGAGTGGAGGTGGGGGGAATTGGGGGGGTTGGGGATGGGGGTGAGTGGGGGATGGGGAGCGGGATTGGGGAGGAGTAGTAGGATGGGGGGGGGGATTTGCCACACCTATTTGCCTGTTTGGGTGGGGAAGTGGGAGAGGGGTTGGGGAGAAGTGGGGTGGTTTGCCATCCCTGCTTGCCTGTTTGGATGGGGGTGAGGGGCAGGGTTGGTGGGGGTAGGATAAGTGGTAGGTGTCCCACAGCATGGTTTATGCCAGCGACATCTCCGGTTCCCATTGTCCCTGCCTCCCCACAATGATGTAATGAATACATTTAAATCTCATTATCAAACCATCACACCTGACAGGTCCATTCCCTCTCCCCTTAGAATGCCCATTCACATCAATGTGAATCATTACAGGTCTAACATGATCGCACCTAGAAAGCAACACACATGGGGACTTGGTGTTCCAGCGAGGGCGTTGGTGGTTACAAGTGCCCAAATTGCTGGCTCAATCAGACCCCGCCTTGCCAGTGTAATGACATGAGACCCACCCTTCAACTTGTTAAATCTAAAAATCCCTAAAAATATAGCAGAGGGGGCTGCCTTGGGGGCAATGGCTTCCATACTGGTTTTCCCACCTGGTGAATTCTCTGCCTAAAAATCCTGTTCCATAACAACCCCTATCAGTGGATTAGTGGGTAAAATATGTAGAGATGTGGGGGTGGGGCCTGGGTGGGATTGTGGTTGGTATAGACCCGATGGGCCGAAGGGCCTCTTTTTGTACTGTAGGGTTCTATGATTCCATGATCAATTGCTGGAAAGATGGAAATCTGCAGTCTTTGCCCCGTCTGGCCTACGCACGGAAATGTCTTTGAACTAGCCTCAAAAGACAATTAGTGATAAACGACCATTGCTGGCCTTAATAGCAAAGCCCACATCCCATGAAAGAACGATTATATTGGAAGCTGCAAAGATGCAACACGTCTGTCCGTCTCTGAGAAGAGGGAAAAAGCGAGTTGTTTTACTGATTAGACCAGCAGAGCCATCTGTTCCAGGTTGTTCTTTTTTTGGTCTCTTTTTGACAGCGGGGAGTTGTAATCAAGGCCACTCGAGATGGTGATTAATCAATCCCCACTCCACCTGTCAGTGATTGAAAAAAAATATAATCAAGTGTTTGTGACAGACTGGGACAGAGCGGCAGAAAGTCAGGAAGCACCGAGATACACCAACAATGGGACTTAAAAAACACAGGGCTGTTTTGCAAATCTTTCCCCTTTTCTTCATGGTAAGTTACTTGTTTGATTATATTGTGAAATATCACTTTTATTACCAGGGAAATTGTCATGAAAACTATCTTTTACTCTGCTGAAATGGGTGCGTTTGAATTAAGTGGGTTCTCTAATTCAAGCTGGCAAACTACAAACTGAGACAAAATGTTTATTTGAAATAATATTCATGAATATCAAAAGTACAAAATAGGAGCACAACTTTTATGCCCCTCTTGTCAAGTTTCTGAAATGTTCCAGAGTCCATTGAATTCAATATTGTTTTGCTGTAGTTAAATTTGGAGCTGAGTAACTTTAATAAGGAGAGTCAGTCAGTAAATCTGAGATGACTTCCTTTTTTTCAGTGTAAAATGTGCTTGCTTCAAATTGAGATACACAGAGAGATTGGATAGACTAAGATTTCTTTCTTTGGGGCATAGGAGAATGAGGGGTGATCTTATAGAGATGTATAAGATCATGACAGGCATGGATAGGGTGAATGCTCTCTGTTCGGGAATTGAGAATGAGACGGCACAGGTTTAGGTTAAGAGAGGAAAGAATTAATGGAAACCTGAGAATAAACTTCATTACACAGAGGGTGGTACGTGTGTGGAATGAGCTGCTGAAGTAAGTGTTGAGGCAGGGACATTGACAACATTTAAAAGGCATTTGGACAGATACATGGATAGGAATTGTTTAGAAGGATATGGACCAAATGTAGGCAAATGTGGTTAGCTTAGGTGGGCATTTTGGTTAGCATGGACCAGTTTGGGCCGAAGGGCCTGTCTCTGTGCATGTAGATTCTATGATTGCCTGATGTGTTGAAGGTGGTTGGCAGAGATGAGAATGATCCGGAATATAAGACATTTAGTAAGAAAGTTTAAGGAACCTGTTTAATTAGTTCCCTGCATCTGTAGCCTACTTTGACGTGTTTGCATTAAGATTAAATAAATCCTCATGAACCCAACTTGGATATTAGCAAGTTTCTGTTCTGACCCAGATTGATCCCAACCTAACTTTAATCCTAACTCTAACATTAACCCTAATCCTAACAGTAAACCGAACCTGAAACTTAACCTTAACCCTAACCTGAAACCTAACACTAATCCTAACCCTAACACTAACTTTAACCCCTAATCCTAATCGTAAACCTAACCCTAACCCCTAACACTAATCCCAAACTCTAACCTGAACCTTAACCCTAACCCCAACACTAACCCTAACCCCAACACTAACCCTAATCCTAACCTAACCATAATGCCAATCCTAAACCCTAACCCTAATCCGAACTCGAATCCTAACCCTAACCCTAACCCTAACTCTATCCCTAACCCTAACCCTAACTCTAACCCCTAAACCTAACCCTAACCATAAACCTAACCCTAACTTAATCTGAACTCTTGAACCTAACCCTAACCCAAACCCTAATCCTAATCCCTAACCCTAATACTAGCCCTACCTTAACCCTAACTCTAACCTGAACCCTAACCCTAACCTCTTTCCCTAACCCCTAACCCTAACCCTAATCTTAATCCTAACCCCTAACCTTAACCCTAACCATAACCCTAACCTTATATGGACTTCTTTTCCGTTGTTCACTCTCATTAGACCATGATCTAACAAATGATCTAATTGAGGTGTTGCGGGTGATATGTGGATAAATTAGATGGTGAGGAATTATTTCCGCTGGTGGCAAGATGGGAGTCCAGAATGCCTGGAAGTACACTGCATTCAAAGTGGAGAACGAAAATCCTCCAAAACATCACTGAGGTTGAGGTCCCAGTGAAAAATTCAAAGGAAAGATTAATTGAGATTTTCCTGAGAAATGGAGTTAAGGTACATATCAGTCACAACCTAACTAAACGGTGAAGCAGGTTTGAGGGGCTGAATGTTCCAATGTTCCGACATTTTTTCCTATGACGTAGACAAAGTTGGTTCTGACTAGTGGCCAGAATTCTCCGGTCTTGCACACACTACCAACGCTGCCAGTGAAAACAGAGAATTTGGCACTCAGCCAAATCTCCACAGTAAGAAGTCTCATAACACCAGGTTAAAGTCCAATGGGTTTATTTGGAATGATGAGGTTTCAGAGCTCTATTCCTTCCTCAGGTGAGTCCCTCATGTACAACATGATCGACTGTGCGGATAAGGACCTATTGCAACAAGGCACAATTCTGGCTAAATGCGCACACTTATATGCAGTGCGTTAATGGTGTTGGATTCATGCAGGAATCCAACACCATTAATGCACTCACCCAATGAAGGAGCAGTGTTCCGAAAGCTCGTGATTCCAAATAAAACTGTTGGACTTTAACCTGGTGTTGTGAGAATTCTTATTGTGCTCATCCCAGTCCAACTCCGGATCTCCACATCAAATCTCCATTCACAGCAGCAGGATCAGACAATCCCAGCCGTGGAGGAAGGGGGGCAGGGGGGGATGGCAAGGTCGAGAATTCCACCCAGTAACTTGACTCTCGTCTTATTATTTGGATCTCCTTTGTGTGACTGCTTTCACTCTAATCTTTCTTCCAAGGTTGCACAATGCTGGCATGACTTGGACAACACAGAATATGATTGCTGGCCCATGAAGCAACCAGATGAGTACAACATGATCGACTGTGGGGGTAAGAACCTATTGCAACCTCGTGCCAAAATCCAACACCATTAACGCACTGCATATAAGTGTGCGCATTTAGCCAGAAAGTGTATCGGATACATTGGAATTCTTGGAAAGACAGAAAGTAGATTTGAAATTAGTCTGATTGTGAAGATTTGTAATATTATTTCAGTCATTCACGGTCTTTCACAATTAATTGAGAAATGGGAATCACTGGCAAAGCCCACATTAATTACCAATCTCTAGTTTTCCATTTCTTCAATGCAACCCATGTGGTGATTTTTGTTGTTTTTTATAGTTGGTTTGGTACAATCCAACACATTGGAGGACAAAACTTCGGCCATTTTGGTGTGGGACAGAAGTCACATTAGGACAGATTTCCTTTCCTGCAACATTAAAGCACTTGGGATTTTAACAATAATCCAACAGTCACTTTTTACTGAAACATTTGGCCTAACTCTTAAGTCAATGTTTGCGTTACTACTCCCTGAATTTAGTCCAGGTCTCTGAAATGCAAATCCAGCATCATGTCCAATTAACTTTTTGAGAGTGGACCGGTAGACTTTTTTTTTACCTCTATCTGCTCTATCTGTTTCCCAATTTCTTGGCTTAGTTTATTAAGGAATTTACTTCACTCTTGGTTTTCAATTCCAAAGGAGAATTCGTTCCCCAAAGAATTTAAACTACCTTTAATCTCTACAGACATTAGAACACAGAGCAAAGAAAATTACAGTACAGAACAGGCCCTTCAGCCCTCCGATCCTGTATGACCATGCTGCCTGTCTGAACTAAAACCTTGTGCCTTTCTGGAGACCATATCTCTCTATTCCCATCCTATTCATGTATTTGTCCAGAAACCCTCTTAAAAGTCTCGATCATACCTGCTTCCACTACCTCCCCCAGCAGTGAGTTCCAGGTATAAAAAACCTGCCTCATACATCTCCGTTGAACCTTACCCCTCGCACCTTAAACCTATGCCTGCTAGTAATTGACTCTTCCAACCTGGGAAAAAGCTTCTGACTAACCATTCTGTTCGTGAATCTCAAAATCTTGTAGACTCCTATCAGGTCACGCCTCAACCTCCATCATTCCAGTGAGAACAAACCAAGTTTCTCCAATCTTTCTTCATAGCTAATGCCCTCCATACCAAGCAACATCCTGGAAAATCTTTCCTGTACCCTCGCCAGAGCCTCCGCAGCCTTCTGATAGTGTGGTGACCAGAACTGTATACTATATTCCAAGTGTGACCTAACTAAGGTTCCATAAAACTGTAACATGACTTGCCAAGTTTTGAATTCAATGCCGCAGTTGATGAAGGCAAGCATGCTATATGCCTCTGATGGAGCCAATGTATAATTGCTGTTTTTAATCCATATTTTCAACATTTCCATCATATTTTCTGTTATTGCAAATGTTTCTCTCTTCCAATGCACAGAAAATGAAGAAATAGCATTGGTATTATTATTCAACTATAGGCTGATCACAATCTCATTAGCATATTGCTGTCAGTACATTATAAAAGATCCCGTACAAAACCAACAAGAACTAATGTCATTCCACTACTTGATACTCAGATATTAAATCCAAATTACGCCCACCACCAATTACAGATTAGGGTAATCAATATTTTAACTGGATGTCAAACAGCTAAATTCTTTCAATAAAAGTCATAAACCTGGAAGAAAATGTGGAATATTCTGCATATCCTCCCTTGGACTGGACATTAATCCTATTGAATAAAATAAATTTGCACAGATTACAATTAAAATGAAATTACTCACATTATAAGGGCGGTATGGTGACATAGTGGTTAACACTGCTGCCTCACAGTGCCAGGGATCTAGGTTTGAGTCTGGCATTGGGTTTGATTTTGATTTGATTTATTATTGTCACATTTATTAACATATAGTGAAAAGTATTGTTTCTTGCGCGCTATACAGGCAAAGCATACTGTTCATAGAGAAGGAAAGGAGAGAGTGCAGAATGTAGTGTAGCAGTCATAGCTAAGGCGTAGGGAAAGATCAACTTAGTGTAAGGTAGGTCCATTCAAAAGTCTGACAGCAGCAGGGTAGAAGCTGTCCTTGAGTCGGTTGATAGTGACCTCAGACTTTTGTATCTTTTTTGTGACAGGAAAAGGTGCAAGATGGAATGTTCAGGGTGCGTGGGGCCATTAATTATACTGGCTACTTTTATGAGGGACAGGGAAGTGTAGACAGAGTCAATGGATGGGTTTGTGTTATGTATTGAACTACATTCACAACCTTTTGTAATTCCTTGTGGTCTTAGGCAGAGCAGGGGTCAAACCAAAGCTGTGATACAGCCAGAAAGAATACTTCTAATGGTGCATCTGTAACTGTTGGTGAGAGCCATAGCTGACATGCCAAACTCCCTTAATCTTCTGAGAAAGTAGAGGGTTTCTTAACTGTAGTGTCAGTATGGGGGCAACAAGAAAGGTTATTGGTGATCTGGATACCTAAAAACTTAAAGTTCTTGAACATTTCTACTCGGTGACTGTCTGCGTGGAGCTTATACGTTCTCCTTGTGTTTGCATGGGTTCCCTCCCGGTGCTCCAGTTTCTTCCCACTGTTCAAAGAATTGCTGGCTAGGTGGATTGGCCATGGAAATGCAGATGATGGGGATAGGCCACTTCTCCAGGGAATCAGCACAAACGTGATGGGTTAGATGGCCTCTTTCTGCACTGTAAGGATTCTAAGATGCAAGACTGGAAGACCCTGCTTGTCCCCAGCTTCAGATACTATACAGTAGCAATGCCTCTCATTTTTGTTTCCATAGGGCATTAGTTCTCTCCAGATTTCTAGTCCTATGTCATAGAGGATTAACACTGATGAAATATGAGATAGCTATTGGCTTTGACATGTCTTTAAGATTGGAGAGGAGTAGTTTAATCTTTGCTCCAAGTTCTATGACCTCTATTTGTATAGCTTTGGTGACATGGATTAACCAGAGATCCAGCGGCATGTCAGATATGTAAAAAGGGTGAGATACCACTAAAGGATCTACAAAAGATCATGAATGTAGCCCCATCCATCACACAAACCAACCTCCCATCCATTGATTCTGTCTACACTTCCCACTGCCTCAACAAAGCAGGCAGCATAATTAAGGGCCCCATGCACTCTGGACATTCTTTCTTCCACCTTCGTCCGTCAGGAAAAGGGAACAAAAGTCTGAGGTCATGTACCAACCGACTCAAGAACGGTTTCTTCCCTGCTGCTGTCAGACTTTTGGAAGGACTTATCTTCCATTGGGTGAATCTTTTTCTACACCCTAACTATGATTGTAACACTACATTCTGCACTTTCTTGATTTTTTCCCCAATGAACGGTATGTTTTACCTGTCTAGCGCACAAGAAACAATACTTTTCACTGTATTTTAATACATGCGACAATAATAAATCAAATCAAATCAAATTAAAGACACAGTGGAATCGCTTCTGCATCTTAAGCATGAACATTGACTCCAGTAAATGCACCTCCTCTGAGGGGGAATTTGTCTAATCTACACAGCCAATTAACTGGAGAATAAAGGACAGGAATTTCTTGATTTTCTACTGTGTATTTTTCACGTTTATCTCCATGTTGTATTTTTTTTCCCCTGTGTTTACTTGAAGGGCTGGAGATGAACTGGGTGGACAGACCCCCTGAGAAAGTGCGGAGCGGAGAGGAATTTAATGTCACTTATGCACTCACTGTTTCTGATGAATTCTATCAGATGGCTGTCAGACAGGGAATTCTGAAATTCAGGTAGGAATTTTAAAAAGTAACCCTCCTTCTAAACCACTATCGACCTTGCTGTCAGGCTAAACTTTTCCAATGGGGAAATGATTTAGCGTCAATTTAATTTGGACTTTTTCACAAACTTGTATTTTGAGCTCAGGGCAAGGTGCTGTTTCCATGAGCAAATGTGTCTTCCATGTTTTGAAATTGTCCTCTTCCGTGTACAATGAATGGGTGTAACACACCAAAATATTGGCTGATTCATTTACTAAGCTATTTCCCACTGAATGTTATGTGGCTTGATTACCACAGAGAGTTGGACCAAGCTGTCATCATTCAGGCTAAAGCTAGCAGTTGAATTTATTTACGGAATCTGCAATTAAATGGAAAGGGCATTTGGTCAAAAACCCCCCCAGCAATTTAGCAGTTGAGTTGTATACTTTTTAAACTATGTTTCTACATCTTTGAATTCTTTTGGACTTCACTCATATTCTGAGGATTGCTTCTTCCTAGCGAGTCCTACCTTGCTATCTTGATTGGAAAAGGCAACAAGAAGACAATCCAATCCGCTAGGGTCTCTGGGATGTAACAACACAGAACCACAGCAATTCTTTCCCCATTAATCAAACCCTTCACGTTAAGCAACATGAACAGAAAGATTTTCTGATGTGTAATGACTCCCCTCCATGAGGTTAGACTGGCTAAATATTCCCCATTGGAAGCAACTCACACAGTTCTGTTTCAAACTAGTGACATATATAAGACCTATGATAAGTGGCGGATCTGACTGTCTCATTCCACCAATTAATGAGAATCAACTAGAATTCAGACAGCTCCACCAATTTGTAGAGAGAGTTAACAGAAGTGCTTAAAATGTTTGATAAATTCAAAACTGTTTCTGTGGCAGAAGGTGAACAAGCAGAAGATGCTGGTTTAAGGCAATTGGCAAAAGATTCAGAGGTGATATGGGAAAAGAAATATTTTATGTAGCCAATCATTGTGATCTAAACAGAGCTTCCCAATCTTTTCCTTTATGTGAACAACTAGATCATCATCGAAAGCTCCTGCGGGCTATAACACACATAAACGGTTTCGACCAATTTTTCTACATACAGCTGATGGAAATCAAACTTAAATATTAATGGATATTGAAAATACAGCTAGTTCTGAATAGTTTATGACACACAAATAATGACACCCATCACAGTACATTTACCTACAATAGGCCTACCAGAGAAAACAGATCACACTTAGTGAATGAAAAGCTGATGTTGTTTGGTCGATGTCAGATGTTGGATGTCAAGTTCCAGGGATGACAATCTCAATGGAAATCTGGTTCAATGTCAAATTTATTCTGACATTTAGTCTTCAATGTGACAAGCCCTGTCACTCCAGTTTTGCAAATTTGTGTAGAAAAAGGCCTCAGAAATTTTACAGCCTTGTCAGACAGTTCTAGGTATCCCGAAACAACTTTGATTTGATTTCATTTGATTTATTGTTGTCACATGTATTAACATACAGTAAAAAATATTGTTTTTTGCGCGCTACACAGAGAAAACATACCGTTCATGGAGAAGGAAAAGAAAGACTGCAGAATGTACTGTTTCAGTCATAGCTAGGATGTAGAGGAAGATCAACTTAGTGCGAGGTAGGTCCATTTGAAAGTCTGATAGCAGCAGGGAAGAAGCTGTTCTTGAGTTGGTTAGTACGTGACCCCAGACTTATGTATCTTTTATGTGACAGAAGAAGATGGAAGAGAGAATGTCCGGGGTGTGTAGGGTCCTTAATTATGCTGTCAGCTTTTCTGAGTCAGCGGGAAGGGTAGACAGAGTCAGTGGATGGGAGGCTGATTAAGGTAAAGGTCAATCATGTAGCTCTCAGTAAAATCCAGCTTCCACAAGACTGCCTTGATCTTTCAAAGTCAGGTTTGTAATGATGTCACCATCAAGGCTCGCAAAGGGATTTTGTATCCAGTTGAAGTGTGCGTTTTAACAGGGAAACATTTGTGTGGCTGTGTTTCCCAACTCCACACATACTCTCTGATGGTTCACACTGTTTTGGAAGCTGCATTTCTGCCGCGGTCAAAAAACAGATTCACGAACAAGTCATAATTTGACTTATTGGTTGGAATTTTTCTGCATTGTCCGGGGCAGACAAGGCTCATAGAACAGAAATCTCTGTTGGCCTCAGGCAGGATTTTACAAGCCTCACCCAAGCGAGATTGTAAAAAATGTTGGCCATAAAATCTTTTGGCCCACATTTCTATTTTCTTGATCATCATTTCTATTTTGTCCTGTAGACAAAAACTGTCACTGATTGTGCAGTAAAATCATTGCTTAATGTTCTCTGCAGAGTGGAAATGACTCTTTGACTGCCTGGGATTAATAATTTTGCATGGATTGATCATAAACTCTGTTGGGTCCTTTCATCACCATCTACAAACTCTGAACAACGACAAGACAGTTATATTATTTATTTGTTTGTGGAACTTGAGCTTCGCTAGCTGGACCAGCATTCACTTGATTTGATTTGATTTGATTTATTATTGCCACATGTATTATTATACAATGAAAAGTATTGTTACTTGTGCGCTGTACAGACAAAACGTACTGTCCGTAGAGAAGGAAATGAGAGTGTGCAGAATGTAATGGTATAATCATAGTTAGTTGACTCGAGAAAGATCAACTTAATGTCAGGTAGGTCCATTCAAAAGTCTAACGGCAGCTGTTCTTGAGTCGGTTGTTATATGATCTCAGACGTTATGTTTTTCCCAATGGAAGAAAATGGAAGACAGAATGTTCAGGGTGCATGCGGGGGCGAGGGGATGGAGTGGGAGGGTAAGGTGTCCTTGATTATGCTGGCTGCTTTTCTGAGGCAGCAGGAAGTGTAGACAGAGTCAATGGATGGGAGGTTGGTTTGAGAGATGGACTAGGCTTTGTTCACAACCCCTTCTAATTTCTTTCAGTTTTGGTCAGACAGGAGCCACACCAAGCTGTGATACAACCAGAAAGAATTCTTTCTATGGTACATTTGTAGAAGTTGGTGAGAGTCGTAGCCAACATGCCAAATTTATTACCCATTCCTAACTGCCTGCCACTTAAGAGGGCATTTGAGAGTCATTGTTGTGAGTCTGGAGACACATATTGACCAGAGTGAGTAAGGACAACAGATTCCCTTCCCTCAAGGGAATGAGTGAACTAGATGGTTAATAATGAGAATGGTTTTATGATCATCAGTTGACTTTTAATTCCAGATATTTATTGAATTCAAATTTCATCATATGACATGGTGGGATTTGAACCGGGGTCCCCAGAGCATTATCCTGAGTCCCTCTGGATTACTAATTCAGTGACAATGCCACTACACCACTGCCTCCCCCTACGTTGACTAGAGTTAGTTTCTATTGGAGGTAAAATTTACTGGTCTGGGAATGTGGGAGCTGTGACCAGAGCAGGGCCCACTTCCAATTCATTCTCTTTGGCCTTTCACATAGATTTTCCCATTCAATTCACGCCACTGAGAAATTGAGGAAAGGGCCCAAATTGGGTTATTTGTCACGAGCTTTACCTGTGTGGTTACTTGAGGAGATTCCAACTGTAAATTGGAAAACAATTTGTTATTTAACCCAATATTTCCATTCGGCACGGAGATGTCCAGTACTGTAGACACCTCAGGCCTGTATGCAATCTCCACAATCGGATAGATGATTATAGTAAGCAGTCATTAATGTATTTATTATAATGAGTTTTCAGAGTGATAGAGTGCTTTCAAACCAGCAAAATTCTCAACTTCAATCAGAAAAGCCAATCTCCAACTGCTTTCTGCAAAAAACCTGCATCTTTCTGTTACAGATCCAGGACTGCACATAAACCACAACAGCATGATCCCATTAATAACTCTAGTCTGAAATCCCAGGGGAATTTTAGTAAAAAGGTCCATTAATTTTACTTAACAGTTAAAAGGTTGAGATGAGTTGCAGGGGGTGGGGGTGTTTATAAGTGGGTGACACTACCAAGCCCAGAGAGTTCAGACCTGGGCCAGCTAATCACGTGGAAATGTTATGCAAATTGACTTCCAATGAGGAGCCAATGACACTAGAAATCATAGGCTGGGAGGCACACAGAGGCCATGATGTCCAGTGAGAATCTGGCGAAACGGTTGCCACTGATGCCTCCTGGCCTGCTGCGCTACTAGAACAGTGTGGTAGGCTGGGAGAATTGCCTTCTACATTCACACATTTTCATCACATCTTCCAAAAACCCATGATCTCTCCCGACAGGAAGGACAAGGGCAACAGACACCTAGGAATACCGGCACCTTCAAGATCCCCTCTGAGCTAAACACCACTCTGACTGGGAGCTTATTGACCATTCCTTCACTGTCGCTGGGTCAAAATCCTGGAACTCACTCCCTAACAGCACTGTGGGTGTACCTATGCCATGGACTGAAGCACCTCAAACAGGCGGCTCACTAGCAGCTTCTCAAGCGGCAATTAAAGATGAGCAATAGTTACCTAGCTAGTGACGCCCACATGGCAATGGAATAATTTTATAAAAGGAGGGTTGTTACTGGAGGGAAACAGACTGCTGGGAATTGGTAAAAGGACAGGAGGTGGCTGAGGGGAAAGGAATTCTTCATGTCTGGTTCTAACCTTAAGTGCGTCATGTGAAAGGGGCAATCAGTTCGTTAATAACATTCAGTAAACACCCAAAGTGAAAAAGAGTTGCGGGGTTATGGTAAATAGAGCTGACTGTACTGCTCGTTCAAAGAGCTAGCATAGCTATGATGGGCCAAATGGCTGCCTCGAAGCCATATGGTTTTATCATCCTATCAGAGAAAATTCATTGCAAACCTTCACACATTTATAGTATTTTGATTAAATATGTACCAGATTGTAATTCTATCAAGAATAACTTCCTGCTAAATGAAAGGCTTCAACGAGCTCAGATTGCACTTTGTTGCAATTTACAAAGATTGCAGTGATATTTGCTTTAACAGATTTCTGATTTCTTGTTAATATTCAGCAATGCGAGTGAAGCAAAAAGATTCTGCGAAGAAAAGGAATGTCCGGTAAACTGGAAAGATGCAACTGAAAGCAACTGCTGTGTTTACCATGCAAACATTCACTCCTGTCCAATGGCATTCATGGTATGTGCTTGTTTTTTATTTCATGGTCAGTGGCTGAATGTTCAAACCCTACACACTTCACCCATCTCTGTCTCTATAATCTCCTGAAATCTCAGCCCTTCCCCAATTGCCAGTTCTCATCGATCAGTCACTGATAGCCAGGCTACCTAATACCTCAACTCTGTCATTAGCCAAAACCTTCTGGCCATTTACACCGGGCTGCCACTGAGAGTGAGGACGGAGAATTTGACGCTCAGACAAATCCCCACTCACTGTGGTGGGAAAGGAAAATCCTGCCAGGTGAACAGCTGGAAAATTTCACCCATCCTCTGTCCATTCTCCATTTCCTTACTATCACACCTTAAAAACAATCTTTTGATGAAATTTTAGTTCACCTGTCCTTATCCAGATGCAGTTTCTCAAAGCTGACTGGGGGCCTGGTCCTGTACTGCACTTTCTTTCCTTCTTCCTTTGTTTATTTTAGTTTAATTGGGTCACCATTTTCAGCACACACTCAGAACGCCATAGGACCTGCTCCTGGGTTGTACTTTTCTTCGTTCTCTGTGTTCTTCTAGAATCTGGAGTTGTGTGAAAAATGGACATTTTTAGAATGTGTCCTGCATCTATTTTATTTGAGTGGAATTTGAAATAAATTTAACTGCATTAGGCGCTGCATTGGTGTGGACTAGTTATCGCTTCACTGCTTCCACAATGGCTTTTCCCCTCCCCAAGTGACCCTGGGCCCTCATGGTTAACCCTAGCTCCTCCTTTTTCAGCACTACATACCCCAATGATTCTATGACTCTACCCTCTAAAGGCGACACAGTGGTTAGCACTGCTGATATTGCCCCTTAGTATCCTGAGATGCATAGATTAGAGGGATTAGCAGGTAAATATGTAGGGATATGGGTTAAGGCCTGGTTGGGATCGTGATCGGTGCAGAATTGGTGGGCCAAATGGTCTCTTTCTGCACTGTAGGGTTTCTATGATTTCTATTACCCAACTTGAGATCCAAACTTTGACAGAGTCTCAGTCCCAATGTTTATTGCTTTGCGATACTAATACCTGTAGCACCTTCTGTAGATTAAATTGGAATGGAATTGCTTTCTCTGCTGTTTTCATGTTAGTCTGATTCAATGAGCACTGTATGTCTGGCCTGTATTTACTTCTTGCTGTATATGAACCAAACAAATTAGCTCTGGCCCAAACAGTTGGTGATGGTCAGTGCAGATAGATTGGAAAAGTCAGGACTGTGTTCCTTGGAGAAAGAGAGAGGAGATTTGATTGAGGTGTTCAAAGTCATGAAGGGTCTGAACAGAGTGGATAGGGAGATTTGGGGTAGCACGATGACACAGTGGTTAGCACTGTTGCCAGGGAGCTACGTTCAATTCAGGCCTCTGATCACTGTCCGTGGAGTTTGCACATTCTCCCCATGTCTGCATGCGTCTCCTACCACAGTGTAAAGATGTGGGGGTTAGATTGATTGGCCATGCTGAATTGACCCTATTGTCAGAGGGATTAGCAGGATAAATGTATGGGGTTATGGGAATAGGGATCTGGGTGGGATTGTGGTCGATGCAGTCTCGATAGGCCAAACGCCCTCTTTTTGTACTGTAGGGATTCGATGAAATCGTGCAAACTCGGGGAAAGGTCAATAACCAGAGAATACAGATTTAATATGATTGGCAACAAAGAACAACAGCAACAGGAAGGAGGAAAGCTTCATTACCCAATGAGTTGAAAGGATCTGGAATGCATTGCCTGAGAGTGTGCTGGAGCAAACTTCAAACGAGATCTTCAGTAGGAAACTGGATAAGAAGCTGAATTTGCAAGGCTGTGGGCAAAGGGCAGGGCAGTGGCACAGAGTGACTGTTGCAATGAGCTGATATAGACATGCTGAGCCAGTCTGGGTCCCTGTGTACTGTTATCGTTCTGTGGCTCTGCCATTTCATGGCTCACAATGGGAACTTCCAATATTATTTATTTCAGAAAGAAGGTGGCATCTGTGGTCCCTGGATTCCAGACGATGGGAAAATAGTTACGCACACTATTTCACAAGCAGGGAAGATGTCCCAACAAAACTGGACAAGTAAGGTACAGGTTTATGAGCAGTGGGACTGTTCATGTTTAAACACAACATTTTCTGGCTGCTCAGTTATTGTACTACAAGTGAATGCAGGAATAATGGCAATTCTATCCAACACAGGCTCCGTTGGTTGGACAACTCAAGGGTTTTTAGATTGAAGTGATGGAAACCAGGCATCCCTTCTTCTGAGGCAACCCCTCAAACTCACAGATGGCTTGTTTCCTCAGTGGGCTCAGAGATGGCTGATAAATCTGGCGCACAATCTGCAGACTCTGCTAACTGCGGGGCGGATGGTGATTGAAGGGTTGGGAAGATGGTTTGTGCACTCTCTTCAATCCCTCAACTTCACCCCTGCATCTTTCTGAGGAAGTCTCTTTGTGAATTTAGTACCTTCCCAGGTGAAAGTTTTCCAGTCTGGTTATTCACTGGTCAGATACTCCCATGAGTTAGTGGATATGTTTAACCTTTTCGTGGATGCTTGAAGGACATCCTGAAGGATTTCCATTGTCCTTCTGGGACTGAATATCGAGTAGAGTGGTTTCTCTGGGAATTCAGAGTTAGGTGTACGGACAACATTTTCCAGAGCTGTTTTTGAATGATTAACACCTGGATTCTGGGCATATTAGCTCTGGGAGAGGGCACTGTTGTGGGATTGCCCTTTCTTGCTCTCAGGTTTGAAGGATGTTGCAAAGACACAGCTAATGTTGCACAGATGTAAACTAAAATGTATTTTTGCCTTTAGTTCTAAATGTTTCGCAATGTAAGAAATTGGATTACAACTAGATCACGTGGCCCACCAAGCCTGCTCCATCATTCAATATGATCACGTCTGTTCATTGGCCTCAACTCCACTTCCCCGTTCATTCCCCATTTCCCTCAATTTCCAGAAAGACCAAAATTCTGCTTGTCTCGACCTTAACGATATTCCTATTCAAAAATGGAGCATCAACAATCCTTAGAGAATTTCTGCTTCGAGATCTACAACACATATGGATGAAGGAATTTTGCTTCATGTCAGTTTTTAAGGAATTGCCTCTTACCCTGGGACTGTGCCATCTTGTTCTAGATTCCCAGTCAGGGGAAATAATCTCTCAGCATCAAATCATCTCAGCTCTATTCTGAAACACTACTTAAGGACATTGTATGTCTCAATTAGGTCATCTATTTATTCTTTTAAACACCAAGGAATATAGACTGCATCGACTCAATCTCATCCCGGGAATTGGTCTGGAATGGACCAATACGGTGGCACAGTGGTTCACACTGCTCTCTCACAGTGCCAGGGACACGAGTTCAATTCCGGCCTCGGGTCACTGTCTGTGTAGTTTGCACCTTCTCTCCATGTCTGCATGGGTTTTCTCTGGATGCCCTAGTTTCCTCCTACAGTCCAAAGATGTGCAAGTTAAGTTGATTGGCCATGCCTAGTGTCAGGGTAAATGTCTGGGGTTATGGGAGTAGGGCTTGGGTGGTATTGTGTTCGGTACAGACTTAAAGGGCTGAATGGCCTCCTTCTGCATTGTTGGGATTCTACGGTCTACTGAACTGTGGTAGTCCTCCTAGGGCAAAGATGCCCACATAATTCTATTGATGTAAATATTAATAACTGCTTCTTTCCTCTGCACACTCAACTCTATGTTTAGGTTGTCTTAGTCCATGTTGGAGTGACTTCACTAATTGCTCATGTTAAGGTGGGACGTATGCATGCAGCATTAGAAGCGAAGACCATGGTACTCAGTGCACAAGGTAATGCTTTATTCAGTTTATGCATCCGAGTAAATCACATAGATAAGCAATAATGATGGTACAGTTACTGTTCCCCACTGGAACACTGCTCAACACCTGAGAAATGGGAAGAACGAACACAAGATTGCCTTTTTTAACGAAGATTAATATAACCCTGAATCCAAATAGAACCAAAGGCAGCATTTAATCAGAGGGTGATTAGTTCTTGTAGTGGAAGGAGAAACTCTCATCAGCAATGCACCCTGCCCTGTCCACTTGGCATCTCCTGTTTTAGATTCCAGATTTTGGGTTCTGCCTTTACTCCTTAGAATGCACAATTTTATCCCTCCTTCTCCCACAACTCTTTAGTTCCAGACTGAGTGGCCAGTTCACCATTTTCTACCTCCTTCTGCAACATTGCTGATTTCAGCTAAACTCACTGCAGCGATTTATCTCATCACACCCTTGAAGCTGTGTGGCTAATCTGTGGAGTTTATTTTGCTTCTCAGCAAGGTCTTCTATGACTACTAAAGATATCTGAAGGTCTTAATAACCTTTCTACTGAACAAACTCGTCGTCATTTTTCTGCTAATTTAGATCTTACTTGCTGATTTTTAAAATTATTCTGTAAGTATTGCTGGCTGAGCCAGCATTTATTGCCCATCTCTGATTGTCCTTGAGAATGCAGATAAGAGACAACTGTGCTGCAGTGGGTCAGGAGTCACATATAGACCAGGCCTGGGGAGGTGACAACCAAGTGGTATTATCGCTAAGTTATTAGTCTAGAAAGTCAGCTAATGTTCTAGGGACCCGGGTTCAAATTCCACCATGGCAGATGGTGGAATTTGAATTCAATAAAAAAAACTGGAATTAAGAATCTATTGATAACCATGAAACCATTGTTGGTTGTCAGAAAAACCAATCTGGTTCACTAATATTCTTTAGGGAAGGAAATCCGCCGTCCTTACGCGGTCTGGCCTACATGTGACAACAGAGCCATAGCAGTGGGCAATAAATGTTGGTTAGCACATGGTGCTCATGTCTCATGAGTGAATTAAAATAGACCATTTTAGGACAGCAGATTTTCTTTCCTAAAGGACATTGCTCTTGCATTTACAAGGTTTTTGTCATCACTCTGAATATTGTTCATTCAAGATATAAAATTATATCAAATGTAATGTCAAATGACAGGCCATTCAATCCAATATGTCCATGCTGGTATTTAGACACGACATGAGCCTCCTTTCATCCCTCTTCATCTCACTGTGGCATCACATCCTTCTAATTCTTTCACTCTCAAGTGTTTATCCAGCTGCTCCATAATTCACATCAACCACACCTTGTTCCACATCCTCACCGTTCTCAAGATAAATTTGTTTCTGCTGAATTATTCCTGCCTGGGATTTGCTAGCGACTGTCTAGTTTTTAGATATTTTCTAATTTGTCTCAACTGACAAGTGGAACATTTTCTGTCGATAAGAAAGTACTTGTTGCTATAAGAACCAAACCAGGTGTCACAGTGGCACAGTGGTTAGCACTGCTGTCTCACAGCACCAGCGACCTGGATTTGATTCCGAGCTTGGGGCAATGTCTGGGTGGAGTCTGCACGTTCTCCCTGCGTCTCCATGGGTTTCCTCCGGGTGCTCCAGTGATAGCACAGTCCAAAGATATGCTCATCGAGTGCATTGGCTACGATAAATTCTCCCTTAGTGTACCTGAATAGGCACCCAAATGTGATAACTAAGGGGTTTTCACAGTAACTTCATTACAGTGTTCATGTAAGCTTACTTGTGACTAATAAATAAACTTTACTTCAAACTCACAAATCAAAACAACCATGGTAAATGCATGGGTTTTCAGCTATAGAATGGGGGAGTGGAACTGGGTAAGATGTTTTGTTGGAAAGTCGTTGCAGACTCAATGGGCTGAATGGCCTCATTCTGCACTGTAAGGGTTTAATAACTGTGAGGCCAGAATTACATCTATAAAAGCTAGGAGTTGTATTTGCAGAATTCACTTCCTGTAAGCCTCTTAATTCCTTTCTGTACCCGCATGGAGGTCCACTGACATCATTAAAAACACCTTTGGAAATCAGCTAATATTTCAATGTTGCTTTTAATTTGATTCATTTGTGGGACATGGGTGTCGCTGGTTGGCCAGTATTTATTGCCCATCCCTAGTTACCCTTGGAGGGCAGTTAAGAGCCAAACACATTGCTGTGGCTCTAGATTCACATGTAGACCAGACTGGGTAAGGATGGCAGATTTCCTTCCCTAAAGGACAATATTAATGTTAAATATATTGGCTGGAATTTTACCGCCCAACCTGTCACAGGAGCGGGCGAGGGCAGATCATGGGATGGTTGACCTCGGATAGGATTTTCGGTTTTGGAATAAGCGAGGTTATAAAATCCCGCCTGTTAAATAATTTGAATAGTTATTTCACATTACCTCCGGTTCTAAGTGGCAGCTTCACATTATTGCATTTGTGCCATCTATTAATAACATGAAATAAAAACTAAATTCTTCCAAACAGCATACCGTACAATAAGATGTGTTTTCTTTAACCTCATTAGTTTGTGATGACGGAGTTTGTGATGGGGACGAACGATGTGATACCTGTCCTGCTGACTGTGGAGCCTGCCCCATGTCTATTGGAATCAAAGTTTCGATTGGCCTTCCAATTGCCCTGTTCTGTAGTGGGTTTATCCTCACGCTGGTGGTAGGTAGCAATAATCTTCCATTTGTCTGTTTGATTGGGTAGATCTGCGTGACGAGAGCCAAATCCTGAGATGTTTACACATACCAAGTGTGTGGTTATGCTGAGATCATGTGTATAAGGTGTTGGTTTATCAGGGTGGGGTTATTGATAGAAGGAAGAGTATCCCATGAAAGGAATTTGGTCTCACAATTTTTCATGCAATTTCTTACTGGTTAAATCACCCTCTTGTGTCACCACATCTATTTTGTGTAATTTGCTTTAATTGTTTTCTGATGACATGTTGAAAATTTGACTTTAAACTACTCTCACACCAGAGAATTCATCAGAATGGCTCTTTGATTAAAGTCACATACACTTACTTTACATTAACTGTACACATGTCACATTATAACAGCTCAGTTTTGTCATGTCTAAAAGAATTCTATCCACAGTTATATTTATTGCCAGGATGTGGGCATTGCGGTTAGGCCAGTATTTATTACACATTTGCTTCAATTATCCAGCTTTACAGAACACAATGAATATTTCAGATGGTTGTTAAGAGCCAATAATTTTCTCATAAAGGACGAAGATGAACCGGTTAGGATTCTTACTGACACCAGATTTTGTACATCTGAATTCAAATTCACAAGCTGGCAGAGCATGATTGCTATAAACTGGATTTGATTTTGATTTGATTTGATTGTTTGATTTCATTTCATTTATTATTTTCATATGTATTAGTATACAGTGAAAAGTATTGTTTCTGTGCGCTATGTAGACAAAGCATAACATTGATAGCAAAGGAAAAGAGAGGGTGCAGAGTGTAGTGTTACAGATATGGCTAAAATGTAATGAAAGATCAACTTAGTGCGAGGTAGGTCCATTCAAAAGTCTGATGGCAGCAAGGAAGAAGAATATCCCAGGAACAGATTTCCTCACTTACTGTATCTACTATTGGTCAGAGTTGTTATTTAATGCTTAGGCAGTCTTTCTGCCAGGTCATTGAGTGTCTTTAAGACAGAGATAGATAAGTCTTTGATTAATAAGGGGATCAGGGGTTACGGGGAAAAGAAAGGAGAATGGGGATGAGAAAAGTATCAGCGATGATTGAATGGTGGAGAAGACTCAAATGGCTTAATTCTGCTCCAATGTCTTATGGTCTTTATAGAGCAAGACTTGGCCTCAAAGAGTTTAACTCTGGACCTCATTTGTCATCTGTTGGTTTTTAATTTTATTTTGTAAGGCTGCTCCTGTGTGAGACAGTGAAATACATTCAGCAGCACTGAACCATTACAGAAGATGAACCAGTGTCAACTCTGCGATTGACGTGTCAGAGGCTCTCTGCTCCAGAAAAGGGAAACCTTACAGAAGTTTGTAAAATTATGGAGAAATCCAATCGGATAAATGCAGAGGCAAAGATTCCAAATTTAAGATAGTCATTACTAAATCACGTATGGAATTGGTGAGACATTGTTGGGGATCTGGTGGAATTTGTGACCACAAGATAGTTGAGGATAAGAGGAAGCTGGATAAACACGTGAGGGAGAATAAAGAAGATGTGTTGATGGGCGAGTTGAAAAGGAGTGGAAGAAGGCTTGGAGAGAACACAAACACCGACACAGACATGCTGAGCTAAATGACCTGTTACTCTGCTGAAAGTTCTGTGTGATTCTGGATACTGATGAGATTTAGATTGTGCAGCCTTCTCACTGGAGGTACTTCCGGCCAAGTGAAAGAAGGCTGTTTGAAAAAAGAACGGGGAAACATCTGTACAAAAGCAATAATAAATAAGCACGTTGACACTCAGACTTTCCGTGGTTTAGATTGTGTGATGTGAAGTTGAATTCCTGCTCAGTGCAGGGTCACGGTGAAGAGTGGATAGTCTTCTCAGGGAAGAAGTGCAACTTGCACGTTAGGCCTGGGTGGGTAGCAGTAGGAAGGGATTGGACTCATCTGCTTATTAATGCAGGGATATAGCATTAGTTAGAAAGAAATTAAGTAAAATCTAAAGTAAATATTTGTTTCTCATTGATTAGGAGTAGGTACAGAGTAGATTAGTGGAGTAAGTACAGAAGAGATATCGGGGTAAGTACAGAAGAGATATCGGGGTAAGTTTTTCACTCAGAGGGTGGGGGGTGAGTGGAATCAGCTACCATTGGTGGTGGTGGAGGCAAATTTGATCGGGTCTTTCAAGAGACTTCTGGGTGAGTACATGGGACTTAATAGAATTGAGGGTTATGGGTAAGCCTAGTAGTAGGTATGGATATCATCAGCACAACTTGTGAGCCGAAGGGCCTGTTTGTGCTGTAGTTTTTCTATGTTCTACATTCCAATTGATTGGGAAGGCAGTCACAGAACGGTATTGTCTCTGGACTAGTAACCAGAGGTCCAGCATAATGCTCTGGGAATATGGAGAACACTACAGCAGATGATAGAATTTGAATTAAATAAAAATCTGGAATTAAAGTCTAATAATGACCATGAAACCATTGTTGTTAAAAACCCATCTGGTTCACAAATATCCTTTAGGGAAGGAAATCTGCTGTGCTTACCTGGTCTGGCCTACATATGACTCCAGAGCCGTTGCTCTCAGAAATGGCCAAGTGAGACACGCTGTTCAGGAATGGGCAACAAATAATAACATTGCCAGTGACACCCACATCTCATGAAAGAATAAAACAGACAGTGGGACAGTGGTTAGCACTGCTGCCTCACAGGGACCCAGGTTCAATTCCCAGCGCAGGTCACTGTTTATATGGAGTTCGCACATTCTCCCCAGATCTGCTTGGTTTCCTCCGAATGCTCCAGTTTCCTCCCACAGTGCAAAGATGTGCAGGTTAGGTGGATTGGTCATGTTAAATTGCCACTTAGTGTCAGAGGGCTAGTGAGGATAAATGGATGGGGTTATAGGGATAGGGCCTGGGTTGGATTGTGTTCGGTGCAGACTCAGTGGGCTGAATGGTCTCCTTCTGCACTGTAGGGATTCTATGATTCTAATAAAAATATTTAGCTGTGACTGTGATGTCCAACTGTGATTGTTAACAGCAACCATCGACTTCTCACAGGACACATTTATTTTATAAAGGTTCACAAAGGAGGAGAGGCAAGGATAAAAGTCTGAAAGGAAGAGCTTTAAGGAGGGTAGTGATTGGTCAGGTGTCCAGCAGACAGGAACACAGAGAATGCAGCAACAGAGAACTGAGAATCAGGGCTAACCTGGAATAGAGTGTTCACGTGAGGATCTATAACTAGAGGTTAGAGAGAGAGGGGGAGTGTGATGACCTCAGCAAGGCTAATGAGGTTGGCTTGCTACCATATGAACTACAGTGGCACAATGGATAACACATCCGACTATGGATCAGAAGATTCCAGGTTCGACTCCTGGCTGGCTTGATATAAATTCCTGGCCTAAAATCACAAATACCCTGCTACTTTGGCGTGAGGGATAGTGGTGAGCATAGATGCCTTCCAAGCAGTTGAGCTGGGTTCGATTCCCGGACATTGCAATGATAATTAAATTAAGGGGTGATAGTTATAGGACGGATATCAGAGGCAGGTTCTTTACCCAAAGGGTGGTTCGGGAGTGGAATGCCCTGCCTGCAGCAGTTGTAGATGCGCCAAGTTTGGTGGCGTTTAAGAGGTTAGTTGATAAGTATATGGAAGAGAAGGGAATGGTTTAGTTTGGAGGGGCATTGCTTTTTATTTTGGTCGGCGCAACATCGAAGGCCAAAGGGCCTGTTCTGCGCTGTAATGTTCTATGTTCTAATTTATTGCCAGATGAAATAGCTCAGTTGGAGGAGCGTTAGGCTGAAGACCTAAAGGTCCCTGGTTTAATCCTGGGTTTAGTGTGACTCCCTCGCTGGCATTCTGTGCTATCTGCTAATTAGCAATGCATTTTAACTGGACAGGGGCATCCATCCTGACTGTCTGCCCCTCTACATTCATGGTCAGGTGTCCCTGGATAGGGCGCATGCAATGTCCACGGGCACAGTTGATGCCTTCCATTCCCGTTGGGCATCACAGGGACCGCGCAGTGCATAAAAACCCCTGACAAAGACATTTTAATTTGATATTTAAGTTTCTGTTTAACTTTGTTTTTTGTTCAGGCCGTTTTTCCCCCCTTCCTTTTTGAGAGGCTGCTCTTTTTAATTTATCCCTAAGTTAATTTAACTTTGTTTACTTGTTTGGTATGCAAAAGAGCTACTGATGAGTTTTTTCTTGTTGAAAAAGATACCTGATGAATCTTCCATCAGTTAATTGATTCAGTCTAATTTGGTGGTACTTTAAAAGAGCTACCTGATGAATCCTAATTGATGTTTAAATCAGGGAGCCCTTGCTCTCGATTTAAAGCAAGTGTGTCAAACTCCCAGCCTCCATTCAGCAGAGAGCAACTGGAGGGCTGGCTGCGTGATGGTGTAAATAAAGTAACTCGGTGATGGAACTTTTACTTACATAGAGTTATTACAAGAATGAATGGCATGGGAGAATTGGATACAAACGAAGATTGAGATTCAATCAATGGATCAAGCATATTCTAACTGCTACATCATTAGTTGACAGCTATCAATAATCTCTGCATTCAAATTGAGCTTAATTCTAATAAATTTTTTCTCATGCTTTTTAGTGGCTACAATACCAAAAGCAAAAGATGCTATGGGATGAGAGCTGGATTATCAACCTGAAGGAAATTAAAATAGGTACGTTCAGAGTGCTTTCAGAAATATTCCCTGGTGTCGCTTCGTTTCTCATTTCTGCTTCCAATTGTGTCTTATAGGGAGAGAGTTTATTCCAGGAGTTGGGAGCATTGTAACTGTCCAACAAGCCAGCGGAAATTCAGTCCCAAGCTTGAAAACGGATGTTACGGCAAACACGTTCACTGCAAGTCACTCACACGAAAGGAGCTTTATCCAGACTGGAATTTAGTAAGTTCACTGTCCAGTCACGTCTTCGTATCAATCTCTGTAATTAAAGGAAAAGCACAGTAAGGTGACGTTGAGGTGGAAGAATATTGGACCAGAGGACCTGAATGAACTCCCTCCTACGTACTAATATGATATTAGATGTCCACTTTCCTATCTAATTAAAAGCAGCAGCTAGCCATTATTAATTGCACTGAGCGAAGGTAAATTTAACACGCAAAAATAACCCAAGTATCGTGTTGTAATGCTCTGCTATTTCAATACTCTGCTATTTTTTTATTCATTTGTGGGACACAAGCGTTGCTGGCTGGCCAGGATTTATTGCCCGTTCTTAGTTGTCCTTGAGAAGGTGGTGGTAAGCTGCCTCACATGCCGTGAATTAATCCAAAGTGCGGTTAGTGAAGGAATTCAGAATTTTGACCCAGAAACGGCAAAGGAATGGCGATACAGGGCAACACAGTGGTGCAGTGGTTAACACTGCTGCCTCACAGTGCCAGGAATCTGGATTCAATTCCTGGCTTCTGTGTGGAGTTTGCACATTCTCCCGTGTTTGCGTAGGTTTCCTTCGGATGCTCTGGTTTCCTCCCCCCAATGCTGGTTAGATGCATTTACCATCTTAAATTCTCCCTCAGTGTATCCGAACAGGCACCAGAGAGTGGTGCTAATGTATGTCTACTTGTGATACTGATAAATAATACTTTAAATATATTTCCAACTAGGATGGTGAGTGGCTTGGAGGGGAACTTGCGGGTGGTGATGTTCCCATGTATCTGCTGCCCTTGTTCTTCTAGGTAGAAGTGATCTGCTTTGATCTATGAACAATAATCAAACAATTGCTTACGGCACTCACTTCTCAAGCAAGAAATGATACCAGGGTGCTGCTGCACATTGCTGTGGGAAGCTTGGCCCAAACAGGACAGAGTGACTTCATCTATGACAGGAACATGTGAAAAGCAGCAACACTGAGAGGGACTTTCTTATCCTTCCATCTCCACTTTTTAAGGCTGGATGTAATAACCCGACTATTCCTGATCAGAATGGAGATGATGGCTTCAGTCCAATCAAACCTGCTATCACTGACCGAGAATGAACTTACACTCCCCCGTTCTTCTAGTGGTTATGGGTTTGGAAGGTGCTGTCAAAGGGGCCTCAGTGAATTGTCACAGTTTATCTTGTAGATGGTACACATTGCTGCCACTGTAGCGGAGGATGGAGTGAATATTGGAGTTTGTGGATGGGGTGTCAATCAAGGGGGGGCTGGTTTGTACTGGATGGTGTTGAGTTCTTGAGTGCTATTGGAGCTGTATCCATCCAGCTAAGGTGGGAGAATTCCTTACAATCCTGACCTGTGGATGGTGATGTAGAGATGCCGGCATGGGACTGGGGTAAACTCAGTAAAGTTTGACAACACCAATTTTAAGTCCAACCAATTTATTTGATAGTAAATGGTGGACAGGTTTTGGACAGTCAGGTAGTGAGTTACTCAAAACAAAATTCTCAGCTTCTAACCTGTCCTTGTAGCCACAGTATTTATTTATATAGTTAGTCCAGCTGATCTTCTTCTGGTTAATGGCAACTCCCAGGATGTTGACAGTGGGGGATTCAACAATGGTAATGTCACTGAATATCATGGGGCTGGTTAGATTCTCTCTTGATGGAGATGGTCTTTGCCTGGCACCTGTGCAGCATAAATATAACTTGTTGCTTGTCAGCCCAAGCGTAGATATTGCCAAACTCTTGCTACATTTGGACATGAATATCTGAGGAGTCGCAAATTGTCCTGAACATTGTGTAGTCATCAGTGAACATCCTACTTCTGACCATATGAAGGAAGGAGTAAAGGCCATTGATGAAGAAGATGGATTGAACCTGTGACACTAACTCTGAGGAACTCCTGCAGAAATGTCCTGGATGATTCACCTCCACCCACAACAACCATCTTCCTTTGACCCCAACCGAGAGTTTTCTCCCGATTCCCATTGACTCCAGTTTAGCTCCTTAGATCATGGAATTATGGAAAATTTATGGTGCCAACATCTGGTGCCATGACAATGGGTTGGGAATAGATCTTGTCCGGAGGCTCCAGAGATTTGGAGCCCTGGAAATTCCCAGCAGCAAAGAAAAGCTGACCGTAAAAGATAAAATCAAATTCTATTCTAAAAATATGTTTGGAAAAGACAGGAGAGGCAAAGTATGTCATGGTCTTTGGTTATTCTCTTATTAAGCCCTTTGTTTTTTGTTACAGTGATGGTCGGACAGTGGCTATCAAAAGGATTCCCAAGAAAACCTTCACCCTCTCAAAAACTATCAGGAAAGAAGTAAAGCAAGTGAGGTACAGACTGACTTTTAAGAGAGAAGAGATCAGAGCTGTCTATAAAAAGCAGATCAATTTATTCTGATCTAACTTAATTTAAAATACTAACTTAATATACTATCTGTGTGCATAAAGAATTCTGGGATGGAGGCGTGAGGTTTTTTTAGTCATTTTGGGGCATATGAGCAATCTTTTATTGCTCATCCCTAGCTGCCCTTGAGAAGGTGATGGTGAACTGCCTTCTTGAATTGCTGCAGCCCATGTTCTGTGGGTTGATGCACAATGCTGTTGGAGAGGGATTTCCAGGATTTCAACCTAATGATTGCGAAGGAACGGCAATATATTTCCAAATCTGGATGGTGAGTGGTTTAGAGGGTAACCTGCAGGTGATGGTGTTCTCACTTAACTGCTGCCTTTGTCCTTATAGATGGAAATTATCATGAGTTTAGAAGGTACTATCTAAGGATCTTTGGTGAATTGTTACAGTGCATCTTGTAGATAGTACACATTGCTTCTACTGAGCCTCGGTGGTGGATTTTTGTAGCTGTGGTGTCAATCAAGCAGGGCTGCGCTGTCCTGGATGGTGTTGAACTTCTGCGTATTGTTGGAGTTGCGCCCATCCAACCAAGTGGCGAGTATTCCATCACACTCCTAACTTCTGCCTTGTTGATGGTGGACAGGCTTTGAGAAGTCAGGACGTGAGTTACTCGCTGCAATATTTCGGGCCTCTGACCTCATTGAGTGAAGTCAATGGAAGTAGAGAACAAATAATTGTTGGTGAGTGGACATAGGATGAGGTGGTATGTGTGAGCAGTGAGTTTTCTACCCTACACACTCTTGGTTTAATGCTGGCTAACTTTAGAAGAAACCGGTTGGGACAGTGATAGAACGAAGAACAGTATAGCACAGTGTGGAATGCACTGCCTGCTGTGATAGTGAAGTCAGACACTGTAGGAACTTATTGGATAAGCACATGGAGCACTCCAGAATGGTAGGGAATGGGATAACTTGATCTTGGTTTCAGACAAAGCTCGGCACAACACCAAAGGCTGAAGGGCCTGTACTGTACTACGCTCTTAACCTTTGTTCCTGATATTTAAATAGTGCTGATTAATATTCAGTGCATGATTCTATTGTGCGCAGCTTAGTTTTGAGAGTTTTATTTGCCAATTGCTTCGTTCCAGGGAACTCGATCATCCAAATCTGTGCAAGTTTATTGGAGGATCTGTTGAGGTACCCAATATTACCATCATTACTGAATACTGCCCCAAAGGGAGTCTGGCGGATGTTCTCTTCAATGATGATATTCCCTTAAACTGGGGTTTCAGGTAAATAACAATCTCAGGTTTGTTTACAAAGAGCTGTCGTTTTTAGATCGGACCCTGAGTAATATTAATCCTCCTACCTCTGTAACGTCACCATCTCGGCTCCTGCTCCAACACCAAAGGATGCTGAATGCCACCTCCGCCCCTGCCCCCACCCCGACCCCACCCCCAGGATTTATTAACTCCATGTCAGCTCATTCCAACACCCAGCAGCCATCAATGGAAGAGTATATGGAAGAGAAGGGAATGGTTTAGTTTGGAGGGGCATTGCTTTTTATATTGGTCGGCGCAACATCGAAGGCCGAAGGGCCTGTTCTATGCTGTAGTGTTCTATGTTCTATGTTCTAATGTGAGGCTATCCAACACTGGTGTCTATCTCCTAACTCATGCCAAGTTCTATTCATCTATCATTCTGTGCTCTCTGATCCCCGTTGCCTCTCAGTTCCACAAATGGGGAGGCGATGGCCTTGTGGTATTATCACAAGATTATTAACCCAGAAACTCGGCTAATGTTCTGGGGACCAGGTTTTGAATCCCGCCACTGGCAGCTGGTGGAATTTGTATTCAATAAAAATTATCTGGAATTCAGAATCTATTGATGACCGTGAAACTGTTATTGATTGTTGGAAAAAATCCGTCTGGTTCCTTAATGTCCTTTAGGGAATGAAATCTGCCATCCTTATCTGGTCTGGTCTACATGTGTCTCCAGACCCACAGCAATGTGGTTGTCTCTCAATTGTTCTCATACAACTATGGATGGGCAATAAATGCTGGCCAGCCAGTGACACCCATGTCCCATGAATGAATTTTTAAAAATCTTCAATTTTAAATTTCTCATCAGTGTTTTCAAAGTCCCCTCCCCTTCATGACCTCACTCAACCCTATTTCTGTAATCTCCTCCAGCCCCAAAACCCTCAACATCTCAACGCCACTCAAAATCCTGCTTCTGGTGTGCTCCCAATTTTCTGTGGGCTGCCATTGATCTTTCGCTCCTTAGATCCTGAGCTCTGAAATGATCTTCTTCAACATCTACCCCTTTGCCCTCTCTCCTTCTTTGAGTACTCCTTAAAGTCTGCCTCCTTGATCTAGCATCTCAGCCCAAGTATGTCCTGGGCCCAACCATCTTCAGCTTTTCCCTCGATGACCTTTCCCTTATCATAAGGTTAGAACTGGGAACATTTGCTGATGACTGTGATGTTCAGCACCACTCACCACTCCTCCAGGTGCTGAAGCTGCCCATATACAGCTGGACCTGGATGACTGTGCCAACATTAAACCCCATACTCAATGGCTCCTTCCCTCGACATTTCCACCATTCCATCTCTCTCTCTCTTCTCTGTATCACCTTTTGAGGCCCTCATTAAATTCTACCTCTCTGGCAAAATTGTTGACTACGCAGATCCTCCTCTAACTTATTATCCAATTACCTTGTGGAATATTTTTTGTGTTAAAGGTGCGGTAGAAATGTATGCTTTTGTTGTTGTTGTAGACTCTCATTTGCAACGGACTTGGCCAGGGGAATGGCTTATCTTCACCAGCACAAAATCTACCACGGGAGATTACAATCAATGAACTGTGTCATTGATGATAGATGGGTTTGCAAAATCTCAGGTAATTCTCGATTAATGTGACGGTTAGTTTAATGCATTGCAATTCCTTGTATACAATGGCACTGTTAACTGATATTTCGGTTTTATTATTTAAAGATTACGGTTTGGCAATGTACAGAAGGAATGATTTTGAGGAATTTACCCACACAATCAATACCAAGATTAGCCGCATTTACTGTGCTCCGGAAGTATTGACAGGAACTGCTTCAAACGTGACTCCCACTGCAGATGCCTACAGGTAATTTCACTGAAATTCTAACTGCTCCTTTCACGACATCGTTTGTCAGATTGAGGGGATGGTTTAAGTTTAAATTGATTTATTGGTGCCACAAGCCAGGTTATATTAACACTGCACTCTGTGTGCAGAATATACGGCTAATGGTAGGACTCAGTAGTGTAGATGAGCAGAGAGATCTTGGTGTACAGGTACACAGATCTCTGAAAATTGGTACTCAAGTTGATAAGGTTGTTAAGAAGCCGTATAGTGTGTTAGCATTTATTGGCAGAGGGATTGAATTTGGAGCCGAGATGTTATGTTGCAACTGTACAAAACTCTGTTGCGGCCGCACTTGGAGTATTGTGTACAATTTTGGTCGCCACGTTATAAGAAAGATGTGGAAGCATTGGAAAGGGTGCAGAGGAGGTTTACCAGGATGTTGCCTGGTATGATGGGTAGGTCTTATGAGGAAAGGCTAAGGGACTTGAAGTTATTTTCATTAGAGAAGAAGGCTAAGAGGTGACTTAATTGAGACATATAAGATGATCAGAGGATTAGATAAGGTGGATAGTGAGAGCCTTTTTCCTCGGTTGGAGATGGATAACATGAGAGGACATAGCTTTAAATTAAGGGGTGGTAGTTATAGGATGGATGTTAGAGCTGGTCCTTTACTCAGAGGGTAGTAAGGGCGTGGAATGCCCTGCCTGCAGCAGTTGTGGACTTGTCAAGTTTAAGGGTGTTTAAATGGACAGTGGATAGGCATATGGATAGCATTGGAATAGTTTAGGATAGAGGGTCATAAAATTGGTTCCATTGGTTGGTGCAACATCGAGGGCGGAAGGGCCTATACTGTGCTGTTATGTTCTATGTTCATTGTGAAAATCCCCTAGTCGATACACTCTGGCACCTGTCTGTGCACACTGAGAGAAAAATTAGTGCAGCCAATGATCCTGGGAGGAAACTGGAACACCTGGAGAAAACCCACACAGACACGGGGACAATGTGTAATTCCTCACAGACAGTGACCTCAGCCAGGAATCGAACCCAGATCTCTGGTGCTGTGAGGCAGTAATGCTAACCAATTGGTTGATGGGGATATGCAGAATCCTAGCTTGGAATAGAGGACAGAGGAGGTTGTGTCTGTTTTCTTTGGCCACAGCTGGAGTGCTGAGTACTTTTTCTGGTCATCTCACTACAGAAAGGATGTGATTGCACTGAAGGGAGTTACAGAGGAAGTTCACCAGGATGTTGCTTACGATGGAGCATTTGAGCCAAAAAGAGAGACTGTATAGGCTTGGATTATTTTCCTTAGACTAGAGAAGGTTGGGTGGGACATGATTGAGGGGTATGGACAGAGTGACTGGGGATCAGCTATTTCCCTTGTCTGAAGGGTCAGTCACAAGGGGGCAGAGTTTTAGGATGAGGGGCAGGAAATTCAGAGGGGATTTGAGAAAAGAAATCACTGAGGGTGGTGGGATATGGAATGCACTGCCTGGGAAGGTAACGGAGGCTGGAAACATTACATAAAATATTCGGATGGGCACCTGAAACATTCAATGATATGGGAAAAAGAGATTAATGTGATTTTAGTGGCAGTTATGGTCTTACAAACTTGATGAGCCAAAGGGCCTTTCCTAACTAGAAACTTTCTATGACTATGGTTCAGTTTTGGTTGGATTATTATTGCCCACTGTCAGCTGCCACTCTTTGAAAGGAATCTGAGGGCATTGGAGAGGATGTAGAGAATTTACTGGAATATTTCCAGGAATGACAGGTGGCTCAAGGAGAAATGTTTTCACACAGCAAGTGGGTTAAGATCTGGGTTACACTACCTGAGAGCGTGGAGAAGGCTGATCTTTGTTGTGGCTTTCAAGGGAATTGGACAATAATTTGAAAAGAGAATATTTGCGGGGGCTACAGAGAGAAAGGTTTGAAGTGATAGTCTCACAGGGATAGGCCGAATAGCCGTAACCATTCTATGGCCTCATGATTCTATGAAGTTGAGTGGTTGCGTAAAGAGATCCTTTGGAGAATTCAGAAGAAACTTCTTTAGCCAGAGAGTGAGATGTGGAATTTGGCCCTGTGCGCAGTTAAAGTAAATAAATATAGAACATAAAACAGGAACAGGCCCATCAGTGCATGATGTTGTGTTGAACATGATGCCAAATAAACTAATCCCTCCTGCCTGCCCTTAGCCTATATTCTTCTATTCCTTGCATATTCATGAGCTTTTCTAAAAATGTTCCAGTGAGGGAAAATTCAGGTTTTAATGATTAATGCCAGGATTTTCTGGCCTTTCTCGCAACCGAGATCTTTTGGTCCTGTCAAAAGTCATTGAACATTTGGCCCATTCAACCCCCCCGCCCCACTCCCTCCCTTCCCCCCCCACCCCCATGCCTTGATCAAACCAACTCCTTAGCAGGTCCCACTCGAAAGGGATGTAAAATCCCAATTTAAGAGTTCTCTAAGGATGGACCAAGTTTTTTTCAACCCTTTCTTTAGATTGGATTTTGTGGAATGGTAATAAATTGGGTTTCAATTCAATTTCTGAGAAATTTGTGACGACCAATCAAGATAAGTGAAAAATGTTAGTTCTTCTTGATTGGCTCAATTGAAGAGGCACAGGTCCAGATACGACTTTCCTATTGGTTGTTGAGAAGGTTGAGTTCACCAGGTAGAAGAGGTAGATCTCGAATGGAATCTTTTGGTTGCTGTGCCGACAGGATTTTCTGGTCCCGCTGCAGTGAATGGAAATTTGGTCGAGCGTCAAATTTTCCAACCTCACTTACAGCAGCGGCAGAGCGTGAATGGCCAGTAAGATAGAACATGGAACATAGAACATTACAGCGCAGAACAGGCCCTTCGGCTTTCCATGTTGCGCCGACCAATTAAGAAAAAGCAATGACCCTCTAACCTAAACCATTCCTTTTTCATCCATAAACTTATCTACTAACCACTTAAATGCCACCAAACTTGGCACATCTACAACTGCAGCAGGCAGGGCATTCCATACCCTTACCACCCTCTGGGTAAAGAACCTACCTCAGACATTCATTCTATAACTACCACCCCTTAATTTAAAGCTATGTCCCCTCGTGCTAGCTTTCTCCATCCTAGGAAAAAGGCTATCACTGTCCACCCTATCTAAACCTCTAATCATCTTATATGCTTCAATAAGATCCCCTCTTAGCCGCCTCCTTTCTAACGAAAACAACCTCAAATCCCTCAGCCTCTCTTCATAAGACCTGCCCTCCATACCAGGCAAACCTCCTGGTAAACCTCCTCTGTACCCTCTCCAATGCCTCCACATCTTTCTTATAATGTGGGGACCAGAACTGCACACAATACTCCAAGTGCGGCCGCACTAGAGTTTTGTACAGTTGCAACATGACGTTGCGGCTCCGAAATTCAATCCCCCTACCAATAAAAGCTAAGACTCCGTATGCCTTCTTAACAACCTTATCGACTTGATTGCCAACTTTCAGGGATCTATGCACATATACACCAAGATCCCTCTGTTCATCAACACTATTAAGAGTCCTACCATTAGCCCTATACTCTACACATTTGTTATTCCTGCCAAAGTGAATTACCTCACACTTTTCCACATTAAACTCCATTTGCCACCTCTCGGCCCAGCTCTGCAACTTGTCCAAGTCTCTCTGCAAACTAGAACACCCCTCTTCACTATCTACCACTCCTCCGACTTTGGTGTCATCCGCAAATTTACTAATCCATCCTTCGATATTGCACCCATCATCTCATTGATGGCGGAAATTATAATTCTTGTTTTCTTCTCAGTGAGGTGTCCCTTCCTCATTTCTAAAACTGTTCTTTTGTGTCTACATCCAGCTACTCCATAATACTGCTTGAAATTGCAACGCGTTGTTACCCAGTTCCGGTAAGCATATTAAGCATCTTGATTGTCAATTTGTATATGGCAGTTCATGTACTTTGCTTCACCTGAATTCAACTGCAATTTGTTAATCTACTTGCGCTCAAGGGAGATATTGACCTTGACAAGATAGAACCAAGCTGGCGTCCACATCTTCCTGAAATGAATGCTGGAAAGGCCGATAATGACTGTCCAAATCAGAAAGATTACACTGAGGTAAAGTACCTGCTCTGCGAAACCAGATCCTGCACACTAACAACAACAAGGTAATCTCGGGTGAATTCAGATAGAAAATTAAACACAATTCATCCCCTGCCAATGCAACTTAATATGCTAAGAAGTTTCACAACACCAGGTTAAAGTCCAACAGATTTATTTGGTAGCAAAATCCACTAGCTTTCAGAGCGCTGCCCCTTCATCAGGTGACTGGGAGTTCTATTCACAAACAGGGATATAAAGACACAAATGCAATTTACAGAATAATGATTAGAATGTGAGTCTTTACAGGTAATCAAGTCTTAAAGGTACAGACAGTGTGAGTGGAGAGAGGGTTAAACACAGGTTAAAGAGATGTGTATTGGCTCCAGACAGGACAGTTAGTGAGATTTTGCAAGCCCAGGCAAGTCATTATGGGGTTACAGATAGTGTGACATGATCCCTAGATCCTGATTGAGGTTTTCCTCATGTGGCTGGAACTTGGTTATCAGTCTCTGCTCAGTGATTCTGCGCTGTCATGTGTTGTGAAAGCCCCCTTGGAGAATGCTTACCTGAAGATCAGACAGAGACACATGAGCCCATGAGTCTGCACTGACCACAATCCCACACTGGCCCCTATCCCCAAAACCTCATGTATGAACTCTAGTTAGTCCTCCTGAAACTAAGAGGCAATTTAGGCCAATCCAGCTAAGCCGCGCACCTTTGGAGTGTGGGAGGGAACCAGAGCACCTGAGGGAAACCCACACAGACACAGGCAGTATGTACAAACTCTACACAGACAGTCACCCAAGGCTGGAATCAAATCTGTGTCCTTGGTGTTGTGAGGCAGGAGTGCTAAATACTGTGCCTCTGTGCAGCCATGTATTCTGGACTAGAATATTTTCTTGATGGCATCATGGGGAATTGGACACAGAGGCAAAATTCTGGTCAGGTTTTCACCTGCATCTCATTAATGAGATGCAAATCAGTTTGCTGAATTCCATACAGTGGGTTTCCCAATCCACAACGGTGGACACCAGCGGAAGATCCTGTGAGAAAGTAAGACTAGCATAATACCGATCTTTGAACACTCTCACTGAGTAGTTGCCAGCAGGAATATGGGAGAATCTCCCCCCATATACATCCAAATTGTCAGTTATAAATGCATTGTTAATTTCAAACTGTGGTTTTAATGCAATCTTCTTTCTTTTGTTTAAAGCTGATAAAAAAGTGTTGGGCACACAACCCACTTCTGAGGCCAACCTTTGAGCAGATTAAGAAGATGCTTGAGAAAATGAATCCCAACAAAGTCAGCCCAGTTGACATGATGATGAATTTGGTAAGTCATTATTCTTGAACAACTTGATTTGCTTTAGTTCCTTAAACGCAACATCAGAATTATTCTAAACCTCTTTTGATGTGTTTGAACTTTGTCCTTGTCTTGCTGAAGGGCAAGAAAGCTGGAAATGGAGGAGCTTTTGTTTCAGGCATTGGGCAGTCCCTTCCCACATTGAGATACAAAATAAATCCACAGACAGGCAGAAACACTTGCATTTACGTAGTGCCTCTCATGGCCATGGTTTGCCCTAAAGCACTTTGTAGATAATAGTCTTTTGAATGGTGGCTCAGTGGTTAGTACTGCAGCCTCACAGTGCCAGAGACCCAGGTTCGATTCCAGCTTTGGCTCTGTGGAGTTTATACTTTCTCCCAGTATCTGCATGGGTTTCCTCTAGGTGCTCCAGTTATTTCCCATAGTCCAAGGATATGTAGGTTAGCCATGATAAATGCACGGTGTGGATTAGGATGAAGGATGGAAGTGGAAGGTGAAGGATGGGGTGTGAGCTTGGATAAGATGTTGTTTCAGAGAGTCAGTGTTGACTTGATGGGCTGAATGGCCTCCATCTGCACTGTGGGAATTCTATTGTCCATCAATGATCTTTTTTCCATCATCCCAAAGTAGCAATTTCATCTCATCACTGGGTTTAAACCTTAACAAATCAATTTTTTATTTACCTTGCATCAATGTCCAGGGTTAAAGTTACAAGACCAGATTGCAAATTAGGGCCATTGATTTATTCCAGTTTTAATTCCATAATATTTTAAGTGTGTTCTGTCCATTTTCATTTACAAAAATTGCTAATCACATCTTTGTCAGTAAGCTTGTATGTGAGAAATCTTTTTGTTTACTTGTAGATGGAAAAATATAGCAAGCATCTGGAGGTTATTGTGGCAGAAAGGACTCAAGATCTTCTCCAGGAGAAACAGAAGACTGACTGTCTCTTATACAGTAAGATTACCTCTACCTAACATCCATCCCTTGTCTTTATTCTGACAGAACATTGACAGTGCGTTGTTGTGTAAAACCTGATTGAATATATTTACTATTGCATATGTTACCAGGTATGTTGCCAAAGGAAGTAGCTGATGATTTGCGTCAAGGGATTACTTCACAAGCTCAGAGTTACTCGAATGCTACAGTGTTTTTCAGGCATGTTCCTTAGCTGTTGTGTATCTGATTTCACTGTTGTGATGGTGGGAGTGTTGTTATTGATGTTGTCACTGCTGTGAATTCTACAATCAGCAAACTGATGGGATCTTAGCTGAGGAAAGTGAAACACTTCCTATTCTAACATCAAGCATTTCCAAAGCACACAATCAGATGCAAAGTGAATCTCATTTACCTTTATAGGGGAGGCAACGGCCTGGTGGTATTATCGCTAGATTATTAATCCAGAAACTCAGCTAATGTTCTGGGGTCCAGGGTTTGAATCCCACCATGGTAGGTGGTGGAATTTGGATTCAATAAAAAAAAATCTGGAATTAAGAATCTACTGGTGACAGTGAAACCATTGTCAATTGTTAGGAAAAACCCATCTGGTTCACTAATCCCATTGATGGAAGGCAACCTGCTGTCCTTACCTGCTCTGGCTTACATATGATGTAGAGATACTGGCGTTGGACTGGGGTTAACATAGTAAGAAGTTTGATAACACCAGGTTGAAGTCCAACCGATTTATTTGATAGTACATTCACAAGCTTTTGAGGTTATCCTCTTCATCAGGTGAATGAGGTGTTCTGGTCTCAAACAGCACATATAACAGCACAGACAGTTTATAGATTACTGATTAGAATGTGAATCTTTACACCTAACTTGCTATTCAAGTCTTAAAGTGACCATGCAGACACTACGACAGTGGATGAATGAACATCGCTCGACAATCACCAGGCAAGACTGTCCCCTTCCTGTGGGCAAACACTTCAGCGGTCGCAGGCATTCGGCCTCCGACCTTCGGGTAAGCAGTCTCCAAGGTGGCCTTCACCACACATGACAGCGCTGAGCAGAGACTGATAGCCAAGTTCCACACACATGAGGACGGTCTTAACAGGGATCTTGGCTTTATGTCACACTATCTGTAACCTCCATGACTTGCCTGGGTTTGCAAAACCTCACTTACTGTGCTGTCTGGAGACAATACACATCTCTTTAATCTGTGCCCAGTGCTCCGTCCACTTAGATTGTTGGCCACTTTAAGACTTGAATAGCAGGTTAGGTGTAAAGATTCGCATTCTAATCAGTAATCTGTAAACAGTCTGTGCTGTTATATGTGCTGTCTGAGACCAGAACACCTCATTCACCTGACAAAGAGGATAACCTCGAAAGCTTGTGAGTTTACTATCAAATAAATCGGTTGGACTTAAACCTAATGTTTTCAGACATATGACTCCAGAGCCACAGCAATGTGGTTGACTCTCAACTGCCCACTAAGGGCAACAGGGATGGGCAATAAATGCTGACCAGACAGTGAGGCCTATGTCCAATGAATGAGAAAAAAACACCTCAAAGTGCCCAGGCTTCATTAGAGGCACCATTAATACTATACGTAGCAACAGGTTAGACCAACTTTTCAGAGACAGACAGTGAAAGTCAATGACCTTCAGAACTAACAGCTGAATACTTCCAGCATTTACGGTTGAAGGACAGAAGAACATAATAAAAAGCAAGATGAGTAAGCTGTTCAGCCCCCTGAGCCTGCTCCACCATTCAATGTGGAAAGAAGGAGCAGGGCATTTGGCCTTTTGGACCTTCTCTGCCATATATCCTCATCATAGCTGATCACTGAATTCAAAATTCTGATTTCCCCCCTCCCCCCATGTCCCCTGATTCCTTTAACCCCAAGAGTTATACCTCATTTCTCTTTGAAATCAGACAATGTTTTGGCCTCAACTACTTTCTGTGGTTGTGAATTCCACACATTCGCTACCCTCTGGGTGAAGAAATTTCTCCTCAGCTCAGTTCTAAAATGTTTAGCCCTTATCCTCAAACTGACCCAAGTTCTGGACTTTCTCACCATTGGGAACATTCTTTCTGAATCTACCCTGTCTAACCCTGTTAGAATTTTATAAGTTTCTATGAGATCCCCTCTCATTCTTCTAAACCCCAGTGAATAATATCACCATGGCTAACTGGATTGTGGTTTCAACTCCATTTTCCTGCCTGTCTCCCATAACCTCAAATCCCTTTTTGATCAGAAACTGTATAAATTAGCCCTGAATGCATTCAATATATTACCTCCATTGCTGTCTAGGTGGGATCATTCCAAATATTAACAACCTTCTGAGAAAAAATTCCTCCTCAACTCCATTTAAACTGGAGACTTCTTATTCTGAAACTGTGCCCTCTAGTTCTAGATTTCTACACTCAGGAAAACATCCACTCAGTCTCCAACCTGTCAAGCTCCCTCACAGTTGACGGGCTTTAATAAGGTCACCTTTCATTTTTTAAAAACTATTAGTAAATGTTCACCCAGAGGCTGGGAGTTGTTCAGAAAGTAACTCACTTCCTGACTCCCTAAAGCCTGTCTGCTATCTACAAGGCACGAGTCAGGAATGTGATGGAATACTCTCCACTTGCCTGGATGATTGCAACTCCAACAACACTCAAAAACTCAACACCATCCAGGACAAAGCAGCTCATCCACCAACTTAAACATACACTGCTGGTGCACAGTGGCAGCAGTGTGTACCATCTACAAGGTGCACTGAAGCAGCTGACCAAGGCTCCTTCAATAGCACCTTTCTACCACTTAGAAGAACAAAATCTGCAGATGTCAGACAGCACCACTACATGGAGCTTCCCCTCTGAGTCTCACACCAGACCGAATTAGTCAGGCAATAAATGGTAGCCTTACCAGTAAAGTTCACATCCCACAAAGACATAAAAAAAATCCTGCTCAATTTCTCTTCAAAGACAAGTGCTTCATCCCAAGAATTAGAGGCAACTTTCTCTTAACTGCCTTCAATGCAAGCATTACCCTCCTTCTATAAGAAAACCAAAATTGTACACGGCATTCTAGATACAGTCTCATAAATGCCCTGTACTACTGAAGTAAGACTTCTATTTTCCATCCTCCTCGTAACCTTGTAGTTGCATTCCTAATGACGTAGAGTCATAGAATCATAGAATACATACAGTGTAGAAGAAGGCCATTTGGCCCAATTGAGTCTGCACCAACCACAATCCCACCCAGGCTCTATTCCTGTAACCTCACTAATATACCCTGCTAATCCCTTAACGTTAGGGTCAATTTAGCACGGTCAATCAATCTAGCCTGCGCATCTTTGGACAGTGGGAGGTCTGACAACACCAATTTGGATTAGTAAATTTGCAGATGACACTAAAGTCGGTGGAGTGGTAGATAGTGAAGAGGGGTGTTATAGTTTGCAGAGGGACTTGGACAAGTTGCAGAGCTGGGCCGAGAGGTGGCAAATGGAGTTTAATGTGGAAAAGTGTGAGGTAATGCAATATGGCAGAAATAATAAATGTGTAGAGTATAGGGCAAATGGTAGGATTCTTAGTAGTCTCGATGAACAGAGGGATCTTGGTGTGTATGTGCATAGATCCCTGAAAGTAGGCAGTCAGGTCGAGAAGGTGGTTAGGAAGGCATATGGAGTCTTGGCTTTTATTGGTAGAGGGATTGAATTTCGGAGCCGCAACGTCATGTTGCAACTGTACAAAACTCTAGTGCGGCCGCACTTGGAGGATTGTGTGCAGTTCTGGTCCCCACATTATAAGAAAGATGTGGAGGCATTGGAGAAAGTACAGAGGAGGTTTACCAGGATGTTGCCTGGTATGGAGGGCAGGTCTTATGAAGAGAGGCTGAGGGATTTGAGGTTGTTTTCGTTAGAAAGGAGGAGTCTAAGAGGGGACCTGATCGAAACATATAAGATGATTAGAGGTTTAGATAGGGTGGACAGTGATAGCCTTTTTCCTAGGATGGAGAAAGCTAGCACGAGGGACACAGCTTTAAATTAAGGGGTGATAGTTATAGGACGGATATCAGAGGTAGGTTCTTTACCCAAAGGGTGGTTCGGGAGTGGAATGCCCTGCCTGCAGCAGTTGTAGATGCGCCAAGTTTGGTGGCGTTAAGAGGTTAGTTGATAAGTATATGGAAGAGAAGGGAATGGTTTAGTTTGGAGGGGCATTGCTTTTTATATTGGTCGGCGCAACATCGAAGGCCAAAGGGCCTGTTCTGTGCTGTTATGTTCTATGTTCTAATTTTAAATCCAACCGATTTATTTGATAGTAAACTTGCTAGCTTTCGGCCTTTGTGCCTTCATCAGGCCACAAAGCCAAAAGCTTGCGAGTTTACTATCAAATAAATCGGTTGTATTTCAAATTGGTGTTGTCAGACCTCTTACTGAGTTTACTCCAGTCCAACGCTGGCATCTCTACATCAGTGGGAGGAAACCAGAGCACCAGGAGAAAACCAACGCAGACATTGGGAGAAGTGCAGACTCCATACAGGCCTGAGGCTGGAATTGAACCCAGGTCCCTAGCACTGTGAGGCAGCAGTGCTAATCACTGTGCTACTGTACCGCCCACTTACGGTGCCTATTGGATTCTGTATTTCTGCATTGCTCTGCATAAACTCAGAAATCACGCACACTGGGCTGGTGAACTGCAAGTAGGTTTGATACAGAAATATAACAGGATAGCTCAGCATTCAGCTCTACCCCAGAGATTCAGCCAGCAACAACAGCAACAGCTGTGACTTCATGTGTACACGTTCTCCTTTATATTCCAGCTCCACGATGGCATCTTATTTACATATTCACTTAAAGTGATATTGCAGCTTCGGCATTTTAACTTATTGTAATGCATGTACAAGGACACCCTGTCCCTTTGCACTGCAGAATAATGTAGATTCTCTCTAATTAAATAATGTTCTACCTTTCTACTTTTCCTACCAAAGTGAATAATCTGACACTTTTCCACATTATCTTCCACTATCTGCCAATATTTTGCCTCACGACAGCAGGTTAAACTTCTTGAGACTTCTTACTGTGCCCATCCCAGTCTAACGCCAACATCTCCACAATATTTTGACCACTCACATAGCCTATCTGTATCCTTGTACCAGCTCCTTGTACCCACATCACAATTTGCCTCCTACTTTTCTTTGCATCATGTACAAATCTGGCTATAATTCAATCAGTCCTTTCATCCAAGTTATTCATATCGATGGTAAATAATCAAGGCCCCAGCACTGATCCCTGTGATACCCATTAATTCAGTAAAGTTTTACAACACCAATTTTAAATCCAACCAATTTATTTGATAGTAAATCCGCGAGCTTTCGACACTATGTGCCTTTGTCAGGCAAATGTAGTGTTCTGATCTGCAGAGGCATTCATATCCACACAGACAGTTACATACTGCTGATTAGAATGCGAATCCTTACATCTAACCAGCTATTCAAGTATTAAAGTGGCTAACAATGTGTGTGAAGGGAATCCTGAGCATCGGTTAGAGAAATGTGTATTTTCTCCAGACAGCACAGTAAGTGAGGTTTTTTGCTAATCCAGGCAAGTTACGGGGGTTACAGATAGTGTGACATGAAGCCAAGATCCCTGTTAAGACCGCCCTCACGTGTGCGGAACTTGGCTATCAGTCTCTGCTAAGCGACTCTGCGCTGTCGTGTGTCACGAAGGCCCCCCCTTGAAGAACATTTACCCGCAGGTCAGAGGCCGAATGCCCATGACTGCTGAAGTGTTCGCCCACAGGAAGGGAACTGTTTTGCCTGGCGATTGTTGAGCGATGCTCATTCATCCGCTGTCGTAGTGTCTGCATGGTCTCCCCAATGTACCATGCTTTGGGACATCCTTTCTTGCAACGTATTAGGTTTGACAACATTGGCCGAGTTGCAAGAGTATGTACCATGTACCTGGTGAATGGTATCCTCACGTTTGAGCAAGACTGATGGGGTCCATTTTGGTGGTGGGACAGAAATTGAGCCCTCGGCTGAGAACTTCGATTTCCTCTGATTGAAGTGTGTAGTCTGACAGGTTAACAATGGACCTCCCTGCAATAGTATTGTTTTCTACTGTCGTGACACATGACAGCGCAGAGTTGCTGAGCAGAGACTGATAGCCAAGTTCTGCACACATGAGGACGGTCTTAACAGGGATCTTGGCTTCATGTCACACTATCTGTAACCCCCGTAACTTGCCTGGATTAGCAAAAAACCTCACTTACTGTGCTGTCTGGAGAAAATACACATTTCTCTAACCAATGCTCAGGATTTCCTTCACACACATTGTTAGCCACTTTAACACTTGAATAGCAGGTGAGAATAGCAGGTAGAATAGCATTCTAATCAGCAATCAGTAACTGTCTGTGTGGATACGAATGCCTCTGCAGATCAGAACACTGCATTTGCCTGACGAAGGCACATAGTGTCGAAAGCTCGCGGATTTACTATGAAATAAATTGGTTGGATTTAAAATTGGTGTTGTAAAACTTTATTGAGTTTACCCCAGTCCAACGCCGGCATCTCTACATCATACCCATTAATTGCCAACCTGAACATAACCCAGTTCTTCAACTTTAGCTGCTCCCTTTTCTTTTTATATATTTATAGGACATAGGACATAGAACATAGGACATAGAACATAGGACATAGAACATAGGACATAGAACATAGGACATAGAACATAGGACATAGAACATAGGACATTGTGTGTAGAACATAGAACATAGAACATAGAACATTACAGCACAGAACAAGCCCTTCGGCCTTCGATGTTGCGCCGACCAATATAAAAAGCAATGCCCCTCCAAACTAAACCATTCCCTTCTCTTCCATATACTTATCAACTAACCTCTTAAACGCCACCAAACTTGGCGCATCTACAACTGCTGCAGGCAGGGCATTCCACTCCCGAACCACCCTTTGGGTAAAGAACCTACCTCTGATATCCGTCCTATAACTATCACCCCTTAATTTAAAGCTGTGTCCCCTCGTGCTAGCTTTCTCCATCCTAGGAAAAAGGCTATCACTGTCCACCCTATCTAAACCTCTAATCATCTTATATGTTTCGATTAGGTCCCCTCTTAGCCACCTCCTTTCTAACGAAAACAACCTCAAATCCCTCAGCCTCTCTTCATAAGACCTGCCCTCCATACCAGGCAACATCCTGGTAAACCTCCTCTGTACCCTCTCCAATGCCTCCACATCTTTCTTATAATGTGGGGACCAGAACTGCACACAATACTCCAAGTGCGGCCGCACTAGAGTTTTGTACAGTTGCAACATGACGTTGCGGCTCCGAAATTCAATCCCCCTACCAATAAAAGCTAAGACTCCATATGCCTTCTTAACAACCTTATCGACTTGACTGCCTACTTTCAGGGATCTATGCACATACACACCAAGATCCCTCTGTTCATCAACACTACTAAGAATCCTACCATTTGCCCTATACTCTACACATTTATTATTTCTGCCATAGTGCATTACCTCACACTTTTCCACATTAAACTCCATTTGCCACCTCTCGGCCCAGCTCTGCAACTTGTCCAAGTCTCTCTGCAAACTATAACACCCCTCTTCACTATCTACCACTCCACCGACTTTAGTGTCATCTGCAAATTTACTAATCCATCCTTCAATACCCTCATCCAGATCATTTATAAAAATTACAAACAGCAGGGGCCCCAAAACAGACCCCTGAGGTACACCACTTGTCACCGAACTCCAAGATGAATATCTCCCATCAACCACCACCCTCTGTCTTCTATCTGCTAGCCAATTCCTAACCCAATTAGCTAAATCACCCTCTATCCCATACATCTGCATTTTCTGCAGAAGTCTTCCATGGGCCACCTTATCAAACGCCTTACTAAAGTCCATATATACCACATCAACCGCCTTACCCCCATCCACCTCTTTGGTCACTTTTCAAAAAACTCAATGAGGTTAGTAAGGCACGACCTACCCTTCACAAAACCATGCTGACTATCCCCAATCAATTCATTTCTCTCTAAATAACTATAAATCCTATCCCTAATTATTCTCTCCAATACTTAGAAGCTGGTCTGTTTCAATATTTCCTGCTAGTTTGTTCTCATATTTCTCCCTTTTTTTAGTTTCCACCATCATTTACTGGTTTCTAAACTTTTTCAAAATTTCAGACCTACCACGAATTATTGCAACTTTGCACACATTTTCTTGCAGTTTGATACCATCCTGAAGTTCCTTAGCTGGCCACAGATGGTTCACCCTTTTTGTTAGAGGCCTTATTCTTAATGAATATATTGTTGTTGAGATATATGGAATATCTCTTTAAATATTTTCTGTTCAACCTTTTTATCCAGTCTACGTTAACCAACACGGTTCTCATACCTTTGTAATTAACTTTGTTTCAGTTTAAAACATTAGTTTCTGATCCCGGTTTCTCACGTGCTTTTCTCCTTTTAGTGATATAGTTGGATTCACCATGTTGTCCAGTGCTAGCACCCCTTACCAGGTGGTGGATTTTCTCAACAGACTGTACACCTGCTTCGATGCTATCATTGATAATTATGATGTCTACAAGGTTGAGACAATTGGAGATGCATGTAAGTATATTTCAAAATTGGGAACTTAATTGTTTGATTTTAATTGATAATTCAACTCAATTTCTGATGCCAGGGCCTGTCACTTTTGTGAAGATCCAGGGTTTAAAGTACAGCCTGGCCTTATTATCTTCTTTTGATGGCAATCTCTTGCTGAGCCAAGACAACGGAAGAAGTTTAATATTTCAATATTTCACCTTTTTAATCGGTTTCCAAAAGGATACCACAGCGCTGGTCCATAAAGACCGGCTTGGCATTGAGCTGGAGGGTACAAACTGGTCTGTCGAGCAGAATGGTGATCAGTGAAACAGGATTAGTGCAACGTTACGGCAGGTAGGCTATGTAATGTTACACTCACCTTGTGTTAGCTGGGTCTTCCAATGAGGTGACAAATATATCCAGGAAGCCAATGTCACAGTACAAAGGTAAAACTGTATTAAAAAAACCAGTGATCAGTGGGAGAAGTCATATCGATGATCTCAAATGCAGAATGCTCAGACCCTCGAGTAGCTTCTCATGTTATCAGCAACAAACAGGTCAGCTATACACTTTCGTAATCTGATTCTCCACCTTATGAGTTTAAAAGTAATTTAATATCTATAGATCAATATAAATCTTTGTCAGTTATTTCACCTATTTGCTTAATATTTTCCAGCATAATGGTTTCTTATCCATCCATTTCTAAGTAGATGTTCTTCCCATTCTAGCTATGACTGCTTCCCTGTTGCCTGGATGTGCAGAAAGAAATCCCACAGCACAGCTTAAAGTCCAAACAGGTTTATTTGTAGCAAAAGCTGCAAGCTTTTGGGACAAGCTGTCCCTTCGTCAGGTGGCTGGGAGGCAGAGATTATTATAAAGGCCAATGTGGAAGTTCCCACTGACTCACTGCCAAGTTTGAGTAGACATTTGTCCCCGTGTTCAGAGGGATGCCAAATCTGTGTTGGGCTGCGAACTAACTATTCATAAGGTTGCAAAATATATATCTTGATAATGATCTCCCAGATATGAGTCTGCTAATTAAGGTTCCCATATCTTTGGCTCTAAACTATTGAACTTGCCCATGATACCTTTGAATACCTAGCATTGTCTGAAATGTTTAATCACAGTAAAATATTTTGAAATGCACTTAAAATATAAACTTATGTCTTAAAATCATAGTTACTTGTTTTAAATCAATGCAATAATATGTGAATAAGTTATCACCTCTCGATTGGAATCATAGAATCCCTACAATGCAGAAGGAGGCCATTTGGCCCATCATGCAACCCTACCCAGGCCCTATCCCCGTAACCCCACATATTTACCCTGTAAATCCCCCGACACTAAGGGGTAATTTAGCATGGCCAATTAATGTAGCCCGCACATCTTTGGAGTGTAGAAGGAAACCAGAGAACCTGATGGAAACCCATGCAGGCATGGGGAGAACGAGAACTGTTAGCTTTGTCAGTATCTGTATTTTGTCTAAAATAAAAGAAATCTAAAATAATCACCTTCACCTTTGAAGTTGCGAACAAACTAAGGTTCCCCTTGCGCGTGTCACTTTGTTTCAAAAGGGTTAGACGCCAATGTGATTTTCCACCAGCATGAGCCAGTTTGGAAATTCTGATGATATTTTTGGAAACCAACTGTTTTAATACCTGGGACTTCCCTTTCAAATCACCCCCTATCTTGACTTGGAAATGTATCGGATACTCCTTCACTGTCGATGGTCAAAATCCTGGAACACCCTCCCTAACAGCATTGTGGGTGTACCTCAGGGACTGCAGTGGTTCAAAAAGGCAGCTGTACACACCTTCTCAAGGGCAATTAGAGATGGGTAATAAATGCTGGCCTAGCCAGTGACACCCACACCCCATGACTTAAAATGTGATTCATCACTTTCACAAGGTGAATAAATGTTGGCCGTACCCACATCCTATGTATGAATAAGGAGAAAACTGAAATAAAGTGGAAGGGGAACTGAGTAAGGAGCCCATGTTTTGTTCTGTCCTACTGAAATCTGGCAGATGTTTGGGATCGTGGATGATAGGTGTTCGCTTGATGGAGATTTCACCTTGTGATCATTTTGGTAAACTGAGACCAGTGAAATATCAACAAGTTATTCCTGAAATCTGCAATTTCCTAATCACAGTCACTGCCCAGAAGGGTTAATCCGCATCATTTTCCTTTCAGTGAATTGTCCTCATGGCAAAATATTTCCTCTTGAAATCACAGTTCACTGTGATTCACTGAAACTGTCCGCACCAATTCAGCTTTCACAAGAATGTGAGCTGTTTGCCAAGCCAAATGTTAATTCCTTTTCACTACTTAGCACTGGATATGTGGAGCAGACGCCCTGGAAAAGCTGTGTATGTTAATGAGCTCCACTTTGAAACAGCTAAATTGCTAAATTTTGAGGGATTTGGATAAAGCAGATGGAAAGCAATTGTTTCCACAGCCAGTTGGATCAGTAATCAGGAGATACAGAGTTTATTTGAATATAGTTAACATGTAAGAATATTAGCAATAACTTCTATCAATTACAAATAACAACAATAATGTATAACCCTCAACAAATATAGGAGTTGTCCTAATCAAACCTATTGCACAAAAAAGACCCTTCAAAGAGATTTAATACAACTTGGACTAATAATCTCGTGATACTGGAATCGAGTCCTTTGGATGAAGTCTGCAGCTCTCTGGATAAACTCAGAACAGTTTGAAGTCAGAACAGATTCCCAAAACATCAGAGATTCTAGGCAAGCTATCAACAGCAGATTTCCACCCTTCAGAAAGGCAAGACTTTGCTTTCATATAACCAGCAGAATTTCCAAAATCAGGGAGAGAGAAGCTTCTTTTTTCAACTTGATGCCCCTTTTAAAATTCAAATTAAACAGCAGCTCAAACTAAAAACAAAACTCCTGACATTTGACCTGTCAATCAGATTTTCTTCTAACAATGCAGAGTCATAAACATCCCAATAAAAATAAGCACCCCCCGCCCCACTTAAGCAGCAATAAAAAGATTCAATAGGCAAAAAAGACTGAAAAGATTTGCTTACAACTGGAGAGTACATGATTTAAAAAAAAAAACTTCTTAAAGGTACACTAATGTCAAAATTGTAATGAAGTTACTATGAATCAGCATACTCTGGCGCCTGTTATGGTAAACTGAGGGAGAATTTAACATGGCCAACGCACCTCACCATCATGTTTTTTGATTGTGAGAAGAAACTGGAGCTCCTGGAGGAAACCAGTGCAGACACGGACAGAATGTGAAGACTCCACATGGACAGTGACCCAAGCTGGGAATTGAACCCAGCTCCCTGATGCTGTGAGGCAGCAGTGCTAATCACTGCGCCGTCGCGCTGCCCCGATAAACCTGATAGTGGTCTACAAAATTATGAGTGTCATAGACAAGGTGGATAATCAGAGGCTTTTGCCTAGGGTGGAAGTGTCAATTACAAGGGGAAACAGATTTAAAGTGAGCGGGGAGGAAAGTTTAAGGAAGATAAAGCAGGGGAAGATTTTCATGCAGAGAGTGGTGGGTGCCTGGAATGCACCGCCAGAGGAGGTGGTGGAAACAGGCACTTAGAAACATGTAAGAGACTTCTGGATGCATACATGAATCGAGAGGGAATAGAAGGATATGGACTGCGTAAGGGCAGAAGGTTTTTTTTTTAAGGCATCATGATTAGTAGATGCTTGGGGGGGGGGCCGAAGGGCCTGTTCCTGTCCTGTACTTTTTTTGCCCTTAAGGACCTTAAGTGGTGGCAAGGCTCAACAGCCATCCATGGATCTTCTTGCCATGGATTTAACTGGGGCAGAGGCAATGGGAACCTCTCTCAACATCCTCCTGCTTAATTAACCCTTTCCCATTAGCAAACAGTGAAGGATATTTACTTCCAGCTGATGATACCAGAACTGTTAGTGGGAAACACCACTTATGATAAAATGGTTTTTTTTTTTGAAAAGAGGCTCAGCAGAGGCCAGAGAAAGGCCCATCAGATAATGTAAGTGTTTAAAGGATAGATGTGAAGAAAATGTTTCCAGTTGTCAAGGACAAATTTAGAATCTGTCTAAAAGAATAGTCACCAATAAATCCAATTTGGGCATTTGGGGGGAATTTTCTTCACCCAGGGAGAAGTAAGAATGTGGAAGGAGAATAATGTTGACATATTTGAGGAAATTGGATAAAAACAAGAGACAGGGAAACAGAAAGATATGCTGATCAGGTGATGTGAATTGAGATGGGAGGAGACTCGTGTGAAGGTTGGGCACCAGCATGGATCACTTGGGCTGAATGGCCTGTTTCTGTGTGGTAGACTCAATGTAATTTGTGCTTTTAGGGACACCGTGTGTGTTATATATGACTGGGGGACCCTAAGGACAATGCACGGATTCTTGGTGACAGTGACTAGATTATGCTGGCCTAAGACTCAATTTACTGTTATTTTTGGCCTTTGACTGCTTGGATATGAGCCGGGAGGAATGTTTTTTAAATAAGTCTTCATTCTTTGCACGGTGGCTTTGCATTATAAATCCCTGTTGGAAAACACAAAGACAGTCCTTCAATAGAATGGTTAGCCTATGTGACACCACTTATTATTATTGGACAGACTATATTATATGAACCCAATTTCATGCATATTACATTTTTGGTTCACAAAGAACTCAGTGATGGATATAAGAATTCTAGCTATTTAGGGCTTACAATATCGCAAGTGTTTATTGGAGTGTCCACAACAAAAATGATTCTTGTCAAAGAGCTGCGGCTATTTGCGCTGCTCCATGTTAATGATAACATTTAATGATGCTGTATGGGGCTCTGTGTTGCCTGCCAGATGTGAAGGAGACAATCAAAGTGCCAGGGCAACATTCTCTGCTGCAAATCGACAAACGTCCTTTCTGTATCCAAACCAAAAAAACATTTGGTCACCATGAATACACATAAAAAATTTAAAGTCACGACTATTTGTCAATGGAAATGAGAATTGGCCTTTGGTTCTCTGAAGAAGGACAAATACGAGGACTGCATTGCAAAAGGATAAATATGTCAAAGGGCATCTTTCCTGGTCTCATCAATCATTTTGACTATATATTTAAATGTTTTAAATATACTGAGTAATGTTCCAGCTTTCTCTCTATTATTTAGTTTCAGTTAGCTGAAAAGACTAAAGGAAATATAAAACACGGTCTATTGCTTTTGGAACTGGAGTGGGAAGTGTTTCTGCATTATATAGTTCCAATTTCTCTGCAGGTCATAATTTTAAGTTTAACCTTATTTATTATTGTTGCAGGTAGGCTTACAATTAACACTGCAACAAACTTGCTGTGAAAATCCCCTAGTCACCACAGTCTGGCACCTGTTTGGGTCAATGCCCCTAACCAGCATATCTTTTGGACCATGGGAGGAAACTGGAGCGCCTGGATGAAACCCATGCAGACACAGGGAGAACTTGTAAACTCCAACAGACAGTAACCCAAGCCAGGAATCGAATCCAGGTCTCTGCTGCCGTGAGGCAACAGTGTTAACCACTGTGCCAAAGTGCCACCCAGGTCATAATGGTCATATCATTAGTTTTATTTACTTACCAAAATGACCAATTTTTTTTTAACTTTTCCGATACTCAGAATAAAATAAACTAAATAATAAATAACTGGAGGAGAAAATGCTGGAAAATCGCAGCAAGTCTGACAGCAGCTGTAAAGAGAGAAAAGAGCTGATGTTTTGAGTTCTGAAGATCCTTTGACAAAGCTTTGCAGAGAGATCTTCAAACAAAGCAGAGTCCGATAGATTTGCCCTCCGATTGCAGTTTATTCCCTGACAAGACAGACTTCAGAATAAGCAAGTTCAAAACTTAAAGCCTGGCTCTGCCATGTGAATTCCAGTATGTCACTAGCCTTTGTTTTTTTGCCCCCATCAATTAGTGATTGCAGTTGAAACAATAGACCTTCCTCAAGTATCATGTGAGTCAGGTGATTTCTTGGAAGAAGACAGGTTTGATCCCAATCCAGGTTGGAACTTCTTTATAAAAAGTTCCAGGTCACAATCCAAATCAGAGCCCTGGTTTGATTCCCAGCTTGAGTTGCTGTCTGTGTGGAGTATGCACATTCTCTCTGTGTCTGTGTGGGTTTCCTCCGGGTGTTCTGGTTTCCTCCCACAGTCCAAAGATTCCCAGATTAAGTGCGTTGGCCATGCTGAATTCTCCGTTGGTGTACCTGAATAGGCACTGGAGTGTGGCAACTGGCAGATTTTCACAGTAACTTCATTATAGTGTTATTGTAAACCAACTTGTGGCATTATTAATAAAGTTTAAGTTTAAAATTAAAGTGTCTGGATAATGCAGCATCTTTCCATATTTAAAAAAAGTAGTTTGGAAAGAAACAATTTTCCCAACACCTGTCTGTTTTATAGAAGTTCTGACATCATTATTAATCTATCACTTCTAGTGGCAGAGGGGAGGGGGACCAAGAAGCTCAACCCCATCCAAGACAAAGCAGCTCACTTTATTGGCACTGCATCTATTACTTTAAACATTCGCTCCCTCCAACACTGACACAGCTTTGTGTAGCATCTACAAAATGCTCTGCAGCATTTCACAAAGATTCCTTCAACAACACCTTCTAAACCCACAACCAAGGGCAAGAGCAGCATGGAAACACCATCTTGGAAGTTCCTCTCCAAGCCACTCAGTATCCTGAATTGGAAATATATCGCCGTTCCTTCACTGTCGCAGAGTCAAAATCCTGGAGCTCCTTTCCTAACAGCATCATAGTTGTACCTACATCACATTGACTGCATCAGTGCAAGATGGCAGCTCACCACCACCTTCTCAAGGGCAATCAGTGATGAGTGAAAAACATTGGCCTTGACGGCAGAGCTCACATTAAATGAAGGAATTAATTTTGGTCGAGATTGCACGATGCCTGCCAATGTACTCACCGCTAGGTTTTATTTTCTGTTGAAGCTGATTCAAGGAATTATGGGGCATAAGGTACAATCAACAGTCAATTTGACACCTCATATTATTAGCCAAAGTTAAAAGTATCTGCATGGGACTGCACACAACCGGATTAATACATCCCACTCATCTAATCTATTGAAGGAAACACATTCATTCTTCCCACTGAAATGATCATGTCTCATTGATACACAAGGAAAGGCGTGCATTAATATAGAACATTATCACATCTTTAGGAAATGTTCTAAGATACTTTGTATACCAAAGAACAGAAGTAATATTGTTGCACAGCAAGATCCCACAGTTAGCGCAGAAATGACTGATCGATTTGTTCCAGATGTTTGAGGAGGAAATATCAGTTGGAGCACCAGAAGAGAATGCTCTTCTCCTTCAGATCTTTAACATCCACCAAACTGCTGTGGCAGACACAAGCTGTCCCAATTTACCATTTCCTTGTGAAGGGTTGATACCTCTGACAGTGCAGCACTCCCTCAGCACTCTGCACCGACATTGACACCGGCACAGTATCTTACTCAAACCCTTGCCCCATAACCTGACACATTTCCCATAGCTCATCTACACATCCTGAGACACTCAGAGGGCAACAATTCTGATCTCTGGTACAACTCTCCCTTCCTTCTCTCATTGGCTGCCAGGCCTTCAGCTGACTGGACCTTAACTTTTGGAATTTCCTTCCGAAACCACTTCACCTCTCTCCTCCTTCAACACTCTTTAAAATATTCCCCTTGGATTAAGTGTTATTATTTCCCTATGTGGCTTTGTTTTGTCTGGTAATCTTTCTTATAAAGTGCCGTGGGAAGTTTGGCTACAATAAAGGTGCCTTGTAAATGTGAGTCACTCTTATCTCGTTCTAAAACGTGCTGGTGTCTGCTCAGCTAGCGGTGTTCCGGGTAACATTAAACAACCTGCAAAAATGCAGAATAAAGACAATCAAACTGTGAGAGAGTGAACCATTCCGCTGATGCCCCCTTCCATTTCTCACCCCCCCACAGATATGGTGGTTTCTGGAGTGCCCAAAGAGAATGGCATAAACCATGTGGGCGAGATTGCAAGCATGGCGCTGGATTTAGTCGCAGTCTGCTCCTCGTTCATAATCCCACACAAACCAGACGTCAAACTGAAAATCAGAGCTGGTATTCACTCAGGTAAATCATCTTTGATTTTTGGATACCGTTGATTTCCTTCCCAGATATCTCTGCCTCTCAATCTCCCTTCAAAGCCGCACTTCTTCAATCACACTTTTGGGTCCCCAAATTATCACCTTTTTCTTGATGCCAAATGAAGCAGTTTGGATGTTTTATTATTTGAAAGATTTAACATTTTCATTTATTCTTTCATGGCCATGAATATCGCTGGCAATGCCAGCATCTGCTGCCCATCCCTAATTGCCCTCGAATTTGCTCGGCCGTGAGGGCAGTTCAGGGTCAGCCACATCGCTGTGAGTCTGGTGCCCCATGTAGGCCTGAATGGGTGAGGACAGCCAATTTCCTGCCCTAATGGACATCAGCAAACTAGATAGGGGATGGGGTTTTATGACAATTGGTGATAGTTTCATAGTCAGGATTATTGAGACGCGGTTTTAATGTCAGATTTTATTTATTGAATTTAAATTCCACCATCTGTGTACCTGGTCCTTGGATTCACAGAATCCCTGTAGTCCAGAGGGAGGCCATTCAGGCCTTTGAGTGTGTACCAATTTTCTGACAGAACATCCTATTCCGATGTTGATATTGATGTTGATATGATGCGGCCACACTTGGAGTATTGTGTGCAGTTCTGATCCCCACATTATAAGAAAGATGTGGAGGCATTGGAGAGGGTACAGAGGAGGTTTACCAGGATGTTGCCTGGTATGGAGGGCAGGTCTTATGAAGAGAGGCTGAGGGATTTGAGGTTGTTTTCGTTAGAAAGGAGGAGGCTAAGAGGGGACCTTATCGAAACATATAAGATGATTAGAGGTTTAGATAGGGTGGACAGTGATAGCCTTTTTCCTGGGATGGAGAAAGCTAGCACGAGGGGACACAGCTTTAAATTAAGGGGTGATAGTTATAGAACATAGAACATAGAACAATACAGCACAGAACAGGCCCTTCGGCCTTCGATGTTGTGCCGACCAAAATAAAAAGCAATGCCCCTACTAACTAAACCATTCCCTTCTCATCCATATACTTATCAACTAACCTCTTAAACGCCACCAAACTTGGCGCATCTACAACAGCTGCAGGCAGGGCATTCCACTCCCTAATCACTCTTTGAGTAAAGAACCTACCTCTGATATCCGTCCTATAACTCATACCCCTTAATTTAAAGTTGTGTCCCCTCGTGCTAGCTTTCTCCATCCTAGGAAAAAGGCTATCACTGTCCACCCTATCCAAACCTCTAATCATCTTATATGCTTCAATAAGATCCCCCCTTAGCCGCCTCCTTTCTAACGAAAACAACCTCAAATCCTTCAACCTCTCTTCGTAGGACCTGCCCTCCATACCAGGCAACATCCTGGTAAACCTCCTCTGTACCCTCTCCAATGCCTCCACATCTTTCTTATAATGTGGGGACCAGAACTGCACACAATACTCCAAGTGCGGCCGCACTAGAGTTTTGTACAGCTGCAACATGATGCTGCGGCTCCTAAATTCAATCCCCCTACCAATAAAATCTAAGACTCCATAAGCCTTCTTAACAACTTTATCCACTTGACTGCCTACTTTCAGGGATCTATTGACACATACACCAAGATCCTTCTGTTCCTCAACACTATTAAGAGCCCTACCATTAGCCCTATACTCTACACATTTATTGTTCCTGCCAAAGTGCATTACCTCACACTTTTCCACATTAACTCCATTTGCCACCTCTCGGCCCAGCTCTGCAACTTGTCCAAGTCACTCTGTAAACTAAACACCCCTCTTCACTATCTACCACACCACCAACTTTAGTATCATCTGCAAATTTACTGATCCATCCCTCAATACCCTCATCCAGATCATTTATAAAAATTACAAACAGCAGGGGCCCCAAAACAGACCCTGAGGCACACCACTCGTCACCGAACTCCACGATGAATATCTCCCATCAACCACCACCCTCTGTCTTCTATCTGCCAGCCAATTTCTAATCCAATTAGCTAAATCACCCTCTATTCCACACATCTGCATTTTCTGTAGAAGTCTTCCATGGGCAAATATAGGACAGATATAGGACAGATATCAGAGGTAGGTTCTTTACCCAAAGGGTGGTTCGGGAGTGGAATGCCCTGCCTGCAGCAGTTGTAGATGCGCCAAGTTTGGTGGCGTTTAAGAGGTTAGTTGATAAGTATATGGAAGAGAAGGGAATGGTTTAGTTTGGAGGGGCATTGCTTTTTATATTGGTCGGCGCAACATCGAAGGCCGAAGGGCCTGTTCTGTGCTGTAATGTTCTATGTTCTACGTTCTATGATGTTATCCTGTATCCCTGTGTATTTGGCCTGCTAATCCATCTAACTGATATACCTTGAGATACTAAGGGAGAATGTAACATGGCCAATCCATCTAATCTGGACATCTTTCGAGTGTGGTAGAAAACCAGAGCACCCGGAGGAACCCCACACAGACACAGGGAGAATGTGAAAACTCCAACAATCAACCAAGACCAGAATTGAACCGAGTCCCTGGGCTGTGAGGCAGCAGTGCTAATTACTGTGCCACTGTGCACCCTACCCTGCCATTGCGATATAAACACAACTTCTCACCAGCATCCATGTGTACTTTCCAGCAGCCAGTGAGTAATCAGGCATGGAAACCTCTAATGATTTTGTTTATTTTTCTATCCCATTTGTTTGAAGGGAGTTGTGACGTTCTGCTAAATCTGTCTATCTCCTGCTGTCTGCCCTCCTGCTCTGCATTGCTCATTGCCTTCCATAAATGTGGGACCCAGTGGTGAGATTTTCCAGTTCATCCATGCCATTGGCGGGACTGTAAAATTCCAGTCCAGCTCTCTGAAGATATAATTGTATTTCCTTTTGTCTTACCTTAACTTTGAAAGGTCCAGTCGTGGCTGGCGTAGTTGGAACCAAGATGCCTCGCTACTGTTTATTTGGGGATACAGTAAACACAGCTTCAAGGATGGAATCAACAAGTGAAGGTCAGTAAATCATTGAATCACCGACACATTCACTGTGATATCTGGTGTGAATGTGATAAAGAGGGTCATAGAGGTTTACAGCATGGAAACAGGCCTTCCAGCCCAACTTGTCCTTGCTGCCTTTTTTTTAAACCACTAAGCTAGTTCCAATTGCCAGCATTTGGCCCATATCTCTCTATACCCATCTTACACAAGTAACAGTTTAAACACTTTTTAAAAGATAAAATTGTATCCACCTCTACTATTGTCTCTGCTGCTTGTTCCGGACATTACCAACCTCTGGGTGAAACATTTGCTCCTCTGGACCCTTTTTCTCTTTTCCCTCTCACCTTAAACCTATGCTGTCTACCTTTAGACTCCTCCACTTTTGGGGAAAGATGTTGACTATCTAGTTGATCTATGCCTCTCATTATTTTATGGACTTCTATAAGATCATCCTTAAACCTCCTACACTCCAGAGGAAAAGGTCCCAGTCTATCCAGCCTCTCCTTTATAATTCAAACCATCAAGTCCCAGTAGCATCCAAGTAAATCTCTCCTGCACTCTTTCTAGTTTAATAATATCCTTTCTATAATAGGGTGATAACAGTATTCCGAGTATAGCCTTACTAATGTCTTGTAAAACTTCAACAAGACATCCCAATTCCTGCATTCAATGTTACAACCAATGAAACAAAGTGTGCCGAATGCCTTCTTCACTACTCTGTCTACCTGTGACTCCACTTTCAGAGCTATGAACATATATCCTTAGATCTCTTTGTTCTATAATTTTCCCCAACGTCCTATCATTAACTGAATAAGTCCTGTCCTAGTTCGATTTACCAGTATGCATCACCTTATATTTATCTAAATTAAACTCCATTTGTCAGCCCACTGGCACAATGGTTCCTTCTTATTCCCCTTGATCTATCCAAACTATTTGACCTGGTCACCCATACTTTATCCTCCAATACCTGCCTTCTGTTGTCTAGCTGGGTCTGGACTGAATTCCCTTGTCCCATTCTTCTCAACTGAATCAGAACCAGGGATTCTGCAATGATTTCTCATTCCAGTCCCATACCATTACTTCTAGTGTCTCCCAAGGATCTCTCCTTGGATCTCTTTCTATTTCACAGGTACCTGCTGTCATCTGTCCTTCTCTGAGGAAGGATATCTTTGCTATAGAAGGAGTACAGTGAAGGTTTACCAGGCTGATTCCTGGAATGACAGGTCTGTCATATCAGGAGAGACTAAGTCAGTTAGGATTATATTCACTAAAGTTTTGAAGAGTGAGTGGGGATCTCATAGTAACTGATAAAATTCTACCAGCATTAGATAAGATAGATTCAGAAAAAATGTTCCCAATGGTGAGGGAGTCCAGAACTAGGGGTCATAGCTTGAGGGTATGGGGTAAATCTTTTAGAACTAAGGTGAGGAGGAATTTTTTCACCCAGAGGGTGGTGAATGTGTGAATTCGCTACCACAAAATGTAATTTAGGCCAAAATATTGTCTAATTTCAAGAAGAAATTAGAATTCTTGGGGCTGAAGGGATCAAGGGATAACATAGAACATAGAACATAGAACAATACAGCACAAACAGGCCCTTCAGCCCACGAGTTGCACCGAACACATCTACCAATCCACAGACCTATCTATAACTCCCTATCCTATTCGTTTCCATATACTCATCCAGAAGTCTCTTAAAAGACCCCAGCGAGTTTGCCTCAACAACCTCCGACGGCAGTCGGTTCCATTCACTCACCACCCTCTGAGTGAAAAACCTACCCCTGACATCTCCTCTGTATTTACCTGCACCTTAAATCTGTGTCCTCTCGTAGTGACCATTTCAGCTCGGGGAAATAATCTCTGAGAGACTATTAAGGGGGGGAGTGGAGGGAGGGTACGGAATATTAAACTCGATGCTCAGCCATGATCAAGATGAATGGTGGAACGGGTTCAAAAGGCTGAATGGACTATTCCTGTTTCTACTTCCTATGTTTCTATCTCACCCAGCAAGCTTATTCAAAAACTCATCAGCTTCTACAAGTACTTTGGTGACAGATCATGGGTCTCACTACCAATTTTATTGAGACTTTCATTCTTTCTGATTTGTCACATTGCCAATCCAATCTGGATGAAGAGAATGTGTCCTAACTGAATAATTGTGAAGACTGAAGCCAGACCCAGACCCTTTGCCAGTATTGACTAAATAGCAGCACACCGAATTAACTGGTGTATGTTCTAGAACATTACTGTGCTTAATTTACTTGCGCACTTAGGTAAAAAAAACTGTATTGACTTCAAAAAAGGTTCTGTGACTGCAGGTTTAAGATGGAATTTGAATTTAAATGGCCTCAGACATCTGAAAGGGTTTCTGTATAGGCAATGAATTATCTTAGAAACATAGATAGAACATAGAACACTACAGCACAAACAGGCCCTTCGGCCCACAAGTTGTGCCGAACACATCAAAACCCACCCAGCCATAGACCTATCTATAACCCCCAATCCCATTGGATCCCATATACTCATCCAGAAGTCTTTTAAAAGACCCCAGCGAGTTCACCTCGACCACCACCGACAGCAGCCGATTCCATTCACTCACCACCCTCTGAGTGAAAAACTTTCCCCTAGCATCTCCTCTGTACTTGCTTCCCTGCACCTTAAATCTGTGCCCTCTCATCATGACCATTTCAGCCCTAGGAAATAGTCTCTGAGAGTCCACTCTATCTATTCCTCTCAACATCTTGTAAACCTCTATCAGGTCGCCTCTCAACCTTCGTCTCTCCAGGGAGAACAGTCCCAGCTCCCTCAACCTGTCTTCATAAGGCATGCCTCCCAATCCAGGCAACATCCTTGTAAATCTCCTCTGCACCCTTTCAATAGCTTCCATGTCCTTCCTATAGTGAGGCGACCAGAACTGCGCACAGTACTCCAAGTGTGGTCTGACAAGGGTCCTATAAAGCTGCAGCATTACCTCCTGACTCCTGAACTCAATCCCTCGATGAATGAAGGCCAGTACACCATAAGCTTTCTTAACCACATCCTCCACCTGGGAGGCCGATTTGAGAGTCTTATGGACCCGGACCCCAAGATCCCTCTGCTCTTCCACACAGCTAAGACTCCTACCTTTGATAGTGTACTCATTCATCCCGTTGGATCTGCCAAAATGGACCACAACACATTTATTCGCGTTGAAGTCCATCTGCCACTTCTCCGCCCAGTCTTGCATCCTGTCGATGTCATGCTGCAACTTCTGACATCCCTCCAGACCATCCACAACACCACCGACCTTCGTGTCATCGGCGAACTTACTCACCCATCCCTCCACTTCCTCATCCAGGTCATTTATGAAAATGACAAACAGCAAGGTCCTAGAACAGATCCCTGGGGCACTCCACTGGTGACCGACCTCCATGCAGAAAAAGAGCCATCCACAACCACCCTCTGCCTTCTGCAGGCAAGCCAGTTCTGGATCCACAAGGCCAAAGCCCCTTGGATCCCATGGCCTCTCACCTTCTCAAGAAGTCTTGCATGTGGGACCTTGTCAAATGCCTTGCTGAAGTCCATGTACACCACGTCCACTGCTCTTCCTTCGTCAATGTGTTCAGTCACATTTTCGAAGAACTCAATTAAGCCGTATGGCACGACCTGCCTTTTACAAAACTACGCTATTTCTAATCAACCTAACCTTCTCCAAAAGCTCATAAATCTTGTCCCTCAGAAGCCTCTCCATCAGCTTACCAACCACTGAGGTCAGACTCACCGGTCGGTAATTTCCAGGACTATCCCTGGTCCCTTTCTTGAAAATAGGGACAACATCCGCAATTCTCCATTCCTCCGGAACCTCTCCCATCTCCATCAACGACGCAAAGATCATCGCCAGGGGCTCTGCAATGACATCCCTCACCTCCCACAATAACCTGGGGTACATCCCATCTGGTCCCGGAGACTTGTCTATCTTGATAGCATTTAAAAGTTCTAACACATCCGCTTCCTTAATATCTACATACTCAATCTTTTCAGTCTGCCGCAAACTTGTAGTGCATCCTCCCAGATCACTTTCCACCGTGAATACTGAGGCAAAGTACTCATTAAGCACCTCTGCCATTTCTTCCGGTTCCATACAGACTTTTCCCCCTTCACCTTTTATAGGTCCTATCCCTTCTCTTCTCATCCTTTTACTTTTCACATATTTGTAGAAGGCCTTGGGATTCTCCTTAATCCTACCAGCCAAGGCCTTCTCATGACCCCTTCTGGCTCTCCTAATTTCCATTTTAAGCTCTCTTCTATAAGCCTTACACTTCTCTAGATCCCCAACATCTCCTAGCTCTTTGAACCTTTTATATACCTTTTTTTTCTTCCTGACTATGTTCACCACAGCCTTCGTGCACCACGGTTCCCGTGTCCTACCAAAACCTCCTTGTCTCACCGGAATGTTGTCATGCAGAGCTCTAGACAAGCATTCCTTGAATATCTGCCACCTTCCTTCTGTGCTTTTCCCCAAGAACACCTCCTTCCAGTTTATTCGCCCCAACATCTGCCTGATGTCTTCATATTTCCCCTTATTCCAGACAAACACCTTCCTAGCCTGCCTGATCCTATCCTTTTCCAATGCAAGGGTGAAGGAGATAGAATTATGATCTCCATCCCCAAGATGCTCTCCTACCGAGAGATCCATCACCTGTCCTGGTTCATTAGCTAGTACCAGGTCCAGTACAGCCTCTCCTCTCGTAGGCTTGTCCACGTGCTGTGTCAGGAAACCCTCCTGAACACACCTAACAAACTCCTCCCCATCCAAACCCCTTACCCTTGGGATATTCCAGTCGATGTTTGGGAAATTGAAGTCTCCCATCACAACAACTCTGTTATTTCTACATCTCTCCAGTATCTGTTTCCCTATCTGCACCTCAACTTCCCTGTCACTATTGGGCGGCCTATAGAATACACCCAGCAACGTCACCGACCCTTTGCTATTCCTAACTTCCACCCACAGAGACTCCGTAGACATTCCCTCCTCGGTATCCACCTTCTCTGCAGCCATGACACTGTCCCTGATCAACAGTGCCACTCCACCACCTCTTTTGCCTCCCTTCCTGTCCTTCCTGAAGGATCTGAATCCCGGGACCTGTAGTACCCAGTCCTGTCCCTGAGACATCCAAGTCTCTGTAATGGCCACCACATCACAATCCCAAGCAGCAATCCACGCCCTAAGTTCATCCACCTTATTTACTACACTCCTGGCATTAAAATAGACACAGCTCAGTCCCCCAGACTGGACATTTCCCTTCTCCCCCACTCGTCTAACCTGCCTCTCATCCTGCCTAGAGTCCTTCCCTACCTGGGAGCTAACTTCCTTGCTCCCAGTCTCCACATCACTATTCCCTCCCCCTAACCTTTCTAGTTTAAAGTCCCCCCATAGCCCTAGCCAGTCTTCCCGCCAAGATATTAGTCCCCCTGGGATTCAGGTGCCACCCGTCTTTGCTGTACAGGTCACACCTGCCCCTAAAGAGGTCCCAATGATCCAGGAACTGGAATCCCTGCCCCCTGCTCCAGTCCCTCAGCCACGTATTCAACCTCCACCTCATACTATTCCTGCTCTCACTCTCCCGAGGCGCAGGCAGCAATCCTGAGATTACTACCTTCGCTTTCCTCTCTCTCAGCTGCCTACCCAGTTCCCTATAATCCCTTTTCATGTCCACTTCCCTCTTCCTGCCTATGTCAGTAGTACCTATATGTACTACAACTTCCAGTTCCTCACCCTCCCCTTTCAGGATGTCCAGGACGCGTCCAGAGACATCCCGAATCCCAGCTCCAGGGAGACATACCACCATCCGCGACTCCCGTCTACGTCCACAAAAACGCCTGTCCGCCCCCCTCACTAGGGAGTCCCCTATAAGCACTGCCTTTTTGCTCTGTTTTTTAGGTTTTTGTTTAGCTCCAGGGAGCTGGCCACCGCTGCCTCCCTTGGATGAGCTGTCCCCCACAGTAGTACTCAGGCAAGAGTACTTATTTTGAAGGGGGACATCCACCGGTGTACTTTCCATCACCTGAGGTTTCCCCTTCCTAATAGTTACCCATGTGCCTTCTCCCCTTTGCCCTGGTGTGACTACTTGTCTGTAGCTCCTATTAATAATCTCCTCATTCTCCCTAATGAGTCGAAGGTCCTCAAGCTGCATTTTCAGTTCTTTTACCTGGTCCCGTAGGGATTGCAGCTCCACACAGCGATCACAGGTATGGACATCTGGGAGACCAGGAGCCTCCAAGACCTCCCACATGTTACACTGACAACAACATGCTGGCCTCACACCCATGCTTGCCCCTTTTTAGTAACCCAGAGAAAAAAAAAGTAAGAAAGATTAAAGAAAAACTTACCTTGCCTCCCCTTTTTGCTTAGGCCCTGTGAGCCAAGGACCTTACAGCTCACACAAAAACAAACTTACCTGCTATTGCTATTGCTACTGCTACATCAGCAAATGTGACAGTCAGTTAAGGACTTGTTATATAATTGTTTCTTAGTTCTATATTCATCCCTGCAACCCTCAATGCCATTTTTAAAGATTAATTCTCAGTATGTGGGTATCAGTGCAATGCTAGTAATTATTGATCATTCCTGGTTGCCCTAAAACAAATAAGAAGCCTCCCAACATCAGATTAAAGTCCAACAGGTTTATTTGGAATCACGAGCTTTCAGAGCATTGCTCCTTTATCAGGTAATCACCTGAAACTCATCTGATAAGGAACGGCGCTCCAAAAGCTCATGATTCCCAATTAATGTGTTGACTTTAACTGAGTGTTGTGAGACTTCTTAATGTGCCCACCCCAGTCCAACACCGGCATCTCCACATTATGGCCTTAAAACAAATGATTGGCTTTTTATGCCTCTTTGGAATGCTGCCAATCAAACAGAAATTGTACATGTTGAATAATTGCTTCCTTATCCTTTCAATAGGGGAATTTCATAGAAACTTCATTGCAGTGTTAACGTAAACCTTACTTGTGAACAAAGAACAAAACAGCACGGGAAACAGGCCCTTCAGCCCAACAAGCCTGTGCCACCACCCCGATGTTCTCACCCCTACCCGTGATCTCTGTCAATGTTTATGATTAATAAATAAATAAACAATAGATTTACAAGTTTCGAGAATCTTTTTCTCGCACACAGAATCATTAATCTGTGGAATTCTCAGACAGCAGTGGAGGTGAGGTGAATATATTTAAGGCAACTTTAGATAGATGTGTGAAAGATCAAAGAGCTGGGGGTTATGGGGGGCATCAGACAGGCAAATGAAGTTAAAACCGTAATCCAGTGGCCTTTCTAAACTAAAGACCTTTCACCTATTTATATATCTGTCTTAAGTATTGTTTCCATCACCTCTTCTGGCAGCACATTCGAGGCACTTACCACCCTCTGTGTGTAAAAACCTGCTTTCCACATCTCCTTTAAACTTTCCCCCTTTTACCTCAATCTCTGAAACATTGACATTTCTACCCTGGGAAAAAGACTCTGCCTAATCATTCTATCCACCTCATAATTTTGTAAACTGTTATCAGGTCACTCCTCAGCCTCCAATGTTCAAATGAAAACAAACCAAGTTTGTCCAATCTTTCAAAACCTTAAAACTTCATACAAAGCAGTCGACGTGAACCTCACATTACAAACCCCCACGGATAGGATTTATAACAGGAAATGGCGAATATTCTAATGTTCCAACAGAGTGAAAATTAAGTCTCCATTTCAACTATTTTTCTTCAATGTCTACTTCTTGCTAGACTTAACACTACTAGTTATTTTATGAGCCATTGGCTATTAACTAGATTGCTGGACAATGACGGGGTGTGGGGTTGTGGATCCTGTCTGAATATACTGTTGCTTTTATTCTTTACTATCATGAAGCCAGAGCTTTATAGTAAACCCCTTTGATGTTTTATCCTTTGTAATCTCTGTAGTAAAAGGAACTTATTGCTTTATTTATATTGCAGCAATTTCCTTCTTTTACTCTCTCCACCGTAGTGATCACAATCTAATGAGGCTTTTATCTCAGTATCATATCATTAAAACAAATGGCTTATTTATTTAAGGATCAATCTGTGCCTATCCCTGCGCATTACAATGCCATGAAGCTGAAATTCACCTTCCCCACTGTTGTCAGTGTTCTTTGTAATCAATAAATAGAACTCGCAAGTAAACAGTTTAACCGGATTCTGCCTATATTAGTCATTCTGTCTTTGTAATGTATTTAAATAATGTACAAACCTAGATTTGTTCTTGCACCGAAATAAAAGTGGAGAATACTGGAAATAAGGTCAAAGGACTGCCTGTGGGTAAAGAATCAAAGGTTACTGAGCTGTAACCAGCCATGTTGGTGTGGTTTGGTACTGGAATCGCGTACACGCCAGCCTGTGTATGGAGAGGTGATGCCTAGTGGTAATATTGCTAGACTATTAATCCAGAAACTCAACTAATTTTCTAGAGGACTTAGGTTCGAATCCAGCCGTGGCAGAATTTGAATTCAATTAAGAAAAATCTGGAATTAAGAATCTACTAATAACCATGAAACCATTGTTGATTGTCAGAAGAACCCATCCAGGTTTCTTTAGGAAAAGAAATCTGCCATCCCTATCTGGTCTGGCCTACATGTGACTCCAGACTACAGCCTCTGAAATGGCCCGGCAAACCAATCACTTGTATCAGTGGTTCAAGAAGGCAGCTCACCACCAACTTCTCAAGGGCAACTAGGGATGAGCAATAAATGTGCAGCAATGCACATGTGCCATGAATGAATGAAAAAAGGTTTATTTTTCCAAAGGAATTTTATTGAATTAGCTGCGTTTTTAACGACAATCCAACAGTTGGATTGTTGAGATCTCATGGCATGGTGGGTAGCGTCTTTGTCTCTGAACCAGAAGTTCCAGGTTCGAGTCCCATCCTAGGACTTGATGATCAGGAAAGTGCATTCACAATGTGGCCAATGTTGACCGTCAATCTGCAAATCCTTCCAACATGTCGATGGCAGGTGTAGTACTGGAATCACATACACACCAACCTGTGCATGGATAGGTGAGGCCTAGTGGTAATATTGTTAGACTATTAATCCAGAAACTCAATTAATTTTCTAGGGGACCTGGGTTCAAATCCTGCTTTGGCAGAATTAGAATTCAATTAAGAAAAATCTGGAATTAAGAATCTATTAATGATCGTGAAGCCATTGTTGATTGTCAAAAGAGACTCCTGATCAGCAGCTTGTTGTGAAGTGGCACTCTTCAGTAAAGAAGCCTCTGGTATCGGACCAGTGGCCAGAGAACCTCACTATGGAAATAGGTGAAAGTCTTGTGCACTGCTGGATGCAGGAAGAGAAACTACAGCTTATCTGTCATAAACAAAAGCAGAAAACGCTGGTTTTAATGGTCCAGGACAAGTATACACTAACGATGTGAAGCAGTAGAATACTCTCAAAAGGTCCAAGGGCAGTCCTCTCACGACCCATCGCGTGTATGCCCCTCGTTAGACAACAAGGTGGACCAAAGTACCTGTAGGAAAAAAACAAGTACATCAATATCATCATCTATTTACACACTTCCCAGGGACTCCCAAGGCTCATGATCCCTATTTTAAATCAGTTTTCTATACCCCTCCATTCCCATTCTGTTCATGTGCCCATCTAAGTATTTCTTAAATAACTCCAATAGTCCAATAAACTAATCATGCAATACTCTACCCTCGATGTTAATTATTGTTTTTCTATTCTTATTGAAGAATAACATTTGAGAATGCTTATATCACAGAGTTTTTACAGTGCAGAAGAAGGCCATTTGATCAAATGTGTGTTTGCACTGGCTCTCTGAAAAAGCAGTTCACTTCGTTCCATTCATTCCATAATGCACAGGCTTACGCTTTTTGTAAGCCTGTGCATTCTTCCTTTACAGATAAGAGTCTAATTCTCTCTTGGATGCCTCGCTTGAACCTGCCTCCACCACACTGTCAGGCAACGAAGTCCAAACCCTAACCACTCACTGAATCCGTGAATTTTTTTAAATATCGTATTGCTTTGGCTTCAAGCCAAAAACCTGTGCCCTCTTATTCTTAATCATCCCACGAGTGGGAACAGTTTCTCCCTATTGACTTTCATGATCCTTCATGACACTTCTATCATATCTCCTCCCGCCCTTCTTTTTTCCAAGAGAAACAGTCCTGTTTCTCTAATATATCTTCATAACTAAAGTTCCTCATTCTGGAAGCATTTTCGTGATTCTTCTCTGCATTCTCTCAATGCCCCTTACATCTTTCCTAAAATGTTGCACTCAGAACTGGACACAGTACTCCAACTGAGGCTGAATCAGTATCCTATACAACTTTAACAAAAGCACATCGCTCTTCTATGTCCCTCTGAATAAAACCTATGATACTGTATTCTTTACTAACTGCTCCTTCAACCTATTCTGACACCTCTAACTGTGTATGAATTTATACAACCAAATCCCTCTGTTTCTGCACCTTCCCTAGAGTTGTACCCTTTATTTTATATTGTCTCTTCATGACTGACAGGGATAGACAGACTGGATGCAGGGATTATTTTTTCCCCTGGCTGGGGGAAGGCTTGAACAAGGGGTTACATGAATACTGGGATGAATCATTCAGAACTGAGATGAAACTTCTTCATTCAGAGGGGGTGAACTCGTGGAATTCTCTAGGGAGAAGATTGTGGAGGCCAAGTGACTGAATATATTTAAGAAGGAAATAGGTAGATTTCTAGATTCTAAAGGTGTCAAGGTATAGTTTTGAGATGGAGGATCAACCATGATCATGATGAATGATGGAGCAGTTTTAAAAGGCCTACTCCTACTCCTATTTTTTGTATTTCTATTAATAGAACATAGAACATAGAACACTACAGCACAAACAGGTCCTTTGGCCCACAAGTTGTGCTGAACACATCAAAACCTACCCAGCCATAGACCTATCTATAACCCCCAATCCCATTGGATCCCATATACTCATCCAGAAGTCTTTTAAAAGACCCCAGTGAGTTCGCCTCGACCATCACCGACGGCAGCCGATTCCATTCACTCACCACCCTCTGAGTGAAAAACTTTCCCCTAGCATCCCCTCTGTACTTGCTTACCTGCACCTTAAATCTGTGCCCTCTCGTCGCGACCATTTCAGCCCTGGGAAATAGTCTCTGAGAGTCCACCCTATCTAATCCTCTCAACATCTTGTAAACCTCTATCAGGTCGCCTCTCAACCTTCGTCTCTCCAGGGAGAACAGTCCCAGCTCCCTCAACCTGTCTTCATAAGGCATAATTTTAATATTAATTATTGTTTCTAGATGTCTTGCCTCCACTAAACTTGCTGGCTTATAGTTGTGAGGCTTTACACCATTCTAACACCCTTTATTCAACAAGGGTTTGAATAGAGCAAATGGTTAAAAAGATTTTCCCCTGGTGGTCTGTAACCAGAAAATACAAAGGTTAAAGTACTGGTGAATAAAGCCCAAGGCAGATGAGAATAGATAGGTTTGCTTCAGGAATAGTTAGAAGCTGGAATACATTGTCTGAATGAATCAGATTTAAGAATAATCTTCAGAAGAGAATTGGATAAATACCTGAAAAGTGAAAATAAAATTGTGGGGCTATCAGGAAAGAACAGGGTATGGGATTAATTGGATAGCTCTTTGAAAGAGCCAGCACAGACACAGTGGGCCGAATGGCCTCTTTTATTGCTGAATAATATAATTGGATCTTTGTTATAGGGACAATCAGAAGAGAAATTGAAATTTGTAAATCAAAAACATAATATGCTGGAAAATCTCAGCTAGTCTGACAGCATCTAGAGGTAGGGAATAGGGCCAATAGGAGCAATTTCCCACCGCATTGCACTTCTAGCAGTGGAACAGACTGGGGGACATAAGTGAAGGTCATGTAGCAGGCTTTCCGCCCCTGATTTTTAACGAGATTCAGGCTAGGGCTCTCTGTGATGCACAGAGTGTGGCAGATTCATTTTGAAAACCCTGTCTTTACGCAAATTCGGCACTTAGAATTCTTCTGGGAGAATCCCACCCAACGTTTCGAGTTTAGATGACCCTTTGTCAGGGCCAATTTCCCCTGTTTGAACTCAGTAGGAATCTCTGCAGGCAGGGTGCGCTTAGCATTTAATTGCAATCATGATTAGTGCTGTGCTACCTTCACTGACTGACTGAGTCTCTGGGATTCAGACTATTTATAACTAAGACCATCCCCAACTCAGAGAGTGAAAATCTTTAAATCATTTCCAAGCAGTGCTACTGGATGAAGGACATAGAATTTACATTTATCTTCTGTAACAGTCACCGACTGAGTCCTGTATTATCGCTGTTGTGTGTGTTACTGATAGGGTGATGCCTCGGCCGATGCAGTGCATGCTGGATTTACAAGGAAGTGTGCAATGTCTTCCTTGAAATTGTGATTAACAAGGATTTGATCTGGTGCACGCAGCGGATTAACACAGGACAGCTGCACAGGTCAATTCACTCATTACTTATGAAAGAAGAAGATTTGCTCAGTTTCAATTTCATTGTTACAGGAATGGCAATACATATTATTCATTAAACATGGTGTTTTGCTCTTCAAAAAACACATAAATACTTGGTTATTAAGAGATTTAAGTTCCAATAAAGAGATAAGAAAGAATATATATCTAGGTTCACAATTAGTAAGCAGCAAGACTAAGTCTTGAGTCTAAACTCCATTTGTGACTTGGCTACAAAGCAGACAATGTTTTCTTGATGGATTTTTGTATTGATGAAAATTGTATTGATCACAGGCTCGAGTTTCCATTTGTTTCCACCAGTAATAGTAAATCTGTGCAGAATCAATCACTACAAAGGAAAACCGGAATGAAATGGGATGGACCACCTGGCATTGACACCAATCGGCACCAACAACAAACCCAGGTCTGTCCACACTGCAGTGTCCTCCTTACTAACATCACCGGGCTATTGCCAAAATTCAGAGAGCTATCTCACTGGCTGGTCACATGTCCTTAGGCAGCACATTCCAAACCCACCATCACAACCATCTCAAAGGACAAGGATGGCAGAGACCTGGGAATGCCACCGCCTGGGGGTTCCTGTCCAAATCACTCACCCATCCTGACTTGGAAATACATCACTGTTCTTTCACTGTCGTTGGGTCAAGATCTTGGACTTCCCTGCCGAAGAGCACTGCGATTATACCTACACTTCAGGGATTGTAGCGATTCAAGAGAACAGCTCACGACCATCTTCTCAATTGGAGATGGATAATGAATGCTGCTCTAGGCAGCAATGCTCACATCCCATAAAATGAATTTTAGAAAGGTCACTCCCAAAGTGGGGCTAGAGTAGGTAATCTATATTCCAACTGGGACTGTTTACAGTGCTTGACTCAGTTCTCAATATTAATATCGATCCCAGGCTACCAGACATAATTCCTGGCAGCACCTTCATCCTAGAGATACTCTGATGGTCACTGATTCATTCAGCTGGAAACAACTCTCTCCCTGATACAGGGACAACTATTTTTTCTCTCTAAAGAATGATGCCGTCTTGGCAACTCAAATTTTTGTGTCAAATTTGGTTTTATCTCTTCAGAAACTGGCTCATTAGCCCAATCTGTTAGGATCCTGTGCCTCACTTTGGACAGCAATGAATCCTGACTGGCCCAACTCTTGATCTGTTTCACTGAGACTGCCAATGTGTCTCAGGTACTCAGTGCCATGACAATTTCCTGTGGTACTAGGAGAGTGCAACAATCTCTTGCAAAGGTAGATGACTAAGTGCATCCATATCACTGTGCGTGTTCCAGGTGATGCTTGAGGATATAACCGTAGGCAGAGATGATTAACTGAATTCTTCCCAATGCAATTGGCAGGTTAGCCTTGTCTTCTTTAAAAAAGACCCAAAGGCAGTTTATAATTAGAATGAATGGTAAAATGCCGACCATATAAATACTGGTATTTATATGGTAGAATTTCTTGTCACCAAAAACAATCGATAATCCTTCTTTCTCAATTTGTGAGAAGCCTTTCTTGGTTTCTGAGAGGGTTCACAAGACATATTCTCTTAGTCTTTCAGATCCATTGTCCATCTCATGGGATAACACCACACCAATGCCATATAGAAAAGCTTCACAGATTAACACCAATTCCTTGGATGGGTCAAAATGCATCAAAAACTTGCTGAATGTAAGAATTGTTTCCTGTGTTAAAAGCTTCTCTCTGGGACATCTTCCAAAACCAACTGGTGCTTCTGTTGGCAGCTTATGTAATGAAGCCAATAATATTCACAAATCTGGTAGAAAATGCCCAAAACAATTCATCATTCCTAAGATTGACTTGAGCTCAGATTTACTTCTGGGGGCCGCTATCTGCTTTATTACACTGACTTTATCTTCCACTGGGTGTAATCTATACGATACTCCACATAAACTACCTCACTGGCTTGAAAAATACATTTCTCCTTCTTGAGTTGAACTCCAACCTCTTGAAATCTTTTGAGCACTTCCTCTAAGTTAACTATTTGCTCAGCTTCTGTCAATCCAGTTATTAAAACATCATCCAGCTATACTACAACTCATGGCAAACTTACAATAGACTTTCCATTATTCACTGGAAAATAGCACATGCTGACAATATTCCAAAGGGCAGTTGAGAATACTGGAACAAACCACTGTGTGTGTTTATGGTAAACTAAGCCAGAGAAGCATGGTCTGATTCATGGTTTGTGTGACTCATCCAGATTTATGTAAAATTGACCTTCAGCCAGCTTTGCTTTCAGGTCTTCAATCCTTGGGATTGGATACTTATCTAATTTGGAGATTGATTAACTGTTAATCCGTAGTCTCCACAGATATGGACTGTCTTGTCAGGCTTTATTACAGGGACTATGCGTGGAGCCCACTTCGCAAATTGGACCGATATCCAGTTCCTCCAATATCTTCAGTTAAGTGTTCAACTTTTCTCATGCGACGTAAGGTACTGTACTTACTCTAAAAAAATGCGGGGTTGCCTCTGGACCTACATAGATCTTCACCTGAAGGTCTCTTATTTTATCTAACTCAAAAAAAAATCTCATATTTCTTCATTAACTCAGGTTGGCTCCTTTCTTGTACTCGGAAGATTTTCATCCAGTTTAACTTGATTACCCTGAGCCAATCACAGTCCAAAAAACTTGGCCTGATATTATTGTTACTTGGACCTGAGCAGACTGCTGCTAATGGCTGACTGGTACTGTGGCAGTAACCTTTATCATGAGGCACCCCTCTAACTCAATTGCTGGATCCCTTCTTGTAAATATCGACTATGGCAGTAGCTCTTGTATTAACTTCCATCTTTAAGGCCCTACCATTTACCAAAAGCATTACAGTTTTCACATTAACTTCATTGCAGTGTTAATGTAAGCCTACTTTTGGCACAGATAAATAAACTTAAACTAATGGAGGCAAGTTTGAACAATGAGTGAACATTTAACTCCTTAGCAGTACATCCATATTATGTTTTACCAGCTCTGTCACTGTTTAGATTTGACAGGTTTTTAATTGGTGCTTTAAGAGGCCTTTCCTGTAACAGAGATACATATTCAGCCTCTTTATAGCTGCAGGCTTCAGGGGAGTGATTTCCCCCCACACTGATAATACTCTATTTCGATCCAAAACTGACCTTTTTAAATCTGCCCACTCTATTCATAACTGCATTTCCTTCTCGTTTTAAGATGACACCTTCATTTTTGGCACCACTGCTGATTGCAGCCTCCTGTCCGAACTAGTGAGCCATGCCATTTTGCTCACTCTGAAGTTCCTGCACACCCCTCTCAGTGTTCTCCGTTCCCAGCGCCATCCCCTTCTTACAATTTATTTCTGCCTCTGCTAACAGCTTCCTTTGGATGGCCTCATTATTTACCCTGCAGACTTAACGATTCCGCAGCATATCAGTGAGAGTGGCTCCATTGAGACCTTTCTTAAGCTGCAATAAAAGTTGCAATGGTTTCCCCTGGGATGGGGGATGGGGGAGAGGGTCAATTAAACTTCAATTGCTGCAACATTACCAATGTCTTTGAATGCTAGTTTATTTTCGCCAATTCAACTGTCTTCATGAATGACTTTGAGATGTGAAGCTGTGCATTAAATTGTAGGCCTGGGTCTCACACACTCTCAGAAGGATTGCCTTCCTCTTCCCCTCCTTCCTTATTCCATTGGCCTGAAAATGGTAACCCCCCCAGATATTTTGTATGAACCCTTCAAACTAGAATATAATTGTCAGAAGTAAAATGTACCAGACAAAGCTGAGATGGGAAGACAAGGAAAGAGTAACAGGAAGAAGGCAGGAGAATGAGGATGACAATCGTATCAGCCATGATTGAATGGAAAGCAGTGGGCCGAATAGCCTAATTCTGCTCCTATATTTTATGGTCTTATGGAATGTGCATTCATATCTGGTTTATTTGTCCTAATTCCAGTACTGGGCTATACATAGTGAACTGTGAACGTTAATTTGATTAACTTTGAATTTTGTTTTGCTCCTCACTTTAGCTTTAAAGATACAGTGCAGTTCCAGTGCTTCTGAACTCCTCAAAGAAATTGGGGGCTACATTCTCACTTGCCGCGGTCCGCTGCTTGTAAAGGTAAAATTCTCTAATAGATTAGTGCCAAATTATTATTAAATGTTTTGGGCAAAATTTTCCGGCAGTCCCCACCAGCGGAATCTTCTGGTCCTTATTCTTTTGGGGGATGTGGGTGTCACCGGCTGGGCCAGCATTTGTTACCCAGCCCTAATTACCCTTGAACTAAGTGGCTTGTTCAGAGGGAGTTAAGAATCAGCCACATTGCTATGGATCTGGAGTCACATGTAGAATAAACCAGGTAAGGAAGGCAGATTTCCTTCCCTAAAGGACATTAGTGAACTTCCCCTTGGCAGGTTTCAAGGTGGCTGGGCAGATGAACCATGCGAAATGCCATTAGTATCTTCCAATCTCACCGATGGCCAATGGTGAGCCACCCCCATCACTGAAAACATGCTATAGGAAGGAACTGATAATCCCATCCTTCGGAACTGAAATTAGCCTGGGTGAGTAGCACAAAATAGGCTCATGTGGGATCATCAGCCCAGGCAGGCTTTAATGTAGAGAGGAACAAGGCCCAATATGCACTGCCAAAACAGGAGACACTTCCACCTCAAGAGCCTTGAGGGAATTAACTTCCTAACTGAATCATAGAATCCCAACAATGCAGAAGGAGGCTATTTGGCTCATTGAATCTGCACTGACCACAAACCCACACAGACTCTATTCCTGTATCCCCACATATTTACCCTGCTTATCCCCTAACACTACGGTCATTTAACATGGCCAATCGACCTAACCCGCACATCTTTGGAGTGTGGGAGGAAACCAGAGCATGCGGAGGAAACCCATGCAGATATGAGAAGAATGTACAAACTCCACACAGACAGTGACAGTGATTGGCAGCAGGAAAACATGTCATGACTGAACTTTCCCCAGGACGGCTGAAATCCTGTCCCTGAGAACGGCCAGCCAATCGCTGCACTTGCGCCTCACCAAATCTCTGGAGGAAGGCCACTGAAGAAAGGATAGCGGTTTCTCCAAAAGGTCAGAGGAAAGAACTGGGGTTGGCTCTGTGCAGGTCCACTTGGTGCCCAGCTCCTTAATCATAGAACATAGAACATTACAGCGCAGAACAGGCCCTTTGGCCTTCAATGTTGCACCGACCAATTAAGAAAAGCAATGACCCTCTAACCTGAACCATTCCCTTTTCATCCATAAACGTATCCACTGACCTCTTAAACGCCACCAAACTTGGCGCATCTACAACTGCCTCAGGCATTCCATACCCTTACCGCCCTCTGGGTAAAGAACCTACCTCTGACATCTGTCCTATAACTACCACCCCTTAATTTAAAGCTATGTCCCCTCGTGCTAGCTTTCTCCATCCTAGGAAAAAGGCTATCACTGTCCACCCTATCTAAACCTCTAATCATCTTATATGTTTCAATAAGGTCTCCTCTCAGCCGCCTTCATCTATTTTGATATATTTTGTGTTTAAGATGGGACTGTTTTAAGAGGTAGTGTTTTGTTATTTGTCTGGGAAAATTTGTCTGGGAAAATATGCAGCTCAAATGCTGAGAATGAAGGATAATGACTGATTTTAGATAGGCATGTGTTACTATGCAGAGTTAATGAACCTTTTATTTATTTTGCTTCTCCTGGGATTTAAGACTTGGTATGTGGAGCCACGTGAGTTTTGATTCAGTTGATTGACAGGGACATGTAGTTAATGGAAAGAGTTAAACTTACAGGAAAAATCAGTTTCATTTTCATACTAAGAGCAGTTGCTACCTGAAGCTGGTGGAAGAAAGAAACATCTTTCTGTGTCTCCCTCTCTTCAAAGGCTTTCTGAAAGCTCCAAGCCTGATAATCTAAGTCAGAACATGTATGCCTGTATTTTGTTAACTAATTTCAAAGTGAAGTTTAAGTCTATAAGAGAAGTATTGCTAAATTTGGAACTAATAGTGATAGGTTAGCAGTTAAGAATTGTATCTTGCCATATATTGCTTAATTGTTAAAAGTCATTTGTTATAGTTTAATTAGTAGTTTAAATTTAGTAATTATAGTTTAAAGTATTGTTTAATTGTTAAAAGTCATTTGTTATAGTTTAATTAGTAGTTTAAATTTAGTAATTATAGTTTAAAGTATTGTTTAGTTGTTAAAAGTCATTTGTTATAGTTTAATTAGTAGTTTAAATTTAGTAATTATAGTTTAAAGTATTGTTTAATTGTTAAAAGTCATTTGTTATAGTTTAATTAGTAGTTTAAATTTAGTAATTATAGTTTAAAGTATTGTTTAATTGTTAAAAGTCATTTGTTATAGTTTAATTAGTAGTTTAAATTTAGTAATTATAGTTTAAAGTATTGTTTAATTGTTAAAAGTCATTTGTTATAGTTTAATTAGTAGTTTAAATTTAGTAATTATAGTTTAAAGTATTGTTTAGTTGTTAAAAGTCATTTGTTATAGTTTAATTAGTAGTTTAAATTTAGTAATTATAGTTTAAAGTATTGTTTAATTGTTAAAAGCATTTGTTATAGTTTAATTAGTAGTTTAAATTTAGTAATTATAGTTTAAAGTAGTTATTGTTAAAAGTCATTTGTTATAGTTTAATTAGTAGTTAAATTTAGTAATTATGTTAAAGTATTGTTTAATTGTTAAAAGTCATTTGTTATAGTTTAATTAGTAGTTTAAATTTAGTAATTATAGTTTAAAGTATTGTTTAATTGTTAAAAGTCATTTGTTATAGTTTAATAGTAGTTTAATTTTAATTATAGTTTAAAGATTGTTTAATTGTTAAAAGTCATTTGTTATAGTATTAGTAGTTTAAATTTAGTAATTATAGTTTAAAGTATTGTTTAATTGTTAAAAGTCATTTGTTATAGTTTAATTAGTAGTTTAAATTTAGTAATTATAGTTTAAAGTATTGTTTAATTGTTAAAAGTCATTTGTTATAGTTTAATTAGTAGTTTAAATTTAGTAATTATAGTTTAAAGTATTGTTTAATTGTTAAAAGTCATTTGTTATAGTTTAATTAGTAGTTTAAATTTAGTAATTATAGTTTAAAGTATTGTTTAATTGTTAAAAGTCATTTGTTATAGTTTAATTAGTAGTTTAAATTTAGTAATTATAGTTTAAAGTATTGTTTAATTGTTAAAAGTCATTTGTTATAGTTTAATTAGTAGTTTAAATTTAGTAATTATAGTTTAAAGTATTGTTTAATTGTTAAAAGTCATTGTTATGTTAATTAGTAGTTTAAATTTAGTAATATAGTTTAAAGTATTGTTTAATTGTTAAAAGTCATTTGTTATAGTTTAATTAGTAGTTTAAATTTAGTAATTATAGTTTAAAGTATTGTTTAATTGTTAAAAGTCATTTGTTATAGTTTAATTAGTAGTTTAAATTTAGTAATTATAGTTTAAAGTATTGTTTAATTGTTAAAAGTCATTTGTTATAGTTTAATTAGTAGTTTAAATTTAGTAATTATAGTTTAAAGTATTGTTTAATTGTTAAAAGTCATTTGTTATAGTTTAATTAGTAGTTTAAATTTAGTAATTATAGTTTAAAGCATTGTTTAATTGTTAAAAGTCATTTGTTATAGTTTAATTAGTAGTTTAAATTTAGTAATTATAGTTTAAAGCATTGTTTAATTGTTAAAAGTCATTTGTTATAGTTTAATTAGTAGTTTAAATTTAGTAATTATAGTTTAAAGTATTGTTTAATTGTTAAAAGTCATTTGTTATAGTTTAATTAGTAGTTTAAATTTAGTAATTATAGTTTAAAGTATTGTTTAATTGTTAAAAGTCATTTGTTATAGTTAAATTGTGTTGTTAAATAAAATTTGTTTTGATAAAAGTTCCCTGGTATGTTAGTAGAATCACACCTGCAGTGGAATTCACTATCCTCATATTAATGCCAAAATAGAAAATTTGCTGTGGTCTAGTATGGCTTCATAACATACCTTGGGATTTCTGATCTGGTACCCGATAAATCCCAGGATGGGATTTAAACTCAGGTCTCCAGATGAGGCAGACCTTGGATTACTAGTCCAGTAATGTAGACACCATGATAACCCACTCACATCACCACTGTCTGTTCAGAAATCACAGGAAATTTTCACCCCATACGAGATTACTCGTAACACATGTTTAATGTAATGATAGAAAAAGGTCTTTGTCCAATAGCTGAAGTTTATTCAGTAATTTTGACTAAAGGTTATTTGGTCATTAGTTGAACCCTTGGACCAAGAATATTCAGTCCCTATTCTGTACTGAATTAATGAATCTCACTCACTGCAGTTAATGTTAATATTACTTATTTAAAGCTATACAGTTCTAAAGGCTTCATTTTGACATCTATTGTGAAGCAAATTGCATCTTGGTGAATCTGAATATGAATGTGTGTCATTCCCAATTAGGTGCCCAGTAGCTATTTATTCATCCCTAAATGAAGTTGAGCTTAAATAAAGGTCATTTAAATTATAAATGGACTTGGCAGAGTCCATGTGGAAAAGACGTTTCCAATTGTGGAGGATGTTCAAAAACCTCAGGCTATAAGATGGTTGGTAATAAATCCAATTAACAAATTCAGGAGAAACTCCTTTATGCAGCGATGGGTTAGAATGTGTTACTATGTTTTATCATTGTGAGGAATAGCACTGATTAATTCAACAGGAAGCTAGATAATTTCATGAGAGAGAAAGGAATATGTTGATGGAATGAGATGTAATAAGAACATAAGAAATAGGGACAGGAGTCGGCCATCCAGCCCCTCGAGCCTGCCCAGCCATTCAATAAGATCATGGCTGATCTGTAGTGGTTCAGTACCTGTTTCCCATTTTCTCCCCAGAGCCCTTAATTCCCTTGTCAATCAAAAATCTATCCATTCTTGACTTGAACATATTCAGTGAGGAAGCCTCCACCACTTTATCAGGCAGAGAATTCCAAAGATTCACCACCCTTTGCGTGAAGAAACCCCTCCACAACTCTGATCTGAACAGCTCCCCCCTAATCTTGAAGCTATGCCCTCTAGTCCTGCTATTTTTGTTAAGCGGGAAGAGTCTCTCAACCTCTACACTATCCATCCCCTTCATTATCTCATATGTCTCTATAAGATCCGCTCTCAGCCTTCTAAATGACAAAGAGTACAAACCTAGCCTATTCAGTCTCTCCTCATAATCCAACACCCTCATCTCCGGTATCAGCCTAGTAAACCTTCTCTGCACCCCCTCTAAGGCCAATATATCCTTCCGCAAATGCAGTGACCAAAACTGCACACAATACTCCAGCTGCAGCCTCACCAATACCCTATAAAGGTGCAACAGAACCTCTCTACTTTTATATTCTATCCCCCTAGCTATAAAGGCCAACATTGCATTTGCCTTCTTAATCACCTGCTGCACCTGCAGTCTGAGTTTTTGCGATTCGTGCACAAGAACCCCCAGGTCCTTCTGCACCGTCGCATGCTGCAGCTTTTCCCCATTTCATTAGTAATCCTTCCTACTATTATTCCTACGAAAATGGATAATAAGTGAGTGAAGGCTGATGCTCAACACTGGCATGAACCAGTTGGGCTGAATGGTCTGTTTCTGTGTTGTTATTTCAATATAAATAGAGTAGCAGTCTCTGTGTTAAACTTAAGTCAGTGCTGTAATGGTATTGTCGCTGGACTAGTAATCCAGAAACCCAGGATATCCCCGAGTACGCAGGTTCAAATCCCACTACGGCAGATAGTGAAATTTGAATTCAATAAAAGTCTGGAGTTAAAAGCCTCATGATGACCATGAAACCATAGTTGATTGCCTTAAAAACCCATCTGGTTCACTAACATCCTTTAGGGAAGGAAATCTGTTGCCCTTACCTGGTCCAGTCTACAGGTGACTCCAGACCCACCGCAGTGTGGTTGACTCTTAAATGCCCTCAGAGATGGACAATAATTGTTGACCCAGCCAGTGAAACTCACATCCCATGAATGAATAAAAAAAGGCACCCACAAATGTGAGGAGAGAATTGGCACGATTTCCACTCTGATTGCTTTTTAACGATCTTAACTGGAGATGAGCAAATATGGACATTAGATAAGGCAAAAAAAAACATACATTTTGTTTTGTCATAAACTCAAACACTCCTTCAATAGAATCATGTTTTAGGAGATTACAGTTTGGAAGTCACATGAATATCTTATTAAAAACTATTGTTGACTTATACAGGAAATCGTAGGTCATTCAACCCAGGAATCTTTTCTGCCATTCGATTCAATAATGACTATATCTTACTTCGATTTACCAGGCTTGGTTTCAGAACTCTTAATACCATTACCTAAACAAAAATCTATCCTTTTTAGTTGTGAGTTTGTAACTGAAGCCAGGATTTATAATGGTACAATTACTCTCTCAGTGACCTTGCAGATTTACAATTACTTTCACTTGCATTTTTGGACCACTTTCCCACAGAAAATAAGCAGTGACTTTAAAACAACTGGCCAGGTAAATATCTCAGCATCTAAATGTCACATCTGGGCTCTGGAATATCTGTGAGGGATGCCATGGGAGATCCATTCATTTATAGAGATTTTACATGTCCAAGTACTTTTTGTTTCCAAAATAAATGTTTTAGCTCTTCTAGGCTTCTTTCAAATGGATCTAATAAAGTCAGGAAAGAGCTTTAGAACACTTATAACCATAAAATTTACATTTTGAAAAAGAAAATCTTGTTTTTATATAGCGACTTTCAGAGCATCCCAAAGTATGTCACAGCTAATGGCGTATTTTGAAATCTTGTAATATGGGATACACAACAGGCTGCCTATGCACAGCAGGAATCTTCAAACAACAAAGGGATAATAAGATCATTAGTTTATAAGATATAGGAGCAGTAGGCCATTCAGCCCTTCAAGCCTGCTCAGCCATTCAAAAAGATCAGATTGTGGCTGTAGTAAATCAGCCAAATGTCAGTTTCCCATCAGCAACACCCTGTATTGTGCACGAAGGACTGTGGCTCACAGTCAGGTACAATCCAGACAGACTAACAGGATTAAGTGTCCATGCTGACCGCTTCCCATTGGGCCAACCTCAGCTCGTTCAATAAGCTCGTACTCCATGAAGCCCCCAGGAGATTTATTGATGATCCTTAATGGTCCGAACTCCACTTTCCAGCTTGTCCTCCATAGCTCTTAACACCTGCCAATCAAAAATCAGTCTAATATATTCAATTACCCAGTCTCCACTGCTCTCTGGGGAAGAGAATTCCAAACACTAACAACCCTTCAAGAGAAAAAATTCATTCCTATGTCTGAGAGAGACCAGAAAGGATGTTGTGTAAATACCTCATCCGAAAGTCAGAACGTAGAATAATACAGCACTCCCTCAGTGCCGCACTGGGAACCAGCCCAGATTCGGCTAAACAACATGGACAACACATTCTCTTTGAGTTTGTGCTGAAATGCCAAAATAGCGGTAGATACCAACCGCTCCACCCGGGAATAATCACGTCATCCATTAGATATCCATTTATCTGGCTGTAACTCCTCTGGGCAAAGAAGATTCCATTGAAACTGATTTTTGGCCAAATGTAGATGCAAGTCTCAGACAAGGCTTCAGTGGTTTGACATGATGCTTTATGCGGCTCAGTCCCAGAGGGAGAAACCTAAAATTGCACTTGAGAGTGCTCACAGCTGGTTATCACTTTCAAATCCCTGGAAGGTTCAGCTGTTCCAAAACTGGATATGTAGCGGCTAATTGTACCATTTGCCACTCAAAAGAACACACACATGCGACCCAATTACTGCTTTCTGCAGAGATCATCTTCAGAAATGCTGCCTCTGATTCAGATGCCTTTAATTTGTCAGGATTTTATACACTTTGATCAAGAACAAAATATCTCAATGGAGACTGCATGTAAATTAGTGCCACATAACCAGGGTATTTGTCTATTTATATCACAGTCAGAATCTAACTGCTTGTAGGGAATGGCTTAAATAGACAGTCTGAGATACACTGTGAAAAAAAAATTCAGTGACTGAATTCCAAAGGAACAAAAGAAATAGGGACAGGAGCAGGCCATTCAGCTTCTTGAGTCTGCTCCACCATTCAATAAGATCATAACTGATCTGATTGTAGCCTCAACTCCACTTTCCTGCCTGCCCCTCCCTGTCACTACCTTTGGCTTACTTATCAATCATAGATCTGCCTAACTCAGCCTTTAATAGACTCAATGACCCAATTTCCACTGCCCTTTGGGGAAAGAGAATTCCACAGACCAACAGGACCATTAGAGGGAAGATCTGGGAGATTAAAGGGAAAGGCAAAGGCAAGGTAGCCTTAAAGGGATAGATAACAGAGTATGGCAGGTGGGAACTGGGCATCCAAATTTAAGAATGGGTCAGCAGATAAGGGCAGAATTGGCCAAAATAGTAAAAAAGAGAGAACAAAAGGCTTTGTATCTGAATGCTTTCATAATAAAGTGGATGAATTGATGGATTAAATAGAAATAGACCTATGATCTGATATCCATTACAGAAATATGGCTGTGAAGAGATTACTTGCACAACACATTTGTAACTAATTCTACTGCAGAGAACTCCTCCCCCTGGGGTGATTCCCCACTCTGAGTCCCAATTGGTAACCTAGACCAGATGACTCTTCCTCTGCTGTGTTGTCCTTAAATTATCATAGTGACCAAGGCTGGGATGGGAATACTCAAGAGTAGAACATAGAACATAGAACATAGAACATTACAGCACAGAACAGGCCCTCCGGCCTTCGATGTTGTGCCGACCAAAATAAAAAGCAATGCCCCTCCAAACTAAACCATTCCCTTCTCTTCCATATACTTATCAATTAACCTCTTAAACGACACCAAACTTGGCGCATCTACAACAGTACTCAATGTTTCAGAAGGACAAGAAGCTAGAAAACATTGCTGGGTTATCTCTGTTAACTTAGGAGGGCGTTAGTACAGTGGTAAGTGATTAGCTTTGTTCTGGGGGTCAACATGTAGAATCAGTTTGGATAAACTCAAGAGATAATAAAGGTAAGAAGTCACTTGTGTTTATGGATCCTGAACAGTAATGACATTGTGGGATGGAGTTTCCATGAAGAAATGGGAGCTTGTAAGAAACTGCAGTAGTCGTGAGTGATTTTAGTCTAGATATGGATTGGATTAAAGCATCCAGAGGAATACCACACAATCATGAGGAAACATGTAGACTGTGCATAGACAATGATCCAATGTGGAAATCAAACCCAGGTTCCTGGAGCTGTGTGGCAGCAGTGCTAACCACTGTGCCACAGTACTGCAGTGTATTGCATCCATTTTACTGTCAACAAACCAAGACCCCATTTTGATTCCATTGTAGCCCCTCCACAACACCATGAGCAAGGAACATTTAAGTCTAAAGTTTCTTAAAAGAATCTTTTTCAATTGTCTGCTGCTAAATCAAGTATTTGGACTCTTGTCAAGCAAAACGCTGGAAAAGGTTTATTTCATTATCTATTAATTCATTTTAAATTGAATTTGAATGTCAAAGTTACAGTACTGTACTTTCCTCCTTAGGGTAAAGGAGAAATGATTACCTGGTGGCTGGAAGGGAAAGAAAGTGATGGGTCACACTGAACCAGAGACAGAGGAAGTTCTAAACAAGTCATTCCAGCTTGAAGACAGCCTTTCCTGCAGTCTACCAAACTTCTCCAACCATCAATATCCCGTCAACTGTCCAAAGCTATTATGATAATTATTGTTTTGTATGGTGTATAAATAGGAGTGTTATCATATTAACATTGTTGAGGATTGCTCATAGGTTTGGTTTTTGGATTAGCAGTGTAATTTTGTGTGAGTCCACCATTGTTGTAATTTTAATACTTCCAATCTGTTGCTAGTTTAATTTAAGCACAATTTGTTGTTGGTATCAATTATGTAATCAATCAGGATGCAACCAAGATGGTGGCTATGTAGAGGTTCATTACATTTAAGATGTATTGTAACACGTTGATTACCTGCAAAAACATTTGGCCGTGACAAGTAGCGAGTACGGCTTGCAGGAATAACTCTTACTCTCTTTGCTTTCTTTTCTTCTCAGTGTCTTTTGTCTTCAAGGCTTGTCAAATTATCCAAGCAGGATAGCATGGATCTATCTTTGGGAGTTGCCTCGTCATTGAGGCCTCTCAAAGGCCCTTTTTAGGGATGGACCTGGGTGGATTATTGACAGATTTATATTGCCCTAGAAAGATTGCAATCCATACAAAATAACCAATAATTTATTGAGTTGTTGTCTAAAACATAGAATAAACATCTGCCCTAATGTTGGCCATCTGCCATTGGCTTCCTAGGCTTTTGCACGTATCTTCCATCCTTGATCAATCAAATCTTTACATCTAGTTTCCTAATCTCACCTGGCTGTTTTCCTCTGACTCATTTTCTTTCATTCATCTCTGGAGTAACTTTTGGGGGCACCATTGCTTGGGTTATCAGTGCTCAAAATGAGCACTTTGCAATGGCTATCCAGTCTAAGTGGTTTAATTTCTTATCAGACTATTGAGCCACCTGGCTGTTCCTCAAAGTTACTTATATTCTGCTCCCACACAATAATTAACTTTCACATTTCAGCAAGCATGTTCATTAAGCAAGGTTAAATGAAAATCCCACATAGTCTTATTGTATGGTAATTTGTTTCAAGAATCTGGATCAGTTGCATTTCCGCTCTGGAGGACCCCCCTCTGAACATGGCACCTTATCGAGCTCGCTGCAGATGTCACCACTGAACAGCAGTCACCTCCCAATTTGTTCCTGGAGAAGCAATTCATTAAATTATTTACAATAAGACAAAACTTACAACTTGATCATTATCCCATCATTATCACTGTGCTGGACAGGATGGTGAAGCAATGGTCAGCGATGCTGCCTCACAGCACCAGAGGCCCAGGTTCGATTCTGGGCTCGGGTCACTGTCTGTGTGAAGTTTGCACCTTCTCCCCGTGTCTGCGTGGGTTTCCTTCGGGTGCTCCCATTTCCTCCCACAGTCCAAAGATGTGCAGATTAGGAGGTTTGGCCATGCTAAAAAAATTGCCCCTTAGAACCGGGGGATTAGCTAAGGTGAATGCATGGGGTCATGGGGATAGGTCTTCGGTGAGATTGTGGTCAGTGCAAACTCGATGGGCCAAATAGCCTCTTTCTGCACTGCAGGGATTCTATCTCATGCTGACTAATGAATGTATGTTTATTCTAAACATAGCTCTAATTTCTAATACCATGGTAAAGTTAAAGTTGCCGTAGTCCCAGATGACCAGAGGCTGCTCTGTCCAATGCAGAGGGAGGGCTGATTGGTGATGATTTAACCCAAGGATCACCACAGCTCAGGCGAGGGGAGAGATTGAGAAAGTGGGGCATTTGTGAAAAACCTCAGCCAGTACGAGAACTAAGCCCATGCCTTGTTCATTATCACGAACCAGTCATTCAGAAAGAGGCAGGAACAATAAAATCATGATATTCTGAACTGGTCAATCTTTGGCATAGTGAAGATGCCACATCAAAGAGTTCTCTTTCATGATAAACTTGTTATTAACTTTAAAGTTAAAGTTAATAATAAAGTTGTTAAAGTCATTATTAATGTCATAGGGAAGCTGCCTTTATGTCTGTATCTTCAGTTGCACCAAATATTTATCAATTATCCTATTAATGATAAAATGATCCTTGTTGCAAAGCAGTTCATGCTTTTACAAATCATCTGCCTCAAGGAATTTCTCTTAATTTAAGTTTATTTATTTGTCACAAGTCCGCTAACATTGACACTGCAATGAAGTTACTGTGAAAATCCCCTAGTCGCCACATTCCGGCACATGTTTGGGTACACTGAGAGAGAATTTAGCATGGTAATTGCATGTAACCAGCATGTCTTTTGAATTGTGGAAGGAAACTGGAGCACCTGGGGGAAACCCATGCAGACATGGGGAGAATGTGCAGACTCCACACAGAGAGTGACCCAAGCCAGAAATTGAACCCGGGTCTCTGGCACTGTGAGGCAGCAGTGCTAACCACTGTGCCACCATGCAGCTGTATTATGGGTGGGATTTTTCAATCCACATAAGTTGTCTCCATGCAGCAGGTTCCCAGTCTGCGGGATAGGCGGTCCACTCAAAACCCAAAGATGTGCAGGGAAGGCAGATTAGCCACACTAAATTACCACTTAATGTCCAATAATGTGTTGGTAAAGTAGTTACCATGGTAAACATACTGGCTTACAGTGATAGAAAAGTATGTTGGGCCTGGATAAGCTGCTGTTTTGGAGAGTCTGTGCAGACTTGATGGACCAAATGGCCTCCTTCTCTATTGTTGGAATCCTAAAATGCCAGAGGTTTTGGAGGGACCAAAAGATCCGAGCAGCAACCAATGGTGAACTGCTCCTACCACCGGTAAATGCATCACACGGGAGCAGGGGGGAAGAAAATAGCATTAAATATTCAGGGTCCCTAATTCTGGGCTCACCCCCACATGGAGACAACTTTTCAGGCTAAAGTGCACCTTAATGTTCAAAGATATGCAGGTCGCTAAGTGGATTGGCCATGGTAAATGTGTGGGGTTACAGTGTTGGGGTGAGGGGGTGATCTCTGGATGGGATGCTACTTCGGAGAGTCAGTACAGATTCAATGAGCCGAATGGCCTTCTTCTGCACTGTAGGGACTCTGAGATTCTATGGTACTCAATATTAAGTGCCTATATTATGTCTCCTCTCGGCCTTCCTCTCGATTTTATATTGTTTCCCTGCCGGAGGCAGCTGCCTCTGTTGCAGGATCGCATTGTGAAGAGTGAATTATCTCTTCTGAAAATAAAAACTTCCTTTTTCTGTTGGAAACAGTTTTATTTTGTCCCACTGGATAATAATGAAATGATTGTGCAGTAAAGGATGCAGATGTTTGTGTTTTGTTGTCATTGTAATTCGCAGTCGAAGGAGTAAGTTAACTAAAAAGACACTTCGGGGCTTGACACTGGACTGGTGCTGATAATGGGAAATATTAGAGTTCCCATTAATCATCTTGGCATCAAATATCAGGTCTCGTAGATTAATATTTAATCACGTGATACATTCGCCAGTGTTAGTGATTATATCTGAGAGCATATTATAAATATTAATGTCCATGTGTGTTTTTGTTGTATCATTGCCCACTTGTTTTTAAATGTTGACTATTCATTCTGAAAGTGATGTGTTGTTGCAATCATTAAAATTCATTGTTATAACAAGCAGAAAGAACATTATAAACATAGCTTCTCAGTTACTTGTCTCTGTTATTTATCTCACTGTAATTTATAGCTGGGTTTAATACATCAAACTACGATTAAGTGTGATTTATTGCAAATGTCTTTCTTGCTAAAAGGGTGTAGTCAACTATTGAACACAGTGTGCCGTGGAACAGTTGACACTCTGTCCACGTCCTCTCCCCACTGTCCACTCACTGCCCCTGCGTCTTCCCTCATCCAGTTCACTGATTGATGGAGGTTGGTTCCCAAGGGGACATTTTAATCTTCAGTGCTTCACCTTGTTATTTATATATGGGAGTTCTGATTACAAAGAACATCATGGACATCTTGCTGTGTTTTGGCATCTGCAGTAAGAAGTATCATAACAGCAGATTAAAGTCCAACAGGTTTATTTGGTAGCAAATGCCCCTAGCTTCTGGAGCTCTACTCCTTCGTCAGGTAAGTTCTGGAACAGAACTCCCACTTATCTGATGAAGGAGCAGCGCTCCGGAAGCTAGTGGCGCTTGCTACCACATAAACCTGTTGGACTTTAACCTGGTGTTGTGAGACTTCTTACTGTCTTTATCTCAGTCCAATGCTGGCATCTCCATATCTTGGCATCCATATGCATACTTGTTCCACAGGGCTGGGGGATGGCATTCTATGAGATGGTGTGGGCCCTGTCCTCTGGCCAGTAGATGGGTGGCCATTCCTCAATTGGTCATTGAAGACGTGTTCGGAATTTATGATTCTCAGCCAATTAATTCACCTGCAGATGGGGTTTCCATCCCTTTAAGAGATGAGGTCCTGCCCCCCCAGAGCTGGCCTGGAATCAGAAACCATGGTGGACGCCATGGAATTCAAGTGAGTTTGTGGGGCTTGCTGTGTCCAGTCATACAGGGCTCAATGAGGTTAACATTGATGAGATGGTTGATGGTGAGAGCAGGGCATTTGATTTATTATTTGATTTATTATTGTCACATGTATTGGGATACAGTGAAAAATATTGTTTCTTGCGCAAAGTTTTTTCATTGAGTACATTGGCCAGCAGAATTGCAGTTACAGATATGGTGCAGAGAAAGATTAGCTTAACATATCACAGGTCCATTCAAAATTCTGATGGCAGCAGGCAAGAAACTATTCTTGAGTTGGTTGGGATGTGTATCAAGAAGAAGGAAGAAAGTGAAAGGGAATATGTTTGCTGAGTGGAGTGTTTGATTATGCTGGCTGGAAGTGCCATTTGTAGCCCACAGCATGGCCTGATCAGAAGTTTTTATGTTTATTTAGTAGTGCAACAAGCAGGCTTGCAATGAAGTTACTGTGAAAATCCTCTGGTCGCCACAGTCTGATGCCTGCTCAGGTATACTGTTGGAGAATTTAGCCTGGCCAATGCACGTAACCAGCACGTCTTTCGGACTGTGGGAGGAAACCGGAGCACCCAGAGGAAACCCACACAGACGTGAGGGGTACGTGCAGACTCCACATAGACAGTGACCCAAGCCGGGAATCGAACCTGGTCCCTGGCGCTGTGAGGCAGCAGAGCTAAATCAGGAGGTGCTCTTGAGAAGACTGCCAATTAAGAGACACAATTGGCTTAAAGGTAGGTGCGACGTGCTCCAGCTTCTCTGCTGCTGGTAAATGCAGGAAGGTGATCAGCCTGTCACTCACTGTGATCTCACCTGATCATGATAAACTCCATTCCATCCAGCACGATTCCTGGCAGCCATTCAGGAATCCTGTCGGCTATGTTATTGCCTGATGCAAATACATTGCGGGTGATGATAGCAAACCTATTGCTGGCTCTGGGTTGGATAAATAATTTAGTGCCAAACCAGCATCAAACCTAATACATGAACCTGAGCTTTTACTAGCCCACAGGCCAAATGGCCTCTTGCAGACCATAAATATTCTGTATTTCTATGTATCATACTGGCTCACTCTCAATATGCAGAGAGTGCTGCTGACCTTCAGCAGGTTAACAAATACAGTAGAAAGTAGAAACAAGCAGACTTACCAGGGTAAGAAATGGGATCAGGGGTAGATCACATGGTCCCTCGAGTCTGCTCCACCATTCAATGCGACCATATCTGATCCTCGTTTCAGTGTCATTTTATTATTGATCACCATATCCCTTCATCCCCTCAGAGACGGAGTTCAGCATCATCCCACCCTGATTACAGAGCAGACGAGACTCGCAGAATGGCATTCTCTGTTGGCCTCAGGCACAATTCTTCAAGCTACGGGCGGGCTTGCCGGTAAAATTCAGGCACAAACGTCTGTCTATCCCAGTCTTAAATATATTCAACGATGGAGCATCCACAACCCTCTGGGGGAGATCATTCTAAAACTTTGAGTGAAGTAGTTTTACCCTCATCTCTGTCTGAAATGATTGGTCCCCTTATCCTGCGGCTTCCATGTTTTAATTTCCCTGACCAGCGGGAACAGATTTTCAGCGTCCACCTTATTTAAGGCCCTTCAGAATCATGTATCAGAATCGCTCATACCCGTGCAGTCAGTTGGAATGGGAACAGTATTGATGGTACCCACAAATGCCCATCAAGTGACCCAAGGCAAGAGGAAGCAGCTGATTGGCTGAGGAAGGTCAGGTCACTCGGACTTGGCTGTTAAGGAATTACCTCTAGGGGGAAGTGCAGGTGGAGTGGGGCTAACTTTGAAAGAACTCTTTCAAAGAACAGACATAGGCAAGATTACTTTTATTTATCTGTGGAACTTATACTTTGCTTATTACTCAGCAGATCATTCATGATTGGCAACATGTGACAGCTCAGTTGGTGACTCAGGAAAGAAAGAAGTTCCACATAACCCCAGTTAACTTAAGAGTGACTTTATGTTATATAATTTCAATTGCTGAGTTGGAGCTGTATAATGGATAAAGTCTGGATGGGGCATCCATCATAGTACTTACTTCATGAATGGAGCTGATATAAAAGATCGAAAGCTGCAGTAGACCTGGCATCCCACAATGATCCAATCATTTCCAAGTAGCAAATAGCAGAACAAATAAATGTTCTCACTTCTATCAATGGTTAGCACTGCTGCCTCACAGCACCAGGGACCCGGGTTCAATTCTAGCCTTGGGTCACTCTCTGTGTGGAGTTTGCATGTTCTCCCTGTGTCTACGTGGGTTTCCTCCGGGTGTTCTGGTTTCCTCCTGCAGTCCAAAGATGTGCGAGTTAGTTTGATTGGCCGGGCTAAGTTTACTCAAGCAGGTTAAACATAAGGAGTTGTGGGAATAGGCCTGGATAGGATTGTGTTCGGTACAGACCTGATGGGCTGAATGACCTCCTTCTGTAGGGATTCTAATCAATCTAATCCTTTCAGGCAATAAGTTCCAGATTCCCATCACCCTTTAGCTGAAAACATTTTTCTTCAAATCCCCTCTAAATCTCTTGCTCCTGACCTTATATTGATGTCCCTTGGTTACTGACCCCTTTAGTGAGGAGAAAGGTTTCTTCCCAACTACCCTATCTATATCCCTCATAACTTTGTATACATCACTCAAGACTTCCTTCAGCCTTCTCTCCTTTAAGAAAATCAACCTCAGCCTAAACATATCAGTGAATTTCTGAACAACTATGAAATTGTTGGAAAATGGGACTAGAATGGGTGATGGTTATAGGGAGAAAGGAGGATTGGGCTATTGAGTTGGATGATCAGCCATGATCATGATGAATGGTGGAGCAGGCTTGAAGGGCCAAATGGCCTCCTCCTGCTCCTATCTTTTGTCTCTTCTATGTCAAAGTTTGATGGCTGGCTGACACAATGGGCTGAAGGGCCTCTTTCTGTGCTGTAAGACTCTGGGACTTGATAACAACTTGCATGCATTTACCTAGCACCTTTAATGTAGCAACACAGCCCAAATGTTTCTTAACCAAAGATCAGCTTGAAGAAGAGTGAAGGGGAGAGAGTGAGAGGTTTCAGAAAGGAATTGCAGAGCTGAAGGTAGGACCTTCAAAGGTGGAGCAATTAAAATCAGAAATGCAGAATTCGAAGGGCATATATATTTCAGAGATGCGTGGGGCTACAGGAGGTTACAGAAACAAGGAGGAGATAATATATTTGGAAAGAAAGATAACAAATTTAAAACTGAGACATTGCAAGACTTGGGGCAAACATTGAGCACAAGGATAATTGGTGACTATCACACTCTGCAACTTAGGATATGAACACTTTTAGATATGTTTAGAGGTTATAAAGGATATAAATTGTGTTAAATTTGTCCTTGGAATATGGGTGTGGTTGGCTAGGCCAGAATTTATTGCCAATCCCTAATTGCCTCTTACACAGCAGTGATGAGCCATTGCTTTGAACTGTTGCAGACCATGTTGAAGATACATCCACTGTACTGTTTGGAAGGGAGATCCAGAATTTTGTAGAGGGCAGGAGAATAATGAAGTCCAGAGATAACAAAAGCAGAATGATGGAGAGAACGCCATATGGATTGCAGCAGCTCAGCACCACTTTCTCAAGGATATATAGGGTTGGGTAAGAAATGTTGGCCTGGCCACCAATGCCCATATCTCCTGAAAGAATAAAGAAAAAGTTTGGAGGTGGCTATGTTTAAACGTTACGGTGCAATGACCTGAAGCACTACTCTGGTCAGAGCGATATGTAAAATGTTTACATTCGGGAGAGAATGAAGACTTCTAGGAATGAGTTAGTTTAGCTCCTTTGTTTCACTTCTCAATGACACTGACTGTTTCACTAAGCTGAAGAGGTCTGCTTTAGGAGAGGGGAAACAGCAGTTTAACGTTGCTATAGTAACGTTTGATCACATAATAATTTAACACAACCAGAATTCAGGCAACCCTCTGGCGGCAATAAGCAAGTGCCTTGTTGATAGTTTTGGTGGCAATAGAGTCAGCGGCCAGAAGCCAGATTAAAGAACCATCAGTGAGGATCTTTCATGCTTGTTATGATCTGAAACACTCTCCCTGTAAGGGCAATATTCCAGTCAATATTTATCCAACAGTCAACACCACTAAACTGATGATCTGGTCATTATCAGATTGCTGTTTGTGGGAGCAGCTGTGGTGTTTCCTGCATTATGGGCAGCACAGTGGCACAGTGGTTAGCACTGCTGCCTCACAGCACCAGGGGACCGCATGACTGTCTGTGCGCAGTCTGCATGTTCTCCCCATGTCTGGGTGGATTTCCTCCAGATGCTCCAGTTTCCTCCCAGACTCCAAAGATGTGAGAGTTAGGTGTATTGACCATGCTAAATTGACATTAGTGTCGGGGGGCTAGCAGAAGGTAATTATGTAGGGAACAGTAGATAAGGCCTGAGTGGCGCAGGCTCAATGGGCTGAATGGCCTCCTTCTGTACTGTAGCGATTCTATGATTACAACAGTGACTACACTTAACTTACTGTAAGCAATACAAAGACATGAGTTCTTGTGTTAAATAACAGTATTTTTGTAGTGGAAAAGGAGGTCATTCATCCCATCAATGTCTGCACTAGCTCCTTAAATTAGCAATTCACTTAATGCCATTCTCTCATCTTCTCCCTGTAATCCTGTATATTTTTCCACTTCATGTAAGAATATAATTCCCCCCAAAAATGCCTTGATTGAATCTGCCTCTCCCAAATTTAAGCAATGTATTCCAGATTTTAACCACTCATTTCATGAAAAAACAATTTTCAAGTGCTTTGGTGCTTGTGAAATGCTCTATATAAGTGCAAGTCTTTCTTTGAGACAGACACTACCAAGTCTGATTGTCCTTTCATAAAAGGTATGAACTCATATTTCTGGTTTGTTAATAAAATATTTTCACTCTATTCACAGTCTCTGTATCACAATCAGAACACAGTAAGAAGTCTCACAACACTAGGTTAAAGTCCAACAGGTTTATTTGGTAGCATGAGCTTTTGGGGCGCTGCTCCTTCATCAGGTGAGTGGGAGTTCCATTCACAAATAGGCCATGTAAAGACACAAACTCAATTTACAAAATAATGGTTGGAATGCGAGTCTTTACAGGTAATAAAGTCTTAAAGGTACAGACAATGTAAGTGGAGAGAGAGTTAACACAGGTTAAAGAGATGTGTATTGTCTCCAGCCAGGATAGTTAGTGAGATTTTCCAAGTCTAGGAAAGTTGTAGGGGTTACAAATAGTGTGACATGAATCCAAGATCCCAGTGGAGGGTATTCTCATGTGTGCGGAATTTGGCAATCAGTCTCTGCTCAGCGACTCTGCGCTGTCGTGTATTGTGAAGGCCGCTTTGGAAAATGCTTACCCAAAGATTGGAGGCCAAACTCTCACGACTGCTAAAGTGCTCCCCATCAGGAAGAGAACACACTTGCCTGTTGATTGTCAAGCTGTGTTCATTCACCTGTTGTCATAGCATCTGCATGGTCTTCCCAATGTACCATGCCTTGGGACATCCTTTCCTATAACGTATGAGGTAGGCAACGTTGGCCGAGTTGCAAGTATATGTACTTTGTACTTGGGGGATGTATTTTCACGTGAGATGATTGCATCCGTGTCAATGATCCAGCATGTCTTGCAGACATTGTTGGGCAGGGTTGTGTAGTGTTGTGGTCACTGTTCTCCTGAAAGCTGGGTAGTTTGCTGTGGACAATGGTCTGTTTGAGGTTGTGTGGTTGTTTGAAGGCAAGAAGAGATGACCTTGGCGAGATGGTTTGTCTTCCTCGATGACATGTTGATGGCTCCAGAGAAAAGTTTGTAGCTTCCCCGCTCTGGGGAAGTACTGGACAATGAAGGATACTCTGTCTGCCGTGTCCCATGTTTGTCTTCTGAGGAAGTCTTTTTCACTGTGGCTCATCAGAACTGTTGATCGATGAGTCAAGCACCATATCCTGTTCTTATGAGGCATCTTTCAGAGTCTGGAGGTGTCTGTTGTGATTCTCCTTATCGAGCAGACCCTGTATACGGAGGGCTTGTCCGTAGGGGATGGCTTCTTTAACATGTTTAGGGTGGAAGCTGGAGAAGTGAGCATCATGAGGTTATGCATGGGCTTGCGGTACAGTGAGGTGCTGAGGTGACCGTCCTTGATGCAGATGCATGTGTCCAAGAACGCAACTGATTCCAGAGAGTAGTCGTGGTGAGTCTGATGGTAGGATGGAACTTGTTGATGTCATCATATAGTTGTTTCAATGATTGTTAACTATGAGTCCAAAGGAAGAAAATGTCATTGATGTATCTAGTGAATAGCATCGATTGAAGGTTCTGTGCAGTGAAGAATTCTTATTCGAATCTGTGCACGAAGATGTTGGCATTTTGAGGTGTGAATTTGATTCCCATGGCTGTTCTGTGCGTCTGGATGAAGAACTGGTTGTTGAAGGTGAAAACATTGTGGCCCAGGATGAAGTGGATGAGTTGTAAAATTGCATCTGAAGATGTCGCGCAGAGTATTGAGGCAGTTGCAGCAATGCCATCGTCGTAGACGATACTGGTATAGAGTGCCGAGACATCCATTGTGATGAGGTGTGCTCCTGGTTCAACTGCTCCATGTGTGCTGAGTTTCTGTAGGAAGTCTGTAATGTCACGACAAAAGCTGCGGGTTCTTTGTACAATAGGTTTCAGGATGCCCCTGATGTAGCTGCACAGTGTCCCATGGCCCGATGGGATGCCGGGTGTGTTGGCCTTGTGTATCTTCGGGAGGCAGTAGAGATCTCCAACATGGGGAGTACGTGGGAATCAGAACATATACAGTACTCCAAGGGTCAACTCACCAAGACTTTTGAATTGGAGGTCTATGCAAGATTGTGTGCAAATTCATCATGGGGAGGCACGATGGCACAGTGGTTAGCACTGCAATCTTACAGCGCCAGGTACCCATGTTCGATTCCTGGCTTGGGTCACTATCTGCGTGAAGTCTGCAAGTTCTCCCTGTTTCTATGTGGGTTTCCTCTGGGTGCTCCAGTTTCCTCCCGCAGTCCAAAAAGCATGGTGGTAAGGTGAATTGATCATGCTAAATTCTTCCTCAGTGTACTCAAACAGATGCCGGAGTATGATGACTAGGGGATTTTCACAGTAACTTCACTGCAGTTTTAATGTAAACCTACTTGTGGCACTAATAAATAAACTCTAAACATCACATCTTGAACTTTCAATTCCACACAGTAAAAATAAATCCAATGCTTTTTCTTTAAATAAAAAAGGCCTCTCCATGGCCTCATTTTTTTACCATTTACGTTCCCTTTAGTTTTTTTTGTCAATTACAATCCCCAGCCACTGATATTTAAATACCATCCTATATTCTGTTGTCTTTAGTTCTAATGAAGTGTCACCTGGAGTCGAAACATTGGCTCGAATCTCTCTCCACAGATGTCAGTCTTGCTGAGATTTTCCAGCATTTTTGATTTTGTGTCAGATTCCAGCATCCAGCATTTTGCTTTTATTTTCCTTACTTTCTGTTGTCTCCTTGATCCCAACCAGATTTTTATTTTCCAGATAATGTGTGATCTTATTTCTCCTACCAGAATGTAATGCCTTACACCTGCAAGAAAATTTTCAGCAGCGCCAATCCCAGGCTTTTTCTGTGCTGCATTAATTACATTTTACTAAGCATACAGAATCACAGCATTGTCACTGTGTTGAACGAGGCCACTTGGCCCCAGAGTGATGGATTGTCCCTTTTTGAATGGTAGTGTCCTGTATTGAGGACTCTCTTCTGTCAAATGCTGCCATTTTGGTGGCCTTGTGGAGTACTTGGGCCATGTCCACATTTTGTGTTTTAGATTGCACTTCCTTTTTCTTTTCCTGAAGAACCTTTTATAGATGTTTTGTTTGCACTTCATAGAACATAGAACATAGAACATTACAGCGCAGAACAGGCCCTTCGGCCTTCGATGTTGTGCCGACCAATTATGAAAAAAAAGCAATGACCCTCCAAACTAAACCATTCCCTTCTCTTCCATAAACTTATCAACTAACCTCTTAAACGCCACCAAACTTGGCGCATCTACAACTTCAGTACCATACTCCTGATCTATGGGCACCTGGTGCGGAGAGGGGCAGGTCGGGATGGCAACCTCTTCGCGAACCTGCATCTGGATCTAGCAAAACTTGGCGTTAACAGTCTAGGCAGTGGGCAATCGATGGGGTTGTCCATCCTGACTGTCTGTCCCTCTATCACAGCTACATTTGTGGTCAGATGTCCCTGGAGAGGGAGCATGCACTGTCCATGGGCGCAGTTGACGCGTTCCGTGCCCGTTGGGCACCGCAAGGGCTGTGGTGCATTATAGACCCCGATAATTACATTATGATTTGATGTTTTAAGTTTCATAGAACATAGAACATTACAGCGCAGAATAGGCCCTTCGGCCTTCAATGTTGCACCGACCAATTAAGAAAAAGCAATGACCCTCTAACCTAAACCATTCTCTTTTCGTCCATAAACTTATCTACTAACCTCTTAAACGCCACCAAACTTGGCGCATCTACAACTGCCGCAGGCAGGGCATTCCATACCCTTACCACCCTCTGGGTAAAGAACCTACCTCTGACAATCGGGGCGGGGCCATCAGGGAGGGGCGGGGCTATCAGGGAGGGGCGGGGCCATCGTGAATAGGTGGATTCAGGCCGGTGCTCTGTTGGGAGGAGGGGGCGGAGCCATTTGGAATAGGGCGGGGCCGTGGGGAGAGAAGGCGGGGCTGTCGCGAGAAGGAGGCGACGCCCATGAGAAGGAGGCGGCGCTGCCAGCAGATGGGAAGCGTGGCTACAGGGCAAGGGGGCGGGGCCTGGGGAGAGAGGGCATCGGTTATTACCTGGCATCACAACCAACCAATCAGTTGCAGGTTTACTGGTTTGTTAAACCAATCGGCTGGGGTAAGGCGCCGGCGTTGCCAGTTTCAAAAATAAAGAAGTCCTTCAGCGGCCGGAGGGCAGCGGGTTTCTGCAGCGCGGAGTCTGATCAGAGCAAGAGTATACGTTAGTGGGTGAAATCCATGTGGAGGACCGGTGGTGCGATGTCAGTGCGATAATTGACAAGCTGTCTGTCTGTCTTATCTGTCGGTTGGTGAGGCAGGCGGCTCTGGCAGGCTGAAGCGGGCTGGCTAGGCCCGGTTGCCATGGTTTCCCATTGAGCGGCACGCGCAGCCGCCCGCGTCCTCATCTTAGTGCCTGGGCGCATGCGCGTTGCCGGGCCCGGAGCGCAGACTCGGATGTTACTTTCAGCAAGTTACAGACTCCAGACTCAGTGACTGAGCAGCACTTTATTGAATCTGGCACCCCCATATTCCCTCTGCCCTTTTGATTTGTTGCTTTAATCGGCAGGCAATTTACAAGTTTTTAAAGCCTGGCTCTTCAACCTGTTGCCCTCTTGTGATTTGAAGCTGTCTTATTTCTCTTCCGCTGGACATTTTTTCTAAACCACTGCTCTCTGCAAGTAAAGGTAAGGAACTTTTCGTTTTATGGTGTGTTTGTTCCGATATTTCCCTGTCTCTGATTCTGTGGGTGTCAGGTGAAGGCGTGGTTGCCCTACAACAAGTGCAGCTTTCCTACCTAGAAAATATGTTTCCATTTAATGGGGTGAGACCAAAAAAACTAGAAGGTGGCGAATGTGAATCGGCACTGATACGTGCAGAATGAATTCGGGAGAAATCTCTTTATCCAGAGTATGGTGTGAATCTGGCTCTTGCTACCATATGCTGCAATTTAGTTGAATGGCAGACTCATCCGAGAGCAAGCTTGTTACCTGCATGGAGGAAAATAATAGCATTCAGCTGTGACAAACGGTCATCCAAACTCGAAACGTTGGTTCTAGTCTCTTCCCACGGGTAATAACGTAGAACAGGAGCAGGTTTGAGTGTTGTATAAACCAACATGAGTGGCATAGTGGTTAGCACTATTGTCACAGCACCAGGGACCTGGGTTTGATTCCGACCTTGGGTCACTGTCTGTGTGGAGTCTGCACGTTCTCCTTGTGTCTATGTGGGTGCTGTGGTTTCTCCTACAGTCTGAAAGACATGATGGTTAGGTACATTGACCTGAACAGGTGCTGGAGTGTGATCACTAGAGAAATTTCACAGTAACTTCTTTACAGTGTGTTAATATAAGTCTTACTTGTGACTAATAAACTTTTTACTTACAAAAAGGCAACACTGATAGGGTGATGAAATAGTTAAAAGCGAAATATTATGGATGTTGGAACTTGAAACGAAAACAGAAAATGCTGGAAAATCTCGTCAGGTCTGGCAACATCTGTGAAGAGAGAATGGAGCCAACGTTTTGAGTCAGGATGACCCTTCGTCAGCTCTGACCAAGGGTCACCCACACTCCACGTTTGTTTTATTCTCTTGCATGGGTGATAAAAATGATAAGTACAGGTTTGAGTGGTGCATAAACCTATATGTGCACAAAGGTTAACACTGCTGCCTCTCAGTGCCAAGGACCTGGGTTCGATTCCTGGCTTGAGTCATTGTCTATATGGAGTCTGCATATTCTTTCCTTGTCTGTGTGGGTTTTCTCTCAGTCCAAAAACGTGTGGGTTAGATTAATTGGTCATGCTAAATTGACCCTAGTTTTTGGGAGATTAGCAGGATAAATATGTAGGGTTATAGGGATAGGGTAGGATTGTTGCTGGTGCAGGCTTGAATGGCCTCCTTCTGTACTGTTAGGATTCTAGGGTTGAAAAACCCAACAACTGTGTGATTGACTTGTTGATCTTTTAAGTAATCAATTCCTGATGTGTCACTGCATTTTAGGTACAGATCTAGTTGCTGATCATTTCGTTGATTTTATTATTGGCACATGTATTAGTATACAGTGAAAAGTATTGTTTCTTGTGCATTATACAGACAAAGCATACTGTTCATAGGGAAGAAAACGAGTGCAGAATGTTGTATTACAGTCATATCTAAGGTGTAGAGAAAGATCAACTTAATGCAAGGTAGGTCCATTCAAAAGTCTGGCACCAAGGAAGAGCTGTTCTCGGATCGGTTGATGCGTATTCTCTGTCTTTTTCCCAACGGAAGAAGGTGGAAGCAAGCATGTCCGGGGCGCATAGGCCCTTAATTATTCTGGCTGTTTTTTTGAGGTAGCGGGAAGTGTAGATGGAATCACTAGATGGGAGGCTGGTTTGTGTGATAGAATGTAGCCCAGTCTATCTTGTAGATACTTTGTAGTTTCTTGTAGTCTTGGACAGAGCAAGGACCATACCAAGTTGTATAACAACCTGAAAGAATGTTTTCCATGGTGCATGTATAAAGTTGGTGAGAGTCATAGCTGGCATGCTTAATTTCCTTATGCCTTCTGAGAAAGTAGAGGCATTGTAGGCTTTCTTAACTATAGTGTCAGCATGGGGGGACCAGGACAGGTTGTTGGTGATCTGGACAGCTAAAAAACTTGAAGCTCTTGACCATTTCTACTTTGTCCCCATTATGGAAATGAGCATGTTCTCCTCTATGCTTTCTGACTCAGTAAGGTAGTGAATTTATAATTAAATGCACTCTGGGTTTGAGGTTATAATCAAAACTGCTTCCTGAGTGGCATTTTTAAACTTCAGCAAAGGAATTCCATGAGCTAAAATATTATGTTGCAGTTTACCTTGTTTGTGTGTTCAGCTTCTCAGTTTACTCAGTTTTGAATATGCTTTTGGTTGGTACAGAAAATTTCTAAAATGTAAATTTTTTTTTTTTAAAGCAACACAGCACGGGAAACAGGCCCTTCGGCCCAACGAGCCCGCGCCACCGTAATACCAAATCATTATCCTATTTTAATAGTCCTATATAATAGTATATATATTAAACCTAATTTGGAAAATTTTCACCATAGGGACAATTTGTTACCCAATCAGCCTAAGAGCGAATTTTTGGGTTGTGGGAGGAAACCGGAGTGCCCGGAGAAAACCCACGCAACCACGGGGAGAACGCGCAAACTCCCGCAGACACCGTCCCAATTCCAAGTGTCTGCACAGCCACATCGATAGTCTCTGAGCTGTCATGGTGCCCTTCAGGTGGTCCACATAAAGCACTCATATACGACATGAGGTACCAGGCAACTCATGAATCAACATCCAAGAGCTGTACCCACACCACCTGCCGAATGCGTGCTCAAATTATGGACTGAATTACCTGTGGAAAAAAGCCGTAGTTAAACAGTCCTAATATATCCCTCTATCTGCATACTGCTCATGTGGCTGTCCAAGAGACCCTTAAACAGCCCCAGCGTGCCTGCTCTCACCACCTTACTCGGCAGTGCATTCCACACCCCCACTACCCTTTGTGTGAAAAACTGCCCTCTAATATTTGTCCTATACATAGCCCCCCTCACCCTATGGCCATGACCCCTCGTCCTATCCATTTCTAAAGGCGGAAAAAGTTTACCTCCATTTACTCTATCTATACCCCTTATAATCTTATACACCTCTCTGAGATCCCCTCTAAGCCGACGTCTTTCAAGGGAAAACAACCCCAGTCTATCTAATCGTTCCTCATAGGACAGTCCTTCCATACCAGGCAGCATCCTGGTAAACCTCCTCTGCACTCTCTCCAAGGACTCCACATCCTTCCGATGGTACGGAGACCAGAACTGGGCGCAGTATTCCAAGTGAGGCCTAACCAAAGTTGTATACAACTGCAACATCAAACTCCTACTCTTATATTCTATACCCTTTTCTTTGAAAGCTAACATACTATACGCCTTCTTTGTCACCTTCTCCACCTGTGAGGACACCTTCAGAGACTTGTGAACCTGCACCCCCAAGTCTCTCTGCGTCTCTATTGTCCTTATAGTTTTACCTTTTATCCTATAATTCTCTTCTACGTTTTTCCGGCCAAAATGCATCACCTCGCATTTTTCCGGATTAAATTCCATTTGCCATCTATCTGCCCAATCTACCAACCTGTCTATGTCCTGTTGTATTGCCTGACACTGCTCTTCTGTACCCGCCAATCCAAGCTTCTTGGTGTCATCAGCAAATTTGCTGATCTCACCACCTACCCCTACTTCCAAGTCGTTTATGTAGACCACAAATAGAAGAGGACCTAGTACTGAGCCTTTTGGCACTCCACTAGTGACAGGCTTCCAGCTGGAAAAAGAGCCTTCCACTACTACCCTCTGTCTCCTCCTTCCGAGCCAGTTTTCGACCCATCTACATACCCGACCCTGTATCCCATGCGCCTTCACCTTCTCTATCAGTCTACCATGAGGCACCTTGTCAAACGCCTTACTGAAATCCATGTAGACGCCATCAACAGCCTGTCCTTCATCAACTGTTTTTGTCACTTCTTCAAAAAATTCCACCAGATTCGTAAGACAAGACTTCCCCTTGACGAAGCCATGCTGCGTATCCCTGATCAGATCGCAGCGCTCCCGATGCTCATACATCCTGTCCCTAAGGATCCTCTCCATTAGCTTACCTATAACTGAAGTCAAGCTCACCGGCCTATAGTTCCCTGGGTGATCCCTCTGACCTTTTTTAAACAACGGTACTACGTTTGCTATCCTCCAGTCCTCTGGTACCTCACCTGTGTCCAAGGAAGAGACAAAGATTTGCGTCAGAGGCCCAGCCAAGTCTTCCCTCAACTCCCTTAGCAGCCTGGGGTAAATGCCATCAGGCCACGGAGCTTTATATGTCTTTAAGCTGCCTAACAGCCCCAACACCTCTTTCCTCGTAATCCTTATTTCCCTCAACCAATCCTCAACTTTTTCAACATCAGGCACAGACATCTGTCCAGTCTCCTGCGTGAATACCGACGCAAAGTATTCATTCAGGATCTCCCCCATTCCCTCAGGCTCTAAGCATAGATCCCCTCCACTGTCCCTAAGAGGTCCAATCTTGCCTCTAACCTCCTTTTGCTCCTTACATAGGTGTAAAATGCCTTTGGATTTTCTTTAATCCTACCTGCCAGAGCCACCTCATGGCCCCTTTTTGCCTTTCTAATACCCCTTTTTAGATCCCGTCTACACTCTCTATAAGCTTCCAGCGCTATCTCAGTCCCTAGTTGCCTAAATCTAATGTAAGCCTCTCTCTTTTTCTTGATCAAGTCCTCAATCTCCCTGGTAAGCCAAGGTTCTCTAATCCTACCTTTCCCATCTTTCCTCCTTGCCGGCACATATCTTTCCTGCAGAGAGTTTAGTTTTCCCTTGAAAGACTCCCACATGTACCTCGTCGACCTGCCCTCAAAAAGCTTATCCCCATCCGTATCTTTAAGTTCTTGCCTAATCTGGCCGTATCTAGCCCTCCCCCAGTTAAATACCCTCCCTTTTGGGCCAGTCTCATCCTTTTCCATTAATATCCTAAAGATTTGATTCCAGATTTTATTGCCAGCATTTTAATTCGCACCAAGATCTGTTCGCTCATCACCTCTGCGCTCGTATCTGGTAACTTGTCAATTTGAATACATACATAATCTTTCAAATCCCTCCATGGCTCTGTCCTTTTTCTGTAAACTCTTCCTGAGTTTGCTATGCTCCTGCAATTTTGGCCTTTTTTTTTTCCTTTAAAGTATCTTTCAGCTGCTGACACGGGTGGTGAATGATTGCCAAGTAGTATTATCACTAGACTGTTTTTCTAGAAACTCAGCTAATGTTCTGGGGACCCGAGTTTGAATCCATCACGGCAGATGGTGGCATTTGAATTCAATAAAAAAAAAAATCTGGAATTAAGAATTTACTGATGGCCATGAAACCATTGTTGATTGTCAGAAAACCCATCAGGTTCACTAATGTCCTTTAGAGAAGGAAATCTGCAGTCTTTACTTGCTCTGGCCTACGTGCAAGTCCAGAGCCAAACTAATGTGGTTGACTCTGAAAGGGCCGACCAAGCCACTCAATTCAAGGGCAATTAGGGATGGGCAATAAATGTTGTCTTGCCAAGGCCTCCCATATCCCATGATCAAATTAGAAAAAACCGAAGTTAGAACAAAGGCTGTCTGGTCATGTTAATATTTGCAGTGAACTTATCAAAGGGAAAAAATTAAACAAGTTGAAAATTAAATATCATGTTTAACTCTTTCAGCAATTTGTATTTAATGGGTCAGCTTCAGTAACTGATCTGAGACCTGATGAATGTTTTGGAGCTGTCAAAGCAATGGGATTTGTTGTTGAGTCAGTTAAAGAATAAATCAAAGTGAAAACTTTGCCAGCTTTTATCATTACTGCATGCACAAGTATTGACATTGAAAGGCACTTACTGGATTATAACATTAGAGATGCTGTCACTGTCAAATGTAAAAATGGCATTTAAATTAAAAATTAGTCATTGGCATTTCTGAAGTTAGCTACTTCAACAGCAATTTCGTCTCAGGCAGTTGTTTGGTATTGCATTTTGTGCAAAGCTGCTGTAGACAAAGAAACCTACTGTTTTTCTATGCCAGATAAGTAGCATAGCCAGTGCATCAAAGTGATTGGTGTCACTGACGAGGTATTTTTCTTACAAGGCAGAAAGAAACACCTTGGCATTTTTTTTCAAGAATTCTGGCTATTCCTTTAACTTGAGTGACCTTGTGTATTTTGCTCACTCCTTCACCTGGATAATATAACTTGGAACTCAAGAGCCCTTTTCTATCTTCCAACCCCCATCAGACTTAGTGTGCTACTTTCTTGAATCTGGCCAATGAGAATAACATCATGCATGGACTGATGCAGCCTTCCTCATCTCTGGTATAGGAGTATTATTCAGTACAGATCTAATGCTGCAGCAACTGTGTAAGACAGAAACAGGTGTCGGCTATTCAGCCCTTTTGAAACTGCTTCATATTCAGTTAGATAATGCCTTGACTCCTTTTGCACCAATGCCCTCAGCTTTCCAAATACTGTTGAAAATTTCAATTTACCGAACATGTACCATCTTTTGCAGGAGGAAGTTCCAGATTGTAGTGCTCATTGATTGCTAATTTTTTATGTTAGTATACTTAATCTAGAATTCTGAGGGAATTTTCTTCCCCCATTCATGGAAATAGTTTCCCCTTATCCAATAAAAATCTGTTATTTTAACTTCAATTTTTAAATTATTCTTCAGTTTCTTCTATGCAATTGAATACAAACAAAGATGATTCATTTTAATCCACTAAAGCCTATTGCCTTTCTGGTTAGTCTGCACTGTGCTCATTTCCAAGACTAATGTATGGTTCCTGAGTTTTTCTTTATTGTTTCACGAGCTGTGGGTGTTGTTTGCAAAAAGCCATCCTTAATTGCCCTTGAACTGAGCTAATCCATTTCAGAGGGCAGTTAGAGTCAATTACATGACTGCATCTAGAATCACATATGGGCCAGACCAGGTAAGAATGGCAGATTTCCTTTGTTAAAGAACATTCATGATCCGGATGTATTTTCACAACAATTGATTGTTTCATGGTCACCATTACTGGGACTAACTTTCAATTCTAAGTTTTATTAATTGAATTTAAATTCCACCAGCTGCTGTAGTGAAACTTGAACCCATGGGCCTCTGAATTACTACTCCAGTGATGTTGCCATTACATCCCCATCTCTCTCTATAGAATCCCTATGGTGCAGAAGGTGGCCACTTGGTCTGTCAAGTCTGTACGGACTCTCTGAAAGAGCCTCTTACCCAGCTTCCATCTGCGCAATTTATTGTGCCTACTAACGTAGGGCTATCTGCACACTTGACAATCAACCTAAGGTGAAAAGCTGACCCTGATCACGTAACTTGTAACTTCCTGTTTGTCCCTGATGAATTAAGTTGTGAGTAGTTTTCACCTGTAGTCTTGACCCCACATTTGTTCCACTTATTATTGTAGCTTGTTTTGAAACTGTATGAAAGCTCAAATACCTGTTCGACATCTTTCTATGCAGGTACATGAAACACTGATCAAAACTTGTCTATAGACATTACTGTTGAGATTTTCTGGATCACTGTGCAATTTCATCATGTTCTTACAGCACTTGCTTCTATGCATACGTATACAGAATTATCCCATGCCTTTCTAATCCATAGCAATGATCTTATTGCTGCATGTATTTAATCATGTAATGAATATTTATTATGGTTTGAATAATTAAACTTGTAAAATTAAAATACAGCCTGGGGTCTATGTAGGCCACTGAAGATTGAATGATGAGCAGGATTTAAGACAAGGTGGTGTATGTGTAACATGTTGGAGCTAAGGGAGCTGGAACGAGGTCAGCAAGGGGATAATTGGAGGTGACTGAAGATTGCAGCTGTGACAGAACAAAAAGCATGTCCTTTTTAGTGATGGAAAGGAAGTAGGGTCTGAAACTAAACTTCGTTGAATAGTATTGCAAGACAATGAGCCTCAGAGGGAGGGGAAAGAATAGAATCCATGACAATAGAACAAAGGTTGTGATAGGGAGCTGTAGACAATGATTTCTGTCTTCCCAAAATTGAGCTGAGACATAGGCTAAAGGGCCTCTTTCTGCACTGTAGATTCTATCGAGCCTTCACTAACAACAATCCCATCCAGGTCCTATCCCCATAACCCCGTGTATTTACCCTCGTATTCCCTTGACACTGAGGGGGCAATTTAGCATGGCCAATCAACGTAATGCACATATCTTTGGACTATGTGAGGAAACTCACGCAGACACGGAGAATGTAAGAAATTTGCACAAACAGTGACCCAAGGCCGGAATTGGAGCCATGTCCCTAGCGATGTGAGGCAGCAGTACTAACCACTGTGTTGCTCCAAGATTAAAATGTCTGCAGAGCAAACTGACAGAACAGAGACAGAAAGAAAGAGTGGTTGATTTAAAAGTTATTACTGAAAATTGTTCTTTTTCAACTTTGGAATGTAACAGCATGACAATGTGATTTGTTACTCTGGCTATCACCTTTTTAGTGCGCTGAGTGGCAGAACCTGTCCTCTGAATTGGAGTGATGAGTTGTAGAGAAGTTGGCAGAGGTCATGACACATGATGATTTTGTGGAAGAAAGGAGATTACAATTGATGCAGAAATTGGTAATGCTGGAAGAATGAAAGGTTGTATGTTGATGGATCATAAGGAAAGGGTGTCATTGACATTGCCATGGTTTGGGGGGGTGTGGGGTAAGATGGGTTGGTAGGAGTTGAATTCAATAGGGATTTGGGGAGGAGTGGTGTGAGTAGGAGGTGGAAGCCTTGCAATAGGAGTTTTGGGGGTCACGAGTAAGGCTGGGTGCTGGGAGCAAAGAAATGGGGAGGATACAGTGAGGCACTTGCATTAAGGCATTCTCAAGCTCCTCTTTAGAGCATCCAGTGATGGCTAATTGTTTTCATTTGATAGGGTAGACAGTGAAAGCTTTTTTCCTCGGATGGTGATGGCTAACACAAGAGGACAAAGCTTTAAATTCAGGGATGATAATTATAAGATGGATGTCAGAGGTAGGTTCTTTACTCAGGAGGGTAGTAAGAGCATGGAATGCCCTGCCTGCAGCAGTTGTGGACTCACCAACTTTAAGGGCATTCAAATGATCAGTGGATAGGCATATGGATAACATTGGATTAGTTTAGGTTAGAGGATCATTAGATTCATTCCACTGGGCGGCGCAACATCGAGGGCCGAAGGGCCTGTACTGCACTGTAATGTTTCATGTTCTATGAAATAAAAGGTCATTTTCTTTGATCTCTCTCTTTTTGAAGGTTGTAGAGCAGTTCAAATGTTGTTTTAGGAGAGGTGATGGCGTAATGGTATTGTCTCTGGACTATTAATCCAGCGACTCAGGGTAATGTTTTGGGCCTCTGAGTTCAAATCCCATCAGAGAACATAGAAAAACTTCGGCCCACAAGTTGTGCCAAATATATCCCTACCTATTAGGCTTAGCTATAACCCTCTATCTTACTAAGTTCCGTGTACTTATCCAAAAATCTCTTAAAAGACCCTATCGAATCTACCTCTACCTCCACCACCACCACAGGCACTGGTGATAGATAGTGAAATTTGAATTCCATAAATATCTCAAAGTAAAAGCCTAATGATAGAACATAGAACATTACAGCGTAGAACAGGCCCTTCGGCCTTCAATGTTGCGCCGACCAATTAAGAAAAAGCAATGACCCTCTAACCTAAACCATTCCCTTTTCATCCATAAACTTATCTACTAACCTCTTAAATGCCACCAAACTTGGCGCATCTACAACTGCAGCAGGCAGGGCATTCCATACCCTTACCACCCTCTGGGTAAAGAACCTACCTCTGACATCCGTCCTATAACTACCACCCCTTAATTTAAAGCTATGTCCCCTCGTGCTAGCTTTTCCATCCTAGAAAAAAGGCTATCACTGTCCACCCTATCTAAACCTCTAATCATCTTATATGTTTCAATAAGGTCTCCTCTTAGCCGCCTTCTTTCTAACGAAAACAACCTCAAATTCTTCATAAGACCTGCCCTCCATACCAGGCAACATCCTGGTAAACCTCCTCTGTACCCTCTCCAATGCCTCCACATCTTTCTTATAATGTGGGGACCAGAACTGCACACAATGCTCCAAGTGCGGCCGCACTAGAGTTTTGTACAGTTGCAACATGATGTACGGCTCCGAAATTCAATCCCCCTACCAATAAAAGCTAAGACTCCGTATGCCTTCTTAACAACCTTATCGACTTGATTGCCAACTTTCAGGGATCTGTGCGCATATACACCAAGATCCCTCTGTTCATCAACACTATTAAGAGTTCTACCATTAGCCCTATACTCTACACTGGATGATACTAATGATGACCATGAAAGTATTGTAAAAATGCGCCTGGTTCACTAATGTCCTTTTTTAGGGAAGGAAATCTGCTGTTCTTGCCTGGTCTGGCTTACCTGTGACTTCAGATCCACAGTAATGTGGTTGACTATTAAATGCCCTCAGGGATGGGCAAGAAATGTTGGCCAGCTGGCGATGCCCACATCCCATGAATAAATAAAGAAAGCAATGTATGCACCAAGCAGCCTGTCTCGATTCATCGAACCAAATTTCTGTGGTGTTGTGGCTTTGTATTGCAGTACACAGCAGGTTTTAAGTCGTGGTAATACTCTAGAATAAAGCCATTAGGTCATGTTTTTAAACTTTTCTTTCAAAATAGTCAACAGGGCGTAATGGGAATTGGTGGCTCAGGATAATCAGCAGCTAGTTGGACAAGCACAGCTTGCTTTCCCTTCAGGCTAGTGAATCATGCACTTGATGTCACTTGGTAATTTATATATGATAAACAAGTTCTGTTTATCTTTTAAAATCCTAACTCCCTCGATTGGGTTACTGTTTTTTTTAATTGACACTAATTCTTTTTGTATATGAGCAAGCTCTTGTCATTTTTCTTGGGAAACATGAAAGATTTGAGTTTCACCTGCTTTGTTGTGGGGTGGGGGGGGGGCGTTAAATCTTTTATTTACATTTAGGAAAAATCCCTCATTTATTTGTAGTTGTTTTTCTTGCCTTGATTTTGTATGTACCTTGCTGCCTTTGGCTCCACAAATAGAAAAAAGAAAAGGATAATGTCCAAACATGTGCTGGTAGGAGGATTGGCCATGTTAAATTGCCCCTTAGTGTCAGGGGGATTAGCAGGTAAACACGTAGGGATGGGGTCTGTGTGGGATTGTTGTCAGTGCAGATTTGATGGGCTGAATGGCTTTTTTTGCACTGTCGGGATTCTGTGATGTACATTAGAAGTTAATAGTGTACTTGCTATTTGCAGTTGGCATAAAACTGAAGGATTTTCTGCAGCCTTGTCTACTGTATTGAACGTTATTACCTGTATTCAGAATTATGAATGTTTCATGTATGATGTGAGTGGTAAGAATCATAAATTCCTGTACCAGTAATGATTGTTTTAGCTTGCTTTGTGAGTAAGAGGGCGGATTTGTTATAGCTTTTCTTGGGAACCTTTTTGGGGGTTTTTGGAATAATTTTCTTGGAATAAGTAAAGTACTTTAGGTCTTGAGGTAATAAATATTTGAGAAATATCTTTTAAATTTGAGCTTTCATTGAACACGGGTGTGTTTGCAAGGCAAGTAGCTCATGATTTAGATTCATCTTAATCTCTGTAAAGATGGGGCAACTGATTGCTGTTGGACAGACTCCAAGGGAAAGCAGTAATGACAAATGAATTGAGATGCAGGGGATATTGTATTGGACACTGGAGCAGAAAAGGTTAAAGGGGAGGGAGACTCTTTTAATAGTTGTTAATAAAATTGTCATGAGCCTGAATGATGAATAGGGAAAGACTATTTTCATTGATCACAGACATGTGGGTCATCAATTTTAAAATTACAGTGAGGAGAGAAATCAAGATTAAGTTTTAGTATCACAGAAATTTTTGATATCATTTTTTGCCATAGGAAATGTTTAAGGCAGAGGCCACTGCATTCTTTTTAAAGGAAAAATTGGAAAAATATTTAAACAGACAAATGTAGGATGGTTCAGAACACTTGAACAAGAATGTTAAATGGACTAAATAACCTTTTTCTGTGTTGTTGCACCTCAATCAATGTTGCTTTTAGCAATTCATATTTCATTATTTGGTGTCAAAGGTGAATTTCCCTGAATTTTTTCTTGCTCGATTTATCAAACCTCCTTCAAGCGAGAAAGAACGCCAACTGCAAGTTTGCATCCACTATTCGGTGTAGCTTGAAAATTACAAAATTACAGAATTGTTACGATGCTGAAGGAGGTCATTCGGCCTATCTGGTGACTAGTGGTGTGCCTCAGGCCAGTGCTGGGATCACAACTTTTCACAATATACGTTATCGATTTGGAAGAAGGAACTGTTGTTAACTTTGCAGATGATACAAAAAGATGTAGAGAGGCAGGTAGTATTGAGGAAATAGAAAGTTGCAGAAGGACTTTGACAGGCTAGGAGAATGGGCAAAGAAGTGGCAAATGGAATACAATGGGGAAAGACATGAGGTTTGGGAGTATGCACTTTGGAAGGAGGAATGCAACCATAGACTGATTTCCTAAGCATTTCCCTATTTAGAAAATAGAGGCACAAAGGGATTTTGGAGTCCTTGTTCAAGATTCTCTTAAGGTTAATGTGCAAGTTCAGTCTGCAGTTAGGAAGGCAAATGCAGTATTAGCATTCACTTTGAGAGGGCTGGAATACAAGAGCAGGGATGTACTTCTTAGTCTGTGGGGGCTCTGGTCAGAGTATTGTGAGCAGTTTTGGGCCATGTATCTAAGGAAGGATGTGTGGGCCTTATCCTCCTATTTCTGTACTAACTTGCATGTAACCCTGAGCAATCTGGCAATTCTTATGTTTTAGGTCCTACTTGCTAATGTTTTAGCTCCCTAAATTCTGAATACAGGATCGTATTTTCCTTCTTACCTGAGCCATTGGTACCAACAGAAATCATAATCTCACGTTGTTCATCCTCCCGAGAAGAATGTTGTGCAGCTGTTCTATGACATCCTTGAACTTGGCACTAGTGAGGCAATATGCCATCCTGGAGCTTTGTCTGCAGCAGTTGAAATGTCTGTCTATTCCCCTAAATAATTAATCCTCTAACTTTATTGCTGCTATGGTATGTTTTGTCTGTATAGCACGTAAAAAAAATTGTTTTTCACTATATACTAATTTATGTGACCAATAATAAAGCAAATCAAAATCCTTCCTTCTTCCTGTAAAGCTGAGCCACTTATGGTGCGCGAACCTAACTCTGGTGTTCCTCTAAGAAACTAGTATCTAAAATGGAAAACTGCTTAATGAGTGAATTGGAGCTCACCATTCCTTCATTGTTCACCATTCCATTCCTTCGTGGTTGCTGGGTCAAAATTTGGAATTTCCTCCCCAGATGAAGTGTTGTGGTTCAAGAAAGTGGCCCACTGTCATCATCTTGGACAATTTTGGATGGGGTATAAATGCTTTCCAGCAAATTATACCCACGTTCTGTGAAAAAAGGAATTTTAAAAAGTCTAAAATTTTAATCTCTCTTTAAGCCCTTAAGATTATATATGGCTGCTGCTTCAAATGGATAGTATTGAGGACATAATACTTAAATATGCAGTGAATGATTGAGACAGGCTCGATGGAATTTTCTGTCTGTCCTTTGTATTTAGTAAGATTCAGCACCATTGCTGAAAGGGATGTAGTGTTCCAGACTCTCTTTCTAGGTGCATGACTGGCAGTCAGTCTGCTTTTCAATGGTGTTATCTTTCAGTGTTGACCTAGCACCAGGAAATAGTCTAGTGTTCAGCAGGTTACATGTTGACTAGACATGAACCAAAAATGTGGTACTAGCAGAATCAAAATAATACAGTTGCTGGAGATCTAAAGTAACAATATGCCAGATAAACTCAACTGGCCTGGCAGTATCTGTGAAGACATTTCAAGTCAATTATCATTTTTTTTTGGAGCTGCATTAATGTTAGCTGACTTCCAAAGAGTAACATTGAATTCAAAGTTAACTCTTATTTCTCTTTCTGTACATGCTGCCAGACCTGTTGAGTTTATGCAGAATCTTCTGTTTTTTATGTTAAATTTATGTTTTGGATTAGCAGGGAGGAACTGCAGGATTTGTAGCCAAGACTGCTTGTCTGAGTACATGAAATACTAAATAGAAATTCATGAGATTTGTTGCTGATTCAGAACATTGGGATGGGGGTGGGGTGATTGTGCTAACGGTGCCTGGGTAGTGGGTCAGATTACCAACCCTATTGTAGATTCAGTATTGCTTTGGTTTGATTGAAATCTATTTTATATGATGAATGTCTAAAGTTTAGCGTTCATCCATAGTGTGCTCTACACTGCTTATCTAGTGACAGTGATGCTGTTTGAATTTGGCTGAGATGGGGATGGAGATGGTGTAATGTTGTCAGCGTATTGTGTGATATAATATGGTGATTTAGGTTTATAACAACTCCAGAGCTAAACTTTTTTTCTCCCCATTTCCATTAGGGAGAATTTAACTTTGTAGTAATCCAAAAATAGTTGCATATTACGTTAACGTTTTACGTATTACGTATTAACGTATTATGTTAACGTTTTGGTGCTGCTGAGCTGATGAGATTCTAAATTATAATTTTAAAACATTATTTTGAAATGATGTCTGACATTTAGCCAGTTGTCGCACTGTCTTCACTTTTTTCACCATTGTTTTTACAAATCTAGATGCGAGGTGGTAAGTTCACATCCTAACAAATTAGAAAGGCATAAGTGACTTGAAGCAGGCATTCTAAACTGACGGATTATATTAGTATTGCACTGGTATTATCCTCTATTGTGTTAATGTGCTTTCAAGAAAGCAGTTGAGCTAATCAGTTCAAAGGCATACACGCTGCGCAGAAGTTGTAATTTTCTCTAGAAAAAAGAAGGCTGAGGGGGTGATCTGAGAAAGGACTAGTTATGAATAGGTCTGATAGCACAACCATAAGAAAGGCTTCTCCTTAGGGCAGTCCAAAACTAGAGGCCTTGAATACAAGATGATCATTAAGAAATTTTTTTTCTTAATCCAGAGAGTGGTAAGAATGTGGAATTTACTAACGTGCAATGGTTGAGGCAAGTGGCATAGATGCATTTAAGGGGAAACTAGATAAACACATGAGGAGAAAGGGCTAGAAAGTTATGCTGAGAGGGATAGATAAGATGGGAGGAGGCTACTGGTTTTGGCTAGTTGGGCTGTGGTCTGATTCTGTGCTGCCATTTCAGAATAAACGCTAAAAGGATGCAGTCTCATGTAAACAATGACTACCAATTAATGGCTGTTTATAGTGACAGACGATTTAATATCTAGATTTATTTATTTGTATGATCATCCCTGTTGTCATATATTTAAAATATTTTTCGTCTAATCTTCACAGTAAAATTGACAACTTGCCTCAGTTTTTTTGAGGTTTAACACTGTGCAACTGAGTGATATAATTAACATTGGATTTATATTTTCCCTGTTAAACAGGAGTCTGCTGATAAACCTTCATTCCGCTGCTCATTCTCTCAGTTCATCCAATTTAGACTAAATGTTTTAAAAAAAAAAGTAGTTGATGATAAATATAGGTTATGTAGATTTTATACAGAAATAAAACATATAACCAGCAGATTGCTGAAGACAACTCAAAGGAGGATAAAAGCAAATTACTGCAGATGCTGGAATCTGAAACTGAAAGAGAAACAACTTCTCCTTTAACTCATCCAACTCTCTCCAAATTAAAGGAGTAGCAATGGATACCTATGTGGGTCCTAGCTTCGCTTGTCTTTTTATGGAATTTGTGGAACATTCCTTGTTCCAGGACAACCAGGTCCCTTCTCAAAACTCATTTACTGATACATCAATGACTATTTTGGTGCTGCTTCATGCTCTTGTCCAGACCTCTCAAAATTCATCAAAATTAGCTTCTAGTTTCCACCTCTTGAGCACCTTCGCCTGGTTCATCTCAGATACTCCCATTCCTTTCCTTGACTTTTCAGCTTTCAATTCTGGCAATAGATTATTTACCATTTATCAATATCCATTACAAACCCACTGACTCCCACAGCTATCTGGACTACAGCTCTTCACACCGCATATCCTGTAAGGATCCATCCCTTTCTCTCCCACTTCTTCCTTCGCCTCCATCGCATCTGTTCAAAAGTGATGTCACTTTTCAGAGGTGCTTTTAATATGTGCTTTTTTTCCCTCAACTATGGATTCCCATCTATAGTTGTTGACAGGGCCTTCAACAACGTGCAATCCATCTCCTGTGCCACAGTCCTTGCCCCCTCCCCTCTCTTCCAGATCAAAGATAAAGTCCCCCTTGTTCTCTCATTTCACCCTGCCAGTCTCTGCACGCAAAGCATTTACTCTGCCATTTTTGCCAACTCCAGCACTATGCCACTACCAAACATATCTTCCCTTCTCTCCCTCTGTTAACATTCCACAGAGACCGTTCCCTCTGGGATAACCTAGTGCATTCCTTCACGATACTCAATACCTTTCTTGTCACTCATGGCACCTTCTCATGCAAAAGGTGTAACACCTGTCCATTTTAGACCATCCAAGGTCTAAAACATTTATTCCAGGTTAAGCGGCATTTCACTTGCGCCTTTTTCAATTTGATGTGTTGCACTCACTGCTCATAATGTGGTCTTCTCTATATTAGAGAGACCACGCGTGGACTAGGCGATTGCTTTGCTGAACACTTTCAGTCTGTGTGCAATTAGGACTCTGACCTTCCATTGCTTGCCATTTTAATATGATTCTGCTTCATGCCCACATTTCTATCCTTGGCTTGCTGCAATGTCCCAGTGAAGCTTAACACAAACTGGAGAGACAGCATCGCATCTTCTGGCGAGGCACTTTACAGCCTTCTGATCTTAACGTCAAATTCAGTAACTTCAGATGATTTGCTCTATCCCTCCTTAGCCCTCTTTGCTTTCATTCTATTTTATTTAATTTTAACTGTTCGCTACCTTTTTATTTCTTTTTCTTCTCCCCTCTCTCCATTCTTCCCCCTACTAAATTTGGGGCAAAAGGCCTGTTTTCATGCTGTAAGCCTCTACTTCATCTTCCTTCCCTTACGTTTTCTCCCCCCGCTTCCCCTTTTCTATATTCTATCTCTGTCCCATTCCCCGCCCTCAACAACATTTTCATCTTATAGCTTTGTTGTCGTTTCACCATTCACATCCTTTATTCTCTCTGTGGACAGCTGTTAGCAGACTTTTCACCTGGTTTCTATAGCTATGACTCATCTTTCATTCCCTCCCTCTTCAGTATAAATATCTCCTACTTTGTCTTTTAACTTGACAAAGGATCATCTGGACTCTTTTTTTTCTCTCCTTAAGATGCTGCCAGACCTGTTGAGATTTTCCAGCACTTTCTCTTTGAACTCTGAAATTAGAGCTGCTTACTGTTTTGTGCTGTAATAGCTTCTAATTAATATCCATGTTACAATCCCAGGCCACGTTACTACTGGACAGGCCAGATTCCATGGTGGAACCTGGCTTGATAGATCCAAACTTGTAGTTTCTTGTGTAGAAACTTAGATGGCTATTGAACAAAATCAAAGACTGCTGACTGACATTTTATTGTTTTGGTGAAAGTACATTCATTAAATAACGAAAGATGAACTATAATATCCCACTCCTTCACCCACAACTATACTTTTACAGATATGCATAAGTTTCTAAGGACAGCAAAGTTACAAAGTCTATCTTGTAGTCTAATATTCATAGTAAGAATATAGATTATCAATAGACAAACTGTGGTCAGACACACCACACTCAAACCAAGTTACAGATGCCACCCAAAATAGATGCTATGGATCTCTCCTCATAACTTTCCTAGATGCTTTTCATACTAATCCAGCTAGTCTCACTGGAACTATTCCTTTTCACACAAGGGTTTCCAATCTCTGGTCTTGAAGAACATGCTTTGGAATCTTCTCCCAAATTAAGTTTTCTTTTGGATGTCTTCATCAAGTATTCACTTCCAGGATTTCAATCTCTGCTTCCAGTGTTCCTCTGCAATGGAATACCATGTGTTTTCAAGCTTTGCTTTCCACACAATCTCTCACATACCAACTGTGACAACAGAGCACCACTGCTTCACAGGTCTGTAGTAAGAAATCACCGAACTTTGGTGGTTTCCATGCTTTTCACAACTCCATCTTATTCCTGCAGTCCTGTCTTTTAACTGGGAGTCCTGTTCCTGTCTCCTACCTTTACTGAGCAGGATCTGTTTACAAATACTGGTTTGGTTCCTTGACTTCCTGGAACATTCTTTTGTCCAGTTGCTGCATTCTTTCTTTAGTTTGGGGACTTGCTTATTGTCTTGCCTGCTCTGGCAGTTTCTGTGGAATGTTGCTTGTTTCTGAATTGAAACTGCTTTTACTGTCTCTGTGAGACCCTGTGTTGCTAGGCAACACTTAAATCTCATTAAAGTATAAGCTTAATGTTTAAACTTGAAGCCAAAGCTTGTGCCCAACATTCACTCTCACTCATACTCACATGCTTAACATAATTTAGGATGTACCAGTAAGGACGTGAGAGGGCAAATTTTGAATTAAAACAGCGGCTAGACTATTTGTGTACCTGTACTGAATTTTAGAATAGCATAGTATCTCTGTGACCATAGAAACCAACCAGTGTTGCTTTTGAAAAGGCATAGTGACTAGTATTTATACTCCAGCAGTAGTGGATTTGTTGACCCCTGACCTATACAAGGATACTCTGTTCAGATTCAGTTTACTGCCACACTCTTGTGTTCAGAGTAACGCAGTAAAGAGCAGGATTTGAAGCAGGAGTTTTTTAATATTTCTGTCTCAGTGCTGGATTACAGAGTGTAATTTCTCCACTGAGATATTGGGGAGCTTCAGTAAAAGTTTTTAACTTCTTGCTGCAGAGTCGGTGCACACTGTGTTGGAGCTGCGCTTGTATTAAACATTCCAGAAATGTAATTTAGCTCACTGAACTGTCATAATCTCTCTTGCTTTTCCAAGGGGCCATAAGATGGTTTAAAAACTTTAATCTTTTTGACTTGCTTTGTTTCTTTCTCTTTTTTGCAAGCAGTGAGTGTCTAAAACTTGAAAACATATCTCAGTTCTCTGGCTGTGTGAGCTGTGAGCTTGGGTAGTTGAAAGTAAGCTCCTCAACCATTACCTATGTGAATGTCAACCTTTTAACTTTTTGGCTTTTTAAAAGAAAGATTTTGGATATTTGAATTTGACATGCGTATATACAATATTTCAATTGACAGCAACCTAAGGAATATGTGGTTTTGATTTTGGTGTCCCAGTTATGATCAGTTATAACCTTGGTGCGGGTTATTATCCTACAGGTGCTTTGGTCCACCTTGTTGCCTAACAAGGGACATACAAGCGATGGGTCGTGAGAGAGCTGCTCTTGGATTTTTTTGAGAGTATCCTAGTGCTTCACGTCGTTAGTGTACGCTTGACCTGGACTATTTGATGGGCGACATGACAGCTCAGTGATTATCGCTGTGCTGTGCAGATACATGGATTTGGACCTGTGTTTGTGGGAGTTTGTACATTCTCCCCGTGCTCGCATGGGTTTTCTCTGTCTGCTCCGGTTTTCTCCCACATCCCAAAGATGTTCTCTTAGGCTAATTGGCAAAACAAATTCTCCCTAAATTGTCTCAAATTTGGTTTTTAATCCATATACCTATAAACATAGACATGGATCACGGGTAGAGGTGGGAACATCGGGGTGGTGGCACGGGCTTGTTGGGCCGAAGGGCCTGTTTCCCGTGCTGTTTTGTTCTTTGTTCACCATTCGAAAAGCCTAATTTGTGGAACAGAGAGGAAGATAAAGAACAAAACAGCACGGAAAACAGGCCCTTCAGCCCAACGAGCCGCACCGCCACCTCGATGTTCTCACTTCTACCCATGATCCCTGTCATCCCTGTCTGTGTATATGCATTAGAACCAAATTTGAAAGAATTTAGGGAGAGTTTGTTCTGCCAGTCAGCCTCAGAGCACATCTTTGGGATGCAGAAGGAAACCTGAGCACCCGGAGAAAACCCACGCAAGCACGGGGAGAATGCGCAAACTCCCACAGACACAGGCCCAAATCCATTTATCTGCACAGCACAGCAATAGTCATTGAGCTGTTGTGTTGTCCATCAACTGGTCCAGGTCAAGCGTACGCTAACGATGTGAAGCGCCAGGATACTTTCGAAAAATCCAAGAGCAGCCCTCTCAACCCATCGCGTGTATGCCCCTTGTTAGACAACAAGGTGGACCGAAGTACCTGTAGGATAAACAATACATCAATATCATCGACAATTTACACATCTCCCAGGGAACTCCCACAGCTCATGATGCCTATTTTAAATCAGTTTTCTACACCCCTCCATTCCCATTCTGTTCATGTGCCCATCTGAGTATTTCTTAAATAACTCGAGTGCCTGCCTCCACTACTTTACTTGGCAGCGCGTTCCATACCCCACCACCCTCTGTGTGAAAAAACTCCTTCTAGCATCCAAATTATACCTTACCCCCCTCACCCTAAGCCCGTGACCCCTCATGCTATTTGAGTCAATAGTGCCATGATTATTAGGATCAAGAACAAGCAAGTAGATTTTTGTCATGAATAAAATATATTAAGATGTCCATGTTGAAAGAGTTGAGAGAGGGAACTGTTACAAACCAGTGTCCCTTGACTCTTGGCTATATCTTGCTGCAAAAACCTCCACCACTTTACTTGGCAGCGCGTTCCATACCCCCACCACCCTCTATGTGAAAAAACTCCTTCTAGCATCCAAATTATACCTTACCCCCCTCACCCTAAGCCAGTGACCCCTCATGCTCGAAATGATTAGAGAAGGCAAACCATAAAACTGGTTTTGCAGAATTCCCATAGCACCATATTGAATCTGTTTGATAAATTGATGCAAAAGCTGTGAAGGTGACAGGAAATTTATAAACTCAACCAGTACACAAATGTTGCAGCATTGCCAAATCATTATGTAGAATTCTCGTTACATTTAATAAGGAATATGCCTTCCACGTTTTTTTCAAAAATGTGTTTGAAATGTTGCTGTTAAACTACCGTTCTTTGATTATTAATCCAATAACCTGACCACTCCCATGGACGGTTGTGAATTCATTTGTATCCCACCTGTTAGTTTCCTTGGCATCCAGCACCAAACATTTGGACTTTGCAAACAAATGTAGATGTTATTAGGAAGGCACTGAATTCTTTTCTGGGCAATACAATTTTGAATCTTGATGTGTTAAGTTTGCACAACAGTGAAAACTGAAGTTGTGAATTTTGCTTCATTATATGATAAATGTGAATATTGTTCTCTTGGAAGACAGTTTTCTTTGCTTATATTTCACAAATCTTTCTATCCAGATTGAGTTGTTGTGATGACAGATGCCTACCAGTTTCATTCTGGTGAATGATGAGAGCACAATGATTTAACGGTTCGTATTAAGCTTTCTATCTGGACATTCTTTGCAAATACACGGCTATTAATGTGAACTATGTAAAGGCTTTGAGTTTAATATATATAGATAATTTGCATTAGAAAACAAATTGCCATTTAAAAAAAATTGAATCTTGTGAATTTATGAACAACTCCACTTGCACAAGAGATTTGAATGAATAGCAGATATTTGGCTTAATTTCCATCTTGTTGTTTTGCTTCTATTTTCTGTCATTGGGGAAGTCCAATGGTTCTTTTTATAAGCTTTTCTTCTTGGATTAAAAGCATGGCTATTGTTTTGTAGTTGCAATTCCCTGAGAGAAGAGCTATTTCCATCTGTAGTCTAATTTTGATTATGCAGGGGTTAGCGTCGTAACAACGCCTTCTGCTTAAACTGTTACTTAACACCTTCTGTTTTGATTTATTGTCACATATATTAGCATACAGTGAAAAATACTGTTTCTTGTGCACAATACAGAAAAAGCATACTGTTCATGGAGACAGAAAAGAGAGAGTACAGAATGTAGTGTTACAGTCATAACTAGGTGTAGCAAAGGATCAACCTAATGCAAGGTAAGTCCATTCAAAAGTCTGATGGCAGCAGGGAAGAAGCTGTTCTTGAATCAGTTGGTATGTGACCTCAGACTTTTATCTTTCTCCTGATGGAAGAAGGTGGAAGGGTGCATGTTCGGATGCATGGGGTCCTTAAAATGTTGGCCTGCTTTTCTGAGGCAGTGGGAAGTGTAGATGGTGTCAATGGATGGGAGGCTGGTTTGTGTGATGGACTGGGCTTCATTCATGACCTTTACAGTTTCTTTGTCAAAAGACTCATTGTTAAAATATTCCTTTAAAAATGACTCAACTTTCATAAGAGAATTGTGCATCTATAGCAAGGCTGTGGGGAAAGAGCTAGGAAGTGGGACTAATTAGATAGGTGTTTCAATGCTGAAACAGGCAAAGTAGGCCAGGAGTCTTGTAGGATTCTGTGATGTTAGCATTTGTGTTTCCAAACCCCTCTAATGTTCTCACAGATTCCTACAGTGCAGAAGAGGCCCTTTGGCCCATTCAGTCAGCACGGACACATGAAAGGCCCAGATCTACAACCTTCCAAGATGCTCACACTGTTGTCAGCGTATCCCTGATTTTAAACACTTGGTTGCATACCTTCATCTCCTAGACCCGAAGTTCTAGAATTCTCTCACTTCATCTCTTTACCTTGCTTTTCTTTCGAATGAAACCCTTCAAAAGCTTAGTCAAATATATAATTTTTAGTTATTTGTCCTAACGTTACCTCATAAGGCTTGGTGTCACATTTTTGTTTTATAGTATCTCTGTATTTCTATGGGCTGTTTTTGTTATGTTAAAGGCCCTGTACAAATACAAGTTATAATTTGTTGGTACCTGAACTAAAATTTTAGCTTTCAAAAACAGTCTTCTCCTACTAGGGCAATCCTTCGAATTGAATGACTTTTTCTTCCATCTTGTTTGGGTTTTGAGATGGCTGAGAAATATAAGATCTGCAGACGTTGCCATATGTGGGACAGCTAATGCCTGAAGGGTTGGTTTGGCGGGTTCTTTGGAAGCTTGTACACTTATTGTTTGCCTTGAATTTCTTCTGCATATTGCAGACCAAGTCTCTGTTCGGTGCGTTTCTGAATGAATGAGCTTCTCCACTTAGTCAGCCATAAGCTAGGGACTTCGATAAGTCACCTGAGGATGTTTAACCTCTTCAGAAATATTTTGGGTAAAGCCTTGATGTATTTCTGCTGCCCACCTGGGAGTCTCCACTGCACCTGAGTTCAGAGTAGAACAATTGCATCAGTCGGGTGGTGTCAAGTGTAGAAAGAGTAGAGCTGGTTGCAAGTGACTAGTACCTCAATGCTAGGCAAGTGACTTAGGAGTGGTTTCCACTCTTGGAATGCCTTTTTGGGTGCTGGGTTTGGGAGGATTTTGTGAATATATTGCTGGTAGTACTTCTGTCCTTCTAAAGCCAGAAGTCAAAGGGCAGTTAGAGGGTTGTTTTTCAAACTGGAGGCTTGTGACCAGTGGTGTGCCTCAAGAATCAGTGCTGGCTCCACTGTTGTTTATCATTTTATATTAATAATTTGGATGAGAATATAGAAGGCATGGCTAGTAAGTTTGCAGATGATACCAAGATTGGTGGCACAATGGACAGTGAAGAAAGTTATTTCCGATTGCAGTGGGATCATGATCAATTGGGCCAGTGGGCTGATGAATGGCAGATGGAATTTAATTTAAGTAAACGCGAGGTGATGCATTTTGCTAGATTGAACTCAGTTAATGGTAGGGCATAGGGAAGAGTTACAGAACAGAGATATAGGGATACGTGTTCATAGCTGCTTGAAAGTGGAATCACAGGTGGACAGAATGGTGAAGAAGGCGTTCAACATACTTGGGTTCATTGGTTAGAACATTGAATACAGGAGTTGGGATATCTTGTTGAAGCTGTACAAGACATTAGTAAAGCCATATTGGAATACTGAGTATAGTTCTGATCACCCTATTATAAAAGGAATATTATTAAACTAAGAGTGCAGAAAAGATTTACTGGGACTTCCTTGTTTGTGTTATAAGGAGAGGCTGGATAGACCTTTTCTCTGGACCGTAGGTGATCTTATAAAAGTCTATAAATTAATGAGCTGTATAGATCAGCTAAATAGTCAATACATTTTCCCAAAGGTAGGGGAGTCTAAAACTATAGGGGAGAGATGTAGAAATACCCAGGGGGACAGTTTTTTGACAAGGAGGATGGTGAGTGTTTGGAATAAGCTGCTAGAGGTAGTAGTAAAGGTGGATACAATTTTGTCTTTTTAAAAAATGCTTAGACAGTTATATGGGTAAGATGGATATAGAGGGGTATGGGCCAAATGTGAGCAATTGGGACTAGCTTCGGGGTTTTGAAAAAAAGAGTGGCATGAACAAGTTGGCCGAAGGGCCCGTTTCGATGCTGTAAGCCTCTATCACTCTAAGTTTCTTTAATCATATTGGAAGGATGGGAATTACTGCTGTCCAGAAAACCATGACTTTAGTCTCTAGTTTGAGATCCTGATTCTCAAATATTCTTTTTCTCAGGTGGCTGAAGGCTGAGCTGACACCTTTTGCCCTGTACTCTTGAGTTCATTTTCAAATAGAATAAAGTAATTTAGGTTGTGTAGCATTAATAAAATTTAAACCTATGAGAAAGTATACAGAAGCCAAATGAAATACTGTAATCTGTTCATCTTCTCTGGGCAGCTTCACTTAGGTTGTGAAATTAGGAAATGGGATGAGCAGAATATGATGTAGAATGGGGCACAAGGTGAAGACTTTTCAATTTTTCCATGTCTAAATTGTTTTTATGTTCTAATCTCAGAATTTGGTTTTGCAACTTTAATGTTCTTTCTTCCTCAGTCAAACAAAATGTGCTTGCACACTACTTCTCATTTACCCATTTTTAATAAATAAAAGAAAGACATTGAACAGGTTTAAAAAAAAAAATCATCTCCCTCTTTTGCCGTCAAAAAGACTGATTAATTTCTTTGAATGTTATCAGTGTAGTTCACAGATTATTGATTAAAATATAGTTCACTATCTCGCAACAAAACTAAAAGCTTGGTGTATACAGCTAATGCTGGGATTAATGTAAGTAACTTTGGAAAAGTCCAGAATACCACTTGTATGTATACTTGTCATAATTCTGTTTGAAATAGGTGAAAGAGAAGTGCGATTGTGTCTTTGTGCTTTGACCTGTGAATTTGAAGCCACTCCTACTGGTTTGTTCCAGCCATCTGTGCAGATTACTAAACCAAGGACGTACTTAGATGCTGTAAGCAGGTTTTAAGCATTTGTATCAGAGCTTCGTTATTCAAATAGAAAATTTAGCCACAGCGTTTCAGCAATGAAGCAGTAGTGAAACCAGTATCAGAGGAATTTTGCAGTATGTATTTTTTCTTTTGCAAATATAATATCTCGCGTAGAGTAGTTTGAGCATGGATTGGAAATATTGTTGAGGGTAGATTATCACAATACAAGTATTATGTTTTCTGAGAAACTGCTCTGATTAAATTGTATTGCTCTCTGCTTCTGGATAAATGTTGCTGAATTTGAAATTCTTTGGATAATTCTTACAATGAGTTAGAAAGTATTGAAGTGTAGAATGCTGTTATTGATCTGATTGCTTTCAAAAACTTCTATTGCGTAGTGTGGCTAAGAGTCTTTCTAAAATGCTAGCACAAGCGCAAGGACAAAGGTTAATCCAACAGACTTGGAGAACTATAAAAAGCAACAGTGGTACAAGAAAAATATTGGCAAAAAAAATCCTTCAATAAATATGAAAGCTTACAGGAAAAGTTTTATAAATATTAGTGAATATAATAAATGGGAGGAAGTGAACCATAGGAACAGGGGTAAGCCATTCAACCCCTTGAGTCTGGACTAGCATTCAGTGAGACCATGGCTGATCTATGGCTTAACTCCATCCCCCATCCCTTAATACCTTTGCTTAACAAAGCTTTATCTATCTCAGATTTAAAATTAGCAACTGATCTAGTGCCAACTGTTCTTTGTGGAAGAATCTCCCAAACCCCTCCCATCTTAATGTGTAGGTACGTACTAACATCTCTGCTAACAGTTTGACTCCATTTTTTAGACTATGGGGGTGCCTAGATTTTGAATCTCCAACTAGTGGAAATAGTTATCTTTACCCTATTTAATTTTTTTTTAAGAATCCATACACTGCAGAAAGAGGTCATCCGGCCTATTGAGTCTGCACTCACCCCTCCATCCTATGCTGTAACCCATGCACTTTATTATGGCTAATCCACCTATTTACACCCCTTTGGACACTAAGGGACAATTTAACATGGCCAATCCACACATCTTTGGACTGTGGGAGGAAACAAACTGTGAAACACCCAGAAGAAACCCACATAAGCATGGGGAGAATGTGTAAACTCCACACAACCACTCAAAGCCAAAATCAAACCTGTATTCTTGGCACTGAGGCAACAGTGTTAATCATTGTGCCCCCCAAATTTTGAAGTCTTCTATCAGATTACCCCTTAACTTTCTAAATTCTATAGAAAACCAGCCCAGTTTATATGATTTCTCCTTAAAATGTAACCCAGGTATCATTCTTGTAAACCTGCACTGTACTCACTCGAAGATTAGTATGTCCTTGGATGGATGACACAGTGGTTAGCACTGCTACTCTGCGCCAGGGACTTTGGTTCGATTCTTGACTGGGGTCATTGTCTGTGGAGTCTGCACGTTCTCCCGACGTTGGCATGATTTTCCAACGAATGCTCCCGTTTCCTTCCACAATCCGAAAGACATGCTGGTTAGGTGCATTGGTCATGCTAAATTCTCCTTCATTTTCAAACAGGCGCTGGAGTGTGGCGAATATGGGATTTTCACAGTAATTTCATTGCAGTGTTAATGTAAACTTACTTGTGACTAATAAATAAACATTTTTTTCCTTCCTAAGATGTGGTGATCAGATCTGCTGTCCAAATGACTCCAAATGGGGTTTAACCAGGATTTTGTAAAGCTGCACATAATGTCTTATACTCAATCCTCTAGATTTTGCACTGTTTACAATGCCTCCAATTTTATATCATCAGTAAATTTAGATATGACTTTCTATGTCATTATCCAAGTCTTTCACATAAATAATGTGAATATTTGACGCATAACCCAGTTCCTTCTAGGACACCACTAGTTTCATCTACCAATTTGAGTACCTACCCCTTTATTCCTGTTTTGTCACCTGCCACTCAACCAATCTTCCAGCCATGTCAGCAATTTGCTTCTGCCTTAGTTAACTGTCTTGTGTGTAACTTTAACAAATTCCTTTTAGAACCCTCCATATCAGTAACAGACATTTTCCTGGTCCACTACCTTAGCCACTTCTTCAAAGATTTTAGTGATATTCATCATGAATCTATGCTGCTTTCCCTAATTAATTCCCTGAACTTTTTCCAATGTGTTCAGTTGCACTGTCCTTAATTGTAGACTCCAATAATTGCCCATTTTTAAGAAGGGTGAAAGAGGGATAAGCAATGAAAAGACTGATGTAAGAGGGACTACAATGGCTCACATGAAAAATAAGCAAGTTAAATGACTACTTTTGTATCTGGCCCCACAGTTATGGATGAGAACAGCAGTACGCGGGAACCCAAAATAAGTCGAGGAGGAACTTGACAAATTTATTGTTTTTTGAAAAAAAAAACACCATGGAGAAAATAATGGGACTTGAAATGGACACTTTTTTAATTCATCAGTGGGACATGGGCGTCACTGGTTGGTCAGCATCTTGTGTCCCTTCCTAAATGCCCTTGCGAAGGTGATGGTGAGCTGCCTTGAACTGCTGCAGTCCATGTTATGTGGGTTGACTCTCAATGCTGTTTGGGAGGGAATTCCAGGATTTTGACAGCAATATATTTCCAAGTCAAGATAGTGAGTGGCTTGGAGGGGACTTGCAGGTGATAGTGTTCTCATGTATCTGTTATCCTCAATCTTCTAGATGAAAGTGGTTGTGGGTTTGGAAGGTGCTGATTAAGGGTCTTTGGTGAATTGCTGCAGTTCACCTTACAGTATATGCTACTATTACTGAGTGGTGGTAGTGTAGGGATTGAATGTTTGGCACCACATTTACAATCAAATAGGCTGCTTTGCCCTATTTAGTAACAAGCTTCTTGTGATATTGGAGTTCTACTCATCCAGGCAAGTGGAAAGTATTCCATCACACTCCTAACTTGTGCCTTGTTGATGGTGGATAGGCTTTGGGGAGCCAGGAGGTGAGTTACTCGCTACAGTTTTCCAAGCCTCTAACCTTCCCTTGTAGCCACTATGTTTGTGGTAAGTCCAGTTGAGTTTTTGGTCAATGGTAACCCCAAGGATGTTGACAGTGTGGGATTCAGTGATTTCAAAGGGCACTGGTTAGAGTGTCTCTTATTGGTGATGATCATTGCCTGGCATTTCTGTGGCGCAAATGTTGCTTGCCACTTGTCAGTCCAAACCTCGATATTTCCAGATATTGTTGCATTTGAACATGGACTGCTTCAGTATCTGAAGAGTCATAAAGGTGTTGAACATTGTGCAATCATCAGCAAACATCCCCGTTTTTAACCTTATGATGGAGGGAAGGTCAGTGAAGCAGCTGAGGATTGTTCGGCCTCATACATTACCCTGAGGGACTCTTAGAGATATCCTGGAGTTGAGATGGTTAAACCTCTGCAACCGCAACCATCTTCCTATCTACTAGGTATAGAAAATAGAACAGTACAGCACAGTACAGGCCCTTCGGCCCTCAATATTGTACCGAGCTATCCCACCCCCTGTAATTCTGGTGTGCTCCATGTGCCTATTCAACAACCGTTTGAAAATTCCTAAAGTGTCCGATTCCACTATCACAGCAGGCAGTGTATTCCGTACCCCAACTATTCTGAGTGAAGAATCTACCTCGGACATCCCTCTGATATCTCCCACAATGAATCTTTATAGTTATGCCCCCTAGTAACAGCTACGTCCACCTGAGGAAATAGTCTCTGCATGTTCACTCTATTTGTCCTCCTCATTATCTTATAAAGCTCTATTAAGTTGTCTTTCATCCTTTTCTGGTCTAAAAAGAAAAGCCCCACCTCTCTCAAACTTTCCTCATAAAACCTACCCTCCAAACCAGGCAGCATTCTGGTAAATCTTCTCTGCACTCTCTCCAGTGTTTCCACATCCTCCTTATAGTGCGATGACCAGAACTGAACGCACTGTTCACACTTTTTTTTGTGTTTTTTTTTGTTATTTGTTGTTCCAAATGTGGTCTCACCAATGTCCGGTATAGTTGCAGCATAATCTCACAACTCTCAACTCAAATCCCCTGTTAATAAACGCTAACACAATATAAGCCTTCTTCACGGCTCTATCCATGAGTGGCAAAGTAGTATGACTCCAACCAGCAGAGAATTTGCCCCCGATACCCATTGATTCCAGTTTTGCTAGGGTTCCTTGTTGCCACACTTGGTCGAATACTGCCTTAGGGCAAGATTAGGGCCAGTCAGAGATAGCAGTGGGAAGTTGTGCGTGGAGCCTGAGGAGATAGGAGCGACACTGAATGAGTATTTTTCGTCAGTATTCACGCAGGAGAAAGACAATGTTGTCGGGGAGAATACTGCAATACCAGGTTGTAGACTGGGTAGGATTGAGGTTCATAAGGAGGAGGTGTTAGCGAATCTTGAGGGTATGAAAATTGATAAGTCCTCTGGGCCAGATGGGATTTACCCTAGGATTCTCTGGGAGGCTAGAGAGGAGATTGCAGAGCCTTTGGCTTTGATCTTCATGTCGTCGTTGGCTACAGGTATAGTGCCGGAAGACTGGAGGATGGCAAATGTTGTCCCTTTGTTCAAAAAGGGGAGTAGGGACCATCCTGGAAATTATAGACTGGTGAGCCTGACTTCTGATGTGGGCAAGGTCTTGGAAAGAATTATAAGGGATAGGATTTATAAGCATCTAGAGAGGAATAAATTGATTAGGGATAGCACGGTTTTGTGAAGGGTAGGTCGTGCCTCATAAACCTTATTGAGTTTTTTGAGGAGGTGACCAAAGAGGTAGATAGGGTAAGGCAGTTGATGTAGTTTATATGGATTTTAGCAAAGCATCTGATAAGGTTCCCCATGGTAGGCTACTGCAGAAAGTGCAGATGCATGGGATTGAAGGTGATTTAGCAGTTTGGATTAGGAATTGGCTAGCTGATAGAAGAAAGAGGGTGGTGGTTGATGGGAAATATTCAACCTGGAGTGCAGTTACAAGTGGTGTACCTCAAGGATCTTTTTTAGGGCCACTGCTGTTTGTCATTTTTATAAATGACCTAGATGAGGGTGTAGAGGGTTGGATTAGTAAATTTGCTGACGATACCAAAGTGGGGGAAGTTGTAGACAGCGAGGATGGATGTTACAGTTTGCAGAGGGACATAGATAGGTTGCAGAGCTGGGCCGTGAGGTGGCAAATGGAATTCAATACGGATAAGTGTGAGGTGATTCACTTTGGTAGGAATAACAGGCATATGAAATATAGGGCCAATGGAAGGACCCTTAATAGTGTTGTCGAGCAGAGGGATCTTGGGGTACAAGTACATAGCTCTTTGAAAGTTGGCACCCAGGTTGATAAAGTTGTTAAGAAGGCGTACGGTGTGTTAGCTTTTATTGGTAGAGGGATTGAATTTAGGAGCCGTGAAGTTATGTTACAACTGTACAAAATTCTGGTGTGGCCGCACTTGGAGTATTGAGTACAGTTCTGGTCACCACATTATAAGAAAGATGTGGAAGCATTGGAAAGGGTGCAGAGGAGGTTTACCAGGATGTTGCCTGGTATGGTGGGAAGGCGTTATGAGGAAAGGCTGAGGGACCTGAGGTTATTTTCATTAGAGAGAAGAAGGTTACGCGGTGACCTAATTGAGGCGTATAAGATGATCAAGGGATTGGATCGGGTGGATAGTGAGAGCCTTTTTCCTCGGATGGTGATGACCAACACGAGGGGACATAACTTTAAATTAAGAGGTGGTAGTTATAGGAAGGATGTCAGAGGCAGGTTCTTCACACAGAGGGTGGTGAGGGCGTGGAATGCCCTGCCTGCAGCAGTTGTGGACTCGCCTACTTTGGGGGCATTCAAATGTTCGGTGTATAGGCATATGGATGATATTGGAATAGTTTAGGTTAGAGGGTCCACTGGCCGGCGCAACATCGAGGGCTGAAGGGCCTGTACTGCGCTGTAATGTTCTATGTTGATATCAAGGGCTGTCACTCTTGCCTCACTTCTGGAATTCAGCTTTTTTGTCCATGTTTGAACTCAGGAGCTGAGTGATCCTGGCGAAACCTAAATTGGGCATCACTGAGAGGTACTGCTTGAAAGCACTGTTGATAACCTGTTCCATCACTTTACTGATGATTGAGTAGATTAGGCGATAATTGGCCAGGTTGGATTTGTCCTGCTTTTGTGTGTAACAGGACATACCTAGGCAATTTTTCACATTGTTGGGTAGATGCCAGTGTTGTAACTGTACTGGAAGAGTTTGGCTAGGAGACAGGCAAGTTCTGGAGCACACACAGTTCTGGAATACTACTGCCGGAATGTTATCAGGGCCCGTTGCTTTTGCAGTATCCAATGCTTCCAACTGTTTCTTGATATCATGTGAATTGGGTGGAGACTGTCATCTGAGACGCTCAGGACCACTGGAGGAGGCAGAGGTGGATCATCCACTTGGCTCTTCTGGCTAAAGATTGCTGCGAATACTTCAGCCTTATTTATCTCTTGTACTGATGTGCCTGGCTTCTCCATCAGTTAGGATGAGGATATTTGTTGAACCTCCTCCAGTGGGTTGAATTGTCCACCATCATTCACAATTGGTTGTGGAAGGACTGCAGAGCTTAAATCTGATCCATTGGTTGTGGGATCGCTTAACTGTCTATTACTTGCTGTTTTTTGCCATTTAACATACAATTAAACAGAACTACTTGAATCACCATACTGGCACCTCATTTTTAGGTATGCCTGGTGCTACTCCTGGCATGCCCTCCTGCACTGTCCGTTGAACCAGGTTGATGGTGATGGTTGAGTAAGGGATGTGCTGGGCTATGAAACTGTAGTACAATCCCTTGTCTTGTGGACACCCAGTTTTGAGCTGCTAGATTTGTTCGAAGTCTGTCCCATTTAGCATGCTGATAGTGCTTCACAACATACATTGATGAGCTTATCCTCATTGTGAGGCCTCATCTCCACAAGGACTGTGCAGTGGTTGCTATTACCAATTACTGTCATGGACAGATGCATCTGCAGACGGCAGATTGGTAAGAATATTATTTCGTCTTGTTGGTTCCTTTACCACCTGCTGCAGATTCAGTCTAGCAGTGAAATCCTTCAGGACCCAATTAGTTTGATCAATAGTGCTGCTGTCGAGCCACTCTTGGTGGTAGATGTTGAAATTCCTTATCCAGAGTACGTTTTGCACCCTTGCCATCCTTTAGTGCTTCCTCCAACTGTCGCTCAACATGGAGGAATACTGATTCATCAGCCAAAGGAGTACGGTATGTGGTAACCAGTAAGAGATTTCCTTGACCATGTTTAACCTGAAGCTGAGACTTTATGGGGTCTGGGTCAACGTTAAGGACTCCCAGGACAACTCACTCCCGACTGTGTAACCACTGCGCAGCCACCTCTGCTGGGTCTGTCCTGCTGGTGGGATAGGACACATCCAGGGAATGGTAATGGTGGTGCCTGGGGTGTTATCTGTAGGTATGATTCCATAAGAATGACTGCCAGGTTGTTGCTTGAGTAGTCGATGTGACATCTCTCCCAATTTTGGCACTAGCACCCAGATGTTAACAAGGAGACCTTTGCAGGGTGGAGATGGCTGTTTGTTTTGCTGTTGTCTTTTCTGGTGCCCAGGTCAATACCAGATGGTCTGTCTGGTTTCATTTTTGTTGAAACTTTGTAGCGATTGTTACAACTGAGTGGCTTGCTTGGCCACTTCAGAAGGCAGCTAAGAGTCAACCGCATTGCTGTGGCTGTGGAGTCGCAAGTAGGCCAGATTAGGTAAGGACAGCAAATTTTCTTTCCTAAAGAACATTAGTGAATCAGAGGGGTTTTTCTGACAATCAATAATGGATTCATGGTCATCAGTAGACTCTTAATTCCTGATTTTTTTTTTATAAATGAAATTCAAATTCTACCAGCTGCCATTCTGGGATTTGAACCTAGGTTCCCAGAGCATTTTTTAATAGTTGAGTGATAATACTACTAGGCACTGACTCCCCAAATTGCCAGAACTCTATCATTTTCAGTCTTAAGATAAATAAAAAAGAGAACTGTAGTAATCTTTCAAGGTCTAGATTTTCTCCACAATTAATTCTAAATATTAGGCATATCTGACTAATCCAATTGAATTTTTTGAGAAGGTTGTGAGCATGTTGGTTACGGCAGTGCTTTGTGGATGTTGCCTCAATGGATTCCATAACTAATTAGTTAAGGTTCTGAACAAGAGATTAATTGCAAAAATAAGTTTTGTGACCTTAGTCAATGATTGACTGCAACAAACAATAAGTCAGGATAGAGTTAATTTTCTGTTTTTGGGATAAGACAACAAATCTATCTCGATCAAGATAGATAAGTCGCCGGGATCCCAGGTTACTGTGGGAGGTGAGGGAAGTGATTGCAGAGCCCCTGGTGATGATCTTTGCATTGTTAATGGAGATGGGACAGGTTTCGGAGGACTGGAGGATTGCAGATGTGGTTCCTATTTTCAAGAAAGGGAACAGGGGTAGCCTGGGAAATTACCGACCAGTGAGTCTGAACTCAGTGGTTGGTAAGTTGGTGGAGAAGATCCTGAGGGACAGAATGTATGAGCATTTAGAGAAGTTTAGCTTGATCAGAAATAGTCAACACGGCTTTAAGGGTAGAAGTCATGCCTTACAAGCCTAGTGGAATTCTTTGAAAATGTGACTGAACACATTAACGAAGAAAGAGCAGTGGATGTGGTTTCCATGAATTTCAGCAAGGCGTTTGATAAGGACCCCCGTGCAAGACTTCTTGAGAAGGTAATGGGATCCAAGGGACTTTGGCCTTGTGGATCCGGAACTGACTTGCTTGCAGAAGACAGAAACTGGTTGTGGATGGGTCTTTTTCTGTGTGGAGATTGGTCACCAGTGGAGTGCCCCAGGGATCTGTTCAAGGACCCTTGCTGTTTGTTATTTTCATAAACGACCTGAATGAGGAAGTGGAAGGATGGGTTAGTAAGTTTGCCGGCGATAAGAAGGTCGGTGGTGTTGTGGATAGTCTGAAGGGATGTCGGAAGTTGCAGCGAGACATAGATAAGATGCAAGACTGGGAGGAGAAGTGGCAGATAGACTTCAACGCAGATAGATGTATAGTGGTCCATTTTGGCAGGACCAATGGGATGAAGGAGTACAATATCAAGGGTAGGAGTCTTATCAGTGTTGAAGAGCAGAAGGATCTTGGAGTCCAGGTCCATAGGACTCTTAAATCAGCCTCGCAGGTAGAGGATGTGATCAAGAAGGCATACAGTGTACTGGTCTTCGTTAATCGAGGGATTGAGTTTAGGAATCGGGAGGTAATGCTGCAACTCTATAAAGACCCTTGTCAGACCTCACTTGGAGTACTGTGTGTCGTTCTGTTAACTTCACTATACAAAGGATGCGGAAGCTATTGAGAGAGTGCAGAGGAGATTTACAAGTATGTTCCCTGGATTGGGAGGCATGCCCTATGAAGATAGGTTGAAGGAGCTAGGTCTGTTCCTGGAGAGACGAAGATTGAGAGGTGACCTGATAGAGGTTTATAAAATGTCGAGAGGAATAGATAGGGTGGATTCTCGGAGGCTATTTCCCAATGCTGAAATGGTCGCTACGAGAGGAGACAGGTTTAAGATGCTAGGCAGCAAGTACAGAGGAGATGTTAGGGGTAAGTTTTTCACTCAGAGGGTGGTGAGTGAGTGAAATTGGCTGCCGTCAGTGGTGGTGGAGGCAAACTCACTGGAGTCTTTTAAAAGACTTCTGGATGAGTACATGAGATTAAATGGGATAGTAGATATGGATATGATCGGCACAACTTGTGGGCTGAAGGGCCTGTTTGTGCTGTAGTGTTCTATGTTAAATGTTCGAAAGCCTCAGCTTTTCATCTGTTGTAATGATTTAGAATAAAGCGTTTTAATTGAAGTTTAAGATGAATAAGTAAGGTCATATAAATTAATACTGTAGCCTCTAATCTTCTTAAGCACAAGATCATTTTTAACATTAAAATACAGCATGAGATCTACTTTTTAAAAAAATTCAACTTTACTAAAACGCCCAAAATGTACACGCGCATAATACTGACTTATTTTAAGTGTGACACCCTGTGCTTGCATACCATCGGAGTGCTGTGATGTTTGAGTCGTAGTTTGAGATGGCCAGTCTCATATAGTCCATTGAGAGACAAGTATGATACTTGGAGTATCTTGGACTTGGGATATGCTTGTAAATATTAACACAACGTTAAAATGGCTGTGCGGGCTTGTTGGGCCCAAGAGCCTGTTTCCCGTGCTGTGTTGTTCTTTGTATTAAAGTACTGTTGCAACTGTACAAGACACTGAGACCACATGTGGAGTGTTGTGTACAGTTTTGGTCCTCTTATTTGAGGAAAGATGTATTGGCATTGGAGGCAGTTCAGAGAAGGTTCACTAGATTGATCCCAGAGTTGAGGGTTTGTCGTATGAAGAGAGATTGAACAGTATGTGCTCTCTGGAATTTAGAAGAATGAGGGGAGATCAAATTAAGGTATACAAGTTGACAAGATATGAATAAAGTAGATGCAAAGCGGGTGCTTCCTCTTGTTGGGTATTCTAGGATGAGAGGTCATAGTCTTAGGATAAGGGTAAGCTGAAGAGAAACTATTTATCACAAAGAGTTGTGAATCTATGGAATTCACTACCGCAAAGTGCAGTGGATGCTGGGACAGTGAGTAAATTTGAGGAGTTAGATTTTTAATTTGGCAATGGATTCAAGGGTTATGGGGAGAAGGCAGAAAAGTGGGAATGAGGAGCATAACAGCCATGACCAAATGGCAGAGTAGATTCGCTGGGCTGAATGGCCCAATTCTGTTCCTCCGTTTTATGAATTTCATCTGGGGTACGAACCAGTTGAGGTATGTGATACTAAAATGAGTTTAATTATTAGTCACGAATAAGACTTATATTCGCACTGTGATGAAGTTACTGTGAAATGCAGCTAACCAGCATGTCTTCCAGAAGTAGGCCTTCACCTTGCTTGCACACAGAGGGTATTTCTTTCCACTTGTAAGTCCCCCCAAATTTTTGTTTATTGACTTAGCTTCAGCTCTGTCATATTGCTTGGAGGTGATTTCCATGTCAAATCCAATGCCTGGTTCAAATACCTGCTAACAATTTTTTTGTTGGTACTCCAATATCCACTTGGGGAAAAAAGGATGAGACAAACATTGCTCAGTAATTTTATTCTTTAACTGGGACGATCACAGGTCCGGTTTCAACTTGAACACTTTCATTTGATGGTGTGAAACTTTCTGCTCCTCCCCTGTAATTCGCAGTTCAGCTCATTCAAGTTTGCATTTATATCGATAATAAGCACCCAGTCTAGCAACCATGCATTATCTGACAGCTTGCTATGCACCACATTTCTTGATTTAAGGTGACTTTCAAGGAGCAAATCTTAAAAAAAAATTGAGGGACTTTGCCTCGACTTAACCACATCCTCATGAAGAATAGTCAGTCATAGACAGCAGTGGGAAGTTGTGCGTGGAGCCTGAAGAGATTGGAGAGGTACTGAATAAATATTTCTCTTTGGTATTCACGCAGGGTGATGTAAATGTAGTTATGGAGAACACTGAGGTACAGAGTAGCAAACTGGAAGGTATCGAAGTAGATAGGGAGGATGTGCTAGATATTCTCGAGGGTTTGAAGTTGGATAAGTCCCCTGGGCCGGACGGGATTTACCCTAGGATTCTCTGGGAGGCAAGAGAGGAGATTGCAGAGCCTCTGGCTCTGATCTTCAGGTCGTCGTTGGTTACGGGTGTGGTTCCGGAGGACTGGAGGATAGCGAATGTGGTCCCATTGTTCAAGAAGGGGAAGAGAGACCTTCCAGGGAATTATAGGCCAGTGAGTCTTACTTCTGTTGTGGGCAAAGTATTGGAGAGAATTATTAGGGATAGGATTTATAGTTATTTAGAGAGAAATGAATTGATTGGGGATAGTCAGCATGGTTTTGTGAAGGGTAGGTCGTGCCTTACTAACCTTATTGAGTTTTTTGAAAAAGTGACAAAAGAGGTGGATGGGGGTAAGGCGGTTGATGTGGTATATATGGACTTTAGTAAGGCGTTTGATAAGGTGGCCCATGGAAGACTTCTGCAGAAAATGCAGATGTATGGGATAGAGGGTGATTTAGCTAATTGGATTAGGAATTGGCTAGCAGATAGAAGACAGAGGGTGGTGGTTGATGGGAGATATTCATCGTGGAGTTCGGTGACAAGTGGTGTGCCTCAGGGGTCTGTTTTGGGGCCCCTGCTGTTTGTAATTTTTATAAATGATCTGGATGAGGGTATTGAAGGATGGATTAGTAAATTTGCAGATGACACTAAAGTCGGTGGAGTGGTAGATAGTGAAGAGGGGTGTTATAGTTTGCAGAGGGACTTGGACAAGTTGCAGAGCTGGGCCGAGAGGTGGCAAATGGAGTTTAATATGGAAAAGTGTGAGGTAATGCACTATGGCAGGAATAATAAATGTGTAGAGTATAGGGCTAATGGTAGGATTCTTAATAGTGTTGATGAACAGAGGGATCTTGGTGTATATGTGCATAGATCCCTGAAAGTAGGCAGTCAAGTCGATAAGGTTGTTAAGAAGGCATATGGAGTCTTAGCTTTTATTGGTAGGGGGATTGAATTTCGGAGCCGCAACGTCATGTTGCAACTGTACAAAACTCTAGTGCGGCCGCACTTGGAGTATTGTGTGCAGTTCTGGTCCCCACATTATAAGAAAGATGTGGAGGCATTGGAGAGGGTACAGAGGAGGTTTACCAGGATGTTGCCTGGTATGGAGGGCAGGTCTTATGAAGAGAGGCTGAGGGATTTGAGGTTGTTTTCGTTAGAAAGGAGGCGGCTAAGAGGGGACCTTATCGAAACATATAAGATGATTAGAGGTTTAGATAGGGTGGACAGTGATAGCCTTTTTCCTAGGATGGAGAAAGCTAGCACGAGGGGACACAGCTTTAAATTAAGGGGTGATAGTTATAGGACGGATATCAGAGGTAGGTTCTTTACCCAAAGGGTGGTTCGGGAGTGGAATGCCCTGCCTGCAGCAGTTGTAGATGCGCCAAGTTTGGTGGCGTTTAAGAGGTTAGTTGATAAGTATATGGAAGAGAAGGGAATGGTTTAGTTTGGAGGGGCATTGCTTTTTATATTGGTCGGCGCAACATCGAAGGCCGAAGGGCCTGTTCTGTGCTGTAATGTTCTATGTTCTATGAATGAGCTCACATCGGTGGCGTCAATCCCTTCAAGTGATGATTTGAACAGCAATGTTGCAAAGTTGTCATGAATTGAGTTGAGAATCTTGATAGCTTGACATGGAAAAAGTAGATGATCTTGCTTACCAGCACTTATTGGTGGATAATAGTGGTAATTAAGAAAGGAGGGGAATTCCAGATCATTTCTGCGAAGTGCAACAAAGTCTGAATTGATGCATAGCATTGATCGTGGACCATCGGTTTTGATTGGAACCAATTACTTGGTAGGAACATTTTTCTCAGTCACATAACCTTTTAAATTCATTGAAGACATCCTTTAATCAAGAAAATAAGATTTCCCAGCATTTTCTGTCTTGCATTACAACTTTTTGGTCTCGACATCGAATTGAACAACTTCAGATGATTAATTCTACCTCATCTTGGCCCCCTTTCTTTTCATTTTGTTTAATTTTTAACTCCTGTACCTTTTTTTTTTGTCAGTCTTTTTAGTTTTTTCTTCCCTCTATCTTCTTTTTCCTTACCTTCTCTCTCCCATTGCTTCCTCTATTTTCCCCCCCTTCTCGATTTTATCTTTCTCCCACCCATCTTCACCCTCTTCCCCCCACCAACATCTTTGTTTGTCACAGCTAACGCTCTGATTTGATCTTATCTGCCATTTGGACATTCACAACTTTTATTGTCTCTATGCACTTCCCTTGTTTTTGTGGCAATGACTCATCTTTCATTATCTCACCCACAGTATAAATGTCTCCCACTTTCTCTGCCTTCCAGACATAAGATTATCTGGACTAGAAACATCAGCTCTTTTCTCTCCTCACAGATGCTGCCAAACCTGTTGAGATTTTCCAGCATTTTCTCTTTTGGTCTCTGCCTCTTGGCTTCTTTTTGAGTGAGGAAGTCCTTTTTTGTTGCAGCTGGGCCATATCCATCATGTCTACTGATTCATCAAACTACAGTGAGAAACATTCGCAGTCTGATAATTCTTGGTGTATTTGCTGAGATACATTTTCAGGCATCAAATTCCCCCCTTCTGCCTACTGTTATAAATTATAAGGGCTGTCATAATTTCATCTTTGATTTTAAAGTCTTTGAACATGGTGCTTGCAGCAACCATCTTTGCCATTGGTGAGTGGTTTCTTACATTTCACCAGCAGATGTCTAATGTAAAAACATGCCTCTTTAGTAGCCTTCTCTTTATGATGTAGAGATGCCTGACGAAGAGGTCGAAACACCTTGAAAGCTTGAGTTTACTATCAAATAAATCGGTTGGACTTGAACCTGGTGTTGTCAGACTTCTTACAGCCTTGACTTTAGCCATAGGCTATGTTCATTTGACTATTGAACTGAACATGTTTTGAACTCCTCAACTTTATGTCTGACTCACCTTATATCAGAGAGTCAGAGTCAGACAGCATGGAAACAGACCCTTCAGCCCAACTTGTCCATGCTGCTCTTTTTTTTAAAAAAACGGCCCTAAGCTAATCTCGATTGTCTGCATTTAGCCCATATCCCTCTACACCTATCGTACCTGCATAACTATCTAAATGCTTTTTAAAAGATAAAATTGTACCTGCTTCTACTGCTACCTCTGTCAGCTTGTTCCAGACATTCACCAGCCTCTGTGGGGGGAAAAAAATGCCTTTCTGGACACTTTTGTATCTCTCCCTTTTACCTTAAACCTATGCCTTCTAGTTTTAGACTCCGTTACCTTTGGGAAAAGACATTGTCTGTGTGCCTCATTATTTTATAGACCTCTATTAGATCACCCCTCAGCCTCCTTTGTTCCAGAGAAAGAAGTCCCAGTCTATCCAGCCTCTCCTTATAACTCAGTCCATCAAGTCCCGGTAGCATCCTAGTGAATCTTTTCTGTACTCATTCTAGTTTAATAATCAAAGGACATTGTGCACGTATTGTCTTATGATTCTGTTCCTTATCGTTTAACTCAAGGCTACACTTTTTGACATATGGACCTAGTTTTGGCATTCATTTTAAAACACAACTAATCATTACCATTGAATTTCTTTCCATCAACATCTTGAAGGTTACTATTGATACTTAACTGGGTCAGTCAAAAGAAACTGATAACTGTTTAAAAGAATTTAAGCTTCTGGTTAATTGCTAGATGAATAACAGATCAAGATTTCATATTTTAAGATGCTTGCTGTAATAAGCTGAATCCTTTCTCTCCACGGGTGCTGCCAGATCTACTTAGTGTTTCCACCATTTCATGTTTTTATTTCTGATTTCCCAGCAGCTGTGGTATTTTGCTTTTACCAGCTCAAACAAAGAGAAAATGCTGGAAAATTTACACTGCAATTAGTTAGGGTCTGGAATGCAGTACTGGAGAGAAATGTGGAGGCAGAATCATTTCTGCCTTTCGAGTGGGAATGGGATAAACATCCAAAAATAAATTGTGCAGGGTTGTAGTGGTATGGCAAGGAGTGAGATTAGCTAAATTGCTCTTGCAAAGAGCTGGCATAGATATGATGAGCAAATAGCCTGCTACTGTATTCTAACCTCTGCAGTGGTTAGCACTGTGCCAGGGACCCAGGTTCGATTCCCGGCTTGGGCCACTCTCCATGTGGAGTTTGCATATTCTCCCTGTGTCAACGTGGGTTTCCTCCGGATACTCTAGTTTCCTCCCACACTCTATAGATGTGTATGTTAGGTTGATAAGTCATGCTAAATTAGTAAATACATGAAGAGGATAAGTGCTAGTGTGGGATTGTTACTGATGCAGGCTTGATAGGCTTCCTTCTACACTGTAGGCATTATATAATTCTATTCTACGCTGACACTAGACAGGAAGGAACAGTAAATTGTGAATGGAGGAGAAATTTGCAAAGGGAGATAAACCAACTAAGTGAATTGTAAAGCTGTTGATGAGGGAGGGCAATATGGGTAAGATCGAGGATATCATTCACTTTGTATTGGAAAGGGATGGTAATATTTTCTTTGCTGGTGTGAAACCAGGAACTGTGGAGGAGCCAAAGGATTTATGTTTCCATATACAAATTGCTAAAGCCTAGAGTGGTCTGAAGGAGAGAACTGGAGAAAAATGTAAATATTAATTGAGGGAGAAGATTGAGAATGAATTTCCATCAACATCTTGAAGGTTACTATTGATACTTATTAACTGGGTCAGTCAAAAGAAACTGACCCAAAGGGTGGTTCGGGAGTGGAATGCCCTGCCTGCAGCAGTTGTAGATGCGCCAAGTTTGGTGGCGTTTAAGAGGTTAGTTGATAAGTATATGGAAGAGAAGGGAATGGTTTAGTTTGGAGGGGCATTGCTTTTTATATTGGTCGGCGCAACATCGAAGGCCGAAGGGCCTGTTCTGTGCTGTAATGTTCTATGTTCTAATGGGAAATGCCCAGTGTGGGCCAGGGAATTGCAAAGGAGAATCTGAAAACTGTGCCAATATAAACAGTGGGATGAGAAAAAGAAAGGATACTTTTATTTTGCTGACATATAATTCTGAATATAAACACAACCATGTTTTACAATGCATAGTCACAAATCTCTGCAATTTCTTCAAGATAACATTGAAAATCCCAATAGTGTCAGCTTTTTTTTTTTGCTTAAAAGTGCCCTGTTAGCTTTTCTTTAATTTTAAAGGCTGATGTGTGAAAGATTATCCTGCAATCTCTTCTATGGGTTGAAGATAACTTGAGCTTTTCAGTGCACTATATGTATTGCTATTCCAGTCCTGGCTGTTACAAGAAACAATAAGATAGCACAGTGGTTAGCACTGCTGCTTTATAGTGCCAGGGATCCGGATTCAATTCTCAGCTTGGGTCACTGTCTGTATGGAGTTTGCATGTTCTACCTATGTCTGTGTAGGTTTTCTCTGGGTATTCCAGTTTCCCCTCTCAGTCCAAAGATGTACTGGTTAGGTTGATGGGCCATACTGAATTGACCCTGGTGTAGGGGATTAGCAGAGTTAGGAGGGTAGGGCCTGGGTGGGATTGTTGTTGGGTGGGAATGGCCTCCTTCTGAACTGTAGGGATTATTCCATGAGTCTTGCTTTTTATCGTTCATATGATAGTGTTGCTGACAAGGCCAGCATTTATTACAATTCCTAATTGCCCTTGTGAAGGTGGTCCTGAGTTGGCGTCTCTGAATTGAACAAAGAGCAATACAGCACGGGAAACAGGCTCTTCGGCCCAATGAGCCCATGCTGCCATTTTAACATTGTGTGCCCTCCTCTACCTTTGTCTACACCTATTGGAGAAGATTGAGGGAAGACTAATTTACAGACAATTTGTTACACCAATAGCCTGAGAGCACGTTTTTGGGGTGTGGGAGGAAATCGGAGCACCCGGAGAAACCCACGCAATCATGGGGAGAATGTGCAAACTCCTGCAGGGAGTGGCCCAAATCGTGTATCTGCACAGCTGTCGTGTTGCTCATCAGATGGTCTAGTTTAAGCGTACACTAACAACGTGACGCACTAGGCAACTCTCGAAGCAACATCCAAGAGCAGCCCTCGCCCGACCCACTGCGTGTATGCCCCTTGTTGGTCAACAAAGTGGACTGAGTCACCTGTGAAGTAAAAGAAAAGACATCAATAAACATGCAAAACTTAAACATTTATGGAATCCCCAGAAGTGCAGAAATAAAGCAGGTGAGCCATGAAATATGTTGGAAGATCCATAGGGATCAATTGATTCCCAGGGATGTCCCAAGGCTCTTGATCTTTATTTAGAAAAGTCTCCTGTATCCCTCCATCTCTAGTCTGCTCATGTGCCTATCTAAGTAAGCCTAAACAACCCTACCGTACCTGTCTCTGTCACCCTACTTGGCAGTGCATTCTAGGCCCCCACTACCCTCTGTGTGAAAAACCTCCCTCTAACATCCCAGTTATACCTCTTTCCCCCCTGCCCCCTACCCTAAGCCCATGGTCCCTTGTAATTATTGTATTCTACCTAGGGAAAAGCTTACCACTGTTCACTTTATCTAGGGATGTTCATATACTGTTCAGGAAAGTGTTGCTGCCTCACAGTACCAGGGACCCGGCTTCGATTCCCACTTAAGTGTGGAGTTTGCACATTTTCCTTGTCTCTGTGAGGATTTCTTCAGGTGCTCCAGTTTCCTCCCAGAGTTCAAAAGTGTGTGGGTTTGGTGGATTAGCCATGTTAAATTGTACCTTAGTGCTGGGGGTGTAGTTAGGGTAAAGATGTGGCCTGGGTGGGATTGTGGTTGTCCCTGGCTGACACTGGCACTTCTCATTCTTGATCTCCCAACAATGAAGGGACAGTAATCCAGTTTCAAGTCAGGATTGAATGATGTAATTGGGAACTTGCAGGTGGTGATATTCCTGTGGGACAATTGCTATTTTTCTATATAATGATGTCAAAGGAGACTTGGTGAGTGATAGCAACAAAACTTGCCTTACAAATGTGTTTTAAAGCTAAAATTTAACACCAAGCTGTATTAGGGCACACAGCCAAAACCTTGTTGAACAGATTTTAAGCAGCATCTAAAAGGGACAGAAAAATAATTCAGAGTTAGAGGTTTAGGGAGGGAATTATCGAGCTTGGGAACTTAGTAGCTGAAGGTACAGCAGCAAAGTTAAAATCAACAATGTTCAAGAGGCCCTGAATTAGTGTAGCTATCTTGGGGTTGTGGAGCTAGAGGATGTTTAAGATAGCAAGGAGTGGGCTCAAGATAGGATCCCAGCCCTATATGCATTGGGAGTAAGGGGCTAGTGGTGATGGCTGGGCAAGAGTAAACACATGGGTGATAGATTTGTATTTGACCTAAAGGTAGCATTATGTTCTATTCTGTTCTAGGATCCTTGCTGTTTGTTATTTTCATAAATGACCTGGATGAGGAAGTGGAAGGATGGGTTAGTAAGTTTGCTGATGATATGAAGGTTGGTGGTGTTGTGGATAGCCTGGCAAGATGTCAGAAGTTGCAGCAAGACTTAGATAGGATGCAAGAATGGGGGGAGAAGTGGCAGATGGACTTCAACGCAGATAAATGTATAGTGGTCTATTCTGGCAGGAATAATGGGGTGAAGGAGTACAATATCAACGGTATGAGTCTTAACAGCATTGAGGAGCAGAAGGATCTTGGGGTCCAGGTCCATAGGACTCTTAAATCAGCCTTGCAGGTGGAAGATGTGGTCAAGAAGGCATATGGTGTACTGGCCGTCATTAATTGAGGGATTGAGTTTAGAAGTTGGGAAGTGATGCAACTTTACAAGACCCTTGTCAGATTCCACTTGAAGTACTGTGTGCAGTTCTGGTCACCTCACTATAGGAAGGATGTGGAAGCTATTGAAAGGGTGCAGAGGAGATTTACAAGGATGTTGCCTGGATTGGGAGGCATGCCCTATAAAGATAGGTTGAGGGAGCTAGGTCTCTTCTCCCTGGAGAGACGAAGGTTGAGAGGCAACCTGATAAAGGTTTATAAAATGTTGAGAGGAATAGATAGGGTGGATTCTCAGAGGCTATTTCCCGGGGCTGAAATGGTCACTATGAGGGGACGCAGGTTTAAGGTGCTGGGCAGCAAGTACAGAGGAGATGTTAGAGGTAAATTTTTCACTCAGAGGGTGGTGAGTGAGTGGATTCGGCTGCTGTCAGTGGTGGTGGAGGCAAACTCGCTGAGGTCTTTTAAAAGACTTCTGGATGAGTACGTAGGATTAAATGGGATTGGAAGTTGCAAATAATTCTATGGCCTGGTATGTATGGGTATGATCAGTGCAACTTGTGGGCCGAAGGGCCTGTTTGTGCTCTAGTGTTCTATGTTCTATATTCATAGTCTCTCGTGCACTGACAGGAATCTTCCCCTGGATTAAAGTCCTGCTGTTGTGAACTATAACCTCCATTTCCATTGTTCTTTTGTTTTCCTACACATTGAATGTCAGATTAACCAAAGTAACACATGACATACTATGTGAATGTGTTATTGCTGTTTGTCCTCCTTAATCTTTGCTACAGAAGTCTGCAACATCTTCTGAGCCTACTGGGATTGAGCCCATGTGCTTCCACAATGAACTATTACAGTCATTGACAGCACATCTCGAGCAGTGTTGATATTGTGCTGTTACTTCTGGAGTTTCCTTCTCTCCCTTACCTATACTTTGAATTATCTGTGAGCATTTCAGTAGTCTCAAAATGTCATTTGCAATCTTTACTGCTAATGCATCTCCAATGTCATTGGCAATATCTAACTTTAACTCCATTTCCTGTACTGTCAGATTGCATGTGCAGACAAGGTGAACTGCACTTTCTCCAGTTAACCATTGATTTTAATCCCTGCTACAGACTATTTGGTGGCAGCTTTTCCTCTTGTAAGAAAATGGTTTGCACCACAATGGTCAGTTTTGTGTTGAGCATTGTCTTGTGTGACTTGGGAGCCTTATTCTCACGTGGCAGTCTCTGCCACGTTTTCTGTGGGATGCAATAGGACACAGTTCACTGATCTCTGTTTTGTTTTAAGCTCTGTTCTCAGCCAGCTAAATTTGTTTTTGCTCAGCTTTTCCAATGCTCTTCCAAATAGTCAGCTACCAGGGATATTTTCCAATTGTCTTTCAATGTCTAGTGACCTGTATTTGTGCAGGTAAACTTATAGAACATAAAAAAAAGTACAAACAGGCCCTTCGGCCCACAAGTTTTGCCGACCATGTCCTTACCCATAAGCTTACCTATAATTCTCTATCTTACTAAGTCCCATGTATTTATCCAAAAGTCTCTTAAGATCCTATTGAATCTGCCTTCACTACCACTGCCGGCAACCGTTCCACACACCCACCACCCTCTGAGTGAAAAACTTACACCGACATCTCCTGTGCACCTACTCCCCAGCACCCTAAACATGTATCCTCTTGTGGCAGCCATTTCAGTCCTGGGATCAATACCTCTCAACATTTTATACGTCTGTAATGGATGACCAGAAGGTCGTGACCCAAGCCAATTCACCATATTAGAACATAGAACATAGAACATAGAACAATACAGCACAGAACAGGCCCTTCGGCCTTCGATGTTGTGCCGACCAAAATAAAAAGCAATGCCCCTCCTAACTAAACCATTCCCTTCTCATCCATATACTTATCAACTAACCTCTTAAACGCCACCAAACTTGGCGCATCTACAACAGCTGCAGGCAGGGCATTCCACTCCCTAATCACTCTTTGAGTAAAGAACCTACCTCTGATATCCGTCCTATAACTCATACCCCTTAATTTAAAGTTGTGTCCCCTCGTGCTAGCTTTTTCCATCCTAGGAAAAAGGCTATCACTGTCCACCCTATCCAAACCTCTAATTATCTTATATGTTTCAATAAGATCCCCCCTTAGCCGCCTCCTTTCTAACGAAAACAACCTCAAATCCTTCAACCTCTCTTCATAGGACCTGCCCTCCATACCAGGCAACATCCTGGTAAACCTCCTCTGTACCCTCTCCAATGCCTCCACATCTTTCTTATAATGTGGCGACCAGAACTGCACACAATACTCCAAGTGCGGCCGCACTAGAGTTTTGTACAGCTGCAACATGATGCTGCGGCTCCTAAATTCAATCCCCCTACCAATAAAAGCTAAGACTCCATAAGCCTTCAAAAAGAGTCTTCAAAAAGACACCAAAATTAGACTAGCTTGCAGAATATCCTCTAATAATTCACCAAATTTTCAATGTTGTGTCACCCTTTTTAAGATTACCCCAAACACAGCAATAATTTTACCATGCACTTCATTCCTTCAGTAGAATCTGAACTATTCCATGCTGATCAGTGATTTCGGAGAGTGATACTGTTCAAGAATTTTTGTCAAGCCATTATAAGTCTTGTATCCTGGCTTTGCTAGATAAATCAAGTTCCACAGTAAATTGAAGATTTTATTAATTGTACTGAGAAAAGATGGTAGGAGCAACATATTTGCTGTTTTATTTTCTTGTATAATGTGCTGAAAATGTTCTGCATAGGAACTCGCATGATTCATTTTCTTCATTGAAAGGACCTATGGCACCTAATCAATTGGCCATTTCATTTGCAGGCACTAGCGACTCGCAACTGCTCAGTATATTTTTTACTGTCTACTCAGTACTTCCCTTTTTATCCTGGGGACTAGATAAAATTTTTGATAAAATGATTTGATGTGCTTTTTTTTTTGCAAACTATCCCAGCCATACAGCAAAGCATCCCTATTTTCATAATATAACAAATCCTGGCTGGAATCTCCCCCTTCTTTAATACTGCCACACAGAGCTTTTTCTTATTTCTCTGCTTGCACTGACACTTGAATCTTTAAACCTGTTTCCCTTCAGCCTTCTAATATTCAAAGTGAGAGAATTCATAATGTTATTCCTCCTACTTAGGATCCTTTCTGAATGAAAGAAAATCCCAATTTGTCATCAGTTTTTTTGCAATAACTATGTTATTGCAAACTATGTTGGGGGTTGTGGCTTTTAAACACAAAGGAAAAAATGTGGTTTGATGTGCAGGTTTACAGTAGCACACAGTTTATTTTAGGAGTGTTGGCCTCCCAGAATGCAAGAGCCTCAAACTTCCCAATGACATCACTATCAAATAATATGACCAGCTCTTAAAGCAATCCTACAACTACTTAAATATATAACAAAGACTGAGCAGCTTTCTGTTCTCGTATGTAAGGAGACATGTTCTGTTGACCTGAAGGCATGTGACAGCAGGGAACAAAAAAACATGCCAAAGAATGTTGGTGCCAGAACATAATCCCATATGATCCCACAGTCAATCTTGCTGCTCATGATGTCGTAGAGGAGATCAGACTGAGCAGCTTAGGTGGGCAGCCAGTTTTCACTAACAGCTTAGCTGTGTGTCCAGCAAGTCAAAGTCATGTGTCTAATATGTGGGTGAAGAGAATGAGCATGCTTTTGTGCTCTAGTTTGTTTCTTAAGTCCACAACCCTGGCTAGCAGCAATGCATCACAAAGGAAAACAAGCAAGTCTGTTGCTTGTCTGACAATCCAAAGTTTGGACTAAAAGACAAATACTGTTCCAGCATGTATTTTCAATGCTTTAAACACATCGTTCAGCATATTGCTATAGCTCTGAATGAAATATGTAACCATATCTTGCTTATTTGGACAAAGATCAAGATACGTACTGTAGATTTGAACATGAAGTAAATTGATTGATTAAATCCTGGTTAAACATTCATTAATTTCATTATTGCAATTAGATCCTGTTTTTACTTTTGAGTAATATTCATTCAAATCTCCTTGATTTCAAACTCAAATGAACTGCAGCAAGCTGGAACACTGAATTATTCAGAACTTTATTCAACATTTCTTGGCAAAATTAAACTTTATCCTCTTGTTTGTTTTTGTTTTATTAATTGACGTGCTAAAATATAATGCTTCAGAAAATGTTTTTGTTTTACTTGACAATTATTTACAGTAACAAATTTCTTAATTCTCTCCGCACCCCTCTGGCAAATGCCACGAAAATCCAAATAAGTGTTATCAAACAGACAAATTATCTGATAAACATATACACATGCTAAAATGGCTATTGCTTTGAATTAGGCATTTTTTTTATATAGAAACAGTCTTGCCTATTAACATTGCAGCTAGTTAGCTGGCTTCTGAATATCCAGGCTGCTAGTATTTAGCAATTTGGAATTATCAAATGTTAAAAGGATTTCTGAAGCTGAATATTCATGAGCTAGATGGACTTGCAAGCTGTGCAATACCATATTATGTCATTGTTCCATAAGCATGTGCAATAAAAATCATGATTCCTTGACACAGTATGCTCTTTTTCAGATTTTCTTCTGTTTTTATTAAATTTGCTGTGATTACACCATAAGTTCTGCCACTAAGAAGGATCAGGTGGCAATTGTATGGGCACACTATCACCTGAAAGGTCCCCTTCAAATTACCTTCCATTCTGACTTGGGAATGTATTGCTATTATTTCATTACTGCTTGGTCAAAATCCAGGAACGCCCTTTCCTGCAGTATTGTAGGAGTCTCTTCACATGGTTGAGGGCAACTGGGTATGGCCAATGTATTATGGCCTTAACGCTGTTGCCTGTATTTCATGAATGAATATATTAAAAATTATAGCAAAGCAAAAAGAGTCTGGTGTTGACTAATTGGAGAATAACTTAAACGTAATCACTACAGTTATATTTTAATTAATCCAAAAGCCTTCATAAATGTAAATTCTACTTCTGTTTGACATTGAGATACAGGACTGCTTTGTATCCCTTTTTCAGTTCAGGTGAAAGCTGTCTGTCCACCTTAGATGTTGTGCAATGCCTTGAAACAAAAGTGAGGTGGAATCTTTTCCTCATGTTCAATCCCTTCAAGGCCTTCTCCCTCCTTGTAAATGTTGGTTTTCTCAACTTTCCGAATATTGGGTTCTCCAATTTTGGCTTGTTCATTCATATTTCTGTTTGCTCCGTCATCCTGTTCTGTTTTATAATACCTCCCAATGTGCCTTCAATAGAACATCTGAAGGTGTTCTATCAATACAATGTGTTCAAAAGATGTTGTGTTTCCATGTAGGACACCTTGTAGTTCTTCAATTTTTTGGCTCTGTGATTTTGAGTGGGATTTTACAGGATGCTAGAGTCCTCCCACAATCTTGATAGCTGCTCCTTAGCAACTTTGCTTTAAGGCAAGACCTCTGCCCCTTCCTTGAGAGGAAATCCTGCCTAAAAGAGTTGACAGTCAATCTGGATGACAACTGTGAAGTTCCAGCAGCATCAGTTGGAAGAAGTGGTCAATACTTAGGACTACAGGTAGTCCAGTCAGGTCTGAAGGTGGGAGGTGTGGGTCATGCTCAAGACACCAGGAGGATTAAGTGGAGGAGAGAGGGGAGGATCTTTGGGAGGGGGAAGCCTCTAAAGGGCCTTAAAGTGGTGTTTGCTACCAAATAAACCTGTTGGACTTTAACCTGTTGTGATACTTCTTACTACTTACCCCAGTCCAACGCTGGCATCTTCATGTCATTTCTATCCCCACTATAAATCAGTTGAGATTGGTGAAAATTACAAGCATGTGACTAAAGAATGAAGACAACACTCATCTTCTTGCTCTGCTATTCCCAAAAAGGGGAAAAAAGTGTCTATGATTGTTACTTGATGCCTGACCCCCTCAGAAACTATAGTGCAGTGACTACTGTATTTTACATTTTTAACCCACTTCAAAAAAAATCAACAAATGTGTTCCAGTCGATAAGTTTAATCTCGGTAATGACACTGCATTGCTGATGTAGTTTGATTTAAGAAAACACCATTAATTTTTACATGTTGCTTTCTATTTTTAGCTGTTGCCTGCATTGTGATATTTAAATCAGTGAATTGTATGTGTTACAGCTGAAGTGGTTGTGCAGTTAATCAGGCTGCTTGCTTGCTATGGGAGATTGGAGAGCTGTAATCATGCCAGAACAAGAACCATCACCTGGTATGTATGCATTACTTTTAAGTGTTTAAATTGGTTTCCAAAATAGCACAAAGCCATAGTGTTGTGTGGTTTGACTATTTTCAAAGCCAGTGCCACTCAGTCAGCAGCTTTGTTCTGGGCGGTGTCAAGCTTCTTAAGTGTTGTTGGAGCTGTGCTCATCTAGGCAAGTGTAAGTATTGCTTCACTCTTGGCAGGTGCCTTGTAGATGGTGGACAGTCTGAGTAGTCAGGAACTGAGTTAGTTGCCCAGGACTCCTTGCCTCTGACCTGCTCTGAGTTACAGTAATTATATGCCTAGTCCAGTTCTAATCAATGGTAAGATGTTGGTAGTGAGTATTTCTGCTTTAGTGGAGACAGTGGCATAGTAGCATTGTAACTGGACTAGTAATCGAGAGACCCAGCTAATCTGTGGGGACCCGAGCTCTAATTTCACCACGACAGAAGATAAAATTTGATTTCTGTCTGTCATGGTGAGATTTGAACCCAGGTTGCCAGCGCAGTAATCTAGAGACCTAGTACTCTGGATTACTAATCCAGTGACCATACCACTATGCCACAAACACTACTTGCCACTTGTCAGCCCAAATCTGGATATTATCCAGATCCTGCTGTATTTGGACATGGACTGCTTCAGTATACGAGGAATTGTCAATGATGCTGAAGATTTGTGCAATCATCATTTTTTACCTTGTGATGAAACCCTCCCACCCCGATTCCAATTGACTGGGGTTCCTCAATGCCATACTCCACATTGGGCACTGGAATTGGGCACTTTTTGTCCATGTTGGAATCAAAACTCTTAAGAGGCCAGGTGCTGAGTGACCCCGGAGGAACCTAAATTGAATGTTAAGTGAGCAGATTATTGCTAATCAAGTGCCAATTGCTAGCTCTGTGGTTAACCCCTTCCATCACTTTACTAATGATTGGGAGTAAATTGATGGGCAGTAATTTGCTGGGTTGGATTTTTTCCTGTATACAGGACATACCTGGATAATTTTCCACGTTACCTGGTAGAAACCCATATTGTAGCTGTTTTGGAAGTTTGGCTAGGGACGTGACAGGTTCTGGAGCACAAGTCTTCAGTGCTATTGCTGGAATATTGTTGGGGCCCATAGCTTTTGCAGTATCCAGTACCTTCAGCTGTTCCTTGATATCATGTGGAATTGATTTTGTTGAAGACTGACATTGGGGACCTTGAGAGCTGACCAAGATAGATCATTCACTGGACATGTTGCAAATGCTTTAGCCTTATCTTCTGCATATTCTTTGTGTCTTTCCCATAGTTTATTAATAGCAAGCAATCACCATTTGCTTTTTTGAATACTCAACCATGTAGTTTGGTTTAGAATATTTAAGCTTTGGATAACCGATTATAAATATTTAAACTGCCATTTTCCATTCACAGCATCTTTTGATAGTTTATGAAAGGGTTCTGATGTTCAAAACTTAAAGCAGAAGATATTTTTAGATGGTATTAATTAGTTTCAAAATTAGTCGTCTTATAAAGTGTGTCTATTAGCTGCTATGCAGGATTGGCTCACTTAATTTTCTGTTTTCTCTGACAGATAGCAAAGAATTTATTTATCGCTACACATCCAGATCACAAATGTGTCCCCACAGCAGCTTCGTTGAAACACTGCCTTTATTTACCAGTCATAATTTAAGTTCCTTTTGCACAAAGGAGAATGTAGATCAGTGCATAGCATACCTCAATCAGGCAAGTTTTTAAAAATATGATCACATTTGATTATTGGATATGTTTCTATGAAAGAGTTCCTTGAGTCAAATGCTTTTTTTCTCTTGGGCACAATTGCTTTTGATCCTACAACAGTTTGGCACCTTTGTATAACGTGAAAAGATTGGAACACTCGCTTTCCCTATTTCTCTTTCCAGGGACCGCGCCAAATAATTTTGTCTTCAATCACAGTGTAATAATGCTGGTCTGCATCTTACCAAAAATTGTAATGCAACTGGGTTGGCTTAGAAAGTAAAGGATGTGTTGTTGCCAACAGCATAAAAAGGCTTCATTAATAGGACGGACTGCCTCACAAGACAGTATATGAAAATTACTTAATTGGCGATTTAAAAAGTACTTGCATTGTGCGGTCTCATTGAGAAGCACCCAGTAAAGAGACAAAACTAACTAAATGGTTTTCTGTTTTCAAAAATAAATTCAAAAGATGTAAGCATTGCTGGACAAGCCAGCATTTATTGTCCTTGAACCGACCTGCCTTCATTAATATAACTGTTATGGCTGGCTGGCTGCTCGGGTGGTGGCTTGGTGGCAGTCTGTGTGCAGTCTGCTACACCATGAGCATGCAGAAAACCAGCAATGAATCCCATTGCCCCCTTCACTGTATGAATTCTTGTACAATGCACTTGCTACTTCCTTGATGCAGCAGTGAATGACTGCTTGGGGTCACCAGTAAAATTTTGGCAAGGACCAGCTGTATGTGAGATGAGAGCAGCAGTACCTTCCAGTACCATTGGGATAGGATGCCACAGTGTCCATATGGATGCAAGTTGCTGTCCATTATTTTGTGATAATCTCTTTGGAGAGGTATAGCTCTTCAGACATTGTCTCTCCTATACATCATCCTGGATCTATAAATTCTTGGAGGAATCAGGGACCTGCATCTGCCTTGCTGCTTGGCCTGGTGACACTACTCCCTCCTGTTCTGTGTGGCATAGCATTCCTGTGCAGCGCTTATACGTCTAAGAATACAGGATGAATGATTCTTATTGTGTGACGCCTGCTCCCTTTCTTTCAAGGCAGCCTCTGAAGTGTCCTCAAGGCCATTTAACCATGGGACAGGGAAACGAATTTTGGAGCCAATACTTCATGCTCAGTCACTTTCTATCACAGACTTAGTCCATCTCCAGACACGGTGCAACTTCCAGCGACTCACTTAAGTCGCCATTGTCAATGGATGGATTTTTGAAGGCATGGAAGTTTGGTCTGCTGAACTTAATCAAGCAAAGCTGCATTAAATCTTGTCAAATTGCATACAAGGGGTTGATACTTTTATTCTGAAAATTTGAAGTTCCTGCCCATAGCAGATGAGTTTTCTGCTTGCTTTTCTCCTGTCACAGACCTGATCAGGAGCTGTTTCCTGCCACTGACAAGTGGCTTCCCACCTGCCATTTTGCCTATTCCAGCAGGCTCCATGCTCACCCCATTATTAGTAAGACAATTGATTAGCTTAACTCTCATTTTGTGTCTACCTAAAGAGAATGCATATCTGGTGATTTTTTTTTTTCACTTTCAATAAGGGAGTTTGTGGCAGAAAATTCCTTGGAGATTTGGGAACCCATATGGAGGAAGTGTGAAACAAAGTCTCAACAGTTATAGAATAGTTACAGTCTGCACCAACCACAATTGCACCCAGGCCCTGTTCCTGTAACCCCACGTATTTATTCTGTTAATTCCCCCTGACACTAAGAATCAATTTAGTATAGCCAATCAACCAAACCTGCACATCTTCAGATTGAGAGAGCAAACCAGAGCACCCAGAGGAAACCCATGCAGACATAGGGAGAACATGCAAACTCCACACAGGCAAGAATCAAACTCGGATCTCTAGTACTATGATGCAGTTCTGCTAACTGCTATGCCACTACACCACCCTCTTTTTTTTTTTTCCCCCCAAAAGGAGAAATATGTTTTTTTATTTGAGCTGCTTTTTCTCCAAAATGTTTATTTCATTTTAAAGGGGAGGGGTGCTTATACTGATCTGACTGACATTTACAGGGAAGTTTTGGACTACCATCACTTGCCCTTGAGCCTGTTAAAATCCTTAAGTGGAAACTTATTGGCCAGTGAAGAGCCTCATCTGATCCCATCTTTTATCTGTGACTGGAGAGAGACATGCCACTCAAGAAGCCTGGTAGCTTTATCTACATGGGATAATGGGCCTTCTTTAATGGGTTCCTTCAATTCCTTGGAAGCACCTGTCCTTTCAAGATCATCTTCTCACAATAAATTGCTGTGGGGATAATCATTGGGGTTGGAGATGGGCTCACCTCTATTTTTCACACTCGACTACTCTTTTAAGCTAGAAAGCTGGGGAACCTGGCATCCTTTTAAAAGTCCATCCCAAATTTTAAAATGTACTCCCTTCCTAAATTTACTAGACACATTTTTAATATCTCTTCAATATTTTAGGAACTCGCTTCACTGGGTTTTCCATCGTTTTATGCTGAAGAAGGATTGAAAGAAGTGAACCTGGAGACTATTCTAAATTGCATGTACGATCTGCTCCAGCTTCATCGCAAAGGTCTTCGTGCATTAGAAGATATGGAAACACAAAATCTGAAATCCAGTAGTGATATGGATCATTTGTACCACAGCCAAATTAAACTAAAGGTAAAGAGCAAAATGCAAATAACCCTCTGCTTGACCTTTGTTTTGACACTGCTACAGCCACCTTATAGCTGGTGACAGAAAAATAAATAAGCTAAACTGAAATGCTTGCTTGCGAATGCTCGTTGTTGAACATTAGAGCAACCTTCCATGTGTTGGTCCTATTCTATGTACCTTTTTAACTTGGGCACTCTCATTTATGATGTCTGACGCTCCCCACCTGGCTTTGTCAGTGACAGAGCACTCATTTCATGCTTTTTCACACTCTTCCTGAATCCTTGCACCTATTTCTTTTTTTTTAATTATTTCATATGGTATGGCTGCAGCTGGCTAGGGCAGCATTTATTACCCTTTATATACACGTTTTCATAACTTTATTTTTTCATCTCAGGCACTCTTTTTTTCTTGCAGAACTTTGGGCCAGTATTTTCTTCAGCTGGCTTCCAAGACCTAGATGACCTCTCCTTGACTTGATTTTCGCCTTTCACCTTCTGCCTATTTAGGGGGAATTACTTGCTCTTTGAGTGGGTTAACCTTGGAAGTACAAAATGGGAGTTTACAGCTATCAGAACCATGAACTATAAGTTTCTGATGCACAAATGGTTGAAGCATCAGTATGCAACTCTACCAGTATGACTTTTTAAATGGTGGATGTTAATGGATATTGAGTAATCTGATTGAATCCTTTCAGGATCAACTAGAGTTATCTCGTAGAGAAGTTGTATCCCTTCAAGAGAAGGACAGACAGCTACAATTGAAAAACAGAACTTTACACAATTTACTGAAAAATGAAAAGGAAGAGGTAAGGACTCCAATATCTACTAAGTACTCTTGTTCCCTGGTCATTCTGTTCCGGTGTTATGTTTTTCCTTTGTTTATTTTGCCAAGAATAAGAACATAGAACACTACAGCACAAACAGGCCCTTCGGCCCACAAGTTGTGCCGAACACATCAAAACCTACCCAGCCATAGACCTATCTATAACCCCCAATCCCATTGGATCCCATATACTCATCCAGAAGTCTTTTAAAAGACCCCAGCGAGTTTGCCTCGACCACCACCGACGGCAGCCGATTCCATTCACTCACCACCCTCTGAGTGAAAAACTTTCCCCTAGCATCCCCTCTGTACTTGCTTCCCTGCACCTTAAATCTGTGCCCTCTCGTCGCGACCATTTCAGCCCTGGGAAATAGTCTCTGAGAGTCCACCATATCTAATCCTCTCAACATCTTGTAAACCTCTATCAGGTCGCCTCTCAACCTTCGTCTCTCCAGGGAGAACAGTCCCAGCTCCCTCAACCTGTCTTCATAAGGCATGCCTCCCAATCCAGGCAACGTCCTTGTAAATCTCCTCTGCACCCTTTCAATAGCTTCCACGTCCTTCCTATAGTGAGGCGACCAGAACTGCGCACAGTACTCCAAGTGTGGTCTGACAAGGGTCCTATAAAGCTGCAGCATTACCTCCTGACTCCTGAACTCAATCCCTCGATGAATGAAGGCCAGTACACCGTAAGCTTTCTTCACCACATCCTCCACCTGGGAGGCCGATTTGAGAGTCTTATGGACCCGGACCCCAAGATCCCTCTGCTCTTCCACACAGCTAAGACTCCTACCTTTGATAGTGTACTCATTCATCCCGTTGGATCTGCCAAAATGGACCACAACACATTTATCCGCGTTGAAGTCCATCTACCACTTCTCCGCCCAGTCTTGCATCCTGTCGATGTCCTGCTGCAACTTTTGACTTCCCTCCAGACCTCATTGTTCCCTTGGAGCAGCATGGAGAGGCAGCGATTTGGGAAAGCATGAAGTTCGAGTGTTAAGTAGTTTTTTAACTTTTCTCTTTGTTCAAAATAGCGAGCGGGGGTAGTTTTTGCCGTTTTTATTTAAACTAACTAGAAACCGGAAGTCGTCATTAGGAGGCTGCCGGTAGTTGTAGTTTTCTCTGTCTCTATAAATTGGTCCAGAGAGGAAACCTGATACTCTACACAGGTAGAGTATCCCACCCTCCCCCCTCCTCTAACCTAATAATAAAAGTGTGTGGGAAGTTTTTTTTTTCTCTCTCCTTAAAGTAAATTAAAGTATCAGGGATGGCAGTGCAGGCAGTCCGTTGCAACTCCTGTAGTATGTACGAGGTGAGGGACACCAGTAGTGTTCCTGCTGATTATACCTGCAGGAAGTGTGCCCATTTGCAGCTTCTTGAGGATCGTGTTAAGGAGCTGGAGCTGGAATTAGAGGAACTCAGGATAATTCAGGAGGTTGAGGAGGATATTGGCAGGAGTAACAAAGAGATAGTCACTCCTAAAAGTGATTCTTGGGTAACTATTCGGAGGAGGGGTAAGAAGCAATCGGTAGACAATCCCCTGGGGCTGTTCCCCTCCAAAACAAATTTTCTGTCTTGGAGGCTACAGTTGAGGAAGAATCAACTGGAGATGACCAAAGGGCTCAGTAAGAATTTAGCAACACCAATTATTAATCCAACCGATTTATTTGATAGTAAAAAAGCGAGCTTTCAACACTCTTGTGTCTTCCTCGGGCAAGTGCAGTGTTCTGGACCAGAACACTGCACTTGCCTGAGGAAGACACGAGTGTTGAAAGCTCGCTTTTTTACTATCAAATAAATCGGTTGGATTAATAATTGGTGTTGCTAAATTCTTACTGAGTTCTTACCACCCCAATCCAACGCCGGCATCTTTACATCATGACCAAAGGGAGCAGGTCTCTGGGGGTGAGCCTGCTGAGAATGCTCAGGTGGGTAGGGGGAATAAGAGATTGGGCCTAGTAATTGGAGACTCCATAGTCAGAGGGACAGATAGGAGAGTAAATAGTAATAAAAGTGACTCAGGGCTGGTGTGTTGCCTCCCAGGGGCTGGGGTCCAGGATGTCGCAGATCGGGTTTTTAAGATTCTTAAGGGAGAGGGGAGTCAACCCCAAGTCATAGTTCATGTAGGAACACGTGATATAGGAGGGACAAGGGAAGGGGATATTAAACAGAAATTTATGGAGTTGGGGTGGAAGCTTAGGGCCAAAACTGGCAGAGTGGTTATCTCTAGACTCCTGCCTGTGCCAAGGGATAGTTTAGAGAAGAATAGAGAGAGGGAATGTTTGAACTCGTGGTTGCGGGGATGGTGCAGGAGGGAGGGGTTCAGGTTCCTGAACAATTGGGACTCATTCTGGGATAGGTGGGACCTCTATAAGAGAGGTGGTCTACACCTGAACCAGAGGGGAACTAATATCTTGGGGGGAAAATTTGCTAAGGCTATGCAGGGGGCTTTAAACTGATTCGGGGGGGTGGTGGGATCCTAAATAGCTGGCGTGCTAAGAGGGATGAGAGTAAGGGGGTCATAGAGGAAAGCTGTAAAACACAGCAGCATACGGGTGGGGTAGGGCATGGTTTGAAATGCGTTTACTTTAATGCAAGGAGTATTCGCAATAATGGGGAGGAACTTGCAGCTTGGACCAGTACCTGGAACTTCGATGTTGTGGCCATTTCAGAGACTTGGGTAGAGCAGGGACAAGAATGGATGTTGCAGGTTCTGGGATTCAAATGCTTTAGTCGGAGTAGAGAAGGAGGTAGAAGGGGGGGAGGAGTGGCATTATTAGTCAAAGACGGTATCACAGTGACAGAAAAGAAGTTTGATGCGGACTTGTCTGTTGAGGTAGTATGGGCTGAGATTAGAAACAGGAAAGGAGAGGTCACCCTGTTGGGAGTCTTTTATAGACCTCCTAAAAGTTCTAGAGAGGTTGAGGAAAGGATTGCCAAGTCAATTCTGGTCAGGAGTGAAAGTAATAGGGTAATTGTTATGGGGGACTTTAACTTTACTAATATTGATTGGAATAGCGATAGCTCTAGCTCATTAGAGGGGTCAGTTTTCGTACAAAGTGTGCAGGAAGGTTTTTTGACTCAGTATGTAGATAGGCCAACTAGAGATGAGGCTACATTGGATTTGGTGCTGGGCAATGAGCCAGACCAGGTGTTAGGCTTGGAAGTTGGTGAACATTTTGGTGATAGTGACCACAATTCGGTTACGTTCACCTTAGTGATTGATAGGGATAGGCATGAAGCCGGGGACAGTAGTTATAGCTGGGGGAAGGGTAATTATGAGGCCATCAGGAGAGAATTAGGGTGCATAGATTGGACTAGGAAACTACAGGGACTGGGAACATCTGGAATGTGGAGCTTATTCAAGGAGCAGCTGCTGCGAGTCCTTGATAAGTATGTCCCTGTCAGGCAAGGAGGAAATGGTCGAGTAAGGGAACCATGGTGTACTAAAAAAGTTAATTTGCTGGTTAAAAGGAAAAAGGAGGCTTATGTCAGGATGAGGCTTAAAGGCTCGGTTAGTGCAATGGATAGCTATAGATTAGCCAGGAGGGAGCTAAAGAGTGAATTGAGGAGAGCTAAGAGAGGACACGAGAAGACTTTGGCTGATAGGATTAAGGAGAATCCTAAACCTTTCTTTAGATATGTTCAGAATAGAAGATTGGTTAGGACAAGATTAGGGCCAGTCATAGACAGCAGTGGGAAGTTGTGCGTGGAGCCTGAAGAGATGGGAGAGGCACTGAATAAATATTTCTCTTCGGTATTCACGCAGGGTGATGTAAATGTAGTTATGGAGAACACTGAGGTATAGGGTAGCAAACTGGAAGGTATCGAAGTAGATAGGGAGGATGTGCTAGATATTCTCGAGGGTTTGAAGTTTGATAAGTCCCCTGGGCCGGACGGGATTTACCCTAGGATTCTCTGGGAGGCAAGAGAGGAGATTGCAGAGCCTCTGGCTCTGATCTTCAGGTCGTCGTTGGTTGCGGGTGTGGTTCCGGAGGACTGGAGGATAGCGAATGTGGTCCCGTTGTTCAAGAAGGGGAAGAGAGACCTTCCAGGGAATTATAGGCCAGTGAGTCTTACTTCTGTTGTGGGCAAAGTATTGGAGAGAATTATTAGGGATAGGATTTATAGTTATTTTGAGAGAAATGAATTGATTGGGGATAGTCAGCATGGTTTTGTGAAGGGTAGGTCGTGCCTTACTAACCTCATTGAGTTTTTTGAAAAGTGACTAAGGAGGTGGATGGGGGTAAGGCGGTTGATGTGGTATATATGGACTTTAGTAAGGCGTTTGATAAGGTGGCCCATGGAAGACTTCTGCAGAAAATGCAGATGTATGGGATAGCGGGTGATTTAGCTAATTGGGTTAGGAATTGGCTAGCAGATAGAAGACAGAGGGTGGTGGTTGATGGGAGATATTCATCGTGGAGTTCGGTGACAAGTGGTGTGCCTCAGGGGTCTGTTTTGGGGCCCCTGCTGTTTGTAATTTTTATAAATGATCTGTATGAGGGTATTGAAGGATGGATTAGTAAATTTGCAGATGACACTAAAGTCGATGGAGTGGTAGATAGTGAAGAGGGGTGTTATAGTTTGCAGAGGGACTTGGACAAGTTGCAGAGCTGGGCCGAGAGGTGGCAAATGGAGTTTAAATGTGGAAAAGTGTGAGGTAATGCACTATGGCAGAAATAATAAATGTGTAGAGTATAGGGCAAATGGTAGGATTCTTAATAGTGTTGATGAACAGAGGGATCTTGGTGTATTTGTGCATAGATCCCTGAAAGTAGGCAATCAAGTTGATAAGGTTGTTAAGAAGGCATATGGAGTCTTAGCTTTTATTGGTAGGGGGATTGAATTTCGGAGCCGCAACGTCATGTTGCACCTGTACAAAACTCTAGTGCGGCCGCACTTGGAGTATTGTGTGCAGTTCTGGTCTCCGCATTATAAGAAAGATGTGGAGGCATTGGAGAGGGTACAGAGGAGGTTTACCAGGATGTTGCCTGGTATGGAGGGCAGGTCTTATGGAGGGAGGCTGAGGGATTTGAGGTTGTTTTCGTTAGAAAGGAGGCGGCTAAGAGGGGACCTAATTGAAACATATAAGATGATTAGAGGTTTAGATAGGGTGGACAGCGATAGCCTTTTTCCTAGGATGGAGAAAGCTAGCACGAGGGGACACAGCTTTAAATTAAGGGGTGATAGTTATAGGACGGATATCAGAGGTAGGTTCTTTACCCAAAGGGTAGTTAGGGTATGGAATGCCCTGCCTGTGGCAGTTGTAGATGCGCCAATTTTGGTGGCGTTTAAGAGGTTAGTTGATAAGTTTATGGAGGGGAAGGGAATGGTTTAGTTTGGAGGGCCATTGCTTTTTTCATAATTGGTCGGCGCAACATCGAAGGCCGAAGGGCCTGTTCTGCGCTGTAATGTTCTATGTTCTATGTTTTAACTTTTCTAGTTTAAAGTGCCCCCAGTAGCCCTAGCCAGTCTTCCCACCAAGATATTAGTCCCTCTGGGATTCAGGTGCTACCCGTCTTTGCTGTACAGATCACACCTGCCCCTAAAAGAGGTCCTGAGATTAACACAAGATAGGTTAGGCTAAAAAAATTTATAAAAAAAACCTCATTCAGGTAAAGCAAAATCCATGTTTCATAGATCTGAACACTGCTGAGACACTGACGTGATGAGCTAAACTTTTGTTTAAATTCTTGTCTGTTTTAATAGTTTATACTTCCTTGATCTAACAATCCTTGATATACCAGGCACTGAAGTACTGAGTAAGCGCTGCAGGTTAGGGGCACGATGATAAAGCTGCCTACTCAAATGGCCAATGACAATCTCATGTCACTCTGAAGAACTGGGAACTGTCCCAGTTCCATTTATCAAATAGCGTTTTTTATTTAATTGTTTGTGGAATCTTCCTGGGTACAAGTTGGTTGCTGTGTTCTTGTCTATAAACAGTAATTGCACTGTAAGATAAATAATCCATTGGAACATCCTGAAGATATATGGCTTGTAACCTTGTGGCTCCCCAGTGTGGGGCTTGTGGGATACTCTAAAGACACGCTAGGGAACCTTTCTTGGATATTCCCAAGTAAAGATTTACCTGGCAATTGTCCAGAAGTGCTAACATCTTCTGGACAATTGTGCCGTGTTTGAAACCATTTGACAAAGCAATTTAAATCATTAACTTTGGATGGCTCTGCCAGTTTTACAGTGATAGCTAAGCTAAAGAGTTAGAAATAAAAGCACTTCAGCACAACTATTTTAAACACCAAATCTCTTTGCACCCCTATGCCCCTCTCCCACTTTCCATATGCTACTAAATCCAAAGATATTAAAATCTTCTCACCAATAGTATTTCTTGTTTTTGATGTTTAACTATAGCCTATGCGATAAATGTTAATATTGAAAAGCGTAACCTAAAACTGCAGCACATTTCAAATTGTGAGCAGGTTTTGGTAACCATTCTTTTTGCAGTCCTTCCCATACCATATGCTGTGAAATTCTTTTAAGTCTCCTATTTATTAATAGGAGCATCAGGTACAAGAGGAAGGAATATCGCATCCAGTCCTGGGTGCCAGACTTGGCAAGGGATGCTGTTGGAGAAATTCGTAATAGGTTAGAGAAATTTCAAACAATTAGAACATAGAACATTACAGCGCAGTACAGGCCCTTCGGCCCTCGATGTTGCGCCGGCCAGTGGACCCTCTAACCTAAACTATTCCAATATCATCCATATGCCTATCCACTGAACATTTGAATGCCCCCAAAGTAGGCGAGTCCACAACTGCTGCAGGCAGGGCATTCCACGCTCTCACCACCCTCTGTAAAGAACCTGCCTCTGACATCCGTCCTATAACTACCACCTCTTAATTTAAAGTTATGTCCCCTTGTGTTGGTCATCACCATCCGAGGAATTAAGATGGTAATAAATTCCAAACTGAATGAAATGCCCTCCTATCAGACTCTTTGTCTAACAGGATAACTGTCTGCATGAAGACAGTATAAACACAGTAAGAGATTTGAACAAATATTTCTGATTTAAACATGTATCTTGGATTTTAAAATGTATTTTTAAAGTAATTATGCACTTCAGCCAAAGGTAGGCTGCTGCGGGACATGATGGGGTGAAGACTTGGGGTTCCCCCCATGGTCCGAGAAGACATACTGGTTAGGTGCATTGGCCATGCTAAATTCTCCTTCTGTATACACAAACAGACACCAGAATGTGGCAACTAAAGGATTTTCACAGTAACTTCATTGCGGTGTTAATGTAAGCCTACATGTGACACTAATAAATCAACTTTAAAAGACTTAGCAGATGAATGACTTTCTTTGGGATAACAAAATCACAATGTTTATAGTTTCATTGGCAAAAGTTATGAACGGGAAAGTTATTCCCGTTTTATAAATAGGGCTGTTTGGGTTATCCTGATAAGACAGTTCTTCTCAGATTGAGAATTGCAGCTGTTTCATTTGGCCATTGACGGGAATTGCTGGGAACAATAGCTTTGACTTTTGTAGCTAAGCGTCTGAGATTGCTAAGCTAAAAGGGGAAGGAGCATCTGGATTCTACAGACCAATGAAATCCCATGATGTCAGAGGGTAGACTGTAATTGGCTAAGATATATGACAACTGTTAACAAGATTGATTTGTACTAATAGTTCATAACTAATGGGAAGACAGGAACAGCAAACTTGAGAAACATATAATTATTTTGATGAATATATTGTAACCTCAGTGGTATTGGAATGCTGAGGACGTTCTCTCCTAGACAGGTGTTGGACTGCCCAATGCTAATATCTCTCATTGATCATTGGTCAAATAAAGATATATTTTTAATTGAAATGCTGACTTTGTGAGTCTTTGTATTGGCTGAAGTTTTTAGTTTCTGAAAAGACCCTGCAACAACTTTGAAGGCAGTGGAGAGGATACAGAGGAAATTCACAAGAATGATTTCAGGGTTAAACAGATGTAGCTATGAGGATAGATTGGAGAGGTTAGGACTGTTTTCCATGCATAAGAAGGCCATTTGGCCATGGGGTCTGCACTGAATCTGATGAGATCTTACCCAGGTCCTGTCCCCTTAACTCCGCACATGGCTAATCCATTGAACCTATGCACCTTGGGACACTAAGGAATTTTTTTTACCATGGCTAATCCACCTAAGTTGCATGTCATTGGACTATGAGAGGAAACAGGAGCACCTGGAAGAAACACACGCAGACACAAGGTGAGTATGCAAACTCCACAGAGACAGTGACCCAAGGCCAGAATTGAAATTTGATCTTTGGTGCCGTGAGGCAGCAGTGCTAACCACTGTGACACCGTGCCCATGTGATAGAGGTTTTCAAAATCGTGAAGGGACAGATAGGGTAAATAGTGAGAATTTGTCCCCGCTTTAGAGAACGTCAAGAACTAGAAGGCGCCAATTCAAACTAGTTTACATGGAGGAGGAAACATGTTTTTACCCAACAGGTGATTGGAGTCTGGAACTAACTTCCTGTGAGGGTGATGGAAGCAGGTTCAAAATTGTTATCTGAAAAGAAAAATGTGTAAGGTTACGTGGATAAGGCAGGGGAGTGAGACTAGCTGGAGAATGTTCTTTCAGAGAGACCCTTCAGACTCAATGGGCCAAAGAGTCTGTGCTAAAGATTCTGTAATTTTACTGGATGTTGTGTAGTGCTAATTATTTTTAACAAGATATTTTGAAATTGTATAACAGCTACTTTTGTGATCAGTGTTTTAAGTTGTTTGGAATTTGTTGCCCTGTTTTTAGATACAGAAGTTACAGAATATAATAGCGAGTCGCGCTACTCAGTATAACCACGACCTAAAGAGAAAGGAACGGGAGTACAATAAGTTGAAAGAACGCTTGCATCAACTTGTAATGGATAAGAAAGATAAAAAGCTGTGTGAGTATTCCTCGGATCACAGAGACTTTAAAGAGTTTTTGTTGGGGGAGTGGTGGTTGCTGCTGGTGTTTGTAGTTGACTTCAGTTGGGGCAATTGCAAGAAAGTTTTGGCCAGTGGACTGCTTCCACAGATTTGAGTGCGCAATGCATATTTCTTGAGATGCCAAGTTACTTTATATTATTATGCTTTTTAAAAATCAAGTATATTTTTGAACTTGTGTTTTGATCGAATGCTATGGTCAGCAGTCTCTAGTCTGGTTTAAATGCAACTAATTGAAGTAGAGATAAGATTGCTGCAACTTGTGGGCCGAAGGGCCTGTTTGAGCTGTAGTTTTTCTATGATTTTATTCTATAAGCACAAATGAGAGAGATTTCATATAATTTTTAATGTTATATATATTATCTTTAAAAGCAATGTTTTACTGGATATCAAATGTTTGGTCTTGTTTGCCTGCTGTAGAAAGAGCAAGTCTGGAGACTTTAAATCTCCTTTTGTAGCCTCTTATGCCATTCGCTAGGTTATGAAGGGGCAGTGCTCTGAAAGCTTGTGCTACCAAATAAACCCGTTGGGCTTTAACCTGCTGTTGTGAGACTCCCTATTGTTAAGCAGGTGATCACACAGCTCCTTGTCTTGTGACATAGCGCTAATAGGGACTGTCACAAAATTAATTAAACCACAATTAGAGGGATGGATATGTGAGAAATATTAAATTTCAGAGTTGTAAATAAAAACAATTGAAGCTGCTATAAGTCCTCTGTTTGGAAATGATTCTTTCAACCAACCGGCATGTTCTTGCTCTCCTGTGTTGAAATTTAAGTTGTTCCAATCAAACTTTCATATTGTCACTTACTGACATCTAGTGGCCAGTTCTAGTTGATGAAAGCAGAATTTAGAGTGAATCCCACAGAAGGAGTAATTTTAATTTAAAACTATAATGTAAATATTTCAAGGATGCTGATAGTATGTCTGCACCCTTGAAAGAGAACCCACACTGAAGCGGTGGTCATCTGAAACCAATGTGGCTGGGCCAACCACATGCTTAGGATGCCAGAGTCCCAACAGCCAAAGCAAAAGTTTCTTTCACAGTTCACAGAATGTTCCCAAGTACGATGATGGCAAAAAAAGTGCTTCAGAAATACCCTGAAGGCATATCTCAGCAAATGCAACATGGGCATTGATGTCTGGAAAACCCTTGCTCAAAAGAGATGTACTTGGAGGGGCCTCTGGATTGAAGGGACAGAATTCTTCCAGGACATCCATTGGCAAGAGGAGCCCCGGTGATCTCAAGTCCAAGGACTGAATCCACCACCTGCCAAGTGTGCAGCTGAAGGTGTGGCTCCAGGATCAGCTCATCAGCCATGAAAGAACTCTCAGAACCCTTGACTATAAAATAGTGGACAATCATAATACTTAATAGCATGTGATTGCTGAAAAAGATGGTGCAAATCAGGCCATATTGGATTAGTCACCCATCATATTATCCCAATGGCTTACTGTTGTTACCAGGTGAGCAAGATGCTGTCCCAAACTACTGCAAGTCGTGGTCAGATTATCAGACCTCCAGAGGCTGATTACTGATTGGTGTAAATGGGAATTTTATTGGATAAAAGTAAATTATGTGGATATTGAAACCAAAGAGAAAATGCTGGAAAATCTCAGCATGTCTGGCAGCATCTGTAAGAAGAGAAAAGAGCTGACATTTCAATCCAGTCAAAGCTTTGACCAAGTCAGCTGAACTCAATGACACACTTTTCTGTCCTTACAGATATTGCCATATCTGATGGATATTTAATTGGTTAAAACCACTCCATTCCTGAGGAGAGAGTCAGCAATATTTGCAAATTATTCTCTGCATTTAAGCCACTTCTCATTTTTGTATTATTTCAAAAAAGGTATTGACATCTTGAATTATGTGGGCCGGTCTGATGGGCGGCGGAGTTCGTGGAGGACCGGTAAAACAGAAGCCAGGTATTATTATAAAGTTACATCACAAAGGTCTTCTGCATCTCTTTGCGTCTGTTGCATCACAGCCAGCAAATATATCTCATGACTTCTCTCTGCAAAGTTATAGGACAATAATTTTCCTTGTTCTCTTGCACTCTGCAGGAATGAAGGGGAAATGTACAAATCTCTTATGAACAACTATGAAAGGCATCATAAAGAATTAATGGTGGAAAATATTGAACTGAAACAAGTTTTGCAGCAGATGAAGAAAGAAATGATATCTATACTTAGTCGTAGAAAGCAGAGACCAAAAGAACACGTAGAAGATAGCAGTGGTATAGTGAGTTTCACAATATTCTTTCTGTTGGTGTGGTTAAGATTTTATTATGAAACCATAATGTGCAATGGTCCTTGCAGAATAGTGTGATATGAAAAATTATACCTGGATATTTTGCCGCATTCTAATTGATTCAGCTCCCATTCCCCATATGAAAGTGTTCATGGATCTTTGATTGTAAAATGCAAGATTTGGTAATAGATCAATAATTCTTTGTTTGAATTGTGTAAGTCTGTTCGTACTGTCAAGAATTACTTTCTGCGTGATTATATGTCTTTTGATTAGGGGCAGCAGTTCAGCTTGTCAATTTATCAATGCAACAAATTACATACCATTGTTGATGTCTCTGCTCCTCCTGTGAGCCAAATCAATACAAGTACTGACAATTTCCTCATAATAAGAAAAATTTAATATGTAACTTTTGGTCTAAGCAGCATCAAAACACTTCATCATTATTTCTTACTCTATCCCTTAAATTCACACTCACTTTCATGGTTGCAGAGGACAGATTTCTATCAACCAAAGCAATTTTGAAGTTGTTCTGATTTGATGATAACTTTTTTAAATATGCCTTGATATTTGGTACTGATAAATTGAGAATATTTAATTGTCCAGTAGGCAGCTGAATCTTAACTGCTATAATATTTTAAAATTGCAATAAAGTTTCATAGCTAGCCCAAGAATGAGATGTTCCAGTTAGTCTCAAGATGCACAAGAGATGATGTTTTGCTGTAGAAAGTGGACTCACTTTGGTCAGAGTCTGCTATTTGAACAGTTATCAAAAGTGTGATTTAACCCCTCAAGTGAACAGGATAGAGTAGTCATAAAGATCATGTGAATGTGTCCAAAAAGAAGACAACAAAATGGTAGTTTGGAATCAACAGAACCAAGTGTTGCAGATAATACAAACCATAACTTCAGAAACTTGTGTGATCTGAGCTTGTTACTGTCTCAGGCAATGCATCTTTTCCCATGCTGGAAAATTAAGCCCGATTGTCATAAGAACAGGTGGTCATTCTGGCATTTAGTTCAGGTCACTCCATATTGATTTCCTAGCTATTAAATAAGGCAGATTGTATTCTTCATAGCTGATTAAAACTAATCATTAGAGTGTGCCACCATTGCTCCATTCATAAAATTGATAATTACATGTCAGGGATATTTTTTAGTTTAATGTGATGTATATTTTGATCCTTGATTTTTTTTATTCTGAAATAACTGGAATCCCAAACTTACACCCCACCACCCCTTCTCTGTGCTACATCCAAAAAACTGCTGGATAAGATTAAATCCAGCTTCCACAAATGTGAGGGGTGAGATTTAAAGGCAATGTACGAGGCAAGTTTTTTTTAACCAATAAGGTGCCTGGAACTTTCTGCTGGGGGAGGTAGCGGAAGCAGATATGGTAGTGAGTTTTAAGGGGCATTTGGACAAATATATGAATAGGGTGGGAATAGAGGAATATGGCTCCTGGAAGAGCAGGGGGTTTTAATTCAGTCGGGCAGCATGGTTGGAGGTCTGAAAGGTCTGTTCTGGTGTTGTAATTTTCTTTGTATTAACAATTGATTCCTTCGCATCTGTAGGTGAAATTGACCCTGAATCCTTTTCAGTGATTGTCCATAAAAAGACATTGGAAGGGCTTGTCACACTTGTGACAGTTTAATAAAACATTTGTACAGTTATGAGTACCAGATTATTTTAATCTTTTCTTCTCCCCAGGTTCTTTTTGCAAAGTGTCAAATGTTTTCTGTTTTTGTTGGGAAAGGTGATTTGATGTTGAGGGATGTAATTTTATTTTCAATGAAGTAGGCTTTGGTTTCTCCTCAGCACTTTCTTTTCCATTTCCCAAAAAGGTTTCAATTTAGTTTTGATTTCACAGGCAGGGTCGGATTGTGAAGAGGATTCTCGTGAATCAAACAAAGAAAATAGCTTGGAGCTTTCTTGTGATGCAGTCAGGGAACAGCTCACCAACAGTATTCGACAACAGTGGCGAATACTAAAAAACCACGTGGAGAAACTGGATTCTCAAGGTATGATTGACTTGTTTCTGATCAGATAGTCCAAGGTAGCAGTGTCTTATCTTTGTCTTTTGGGGTGAATACCATGGAATTTTGTGGCCTGCAAAAAAAAGTACTAATAACAGCTAGTTCTAAACCAAGAACATTCAAACTGAGCAAATAAAAAAAATTAGGAATACAAGTGCAAATAGAACCATGTGCCTGATTGCCTTGGCTTGCAGTCACTCATTAAAGTTTATTTAAAGCTTATTTATTAGTTACAAGTAAGGCTTACATTAACACTGCAATGAAGTTACTGTAAAGTTCCCCCAGTCATCACACTCTGGCACCCTGTTCTAGTCAGTGCACCTAACCAGCATGTCTTTCAGATTGAGAGAGGAAACTGGAGCACCCAGAGGAAACCCACGCAATCACAAGGAGATTGTGTGCAAACTCCATGCAGACAGCGACCCAAACCTGGAGTCAAACCTGGGTCCCTGGTGCTGTGAGGCAGCAATGTTAACCACTGTGCTAACCTCATGGAGTATTGTTTGGCTTAAGTAATGCACTGAATTAATTGCTGTTCTCATTTCTTTAATTTGCGTAGAGCAGAACAGTTTTAATAATTGGGAAATATTTAAAGACAAACATTGTCAAAGTTGTTTACTAATCATTCCAAAGTTTGTCTAATCAAAAACCATTGATTATTATTGCCAAGTGACATCCTTTCACTGAGGTTAAAGGAAAGGTTGCTCCATGTTGCAATTATTTAATTTTTTCAAAGGAAATTTATCCCCTTGTAATTAGAGTTCAAAAATCTAAGTTTTTGGTTTGATTATGAATGAAAATTTATGGGACCCTCTATTTGGAAATGAGGAAATTTTTTGCAATAACTCCACCCTGCCCCCACCCCCCTCACCCACTATAAACCACACCAGGTTCTAGAGACTTAAACTATATGAACAAGAAAGAGCACTTTAAATGATGAATTTAGAAAGCTGATTATCCATTCTAAAGGTAGTAAGTCAGAAAGATGAAATGCGAAGTGTCAATTAACAGTAGTTAACCATAATTAAGAGTAAGGGCATGGGGAAGCATAACTTTAACAATTGAACAGAATTCTCACTGGCCGCCTTGGACTAAGTTCTGAAGTGACAAGATTAAAAGCTGCTCTCAGCCTCTCCATAAAGATCATACTTCCCATTTCCCTGCCTTCAATTACACCTGCCTCTTCCCCTCACTACACACACCTTTCTCTTTACTCTCTCTCTCTACCTGTTCTTGTCCAAATGACTTTTCAGTACTAGGGAACATAAGTTTAAGGTGGGTGGGGAAAAGTTTAGAGATGTGCGACGCAAATTTTTTTTACACGGAGTGGTGAATATCTGGAACACGTTGCCTGGGAAGGTGATGGGAGCAGGTACAATATTGTCATTTAAGGATCAACTAGATGAATACATGAATAGAATGGGAATGTAAGAGTAAGTACTCCATAAATGCATATGTTTTAGTTTAGGCAGCCACCATGCCTGATGCAGGCTTGGAGGGCTGAAGGGCCTGTTCTGGGCTATATTGTTCTTTGTTCTTTTTATACCTGAGTCAATTGTTAAAGAAATAACTAATTGGTCTGTAACTTGTTAGTAATGAAATGAGAATTAGCTACTGATTGTTAGATAGTAAAGCTGGCATTCTCAGCTTTAAGATGATGCTTCTTCACAATCTGTAATTCAGGTCACTGTGTGGAATTTGCACGCTCTCCCCGTGTCTGTGAGAGTTTCTTCCTGGTTAGTTTAAACCTGTGGTTTTCTGAGACTGGAAGATGAGCTGTATTGTCTTTTGAGATTTGCTTCCTATATAACTTGATCTGGTCAGGATTTTCACTCAACTTTGAATGCTTATACTTTGTGTAGACATTTGGCTCATGTTGTTCACTGGGCCCTGTGTATTGTATGGAGAAAGGTTTGTTGAAGTGCTAAATATAAATGAGTATTTTCTAAAATTTTTAAGCACTGTTCATTTTTTTAATGTAGGTGAAAAATGCAAAATGTGCTAATGTGCTGAGTTTCATTTATTTGCAGCATCCTTGGTGAACTCTGGTTTTCAGGAAGATGATGAAATTATCAGCAGAGATGATCATGAGCAGGAAATTGAGAAGCTAAAGATAGAAATTCAGCAATGCAGGGATGTGATCAAAGGACAGCAACAGCTGTTACAGGTATGGTTTAGATTTAAAAATAAATGCCTCAAACATAATGAATCCATTCTATAAGAGCAACATTACTTTTAGTATCTGGAAACCCAGCTGCTAAGCAGCAATAACCAATTAGTGCAGTGGGGATAGCATATGAGTAAGGAAACCTTGCATTTATATAGCTTCTTCCATTGCCTCAAAGTCCCAGAACCCTTAACAGCCAATGAAGTGCACTTGACATGTATTCACTTTGGTTATTTGAATGGAGTGAAATGACCGAACTCTCTGCAGAGGGACCTGGATGTCCTGGTGCATAACACAACACACAAAGTTGGTGTGTAGGGTTGCACAGTGATCAACACTGCTGTCTCAAAGCCAGGGATCCAAGTGTGCCTCGGGTGACTGTGTGGAGTTTGCATGTTCTCACTGTGTCTGTGGGTTTTCTCTGGATGCTCCAGTTTCCTCCCACACATCAATGGTGTGTTTGTTAGGTAGATTGGTTGTGCTAATTTGCCACTTAATGTCCCAAAATGTTTAGGTTAGGGAAATTTACAGCGTAAAAATGTGGTGTTACTGGAAAAGGACCTGGATATGATGCTCTGCCAGAGAATTGATGCATGCTTGATGGGTTGAATGGCCCCTTCTGCATTACAGTGATACTATAGATTGTAAAGGGGTGTTGGGGGGGAGGGGCAAGTACTGCTGTAGTTGTATAGGGCTTGAGTTGCACTGTATCTGGAGTACTGTGTACAGTTTTTAAATATATAATTACATTAGAAATAATTCAAAGAAGGCTGATTAGTGGGATGAAGTGATTGTCTTAGGAAAGGTTGAGCAGCTTGGGCCTATATCTATTGGAATTTAGTAGAATGACGATTAATCTTATTCAAAAATACAAGATCTGAGAAGACATGATGGGGAGAATGCTCCCTCTTGAGGGTGGGGGGAGGTGATGCCGTGAACTAAGTTTAAAAGTAAGACTGGAATCAGCATGTTTTTTTCCTTAGAGGATTGTTAGTCTGTGGAATTCTCTTCTGTGAAAAGCAGTGGAGGCTGGCTCAGTGAATATATTCAAGGCTAAGGTAGGTTTTTGATTAGACAGGAAAGTGAAATAGAGTCTAAAATCTGATCAACTATAATATCAAGTGGTAGAGCAGGCTCGAGGGGCTGAATAGCGTACTCGTGTTGTTAATTCTTGTGTTCCAGTAGATGAGAAGCAAAATTATATGTTAAATAAGTTGCTGACTTTATTTGGAACCTGAAAGGATTTCTACTTAATTACTTTCTTTCCCCAGCATTTTTATCTCACTTTCGGGGTAAAATTTTTTTTACATTTCAAAGATAGTAATTCAGTATTGATGATGATGCCCAGTGTGGATGCAAATTCTTTCTTTCTGATTGGAAGATATCATTATCTCATAGACCTGCAGCTAAACCATATAGTCAAATTTAAAATCTACTTTCTTACTTAGAAACCTGAATGGTTTTTAAAAGTCTAATCTAAAAAGAGATGTCAAGGGTTAACTTCATAAAAGTGGATTAGAGCCATGATCAGATCAACAATGACATTGAACCTGCTCCATCATTCAATGTGTCAGATTACTCACTCTTTCCTTTGATCTTGTAAATTCAATGGAATGGGGCTGGTGGGCTGCCACCTGATTTTACATTCAGATCAGCAGTAGTTTTGGTGGTACCTCGGTCAAGAAGGAAAATTTTGTACACTGGGGCATGTAAAAGCTTTCTTCACTTCTGACTGAACACTAAACTGTTGCAACTCCCCACTCACCTGATGAGACAGTAGCACTCTGAAGGCTATGGTTGTTATTACCAAATAAATCTGTTGAACTTTAACCTGGTGTTGTGAGACAACTTTGATGTGTTTACCTCAGTCCACTGCCGACATAGAACATAGAACATTACAGCACAGAACAGGCCCTTCGGCCTTCGATGTTGCGCCGACCAATATAAAAAGCAATGCCCCTCCAAACTAAACCATTCCCTTCTCTTCCATATACTTATCAACTAACCTCTTAAACGCCACCAAACTTGGCGCATCTACAACTGCTGCAGGCAGGGCATTCCACTCCCGAACCACCCTTTGGGTAAAGAACCTACCTCTGATATCCGTCCTATAACTATCACCCATTAATTTAAAGCTGTGTCCCCTCGTGCTAGCTTTTTCCATCCTAGGAAAAAGGCTATCACTGTCCACCCTATCTAAACCTCTAATCATCTTATATGTTTCGATAAGGTCTCCTCTTAGCTGCCTCCTTTCTAACGAAAACAACCTCAAATCCCTCAGCCTCTCTTCATAAGACCTGCCCTCCATACCAGGCAACATCCTGGTAAACCTCCTCTGTACCCTCTCCAAAGCCTCCACATCTTTCTTATAATGCGGGGACCAGAACTGCACACAATACTCCAAGTGCGGCCGCACTAGAGTTTTGTACAGTTGCAACATGATGTTGCGGCTCCTAAATTCAATCCCCCTACCAATAAAAGCTAAGACTCCATATGCCTTCTTAACAACATTATCCACTTGACTGCCTACTTTCAGGGATCTATTGACATATACACCAAGATCCTTCTGTTCATCAAGACTATTAAGAGTCCTACCATTAGCCCTATACTCTACACATTTATTGTTTCTGCCATAGTGCATTACCTCACACTTTTCCACATTAAACTCCATTTGCCACCTCTCGGCCCAGCTCTGCAACTTGTCCAAGTCCCTCTGCAAACTATAACACCCCTCTTCACTATCTACCACTCCACCGACTTTAGTGTCATCTGCAAATTTACTAATCCATCCTTCAATACCCTCATCCAGATCATTTATAAAAATTACAAACAGCAGGGGCCCCAAAACAGACTCCTGAGGTACACCACTTGTCACCGAACTCCAAGATGAATATCTCCCATCAACCACCACCCTCTGTCTTCTATCTGCCAGCCAATTTCTAATCCAATTAGCTAAATCACCCTCTATTCCACACATCTGCATTTTCTGTAGAAGTCTTCCATGGGCCACCTTATAAAACGCCTTACTAAAGTCCATATATACTACATCAACCGCCTTACCCCCATCCACCTCTTTGGTCACTTTTTCAAAAAACTCAATGAGGTTAGTAAGGCATGACCTACCCTTCACGAAACCATGCTGACTATCCCCAATCAATTCATTTCTCTCTAAATAACTATAAATCCTATCCCTAATAATTCTCTCCAATACTTTGCCCACAACAGAAGTAAGACTCAGTGGCCTATAATTCCCTGGAAGGTCTCTCTTCCCCTTCTTGAACAACGGGACCACATTCGCTATCCTCCAGTCCTCCGGAACCACGCCCGTAACCAACGACGACCTGAAGATCAGAGCCAGAGGCTCTGCAATCTCCTCTCTTGCCTCCCAGAGAATCCTAGGGTAAATCCCGTCCGGCCCAGGGGACTTATCCAACTTCAAACCCTTGAGAATATCTAGCACATCCTCCCTATCTACTTCAATACTTTCCAGTTTGCAACCCTGTACCTCAGTGTTCTCCATAACTACATTTACATCACCCTGCGTGAATACCGAAGAGAAATATTTATTCAGTGCCTCTCCAATCTCTTCAGGCTCCACGCACAACTTCCCACTGCTGTCTATGACTGGCCCTAATCTTGTCCTAACCAATCTTCTATTCTTAACATCTCTAAAGAAAGCTTTAGGATTCTCCTTAATCCTATCAGCCAAAGTCTTCTCGTGTCCCCTCTTAGCTCTCCTCAATTCACTCTTTAGCTCCCTCCTGGCTAATCTATAGCTGTCCATTGCACTAACTGAGCCTTCAAGCCTCATCCTGACATAAGCCTCCTTTTTCCTTTTAACCAGCAAATCAACTTTTTTCGTACACCAAGGTTCTCTTACTCGACCATTTCCTCCTTGCCTGACAGGGACGTACTTATCAAGGACTCGCAGCAGCTGCTCCTTGAATAAGCTCCACATTCCAGATGTTCCCAGTCCCTGTAGTTTCCTAGTCCAATCTATGCACCCTAATTCTCTTCTGATGGCCTCATAATTACCCTTCCCCCAGCTATAACTACTGCCCCCAGCTTCATGCCTATCCTTATCCATCACTAAGGTGAACGTAACCGAATTGTGGTCACGTTCCATTGACATCTCCACGTCAATGGAACTGTAACAGCAATTTTTTTTTATTTTCTTTGTCACTGATGAATTTGACACTCTGATTAGCATTTATACTTGTAGCAAATTGTGTTGACAGTGTATTTATATAGTAAAATATCCCCCAGGCACTTCATGGGAGCATTGTAGAACACAACTCAACACTACGCCACATGAAGAGGCATTAGCTGACCAAAATCTTGGTTACCAAATGTACATCACAGAAATGGGCCAAATTCACTTTGTTACTGACCAAGTAACTGGAATTCAGTTACACCAACAGTTCAGTTATTCCAGAAATTGTTATAAATCGTTTGCATATAGCCATGTATTGCTTCATTATGTGAGGGACAGTAAACGTAGCTGATCAGCTTTTAAAAGGTATTAACATTACAAGAAATTTAAAGAAAAGTCGACTTGAATCAGTCATCCTTTTCCAAATGTGAAGGTTATTCTTGCAACTTCTTCCCAAAGCAACAGCTTAATGTCCAGTGTGATGATGAAACAGCTATATTAGTGCGAGACTGCTACTTGCTTGAGGAGAAGGAGCGACTGAAAGAAGAATGGAGACTATTTAATGATCAGAAGAAAAACTTTGAAAGAGAGAGAAGGAACTTCACAGAAGCAGCTATTCGACTGGGACATGAGGTAACCCTTCCTGATGATTTTACTTTTGTCTGTTTCCATATAGAATGATGTTACTCTAGCCAATTTATAGACCACCTGAAACAGATTCTATCCCTTAACATGGTTTGGCATTGCTGTGAAAACTGCATTTTTGTTGTGAAACATTCATACTTTTTTAGTTGGGTGAAAACCCTGATTCACTGAGCATTTACCTTGATCATTTTTGTTCCAAAATCATTTTGCTTGTAACATTTGATAATACAGCATAATAAAATTAGCTGCTTTGCAACATGCAGAAAGGTTTTGTAGATTCTGGAAATCGGCAGTCATGTCCAATGATATGATCTCCAGCCATCTTGAAAGGGCAGAAATGAAATTATAAATTGCAGCTGTGTTTTTCTGCCAATTCTATGTTACAAACCGGACAGGCACAGACAATGTAAAATTCCTTTTACTTGAAACCAGTGCATGATATACAATTGGCAGGAGAATTTTCTTTCTAGTTCTGGAATGAGAAAAGTTTTATCTTCTATTTTGTTTATGAAGGGAATACATCTCACATTTATGAAACTAATATACAAAAATAGATTTACAAGAATACTTAATCAATGTTGCACATTGATTTCGCAGCTGTGGGAGGAATGCACTGACACATTCAGAAGGGACACATTGTAAGTTGTTTCTATTTGTGTCTGCAGAGGAAAGGCTTTGAGGAAGAACGAGCCACCTGGTTGAAGCAGCAGTTTTTGAACATGGCTCCTTTTGTGGAGAATAAAAGGCCAAAAATAATCAAGCCACAAAGTGCCTTGTCTATGAGTAAGTTTCTTAAACAATAATAGAAAGTGATGCCTTGCCTACTGTGCTGCTTCTAATATCTCTGAATTAGCTAATGCTTAGATTACGTTTTAATCCTCAAGTGCTTTCTTGTTGGATTATTTTTTTCCCTATAGTGTACTGACTGGGATGATAGATTTTCTCTCCTCAGCAGTTTGTTTGACCAACCTTGAGTTAATTCTCAAACTTACAAATATCAAGAATCAGACCTGCCCACTCATTTCCATGAGAACAAAGTGTTGCCTGTTGCACAGTTTGTTTTCACCCTTACACAGTGGACAAATAACTACAAGTAGACATCTTATACATACAACCAATATTTATTTAAACCCACATAATCAATAATCAGCCAACAATAATTTATCTTACAGGAAAATACTAAAGTTCAAGTCAATATGAGACCTTTGCATGACTGGCAAGTACCCCAACAAATATTGGCCTTTATCTGTGCACTGATGTCGGCAGTCATCTGCGTAGTCTGGTCCTTTGGTCTCATCTGGCACTCTGGCTCTGGTCTTCCTTCCTTCTCTGGTTGTCCTCATGCTGGTCATCGGTGGGGATGGTCACCATTGTTGTAGCTTCTTTGTGGGGTCAGAGAGAGAAAGATTCCTGGTTGTGCAGCATCCTTTATACCCTGTTGGTTTCACACTCCTTTTGGTCATTGATCAATCGATCAGGACTTGATCCCTCTAATTGATAAGAGTCCAATCAGGTGCTGCCACACTGATCTCTGGGTATGTCTCCAATATCTGTAACCCTATCTATAACACTATCTGTAACCCCCGTAACTTGCCTGGGTTAGCAAAAAACCTCACTTACTGTGCTGTCTGGAGAAAATACACAACTCTCTAACAATGCTCAGGATCCCCTTCACACACGTTATTAGCCACTTTAACACTTGAATAGCAGGTTAGATGTAAGGATTCGCATTCTAATCAGCAATCTCTGACTGTCTGTGCTGATGTGTGCTAGTGCAGACCAGAACACTGCACTTGCCTGATGAAGACACGGGAGTGTTGAAAGCTCGCTATTTTACTATCAAATAAATCGGTTGGATTAATAATTGGTGTTGCTAAATTCTTACTGAGTTCTTATGTCTCCAATGGCCATTCTGTAGATGCTGAAGGCACGTAGGTCACACATCTCTCCCCTAAATAAGAGGTCATGGTGCCCTCAAGTCTGGTACGCAACCCAATGTGGCCAGAAAGTTTCTTTCATCCTGGAGATTAAAAGAATCCAGTATGACCATAAAGTCCTTTTCATTATGGAGATGACCCATATCCTGTTTATTCACTCGTCTGGGTTGCAGCCTGTCATTTTAGATCTTGCCCAATTGTCCCAGAGTCCTTTACAAATCACTATTTTAGATGGCCTGTTTGGCCACAAAAGCAAATCATCACATCTACATGTTTACTCAGCCCATCCCAGCTGGACGCAATCCAATCATGATAGTTATTGATTGCATACAATACATATCGTTCCAATGACATTAGTAACTAGGCATAAAAACATATTACTGCGCATGCTGGAATCTGAAACAGGAAATGCTAGGAAATGCTGGAAAATCTTAGGCCTGACAGCATCTGTGGAGAGAGAATAAAGCTAATGTTTCTGCTGTAGTAACTAGGCACAAGGATCTGCTCGGACAGCCCTAAACCATCCCAAAACATTTACCAGTCACCTTACCAAATGTCCCTGAGCCTTCACTGAATCCCTTTTCTCAAGACATCCTTATCTGTGATATGTCTGCCCTGCTAGCAATCTCTCAAAGCAGCTGTGCTAATAGCAGAGACCTTCCTCAGTAATTTGAATGGTCCTTAATAAGTGAAAAGCCATGTGGAAAATGGTCAAGTCACCTAGACCTCATGACGCTTTATATAATGCTTAGTGACATTCCATTAACATAATGCATAAATGTACATGGTGTATTTGTATATGTGCGTGTGTGTGTGTGTATATATATATATATATATATGCATATGCAAGTGCCTCAGCCTTGGTGCACTCTAATTAATGCCCACAGCTGAACTTCCTGCCAACGTTCAAATATTTATAAAAGAGCATGGCAGCTTCTAATCCAGCTCCTTCTAAAGGTAAACATTGCACATAGCTGTATTTTCTTCTCACTGGATACTTTTAACTTTCAAGCGTTTCGTATATTGTCTTAAAACCATGAGTTTGGTCTAAATGAAAAGTAATATTTCTTTTGATATATCTCCTGTAACAATCAAAATCAGTTTTCATGGATCAATATCCAAACATTTGAGAAACACAATATAAACTCAGCATTGTTAATGATTCACTTTCATTGTAAACCATAAATGCTCAATGGAAATGAATACTGCTAAATAAATGCTTAAAATATTACACTTAAGTTTTGTTTTTATTCAGATTGGCACAGTGGTTAGCACTGCTGCTTCACAGTGACATGGACCCGGGTTCGACTCCCGGCTTAGGTCACTATGCGAAGTCTGCATGTTCTTCCAGTGTCTGCGTAAGTTTTCTCCGGGTGGTCTGGTTTCAAATAACAAAGAAAATTATAACACAGGAACAGTCCCTCCAAACTTACTGTGACTCTGCTGCCCACCTTAACTAAAAACCCTTGCCATTCCAGAAACCATATGACTCTATTCAAATCTTATTCATGTAATTGTCAAGATGCCCTTAAATGTCACTATAGTATCTGCTTCCATTGCTTCTCCCAGCAACGAGTTCCAGGCACTCAACTATCCACTGTGTAAAAGCATCTATCTTGTGCACCTCCTTTTAAATTTTGCCCCTTGCTCCATAAACCTAGTAATTGACTCTTCCATCCTAGGAAAAAAACTTCTGACTAGCCACTCTGTCCATGCCCCTCATAATTTTATAGACTTCTATCAGGTCACCCCTCAATCTCTGTTATTCCAGTGAGAACAAATCAAGTTTCTCTATCCTCTTCTCATAGCTAATGCCCTCCATACCAGGCAACATCCTGGTAGATCTTTTCTGTACCCTCTCCAAAGCCTTCTCCACCTTCTGGTGGTGTGGCAACCAGAATTGAACACTATATTCCAAGTGCAGCCTAACTAAAGTTCTATAAAACTGCAACATGACTTGTTAACTTTTAAACTCGATGCCCTGACCGATGAAGGCAAGCATGCCATACGTCGCCTTGACTATTTTCTCCACCTGCATTGCCACTTTCAGTGACCTGTGTATCTGTACACCCAGATCCCTTTGCCTATCAATACTCCTAAGGGTTCTGCCAGTTACTGTATCTTTCCTGTCTGTTAGATGTTCCAAAATGCATTACATTTTATCAGGATTAAACTCTATCTGCCATTTTTCCGCCCAAGTCTCCAACCAATCTATATCCTGCTGTATCTTCTGATGGCCCTCATCGCAGTCTGCAAATCCAGCAACATTTGTGTCATCTGCAAACTCAGAAATGTAACCCAGGTACATTTTCTTCCGAATCATCGAACAACAAAGATCCCAGCACTGATCCCTGAGGCACACCACTTGTCACAGCCCTCCTTTCAGAAATGCACCCTTCCACTGCTACCCTTTGTCTTCTTTGACTAAACCAATTCTGTATTCACCTTGCCTGCCCTCCTCTGATCCCATACAACTTCATCTTCTGTACCAGTCTGCCATGAGGATCTTGTCAAAGGCCTTACTGAAATTGTTCGATATAAACTGCTCTAGCCTCATCAATCATCTTTGTCACTTCCTCGCAAAACTCGATCAAGTTCGTGAGACACTATGTTGCCTCTCACTTATTTCCAAGTGGGAATAAATGCTGTCTTGAAGAATCCTCTTCAATAATTTCCCTACCACTGATGTAAGGCTCACCGGCATGGAATTACCTGGATTATTCTTGCTACGTTCCTTAAACAAAAGAACAAGATTGGCTATTCTCCAATCCTCTGGGACCTCTCGTGTAAACACAATAAAAAGTCTGACAACACCAGGTTTAAGTCCAACCAATTTATTTGATAGTAAACTCTCAAGCTTTCAGGATTTCTTCCTCCTTCAGATTCACAAACTTCTTACTGTGTTTACCCCAGTCCAACACTGGCATCTCCACATCATGACTTCTCCTGTAACCAGTGAGGATACAAAGATTTCTCTCAAGGCCCCAGCAATTTCTTGTCTTGTCTCTCGGAATTCTGGGGTATACCTCATCAGACCCTGGGGATATTTCTTCCCACAGTCTGAAAGATGTGCTGGTTAGAGTGCATTGGCCATGCTGAATTTTCCCTCAGTGTACCTGAATAGGCGCCAGACCATGGCAACAAAGGGAATTTCACAGTAACTTCATTGCAGTGTTAATGCAAGCCTTACTTGTGACTAAATTAATTTTACTTTTTTTAAGTGATCAAGTTATGAATGAATGTTGTGATTATTAATGATGCCTGTAATTACTCTGGCTGATATTTGATTATTGCGGCTCATTACTGCACTCTTGGGATTTCACTGGCTCAAATCAAGCTTGAATGTCAGTGTCTCAACATTTTCTGTATAAAAAAAAAACCATGATTTATGGCATAAAATATTTGTCTCAAAATTCAGCTTTTATGAATACATATGGTATATTGCCTATACCTCCATTTATTTGATTAATTACAGTTGTAAAAATTGAGTTATTTCCTAGGTGCTGAGCAAGAGAAGCACAAGATACAATCACAGCCAAATATGTCTACTTACCTCCGACCTAATACAGCCCCAGTAACTACACCTGAACCTTCAAGTACCAAATTTCCTCCAATAGATAGTGCCACATCCACAGAAACGGGTCGAACAACACACCTCACTCCAGGAACTAGGTCTGTAACAAGCTTCTGTGCTTCATTTTTGTGTGTCTTGTCTTTTAATGGTACATTAATTGTAGGAACATTAGCTTAGTAATCGGAATTGAGGAAAGTACTCAGTTACTTTAAATTGCAAAGCAGCAGCAAGAATCTCAAAGCTTCAATTCTTCAGTCAGCCAATATCCTGTTAGAATTTCTTTATTTCCACACCTGTGACTTCTTGGGTGGGAGAGTTGGTTTTGTGAAGGGAGATGGGGTCCAGAGACTAAGAACTCTCCAGGTCAGGATTGAAATATAAAATGCTATCTCTTACCTGCTGCCTGATTGAAAAGAATACTGCAGTGGTTCAAGAAGACCATCACCACCTTCTCAAAAGCAATTAGGGCGAGGCAATGAATGCATTTTAAAAAATCTTATTAAATTGATCTGATTTCAGTTATTTAGTTTTTTCAAATTAGATCACAGATCTTTGGTCTAAATGTAGGTGAATGTGCTCTGGAATGGCCTGTTAATGTTTTTGTTAATTTTCATTGCAGCTCAAAACTTGTACCAAAAAGAGGAAGCATGGGCAATTACGATGTAAAGCGAAACAGTGGTGGGGCGGCTCATGAGAAGTGCAGGAACATTTCAAAGCCCAGCTCCGATCACCACTATTATAACGGGTGTTCTATGCTTTGGAACCATTCACAGGAGGATAGCGATTTGGATGAAAATTTTCCACATTCTGCAAATGAGTCTAATCTGAAATGACTAGTGCAGGAACTGACTCCAGATTCTGGACGTGTATCTGGGGTTCTCGGAATGTAGTATTCTATTTAAACAATGCACTTGCATTTAGACATGTCGTGGTGACATTTGAACTGGAAATCGCTTCAAGCAGCACTTTGTATGTTGAGTGGAAACTATTGAGAGTTGTGAGTAGGGAGCTTGTTTGACTTTTAGTTTTCCGTAGGGGCACTGTTTATGTCTAAGTGGGTTGAAAGAATCTCATTATTAAATAAATGGGTTTTTGGTGTTCTCTTTCACTACTGATTTTATTTAAGGACTAGTACAAACTTATTTTTTAAAGATTTTTAATAAATGTTTTGATTTTTTGAATCGGTTTATGTAGGATATATGAACCACTGGAGCAGCTGAAAAAATGTTTTTGTTTAAAACGTTGGCAATGCTCAGATGTCTTGCACGTGTCAAATTAATACTACCAGCAACAGTTGCTCAACTTAATTTAAGTCCTTGTGAAGTGTTCTGATGATTTTAATTTGATTTTTTTAAAGCTAGGTGCTGCTTTAAATGTAACACATTTTCTGTCTCTGAAAGAAGGGATGTTAATAAAATGTGTGTTCACAGAGAACATTTTCAAGAATTTGAAACTATGAAGTTCTTATTTGAATTCAACCATTGCTTGAAAAGTTTACTCAGTACATAGAATCATAGAATCCTACAATGCAGAAGGAGGCTATTCGGCCCATTGAGTCTGTATCGACCATAATCCCACTCAGGCCCTATCTCCACAACCCCATGCATGAACCCTAGCTTGTCCCCTGAAAGTAAGGGGCAATTTAGCATGGCCAATCCACCTAACCCGCATATCTTGGACTGTGGGAGGAAACAGGAGCATCTGGAGGAAACCCTCGCAGGCACAGAACATGCAAAGTCCACACAGACCAAACTAGAAATTGAACCTGGATCCCTGGTTCAGTGAGGCAACAGTGTTCACCACTATGCTGCTACCATTTGTGAGATTAAGTATGCATTTGTGCTTGGAACTTTATGCCTAATCAGAATTAATTCAGCACATGTTTGTGCTTCACCTACTGCCTTCTCATAACCCTGCCCTTTGTTTGCTTTTGAACAATCATATTCCTCTTTGAAAGCTTTGTTTCAACCTGCCTCCACCACAGTCAGTGCATTTCATAGCCTAACCACTCGCTGAATCAAAATGTTTTATTTCATAGCTTTTGCTATTACGTTCAGGATAGCTGTTTCCTTATTCTTTTGTTATCTGGAAGCAGATTAAGATCATAGACATAGGAGCCAAATTGGGCTACTCGGCCCATCGAGTCTGCTCTACCATTCAATTGTGGCTGATATTTTTCTTGTGCCTTTTTCCCCATAACCCCGATCCCCTTATTAATCAAGAACCTATTTGACTTAAAGACACTTATTGACCTGACCTCCTCAGGTTTCTGTGGCAAAGAGTTTCACAGATTCACTACTCTCTGGCTGAAGAAATACTCCTCATTTCTATTTTAAAGGATCATTTTAAACTTTTTAAAGATGCTTTATGTTTTAAAACCATGTCCAGGTGGAGGATGTGGCCAAGAAGGCGTATGGTGTACTGGCCTTCATTAATCGAGGAATTGAATTTAGGAGTCGGGAGATAATGCTGCAACTTTATAAGACCCTTGTCAGACCCCACTTGGAGAACTCTGTGCAGTTCTGGTAGCCTCACTACAGGAAGGATATAGAAGTTATTGAGCAGAGGAGATTTACAAGGATGTTGCCTAGATTGGGAGGCATGCCCTATGAGGATAGGTTGAGGGAGCTAGATCTCTTCTCCCTGGAGAGACAAAGGTTGAGAGGCGACCTGATAGAAGTTTATAAAATGTTGAGAGGAATAGATAGGGTGGATTCTCAGAGGCTATTTCCCCAAGCTGAAATGGTCTCTACAAGAAGACACAGGTTTAAGGTGCTGTGCAGCAAGTACAGAGGAGATGTTAGGGGTAAGTTTTCACTCAGAGGGTGGTGAATGAATGGAATTGGCTGCCGTCGGTGGTGGTGGTGGAGGCAAACTCACTGGGTTCTTTTAAAAGACTTCTGGATGAGTACATGGGATTAAATGGGATTGGGAGTTACAGATAGTTCTAAGGCCCAGTAGATATGGATGTGATCGGCACAACTTGTGGGCCAAAGGGCCCGTTTGTGCTGTAGTGTTCTATGTTCTATAATCTGTGGCTTTTGTTCCAAAAACCTTTATTTTGTTAATTTTCAGTGACTTATAGCAAACACTCTTTAAAAATAAATTGGAAGTTTAGTTTATTCTTGCATGGGGATGCTTTGCTCTCTCGTTTACCCAAATCCTGTCCGGAAAAGGATGGGGGTGTGGTTTCCCTGATAAATTTTCCAGGAGTGCAGAATTCGTTCAAAAATGATAGTGATAGAGTGAGATGACATTGATGTTCAAGGCCTTTGCTAGGCAAGTAATGGCCAGTGCCTTTTAGTTAAACAGGCTGGGAGGGTGTTGGGTGTCTAGAATTTGCTGTTCTATTTGGTGGTGGAGACAGAAATCCTCAACTCCATTTAGAAAGGTGTCTGACTCTACACCTGAAGTGATGTAACCTGAAAAGCTATGGACCAGTGCTAGAAGATGGAATTAGAATGGATGGCTTTTTTTTCCTCATCTGATGCAAACAGAAGAGGCTGTTTGGCACAGTGGTTAACACTGCTGCTTCACAGTGCCTGGGACCTGGGTTCAATTCTCAGCTTGGCTCATTATCTGTGTGGAGTTTGCACAATTTCCGTGTCTGTGTGGATTTCCTCTGGTGCTCCAGTTTCCTCCCACAGTCCTAACATGTGCAGATTAGGTTAATTGGCCATGCTAAATTGTCCTTTTATTGTCAGGAGGATAAATATATAGAGTTATGGGAATAGGACCTGGGTGGGATTGTTGTTGATGCAGGCTCAATAGGCCAAATGGTCTCTTACTGCACTGGCAATTTTCTGGCCTCTCTCTGTGCTATAGCTTTTCTATGGTTTATTTTTCTCCACTTTTTTGAACATCATTGTCACATTTTCAGTCCCCTGGCAGCATTCCCACACCTAAGCTGGATTGAAAATATTTCTATTTTTAATCTTGGCTTCTCTCAGTAACTGAAGGTGAATTCCATCTGGACGGGATGACTTGTTAACTGAGTAAAATAGATCTATTTAGCACTACCTTTTTCCTATCTATTTTTACTCTATCTAATATCTTTATTTCCCAACCGACCTGTAATATTAACAAGGTCCTCTTTTTGTGAAGACTGATTGCAAAACCAATACCTCAGTCAAATCTGCCTCCATTAAGGATGAAAGCAAGAACTCTTCTAATCACCCACAACATTTCATTAGAAACAGAAATTAGGAGTAGGGCATTTGGCCCTTTGACCTTGCTCCACCATTCATTTTAATCATGGCTGAAAAATGTCCTAATGTTGTGTGGGAATTTTAAAGATGGCCAATTATGTCTTAAGCTAAGACGGTTCAAAACTCGCAAGGCAAATATCTCAGCAAAGATGTAACAACATTTGTTTAAGAAATAAGACACAGAACAAACAAACGAACATACAGCTGACCAAAGATTTCCAAAGAGTTAAATAGTTCTGGAAATGGAGCGACAGAACCCCTCCGAAAGATCTGAAGTAGATCAGAGTCAAATACAGATCAATTATAGCTTTTTCTAATCAATAATTCCACCTTTCATTAGCTTAAAATCAATTTCTTTTAAGTGATTTAACAAAACAAATGTCTTGTACCTTAGCTGACCATATGATACTTAATAGAACGATGATATTTTATTCATCCAACTTAGTCCAGATGCATCTACTTGGTTCTGACTACTTTCCCATTGCCTGCTAACAGCAAAAGCTACCATCAAGTCAAAGTGGATATTCCCACTGGCTCACTGCCAAGTTAAATGAACATGTGTTCCTGCATCCAGGGATATATCTATCCGTGTGTCTGGGCAGTGAAAGCACCTCTTCATTATAGTTGCAATATACGTTTCCTGAAAGGAATTTCCCAATAAGACTGCTGACTAACTAGTTCCCAGACCTCTGGTTTTATACTCACGATATTTACCACCATGTCTTTCAGTAACTTTGCTTGGCTGAAGTGAACATTGAAACTACATTTAAAATATCATCAGCATGTGTTTTGAAATCATAACTACTTGTCTTACTGCATTCACTTGTGGTAAAGTGTTTGTAATGGCTTGTCCTAAGAATCATTTAACTCCTTACTGATTTTGTGAACTTGGAACGACTGCACTCTGCTTATAAATTTTACTAACTGGTTAGAAATCCCCTTCCATTCTTCCTTTCCCACATATTCCTTGATCCTGTAACCCCAAGAGCTGAAACCAATTTCTTCCTGAAATCCGACAATGTTTTGGCTTCAGCTTTCTGTGGTAGTGAATTTCAGACATTCATCACCCTCTGAGTGAAAAAATTTCTCTTCCCTTTAGTTCTAAAAGATTTACCCCTAGTCCTCAAACCATGGTGCCTCGTTCTGGACTCCCTCAACATTTGGAACAATCTACCCTGTCTAATCCTGTTAGAATTTTGTAAGTTTCTATGAGATCCCCTCTCTCATTTCTAAACTCCAGTGAATATATCCCTAACTGACTTAGTCTCTACTCATATGACAGACCTGCCATTCCAGGAATCAGCCTGATAAACCTTTGCTGTGATCCGTCTGTAGCAAGGACATCCTTCCTCATCAACACCCTATACAATTGCAGCAAAATGTCCCTCTCCCTGTATTCAAGGCCAAAATATCATCCACTCCTCTCAACTTACACTCCAAGTAATAATTTATCTTCCTATTATTATCAAATGAATATCTCATTTATCCACATTATACTGTTTCTGCCATGCAGATGGCCAAATACTCATGCTGAAGCATCTCTACATCCTCCTCGTAGCTTACCATCTGACCCAACTTTGTATCATTTGCAAATTTGGAGAAAATACATTCAATTCCCTCTTCTAAATCATTCATATATAATGTGAACAGTTGGGGTTCTAGAACAGAATCCTGTGGAAGCTCGCTAATCACTGCCAATCAGTAAAAGACCCATTTATGTCAACTCTTTGCTTTCTATCTGCTAACTGGCCTTCTATCCATCTCAAGACATTACCTGCAATCACATGTGCTTCAACTTTATATGGTAGTCTATTATGTGGGACCTTATTAAAAATCTCCTGAAATTCTAAATGAACTACATCCATTGGTTCTCCTCGGTCAACTCTACTAGTTATAGCTTCAAAGAATTCCAATAGATTCATCAAGCATGATTTCTCTAAATCCATGCTGATTTTGTCAATACCACTGTCTTCCAAATGCTGAGTTATGAAGTTGTTAATAATAGACTCCAGCAACTTCCCCAGTACAGATGTTAGGCTTACTGGTCTATAGTTTGTTTTTTCTCTACCTCCCTTTTTGAACAAGGGGCTTACATTAGCTACCCTCCAATCTGTAGGAGCTATTTTTGAGTTTAAAGAATTTTGGACAATAACTAACAATGGATCTACTATTTTCAGAGCCACTAAGTACTCTGGGTTGCAGATTATCAGGACCTGGAAATTTTATCCACCTTCAATCCCATCAATTTCCCCAAAACCATTTCTCTACTGATGCTGATTTCTTTCAGCTCCTCATAAAAACTTGTTTCTCTCAAGGCTTCTAGTTGAAAAAGAATAGTTACCTTTAATGCCTATAAAAGATTTTTGGGTTCCTATTGATTTAGCTTCTGTAGCTGTTTTATCCTTTTTTAAAAAATCTACTTTCAGTTTCCCTTGTACTTGTCTAATGCCGCCTAGTTTTCTATATCAATATTTATCACAATCTTCCTTTTCCGTTTTATTTTGACCTCTGTTTCCATAGTCAGCCAAGACCTCGAGTTTTGTGTCTTCCATATTTCCTATGAATGGCAATATGCTGGGTTTACAATCTGATGTCTGCCATAAATATTTCCCATTGCTTGTTTACTATATCCCTGGCCAATCTTTCTTACCAATCCAGCTGTGCCAAATGCTTGCTGAAATCACTATTATATTTAGTGCTAATTATTTACTTTGAACGGGGGTGGCTTCCTGCTTGGAAGCTGTTATAATAATCAATATTAAATTGCATTTGTGTAGCCTAGCCAATAATGCCCACATCCTGTAAATGAATTTAACAATATCATCCAAAGCCAACAAATCCAGTCATTATGGAGATTAGAATTCCCCCTTGGTATTCCAAATGAGAATTGACTTAGGTCTTGGAAAAGGGGAAAAGATCTTACCTTAGATTTATTTATTATACAGATGCACCCCAACGCCCTATTTGCTCTATAGCATTGCAGAGAATGACAGCACAGTAAGAATGTTATTGAACCCATAATCGAGGGGACAGGGATAGTAATCCAGCATTACCAATTGAAATTACACCATGGCAGCTACTGGAATTTAAATTCAATTCATAAATCTTGAATTAAAAGTGATACCAATGATGATAATCTTGAAAGCATTGGTTAATCATAAAAATCCATTTGGTTCATTTATATTCTTCAGGAAAAGCATTTATATTCTTCAGGATAGTGGAAAAGGGAAATATCTTGACTGAGGGGCTGAGGTGTCTCTATTTTAATGCCAGGAGTGTAGTAAATAAGGTATATGAGCTTAGGGCGTGGATCGCTGCTTGGGAGTGTGATGTGGTGGCCATTACAGAGACTTGATTGTCTCAGGGTGTAGTGTTTTATGAAAGGAAATCTGCCAGCCTTACCTGATCTGGCCTATCCAGATGCAATGTGGTTGAGTCTTAATCACCCCTTTGAAATGGCCTAGCGAGCCATTTTGTTGTATTCAGTACTTGTCCAGATTGCTGCAGTAGAACGTCCAAATCTCTTTCATTCTTTTCCTGAAGGGTTCATGAATGTGGAGCATTTGCCACATGTGCAACATTGCATTTACCCAATTAAGCATAAGCCAGACATAAGCCAAGCTCCCAACACAATCAGATCTACCTTCCATACTAAGATTTGATGGGCTGGCACAGTAGTTAGCGTTGCTGCCTGACAGCACCAGGGACCTGCGTTTGTGTCTCAGTGTGAAGCCTGCACTTTCTCCCGTGTCTGCGTGGGTCTCTTCTGGGTGCTCCAGTTTCCTCCCACAGTGCGAAAGATGTGCTGGTTAGGTGCATTGCTAAATTCTGTACTTGAACAGGCATCGGAATGTGTTGATTAGGGGATTTTCACAGTAACCTCATTGCTGTGTTAATGTAAACCTACTTGTGACATTAATAAATAAATTTTAAAGCTGAAGCAATCCAGCAGTCCCTTACACAATTTATCATCTACAAATATACAGATCATGGCTGAACACCAACATCCAGATCAATAATAAAATTACAAAGAGCAACAAGCTGAACGTCAGCCTCTGTGGGACATCACTGATGACTTTTCCAGACAGATACAAATTCATTTATAACTTGTATTTTGTCTGTTCCTTTTCTCTTTATATGTTGATAAAAAAAACTTTTAGGAATGTATTTTTATTATGTGAAATACTTGATTCATTTTGTGGACATATACTGAGGATTTTTATTATTTGTCAGACATTGTGGGCAGAATTTTCCTGTCTCGCTCACCATGGGAATTGTAGCGAGTGGGGGCAGACCATGCAAAGCTCTGTTGACCTTGGACGGGAATTTCCAGCCTTGAGGCAAGCATAGCCAGAAAATCCTGCCCATAATATGTAACATAGAACCTAGAAAACCTACAGCACAAAGAGGCTCTTTGGCCCACAAATTGCACCAAACATATCCCTACCTACTAGGCTTACCTATAACCTTCTATTTTACTAAGTCCCATGTACAATCCAAAAGTGTCTTAAAACACATGATGTTATATAGTTTGTCCTTATGTGCTGGTGTTAAAAATTCTCATTCTTATTTTCATCTCTCTCTATGGACTGACCACTCCCTCCAGTTCTAAACCCTCAGGATCTTGGCAGTTCTGAAATTTTGGAATCTTGAGCACCCAAACTTTAGTTCTTCCACCATCGGTGGACATGTCTTTGACTACTTAAGCCCTATTTTTCTGGAATTCCCTTCCCTAAACTTCTCTGTCTCTGTGTCTGTCTGTCTCTGCGTCTATCTATCTGTCTCTCTCACTCCTTGAAAACACTCCTTAAAACGCTCATATCTCTTTGTGGCTTCGTGTCAAATTTTATTTGGTAATGATTTCTATGAAGCAGCAGTTTTATGATGTTAAAGTATGCTATTTAATGCAAGTTGTTATTATTTTCAGTGAGGGCATTAATACAAAAAGAAATTGAAAGAACTGGGAATGGCCACAGATCAATATTCCCGATATTGGCATTATTCCTGACATTAAGAATAATCAGTCAGTTTTTTTATAGATAAAAGCAAATTACTGCAGATGCTGGAATCTGAAACCAAAAAAGGAAATGCTGGAAAATCTCAGCAGGTCTGGCAGCATCTGTAAGGAAAGAACTGATGTTTCAAGCATAAAGATAAAGGTAAATGGAGTTGGGGGTAAAGTGTTAATGTGGACTGAGGATTGGCTATCTAACAGAAAGCAGAGAGTCGGAATAAATGGACGCTTTTCTGGTTAGCAGTTGGTGACTAGTGGCGTGCCGCAGGGATCGGTGCTGGGGGCTCAACTGTTTACCATTTACATAGACGATCTGGAGGAGGGGACCGAGTGTAGGGTAACAAAGTTTGCGGATGACACAAAGATGAGTGGGAAAGCAAATTGCATGGACATCGTGGAAAGTCTGTAGGGAGATCTGCATAGGCTAAGTGAGTGGGCAAGGTTCAGGCAAATGGAGTATAATGTTGGTAAGTGTGAAGTTATGCACTTTGGAAGGAATATTTATTATTATTTAAACTATAATAGTAAAATGGATTATTATTTAAGTGGATTATTATTTAAAAATTACAACATGCTACTGTGCAGAGGGACCTTGGGATCCTTATGCATGAATCACAAAAACTCAGTCTGCAGGTGCAGCAGGTGACCAAGAAGGCAAATGGAACATTGGCCTTTATAGCGAGATGGATAAAATATAAAAACAGGGAGGTCTTGCTGCAATTGTACAAGGTACTGGTGAGACCGCGCCTAGAGTACTGTGTGCAATTTTGGTTCCCTTATTTAAGAAAGGATATATTAGTTTTGGAGAGAGTGCACAGAAAGTTCACCAAGTTGACTCCAGAGATGAGGGGGTTAGCTTATGAGGAGAGATTGAGTAGATTGGATGGGTACTCATTGGAGTTTAAGGGAGATCTTATAGAGACATATAAGATAATGAAGAGGCTAGACAGGGTAGAAGCAGTGAGGTTATTTCCACTTAGAATGGGAAACAAGAACTAGGGGACACAGCCTCAAAATATGGGGGAGTCAATTTAGAACAGAGTTGAGGAGGAATTTCTCCCAGAGAATAGTGTATCTTTGGAATTTTCTGCCCATTGAAGCAGTGGAGGCTACCTCATTAAATGTGTTTAAGTTAGAGATAGATTTTTGATCAATAAGGGAACTAAGAGTTATGGGGAGCAGGCAGGTAAGTGGAACTGAACCACTATCAGATCAACCATGATCTTATTGAATGGTGGGCAGGCTCAATGGGCTAGATAGCCTACTCCTGCTCCTATTTCTTATGTTCTTATGAGTCCAGATGACCCTTTATAATCTTTTAATGTTCTTATAGAATCAGTTACTATCACCATCAAAACAAAATAAATAAAAAAAGACCTCCATCTTTCACAACCACTCTGCCTCTCAAAGCACTTTACAGCCAATGAAGTACTTTAGAAATGTAGGCACTGTTGTTTAAAAATGCCAGCCAATTTGTGCACAGCTAGCTCCCACAAACAGTAATATGATAATGACCAGAACACCTACTTCTGTGATTGTTGAGGGTAAAATATTAATCAGGATATCAGGGATAGCTCCCCTGCTCCTTCTTAAAATAGTGCTGAAGCATCTTTTATATCCACCTGATTGAGCATAGAACATAGAACATTACAGCACAGAACAGGCCCTTCGGCCTTCGATGTCGCGCCGACCAATTAGGAAAAAGCAATGACCCTCCAAACTAAACCATTCCCTTTTCGTCCATAAACTTATCTACTAACCTCTTAAACGCCACCAAAATTGGCGCATCTACAACTGCAGCAGGCAGGGCATTCCATACCCTTACCACCCTCTGGGTAAAGAACCTACCTCTGACATCCGTCCTATAACTACCACCCCTTAATTTAAAGCTATGTCCCCTCGTGCTAGCTTTCTCCATCCTAGGAAAAAGGCCATCACTGTCCACCCTATCTAAACCTCTAATCATCTTATATGTTTCAATAAGGTCTCCTCTTAGCCGCCTTCTTTCTAACGAAAACAACCTCAAATCCCTCAGCCTCTCTTCATAAGACCTGCCCTCCATACCAGGCAACATCCTGGTAAACCTCCTCTGTACCCTCTCCAATGCCTCCACATCTTTCTTATAATGCCGGGACCAGAACTGCACACAATATTCCAAGTGTGGCCGCACTAGAGTTTTGTACAGTTGCAACATGACGTTGCAGCTCTGAAATTCAATCCCCCTGACAATAAAAGCTAAGACTCCATATGCCTTCTTAACAACCTTATCGACTTGATTGCCAACTTTCAGGGATCTATGCACCTATACACCAAGATCCCTCTGTTCATCAACACTATTAAGAGTCCTACTATTAGCCCTATACTCTAAACATTTGTTATTCCTGCCAAAGTGAATTACCTCACACTTTTCCACATTAAACTCCATTTGCCACCTCTCGGCCCAGCTCTGCAACTTGTCCAAGTCTCTCTGCAAACTATAACACCCCTCTTCACTATCTACCACTCCACCGACTTTGGTGTCATCTGCAAATTTACTAATCCATCCTTCAATACCCTCATCCAGATCATTTATAAAAATTACAAACAGCAGGGGCCCCAAAACAGACCCCTGAGGTACACCACTTGTCACCGAACTCCACGATGAATATCTCCCATCAACCACCACCCTCTATCTTCTATCTGCTAGCCAATTCCTAATCCAATTAGCTAAATCACCCTCTATCCCATACATCTGCATTTTCTGCAGAAGCCTTCCATGGGCCACCTTATCGAACGCCTTACTAAAATCCATATATACCACATCAACTGCCTTACCTCCATCCACCTCTTTGGTCACTTTTTCAAAAAAAAAACATGGGAGGCTTTGGCTAGCTGTTTTGACAATATTAGTGTAAATTTTTGTGCTGAAGTCCTTATGAGTGGATGACAAGTAAATAACTGAAATACATTTGTTAATTCTATTTCTCAATAATTAAAGATTTAATTAGAATATATCATTATACACCAAATAACAAACTGTTCAGTTACTTTCAAATATTAATCTATAATAATGAGTTCCACTTGACAACTATTAGAGTAGAGGGATTGCTATCATTGATGAATAGTGAGCAATATCATTCTCCATGTGGAAAGGGTTTATACTTCAGCACAGCGACACAAACAGTCCGTGTGGAAATCCACAGGGTGACTCATATCCACAGATTTCTTGCGGGAACTGAACATAACAGCTGCATCCATAGTGCGTTCTGTTAATAGATTAAAACATGCTTGAGTTCTGGTGGAACTAGTTGAAAGGAAACTACTTGCTTCCATATGTGTATGTAATCTATAATGTATTAAAAGTTTGTAGCTCTTGACTTCTCATTGCTTCCATTTTCACAGAGGGAGGCCATTCAACCCATGCTGATTCTTTCAAGAGCTGTCCAATAATTGCTCTGGAAAAACAGCAGTGAAGATTTACTAGAACGTTGGCAGGGATGAATTCCTCGATTAAACTTGCCTCCACCACATTTTTAGGTACAGCATTGCAGGCCAAAACTACTTATTGTGTGAAAAAGTATTTCCTCGTCACATTTGCTGTCAGGGCAATGACTTTAAAGTTGTGACAGATGGACAGACAGACAGACAGAGAGAAAATGTTGGTCTGTGCACTTGGTCAAATCATGGTTAAAACAATAGAATTTCATTGTCTATTATTGAGTAGAACAAAGAACAGTACAGCACAGAAACAGGCCTTTTGGCCCATTAAGCCTGTGTCGATTATGTTGTCCTACCTAGATCAACCGCCTGTATCCCGAATGACTTAATGGATGGAATTTTATTAGATTTTTTTAAAAGTGTCCAATTAGTGTGAAAACTGGAGAGTTCCTGATCCATTTTTTGGGTGAGTTTTCACATCCAATCAAAAGTCTTTGAACATATGGGCCAGACTGTTACCAGCTGTGAGAGGCAGTGGAAGTGGCTTAATTTGCCAGACAGCCGACACTCAGATTGGAACCACAAACTACACACACACACACACACACACACACACACACAGGAAAAGCAGGAGGAAAAAGCAGCTGCTGACAGAACTCTCATGGACCAGATACAGCCTCCCTCTCCCTCTCCCACCATGGGCATCAAAGACCCTCTCAATATTGCTGACTCCCTTTGTCCCTCTCTCCCCCACCCCACCCTTCTCCCTCCGCCTCCCCAAACCCCCATGCAAAAGGCCCCCTCATCTGCATCCCTTACCCCGAGGACTGACATGACCCTCTCTCTTCCTTCTCCCCGATTATCACAGAGGCACAAATCCCACCACACCCCCACCTTCTCCACCCTCACACGCCTCCACCTGCAAGTGCCAACCTGGCTTGTCCTGCGTGGTAACAAGGCAAACTGCAGTATACTCTGTATTCCAGTATGCGCTGGAATACTCTAATAGATGCTGGACTCAGCCAAACTGCCTGCAGCTGATCTGCCTTAACAAGGAACAATTCATAAAGACCCCAAGGATGGACGGACAGACAAGACAGTGCAGGGAGAAATGACCTCCAGTAAGACAGCTCCTGTTTTCTCAGATGCTGACTTGGCCAGGTTGCTAGAGGCAAGGCAGGACAGCCTCTACTCCCTACCACCCCGCCACCACTCCTCACACATCACAGAACGCTGTCTGGAGTAAGAGATGGAAATACCACCTGGAGGTGGTGGCGGCATGCGTTAGTGCCAGGGAACTGACCAGGAGAATCAGGAAACAGTGCCGCAAAAAACTGAATGACCCAATTTGGGTAGCACAGGTGAGTGATTTACCTCATCCGGCATCTTCCCCCTAAATGACCCCCACTTCCCCCCCATTTCCAGCACCCTGCATGCTTTCAGCCCCTGGCCCCCAAGCATCTCTCTTCTCCACACCAACCCCCCAACCCCCTGACCAAGAGTATCACAACTTTAGCCCTCTGAGGGCCACCACCCTGAAACCAGAGCTACCAGATTTGACACGGCTCCTTCTGTCCCCACAGGGGAAGAATACCCATAATTAATGGGAGAAGCCGAAATGGGGTGGTGTGCCTGAGACCCGGATCTCACCCTCTTTGTGGGAGAGGTGGGGATGGAGGCCATTAGTGACAACATGCTTGGGCTGGAGCAGAGAAATGAGCACCTTCCTGCTCTGCAGGGGTGTATAGTGATCCCTACCCACCACCCAGATGTGGGCCCAGGTGCCGGTGTGCATAGGGAGCACACACAGGAGTCAGACTAGGCTGCACCAGGGCATCATCGCAATAGTGTAAGGTGAGTTGTCATCACCCTCCTGCCTGCCACAGGAACCCGCTAACACAGCACACCGAGGCCCACCAGCCTGGTCTTGCAATGTTGCAGACAGTTGTAGTACTTCGCAGGGAGGCAGTGGTGAGTGGGGATAGTGGTGGTGGTGGTGGGGAGGTGGAGGGGATTAGCAGCTACATGCAGCAACACAGCCTCCTATTGCCCAAAGCATGTGGTAATCATGGCCTCTTTCGCCACCCTTGCATGCCTGAGCCTTGCTGCTGTCTCTGCGGCTCCTGGGTGGTGTTGCTCCTCCTTCTTCTCTTCCTCCTCTTCCTGCTAGTCACATCACACCCGATTTTACGACATATTCTCGCCACAAAACAGGTGTGACGAAGTCGTAAAATTCCACCTAATGTTTGTTGTTCCTGTCATGATAAATTTGCTTTTACTGTTTATTTTTCTCTTGGTTAAAGCCGACAGACTTACCGGCCGGTACACAGTGGAAATCGACAATCCGTGAGAGTGTTTCAATGGGTGAACATCCTTCCAGGCACTGTTGAACTGGTTCAACTGAGAAACATTTGGATTCCAGTCCTTCAAAGTTGACAGTTCTTCCGAGTTCTACAAAATTTCGTCTAACTTTGCAATCTGAAATTCAGCAAAGTACAGTTTGTTACTGGAGGATAAAATGGAGAAAAGGTAAAATGTAACAGCTGGTCTTTAAATAACCCCTATGACATGCTGAAGCATCCTGGGTCACCTCACAAGAGCACTCAAATCAAAGTGTGACACACCCGAGCCATTTAAAAAGATATTAGGGCAGATGACTAAAATCGTAACTAAAGAGGTAACACTTGAGGAATGCCTTGAAAGAGGAGGGTACAGTAAGGAGTCTCACAACACCAGGTTAAAGTCCAACAGCTTTTGACCAGTTGATGGGCAACGTGACAGCTCAGTGACTGTCACTGTTGCCGTGCAGATATAGGGATTTGGGTTGGTATCTTTGGGGGTTTGCGCATTCTCCCCGTGTTTGCATGGGTTTTCTTTGGTGCTCCAGTTTCCTCCCACATCCCAAAGATGTGCTCTTAGGCTAATTAGAGAAACAAGTTGTCCCTAAATTGTCTCCCCAAATTGGCTCCAATGCAGATTTCTGTAAACATAGACAAGGATGATGGGTGGAAGTGGGAACGTTAAAATGGCGGCACGGGCTCATTGGGTCGAAGGGCTGTTTCCCATGCTGATTTGTTCTTTATTTGGAATCACGAGCTTTCAGAGTGCTGCTCCTTCATCAGGTCGATGGAGTTGATGAAGGAGCAGTGCTTTGAAAGCTCTTGATACCAAATAAACCTGTGGAACTTTAACCTGGTGTTGTGAGATTCTCCTGTGCCCATCCCAGTCCAACACCAGCATCTTCAATCATCAAAACGGAGAATGAGGGAAAGGATTTTAAGGAGGGAATTCTGGAATTTAGGGCCCAGGTAGCTGAAAACATGGTGCCAAGATAATCAAAACTGGAAGTATGTCTGTGTAACTATGTATCCAATACTCTGGACTGTGCCTCCAGCTGTTATGGAGGACCCCTTTCATAGCTGGTGAAAGAAAGTAATTTTAAAACTCCAAAATTCTTCACCTTGCCACTTGAAGAGGACAAAGTCTGCTAGCAACTGACAACTAGCAGCGTCACAACAGAGGATTATAGAACTGAAAGAGATTAGGATGATTTAAAATGAGTGGCGATTCTCTTACCATCTGTACAGGATTGCCCTGGAAATGTCCACGATTCAAAAAGATCTTCAACATCTCTGGCTTCCTCTTGATTGGGTTTCATCATTTTTTGCTCACCGTTATTTAGTCCACAAATGCCACACGTCTTGCTCATCATCTGATTGAGTACAATCTACACGCAAAGCGTTAAAAAAAAATCTGCTAACAACAGTCCAAGTTAATATTTGAAGCAATAATTTGTTAATAAGCTTGAGGTACCTGCACTCTGTCTCCATCAAAGAACAGTTGGTCAATATTGATGGAGGGTGCTTGTAAAATAATTCCAGTCGCATTCTGTTGAATAGTTACAAGATCTAGGAGACAATGGACATCCGTTTGTTCAACCAGACATTTTGAACTTCTGATAATTTCTACAGGCCATTTGTTGCTATTAAATTAACGTAAAAAGAAAATAACTTTTAAGTCCTCTGCTGGCAACCGGTTGTAACTTGGATAGCGTGTGGACTGAACTGTACACTGAGTAATGTGTGGAGAGAAAAGCTCATAGGCTGAAACTGGGTCAATAAAACATTCAGGCTAAGATTATTTCTATGTCAATAACTCCATCATAGCAGGAATACAACAAAAGTTTAACAGGCTGATTCCTGGGATGATATGAGGAGACAGTAAGTCATTTAGGATTATATTCACTGGAGTGTAGAAGAGTGAGGGGAAAAGCTCATAGAAATTTATATAATTCCAGCAGGGTTGATTCAGAAAGAGGTGGGAGAAATTCCTTCACCCCAGAAAATGGTGAATGGGTAGAATTCACTACCACAAAATGTAGTTGATGCCAAAACATTGTGTGATTTCAACAAGAAGAAATTAGATATAACTCTTGGGGTGAAAGGGATGAAGGGAAATGGGGCGGGAGGGGATCAGAGTATTAAATTCGGTGATTAGCCATAATCATAATGATGGGGAAGGAGGCTCAAAGGGCCAAATGGCCTACTCCTGTTTCTATTTCTAAACAAAAGGAATATATTTAAGTATGATGTCTTTTTTGAATGACCCAGACACTTGGGGATCTAAGTTCCTGGTTACTTTCTCCATGGCGATATGTTGACCAATTACAGTCAACTTGCCGATCAACCTGCATTATTTTCTCCTGTGGTATAAATTGTTATGATTGTTTGAAATTTGGTATTCTTGTGTTTGTCCTGATGAGTGCAAGATGAACAGCTTCAACAACATGTTTCCCTCTTCAGTATTATTTAAATTGATGCTATTGTTTTACTAAGCAATACTTCCAAGCTCCATACTCGCCTTGGGCCAACATTGCATCATTCCCTTTAGGAAGTGTAATGATTTAAGCCAAAAGAGTTACTCACTTTGAATAATCTTTCCTTGATTACTTAATTTGGTGTCAACATCATCCACCAAGTATTTTATTCCATCTGATGTGGGATATGCTTCAATTATGCTGTCAAACACCACACAGAAATTCTATTAGATATTACCAACGCATTTAGCAAGAATAGAGCGATAGAGAAGTGAATGTCGGTTATGTTATTTGATGAGTAAACTAAAGACCTGGATGAACAATAGCTGTCACATCAAATTGCAGGCCGGAAGTTGAAAAATTCCATTTTGAAAATCGAAAGCTGGTATCAGAGAAAGCCAGCATGAAGCTGGTGGATTGTTGTAGCATTCAAAGTGATTCACTAAAGCCCTTTATGGAGAGAATCCTGACTTCTTTCCTGATCTGGGTCTATACGTGACTCCAGTCACCCAAAACAATGTGGCTGAGCCTTTAACTAGCCGCTGTGATGGCTGAGTAAGGTGAAAGGTTAAAGATGATCTAGCTAGTGATGAGAAATACATGCTGGTCATCTGTCCATACCCCAACAAGGGATTCAAAAAGAAAGAGCCATTCAACACACACAGGTTAATCCATGTATGATCATATACACAGATCATGTATGTAAACCCTCAGGAGAATGCTCTTAGCCCATTGAAGCTATTCTGCCATTCAATAATATCACAGTTAGACCATAAGACATAGGAGCAAGTTTAGACCCATTGAGTCTCCTGCGCCATTCAATCATGGCTGATATGATTTTCATCCCCATTCTCCTGCCTTCTTCCCATGACTCTTGGTCCCCTTATTAATCAAGAATCTATCTACCTCTGTCTTAAAGATACTCAATGATTTGGTCTCCACAGCCCTCTGTGGAAATGCGTTCCACAGATTCACTACCCTCTGGCTGAAGATATTCCTCCTAATTTCAGTTTTAAAGGAATGTCCCTTCACTCTGAGGTTATGCCTCAAGTTCTAGTTTCTCCCACTAGTGAAAACATCCTCTCCACATCCACACTTTCCAGGGCTCTCAGTATTCTGTCAGTTTCAATTAGATCCCCTCTCATTCTTTTAACCTCCATTGAGTACAGAACCAGATGCTTCAACTACTCATCTGACAAACTCTTCATTCCAGGGGTCATTCTTGTGAACTTCCTCTGAACTCCCTCCAAGGCCAGCACATCCTTCCTTAGGTATGGGGCTCCCATCGTTTATCAATCTTTGTATACATTCCTTCATACTGTTGGTTAATAAAAATCTATTGATCTCAGATTTAAAATTAACAATTGATCAATTGTTATTTGCTGAAAAGAATTCTAATCCTCAATCACTCTTTATAGTGTAGGAATCTTTCTTTATTTCATTCGTGAACTATCTGCTGTATTTCCTCAACTAGCAGGAATTGTTCCTTTATCTACCTTACTGCTTTCTCTTAATATTTTGAATACTTCTATGAAATTACCCCTCAGGGAATATAACTCTAGGGTTTGTTTAATCTCTCCTTGTAATGTAATCCTTGGAATCCCGGAGTAATTCTAGCAACAACTATGTCACACACACTCCAAGGTCAATATATCCCACTTAAGATGTCGTGCCCAGAACACTCCAAGTATTCCAGGTATGAGCTAACCAAAGGCTTTGTATTCAATTCCTTTAGATGTAAAGACCAGCATCTCAGTACTTCTTTTACCATTTTCCATTTTAATGATTGGCATACAGCCTTAAGGACCAGAATAGAGTCAATAAGGACTCCATGGATGATCAAAATCACAAACCTGGGTCTAAAGGTCCCATATCCATTTAAGTACAAAGATCATAAGACATAAGAAGAGAATTAGGCCACTCGATCCATGAGTCTGCTCTGCATTCAATCATGTCTGATTCTCATCCCATCATTCTCCTGCCTTTTCCTCATAACCCCTGACCCCTTTATCAATCAAGAACCTATCTATCTCTGTCTTAAAGACACACAATGACTTGTCCTCCACAGCCTTTTGCGGCAAAGAGTTCCACAGATTCACCACTCTCTGGCTGAAAAAATTTCTCCTCAATTCTATTTTAAATGATTGTCCCTTTAGCCTGAGGTTGTGCCCTCTGGTTCTAGTTTTTCCTATGAGTGGAAACATCTTCTCCATGTCCACTCTATTTCATTGCAGCAAGGATCTTATTTAATTTTACACATTAATCTTTTATGTGGGACCCTGTCAAAAGCATTCTGAAATAATTTATACAGTAAAGACATTGCAATTTAATTCCTGTTGAAGGAGTTGGTGGATTGCAATAACTACTTACACACTGGGCACTGATATTAGCAGCTTGATTGCTTTCTTTCTCTGCTGACCCTTGGCACGCCGCATCAACAGAACAAACTTTGGAGCAGGTGAACAGTCTTTGGTTAGAATGTAGTGGCAATCATTAAGTATTTTATATGTTAGTTCATTGCTATCGAACGTAACAATCTGCTCTTTCTCAGCAATACACTCCCCTGTAGAAAAAGAATTCACATAAATGTTGGTCTCTATCAATTGGTTGGTCTCTATCTTCTGATTAACAATTCCATGAACCACTTTCTCAGTGAATTCACAAAATCCCCAATTGCTGTCAATATTTAGAATTGTTACCAGGTTTGGGATTAACTTTTTTGAAGTTTGTGGGGCATTGTTGGGAAGGCCAGCATTTGTTGTCCATTTCTAATGGTCTTTGTCATGGCGGTGACGTACACTGCACTTGACTCCTAAACAACAGCAGTCGGTAAGGTGTAGGCACCCACACACTGCTCTTAAAGAAGCAGTTCCAGAGGGCTGATCCAACGATAGTGAAGCAATGGAATATATTTCCCAATGTGAAGAAGAATCATACAGACATGAAATAATGATAATTAGTCAGTGTGCCGGGCTCTGACCGAAAGCCGATGTGTATCTCTCCAGATGCACCGCCAAGCTTTAAGACCACATCTTGAGTGATTCTGACACAAAAAAAAACTGTGAGGGCATTGGTTTATGCTGTCAGTCTAGCTGGCTGGGACCTGATAGAGTTGGTAAGGCTTTCTCCATGGAGACACAGAAATTGGCAGCTATCTTTAAACTTCCCCCAGCAACCAGCCCCCATCCTCACAGCACAATTATCATGAGTTCTCCCCCACCCAGCCACCGACCCAATTTCCACCTGCCAGAGCCAACTGCAGCAGTATCGCTGGCATTTCCCACTCTCAGCCAGGTCAACCTCCCCCCTCTCCCCACACACCCGTTCCTTCAATCTCTGCCAGGATTCCCCCTTCAAAGTTCTCCCCTCCTCCACCAGTTTGGGCTACCTTTTGTGCAGTTGTGGCTGCAGGAATGACGCTAGGAGGCACAGAGGCTGGCTAACTAAAGGAGTTTTGTTAATGAGGGTGTTTAGAACTGGCTGCTTCTTTACCTTGCACTGTTACCCACAATTGGCGCTGAGTGCCACCACTTCTGATGATATCATGTATATATTATCACAGGGTGCTCAATGTAACTTCAATGCTGCTTTGCCAAAATCAATATAAATATATACCACTCCCCAAAGGCCCCACCCTGACCCTAACTCCTGGCACAGGTTGGCATTGCTGACCTGGAACTGGCAGTGGCAGTATGACACTGCCTGAACATGTCCCTCTCCCCTCGGAGGCTACACTGAGCTTGGTGCCCCCGGCCAGCTCCTTTCGACTGTTTTGCATTACTGTTGTGAGTATTACTGACATGTTGTCAAGTTGGCAAGGTTGGAATATTCAGTGACGGGATCATGTGAATGTGTTGGTCTTTTAAGGATATGGTGATTCATTTAAATGAGGTTCCCACCTCATTAGTTGTGGGTGAGGGACATTGAAAATCAGGAAACGAGATCTTGCCAGAGAGAATCTACTTTCCTGACTCTTGTGTATTTTTTGGAGCCATATTGCTATTTGTATTGATGGCAATCAATAAGGAAATTAAGGGTTATGGGGAGAAAGCTGGAAAGTGGAACAGATCCATATCAGATCGGCCATAATCTTATTGAATGGTGGAGAAGGCTCGAAGGGCTAGATGGCCTACTCCTGCTCCTGTTTCTTGTGTTCAATCACAGTCTAAATTGTCCTGGTGAACTCTGTTTCTTTCTTGGTGCCAGACCTGCTGAGATTCTCCATGATTTTCTGGTTGTATTAACTTGCATATATCTACTACCGTTGTCCTTCCAGTAGTAGAGGTCGCGGGTTTGGAAGGTGCTGTCGAAAGATCCTTAATGAGTTGCTGCAGTGCATCTTGTAGATGGTATTCACTGCTGCTACTGTACATGAACGATGGAGGGGGATAATGTTTAAGGTCCTGGATAGAGTTCCCATCGTAATTTTAAAGACCTCAATCAGGACACCTCTCGGCCTTTTATTTTCTAGCCTATTCAATTTTTCCTGATAGTTTTAATCTCTCACTTGTGGTATGTTAGTTGTTAATCTTTTTTTGCAGCATTGTTTCTATATCATTTATGTAATCCATAAAATCCAAAAAATCCCTCCAGTGCAGATGTAGACCATTCAGCCCATTAGGTCTGCACTGACCTCTGAAATAGTACTCCAATCAGGCTCACTGCCAGTAATCCTGTTCACTGATCATGGCCAATCCATCTAACTTGCACGTCTTTTGGACACAAAGAGGCAACTTAGCATGACAATACCCCTAACATGCACATCTTTGGACACCAAGGGACATTTTAGCACGGTCAATCCATCTAACCTGCTCATCTTTGGACTGTGGGAGGAAACTGGAGCACCTGGATGAAACCCACATAGACATGGGAAGAATGTGCAGCCTCTACTCAAGGCTGGAATCAAATCTGAGTCCCTGGAGCTGTGAGGCAGTAGTGCTAACCAATATGCCACCATGTTACCTACTACAACTTTGTACAATGATCCAAGTGAGATGTAACCTTTTTTAGTATCTTCTCCATTGTTTCTATCTCCTTTTTGTAAGATGAAGGTAAAATCTGTACTAAATGTGGTTTACGCAGGGTTCTGTACAATCTGTACTTTTCAGTTTAATCAAGTGTTTTGAGATGTTTATAGCTGCTAAATAATTGTTGTGAGAATGAGAAAATCTAGTCTTATGTTTCTTCAAGCTATCTGTCACATTTCATACCTGGGAGAAACGAAGTATTCTAAAGAGAAAAGGAACTCCTTTAGTTCAACAACCATTCTCCCCCAGTGAAGAACACAAGCTTACATTACAACACAGGTCAGAGTTGGAGCTACAGCCTGGTACTCAAGTCCTGTGTTCCAGAAGGGAGAATTGCCTTCACCTGGGTTGTTGGTACCGCTGAGTTTAAGCTTTGATGTATCAATTCACCAAGTGCCTTTTCCTTGTTTAACATATTACAGCATGAACTGATTTCAGGCTTACAATGCATTCCTACATGTTGAACGAGCTATCGAGTGAAATCATAAGCAGAACGTTGCTCCGAGGACAAGTAGAAACAATAATTACGTTGGTTTGTCGTCAGAAGCAGTCGAGTGATTTCGGTGATGCCTTTGAATCCTCGCGTTTGTACGATTGGAGCCATTGTTTGGGTGTGCACTGGTATAGGGAGTTCGAAGCCTTGGTAATAGATTGTAAACTGGCATCGAAACAAGATTAACAGTTATAGAGGTAAGGAAATCACAGCTCTCCAATCAAAACAATGTGAACTGGAAACCAATGCAGTGAAATAGAGAGAGCCATACCCTAGGTAATTTAATAATTGTATCAATGGTCCGCGGTGATGTGAAGGCTATCAGTTGTGTGATCTGGTGAGAAGGATTAACTTCAAATTTACTGGAAAATCCTAATAAGTAAGCAGCTCCAGCCTCAACCCTGGTTAAAAAGAGAATCATGTTGATGTTGTAAATAGTGTACGTGGAAAAGTACAGATAAGATAATTATATAGCATAAAATAAATCACTGTTCTTTGGAATGGAGTGTTTGTTCTTTGTTAAATGCTTACATCCTTCCACCAGCTATCATCATATGAGGGATTTCCGACCACTGAATCTTAATTTTCAAGGCTGGATGATTTGCAAGATATCCCATCGATGCTTTATAAGATATCTTATACGTCTGACAGTTTTCACCCCATCTGTACATCATCTAGAACATTTAAAAAAGACAGTTTGTCATACTCAATGGCACATAAGACTATAAAACTGTAAGACATTGGAGCAGAATTAGGCCACTCAGCCCATCAACTCTGCTCCGCTATTCAATCATTGTTGATATTTTGCTTATCCCCATTCTCCTGCCTTTTCCCCATGACTCCCCTTATTAATCAAAAACAGATCTATCTCTGTCTTAAAGACACTTAATGACCCGGCCTCCACAGCCTTCTGTGACAAACAGTTCCACAGATTCCCCACTCTCCGACTGAAGAAATTCCTCCTCATTTCTGTTTTAAAGGAGCCCCCTGGTTGTAGCTTTTCCTACTAGTGAAAACATCCTCTCCACGTCCAGTCTATCCAGGCCTTGCAGTATCTGTAAGTTGCAATAAGGATCCCCCTCGTTCTTCTAAACTCCAATGACTACAGACCCAGAGTCCTCAACCATTCCTCTATGACAAGCTTTTCATTCCAGGAATCATTCTGGACTCTTTCCAAGGCCAGCACATCCTTCCTTAGATACAGGATCCAAAACTGCTCACAATACTCCAAATGGGATCTGACTATATATTTCTATAAATCACTCAGTGCTTTTGATTTACATTACAACATGGACATCCATCCATCAAAGGGTGTCCCAGCCCAGTCCAGTTGAAAGCACAAGCACCTATCTAAATGCCTGAAGGAGTGATTCAGCCCTGCTCCAGTAACTTCTCGATTACCTTTGATTGGAGCACGGTGAGCCAGATGACATTATTCCAGCTGGGGCTCACCTGTCCACTCCAAAAGCCCTCCCAGGTATGGAGATGGGAAAGCACTCATTGCCCCTGGAATTTGCCCAATTTCTGTTCTAGTTTCCGGCTTCTCAGCCAAGCTTGTGTCAGAACAGCAGCCTGCAACTGTGGAGTGCTGACAGTGCACAGGGACATACATGATGGATTTGTGTGGAGTTCTGGCCAAGGTAAGTAAGAGGGGACTGAGTTCACTGGTATACTAAACACAGGGCAACTCGATGAGGAATCAGAACAGAAAGGCTTTGTTGCTAAAGCAATGATTAGCCCTATATAGGGTTGGACAGAATAACTAGGCAACTTTATTCTTCCTTGTCCTCAACTGAGGATCCTTCCCTGATCCAGGATACGCACCCTCTCACTTGATCGCCTCAACTTCCCACCACAACACTCCATAGAGTCCGGCCCGATTATATGGCCCTCATTGAATGTCTCCTTAAAGAGGCTATGCCACCACAACTGATAACTAGAAGACATGAACTTGAGACACATGCATTCGTGTAAGCCATGGTGAACTGGTACAGAGCCCAATGGTCCACACACAAAAGACTGGAGAGAAAAACATGGAGAAAACTTTTTTTGAACAGTTTTTGTGATCTGGAATGTGTTGCCTGAAGTAGCCGCGGTAGAAAACTCAAAGGGGGTTTCATTTCGAAGTGAAATTGGATTGATATTTGAAAGGAAGAATTTGCAGGGGTTTGGAGAAGGATGTAGAGAAGTTGGAGAAGGCAAAATGGACCAAAAGACCACATTCTGGGCTTAATCGCTTACTTCATTTATAATCATCCATACATTACCAATGCTTTGTGTGCTTTCGGAATGGCAGCATCCACACACATTCTCCACGTACTGTCTTCATTCAGATCAACAATACGCAGGTGCATTTTAGGTCTGCCACCTGAGCTTTGCACAGATCCAGTGAGCTGATAGCCTTGCTGTTTTCCATCAGTCCTCCTAGCGCGAGCGAGGATGATGAGTGATGGAGCACCAATGTCTCCGATCAGATCACGCTAGAAATGCAAAGAAATATCAACAAAAAATGAATAAGCCGGCACCAAAACAAAGTGTGGGCAGAGGCCATTCTGCCCTTAAACCTATGCCATCGTTTCATTACTTCATGGCTGATCTGTCACTCTTCCATTCCGCCTGCCTTGCTCCTGTTCTGGAACCTTTAATAACCTTGGCCAATAAATATCAGCTAATTTCAGATTTAAAATTATCAATTGGCTCCACCTCCGACAGCCATTTGGAGCCAGGCGGAGATGCAGAATTCCAAATCTCCCCTCCCCTGGTTGTTGAGGAGGTGCTTCCTGATGCCAGCCTTGAACAGCCAGGATTGAACTGTTAGGTGGCACTGTGGCACAGTAGCACAGAGGTTCGAACTGCTGCCTCACAGAGCCAGGGACCTGGGTTCAATTCCCAGTGTGGAGTCTGCATATTCTCCTGTGCCTGCATGCATTTCCTCTGGGTGCTCCAGTTTCCTCCCACATCCCAAGAACGTGCTTTTAGGCAGATTGGTGTTAATAAATTGTCCCAAAATTGGATCACCCTTAATCTGACGCACATATAATTCTCTAAATTTGCATCCCTTTATTGTGGAGTCTATGAGATGTAGACAAAAGTCATAGGTAGAAGAAGGATTGGAATGAGGCACTCACTGAGTGTTAAAATGGACTTGTAGGGCCGAAGGGCCTGTTTCCTGTGCTGTATTGTTCTTTGTTCTTTTGTCCGCCATTCAATAAAATTCTGGCTGATCTTTTTGTGGACTCAGGTCCACTTACCCACTTACCATAATCTTTAATTCCTTTACCATTCAAAAATTTATCTATCCTTGCCTTAAAAACATTCAGTAAGTTGGCCTCAACTACTTTACTGGGCAGGGAATTCCAGATTCATAACCCTTTGTGTGAAGAATTTCCTTCTCAATCAGTCTTAAATCTGCTTCTCCTTATTTTGAGGCTATGCCCCCTAGTTCTAGTTTCACCAGCCGGTGAAAACAACCTCCCTGCTTCTAGAACATAGAACATTACAGCACAGTACCTACCTCTTTCATTATCTTATATATTTCTATAAGATCTCCCCTCATTCTCCTCTACTCTATTTAATTTAGCTACTTTCTACTTAATTCTCTGAATAGTTGAATTAGATCATCTGTCAATGTGTTAACACAAGGGAATATAGGCCTACCCTCTGCAATCTTTCCTTGTGATTTAAATCTTTTAACACCATAGAATCATAGAATCATAGAACTCTACAATGCAGAAAGAGACCCTTCGGCCCATCGAGTCTGCACTGAACACCAATGCTTTCTGACAAATTATGCAATACCCATCCCAAGGGCAAAACAGTTAAAACTATAGAAACGGACAGCCACTTAAACATATCTCATTAGTTTATGTGATAACTATACAATAGCACTGTGTAACACGGACACTGGCAAACTGTGTATCCTGGACAGTTTTCAATGCATCAAATCCTTTTACTGAGTCAGGGTGACTGCTGCTTACCGCTAAAACTTGTTTCTTTGCTGCCCCTAACCTGCCTGAGGTCAGTGTTTTCTGCTCAGTGAGAGTCAGCAGCATGTTTTCTGCAGGAAATTGTATCTGTGGAATGGAGAACTCTTTACCCAACATGCACAGTGGCAGAGAAAGTACCTTATCTGTGGGACTGAGTGCCTGGAGTGCCAACTCCCCAGCAAAGTGATTATCCAGTCACTGGGCAAAGAGTTTCCAATTTCACTGAATATGCTTACATTACATTAAATGCTAATTTGAAGGTAAACAGCCCTGACAGCGGGCCGATGTTATTAGTAATTTACAGGTTTCACTACTTAAACTTTGGAAATGCAGAGTCTGAACACAGCACTCTAGATGGTGATCTAATTAGAGCTTGAAATAACTGTAGATAACTTCCAGCCCTTTGTATTCTCACCTGCCACAGATAAAGGCTGTTGAGTGAATGACTAACCTGCTCAGAAGATTGTCTGCTGCTCGAACTACTATGTCTGTGTCTAATTCTGGAGCTTGGATTGTCTCTGGACAATCGCCATCCTCTGGTCTGCTGGAATTACAAAGTGAAAAATGTCAGATTTATGCTTTGAGCAACAAATCATGGAGGAGAGAATAGCACTGTCACATCTTTGAAAAAAAGATATCTTAAGTATCTCACATTTCTCTTTCTGGTAGATGGTTTGATAATAACTATAAACATCGTGAACGTTAGCATTGATCAGAAAATGAACTGGACCAGACGTATAAATAGCCAAGTGTCTGCCAGAGCCAGTCAGAGGCTGGGAATTCTGTGATGAGTAACTCATTTGACTTCCCAAAGCCTGTCCACCATCTACAAGGCACATGTCAGGGAGTGTGATGGAATACTCTTCATGTTCCTGGATTGGTGCATCTCCCAACAACACCAAAGAAGTTCGACTCTATAAAGCACCCAAACCACCCACCATCTTAAACAATTATTCTCTTTATCACCAGTGCACAGTGACAGCCATTTGTATACCATCCACAAAATGCACTGCATCGAGGTGACCTGATCAACACCTTCCACACTATGAGGAAGAAGTGCATCCAGAGGAACAAGCACAGCAGACAAGAAACATGGAAGGGTGAATATTATTCTGGATACAAAGGTCCAGATTCCTGGAGTCTTTTTTGAAATAGAGGCCACGGATTCCTGTACGTTATCCTGAGAGGGAAATAAGTCTCGCTTTAACATCGCACCCTGGAGAAAATAATGAGTGTGTCCGCTTGGATTTTGTGTTTGGAATGGGGACACACAAGGAAGAAATGAATTTGAAATATCACAGCAGATTTTTATCTTACCTCACTGCTTCTGACTGATTTGAACTCAATATCCATGAACTGTCGGTTTATTCCCTGGAAGAATATAATTTTTCAAAAATCAGTCATTTTCTGCAGAATCCACCCACTGATGCTCATAGTGAGGCCTTTCTTATTGACCAAAACTGAGATTTCGCCATCCTGGTCTCACTGATGTATCTTCCCACTCTCTGCGCTATTAGCTAATTAAGGGACAGAAATTCAATGTTAATTGTCCAACCCTGAATAAACCTGGGTCAAGAAGCTTGTAACAAAGGTGAAGATTCATTTATAAATCACAGCCAACAACTCTTTACCAAATAATACTTTACAAAGAGAACAAAGAAAAGTACAGGCCCTTCAGCCCTCCAAGCCTGCGCTAATCATGTTGCCTGTCTAAACTGAAATCGTATGCATTTCCACAGTCCATATCCTTGCATTCCCATCCTATTCATGTATTTGTCTAGTTGCTCCTTAAAAGCTGCTATTGTACCTGCCCCCACCATTTCCCCAGGCAGCACGTCCCAGACATTCACCACCCTCTGTGTAAAAAACTTGCCTCACACATCTTTGCCCAGTATAGTGGCAAACGGGAGGGTGGTTTGAAGTGTGTATACTTTAATGCGAGGACCATACGCAATAAGGTGGATGAACTTGCAGCCTGGATTGGTGCTTGGGACTTCGATGTTGTGGAATTTCAGAGACGTGGATAGAGCAGGGGCAGGAATGGTTGTTGCAGGTTCAGATGTTTCAGTCAGAGCAGAGGTGGTGGTAGAAGAGGGGGAGGAGTGACATTGTTAGTTAAGGACAGCATTACGGTGGCAGAAAAGACGTTTGATGTGGACTTGTCTGCTGAGGTAGTGTGGGCTGAGATTAGAAACAAGAAAGTAGAGGTCACACTGTTGGGAGTTTTTTATAGGCCTCCAAAAAGTTCCAGAGAAGTAGAGGAAGGGATTGCAAAGTTGATCCTGGATGGGTGTGAAAGTAACAGGGTAGTTGTAATGGGGGACTTTAACTTTTCTAATATCGATTGGAAAAGCTATAGTTCAAGTACGTTAGAGGGGTCAGTTTTTGTTCAATGTGTGCAGGAAGGTTTCATGACTCAGTATGTAGATAGGCCAACAAGAGGTGAGGCTATATTGGATTTGGTATTGGGTAATGAACCAGACCAGGTGTTAGACTTGAAGGTAGGTGAGCACTTTGGTGATAGTGACTACGATTCGGTTACGTTTACCTTAGTGATGGAAAGGGATGGGCACGTACCGAATAATAGTAGTTATAGCTGGGGGAAAGGTAATTATGAGGCTATTAGGAGAGATTTAGGATGCATAGGGTGGAGCAGGAAATTGCAGGGGCTGTGGACATCTGAAATGTGGAGCATATTTAAGGAATAGCTTCTGCATGTCCTTAATGAATATGTACCTGCCAGGCAGGGAGGAAGTGGTCGAGTGAGGGAACCATGGTGTACTAGGGAAGTTGAATCTCTGGTGAAGGGGAAGAAGGAGGCTTATATAATGATGAGATGTGAAGGCTCAGTTAGGGCAATGGAGAGCTATAAATCAGCCAGGAAGGAGCTAAAGAGGGAGTTGAGAAGAGCTACAAGAGGACACGAGAAGACTTTGGCGGATAGGATTAAGGAGAATCCTAAAGCTTTTTACAGGTATATAAATAATAAAAGATTGGTTAGGGCAAGATTAGGGCCAGAGATAGCAGTGGGAAGTTGTGCGTTGAGCCTGAGGAGATAGGAGAGACACTGAATGAGTATTTTTCGTCAGTATTCACGCAGGAGAAAGACAATGTTGTCGGGGAGAATACTGCGATATTAGGTTGTAGACTGGGTAGGATTGAGGTTCATAAGGAGGAGGTGTTAGCGAATCTTGAGGGTATAAAAATTGATAAGTCCCCTGGGCCAGATGGGATTTACCCCAGGATTCTCTGGGAGGCTAGAGAGGAGATTGCAGAGCCTTTGGCTTTGATCTTCATGTCGTCGTTAGCTACAGGTATAGTGCCGGAAGACTGGAAGATGGCAAATGTTGTCCCTTTGTTTAAAAAGGGGAGTAGGGACCATCCTGGAAATTATAGACCGGTGAGCCTGACTTCTGTTGTGGGTAAAGTCTTGGAAAGAATTATAAGGGATAGGATTTATAAGCATCTAGAGAGAAATAAATTGATTAGGGATAGTCAGCACGGTTTTGTGAAGGGTAGGTCGTGCCTCACAACCTTATTGAGTTTTTTGAGGAGGTGACCAAAGAGGTAGATAAGGGTAAGGCAGTTGATGTAGTGTATGTGGATTTTAGCAAAGTGTTTGATAAGGTTCCTCATGGTAGGCTACTGCAGAAAGTGCAGATGCATGGGATTGAAGGTGATTTAGCAGTTTGGATTAGGAATTGGCTAGCTGATAGAAGACAGAGGGTGGTGGTTGATGGGAATATTCAACCTGGAGTGCAGTTACAAGTGGTGTACCTCAAGGATCTGTTTTGGGGCCACTGCTGTTTGTCATTTTTATAAATGACCTAGATGAGGGTGTAGAGGGTTGGATTATTAAATTTGCTGACGATACCAAAGTGGGGGGAGTTGTAGACAGCGAGGATGGATGTTACAGTTTGCAGAGGGACATAGATACGTTGCAGAGCTGGGCCGTGAGGTGGCAAATGGAATTCAATACGGATAAGTGTGAGGTGATTCACTTTGGTAGGAATAACAGGCATATGAAATATAGGGTTAATAGAAGGACCCTTAATAGTATTGTCGAGCAGAGGGATCTTGGGGTACAAGTACATAGCTCTTTGAAAGTTGGCACCCAGGTTGATAAAGTTGTTAAGAAGGCGTACTGTGTGTTAGCTTTTATTGGTAGAGGGATTGAATTTAGGAGCCGTGAGGTTACGTTACAACTGTACAAAACTCTGGTGCGGCCACACTTGGAGTATTGCGTACAGTTCTGGTCGCCGCATTAAGAAAGATGTGGAAGCATTGGAAAGGGTGCAGAGGAGGTTTACCAGGATGTTGCCTGGTATGGTGGGAAGGCCTTATGAGGAAAGGCTGAGGGACCTGAGGTTATTTTCATTAGAGAGAAGAAGGTTACGCGTGACCTAATTGAGGCGTATAAGATGATCAAGGGATTGGATAGGGTGGATAGTGAGAGCCTTTTTCCTCGGATGGTGATGACCAACACGAGGGGACAGAACTTTAAATTAAGAGGTGGTAGTTATAGGACGGATGTCAGAGGCAGGTTCTTCACACAGAGGGTGGTGAGGGCGTGGAATGCCCTGCCTGCAGCAGTTGTGGACTCGCCTACTTTTGGGGCATTCAAATGTTCGGTGGATAGGCATATGGATGATATTGGAATAGTTTAGGTTAGAGGGTCCACTGGCCGGTGCAACATCGAGGGCCGAAGGGCCTCTACTGCGCTGTAATGTCCTATGTTCTATGTTCTATCTCCTCCAAACATTTCCCCATGCACCTTGAACCTACGTCCCCGAGTACTTGACTTTTCTACCCTAGGAAAGAGCATCTGACTATCCACTCTGTCCCTGCCATGCATAATGTTATAGACCTCTCGCAGGTTACTCCTCAAATTCCATTGTTCCTGTGAGAACAAATTGAGTTTATTCAACTTCTCCTTGTAGTTAATATCCTCCTGACCTGGCAACATCCTAGTAAATCTCTTCTGTACCGTTTCCATAGCATCCACATCCTTCTGGTAGTGCGGCAACCAGAATTGTATACAATATTCTAAATAGGGCCTAACTAAGTTTCTGTAAAGCTGCAGCATGACCTGCTAATGCCCTGATCGATGAAGGCAAGTATGTTGTATGCCTTCTTGACTATCTTATCCACCTGTGCTGCCATTTGGTGAATATGTACGCCCAGATTTCTCTGCGTATCAAGAGTTCTGCCATATAATTCCTACAAGCATTGGACTTTTCAAAATGCATTATCTCACACTTGTCCGGATTAAACTCCATCTGCCATTTCTCCAGCCAGACCTCCAACCATCTATTTCTTGCTGTATCCTCTGACAATCCTCTTCGCTATCTGCAACTCCAACAATTTTTGTGTTGTCTGCAAATTTACTAACCAGACCATCTACATTTTCCTCCAAATCATTAATATGTAGTATGAACAACAAGGGACTCAGAACTGATCCCTGTGGAACATACAAGTCACAGCCTTCCATTCAAAAATCTCCCTTCTAATGCTGCCTTCTGTCTTCTATGGCCAAGCTTGTTCTGTACCCATCTTGCTAGCTCTCTGATATCTTGTGATTTCACCTTTTGTACAGCCTACCATAAGGTACCTTGTCAAATGCTTTACTGAAGTTCATGTATACAACATCCTCTGCCTTTCCCTCATCTATTTATCTTCGTCACTTAAAAAAACCCTTCAAGTTCTCTACTTTCTCAGAAGACTAAAAAAGTTTGGCATGTCAGCTGCAATTCTCAACAACTTCTACAGATGTACCATAGAAAGCATTCTTTCTGGTTATATCACAGTGTGGTATGACTCCAGCTTTGCTCAAGACTGCAAGGAACTATAAAAGGTCATGAATGTAGCCCAATCCATCGTGCAAATCAACTTCCCATCCATTGATTCTGTCTACACTTCCTGCTGCCTCAGCGAAACAGCCAGCATAATTAAGGAACCAACTCATTCTGTCTCCCACATTCTTCTATCAGGAAAAGGTTATAAAAGTCTGAGGACATGTACAAACCAACTCAAGAACAGCTTCTTCTGTACTGCTGTCAGACTTTTGAATGGACTTACCTTGCGCTAAGTTGATCTTTCTCTACACCGTAGCTTTTATACTGTCTCATTTCCTTCCCTATGAATGGTATGCTCTGTCCGTATAGTGTGTAAGAAACAATACTTTTTATTTTTATGCTAAAACATGTGACAATAATAAATCAAATCAAATCCTCAAAAAACTCGGCCAAGTTAGTGAGGCACAACTTTCCTTTCACAAAACCATGCTGGGTATCACTAAGAAGTCCATTTGTTTCTAAATGTAAGTAAATCTTGTTCCTAAGAACCTTTCCCAATAATTTCCCTACCACTGATGTAAGTCTCATCAGCCTATAATTTCCTGGATTATTCCTCCTGCTCTTCTTAAATACAAAGAACAAAACAGCACGGGAAACAGGCCCTTTGGCCCAACGAGCCCACGCCTCCACCTCGATGTTCCCACCTCTACCCGCGATCCCTGTCTATGTTTATAGAACTATGGATTAAAAACCAAATTTGAGACAATTTAGGGAGAATTTGTTTTGCCAATTAGCCTAAGAGCACATCTTTGGGATGTGGGAGGAAACCGGAGCACCCGGAGAAAACCCACGCAAGCACGGGGAGAATGTGCAAACTCCCACAGACACAGGCCCAAATCCATGTATCTGCACAGCACAGCGATAGTCACTGAGCTGTCGTATTGCCCATCAAATGGTCCAGGCCAAGCGTACACTAACGACGTGAAGCACTAGGATACTCTCGAAAAATCCAAGAGCAGTCCTCTCACGACCCATCGCGTGTATGCCCCTTGTTAGACAACAAGGTGGACCAAAGCACCTGTAGGATAAAAACAAGTACATCAATATCATCATCTATTTACACACTTCCCAGGGACTCCCAAGGCTCATGATCCCTATTTTAAATCAGTTTTCTATACCTCTTCATTCCCATTCTGTTCATGTGCCCATCTAAGTATTTCTTAAATAACTCCAGAGTGAATGCTTCCACCACTTTACTTGGCAGTGCATTCCATACCCCCACCACCCTCTGTGAAAAAACTCCCTCTAGTATCCAAATTATACCTTACTCCCTTCACCCTAAGCCCGTGGCCCCTCGTGCTATTTGAGTCCATCCTAGGAAAAAGCTTAACCCTGTTTACTCTATCTATATCCCTCATAATCTTGTACATCTCTATTAGATCTCCTCTAAGTCTACTTCTTTCTAAGGAAAACAGCCCCAATTTGCCTAACCTCTCCTTGTAATTCAAACAAATAATGGAACAACATTGGCTATTCTCCAGTCCTCTAGAGCTTCACTTATAGCCAATGAAAAGAACAAGGAACAACACAGCATAGGAAACAAGCCCTTCAGCCCTACAAGCCCGCACCACCATTTTAACATACAGTAAGTGCCCTTTGCAAAGATTTCTGCCAAAGCCCCAGCAATTTCCTCCCTTGCCTCCCTCAGTATTCAGGTGTAGATCCCATCAGGCTCTGGGGACTTATCTACTTTAATGTTTTTTAAGATGCTCAGCACCTACTCCTTTTTGATATTGACATGACCCAGAATATGTACACACCATAACCTAGGCACCTCATCCACCAAGTCTTTCGCTTTGGTGAATACTGTAGCAGAGTATTCATTCAGCATCTTGCCCATTTTCTCTGGTTCCTTGCATAGATTCCCTCCACTACCCTTGAGTGGACCAACCCTTTCCTTGGCTACTCTCTTGTTCTTTACATACGTATAAAGTGCCTTAGAATTTTCCTTAATCCTGTTTGCCAAGGACTTTTCATGACTCATTTTATCCCTCCTAACTCCTTCTCTAAGTTCTTTCTTATATTCTTTATATTCTTCAAGGGCTGTCCTAAGACTTTTAAACTTTATGAATGCTTCCTTTATCTTTTTGACAAGGTTCATAATTTCCCTCCTTATCCAGGGTTCCTGATATTTGCCACACTTATCCTTCATCCTCACGGGTACATGCCGGTCCTGCATTCCAACCAACTGACATTTGAAAGACTAACACATGTCGGATGTGGATTTACCCGCAAACAGCCTCCCCAGTCTGTCAAAGATCAAAGAACAAAACAGCACAGGAAACAGGCCCTTCGGCCCTACGAGCCCACGCTGCCACCCCGATGTTCCCACCTCTACCCGTGATCCCTGTCTATGTTTATAGATCTATGGATTAAAAACCAAATTTGAGACAATTTAGGGAGAATTTGTTTTGCCAATTAGCCTAAGAGCACATCTTTGGGATGTGGGAGGAAACCGGAGCACCCGGAGAAAACCCACGCAAGCACGGGGAGAATGCGCAAACTCCCACAGACACAGGCCCAAATCCATGTATCTGCACAGCACAGCAATAGTCACTGAGCTGTCGTGTTGCCCATCAAATGGTCCAGGTCAAGCATACACTAACAACGTGAAGCACTGGGATACTCTCGAAAAAAAATCCAAGAGCAGCCCTCTCACGACCCATCGCGTGTATGGCCCTTGTTACACAACAAGGTGGACCAAAGCTTTTTTCCTACTCTTTGTCTGCTAACCAGTTTTCCTATTCATTGCAATACACTACCCCATGCTCTTCAATTTTACACACTAATTTGTTATGTAGGACTTCGTTGAAAGTGTTCTGATAAACCAAATAAACCATATCCATCTGCTGATGCCTTGATCCAATTAACCAGTTACATTTTTAACCAGAATTGTACCATTTAACAAAGAACTCTCCTCTCCAGATTCTGCCTAATATTGTCGTAGTTAACCTTTCCCCAATTTAAAACCTTTGTCTGAGGACCACTCTTATCCTTATCCACAAGCATCTTAAAATTTATGGAATTATGATCACTGTTCTTGAAATGCTCTCCTACTGAAACTTCAATCACTTGGCTGGTCTTATTTCCGCAATACCAGGTCTATTATGCTTTTACACAGGTTAAGTGGATTGGCCGTGTTAGATGTGCAGTGTCACAGAGACCTTGTTGGGGGCTCTGGGTAAGATGCTCTGTTGGAAAGTTGGTGCAGCCTCGATGGGCTGAATGGCCTCCTTCTGCTCTTTGACTCCATTCTTTACAAAACAGTAATGTTTTAAATGTCTCCTTTAACTAAGATGAAAAGTCCATTCTGAAAAGATGAATGAAATCGTAATCAGCACCTCAGATTGGAGATGTGTGCTTTGGTCCCGTTGCCATGGGGAAAGAGGCACTCAAATAAAAATAATTGAAGTATCAGATGCTAGTTTTAACACCTTAATATGGAATCTCACTGGGAAAAGACAGTTACTGTTTGGAGAAATGGTCACAGATGCTACTGTTATAGAATCATAGAAATCATAGAATCCCTACAGCGCAGAAGGAGGCTATTTGGCTTATCGAGTCTGTACCGACAACAATCCCACCCAGGCACTACCTCCACAAACCCACACATTTACTCCAGTAATCCCTCTAACCTACACATCCCAGGAGACTAAGGAGCAATTTTAGCACGGCCAATGCACCTAACTTATATATCTTTGGATGATGGGAGGAAACCAGAGCACCTGGAAGAAACCCATACAGACATGGGGAGAATGTGCAGATTCCACACAGGCTGGCATCAAACCCAGATCCCTGGTGCTGTGAGGCAGCAGTGCTAACCACTGTGCCACCTTGCCACCTATAAGTTATGGCAAAATAGTGAACCTGCACATCTTTGTTTCGTGTTAGTAACCAAACAGAATGTTTTTGAGATTTTGCTTTCTGCTCAGAAGGAAGGGAAGGGAAGATGGAATTCTTAAAATTTTAATGGATAGGGAGTCGCTGAGGTGTACCTTGCTACTGATAATCACATTCAGAAAATCTGAACAGGGAGCAAAGGAAACTGAAAGCTTCAACCTAGATTCGCAAAAGAGCTGGAGTCGCTGGAAAGCTGGGAGTGTCCAAATGGAAGCTCCTGTAATGCTAAATACATGCCAAAAGCACAATGCTTAGTGAAGTGGTTTGGTAAGATCGATTGTTTAACTTAGTTAATGCAAAAAGTACCTATTCTTTATCTTGAAGTATTAGTTGCCTATTAAATAGTGTTTGGTCTGTATTGATTTTAGTTTATGTATTACAGTTAAAGCCTTAAGTGTGGTATCTTCAATTCTCTCCACCAGTCACTGGGAAATTTGCCTCTTTTTAAAAGCTGTCAATATCTTTCAGGGATTGTAATGTTGATGGAAAATGTGTATTTTAGACTTCAGCTGCAAATAAGCCTCTTTGCTTTGGCCTTTTTCCTATTGGGACAAACTTGCATGTTCCATGACCCACTCATCCCCCAGAAAAAAGTCAAACCAGATCCCAGTAGAAGGAGGGGGAGTTAACACAGCTTCAGATCAAAAGGGAGATAAAGGGAAACTGCTGGCATCCACAGTCCATTATACAATCAAATCTTGCAGCTAAAGATGGAATGAGCTGCTTTAGACATTAAATGTTCTTCCCAATGCAACCACAAATAAATTGCTAATTCAATTCTCCCTGACAATTGTTCAACACAAAGGTTAAACTTCTGAAAATTGATAAATAAAATAATCTCTACCCATGTGTTGTTGGAGAACATGTATCTGGAACTGGAACTAGAATCAGGACTTGTGCTGTTGCTTCGGTTTCTGGATAGCCGGCCTGGTTGATCTTGCTTCTGGTCAGTGATGTGGTGTCCCTTGAGTACTCGGTCACTTGATCTTTCAGAGGCAGCCCTGCTTCTGGAGGAACTTTTGGAAAGTGAACTGGACGAGGAGCTGCTGGTCCAAGTCTGGGTTTTCTTTCTAGTCTGGAAACAAGGCACTGTGGTTAGGACATGGGACAGGCGGAGATGAAAGCAGTAAAGATGAAGAATGGCTGAAGCACTTTGAATTCCTTCAAGAAATACGCAGGCCCTGCAAGGGTGAGGTTATGAAATATAACATGAATACTTTGCTTCAGTCTTCACAAAGGAGGATATTAATAATGTATCAGAAGTCCAGAGAAAAGCATGTTTAAATCAGCATTAGTAGAGAAATGGTTTTGGGAAATAGATGGGATTGAAGCTGGATAAATCTCCAGGTCCTGATAATCTTCATCCCCAGGATATTTAAGGAAAAGACTCTGGAAATAATGGATCCATTGATTGTTATTTTCCAAAATTCTTTGCACTGTGGACTGGTTCCTACAGATTAGGGGGTAGCTAATGTAAGATATTCAAAATGGGAGGTAGAGAAAAAACAGGGAATTATAGACCAATGAGCTTAAGGTCAGGACAGGGGGAATTGCTAGAGTTCGTTATCAGGAATTTCATAACTTGGCATTTGGAAGTCAGTGGTAAAATCAAACCCAGTCAGCATGGATTTACAAAGGAGAAAACATGCTTGACAAATCAACTGGAATTCTTTGAAGATGTATCTAGTAGAGTTGACCAAGGAGAATCAGTGGATGCTGTTGAGACTCTTAGAAGGCTTTCAACAAGGTTTCACATAACAGATTGCTACGTAAAGTTAAAGCACTTGGGATTGCAGATTATGTCTTGAGATGTCAGTGCTGTTCCTCCACTCTCCCCTGTGGCCCTCGCAACAATTCCCGGGCCAGCCCTCAGACCCCATCCTCAGCAATGGTGATTTCCCCCCCTCACCTTGGCAGACCAACCCCCCCCTTTCTGAACCCTCCCACCAGTGTCAGACCCCCTGGAGGTAGGCCCCTCCAGCAGATCAGCTTGCCCCTGCAGGCCCCAATCACTGCTCTCCTTCCATCACAGAATTTTCCTGTCCGCAGATTGGCAGAAGGACTCCTCACCCCCTAGATCCTGTCCATGGTAGGCTTCATCCCCTTGGCATTTCCCATATGCCCAATAGGCAGCACCAATGTGCCATGGGCACTTTGCACCTTGGGCAGTGCCTTGGGACATAGGCTGGCACTGCCAATGCCCAAGGGGCACCAACCCCATCACCCGACCTGCTGGGGAGCCCTGATTACCCTCCTTTATTCCAGCAGGGTGTCCTGCTAGTTCCCTGAATGTGGGGAGCGAGCCTGAAACCTACCGGAATGAAGTACTCCTGGCAGGGTGGGGGACTCAATTAGGACCTGAAATGTCCTGATAATTAACGTGTATACATATTTAAAACAGATTAAAAACAGGTTTAAATGACTTACCTGCTTTAGTACCAGTTTCCAGCGCGGTTTGACTGGCAGCTGTTTGCTGACTCTGGGAGATGCGCACAAGTTCCTAGTGCATACGCAAATCCCTGTTCAAGGCCGGAGATGGACATCTCCACCGCAACCCAACAGAACAGTTGTAGGTCACAACAGGAGTATCACAGCCAATATTCCCAGTGGTGGGGAGCCCAGAATTAAAGGTCATAGTTTAAGGATAAGAGGTAAACCTTTCAGAACTGAGATGAGGAAACTTTTTTTTTCACCCAGAGGTAGTGAATGTGTGGAACTCACCACAGATTGTAATTGAGGCCAAAACATTATGTGATTTCAAGAAGAAATTAGATATATCTCTTGAAGCTAAAGGGATCAAGGGATATGGGGGAAGGGGTATCAGGATATTGAATTCGATGATCAATCTTGATCAAAATGAATGGCGAACAGGTTCAAATGGGCCAAATGGCCTCCTCCTGCTTCCAGTTTCTATGAGCTGCATTTCTCTAATGTGAAACTGATCTAGATTGAAATTGCTGTCATTTCATCATTGTACAAGAAGGCTACTTGTTCATTACCCCGCCAAACCTCTCCTTCTTAATATCGTTCAATAGCTCGATTCAGAAAGAGAAGAACAGTCCATGTTCCTGAACCTCACAAAGGACATCTTAAAAGAATTCATTTCCCCTTCTTTCTCACTCTCAGCTCAGCTAACAGCACCACAAAAAGCTGTTTCATTGTCTGTAAAGCACTTTGGCTCATTCGGAGCTTATGAAGGAAACATAAGTTTTTTTTAGTTAAACTGAAAGGGTTGTTTGAAGCTTCACTCAAAGTGTTAACGATGATGGGGTACCGGGGGAACTGGTTAGCTCAGTTGAATGGCTGGGTTTGATGCAGAGCGATGTCAAGAGTGTGGATTCAATTCTCAATTATTCATCAAGGCCCCATTTCCCAACCTTGTCTGAGATGTAGTGACCCTCAGGAAAAATTATCACCAGATATCTCTCTCCCTTTGAGGGTGCGAATGCCTACAGTTATTGTGGTGACTTTAGCTTTACCTGTGAGTGATGCTTCTCGAGCAGAACTGTATGTCTATGAAATGTTTCAGGCATTAATTCCTCTTTCTCCAGCGATTGAATCATTTTGGAACCCACTTTGGAGCCTGTCTGTACTTCGAACAACAACCTTTCAATTTTTGTTTCTGACTGGACTGAAAAACAGAGGAAAGGTTTTAGTTATCAACTCTGAGCTGTAATGATCACAAAGTGGGAGGTAGTTTGTTACGTCTTTACCTGGCCTGATTGAAACTTTGGCAGTGTGCAGTCCCAATAATCTGTGCAGCGGCCCATGGCGAATGTAAACAGCACTGGCCGTCTTTGTATCAATGCACAGATCAAAGCCAAATGTTGTCATCCCCATACAAATATTCATCGCAGAGGGTCTTGGTGCAAGGCGCTGTTCTTCATCATAACATTCAGCTTCATCTGTTATTACTCCTGAGCAAAGCTCCAGCTGTCGGTAAGGAATCAGGAAGTTCACTAGTAAGATTTATATGGGGTTTGTTTTGTTTCCTTGTGCTTGTATTTCACAATTTGATTTGATTTGATTTATTATTGTCACATGTTAGCATACAGTGAAAAGTATTGTTTCTTGCGTGCTATACAAGCAAAGCATGCTGTTCATAGAGAAGGGAACAACAGAGTGCGGAATAAAGTGTTATAGTTAGGGTGTAGAGAAAGATCAACTTAATGCAAGGTAGATCCAATCAAAGTCTGACAACAGCAGGAAGAAGCTGTTCTTAAGTTGGTTGGTACATGACCTCAGACTTTTATACCTTTTTACCGAGGGAAGAAGGTGGAAGAGAGAATGTCTGGGGTCCTTAATTGTGCTGGCTGCTTTGCTGAGGCAGTGGGAAGTGTAGACAGAGTCAATGGAGGGGAGGCTGGTTTGTGTGATAGATTGGGCTACATTCACAACCTTTTGTAGTTCCTTGCTGTCCAGACGTTGCACAGACATTTGCCAATAAAAGCTTATGGGTATAATAATCCCAAAGGATTTCATTGGCTGTAAAATCCCCTTGCAATGAAATGTATTGTGGGAGGAAACTGGAGCTCCTGGTGGAAATCCATACAGACATGGGGAGAATGTGCAGACTCTACTCAGACAGTGACCCAAGCTGGGAATTGAACCGGGGTCCCTATGCAGTGAGGCAGCAGTGCCAACTACTGTGCCTTCCTGGCCACCCACAATTTACAGAGGCAGCGCAGGAAGTGGGCGAATGGGCTGAATGAGCAGTGTGGTGGCCAATTAAGAGCCACATTCTGCCCTCCTTGCCCCCACTGCTGCTATTTTGCCAAAACAGGTGATGCCTAACAGCTGGTGAGTAGACTTAAATTTCTACTGCAGAGACTGGTGTCAGGCTCCGATGGGTATCCCCTGTCTGCATTGGAGGCAGTTCCCCAAGATCATTTTCCCCCCTTTAACCTTTCTCCCCTGGCTTCTCAAACCTGGTTTCACCCCTCACTCCCCATTCTCCTTACTGCAGTCAGCCATCTGGCACTGTCAATACCCCGGACTCCAGAACCTCCCCGTCTTTGGGTACTGCCTGCAGTGCCAACAATGACCACCACTCTATTATGGTACTGCTGAGACTACAGAGCTGCCGGCCAATCAGATTGGCTGACAGATCCCAAAGGCTGCACTTACTTCTTAGATGGGGGTGAAAATTTTGACCAGGTAATTGACCTTTTGTTGGGTCCTCACAATTTTTCCATGAGGTGGGAGGGAGGAATGCAGCATCCCAGAAAAACCAGCCCAAGAAAACAAAACAGTCGTGGAATAGTAACTTGGTCAAAAGGCCACAATGGTAAATACGTTTGCATCTGCTGTCTTGTAGGGAATTAGGAGAGTATGGTTTATAATAAAGTTTGTCATGTCATGAATCTGCAAGGGCCACATATATGATTCGGAATCTTTTCCGATTTTCAGAATTTCTTAACAATTTGTGGAGCTGGGGTTGAGTTGAAAGGATCAATGAAATTTACCATTGAAAAGATAGGATAATTCTATCTTTATTCATATCTTGTCTGAAATGATACCAAAGGTTTGCCTGAATGGGTAGGGAAGTGACGAATGCAATTCAATTGCTGTTTGTCATTTTCATAAATGACCTGAATGAGGAAGTGGAGGGATGGGTGAGTAAGTTCGCCGATGACACGAAGGTCGGTGGTGTTGTGGATGGTCTGGAGGGATGTCAGAAGTTGCAGCATGACATCGACAGGATGCAAGACTGGGCGGAGAAGTGGCAGATGGACTTCAACGCGGATAAATGTGTTGTGGTCCATTTTGGCAGATCCAACAGGATGAATGAGTACACTATCAAAGGTAGGAGTCTTAGCTGTGTGGAAGAGCAGAGGGATCTTGGGGTCCGGGTCCATAAGACTCTCAAATCGGCCTCCCAGGTGGAGGATGTGGTTAAGAAAGCTTACGGTGTACTGGCCTTCATTCATCGAGGGATTGAGTTCAGGAGTCAGGAGGTAATGCTGCAGCTTTATAGGACCCTTGTCAGACCACACTTGGAGTACTGTGCGCAGTTCTGGTCGCCTCACTATAGGAAGGACGTGGAAGCTATTGAAAGGGTGCAGAGGAGATTTACAAGGATGTTGCCTGGATTGGGAGGCATGCCTTATGAAGACAGGTTGAGGGAGCTGGGACTGTTCTCCCTGGAGAGACGAAGGTTGAGAGGCGACCTGATAGAGGTTTACAAGATGTTGAGAGGAATAGATAGGGTGGACTCTCAGAGACTATTTCCCAGGGCTGAAATGGTCGCGACGAGAGGGCACAGATTTAAGGTGCAGGGAAGCAAGTACAGAGGGGATGCTAGGGGAAAGTTTTTCACTCAGAGGGTGGTGAGTGAATGGAATCGGCTGCCGTCGGTGGTGGTCGAGGCGAACTCGCTGGGGTCTTTTAAAAGACTTCTGGATGAGTATATGGGATCCAATGGGATTGGGGGTTATAGATAGGTCTATGGCTGGGTAGGTTTTGATGTGTTCGGCACAACTTGTGGGCCGAAGGGCCTGTTTGTGCTGTCGTGTTCTATGTTCTATGTTCTATGTTCAATCTGGAAAGGTGTGAGATAATGCATTTGGAGAGGGCAAACAAAGCAAGGGAATTCTCAATAAATGGAAGGATATTGAGAAAGATTGAGGAAATGAGACCTTAGAATGCATGTTCACGGGTTATTGAAGATGGGTAAGGTGGTCAAGAAATCATATGGAATTCAATGTGGTTGACACTCATCTGCCCTCCAAGGGTATTTAGAGATGGACAATAATTGCCAGCAAGCCCATGACACCCCTGTCCCACAAATGAATTAAAAAAAACATTGCGACCATTGATTTTGTCTTATTCAAGGTTCCTGCTAATCCTTTCACTTAACAAAAATATTCTCAAGCTAGAAAACTCCAACTGTTCCTCAGCATCCATAATCTTTTGGCAGGAGAGAGTTCCAGATTGTCTGTTATCCTTTGTATGATAATGCACAGCTGAAGACCATAAGACATAAGAGCAGAAGTATACCATTTAGCCCATCATGTTTACTCCACCATTTATACAATCCCTGCAGTGCAGAAGGAGACCACTTGGCCCATCGAGTCTGCACCGACCACAATCCCATCCATGCCCTATTCCCATAACCCTGCTAATCCCTCTGATATTAGGGTTAATTTATTATGGCCAATCAACCTAACCTACACACCTTTGGACTGTGGGAGGAAACTGGAGAAGGGAAGAACATACAAACTCCACACGGACATTGACCCGAGGCTGGAATTGAATCTGGGTCTCTGGCACTGTGAGGCAAAACTGTGGCACCGTGCTACCCCGATCAATGAGATCATGACTGATCTGATATGATAGCAATAATCAGATAGCAGTAGGCTCTAATGGTAACGATTAGTCCATGTTATTTAATGTAAAACAAACTTACGTTTGATTGACTATGTCCCGACGACGTGAATTTTTGGTTTGTAATGCTTGGTTCTTTAGCCTCAGGTACAATCGGAGTTAATATTGCTGCAGATAGATTCTCTACATTTCTTGACACAGCAAATGTCTCTGACCTGTTGGTCAAATATTGCATTGATCATTAACAACAGAACCATAGAATGATAAAGACCAGAAAGAGACTTTTCATTCCATTATTCCAGTTCTGCCTTTTTGAAAAAGCTATTTAATTAATTTCACTACTTCCCGCTGTCCTCAGGATGCTGTGGACTTCTTGTATTTATCAATTCCATTTTGAAAGTTAACATAGAATCATAGAATCCCTACAGTACAGAAGGAGGTCATTTGGCCAATGAGCCTGTACATACACCAATCCCACCCAGGCCTTATTGCTATTGTATAACAATACAGCTAATCCCCCCACACTAGATTATAAGTTTATTTGTTATTAACCACAAGTAAGGCTTACATTTTCACTGCAATGAAGTTAGTGTGAAATTCCCTGAATTGCCACACTCCAGCACCTTTCGGGTCAATACACCTAACCAGCACGTCTTTAAGACTGTAGGCATTTTAGATGGCCAATCTTCCTAACCTGCACATCTTTGGACTGTTGGAGGAAACCAGAGCACCCGGAGGAAACCCAAGCAGATACAGAAGAATGTAGAAACTCCACACCCTGGCGCTGTGAGGCAGCAGTGCTAACCACTGTGCTACTGTGCCTAGTTATGATTGAATCTGCTTCCACTGTCCTTTCAGGCAGCGTGTTCCAGATCATAACAACTGACGATGTTAAAAAATAGTTGTCTCATGTAATCTCTTAAATCTGTGTTCTCTGGATATGCAGAAACCTTGCCATTCAAAACTGTTTTTCCTTAGCCACCTCCGATTAAAATATTCATGATTTCAACACACCTGTCAAATCATCTCTTCATCTTATCTGTTCTAAGGAGGCAATTGCAATTTCTCCAGCCTCTCCAAATGATAAAGTCTTTCATCCTTGGCAGCATTCCAGTAAATCTCATCCACACCCTTCCTAAGGCATTGACACCCTTCCCTAACTGTGATGCCCAGAACTGGCAACATGTTTCAGCTGGGTCATATCCAGTCATTTATAAATGTCTAACATAACTTCCTTATCTTTTGGACTCATGCTGCTATTACGAAGCCAAGGAGACTGTATAACTTCTTAACATCCTTCTTAACTTGTCCTTCACAGCTTTGTATACCTTCCATCAGTGGACACTGTTTTTTTTCTTATTTACTCTCTTAGAACCTCTGTTAAATCACTGCTTAATCTTTTCTGCTCTAAGCTGAACATAGAAATCACTTGACCGATCAAGCCTGGACATGCACCAATCCAAATTAGGTCCTTTTCCCATAATTGCATGTCTTTACCCTGCTAATCCCCTGCCATAAGGAACAATTTAGCATGGCCAATCAACCTAACCTGCATATCTTTCAAACTGTGGGAGGAAACTAGAACACCCGGAGGAAACCCACACAGATACAGGGAGAATGTGCAAGCTCCACACAGACAGTGACCCGAGGCTGGAATTGAACCTGGGTCCGTGGCACTGTGAGGCAGCAGTGTCAACCACTGTACCACCGTGCAATCCTTTCACAATTTCTCTGGTAAGTTCCATGTTTCTTTTCTTATTGGGTAAATACAAAGTTTCCTCAAAAACTTGGAGGTTACATGCAGTTGGCAGTTTGGTACAGTGCTGTCTTCTTCCGAGGCAGACCCTGTGGATTGGGGGTGATTTGCTTCCACTCTAGTTTAAGGTACTCTGAGATAGCTGACAAATCCAATGCACAAAGTGCAGACTCTACTACATGTGGGACAGTTGGTGTCTGAAAAGTTTGGAATTTTGTTTGCTCCATCTAACTCCTTGACTTCATCCCTACACATTCCTGAGCAAGTCTCTCAATGTGATAACAGAGACTTCCATTTTAGTCTCTCTTATTCCATTTTCTCCATTTCAGTCAGTCACGAACCAGGGTCCTCCATGGGGAGTCAATGGGGATGTTTGATCTCTTAGGAATGCCCTCAAAGCATTATTCCGCTGTCCTCCTGTGAACCTCTTGCTATGACCCAGTTTTGAGTGAGGCAGTTGGTTCAGGAGTTTGGTGTACGAACAGCATCTACTACCCAATACTGGGCGTGTGAGAGAATCTTGAAGTTAGATCCCTTTCGATGTGGAGGATCTTGTGAAGATATCGCTGATGCTACTTCTCTAGAGCTTTAAAGTGTCTGCTGTAGGCAGCCCAATTATCTGAAGCGTATCAGAGATTGGGTATCCCTGCTGTCCAATAAACCATGACCCTCGTTTCTGGTTTGATTTCCAAATACTCTTTTCCTCAGTTTTCTGAAGTATTAGCTGGAAGGTAGAATCATTGAATCATAGAATCCCTACAATGCTGGTTCCAGTGCAGAAGGAGGCCATTTGGCCCATTGAGTCTAACCCACAACAATCCCATGCTATCCCTGATTAGTTACCCTGCTAATCTCTCTAACCTGACAGTAAGAGGCAATTTTAGCTTGTCCAATCAACCTAACCCACACATCTTTGGACAGTGGGAGGAAACTGGAGCACCCGGAGGAAACCCATGCAGACACGGGGAGAATGTGTAAACTCCACAGAGACAGTGATCCAAGTCGGGAATTGAACCCAGTTCCCTGATGTTGTGAGGCAGCAGTGGTAAGCACAGATGTCACCATGCTGCCCCATCAACCACCAAAAAAGGCAAATGGGTGTTGGCCTTCCTAGTAACAGGATTGGCATATAGGAACAGGATGTCTTGCTATAGTTGTACAAGGTCTTGGTGAGGCCACACCTGGAATATTGTATACAGTTTGGGTCTCCTCATCTGAGGAAGGATGTTCTTGCTCTCGAAAAAATGCATCGAAGAGTTTCCTGACTGATGGCGGAACTGATGTTTGAAGACAGGTTGTATTCACGGAAGTTCAGAAGAACAAAAGGCGATCTCAAAGAAACCTGGATAATTCTAACAGGACTAGGCAGAGTAGATGCAAAAGGGATGTTCCTTATGATGGGGGAGTCCAGAACCAAGGATCATAGTCTGAGGATACCGGTTAGGACAGAGATGAGGTGAAATTTCTTCATCCAGAGAGCAATCAGCATGTGGAATTTGCTACCGCAGGAAGTAGTTGAGGCCAAAACATTGAATGTTTTCAAGAAGTTAGATATAGCATTTGGGACGAAGAGGATCAAAAAGTATGGAGTTATGACCTAGTCAAGCTATTGAGTTGGATGGTCAACCATAATCATAATGAATGGTGGAGCAAGCTCGCAAGGCCGAATTGCCTCCATATTCTTCAATTGTCTATGTTTCTTTGTTACAGTGAATGACTTTTTTCAACTTTATTAAAGCTTTCAACTCCATCTTCCAGCAGAAGGTTAACGACATTACTCCTCAAACATGGCTGCCTTCCATTGTCTGACTACTTCACAATGATCCTCACTAAAGGAACCAGGACAGATCCTGTCTCAGTGAAGACTACAGTTTAAAAGACTGTGTCATCACATCAACCCTCTTCTCCATCTTCCACACTGGAGCTCATCTCCAGTAAACTAACACGGGTTTGGAGATAATCAGCACACAGACAGAATACTGTCCAATCTATCACCTCCAATACAAAACCAGAACTACTCTAACCTCTGTCATAGAGCTTCAGTATAGAGATAGTGTGTGTGTATGTGTGTGTGTACGTGCATGTGTGTGTGCATGTGTGTATGCGTGTATGTGTATGTGTGTGTGCGTGTGCGTGTGCATGTGTGCGTATATATGTGCGCGTGTGTGTTCCTGTTCAGAAACTAGAACAAGTCATTAGTCTATCACCAGAGGCTTATAGTTTGAAGGGCATTATAGCACATCAAGCATAATCACATTCACATAGACAAACTAAGAAGCAATTTAGCATAGCCAATCCATCTAACCTGCACATTTTTGGCTGTGGGAGAAAACCAAAACCCAGAGGAAACCCACGCAGACATGGGGAAAATATGCAGACTCCACACAGACAGTGACTTGAAGCCTGAATTGAACCCGGGTCGCTGGTGCTGTGGGGCAGCAGTGCTAACCACTGTGCCACCATGCCATCTCACACAGGAAGGGGATTAGAGAAAAATAAGTACAGTATTCATTACGTGAACGATATGATTTGGTTTTCCTCTTCAGGTACTGCGCTCTCAATCTTCAGATTCCTTTCTTGAACATTTATATTTGCAGATGTATGCACAGGGAAAGCCGAATGGATTTTTACCTCGAATTCTAAACCGGATTGAATGTCGCTGGTCGTTATTCCCATGAAGGCTTTGCTGTATACAGCCACACTGGAAAAGAATTAACAGAGGGATCTTAAACTCGCCGAGGCCCAGGAAATTTAGTGATCACATTGAGAAACAATCAATCTGAGGGTAGTTTAAATTATATTGTACCCACTCCATAGATAACTTGAAAGAAAACATCAAGCATACCTTGGGTTTATCTGAGCCTTCAGCTGAATGTTGGCCTTGAACAATTGAGAAAAGGAAGAGATGGAAGAAGGGACTTTTGCTTCAACTATTTGAGAAAGGGATTGAGAATAAATGTCAGTCGCAATTCTATTAATTATCCACATATAGAAAATATGCTTCTCAAAAGCACCTGCATTTTAAGAGCATTTTCAGCACAACAGAAACTATAGGAGGCCGTTTGGCCCTTCAATCCTGATCTCCCATTCAATGAGATTATTAAATGGAAAGTATCCCATCAGGTTCCTGCCATGCAGTTTGTAGATACTGGACAAGCTGCAGGGAGTCAGGATTTGAGTTCCTCTCCACAAAATTCTCAACCTCTGACCTGATTTGGTAGCCTCAGTATTTATATGACTGTCCAATTCAGTTTCTGATGAATAGTTACACCCAGGATGTTGACAGTGGGGGATTCAGTGATGGGTAATTTGAATTCAATGGGTGAATATTAGGTTCTCTCTTGTTGGAGATGGTCAATGCCAGGCACTTATGTGGCGCAAATAACTTGAGAATATAATATTCTCGATTATATATCGAGAATATATAAGTCTCGATATATTCCAGGTTTTGCATTACACAGGCATATATCACTTCAGTATTTGAGGAGTTATGAATGGTACTGAACATTATGCCTTTATCAGTGAACATTCTCACCTTATGATGGAGGGAAAGTTATTGATGAAGTGACTGAAGAAGGTTGGGCCTAGGACACTAACCCTGCGGAACGCCTGCAGTGATGTCCTGTGACTGAGGTAATGACTTTCAACTAACATAACCATCTTTTTTGTGCCAAGAATGATTCCAACTGGCAGAGAATTTTCCCTTGCTTCCCATTCATGGGTACATGCTGTAGCCATTTTAGAGCATAGAACATTACAGTGCAGTACAGGCCCTTCGGCCCTCGGTGTTGCGCTGACCAGTAGAACCAATCTAATGATTCTCTACCTAAACTATTCCAATGTTATCCATATGCCTATCCACTGCCCATTTGAACGCCCTTAAAGTTGGCGAGTCCACAACCACTGCAGGCAGGGCATTCCACACCTTTACTACTCTCTAAATAAAGAACTTATCTCTAACATCCGTCCTATAACTACAATCTCTTAATTTAAAGTTATGTCCCGTCGTGTTAGCTATCGCCATCTGAGGAAAAAGGCTTTCACTGTCCATCCTACCTAATCCTCTAATCCTATGCTTCAATTACGTCACCTCTTAACATTCTTCTCTCTAACAAAAACAACCTCAAGTCCCTCAATCTTTCTTCATTTTGGAGCCACTTGCCCAAAGTTAGAACTTTCCAGGATAGTTACTGGAATATGATCAGGGTGCATAGCCTTTGCAGTATCCAGAAACCTCCAGCTGTTTCTAGATATCATGTGGAGTGAATCAAGTTGGCTGAAGACTGACACTGCTGGGTCCCTCTGGAAGAGGCCAATATGGATAATTTACTCAGCATTTCTGGCTGGGATTGGGGTGAATGTTTCAGCCTTATTTTTTGCACTGAAGTGCTAGGCTCCTCCATCATTGAGGATGGGGATATTTGTGGGGCCTCCTCCTCTAGTGAGATGTTTAATTGTCCATCGTCATTCACAACTGGATGTGGCAGGATTGCAGAGCCTAGATCTGATCTGTTGCTATGGGATGATCTATCACTTGCTGCTCCCACTGTTTGTCATGCATGTCATTCTGCAGTGTAGGTTTAACATGTTGGCATTCACTTTTTGGATTATCTGGTGCTGCTCCTGGCAAGCCTTCCTGCACTGTTCATTGAACCAGGGTTGGTGGTAATGGTAGAGTGGAGGAAATGCTGAGGCATAAGATTACAGATTGTGGTTAAATTCAGATGCAGCTGATGTCCGCCTGCATCAGACAGAGTTTTAAGCTGAGAATCCTGTTTGAAATCCATCTCCTTTAGCAGGATGGAGAGTATCCTCAACATGGAGCTGGAACATGGTTTGTACAGTGACTGTGCAGTGATCACTCCTACCAACACTGTCATGGACAAATGTTGGTGAGACTGAAATCAAGTAGGGTTTTCCCTCTTCTCTCGCTCCCTGCCGCAGGCCCAGTCTGATGCAGGAGCTCTTCAGAACTTGGTCCGCTTGACCAGTAGTCGTGCTGCTGAGTTACTTTTGGGAATGGGCATTGAAGTCTCCAACCCAGACTACATTAAGAACAAAGAACAAAGATCAACACAGCACGGGAAACAGGCCCTTCGGCCCAACGAGCCCGCGCCGCCGTCCTAACGTCTTAATGACATATAGAGACCAATATAGGGACAATTTGTTACCCAATCAGCCTAAGAGCACATTTTGGGATGTGGGAGGAAACCGGAGCACCCGGAGAAAACCCACGCAACCACGGGGAGAACGCGCAAACTCCCGCAGACACAGGCCCAAATCCATGTGTCTGCACAGCAACAGCGATAGTCTCTGAGCTGTCATGTTGCCCATCTGATGGTCCAGTTTAAGCATACACTAACGACGTGAAGCACTAGGCCACTCCTGAAGTAACATCCAGGAGCAGCCCTCACACGACCTGCCGAATGCATGCACCTTGTTGGTCAACAAGGTGGACCGAATAGCCTGTGGAAACAAATAAAGTATTTAAACAGTCCTCCTATATCCCTCTATCTGCAGACCGCTCATGTGGCTGTCCAAGAGACCTTAAACAACCCTAGCGTGCCTGCTCCCACCACCTTACTCGGTAGTGCATTCCACACCCCCACTACCCTTTGTGTGAAAAATGCCCTCTAATATTAGTCTTATACATAGCCCCCTTCACCCTAAGGCCGTGACCCCTCATTCTATCCGAATCTAATGGTGGAAAAAGCTTACCACCATTTACTCTATCTATACCCCTCATAATCTTATATACCTCTAATAGATCCCCTCTCAGCCGACGTCTTTCAAGGGGAAACAACCCCAGTGCGTTCAATCTTTCCTCGTAAGACAGCCCTTCCATACCAGGCAGCATCCTGGTAAATCTCCTCTGCACTCTCTCCAGGGACTCCACATCCTTCCGGTAGTATGGCGACCAGAACTGGATGCAGTACTCCAAGTGAGCCTAACCAACGTTCTATACATTTGCAACATCAAACTCCTACTCTTGTATTCTATACCCCTTCCTATGAAGGCTAACATACCATACGCTTTCTTTATCACTTTTTCCACCTGTACTGACACCTTCAGAGACTTGTGAACCTGCACCCCCAGGTCTCTCTGCGTCTCTATACTCCGGATAGTTTTACCTTTTATCCTATAACTCCCCTCTACATTATTCTGGCCAAAATGCATCACCTCGCATTTATCCGGATTAAATTCCATTTGCCATCTATCTGCCCAATCTACCAGCCTATCTATGTCTTGTTGTATTGCCTGGCACTGCTCCTCAGTCCCCGCCAATCCAAGTATCTTAGTGTCATCAGCAAATTTGCTGATCACACCACCTACCCCCTCTTCCAAGTCATTTATATAAATCACAAATAGAAGAGGTCCTAGTACTGAGCCCTGTGGCACACCACTAGTGACTGACCTCCAGTTGGAAGAAGAGCCTTCCACTAATACCCACTGTCTCCTCCTCCCAAGCCAGTTCTCAACCCATCTACATACCTGGCACTGTATCCCATGCACCTTCATCTTTTTTATCAGCCTACCATGGGGAAACTTGTCAAACGCCTTACTGAAATCCATGTAGACGACATCAACGGCTTGTCCTTCATCAACCGTTTTTTGTCACCTCTTCAAAAAATTCCACTAGGTTCGTAAGGCACGACCTCCCCTTAACGAAGCCATGCTGCGTATCCCTGATCAGATCGCAGCGCTCCAGATGCTCATACATCCTGTCCCTGGGGATCCTCTCCATTAGCTTACCTATAACTGAAGTCAAGCTCACCGGCCTATAGTTCCCTGGGTTATCCCTCTGACCCTTTTTAAACAACGGTACTACATTTGCAATCTTCCAGTCCTCTGGGACCTCACCTGTGTCCAAAGAAGAGACAAAGATTTGCATCAGAGGCCCAGCAATGTCATCTCTCACCTCCCTTAGCAGCCTGGGATAAATACCATCAGGCCCCGGGGCTTTATAAGTCTTTATGCTACCTAAAAGCCCAACACTTCTTCCCTCGTAATGATTATTTCCTTTAACGGGTCCTCAAAATCCTCAAAGCCGGCATCAGATATCAGGCCCCTCTCCCGCGTGAATACTGACGCAAAGTATTCATTCAGGATCTCCCCCATCCCCTCAGGCTCTAAGCATAGATCCCCTCCTCTGTTCCCGAGAGGTCCAATCTTCCCTCTAACCATCCTTTTGCTCCTTACATAGGAGTAAAATGCCTTAGGATTTTCCTTAATCCTACCTGCCAAAGCCATTTCGTGGCCCCTTTTTGCCTTTCTAACACCCCTTTTAAGATCCCGTCTACACTCTCTATATTTTTCCAGCGCTGCCTCTGTCCCCAGTTGCCTGGATCTAACGTACGCCTCCCGCTTCTTCCTGACCAAGTCCTCAACATCCCTAGTAAGCCACGGTTCTCTAATCCTACCTTTCCCATCCTTTCTCCTTACCGGCACGTGTCTATCCTGCAAACATTTTAGTTTTCTCTTGAAAGATTCCCACATGTGCAGCGTTGACCTACCCTCGAACAGCTTATCCCAGTCGGTATCCTTAAGATCCTGCCTAATCTGGCTATATCTAGCCCTCCCCCAGTTTAACACCCTCCCCTTAGGGCAGGCTTCATCTTTTTTCATTAATACCCTAAAGCAGACAGAGTTGTGGTCACTATTAGACACATGCTCTCCTACTACAACGTCAACCACCTGCCCTGGCTCATTCCCCAAAACCAGATCCAGTATAGCCCCCTCTCTAGTCGGGCTATCCACATACTGCTCCAAGGACCCTTCTAAAACACACTGTACAAATTCCTCCCCGTCCGCACCTTCCGCTCTAGGCACCTTCCAATCTACCACAGGGAAATTGAAATCTCTCATTACAACTACCCTATTCTTCCTACACTTATCTAAAATTTCCTTACATATCCCTTCCTCCACGGCACGCGGACTGTTGGGCGGTCTGTAGTACACACCCAACATAGTAACCTCTCCCTTCCTATTCCTCAACTCCACCCATAGCGACTCAATTCCTAACTCAGCCATACCATCCTCCTTCTGCACTGCTATGATGTGATCCTTAACTAATAACGCCACTCCCCCTCCTCAAACCACCTCTATCATGCCTAAAACACTTATACCCCGGAATATTCAATTGCCAGTCCTGCCCTTCCTTTAGCCACGTCTCAGTCACCGCCACCACTTCTAACTTCCTCTCGCACATTATTGCCTTCAGTTCATCTGTTTTGCCAGTCACACTCCTCGCATTAAAACACATGCACTGAAGGCCCTCAGGCACTCTCTGATCTTCCCTCCTACTCTCCGGAGTTACCCTGTCACCAATCTCTCTCCCACTCCAAGTTCCCTCTATCTCCCCACCCCCCCTCCATATTAGTTTAAACCCTGCTGTGCGAAACACTCCAGCTAACCTCCCAGCTAAAATATGGGTGCCCTTCCCAGACAACTGTTCCCCGTCCCTCTTGTATAGATGCCCCTCCCTCCTGAAGATTTCCCAATGGTCTAAGAATCTGAATCCCTCCACCCTACACCAATCCCTCAACCACGCATTCAGTTGGAGCACTTCGTTGTTCCTAACCCTGTCATTTCCAGGCATCGGCAGCAGCCCAGAGAATGCCACCCTGGAGGCCCTACACTTCAGCCGGGCCCCCAAGTCCCTGAACTGCCTACGTATGTCCCCCCTGCACTTTGCTCCTACAATCTTTCTCTCCCACGTGGACTATTACATCAGCCTTAGCCCCTCCACCCTTCAAAATTCCCTCTACCCTCTCCGTAACATCCTAGACCCCTGCTCCAGGGAGGCAGACTACCATCCTGGAGTCCTGCTTTTGCCCACAGAACCGCCTGTCGATCCCCTTGACCTTCTCATCCCCCACCACTATCTCACATTCCTCACTCCTACCGTCCTCTGGGGCATTTAGATCCCCCTCCCTCTCTGTGCCCTCGCCACCTTCAGTCCTTCCTCTAAGCGATATTCGAACTGGACAAGTACTGATTCACCAGCTGAGGTAGGGCAGTAAATGGTAAGTAGCAGGAGGTTTCTTGCTTGTGTTTGACTTGATGTCACGAGTCAGTATTGGAGACTCCAAGGGCTGTTTGGCCTGTCTGTACATTGCTGTGGTGCCAACATCATTGGGTCTATCCTGCCAGTAAGGGTATGTCATGCTGCTTTTTAACTTTTCTGTTGATGTGAATCCCCAGGTATTAATGAGGGGAGGCTATTACCTAATGATATATCACTAGATTCTTAATCCAGAAACTCAGCTAATGTCTTGGGGACTTGGATTCGAATCCCACCCATAGTAGATGATGGAATTTGAATTCAGTAAAATCTTCTGGAATTAAGTATCTATTAGAACATAGAACATAGAACATAGAACATAGAACATTACAGCACAGAACAGGCCCTTCGGCCTTCGATGTTGTGCCGACCAAAATAAAAAGCAATGCCCCTCCAAACTAAACCATTCCCTTCTCTTCCATATACTTATCAATTAACCTCTTAAACGCCACCAAACTTGGCGCATCTACAACAGCTGCAGGCAGGGCATTCCACTCCCTAATCACTCTTTGAGTAAAGAACCTACCTCTGATATCCGTCCTATAACTCATACCCCTTAATTTAAAGCTGTGTCCCCTCGTGCTAGCTTTCTCCATCCTAGGAAAAAGGCTATCACTGTCCACCCTATCTAAACCTCTAATCATCTTATATGCTTCAATAAGATCCCCTCTTAGCCGCCTCCTTTCTAACGAAAACAACCTCAAATCCTTCAACCTCTCTTCATAGGACCTGCCCTCCATACCAGGCAACATCCTGGTAAACCTCCTCTGTACCCTCTCCAATGCCTCCACATCTTTCTTATAATGTGGGGACCAGAACTGCACACAATACTCCAAGTGCGGCCGCACTAGAGTTTTGTACAGTTGCAACATGACGTTGCGGCTCCGAAATTCAATCCCCCTACCAATAAAAGCTAAGACTCCATATGCCTTCTTAACAACCTTATCGACTTGACTGCCTACTTTCAGGGATCTATGCACATATACACCAAGATCCTTCTGTTCCTCAACACTATTAAGAGTCCTACCATTAGCCCTATACTCTACACATTTATTATTCCTGCCAAAGTGCATTACCTCACACTTTTCCACATTAAACTCCATTTGCCACCTCTCGGCCCAGCTCTGCAACTTGTCCAAGTCCCTCTGCAAACTATAACACCCCTCTTCACTATCTACCACTCCACCGACTTTAGTGTCATCTGCAAATTTACTAATCCATCCTTCAATACCCTCATCCAGATCATTTATAAAAATTACAAACAGCAGGGGCCCCAAAACAGACCCCTGAGGCACACCACTTGTCACCGAAATTGATGGCCTTGAAACCATTGTCGATTGTCGGAAAAACCCATCTGGTTTATTAATGTCCTTTAGAGAAGAAAATCTGCTGTCCTTATCTATTCTGGCCTACATGTGGCTCCAGAGTAATGTGGTTGGCCCTAAGATGCCCTCAGAAAACTAGGGATGGGCAATAAATGCTGGGGGACCAGCGATGTTCATTTCGACGAATGAATTAAAAAAAAAGAAAAAAAGTTCAATTGATTTATTGTCTGGCACCAGAGAGAGAGAGAGAGAACATCAAAGGTGATGGATCACTATGAAAAGCCAGCTGGTTTGCCATAAGCGTGCAGTGCCATCTGGATTGGCCACACATAACTCTAAACCACAGCACATGGCAAGTTACTAACATTTTCTGAAATAGTCTAGCAAAGCCTTTTAGATGTCAGGGTGCAATGGGGAATTGTAAATGAGGCCACACCCCGCAGATTGGCCTGCAATTGGAAAATGTTTGGCGTTTAGTTCAAAACCTGAATTCTATCCCGATGGCAGGGTGGTGAGAAGTAAGGGCAGTGCACAGAACTTATTGTGAGGTTTTTGCTCCTTGTAGGAGACAGCAGCAGATTAAGAAAAATGTAACAAAAAACCTTACCGTTGAGATTGGCTTTTGCCACAGCGGCAGTTAGGAAGGTCAGTTCCATGGGCAGACCTACACACGTGGGTACAAAGCGTCGGAGCTCAGCTGTCAGTAAGGCTGCTGCAGGATGCAGTTCAACCGGTTTCTGGAGCCGGTTTACAAGGTTTCTCAACATGCTGTGTTTTCCTTTCGTGTCCATGACTGACTATGAAGGAAAAGTACAGCACTGCTCAGATCAGCTCAGCCAGATACACTCTTTTTAGCGAGTTGTGTATTTGTCACAGTTGACACTTACCTGAATGGCTTTGTGAATATTATCCTTTCGAAAGTCCACAAAAGCTATCTCCTGGTTGAATAATTTCATGTACACTGAAGCTAGCGGCACTTTTTCTGGCAAGGATTTCCAATCTGGAAACTGAAGAAAACAATATTAACAATTCAGAAGGATAAGATGAACCAGTTAATGCTTGTCAGTATTTGCCAGTGTTAATACTATTGACACTTTGCCTAATCCATTTTTATTTCCCTATTATCCAATTCCCACCCATTTTTTTCCTGCTATAATTATTTACTTTAGTAACTGTTCCCTCCACTCTGTAACAGACCTTTCCATTTGTTCTCCATCATGTTTGATACCATTTTATTTCCTGGCTTGGCCAGACCCTCGACTTCTACCATCTAGGAAGGTATCGGCAATAAACATGTTGGAACCCTACCACCTGTAAGTTCCCCTCCAAGCCACTTACCATCCCAACTTGAAACTCTATCACTCATTCCTTCATTGTACCTGAGTTCTGGAACTCCCTTTCTAACACCACTCTAGCTGGAGCCACTCCACGTGGACTGCTGCAGTTCAAGAAATTGGATCACCTCCACCTTCCCAAGGGACAACGGGGTAGGGGTAATAAAATTGTCGACCTAGCCCTTGAAATCCATTGACGTCCAAATCACAGGAAATATTTTTTACAATTTCTTATGTCTCGCAATTTTGATGAAAGGTTGCCTATTTGAAATATTGGCCTGTAACTTCCAGGCTATTGATTGAGTTTTTTGAAGGGGTAACCAATAAGGTAGATGAGGGCAGTGCAGTTGATGTTGCCTACATGAACTGTAGCACGGCCTTTGACAAGGTACTGGATGGTAGGTTGTTGCATAAGGTTAAATCTCATGGGATCCAGGGTGAAGTAACCAAATGGATATAAAATTGGCCTTCTTGAAGCAAGAGGGTGTTTGTAGAGAATTGTTTTCAAACTGGAGGCCTGTGACCAGCAGTGTGCCTCAGGGATCAGTGCTGGGTTCACTGTTATTTGTCATTTATATTAAAGATATGAGACTTCTGAGGAAGTTATGGCCCTTTAACTCTGTTTCTCCTTTCAGACACACTGCTGAGAGCTTGTAGCATCTTCCTACATTGGGTATCACTGTCTGTGATAACCTAGTCTTACCCCATTTAAAATCCGTTGAATTTGTTTCTTATCAGGAACAGCTTTGACTGACGCACGCCTTTTGGATATGACCTCCTGGAGTCCTTCCATTCGGAATCCAACCTTTGTGGGTTAAAACAAAAATGTGCTTAAGAAAAATATTGGAACAAGGCACATGTGCAGGATGAAAGCATGGAGAAAGTAAAGTTTCACACCAAGTGGAATTTCTCCAGCTGGGTGATGCATTACCTCTGCAAGATTGGCGGAAGATCCCAAGGCGTGACCTGTGACTCTGCCCGCTACAAAAGTTGGGATGTGGCTCCCAGCATTGTTCATTACGAGGGCTTTAGCAGATACTCCTGACATCAGCTTGTCTACATTATGAACGTAAACAGCAAGACAACTGGTCAATCAAATGCATGATCAAGAAAATGAAAGCTAGTTACAACAATAATGTATATTTATGCAGTACCTATCACAGAGTAAGCTGGTCATCATTTAAACCTTTAAGAAGTACCTGGATGAGCAATTGGTACATCATAACATTCAAGGCCATGGACCAAGTGCTGGCAGATGGGGTTAGGTGGGAGTTCAGGTGGTTCTGATGTGTTGGTGTGGATTCGATGGGCCAAAGGGCTTCTTCTGTGCTGTACGATTCTATCATTAACCAATGAAAATGTCTGTGCACTTAAATAATTTGCCAGCATGCTCCTCAGGAAAAAAAAGAGTACAATTTTCTTTTTATGCATTCATAGGATTAATTATTTGTTGCCATAAATAAATACCTCTAATTACCCTCAAACTGAGCGTTTAGTAAGAATTTTCAGATGGCAGTTGAATCACTTTACTGTGGGTGTGGAATCACACGTAGGCTGGAGTGGGAGCACCAGGAGGAAACCCAGTCAGACACAAGGAGGAAGTGCAACTTCACACAGTGACCTGAGGCCAGAATTGAACCCAGATCCCTGGTGCTGTGAAGCACCAATGCTAATCACTCTGCCACTGTGCCACCTTTAGAAATGATACAGCGATCAAATCGCTATCTGGCTATGATTGTAATTGCTTGATCGAGGAGCTTACCTGTGCTGTTTAATTTATGATTAATTGAGATATTGGGCTATATTCACAACTCACTTTGAATTTCAGAGTCGGTCCTTGAGTAGCCAATGAGTGACAAATATGTGTTTATTGGGTCTGAGTGATTCTGAAATTTTGAATTTTATTTGGAAGATACACAGGAGAATTTTTTATAGCAAAATAGTTGGATTCTTACATCGTTAGTGAGACAGTAAAACAAACTAATGAGAAAATTAGTCTTTTTGATTCCTAGATGGGTCAGCTTATATTGCCCTTCCTTAATTGCCCCTGAACTGAGTGTCTTGCTTCACCATTTCAGAGGGCAGTTAAGAACAACCACATTGCTGTGGATTCTGACGTTACACGCAGGCCAGATTGAGTAAAGACAGCAGATTTCCCTCCTTAAAGGACATTTGTGAATCAAATGGATTTTGTCACAATTGTTTCAAGATTACAATTAGAAAGTCAATTCAAATTTCACCATCTACCATGGTGGAATTTGAATCTGGGTCCTTGGATTACTAGATCAGTGACGATACCACCATCTCCATTTGTTTTTCTATGTCTATAACATTATTGTCATAATTCACTTGTTGATTTAAAGCATTAAGCCTTCATTAAATGTTTTAAAACATCAAAGTGTCCGTGTTAAAGATAAAAAGAGAAATCATGTGAAATGGGACAAGCCTGCCAACAAAATAAAAGAATTCATTCTCCGGGCACTCTCTTAAAACCAGAAAACCCCTACAATGCAGAAAAAGGCCACTCAGCCCATCAAGTTAGCACCAACCCTCTGATGGAGCATCCAGCCCCCTCTTTCTATCCCTTTAACCCAGGATATGTTTACCTTGGCTAATCCATCTAGCTTGTGGGAAGAAACCCACACAGATACAGGGAGAATATGCAAACACCACGCAGTCCTAAGGTTGGGATTGAACCTGGGTCCCTGGCACCGTGAGGAGGCAGTGCTAACCACTGTGCCATCAGGTCACCTATACATTCTGCCTTCCTGTATATTAAGGTCAAATGAAAGTGCTGTTGAGGTGATGGAAAGTTTAATCTGTTCTTGGGAAGTAATTATGACTCACCTATGATAGTAATCTGATTATGAATCATTAAATGACACAGCCAAGAAAGAGGCCAATTGGCTCATTACGTCTGAGTCAGTCTTTGAAAGAACTATCCAGTTGGTCTCTTCCATCAATTACTGATCCCTTCCTTTTTAAGTTATTGGATCAGCTTCCAGTACCCTTTCAGACAGTGCATTCCAGACCACCAGAACCCTCTGCAGAAAGAGTCTTAAAAATAATGGAAGGGTGGAATAGAGAGAGGAAGAGTAAATATCCATTAGTCAAAGAGTTAGAGGAAATCCATCCAGACATGAGAAGAAAGTGCAGGCTCTGCAGAGACATTGACCCGAGATGGGAATCGAGCCATGGTCCCAGATGTTGTGAGGCAGCAATGCTGACCATTATGCCACCATAGGGGATTAACATGGTAAATGGGCAGGGTTATAGAGATTGACAAGTGACGGGGGTAAGATTGCCTTTTTGAGGCTCAGTGCATACTCAGTGGGTCGAATGGCCTCCTTCTGCACTTTGATGATAAAATACAGAAGGTAAAATGTCTGGAATAATAAGATCCTTGATTTTGGACTCCTGCATTCTCTCTGCTATTAGCACCCATAGAAATAATACAGAATACAACATCTGACTATCTCATCCAGGCCAATCCAAAGATACCCAAGTGCCCTTTCTAATCCCTTCTTGCTGCACATCCATAGTCCTATTAAAGAACAAAGAAAATTACAGCATAGGAACAGGCTCCTCGGCCCTCCAAACCCGCACCGACCATGCTACCCGACTGAACTAAAATCCCCTACCTTTCCGAGGACCATACCCTCTATTCCCATCCTATTCATGTCTTTGTCCTTAAAATTCATATTGCATCTGCTTCCACTCTCGTCCGGCAGTGAGTTCCAGGTACCCACTATCTTCTGTGTAAAAAACTTGCCTTATATGTCTTCTTTAAACTTTTGCCTTTGCACCTTAAACCTGTGCCCCCCAGTAATTGACTCTTCCATCCTGGGAAAAAGTTTCTGACTATCCATTCTGTCCATGCCCCTCATAATCTTTGAGACTTCTATTCTTTGAACTATTTCCCTTAAGGGCTTTAACAAGGATTGTCTACTGATTGTTTCACTGAGAGATATAAACCTTTTTTCTGGCTGTTTGGTAGGATACTTACAGTAGAATAGGTCAGGGTGAAATACTTTGCTGAACCGGAAACCAAGTCGGTCAAATCTGGGGCTTAGGAGTTTTGCAGCTATACTGCAGCCAGCTGCCCTGTTGAAATGAATAGTCGATGAATTTTAGTCATAAAGATATCGATTTCATTCATCTGTGAATGACGTAAAATTCCTGCAGTGGTGGGAAGTCTGCGCACTTACACGGAGCTGAGAGAAGGGAGCGAACTCCTCGCGAGAGATCTGAATTGTGAATAAGCAAAACTTGCCACCTGCAAACTGGGCTCCTTTAGCAGGGAATTTGTGAGGACTAACAATGAGTTCAGAGATGGCTCGGTGTACAGGAAAATTGCACAGGCAGACATCCGGAGCTCAGGGTGATTCCCTGGATTCATGAAGAGCTGAATGGTAATGGCTTGTACCTGGGGTGAAAAGAAAGAAATAGTCACTTAACTACCAGTGTTGCCATGGCAGCATGTGGATGGTGCAATCATTTTATCTCCCATTTTGATTGATGTCCTTAGTCTTATTGATATCTTAGTCTTTCCAGTCCGAGATGCCTGGGATTAAGTCGGAAATATGGAATTATCTCCCCAGAAAAGCAGGGGACATTGAGTCAAGTGTATTAAGCATTTGTCGCTGATGGATACTTGTTCAGTAAAGGATAAAGAAGCATCTGTGAATTGAATATAAGTCAAAATGACAGAACAAGCTGCCTCATCCTATTCCCTAACATGATCCTGTATGTTAAAAAGAATGTGGAGAAATGGGGGGAGATAAAATAGCAAACAAAATAGGTTAGTAAATTGAGAAACATAAAACAAAATCAAAAATTTCTAATATACAGCTTTGACATGGAACATTAAATCACAGTAAAGTCTTCAGTGTTTACAAGATTTTAATAAATGATGGACATCTCCCTCCCCAATGCTATTATCATTAAATTCTTAATTTGTGTAGAACACCTTGACATTTTACTTTACCTTTCCTGGGTCTTTCTTTGCAATGTTCCTCAGAGCCATGAGAGCATCAACCTGGAGTTTGAGTGGGATACTGGCAGCTGCGGTGCCGAATCCAGGTAATAGTTTCATGATATTTTTGATGCTGGCTGGTTGCCCTGCATTGCCGATCGCCTTGAGGCCCAGAACTATGTCTTCCTCATTGGCCTGGGCCGTAGCTGCAGTAAGCAAGTCGTAGAGTGGCTGGAAGAGAGACATGTGCAGAAGTTATATCAACACTGTTCAGTCATGGATAGTCAGTGAATTGCACCAGCTAGTAGGGAGGCGATGGCCTCGTGGTTTAATCACTAGACTATTAACCCAGAAACTCAGCTCATGTCCCAGGGATCCGGGTTCAAATCTGACCATGGCAGATGGTGAAGTTTGAATTCAATAAAAATCTGGAATTAAGAATCATGATGACAATGAAACCATTGTCGATTGTTGGAAAAACCCATCTGGTTCACTAATATCCTTTAGGAAAGGAAATCTGCCGTCCCTATCTGATCTGACCTATGTGTGATTCTAGACTCATGGCAATGTGATTGACCCTCAACTGCTTTTCAAGGCAACTTGAGATGGGCAATAAATGCTGGCCAGCCAGCAACGCCCATGTCCCACGAGTGAATAAAAAAAAACTCACCTTCAGTAGAGTATCAGGGCATATGGCCTGCTTTGCACAATATCTGAAAACCATCGAGCCATATCCAAGGTGAACAATCCGGCGAAGAATTTCAAACTGCTGCACGTGAGGTAATACAAATAGTTCCTGCAGAGAAAGCAATCTGCTTAGCTACTGGAGCAGCACTGAGCATCAGGACCACCTTTCTGCCCTGCCTGTTTTCTGAAAGATGCAAGAATGGGACCAGGGATGAGGGACATCAACTATTTATAGAGAAATTAGGATTCTTTTCCTTAGAGTAGAGAACATTAAGCAATGATATTCAAGTTCCAAGTCTCTTACTGCACCCAGTAGTGCACTAGGGCAGATTTCTGTCTGCTTCCATAGCTGGTGATTCCTGGAATAGGTTGGTAGTTGGTTGCCAGAGGTCTATAGCTTGAGAGGCCCCACTCCACATCATACATAACTGACCAGGAGTCTCTCCTGCTTTCCAGCTGGAGATATTTGCAGGTGACACATTCAAACTGTTCCACTGCATTATGGATGCTTCTTCAGCAAGGATTTAGTGATATTGCCATTAGACTATTAATCCAGAAACTCAGCTAATGCTCAGAGTACTTGGGTTCGAATCCTGCCAAAGCAGATGGTGGAATTTGAATTCAATTTAAAAAAAAATCTGGAATTAAGAATCTACTGATGACCATGAAGCCTTTGTCGATTGTGAGATAAACCCACTGATTTCTTTAGGGAAGGAAATCTGTCATCCTTACCAGGTCTGGTAAGGATGTGACTCCATGTGACTCCAAATCCACAGCAATGTGGCTGAGTTTGAACTGCCCCGCTAGGGCAAGTAGGGATGGGCAATAAATAGTGACCAGCGATGCCCATGTGCCATGAATGAATAAAAAAAATCAAGTCCTAGTGTGGGACTCCATCCCAGAGCTGGCTCAGAGATAGGGATGTTATCTGCTATGGCAAAAAACTGCCTAAGTGGTGATGTACAAAACCAAAGAATGGGCAATTCTAGCCACATCCACATCCTGTAAATGATTTTTTAAAAAATGACAATGTTTGATCAAATAAATAAGAAGAAACTGTACAACGGCAGAAGGGTTGGTGAACAGAAGGCACAGATAAAAGGCAGCTGGCAAATGAACTATGGAGAAATAAGGAGTTTTTTTAAATACAGAGTTGTGATCAACAATATGTTTTCCTGAAAGGATGCAGAAGCAGATTCAATAATAATTTCGCAAAGGGAATTGGGCAAAATGTGAAGAGGAAAATGTTAGAGACAGAGTGAGGAGTGTGACTGATTGGATTGCTCCTTCAAAGGGGTGCCACAGGCTCAATGGCTGAATGGCCTCATTCAGTGATGTATCTTTGTACCTATGAGTAAATACTGTTCATACTCACTCTGACTACGGCTAGGCTTTGAAGGTTGGCTGTGATTTGATGCATCGCAACACCCAGAGCCTGAGCTGCATCAACCATAGTGATGTCCAAATTCTGGAGTTTGATTTTGAGAAATCTCAGTGCACTGGTCGTTCCGACAGCAGGAAGTGCATATAGAATCCAACGCCTAGTGACACAAGGAGAACATTTTGTTGCTTTTACAGATTTTATTTAGTCTCCTGTTGGGCCCATTCGTATACAGAGCAGCCATGATCTTAATCCAAAAAATGGAACAGATTTTCTTTATTCCCTCAGAGGACGTGGGCATCATGGACTAGGCCAGCATTTATTGCCCTTCAGAAGGTAGAGGTGAGCCGCCTTCTTGAACCACTGCAGTCCCTAATACGTAGGTACACCCACAGTGGTGTGAGGGAGGGAGTGCCAGGATTTTGACCCAGCGACAGTGATGGAATGGCGAATATATTTCCAAGTCAGGATGGTTAGTGTCTTGGAGGGAACTTGCAAGTGGTGATTTTCCCATTTACTTCTTACCCTTGTCCTTCAAGGCAGTAAAGGTTGAGGGTTGGAAAATGCTGCTAAGGGAGCCTTGGTGAGTGGCTGTGAGTGAGTCCATCTTGTAGATGATGGACATCGTGGCTACTGTGCATCAGTGGTTGAGAGAATGGATTTAGAAGGTGGCGGATGGAGTGTCAATTAAATGGGCTGCTTTGTCCTGGATGGAGTTGAAATTCTTGAGTGCTGTCGAAGCGACACTCACCCAGGCAAGTGGGAAGAATTCCATCACACTCCTGACTTACAACTTTTTAGATGGTGGACAAGTTTCAGGAGTGAGGAGGTGAGTTACTCACCACACGGTTCCCAGCCACTGACCTGGCTGGCCCAGTTAAGTTTCTGGTCAATGGTAACCAAACCTCCCCACCACCCCCCCAACCCCCCCACCCCCCAGCTCTCTGGGCATTGAGTGGTGGTGATGCCATTGAATGTCAAGGAAATTAGATTCTCTATTTAGTGATGGTGATTGTTTGATGCTTGTGCAGTGCAAATGTTGCTTGCCCTTATCAACCCAAGCCTAATTGTTGTCCAGGTCTGACTGCATGAATCAAGGCTGTAATAAGGTCAGGAGCTGAGTGACCCTGGTGGAACACAAACTGGGTGTCACTGAGCAGCTTATTGCTGACAGTGCTGTTTGATAACACTGTTGATGGCTCCTTCCATCACTTTACTGATAATCGAGAGTAGGCTGATTGGGCAATAATTGGCCAGTTTGGGTTTGTCTGTTTCTTGTGTACAGGAAACATAGAAACATAGAAAATAGTTGCAGGAGTAGGTCATTCAACCCTTCGAGCCTGTACCACACACCATTCAAAATGATGGTGGCGAATCATGAACTTTAGTATCCCGCTCCTGCTTTCTCTCTATAACCCTTGATCGTTTTAGCCACCAGTTCTCCCTGGAACACATCTAACAACTGCTTTGTGTGGTGGAGAATTCCACAGGTTTATAAGTCTCTGACTGTTCTTCCGCAGTTCTTCTGCATCTCAATCCTGAATGGCTTTTCCCATATTCTGAGACTGTAACCTCAAGTTCTGGATTTCCCCAACACCGGGAACATTCTTCTCACATCTACCTGTCCAGTTCCATCAGGTTTCTATGAGACCTCCCCATGTCCCCCAACCCATTCTTCTAAATTCCAGTGAATACAAGCCCAGTCGATCCGATCTCTCTTCATATATCAGTCCTGCCATTCCAGGAATCAGTCTGGTGAACCTTTGCTGGGCTCCCTCATTAGCAAGAATGTCCTTCCTCAGATTAGGAGACCAAAACGGCACACAATATTCAAGTGTGGCCTCACTAAAGCTCTGTGTAACTACAGCAAGATATCCTTATTCCTGTACTCAAATCCTCTGGCTATAAAGGCCAGCGTGCCATTAGCTTTCCTGCTGCCTGCTGTATCTGCATGCCAATCTTCAGCAACAGTTCCACCATGACACTCACTTTGCACTTGCCCTTTTCCTAAACTGCCACCATTCAGAAAATGACCTTCCTTCCTGTTTTTGCCACCAAAGTGGAAAACTTCACATTTATCCATGTTATGTTTCATTTGCCAACTATTTACCAACTCAGCACTCCCATCCAAGTCAGCCTGCAGCCCCTTAGCATCCTCCTCACAGCACACTCTGCTACCCGGCTTAGTTGGCTGACTAGCAGAAGGCAGAGACTGGGGATGAAGGAGTCCTTTTCAGGATGACAGCTGGTGACTAGTAGAGGTTGGTGTTGGGACCCAACTTTTCATTTCATACATCAATGATCTAGCTGAAGGAACTGAGGGCATTGTGGCTAAGTTCACAGATACCAAGTTGAGGAGGAATTTCTTCAGCCAAAGGATAGTTATTCAATGGAATTTATTTCTTCAGTGGGTGGCTCAATGTCTTGATGAGTTTGCATGTTGTCCCCTTATCTGCGTGGGTTTTCTCCGGTTTCCATCCACAGTACAAAGGACATGTTGGTTAGATGCATCGGCCATGCTAAACTTTCCCTTAGTATACATGAACAGGCACTGGAGTGGCCAAAAGGGAATTTTCACAATAACTTCATTGCAGTGTTAATGTACACCTACCTGTGTCACTAATAAAACAAAAGACAGTGGAGGCCAGATCATTGAGTGTATTTAAGACAGAGATGATAGGTTCTTGATTGGTAAGGGGATCAAAGATTATGAGGGAAAGTGGGAGAATGTGGTTGAGGAAATTATCAGCCATGATTGAATGGCAGAGTAGACTCGATGGGCCAAATGGCCTAATTCTGCTCCTATATCTTATGATCTTATGGTTCTAAGGGCATGGATTCAATTCTTGTACCAGCTGAGATTATTCATGAAGGCCCCACCTTCTCAATCTTGCCTTTTGCCTGAGGTGCGGTGACCCTTAGATTAAATCAGCACCAATCAGCTCTCCGCCTCAAAGGGAAACTCATCTGGGACTACGGAAACCTTTCCGTTTTATGTTTATGTGTTCATTTTCATTGGTAGAGAAGTTACTGCTGGAGTATTAGGACCAAGATCTAGTCAATGAGGGTGGTTAGGAAGCATTTCTTCACTACAAGGATAATAGAAATCTGTAACTCTCTCCAGAACGAAATGTGTTGAATTGAAAAATTAATTCACGGATCAATGCAGTTTTGTTTTTTTGTGTTCATTGAATGGGATTTGGCATCACTGGCAAAGCCAACATTTATTGCCTATTCCTAATTACCCTTGAACTGAGTGGTTTGGTAGACTTTTTCAGAGGGCATTTACCAATCAGACATACTGATGCAGTTTTGTTCGTTCAAGATTATTCAGAATCAAGATGGGTAAATGAAATTCCAGCCAGGAATTTATTGAGTGAAAGAACTGCACCTGTTCAATAAATGTTTCCATATTCATTACGAAGCATTCAGTTAGCAAAATGAGAGTGAATGATTACCGGAACTGGTTGCTGTAGGAATTTCTCCACACTGAAACAATGGTCTCCTCTGTTGTAGAACGAAGAAGTTGTACAAGCTGGAGAAATTTAGCGGGTGTGTCAGAATGCACCTTCTCCTGATTGTGCAATTCCAAGTTTTTCAAGGTTTCCAGGATCTACAAGGATGGGAAATAGAATGATTTAGAATTCTGCAACACTGAAACAGGTCATTCAGCTCCTCTGGTTAATGAGCATCCTTTAGCCCCCTTCCATCTCATCCAATTACATTCTTCTATTTTTTCCTTTTCCACATATCTATCAGACTTCATTTTGAAAGCAGCTCTGCTATTCATCTCAACTACACCATGGAGTTAATGAATTCCGCATTCCCTTCAAGGCCAGCACTAAATTCCCCATTGGAATTGCGGGGACTATCTCACAATAATGGTGCCAAATTTTGCTCTCCCCACATGCAGAAACATCACCAGCTTACCAAATCAGGGCACATTCCAGCATCGTTCACATGTCACATGACAAGAGTCATGTGATATTAAGTTAATTTGGGGGAAGTGAGTTGTCAGGGGTGCAAATAAGGCTGGCTATGTGATTGGACCAGAAGATGGCAGTGTGGGGAAGTATGAAATTATTCATTTCCTTGGGAAGGATGGAAAGGTGGAATTGTTATAATAGCAAATGTTGATTGAGTCATCCTATAGCTGGATCACAGAAAGTTGATATTCTAGAATTATAGACAATTTAGTAGATAAATGGTATGTTAGTCCTTGTTACTAGGCAGGGGGATTGGTGGGGGGAGTAGATATTAACATAAGGCAATCATATTAGGCTCTATATGATCAAAGCATACCTGGAATACAATTCTCATCTCCCAAGCCCAAGAAAATTAGATTTAGCACAGGCAGGATGCAATGCGATTTCATGCGATTGCCTTTTGGTCTAAGAAGGTTATCCATTGAGTTGTTGGCTGAAAAATTCTGGCCATTCATGCCAGCGGGATGTTCTTGTTTCCTGGTGATATAGGGTGGATTCAGTAGGAAATCATTGGCAGTGGAGGGACCAGAAGGTCCCATCCACAAATGACTATGAGAAACATGCAATGGGGAGGCCAGAAAAATCTCACCCATAGAGTTGAAGAGGCCTATTTTCCCAACAGTTTGAGAGAACGAGAGGAGCGATCCTTTGGCAAGTTCGATGGTAAGACATTTCTCTTGACTGGAAAGCCTATGGCTAGCTATCATAGGCTGGGATTTTTCTGGTTCCATTAGTGATGGGTATTATCACACGCAGGATAGAAAAACGTGGAGAATGGCTAAAAGTCTATCCTCCAAGTTTTCCCTTAGTGCCCCTGTGGTAATACCCACCACTGGAAAACCCTGCCCATCAGCATAGTGAGGCAGCTATCAAGGGCTGAACTGAGAAGAAATGTCTTCCCTCAGTGGGTTGTGAAGCTATGGAATTATCTATGCCAGAAATCTGTGGGATGCTTTGTCAGTCAGTGAAATCAAAATTTAGACCTACAGGTTCCTGAGTGCAAAAGGAATCACGTTAAGTGGGAACAATGCAGGAAATTGATGGTGAAACCCAACTCTTAAGTTATTGGAATAGCCCAAGTAGAGTGAGATAAAGGAGCCATTCCTGCTTCTATTTCACATATCCTCATGGCCGTTCTTTCTTTCCCAGATGGAGTAAGACATAAACGAGTATTTTTTTTTGGTGACATTTACCAGTTTTTCCAAATTCTGGAGTTTCATTAATTTTATTGGTCTGCGAAGTACATTTTCATCAAAGTGACATTTCAATGTTCCTCGTTCAACAAACTCAAGTTGCAGCTCATGTATTACTGCCGCCTTGATAGTAACCAGCCTGAGATGTTGCCTGTGAACAAACAAAGGAAGGTTTATGCAACAAGAAGAGAAATTCAAACTATGTTCGACAGAAGAAAATCAGGATTAGAAGTTGGAAATAATAAGAAGCTTTTCAGCAAAAGCCATTCTGAATTTTGAGAATGACTTGCATTCAGATTCAATCTCAAAACGGAAGTAAGTGAACTCAATTCTTTTACGAGATTGTGGCTATCATTGACAAGGCCAGTAAGTGCTGCCCAACATTGAATTGAGTGGTTGCAGGGTCATTCAAAGGGCAATTAGAAATCAATTGCATCGCTCTGGGTCTGGAGTCACACACAGAGATCAGACTGACATGAATCAGATGGGCATTTACAACAATCAATGATAATTGTCAAAGTCACAATCGCCTTTTGGTTCCAGATTTTATGAATTGAATTTAAATTCCACCAGCTGCCACAGTGAGATTTCAATCTGTGTTTTCCCCAGAGTAAGAAGTCTGACAACACCAGGTTTAAGTCCAACCGATTTATTTGATAGTAAACTCACAAGCTTTCGAAGCTGAGCTCTTTGTCAGGTGGATGAGGTGTTCTGGTCTCAAACAGCACATAACAGCACCGACTGTTTACAGATTACTAATTAGAATATGAACCTTTACATCTAACCTGCTATTCAAGTTTTAAAGTGGTTGACAATCTGAGTGGACGGAGCACTGAGCACAGATTAAAGAGATGTGTATTGTCTCCAGACAGCACAGTAAGTGAGGTTTTTTGCTAACCCAGGCAAGTCATGTGAATTACAGATAGTGTGAGATGAAGCCAAGATCCCTGTTGAGACCGTCCTCATGTGTGCGGAACTTGGTTATCAGTCTCTGCTCAGCGGCTCTGCGCTGTCGTGTGTCAACAATCACCAGGCAAGACTGTTCCCTTCCTGTTGGCGAACTGTTGGCATTCGGCCTCCAACCTTTGGGTAAACGTTCTCCAAGGGGGCTTTCACGACACACGACAGCACAGAGTCGCTGAGCAGAGACTGATAGCCAAGTTTCGAGGATGGTGTCGACAAGGGTCTTGGGTTCATGTCACACTATCTGTAATTCACATGACTTGCCAGGGTTAGCAAAAAACCTCACTTACTGTGCTGTCTGGAGACAATACACATCTCTTTAACCTGTGCTCAATGCTCCATCCACTGACATGGTCGACCATTTTAAGACTTGAATAGCAAGTTAGGTATAAAGATTCGCATTCTAATCAGTAATCTATAAACTGTCTGTGCTGTTATATGTGCTGTTTGAGACCAGAACACCTCATTCACCTGACGAATTCACCTGATAGTAAACTCACACCTTGAAAGCTTGTGAGTTTACTATCAAATAAATCGGTTGGATTTAAACCTGGTGTTGTCAGACTTCTTACTGTGTTTACCCCAATCCAACTCTGGCATCTCTACATCTTCCCCAGAGCCAGGCCTCTGGATTATTAGCCCAGTGATGTTATCACTATTCCACAATCACCCCACATATATAATTACAGAGATTATGAGAATTTAAAATGCTATTTGAAGGAGTGAAAATTAATGGATCAACGGGACCCTGTCAAGGACTAACCTTGCTTCCAGTACAGCGACTCCCTCTTGTTCATGGAACGGTGTAAATTGATGCACTTCTCGAACCCTGGCTTCCTGAAGGGTTGCACCAGATGCTGTGGGTTTCAGGACATAGGTGGAAGTAGCAGATGCACGGATATTCCTACTTCTCTGAAGGTAGGGAATATATCGTATTACGGTTCTATGTATTGGTAGGTTCAACGGCAATTTGTGCTCATGTAGCAATTTTAATGCAATAAAATAATCCACGGTGTTTCACAGGAACCAAATGAAGAGGTGTTACGAAAGCCCACCAATGCCTCTATTTTCTCAGAGACTAAGGAAATTTGACATGTCTGTTACCACTCTCATCAACTTCTGCAGATGCACCATAGAAAGCATTCTTTCTGATTGTATCACAGTTTGATACGGCTCCTGTTCTGCCCAAGACTGCAAGAAACTACAAACGATATTGGATGAAGCCCAGTCCATCACTCAAACCAGCCTCCCATCCATGGAAACTTCCTGCTGCCTCACAAAAGCAGTCAGCATAGTCAAGGACCCCACGCAGCCCAGACATATGTTCTTCCACCTTCTTCCGTCAGGAAAAAGATACAGAAGTCTGAGATTACGTACCAGGAGACTCAAAAACAGCTTCTTTGCTGCTGTCAGCAGGCTTTTGAATGGACCTACCCCACACTAAGTTGATCTTTCTCTACACCCTAGCTTTGACTGTAATACCACATTCTCCACTCTCTCCTTTCCTCCTCCATGAACAGTATGTTTTGACTGTATAGTGTCCAAGAAACAATACTTTTCACTGTTTGTTAATACATGTCACAAGAATAAATCAAATAAAAAAAGACACAAAAAGCTTAATCGGGGGTTAGGTTTTAAGAGACTGTTGAAATGGCAAGCAAGGTAGAGTGGTGGAGAGATTTAGTGAGGGAATTCCAGAATCTACTTTCTGGACAGTAGATGCACATCTAGCATTGGAGAATGATTCTCTAAAAGGTGATAGAGGAGAGATACAAAAGCGTCCAAAGGGGCAGTTTTTTAATACAGAAAGTGGTAAGTGTCTGGGACAAACTGCCAGAGGTAATAGTAGAGGTGAATACAATTTTGTCTTTTAAAAAGCATTTACATAGTTACACAGTATAAAGGGATATGGACCAAGTCAGGCAATTGGGACAAGCTTCGATGTTTAAAAAAAGAGTGTCATGGACAAATTGGGCCGAAGGACTTATTTCCATGCTGTAAACCTCTATGATTTTTTGTTTTTATCCTACAGGTGTTTTGGTCCACCTTGTTGTCTAACGAGGGGCATACACGCGATGGGTTGTGAGAGGGCTGCTCTTGGATCTTTCTCGAGAGTATCCTACTGCTTCACATCGTTAGTGTACGCTTGACCTGGACCATTTGATGGGCAACACGACAGCTCAGTAACTATCGCTGTGCTGTGCAGATACATGGATTTGGGCCTGTGTCTGTGGGAGTTTGCGCATTCTCCCCGTGCTTGTGTGGGTTTTCTCCGGGTGCTCCGGTTTCCTCCCACATCCCAAAGATGTGCTCTTAGGCTAATTGGGAAAACAAATTCTCCCTAAATTGTCTCAAATTTGGTTTTTAAATCCACTGATCTATAAACACTATAAACATGGACAGGGATCGCGGGTAGAGATGGGAACATCGGGGTGGCAGCGTGGGCTCGTTGGGCCGAGGGGCCTGTTTCCCGTGCTGTTTTGTTCTTTGTTCTTTGATTAAAATCCACAATTCTTAAGGTGATTGGGCGATTGGGGAGAGTGGAAGGTTTATGGATAAGAGACTTCATCAGCACGAAAGGAATCTTAATTGATGAAGTTTACCTGCTGGCAGGCAGGGCACAGATCTGCATACACAGAACCAGTGTACATCATAACCTTCTCCTGACAATTGTTCAAGTCTTTTGATTTGGTGATAGTAATTCGTTGAGCTTTCTTGTTTTCTTGAACAATGTAATTTGTGTGACAAACACCTTCAATCCCAGCCTGTTGGTAGGAAAAGAAATGTCTTTATTTCAAGGAGATCAAAGCACAAAAGCAAATAAATTTTGCTGCAATTGTATAGGGCTTTGGTGAGACAACAAGTGGAACATTGTGTGCAGTTTGGGCTCCATATTTAAGGAAGGATATACTTGCATTTGAGTCAGTGCAGCCAAGATTCACTAGATTGGTCCATGGGGAGACATCCCACTAAAAGGTAGAGTAAATTGGGCTTATAGTTTTGAGAATTTAGAAAATAGAAAGGTAATAGCACTGATACCAACAAAATTCAATAGTGGGCTTGACAGGAGAAACATTGAGTGGTTCTGGCTGGGAGAATAGGACACCAAGGTGTCTATCAGCTGAGATGAAGAGATGAGGAGAAATTTCTTCACTTGGAGGGTTGTGGATCTTTGGAATTTTCCACCACAGGTGATTGTGGATACTCGATCATTGAATATATTGAAGGCTGGGATAGGCTTCTTTTTGGCCTCTCAAAGGATGGGAGAATGGAGCTGAGAGAGAAGATTGTATTGAATACTGGTTTGAGAGGCTGGATAGTCTACTCCTGTTCCTGTTTCTTCTGTTCTTTTATGTAACAAGGCAAGTGACTGCCAACATACCTCCTGCAATCCGTAGAAATTTTGTGACTTCTTCATGGTGATTTGGAAAATGTTGAGGATTCCTCTGTGGATGTTCAGGGCATCTTCCTGCAAGTGTGCAGGGGCATGGATCTTTCCCACACGGCCTTTGCTGTACTCAAACTTCACCGGTTTCATCAGCTCTGGAGCCAGTTTCTGCGAAAGTTTCCGTGCTGAGGTGAAGGAATCAAGTGGCCAATTGCCATTGTACTCCTGAATCTGAGGGTGTGAGATCTGAGAAAATAAATGGAAGAAGTTGTGAGTTTATTCCAGGAGCTGAAAGCTTTGCACTGCAGAGAGGTTCAATGTTAATAAAAGGCCAAATTTTTCAATACAGTGAAACCTCCCAAGGCATGTTACAAATGATTGGGTGAAGAGAAATGAACCCCAAGCAGAAATCAAAGGATCTAATCAAAGGCGAGTTCAGAGATGAGATTTAAGGGGGCACGGATTTAAAATAATTGGCAAGCAAATCCAAAGCAATACGAGAAATAACTTTTTCTTTCAGGGAAGTAGCTAAGCTGGAATGCCCTGCCTGAGAATGTGGTAGTGGCAAGTTTGATCAAAGCTTTCATCAGGGAGAGGAATTAAAGAGTTATATGAACAGGAAGAATGTGCAGGGTTATGGGGAGGAAGTGGGAAAAATGTACTAATGAATTGTTCCATGAGCTGAGATGAGACTAATGGCCTCCATCTGCATTCTAACAGCTCTATGACTCTGTGAATTTTGTTATAGGAACATAGAAACTAGAAGCAGGAGTGGCCCATTTGGCCCTTTGAGCCTGCTCCACCATTCATCTTAATCATGGCAGATCATCAAATTCAATATTTTAATCTTCCCTTCCTCCCATATGCTTGATCCCTTCAACCCCAAGAATTATATCTAATTTCTTCTTGAAATCACACAATATTTTGTCTCAACTACTTTCTGTGGTAATGAATTCCACAAATTCACTAGCCTCTGGGTGAAGAAATTTCTCACCTCAGTTCTAAAATACTTACCCCTTATCGTCAAGCTATGACTCCTAATTCTGGACTTCCCGCCATTGGGTATGTTCTTTCTGAACCTACCTTGTCTAATGCTGTTAGAATTTTATATGTTTCTATGAAATCTCCTCTCAATCTTCTAAACTCCAGTGAATCCTAACCAATTTAGCCCCACCTCATATGACAGATCTGCTATCCCAAAAATCACATTGATAAATCTTCACTGTACTTTGTCTAGAGCAAGGACATCCTTGCTCAGATAAAGACACCAAAACTGCACACAGGGTGGTAAGGGTATGGAATGCCCTGCCTGTGTCAGTTGTAGATGCGCCAAGTTTGGTGGCGTTTAAGAGGTTAGTAGATAAGTTTATGGATGAAAAGGGAATGATTTAGGTTAGAGGGTCATTGCTTTTTCCTAATTGGTTGGCGCAACATTGAAGGCCGAAGGGCCTGTTCTGCGCTGCAATGTTCTATGTTCTATGTTCTACAATACTGCGGCCTCACCAAAGCCCTATACGATTGCAGCGAAACATCCCTATCTCTATACTCAAATCCTTGCGCTACTGTCCGCTGTACCTGTGCACTTGCTTTCAGCAACTGATGCACGAGGACTCCAAGGTGTGGTTGAGTATCTACCTCTTTCAATTTTCACCCATTCAAGTAATAACCTGTCTTCCTATTATTGCTATCAAAGTGGATAATCTCACATTTATCCATATTATTCTGCATCTGCTATGCAGATGTCTACACACTCAACCTGTCCATATCATGCTGAAGCATCTCTGCATCCTCGTCACAGTCCACCTTCCCACCCAACTTTGTATCATCTGCAAATTTGGACATAATACATTCATTTCCCTCTTCCAAGTCATTCATATATAATGTAAACAGTTGGGGTCCTGGCACAGATCTCTGTGTAACCCCACTAGTCACTGACTGCCAATTAGAAAAAGACCCATTTATGCCAACCCTTTGCTTCCTATTTACTAACCAGCTTTCTATCCATCTCAGTTTTATCAGACATGGCTAGATTTTAGATGATTTCAAATGGAGTGACGTGTTGGGCCAGATTTTTCATGCCTATGGCATGTTTCACAGCAGGGGAGTTGTCCTACCATTGGCTAGTGGTGGGATCCCTGGTTCCTTTGCTGTCAATGGGGTCGACCATTATTTGTAACTCTGCCATTGGGATACATATGGTGAGAGTCCACTGTCAGCGGGATTGGAAAACCCAGAACAGCCAGAAACTTCCAGTTGTTGGCTGAAAACACAATAATTTGGCCATGATTTCTATGCTCTCCACTGCCAACTTCACACAATGTAATCTCCTTCATAATTTGCCAGGTCAGGTTCACATGAAAATTGCCGAGAAGTGCAATCTTGTCCTGAGCAAAGGCTTTGATGGGAACCATCTGAAGATTCAATTTAAGTCTCAAACTTCGGATATTTCTGACTGAATCACATCAATATTTTTTCCAGAAAAGGTGAGAAGGACTAAAACCATTTCTAACGTCTGGCTAATTGTTCTAACATCAAGAGATCTGTCCCCTGACCACTACTCTTCCTCTGATCCACCTCGATCTCTGATCAACCCCAACCTCCAACCCCCTGACTTTTGACCAAATTCTTCACCTTTGACCCTGACCTCCAACCTTCTCTGACCTCTGACAGCCCCCTGACTTCCCACCAAACACCACCTCTGAACTCCTGAAACCTCCAAATCCTTTCCACTAACCTTTTTTTTTTACAATTGGGCCACTTCCCAATAACTTTAAATTTTGTTAGAATCATAGAGTCCCCACGGTTCAAAATGAGGCCATTCAACCCATCAAGTCTATAATGACCACAATCTTATCCAGGACCTATTCCCATAACCCCACACATTTACCCTGCTAATCCCCCTGACATTAAGGTCAATTTAGCATGGCCAATCAATCTAATCCGCACATCTTTGGACTCTGGGAGGAGGCTGGAGCAGCTGGAGGAAACCCACACAGACACATGGAGAATACGCAAACTCCACATAGTGACCTAAGGCCGGAATTGAACCTGGATCCCTGGTGTTGTGAAGCAGCAATGCTAACCACTGTGCCACTGTGCTACTCTGTTCTCAGTGAAAATTAACTTTGATAGACAAATTTGTATTTCTAATTAATTTAATCTTGATCGTAATCACAAAATACATGGAATAGGGCACTACAGGATCTGTAGTAAACAATAAACATTACATTGGCAGTTGACAATGAATGCACTGGGATAAATCCTGTTGTGAGTTTCGCCCAAGCAATGGCTCTCTATCAGTATGTATTTTGAGGCAATGCAGGTATATAGAAGTTCAGTATTGTCTCTGTATCTGCTCTTGTGAAATCCTTTGTACGGTTACCTGCAAAATCATTATTCTTCCCCAAAATAACCAATTCCATGGCAGAGCATGTGGGAATGAATGAAGTACAGAAATGAGAACACCGGCTTTGTAACTTCACAGATAGCCAAACAGAGAGGCTCTGTATCATAGTCACAGCTATGGGCAGTAGGGTGGCACAGTGGTTAACATGGCAACCTCACAGTAAGAAGTCTCACAACACCAGGTTAAAGTCCAACATGTTTATTGGTAGCAAAAGCCACTAGCTTTCAGAGCACTGCTCCTTCATCAGGTAATTTCTGTTCACAAACAGGGCATATAAAGACACAAGCTCAATTTACAAAATAATTGTTGGAGTGCGAGTCTTTATAGGTAATCAAGACTTAAAGGTACAGACAATGTTAGTGGAGAGAGGGTTAAGCACAGGTTAAAGAAATGTGTATTGTCTCCAGCCAAGACAGTTAGTGAGATTTTGCACCACCTCCTCTGTAATATGTACATTCCACAAAGCATCACCATTTATTTCCTCAAGTTTCCTAACATCCATACTTCCATATTTTTCTCAACAGTAAAAACTGACGATAAATATTCATTTAGGATTTCACCCATCTCTTATGGATCTGCACATTGATGGCCTTCTTGATCCTTACTGTCTCTCTCGTTACTCTTTTGCCCTTTATGTACTTGTAGAAGCTCTTTAGATTCTCCTTTACCTCATCAGCCAAAACAATCTCATGTCCCCTTTTTGCCCTCCTGGTTTCTCTCTTAACTCTACTCCTACACCCATTATATTCTTCAAGAGATTCACTTGATCCCAGCTGCCTATGCATATCATGTGCCTTCTTTCTCTTCTTGACCAGGGCCTCATTATTCTGGGTCATCCAGAGTTCCCTAATTCTGCCAGGCTATCTCTTTACTCTAAGAGGAATGTGCTTACCTTGAACCTTGGTTAACACATTCTTGAAAGTGTCTCACTTACCACTGCCCCTTTGCCTTTTCATAGACTCTCCTTATTAACTTTTGAAAGTTCCTGTCTGATACCATCAAAATTGGTCTTGCCCCAATTTAGAATTTTAACCTTTGGGCCAGGCTTATCATTCTCCATAGCTATCTTAAAACTAATGGAATTATGGTCAAGGGTGTCAAAATGATCCCTCACTAAGACTTCTGTCCCAAGAGGAGGTCAAGTTTTGCCTTTTCTCTAGTTGGAGCTTCTACATACTGAATGAGAAATTCCCCCTGAATAGACTCAACAAATAATAAATTAAAACAAAGGCAGTCAAATAACAAAGGCCAGTCCTCCGATACAGCATTGCTTTATTAGAGCATGTCCCAGGTTATAACAAGGCCTTTGTTCTGGACCCCTATAACTTGCGGTCCAGGCTGTGATTGCGGGGTTTAAACTCCTGCCACTCCTCTCTCATTGGGAGAACTCCAGCTCTCTCAGTTGGACAAATTTCTTGCATCTAATCCTCTAATACTATGGCTGTCTCAATCAATATTGGGAAAGTTAAAATTCCCCCACTATTACCACTCTATTTTTCTTGGAGCTATCTGTAATCTTCTTACAAAATTGCTCCTCAATTTCCCTCTGAGTGTTTGGGGGCCTATAGAATAACCCTATCAAAGTGATTTCCCTCTTTGTATTTCTCTGTTTTACCCGTATAGACTCAGTGGCCGAATTCTTGGGTATATCCTTTTTCAGTACAGCCATGACATTTTCCCTAATCAAAAAAGCAACTCCTCCTCCTCTCTTACCTCCTGTTCTATCTTTCCTACAGCATCTGTACCCTGGAACGTTGAACTGCCATGTTTCAGCAATTGCTATAATATCCCAGTCCCACATACTCATCCATGCCCTGAATTCATCTGCCTTGTCCTGCCAGGCCTCTTGCGTTGAAATAAATGCAGTTTCATCTGGACTTCCCTTGCTTTCCGCTCTGGTTTTTCCTGATCTGTCTGGTACTAGGATTGTTGACACTGCCTTTCCTAATTAACGTGCTTTCTTTAACTTTTGTGCTGTCCTCAACCTTCTCTTCTGTCTCCCTGCTGCTTTAGATCCCACCCCTTTGCCAATTAGTTTAAACCCTTCTGAGTGACTCTAACAAATGTCCTTGCCAGGATGTTAGCCTCTTTCAAGTTTAGATGTGACCCGTCCCTCTCAAACAGAAGAGATCCCAATATCCAAAAATCTAAATCCTTGCCCCTGTGCCAACTCTCAAGCCATGCATTCATCTGCCTAATCTTCCTATTCCTACTCTTACAAGCATTAGATGTTTCATAAAACAAAATGTAAATATTTCAAATTACATTGGTTTCATTTCTTTCCTGCGCATCAAGATAATTGTTGAGGTTAGTTCAGTCATTGAGTCATAGAGATGTACAACACAGAAAATGGCCCTTTAGCCCTGTGAATCTGATTATCTAACTATTCTAATCCCTTTTTCTAGCACTTGGTCCTTAGCCTACATAGTCAGAAAGTTAAATGGTTGGCACATATTAATGGCTACAGGGCAGTTAGGGACATTTTCTCTATTGTGGAATAAACACTTACATTTTTTCTTGTTCACTTTTTATTGAACGTTTTTATTGAACGTTTTTATTGAACGTTTTTATTGAACGTTTTATTGAACGTTTTTATTGAACGTTTTTCTGGTCCAGAACACTGCACTTGCCTGAGGAAGACACAAGAGTGTTGAAAGCTCGCTTTTTTACTATCAAATAAATCGGTTGGATTAATAATTGGTGTTGCTAAATTCTTACTGTGATCTTACAGACCCAGCTGGCAATCACTTCTATACATTGTAAAGGATGTTGTTGTCTGAGATCATTCCTAGCAGGGATAATTGACATGTTATAGATGAACTCAATGTAAAGACTCTGTGAATAAATATCCTGAGATGAAGCCACATGTGGACAGTACTGGCAACAGCCTTCAGGCCGTTGGTATTCTGATCTTGGCTGATTCTTCTCACCACACCTATGATGCTAGACCCTCTCCATTTCAATCTTGCTGATCCCACTCTCTGTCCTGCCTCAAATCCCTTTTCTACCGTTGCATGAGGCCGATCCAACTCTACATTGCCACTTTCCCTGACTCGCCAACCCCGAGCCGCCATGGAAAGTATCACTACCCAGGTCTCTGCCCTGGTGCTGAAGACTTCAACAAGGAAAGCAGCTGACCTCAGACACCACTGTACAGAGCTGACTGCTGAGTTTCTTCTGTGTCTCTTACTTTAGCCAGGAGGGATGATGGAATTTTAAAGAGTACCATGCTAATGAATATTCATGGTGTCCAAATGTATTACCAGTCGGACCTTACCATCAGCCAGCATGAATTATTATGAGTCAAGCTCCTTCCAGGCCAGATGTTATTAGCAAAATCTCCCAGTTTGTCTTGCACTGTGGTATAAGGGAAGTCACTGATGTTTTCTGTTCAAGTCGGCAGTCTTTGTGGAGTAAGAATTGGAACTGCCTCATGTTGTACCATGTCAGTGGCTGCATGCACTTCATTTTACAGACACCACCCTAACTGGAAAGGAAACCCCACTGATTCAAAGTCCAATGTGTGGACATAGGCTCATAGGTATCCATCAGTATCAGAGGATGGCAGGGCTTCTGTATCTCACTGCAGCAGTAGTGGACACGCCAACTTTAAGGTCATTGGATAGGCATATGGATAATATTGGAATAGTTTAGGTTAGAGAGTCTTTAGATTGGTTCCACTGGTCGGCGCAACATCAAGGGCTGAAGGGCCTGTACTATGCTGTAATGTTCTATGTTCTACATCATTCTTTCTCTATGAACGGTATGTTTTAGCTGTATAGTATGCAAGAAATAATACTTTTCACTATACACAAATATGTGACAATAATAAATTAAAACAAAGGCAGTCAAATAACAAAGGCCAGTCCTCCGATACAGCATTGCTTTATTAGAGCATGTCCCAGGTTATAACAAGGCGTTTCTTCTGGACCCCTATAACTTGCGGTCCAGGCTGTGATTGCGGGGTTTAAACTCCTGCCACTTCTCTCTCATTGGGAGAACTCCAGCTCTCTCAGCTGGGAAATAAAGCACATGGGGACATGTATTAATGGCACCCAGTGTCCTTTGTGACACTGTAACATCGACGTTCCTCAGTGTGATCTGCACTACTCCACTGGAGAAGGCTTGGAAAATCTCAGTACTCGATTCACATTTTTCTATTCTCATGGAATTTTGACATCACTCTGGAAATCACGTGTACAGAGAGTCCAGGGTCAAAATCCACCTTCCCCACCCCGCCAGAGAGGACCTTTGCCTCTTTATATCTAACCAGGGTGAACAGCAGAGAAGTTCTGAGAGAAAATTCTAAATTCCTAACTAGTATTTTCAGAAAGGAAACCAGAATCGTCATTTGAAAAACTGTCTCAGCAACAAGCTAAAGGGCTCAGAAATAGTGAACTCTATCTTTTTGACTTTCATCATTAAATCTTAATTTAGCCAAAAGTTAACACGTGTACATGTGTGTGGTTTGTGTGTGTGTGTGTATGTGTTTTCATATTGGATATGTACATGTGTGTGTGTGCATGTGTGTATTATGTATGTGCATATGTGTGTGTGTGTGTTTGTACACATGTGGGCATGTGTGTACGTCTGCACATGTGTATGTGTGCGAATGCATGTGTACATGTGTGGGTTTGTATGTGTGCATATATGTGCACATTTGTGTGTGCATATGTATATGTGTGTGCATGTGTATGTATACCTGTGTGCCCATATATGTGCATGTGTGTGTGCATGTTGACATGTGTATATGTGTGCATGTGTTTGAATATGTGTCAGCGTGTGTATGTGAGCATTATGTATCTATGTGTCTCACATTTGGAACGTGTGTTTATTATTATAGCCTTACCTGAGTAGGTTTTTTTTGCACAATAAAACTAACTCATTTTGTAGTTAAACACAGGAATGCCTGTTGGATTGAGATCTTTGCAATCAGCTGGTAAATAGTTAAGCATTTACATTGAATTGGCAAAGTCATCCTTATAAATTTTTAAAAACGTGTTGCAATCAAATAAGAAGTGAGAAAGAAAGGCTAAGTCTCAAATTCTCAAACAGCCAGAACACTATAAACCCTTTTACCTTGCCTGCTTCCATCTGAGAAATGTCAGTACAAATTTATTTTAATGATATAAATAGAAATCATAGAATTCCACACTACGAAATGAGGCTATCTGGTCCATCAAGTCTGCACCAACCACCCCACCCAGGCCCTACCCCCATATCCATCCGTTAATCCCTCTAACCTATGCATCTCACAAGTCTAAGGGGTAATTTTTTTTTTAGCACGGCCAATCAACCTAACCCGCACATCTTTGGATTGTGGGAGGAAACCAGAGCACCCAGACGAAACCCATGCAGACATGAGGAAAATGTGCAAATTCCACACAGACAGTGACCCAAGCCAGGAATTGAACCCAGGGTCCTTGGAGCTGTGAAGCAGCAGCGCTAACCACAGTGCCACCCTGGAATAAAAGTTACTTTTTTACTTATGCCCTGGAATTAAAGTCCAGAGTCAGGGCAAATTAAGCTCCCAATTGGCTAGCCTCCATCCACCAAGATATTTAAAATATTTTAAAATAAATTTTAAATGAATATGGTGCTTCATTTGTTTACCTTAAGGAGGTAGGTGTCTTGCCCCAGAGGAATAATGTTCACTGCACAGTTAATTCTCACACCAGCTCTGTTTAAGCCTCTTTCTGACAGCCCAGTTAGAATAATACCTTCATAGGCATAAACATCCATCATGCCTTCGGTGAAACCGGGTTCTACGGGCAATTCAGAACAACAATAAGATGTTAGCAGCGAAACCTACTCAGTGAAGCAGGTGTACAAGGTGATGTTAAGTGGCACTTACCATACTTTAACTTTTTACTGCCTGAAAAAGTAACTGTAAAAGAATGAGTATAATTTGGTATTGAATGTCAAGAGTTAAAAATGAGAATAAAATACATTTGCTATGTGTACGCAAGCGTTCTTTTGAACTTACCCACAAGGGAGACAGACAACATGAAAATGAAAGCCCTCATATTGACTGTCAATTGAGAACAAGTGAAATTTGGTCAGTGATATATAGTAGTTAATTCAGTACCACATGACTGTGATCTTCAGTTAAATAATTGCACATAGTAATTTTTTTGGAATAGTTGGACTTGGTATAAAAGACCCCTTTTTACCTGACATAGTTTAAATATAAATGCAGAGGTTATAATGACCTGTCTGGAGCCTTTCTTGGTACAATCAATTCATGACACATGTTTTATTTAATCTGGCTCCATTGTTGACTGAAAACTTGAGCGAGTTTGCACTGACCAAATAAAACCAGCATGCCCGACTAATGTTATTTTTTGAGTTACATTACAGCGCAGAGGATCTATGAATTTTGGCCGTCTGTAGGCATTCACTGATGTCCCACACAAAAATAATTTTAGGAAAAATGAAAACTCATGGAATTGGAAGTGACCTTGTGACATGGACTGGTAATTGGTTGGGTGGCAAGAGTAAGGAGAGAGAAAGAGGATATTCTCTGATTGGTAAGAAGTGAATCTACAAAGATTAGTTTATTCATAGAATCCTTACGGAAGGAGGCCATTTGGCCCACTGGATCTAGTATTCCACCTAGGTCCTATCCCCATAATCTCACCTATTTATCCTGCTTGTCTACCTGACATTAAGAGGCAGTTTATCCTGGCCAAACAACCTAATCTGCATATCTTCAATAAAGAAACACAGAAGTTAGGATTAGAAAGGGGCATTACTCTTTGGAGCAGTGTACTGCAAAATGCTGCTGGTGAGGGGGCTGAATACCTATTTATTTCTCCAGTTTTTTTCTCTCCTTTTCCGGTTCGCAGGGTTTTTGTTTGTTTTTTCTCTCTATAGCGGGAGTAGGCGCTGCCTACCTAGTCGGGAAGGTAGCGCAGCATTTAAAAAGAAGGCCGCATTGGGAGCGGTCAGCGGAGTGAACAAAGAACAAAGAACAATTTGAGTCCATCCCAGGAAAAAGCTTAACCCTGTTTAGTCTACCTATCCCCTTCATAATCTTGTACACCTCTATTAGACCTCCTCTAAGTCTACATCTTTCTAAGGAAAACAGTCCCAATTTGCCTAACCTCTCCTCGTAACTCAGACCTTCCATACCAGGCAGCATCCTGGTAAACCTCCTCTGCACTCTCTCCAGAGTCTCCACGTCCTTCCGGTAGTAAGGCGACCAGAACTGGACGCAGTATTCCAAATGAGGTCTAACCAACGTTTTATACAACTGCAACATTAAAGGCCAGCTCTTGTACTCTATACCCCTTCCTATAAAGGCTAGCATACTATATGCTTTCTTCACAACCTTCTCCACTTGCTCTGCCACCTTCAGAGACTTGTTCACCTGCACCCCCAGGTCCCTCTGCGTTTCTATACTCTTAATAGGTCTACCCTTTATCATATACCTCCCCCCTACATTCTTTCTCCCGAAATGCATCACCTCACATTTATCAGGATTGAATTCCATCTGCCATCTGTCTGCCCAAGCTACCAGCCTATCTATGTCCTTGTGAGGTGGGAGCAGAGTGAGAAATCATTGGGTTTAGGCGAGAGCAGGCATAGCAGAGGTGGGTGTTTCTGTTGTTGACTTTCCTCTTTTCCCTTTTTGTGTTTTGATCTCCAAAGGTAATCAGATAAATGGCATACTCAACTGGGAGATGAATTCGGTATCACATGTGGGAGTTTCCGGGGGCAACTCATCCTGAAAGTGTTGGGAGCTGCAGCGTCTGAGAGACCGGGTCAGGGAGTTAGAGCTGAGGCTTGAGGATGTATTTCTAGTAAGGGAGAACGAGGCAATAATGGATAGGAACCATGGTCAAATGGAGATACTGGGGCCTAAGGAGGAAAGAGGAAAAAGAAGAAAAGCCATAGTCCAAAGGCTTCTCCAGTGGGAGTCAAGGGAAGGGTACCAAATGGGGGAAGTGATCTACCAGAGGGAAGACAGGGGGACCGGAATGCCTTACAGGAAAAGAAGGGGATTAGAAGTGGTGGGGGAATGGGAGGGTCAAAGGAATAGATAGGCGATTCTGTGGGCAAAAGCAAGACTCAGGACGGTAGTCAGCCTCCCTGGAGCAGAGGCACAAGATGTTTCTGAAAAGGTAAAAGAACAAAGAACGAAACAGCACGGGAAACAGGCCCTTCGGCCCAACGAGCCCGCGCCGCCACCCCGATGTTCCCACCTCTACCCACGATCCCTGTCCACGTTTATAGATCTATGGATTATAAACCAAATTTGAGACAATTTTGGGAGAATTTGTTTTGCCAATTAGCCTAAGAGCACATCTTTGGGATGTGGGAGGAAACCGGAGCACCTGGAGGAAACCCACGCAAGCACGGGGAGAATGCGCAAACTCCCACAGACACAGGCCCAAATCCATGTATCTGCACAGCACAGCGATAGTCACTGAGCTGTCGTGTTGCCCATCAAATGGTCCAGGTCAAGCGTACACTAACGACGTGAAGCACTAGGATAGTCTCGAAAAAAGATCCAAGAGCAGCCCTCTCACGACCCATCGCGTGTATGCCCCTCGTTAGACAACAAGGTGGACCAAAGCACCTGTAGGATAAAAACAAGTACATCAATATCATCATCTATTTACACACTTCCCAGGACTCCCAAGGCTCATGATCCCTATTTTAAATCAGTTTTCTATACCCCTCCATTCCCATTCTGTTCATGTGCCCATCTAAGTATTTCTTAAATTACTCCAGAGTACCTGCCTCCACCACTTTACTTGGCAGCGCATTCCATACCCCCACCACCCTCTGTGTGAAAAAACTCCCTCTAGCATTATACCTTACCCCCCTCACCCTAAGCCCGTGACCCCTCATGCTATTCGAGTCCATCCTAGGAAAAAGCTTAACCCTGTTTACTCTATCTATACCCCTCATAATCCTCTATTAGATCTCCTCTAAATCCACGTCTTTCTAAGGAAAATAGCCCCAATTTGCCTAACCTCTCCTCGTAACTCAGACCTTCCATACCAGGCAGCATCCTGGTAAACCTCCTCTGCACTCTCTCCAGAGTCTCCACGTCCTTCCGATAGTAAGGCGACGAGAACTGGACGCAGAATTCCAAATGAGGTCTAACCAACGTTTTATACAACTGCAACATCCCTGTAGAAGGGATATTGAAGGGTGAAGGGAACCAACCTGACGTAATTGTGAATATAGGTGAGAAGGACGTAAGAAGGAAGAGCAGGGGGGAAATACGGGGTAGGCAGTTTAGGGAGTTGGGTACCAGGCTGAACAGCAGAGCCTCCAGGTGGCAGTCTCTGGGCTGCTACCAGTGCCTAGTGATGGTGGGGCTAGGAATATCGAGATCCTTCAGCTAAATGTGTGTCTGAAGGATTGGTGTAAGACGGAGGGTTTTGCATTTGTTAGTCATTGGGAAGTGGTTGTGAGAGAAGGCACCTGTATGGGAGGGATGGGGAGGGATGGGGAACACTTAAATGGGAAGGGCACGAATATTTTAGCTGGAAGATTAGCTGGAGTGTTTCAGCAGGGTTTAAGCTAATGTGGAGGGAGGGTGGGGATGGAACCGATAGTAGACACTGGGATTGGGAGTGAGTCGGGTGACAGACTAAGATTAGATGAAAGGAAAATCATCCAGGGGAGGGAGGATCCGTGTGGGCCTGGAGGTCTGGAGTGCGTCTGTTTTAACGCGAGGAGCGTAACGGATAAAGTGGATGAACTTAAGGCTTTAATGTTTGCAAGGGATTTAGATGTGATTGCAGCGACAGAGGAGTGGTTAAAAGAAAGGCAGGACTGGCAGCTAAAGATTCCTGGGTATAAGTGTTTCAGGTGTGACAGAGGAGGGTCAAAAAGAGAAGAGGGAGTGACATTGTTAGTTAGGGATCACATTACAGAGGGAGGACAATTTACAGGATTCGGGAAATGAGTCGCGGGGGGGTGGAGTTCAGGAATAGGAAGGGAGCAATCACTTTGCTAGGGGTATACTATAGACCACCAAATAGCCCACTGGAGGTGGAAGAAAGGATATAGAACAAGGAACAGAACAGCACGGGAAACAGGCCCTTTGGACCAGCGAGCCCACGTCGCCACCCCGATGTTCCCACCTCTACCCACGATCCCTGTCCACGTTTATAGATCTATGGATTATAAACCAAATTTGAGACAATTTAGGGAGAATTTGTTTCGCCAATTAGCCCAAGAGCACATCTTTGGGATGTGGGAGGAAACCGGAGCACCCGGAGAAAACCCACACAAACACGGGGAGAATGCGCAAACTCCCACAGACACAGGCCCAAATCCATGTATCTGCACAGCACAGCTATAGTCACTGAGTTGTCGTGTTGCCCATCAAATGGTCCAGGTCAAGTGTACACTAACGACGTGAAGCACTAAGATAGTCTCAAAAAAAATCCAAGAACAGTTCTCTCACGACCCATCGCGTGTATGCCCCTCGTTAGACAACAAGGTGGACCAAAGCACCTGTAGGATAAAAACAAGTACATCAGTATCATCATCTATTTACACACTTCCCAGGGATTCCCAAGGCTCACGATCCCTATTTTAAATCAGTTTTCTATATCCCTCCATTCCCATTCTGTTCATGTGCCCATCTAAGTATTTCTTAAATAACTCCAGAGTACCTGCCTCCACCACTTTACTTGGCAGCGCATTCCATACCCCCACCACCCTCTGTGTGAAAAAACTCCCTCTAGCATCCAAATTATACCTTACCCCCTCACCCTAAGCCCGTGACCCCTCGTGCTATTTGAGTCCATCCTAGGAAAAAGCTTAACCCTGTTTACTCTATCTATACCCCTCATAATCTTGTACACCTCTATTAGATCTCCTCTAAGTCTACGTCTTTCTAAGGAAAACAGTCCCAATTTGCCTAACCTCTCCTTGTAACTCAGACCTTCCATACCAGGCAGCATCCTGGTAAACCTCCTCTGCACTCTCTCCAGAGTCTCCACGTCCTTCCGGTAGTAAGGCGACCAGAACTGGACGCAGTATTCCAAATGAGGTCTAACCAACGTTTTATACAACTGCAACATTAAAGGCCAGCTCTTGTACTCTATATCCCTTCCTATAAAGGCTAACATACTATATGCTTTCTTCACAACCTTCTCCACTTGCTCTGCCACCTTCAGAGACTTGTTCACCTGCACCCCCAGGTCCCTCTGCATTTCTATACTCTTAATAGGTCTACCCTTTATCATATACCTCCCCCCTACATTCTTTCTCCCGAAATGCATCACCTCACATTTATCAGGATTGAATTCCATCTGCCATCTTCTGCCCAAGCTACCAGCCTATCTATGTCCTGCTGCATCACCTGACAATGCTCCTCACTATCCACAAGTCCAGCCATCTTTGTATTGTCTGCAAACTTGCTGATCACTCCACTTACTCCCTCTTCCAAGTCATTTATGTATATTACAAATAGAAGAGCTCCCAGTACCGAGCCCTGCGGCACACCACTAGTGACGAACCTCCAGCTAGAAAAATACCCTTCCACTATTACTCTCTGTCTCCTAATACCAAGCCAGTTACTTATCCATCTAGCTACCTGTCCTTGTATCCCATTAGCCTTGACCTTCTCGACTAACCTCCCTATGAGGGACTTTGTCAAACGCCTTACTAAAATCCATATAGACGACATCAACAGCTCGCACTTCGTCCACCGTTTTCGTCACCTCCTCAAAAAATTCTACCAGATTTGTAAGGCATTACCTCCCCTATGTAAAGAAATTCTGGATAGGTGTAGAAAAAATAGGGCTGTTGTAGTGGGAGTTTTTAATCTCCCTGGGATGGATTACAAAGTGCCTAGGGCTGGGGGTCCGGGCAGGGAGGAATTTGTTAAGTGTGTACTGGAAGGATCTTTGGAGCAGTATATAGCTAGCCCAACTAGAGAGGGGGCTATATTGGATTTAGTTCTGGGAAATCAGCCTGGTCAGGTGGTCGAAGTTGCAGTTCGGGAACATGTGGTGAAGAGTGACCACAATTTAGTCTACTTCAGGATACTAATGGAAAAAGACAGTGCTGTTCGAAGGGGACGGTATTAAATTGGGGGAAGGCTAGATATAGCTGGATTCGGCAGGAACTTATAGATACTGATTGGGAGAGGTTGTTTGAGGGAAGTCCATGTTCAGCATGCGGGAGTCTTTTAAGGGACAGCTGAAAAGGTTGCAGGAAAGACATGTGCTGATTAAGAGGAAGGTTAGGAAAGGTAGGATCAGGGAGCTGTGGATAACTAGGAGTGGGATTTGAGACATCAGAGGAAAGTTAGTCATCGTTGACATAAATAGACACAGTAAGAAGTCTCGCAGTACCAGGTTAAAGACTAATAGGTTTATTTGGTATCATGAACTTTCAGAGCAGTGCTCCTTCATCAGATGAATGTCCAATGCTGGCAACTCCACATCATGGACACAAATAGAAACAGTTTCAGTCATAATTTTCAAAAGGAAATTGGCAAACACTTGAAAAAGGAAACAATTACACAAGAAAGAGCAAGAAATTGGATTTATTAGATAATTCTTTCAGGTATCCTTAATCATAGAATTCTACAATGCAGAAGGAGACCAGTTGGCCCACTGAGTCTGCACTGACCATATTCCCAGGGGGTCCTAGCCTCATAACCCCATATATTTACCCTATTTAATTCCCCCCTGGCAGTAAGGGGCAACTTAGCATGGCCAATCCACCTAACCAGCAAACCTTTGGATTGTGGGACATAATCAGAGCACCTGGAGAAAACTCATGCAGAGACGGGGAGAATGTGCGGACTCCACACAGACAGTAACCCAAGCCTGGAATGAAACCCAGGTCCCTGGCACTGTGAGGCAGCACTGCTAACCACTGTGCCAGCATGCCAGGTACAGGAGCTGTGCCGGAGTGTGTAATATTACTGAATTGTGCGTCACAGGACTATTGCTGTTGGATCTACTGCTATTTTCAGTTTATATACATGAGCTAGATTCAGAAAATTGAGGCAAAATAACCTCAATTTAAACAAGACTCCAGTTAAACCTGAGCTGAAATATTGTGTACAATCCTGGACACCACACTATAGGAAGAGTGTGAATGCATTACAGAGAATTTAGAAGAGGTTTACAATAATGGTTCCAGGGATGAGAAACTTCAGTTATGAGGATAGATTGAAGAGTGTTTTTTGTGGGACATGGGTGACACTGGCTGGCCAGAATATATTTTCCATCCCTAGTTGCCTTTGAGAAAATTTGGGAGTTTCCTTTGGACAGAAGAAAGCTAAGAGGAGATTTGATAGAGATGTTCAAAATTATGAAGTGCTTGGGGAAAAACTGTTCCCAATCAAGAGTGAGAGATCACAGAGTTGATTTGCAAAAGAACTAAATGTGATGTGAGAAAAATCTTTTTCATTCAGCAAGTGATTGGGTTCTGGAACACATTGTCTGGAAGTGTGCTGGAGGCAGATTCAATTGAGGCCTTCACAAGGGCATTAGATGATAATTCAAGTAGAAACAATGTGCAGTGCAGGCATATCGGGAAAAGGCAGGGGAACAGCACTAAGTCATAGTGCTAATTTAGAGAACCAGTGTAGATCTGGTGGGGTCACCGTGACAATTCTGTGATTTGCAGGTGATGCCATGGGGTGAATTTTACCATGACAATCACCACAAGAGTCATTTGAGCGAAGCACTCTTTAAACTTGATGCCCTGATCTCAGTGCAGCGGGTTTTGCAGGCATGTTAAAACCATACCCCACCTCCTCCCCCCAGTTTGCCACTATTGTAATAACATTAAGTTAGAAGGATTGCCAGCTTGAGTCACATAATAGAGGACCTAGAGGATTGGGAAATCTTTAAAGGAAATCTTTAAAGAAAGCCACAAGAAAAGCTGTAAAGAACAGTAAGATGCATTATGAGACTAAACTAGTTCAGATTATAAAAACAGATGGTGAAAGCTTCTACAAGTATATAAAGCAAAAAAGAGTGGCTAAAGTAAACATTAGTCTTTTAGAGGATTAGAAGGGGGATTAGAAGTAATAACTGGAAATGAGAAAATGGCTGAGGCATTAAACAGGGATTTTGTGTCAGTCTTCACAGAGGAAGACACAAATAACATGCCAGAAATTGGTGACAGGAAGGCGATTGCAGGTGAGAACCTAGAGACTATCATTATTACAAAAGAAGTCAGGCAAGTTAATGGGGATAAAGGTAAACAAGTCTCCAGGTCTGGATGGAATGCATCTCAGGGTACTAAGAGAAATGGCGGGAGAAATAACAAATGCACTAGTGATAATTTACCAAAATTCGCTGGATGCTGGGGTGGTTCCCGCAGATTGGAAAACAGCAAATGTGATGCCACTGTTTAAAAAAGGAGATAGACAAAATGCAGTTAATTATAGGCCGGTTAGCTTAACTTCTGTAATAGGGAAAATGCTTGAATCTCTCATCAAGGAAAAAATAGCGAAACATCTGGATATAAATTGTCCCATTGGTAAGACACAACATGGATTCGTGAAGGGCAAGTCATGTTTGACTAATTTGGTGGAATTTTTTGAAAACATTACATGTGCGGTGGACAATGGGGAATCTGTGGATGTGGTGTATCTGGAATTCCAGAAGGCATTTGACAAGGTGCCGTACAAGTAAGATAAAGGTGCATTGTGTTACGGGTAATGTATTAGCATGGATTGAGGATTGGTTAACTAACAGAAAGCAAAGATGGGGGTAAATGGATGTTTTTCTGGTTGGTGCTCAGTGACAAGCGATGTGCTTCAGGGACTACTATTGGGACCGCAATTGTTTATGATTTCTCTATTGTTCATGCTTTTTAGGTAACAAGAATTTTATTTTCTTACTTTCCTGGAGCCCTTATGCTTCTGAACCATTTTTTTATTTTTTTACAATGCTCAATTGCACTTAAAGTGCAGTTCATAAGGTATTAAAACACTCGTGCATTACTTATAAAACATATTCTCCAGTCAGGACAATCAAGTTTGTTATTGCTGCATTGGATTCTTCCTTCCTTCCATAAAGGCATAAGAAGATATCTCATGGGATTTAGGATGAGGTGACCAAATGGATACAAAATCAGCTTGATGGCAGAAGACAGAGGGTGGTTGTAAAGGGTTGTCTTTCAAACTGGAGGCATATGGCTAGCAGTGTTCCTCAGGGATCAGTGCTGGGTCCACTGTTATTAATGATTTGGATGAGATTTTAGGAAGCATGGTTAATAAGCTTGCAGAGGACACCAAGATTTGTGGCATAGTGGATAGTGAAGATGGTTATCTAAGATTGCAACGCGACCTTAATCAATTCGGCCAGTGGGCTGACGAATAGCAGATGGAGTTTAATTTAGATAAATGTAAGGTGATGCATTTTGGTAGATCAGGACTCACTCAGTTAATGGTAGAGTGTTGGGGAGAGTTATAGAACAAAGCAGTCTAGGGGTACAGGCTCAAAGCTCCTTGAAAGTGGAGTCACAGATGGACAGGGTGGCAAAGATTCGGAATGCTTGGTTTCATTGGTCAGAACATTGAATACAGGAGTTACAATGTCTTATTGAGGTTGTAGGAGACATTGGTCAAGCCACACTTGGAATACTGTGTGCAGTTCTTGCCACCTATTATAGAAAGGTATTATTAAACTAGAAAGACCGCAGAAAAGATTTACTAGGATGTCACCTGGACTTGATGGATGGAGTTGTAAGGAGAGGTTGGATAGACTGGGACTTTTTTCTCTGGCTTGTAGGAAACTTAAGGATGATCTGATAGAGGTTAAGAAAATAATGAGGGGCATAGATCAGCAAGATAGTCAACATCTTTTCCCAAAAATAGTGGAGTCTAAAACTAGAGGACATAGATTTAAGGTCAGAGCAGAGAATACAAAAGGGTCCAGAGGGGCAGTTTTTTCACACAGAGAGTGGGGAGTGTCTGGAATGAGCTGCCAGAAGCAGTAATAGAGGTGGGTACAATTTTGTCTTTTAAAAAGCATTTAGACAGTTACATGGGTACAATGGGTATGAAGGGATATGGACCAAATGTGGGCAATTGGGATTAGTGTAGGGTTTAAAAAAAGTGGGGCATGGACAAGTTGGACTAAAGGGCCTGTTTCCATGCTGTAAACACCTTTAAAAAAAGAGCAAAGTAAATTTCTCCATTTGGTTACTGAACAAATGACTGAAATGTATTTGTAAAGCCAGGGCAAGGATCTTGCATGCTAACCCTTCTTAATGATGGCAGGGTGGCACAGTGGTTAGCACTGCTGCCTCACAGCTCCAGGGATCCGAGTTTGATTCCCGACTTGAGCCACTGCAGAGTCTACACGTTCTCCCCGTGTCTGTGTGGGTTTCCTCTGGATGCTCTGGTTTCCTCGCACAGTCCAAAAGAGATGTTGGTTAGGTGCACTGGCCATGCTAAATTCTCCCTCAGTTTACCCAAACAGGCATTGGACTGTGGCGACTAAGAGATTTTCACAATAATTTTGTTGCAGTGTTATAGAACATAGAACAGTGCAGCACAAACAGGCCCTTCGGCCCACGAGTTGCGCCGATCACATCTACCAATCCACAGACCTATCTATAACCCCCTATCCTATGTTCCATGTTAATCCAGTGTTAATGTAGGTCTACATGTGACACTAGTAAATAAACCTAAACTTAAGATTTAACCTTCTTCTCTCCAAAGAGCAACAGTCCCAACCTCTCAAATCTATCGTCATATAATCTTCCAGAGTTTGAAGCAGTCACCCATGGATGCAAATAAATAGTGACTAGACTTCCAACTATTTTGCTACAATTTTGGTGAAAATTTCCAATTAGTCATCTAGACTGTTCCGTTTCATTCCATTAAAGCAATAGCATCATAGAACTACAGAAAAGCTGAAGCACAGAAGGAGACTATTTGGCCCATCTTGTCCATGTTAGCCCGAGGATACCCTTTTTCATCAAACAACATGGTGTGTCTGTATGGGTTTCCTCCGGTTGCTCCAGTTTCCTCCCACTCTCTGAGAGGTACACAGTCTGGGCGATGAGTCTGAGAAAGGATATATAGAAAATTTGAGTCATGTTGAGATCAGAAAGGAGGAGGTATTGAGTTCCTTGAGAAACATTAAAGTAGATAAGTCCCCAGGGCCTGATGGGATATACTCCAGATTACTGAGAGTGGCAAGGAAGGAAATTGCTGGGGCTTGAGAGAAATCATTGTAAACTCACTGGCTACAGGGGAGGTCCCAGAGGATTGGAGAATAGCCCGTATTGTTCTTTTGTTTAAAAATGGGTAGCAAGAATAATCCAGGTAATTATACAGGCCGGTGAGCCTTACATCAGTGGTAGGAAAATTATTGGAGAGGATTCTTCAAGACAGGATTTATTCCCACTTGAAAATAAGTGGGAGACAACATAGCTTTGTGAAGGGGAGGTTGCGTCTCACAAACTTGATCAAATTTTTCGAGGAAGTGACAAAGGTTATTGATAAGCGTAGGGCAGCGGATGTTGTCTACATAGACTTGACAAGGTCCATCATGACAGTGGGCATGAAGGTAGAAGTCGCATGGCATGAGAGGTGACCTGGCAAGATGGATACAAAACTGGCTTGGTCAAAAACAAAGTGTATCAGCAGAAGAGTGCGTTTCCGAATGGAGGACTGTGACAAGTGGTGTTCCTCAGGGATCAGTGATGAGACCTTTGCCATTTGTTTTATATATACATATAAATGATTTGGAGAAAAATGTAACTGGATTGATTGGTAAGTTTGCGGACGACACAAAGGTTGGTGGATTTGTGGATAGCAATGGGGACCATCAGAGGATGCAGCAGGATATCGATCAGTTGGAGACTTGGGTGGAGAGATGGCAGATGGAGTTTAATCTGGATAAATGAGAGATAATGCAATTTGAAGGATCTAATACAGATAGGAAATATACAGTAAATGGCAGAACCCTGAAGAGGATTGATAGGCAGAGGGATCTGGGTGTACAGGTATACAGGTCACTGAAAGTGGCAATGCAAGTGGAGAAGGTAGTCAAGAAGGCAAATGGCATGCTTACCTTCATCGACCAGGTTATTGAGTTTAAAAATTGGCAAATCATGTTGCAGCTTTATAGACCTTAGTTAGGCTGCACGTGGAATGTAATGTTCAATTCTAGTCACCACACTACCAGAAAGATATGGAGGCTTTGGAAAGAATACAGAAAAGATTTACTGGGATGTTGCCTGGTATTAAGGTTACCAACTATGGAGAGAGGTTTGAGAAACTTGGTTTGTTCTCACTGGAACGACAGAGGGACCCCTGATTGAAGTCATAGAACATAGAACATAGAACATAGAACATTACAGCGCAGAACAGGCCCTTCGGCCCTCAATGTTGCGCCGACCAATTAGGAACAAGCAGTGACCCTCTAACCTAGACCATTCCCTTTTCATCCATAAATTTATCTACTAACCTCTTAAACGCCACCAAACTTGGCGCATCTACAACTGACGCAGGCAGGGCATTCCATACCCTTACCACCCTCTGGGTAAAGAACCTACCTCTGACATCTGTCCTAAAACCACCACCCCTTAATTTAAAGCTATGTCCCCTCGTGCTAGCTTTCTCCATCCTAGGAAAAAGGCTATCACTGTCCACCCTATCTAAACCTCTAATCATCTTATATGTTTCAATAAGGTCTCCTCTTAGCCGCCTTCTTTCTAACGAAAACAACCTCAAATCCCTCAGCCTCTCTTCATAAGACCTGCCTTCCATACCAGGCAACATCCTGGTAAACCTCCTCTGTACCCTCTCCAATGCCTCCACATCTTTCTTATAATGTGGGGACCAGAACTGTACACAATACTCCAAGTGCGACCGCACTAGAGTTTTGTACAGTTGCAACATGACGTTGCGGCTCCGAAATTCAATCCCCCTACCAATAAAAGCTAAGACTCCATATGCCTTCTTAACAACCTTATCGACTTGTTCTATGTACATACATAGTCTGCAAGATTATGAAAGGAATGGACAGAGTGGATAGTCAGAAGCTATTTCCCAGAATGTAAGAGTCAGTTACTAGGCGGCATAGGTTTAAGGTGCGAGGGGCAAAGTTTAAAGGAGATGTACGAGGCAGATTTTTTACACAGAGAATAGTTGGTGCCTGGAACTCTTTGCTGGGGGAAATAATGGAAGCAGATATGGTACTGACTTTTAGTGACAAATACATGAATAGAGTTGGAATAGAGGGATATGGTCCCTGGAAAGGTAGGGAGTTTTAGTTAAGTCAGACAGCATTGTCAGTGCAGGCTTGGAGGGCCAAAAGGCCTGTTCCTGATCTGTAATTTTCTTTGTTCTTCGTTCTGAAAGACATGCAGGTTAGGTGCATTGGGCATATTAAATTCACCTTTGGTGCACCTGAACAGATGCTGAACTTTGGCAATTGTGGGATTTTCACACTAATTTCATTGCGGTGTTAACATAGAACATAGAACAATACAGCACAAACAGGCTCACAAACAGGCTCTTCGGCCCACGAGTTGCGCCGATCACATCTACCAATCCACAGACCTATCTATAACCCCCTATCCTATTCTTTTCCATGTAATCATCCAGAAGTCTCTTAAAAGACCCCAGTGAGTTTGCCTCAACAACCTCCGACGGCAGTCGGTTCCATTCACTCACCACCCTCTGGGTGAAAAACCTACCCCTGACATCCACCAGGCCATGGGAACCAAGGGGCTTTGGCGTTGTAGATCCAGAACTGGCTTGCCTGCAGAAGGCAGAGGGTGGTTGTGGATGGCTCTTTTTCTCCATGGAGGTCGGTCACCAGTGGAGTGCCCCAGGGATCTGTTCTAGGACCCTTGCTGTTTGTCATTTTCATAAATGACCTGGATGAGGAAGTGGAGGGATGGGTGAGTAAGTTCGCCGATGACACGAAGGTCGGTGGTGTTGTGGATGGTCTGACATCCACACCGGTGCATCCAACACCGGTGGTGTTGTGGATGGCCCTGACATCTACCAGGCCATGGGATCCAAGGGGCTTTGGCCTTGTGGATCCAGAACTGGCTTGCCTGCAGAAGGCAGAGGGTGGTTGTGGATGGTTCTTTTTCTGCATGGAGGTCGGTCACCAGTGGAGTGCCCCAGGGATCTGTTCTAGGACCCTTGCTGTTTGTCATTTTCATAAATGACCTGGATGAGGAAGTGGAGGGATGGGTGAGTAAGTTCAGCGATGACACGAAGGTCGGTGGTGTTGTGGATGGTCTGGAGGGATGTCAGAAGTTGCAGCATGACATCGACAGGATGCAAGACTGGGCGGAGAAGTGACAGATGGACTTCAACGCGGATAAATGTGTTGTGGTCCATTTTGGCAGATCCAACGGGATGAATGAGTACACTATCAAAAGTAGGAGTCTTAGCTGTGTGGAAGAGCAGAGGGATCTTGGGGTCCGGGTCCATAAGACTCTCAAATCGGCCTCCCAGGTGGAGGATGTGGTTAAGAAAGCTTACGGTGTACTGGCCTTCATTCATCGAGGGATTGAGTTCAGGAGTCAGGAAGTAATGCTGGGGCTTTATAGGACCCTTGTCAGACCACACTTGGAGTACTGTGCGCAGTTCTGGTCGCCTCACTATAGGAAGGACGTGGAAGCTATTGAAAGGGTGCAGAGGAGATTTACAAGGATGTTGCCTGAATTGGGAGGCATGCCTTATGAAGACAGTTTGAGGGAGCTGGGACTGTTCTCCCTGGAGAGACGAAGGTTGAGAGGCGACCTGATAGAGGTTTACAAGATGTTGAGAGGACTAGATAGGGTGGACTCTCAGAGACTATCTCCCAGGGCTGAAATGGTCGCGACGAGAGGGCACAGATTTAAGGTGCAGGGAAGCAAGTACAGAGGGGATGCTAGGGGAAAGTTTTTCACTCAGAGGGTGGTGAGTGAATGGAATCGGCTGCCGTCGGTGGTGGTCGAGGCGAACTCGCTGGGTCTTTTAAAAGACTTCTGGATGAGTATATGGGATCCAATGGGATTGGGGGTTAGAGATAGGTCTATGGCTGGGTAGGTTTTGATGTGTTCGGCACAACTTGTGGGCCGAAGGGCCTGTTTGTGCTGTAGTGTTCTATGTTCTATCTCCTTTGTATTTGCTTCCCTGCACCTTAAATCTGTGTCCTCTCGTAGTGACCATTTCAGCTCGGGGAAATAGTCTCTGAGAGTCCACCCTATCTATTCCTCTCAACATTTTATAAACCTCTATCAGGTCGCCTCTCACCCTACGTCTCTCCAGTGAGAAGAGTCTCAGCTCCCTCAACCTATCTTCATAAGGCCTGCCTCCCAATCCAGGCAGCATCCTTGTAAATCTCCTCTGAACTCTCTCAATAGCCTCTACATCCTTCCTACAATGAGGCGACCAGAACTGCGCACAATACTCCAACTGGGGTCTGACAAGAGTCTTATAGAGTTGCATCATTCCCTCCTGACTCCTAAACTCTATTCCTCGATTAATGAAGGCCAGTACACCGTACGCCTTCTTGACCACTTCCTCCACCTGCGAGGCTGATTTAATAGTCCTATGGACCCGGACCTCGAGATCCTTCTGCTCTACAACACAGCTAAGACTCCTACCCCTTATATTGTACTTCTTCATCCCATTATTCCTGCCAAAATGGACGACTACACATTTATCTGCGTTGAAGTCCATCTGCCACTTCTCCGCCCAGTCTTGCATCCTGTCTATGTCTCTTGCATCCTGTCTATGTCTCTTACATCCTGTCTATGTTAATGTATGCCTACCTGTGACAAATAAATAAGCTTTACTTATCTTTAAACCCACCTATCTGCATCTGGCCCCTAGCCCTGAGGCTTACAGCACTCAAGGTACAAATCCAGATACTTTTTCAAAGAGGTGAGGGTCTCTGCCTCCACCACCTACATTACGAGCAGCCAATTCCATACACTCAGCACAAACAAATTTAGCATCAGAGAACTCATTGTGATCTGGAGATGTTACACGGAGATCATCTGTCTGATCTTATGGAGGGATTTTTAATTTTTGAAATATTTTTCATAAGAAATGGGGCAGGACTGTCTGGTCTCATCCACGGCAGAGCCCATTACAAGTGAGAATGGAAAATTTGGCATTCTAGCCAAAACTGCATTCACTCTGAGCAGCATCAGGGAATTCCAACCAAAAGTGAGGAGGAAAATTTCAGCCATGAATTGAAACATGTAAAGTGTTGTAGAGCAGAAGGATCTCGGGGTCCGAGTCCATAGGACTATTAAATCAGCCTCGCAGGTGGAGGAAGTGGTCAAGAAGGCGTACGGTGTACTGGCCTTCATTAATCGAGGAATAGAGTTTAGGAGTCAGGAGGTAATGATGCAGCTCTATAACACTCTTGTCAGACCCCAGTTGGAGTAATGTGCGCAGTTCTGGTCACCTCATTATAGGAAGGATGTAGAGGCTATTGAGAGGGTTCAGAGGAGATTTACAAGGATGCTGCCTGGATGGGAGGCAGGCCTTATGAAGATAGGTTGAGGGAGCTGGGACTCTTCTCACTGAAGAGACATAGGTTGAGAGGTGACCTGATAGAGGTTTATAAAATGTTGAGAGGAATAGATAGGGTGGACCCTCAGAGACTATTTCCCCGAGCGGAAATAGTCACTACGAGAGGACACAGATTTAAGGTGCAGGGAAGCAAATACAAAGGAGATGTCTGGGGTAGGTTTTTCACTCAGAGGGGTGGTGAGTGAATGGAACCGACTGCCGTCGGAAGGTTGTTGAGGCAAACTCACTGGATCTTTTAAGAGACGTTCTGGATGAGTATATGGAAAAGAATAGGATAGGGAGTTATAGATAGGTCTGTGGATTGGTAGATGTGATCGGCGCAACTCGTGGGCCGAAGGGCCTGTTTGTGCTGTATTGTTCTATGTTCTAAGTTATGCGGGGAGGTGTTTGGGAGAGTACAGAGGTAGAACTCTGTACTTATACGGAGTCTTGGCTTTTATTAGTAGGGGGATTGAATTTCGGAGCTGCAACGTCATGTTGCAACTGTACAAAACTCTGGTGCGGCCGCACTTGGAGTATTGTGTACAGTTCTGGTCCCCACATTATAAGAAAGATGTGGAGGCATTGGAGAGGGTGCAGAGGAGGTTTACCAGGATGTTGCCTGGTATGGAGGGAAGGACTTATGAAGAGAGGCTGAGGGATTTGAGGTTGTTTTCATTAGAAAGAAGGCGGCTAAGAGGAGACCTTATTGAGGCATATAAGATGATCACAGGATTAGACAGGGTGGACAGTGATAGCCTTTTTCCTAGGATGGAGAAAGCTAGCACGAGGGGACATAGCTTTAAGTTAAGGGGTGGTAGTTATAGGACGGATGTCAGAGTAGGTTCTTTACCCAGAGGGTGGTAAGGGTATGGAATGCCCTTCCTGCTGCAGTTGTAGATGTGCCAGGTTTGGGGGCGTTTAAGTGGTCAGTGGATAGGTTTATGGATGAAAAGGGAATGGTTTAGGTTAGAAGATCATTGCTTTTTTTCAATTGGTCAGCGCAACATTGAACAAAGAACAAAGAGAAAACACAGCACGGGAAACAGGCCCTTCGGCCCAACGAGCCCGCGCCGCCATCCTAACGTCTTAATGACATATAGAGACCAATATAGGGACAATTTGTTACCCAATCAGCCTAAGAGCACATTTTTGGGATGTGGGAGGAAACTGGAGCACCCGGAGAAAACCCACGCAACCATTGAGGGCCGAAGGGCCTGTTCTGTTCTATGTTCTATGTTCTATGAACCTATTTTCGGTAGCAGACAGTTAATTATCAGGCGGGATATATATCTAAAGTAATTAATAGAAGAATTGGGGAAAGATAAGATATTTTGTTAGCGAACTGGAACTCACTGCCTGAAAATGTAATAGAGAAACTCCCACACTTCAGAAAGAATATTTTAATATGCACTTGAAGTCAAATAACTTAAAAGATACAGAGCAGGAACTGTAAATTGGGATGATGCTGGGTGGTACTTTGTAGGAAAGTATGGTTATGATGGGCTGATTAGCCACTCTTAGTACTGTACATTTCCAATTTTCCTATGAGATAGTCCATCAATGTTGCTACAAATGCTCAAATGGCTGGATTCTCCAACCTTGCCTACATTGGGATTCTCTGATTCTGCTACAGTAAACAGAGATTTAGCTGAGCACCAAATTCCCCATTCTCATTGGCAGCTATGGTATGAGATCAGAGAATTCCAACCACTTTCTTCTAATTGACCAAATCTTTTCTCTGAATATCTTGACTATTTTGATCGAATGGATACAGATCTGATTCAGTCATAAAACACAGAATAAAAGGGTACATTTCTGAATGGAAAGCTGTGACAAGTGGCATTCCACAGGGACCAATACTGAGATCTTTGCTATTTGTAATATATATAAATGACTTGGAGGAAAACGCAACTAGTTTAATTAGCAAGTTTACAGATGGCACAAAGGTTGGTGGAATTGTGAATCATGATGAGGATTGTCAGAGGATACAGCAGGATATAGATTGGTTGGAGACTTGGGCGGAGAGATGGCAGATGGAGATTAATCCAGACAAATATGAGATAATACATTATGGAAGATCTAATATAAATAGACAGAGGCATCTAGGTGTACAAGTACACAGGTTACTGAAAGTGGCAACACAGAAGGAGAAAGTAATGAAGAAGGCATATGGCATGCTGGCCTTCATTGGCTGGGGCATTGAGTTTAAAAATTGGCAAGTCATGATGCAGCTTTATAGAAGCTTAGTTAGGATGCACTTGCAATCCTAATTCTGATCGCCAAATTACCAAAAAGATGTGAAGACACAGAAAAGGACAGAAAAGACTTACCAGGATGTTGCATTAGCTTTGAGGAGAAATTGGACAAACTTGATTTATTCTCACTGGAACAACAGAGATTTAATGGGTGACCTGACAGAAGTCAACTAGGATATGGGAGGCATGGACAGAATGGACATTTTCCCAGGGTGGAAGAATCAATTACTAGGGGGCATAGATTTAAGATGTGTGAAATAAAATTTAAAGGAGATGACAAGCAAGTTTTTTACACAGAGAATAGAGAGTGCCTGGAACTTGCATCCAGCTAGATGGTCTTAACTCGATCAGATGGATAGTAAATATAACCAATACGAATGGAATTCAGAATTCTCCAAAAGCGAAATTCTGTGGAAATTGGTGTAGTTTCCTCCAATTTGTAAATACTTCATTGATGCCCTTTACTTGTTTGTGGTTTATTTTAAGATTCAATGTGGCCCAAAGTACATTCCAATAAAGTAAGCAAACAATGGGCTGATTGAACAATACGTGTGCCACATCGTCATTACACCAACAAGGACAAGTTTATCATGATCTTCCCAGGTCATCATAACCTAGACAATAAAATTACAACCATGTCAAGCCAAATAATCATGCAAATTTTAATCTTTTTTTAACTAATATATCTCAGGATTAATTAGCAAGACATGCGAATGTCTGTTACATTCACAAAGAAAACAAAGAGCTCTGGTTCATATAACATTAGAAATGGGACATTTTAACTCATAAAATGATTCTGAACAAATGATGTTATTTCAAAATCATGAACTTTGATACTGATAAGAAATGGACTATTCAGCAAAATGATGCATACAAGTGGTTGCCTGATGCAGAGTTACGGGCTATATATTTGGAGGCAGAAGCAAATTGAATTCAGATTTAACATGAAGGGCCTTATCTTCTTGTTGGCTGTCGCCTGTGCGGGTAAGGCAAAATACTAAATATTTTCGCCACATTTTAAAATTCAAATTCTTGAAAATTTGATGGAAAATCTTTTTATTTTCTCATCTTTATTTTTTTCCTTCATTTTCAGGGAGTGAAGATGTCAGCAGATATAGTAGGTATATTTCTTCTTGTTCAAACACTGACATTTTAGTTTTATGTTCTTCAATTTGATGTTGCTTTATTCTTCCAATTTGCACAGATCCCAGCTTCTCTCAAAACAAGATGCATATTTATAAGTATGATGGTGTGATTCTGACTGGGCTGCCAGAGAAAGGCTTCAATAAAGCTGGTATTAGAATAACCAGCAGAGTGAAGATCAGGGGACTAGGATCAAGGCAGTACCTTCTACAAGTAAGAAAATTTGTGGATTTTTCTGCAATATTGGTTCAGTAGGTGTAATGGAAATAAAACATAATTTATATTCAAAGGATTGAGTTGGGTTCCTAAGACATGAGAATGAGTTTTACATAAAAACTGAAATATGAGTTCTTAATTTTAGATTAGACATGAATTTCTCAAACAGCAGTGCAATGGGATTGTAGCTGTAATATTGCAATTCTCTTGGCGTCAGGAATGAAAGGTGTAGGGAGATAGTAAGATGTGCTGTAGCCTCGATTCTCTGCACTCTGGGTTTCCAGATGCCAGCCATGCAAAAGTGTAAAGCAAAACCTGCTCCTGTCCTGTGGGAAAGGAAAGTGATAAGTGAGTGGTACTCCAAAAACTCTCCATCACTTTTATGAATAATTTGAAACAGGAACAAAATAAGGCCAAAGAAAGAAAGTAAGGATTCGCTAATTTAGCAGACGATTTCTTGTTAATTGCACGAGAAAGATAGGGATAGGAAATAAAAACCTAGAAGCTAAAAGCAGGAGTAGGACATTCATCTTGATCATGTCTGATCATCAAATCCAATATGCTGATGCCCCCTCCTCCCATATCACTTCACTGCTTTAGCCCCAAGAGCTACATCTAATTCCTTCTTGAAATCACACAATGTTTTGGCCTCCGCTACATTCTGTGATAGTGAAGTCCACATTTACCACTCTCTGGATGGAGAAACATCTCCTCACCTCAGTTCTAAAAGGTTTACCTCTTATCCTCAACTATGACTCCTAACTGTGGATTCCCTCACCATTGGGAACATTTTTCCTGAATTTAGCCCTGCATAACCCTATTAGAATTTTATAAGTTACTATGCGATCCCCTTTCACTCTTCTAAACTCCAGTGAATATAATCCTAACCAACTAAGTCTCTCCTCATATGACAGAGCTGCTATTCCAGCAATCAGCGTGGTAAACTTTCACTGTATTCCATCTATATGTGCTAAAAGGTTAAATGATGGAAGGTATTAGAATAGAGAATCAGTAACAGCTCAGATTCTGTTTGGCCAAATGACCCATTCCAGCTTTGTAATTATTATGTGCAGATGAGTAGAAAAGCTGTGGCCTCTGAGAGCATTGGTACAGGCCAGTTATTGATCTATTCATACTGCTTGGCTGGATTACCAATCAGGATGGAGCTTTCGCATCTTGACATCATACATGAACACACAAGCTCAAATTCAAGTTAAAATTTGCATGGTCAGAGAGGGCAAGTGCCATGTGCTCTGTAGGTAAATAAATGAGCAAAGTTATATTGCAAATTGTTCAAGATTCCCAAGGAAATGAGACTTTGAGCATTTTCTAGACTCATTTTGTTGGCACATTGAATCTGTCCTCTATAGTTTGTCAATGGAACAATAGTGGAGATTAGACAGAATGCACAAAAATCCGAATTGAAGGATTGGAGAGTGCTGGTACATTTCTCAAACTGGAGACCATAATGGGCATATTGATTTCAAAATAGAAAATAAGCAGTTGTCTCATTAATCCAATGAATGCAAGCAATGTAACGGTATGAGCACAACTTTCATTTCCGGTTATATCTTAATCTCAGCTTGAAAATCCTCAACTTCAAGAGGTGAACGGAATTTGGCCCAAGGACCCGTTTTCCTCACTCCGCAAGTTGACGGAAAGATGGACCCCACACCTAACCAGAGCAGTGAAATTTGAGTATTCCAATGGCCGAGTGGGAAATATCTACACCTCAGAAAACTTACCTGAAGATATTTTAAACATCCACAGAGGAATCATCAACATTTTCCAAATCACCAACAAGAAATCCCAAAACTTCTATGATTTACAAGAGGTATTTTTTCCACTTTTGCACACAAACTTTATACATCACTGATATTTGACTCTGAAGTCTCGCTCACTAACCAAACTGTAATTGTCTAGGCTGGAATTGAAGGAATCTGCCATACGAGATATATAGTTCAAGAGGACAAGAGAAAGGAGCGCCTGGTTATAACAAAATCTAAAGACTTGACCAATTGCCAGCAGAGGGTTTTGAAACAAACTGGTACAGTCTACACTCAACTCTGCCCTTCGTGTCAGCAGGTATACTTTTCATTATCAATTCTTTCCTGACTTATTCCAACTCGCAATAAAATTAGCTCCCAATCTAAATAAGATCATTGTCTATTCAGGTCCATTGCCACATACAAAATAACATTCATTCCTCTCCAAGATGAGTTGGGTTGTTAGATACCTGATTTTATTTTCTGAACCTATCAATAGAAGTAGACAGAACGATAACTATGGTGATGTTTTCCAATCATCAGAGAGGCAGGAATATCCGTGCATCTGCTGCTTTCACCATCGTCCTGAAACCTACAGCACTTGGTGCAATTGTTCAGGAAGCTAGGGTTCGAGAAGTACATCAGTTTACACCGTTCCATGAACTTGATGGGACTATTCGATTAGAGGCAAGGTAAGCCAACAATTAGCTTTGTTAATGACTCATTTGTTTGTCTTCATTCTGCTTCTGAACTGTGTTTGTAACTTAACATCTTCAACTCTCTGTAAATGTAAAAAATTGTTGATATATTATAAATCTGTATCTATAATTCAGATACAATCTGATTATGGACCAGAACGTTCCCATTAGTTGTTGCAGAACAGAAATCCCTTCCAATGATCTAGTTGTGATCTTTTCCTCCACAGTAAAGTTGTTTGACTTTCTTTCAGTGTCACATTTGTTCTGGAAAGTCTCTGATGAACATTTTCTGTTGCAGACAAACCCTTATCTTGGAAAAGATCACAGCAGCACTCATGGAACAAATCCCAGACATGCGAAGTCGACGAAGTTTGCAATACCTCAGCGAGAGAAATGTTCTCCAGCAGCCATTCAAATTGCTTAAGGAGCAAAATGTGATCACCCAGGTGAATATATCAGCCAATAGCCTTCTCTTTTTAAAATTTGTTCAAGGAATGTGGGAGTCCAGTGAGACTGACATTTGGTGCCCATCTATGACTTATTGACGAGGACCCAGCAACAGTGAAGGAATGGTGACATAGTTTTAAGTCATAATATTGTGTGATTTGAAGGGGAGTTTGCATACGGTGATGTCCCCATAGAACATAGAACACTACAGCACAAACACGCCCTTCGGCCCACAAGTTGTGCCGAACACATCAAAACCTACCCAGCCATAGACCTATCTATAACCCCCAATCCCAATTGGATCCCATATACTCATCCAGAAGCCTTTTAAAAGACCCCAGCGAGTTCGCCTCAACCACCACCGACGGCAGCCGATTCCATTCACTCACTACCCTCTGAGTGAAAAACTTTCCCCTAGCATCCCCTCTGTACTTGCTTCCCTGCACCTTAAATCTGTGCCCTCTCGTCGCGACCATTTCAGCCCTGGGAGATAGTCTCTGAGAGTCCACCCTATCTAGTCCTCTCAACAGCTTGTAAACCTCTATCAGGTCGCCTCTCAACCTTCGTCTCTCCAGGGAGAACAGTCCCAGCTCCCTCAACCTGTCTTCATAAGGCATGCCTCCCATTCCAGGCAACATCCTTGTAAATCTCCTCTGCACCCTTTCAATAGCTTCCACATCCTTCCTATAGTGAGGCGACCAGAACTGCGCGCAGTACTCCAAGTGTGGTCTGACAAGGGTCCTATAAAGCTGCAGCATTACCTCCTGACTCCTGAACTCAATCCCTCGATGAATGAAGGCCAGTACACCGTAAGCTTTCTTAACCACCTCCTCCACCTGGGAGGCCGATTTGAGAGTCTTATGGACCCGGACCCCAAGATCCCTCTGCTCTTCCACACAGCTAAGACTCCTACTTTTGATAGTGTACTCATTCATCCCGTTGGATCTGCCAAAATGGACCACAACACATTTATCCTCGTTGAAGTCCATCTGCCACTTCTCCGCCCAGTCTTGCATCCTGTCGATGTCCTGCTGCAACTTTTGACATCCCTCCAGACCATCCACAACACCACTGATCTTCGTGTCATCGGCAAACTTACTCACCCATTCCTCCACTTCCTCATCCAGGTCATTTATGAAAATGACAAACAGCAAGGGTCCTAGAACAGATCCCTGGGGCACTCCACTGGTGACCGACCTCCATGCAGAAAAAGAGCCATCCATAACCACCCTCTGCCTTCTGCAGGCAAGCCAGTTCTGGATCCACAAGGCCAAAGCCCCTTGGATCCCATGGCCTCTCACCTTCTCAAGAAGTCGTGCATGTGGGACCTTGTCAAATGCCTTGCTGAAGTCCATGTACACCACGTCCACTGCTCTTCCTTCGTCAATGTGTTCAGTCACATTTTCGAAGAACTCAATTAAGCTTGTAAGGCATGACCTGCCTTTTACAAAACCATGCTGACTATTTCTAATCAACCTAACCTTCTCCAAATGCTCGTAAATCTTGTACCTCAGAAGCCTCTCCATCAGCTTACCAACCACTGAGGTCAGACTCACCGGTCGGTAATTTCCAGGACTATCCCTGTTCCCTTTCTTGAAAA